>OY728131.1:361544052-364044052 GCA_963277665.1 Viscum album
ACCTCACATGGATTGTCATAATGATAGAAATAATGAATATATATGATAATTATGACATAAATATATTTATGGAAGAATAATATATCATCTAATTTTTTACCCTTCCATTCGTTAAAAAATGATAATGTTTCTTTTGCGTATGTACGGCCTACCATCACCACGAAGCGATGTGATTCATTTTTCATATTTATTTCTCAAAAATGATTTTAAATATGTATATAATAAATATACATGATATTTATATAATTATAAAAATTATTTATATGATATATCCATGATCAATACACAAGGACCATAACCACTAAATCAAAACATACATGAAAAATGAAGCAGCTAACACCCGAAACAATGATAATAATAAAAGATTGTTAAAAAATGGTTGATAAGATGTTATAAGTTGATGATATATAATATTATAGATATTTTTATGCTTTTTTTAAATTTTGGGGCTGAATACTCATTTATTATTTAAAGTAAAGACCTCTTTCTAACTGGGTAGAGGGAGACCCATTACATAGCCTGAAGGCCCAAGACCAAGTGGTTTGAATACAAGCCCTAAAAGCCCATTTTTTGGCCCAAAGATCCCTTCAGTGAATAGAACTTCTACAATACCTGGGAAATTTATGGTTATGGTATATAATTATAATAAATATAAATTTATTATAGTGGTTCTTAAAATCACTTACGAGTCAAGTTGAACTTGAGGTAAGGGATTTCATCTCAATTTCAACTCCATTGATACATATTTAGTGTTATGAACCTATTTATTTTTATGTGGTATATATACTGACCCTTTGATGTATTTAACATGAATATATATTTATTCATTATGATTAAAGTTTCAATTCATTTTTACACTTTCAATAGGTTATATTTTAAAAGTTACCAAAGAGGTAAGAATTGTGTTTACAATCACATTTTTTGGGGATTGCTCTTATTTTCATTGAAGGAATATTATAATTTAACCATTATAAAATCTATCTATTTTCTTATCCTATATATATTTAATTATTTTACATTTTTTCTTCCAACCATTCCTATATTTCTCACTTGAATTGAGCAAATTAATGTTTAAAATAAAATCAGATCTTATACCTCTTTTAATCGGATATATCTTTCTTCCATGTCCATATTTTAAAAAATTGTTTTACAAAAGTCCACTTTATTCACTCAAAATATTTATTAAGGAAATTTTATGTTATAATTGAATTTTTACAAGGTTTTAAACTAATATTTATAAAGATTTTTGAAATGGTAATTTTTTATGTTCTTTTCAAAAAGTTAAAAGTAATATCACTTTTTAACATATACGTCATTAATAGATTTTCCCACTAATACAAACATTTTAAACTGTTTATATTATTATATATGTTTTCAATGATTTTATAAAGAAAAGTATTTAATGAAATGATATTTTAATATTTATCTTCATTTTTATTTATTTCTCCAAATGACATGATTTTATTACAAAACCTATATTTTTTATGAATTTATGTTCATATTTTATATATTATTAATTTTGCGGTAATTAACATTATCTAGAAAAATTTCCTTTATTATGATCATATTTAATTAGGCATTATATTTCTCTTAAATATCCATATTATTTGTATCATAGATATGATTATTTCCTAAACTGTATACCATTTCTACAAACAATGTTTTACTATGAAATTTATTCGATTGGCTGGGTAAATATTAACATTTTATATCCTTTAATCAATATGGATATTTATTGATAAGTCATAAAATTTATGAAATAATTTTATCATATATGTGAGGAATGAATTATGCATTCATTTAAGGGTGAGTTCTACAATTATATAGCCCCTTTATGCATCGATAAGTCTCATGAGACAAACTAGTTGGACAAAATTATTAAATGGGTTTTTGGTGTATACCTACTCATAGATTAAACTATATTAGTACAAGAAATTAATGGTAAAGATATCATGGTATATGAGATAATTATATATAACATTAATAATTACCTTCATTGATAATTCATTTATCATTTTCCAAGTGATTATTTCATTGATATTATCCATGGACACATTTTGTGCTCAAGTTATTAATTAAATGGAATGTATTTTTAGTTATTTACCTTTCCAAATTGATTATTCCTTATTTAATCATGATATATTCTATTGTAAATAACCCTTACTGAGTATCTGAGATCACCCTTTATTTTTTTTCTTTTCTCTAAGATATGAATAAGTATATTATGAATAATATCAAGGATGTGATAATATTTATTATACTATTAATTTATATTTCCAATATAATATGGGACTCGTGTATATATCTGGTTATTCAAGACTAATAAACTGATTGATCCTTAGTGATGTTATCCCTTTTATATTATGGAAATTTAATAATGTAGGCAAAAACTTTGGGTTACTATATTTTTTGTTGTTGTGTATTAGATCATGTCTTCATGGATTCTGAGAACACATTTCTATAGAGTTCTAAGGAGAAATCTAAATAATTTGATGAAATATTTATTGTTGGGTACCACTCAAGATGCTTCCAATGTGACCTAGAACCTATAATAATCCATTGAAACAAACTTTGATTGTTCAATAGGGATAAGGGTTAATAAATAAAAACTATTGATCAGATAGACATATGGATTGATACATCCTTCTTGATTCTATGTTCTCTTGTAATTTTTCATACATACGAGGTTCCCTATGTTGGAATTGATGCATTTTATAGGTTTTTGATGGGGAATTAAGGTGTAATACTTAACTATATCAATTTGTGTATGATATATCTAAAGAGGCATCAAAGCATACGATATTATATATTGATTTATGTGTAGGATATTCTAAGTTGAATAAATACATATAGTCCTAATTTTTAGTTTATATATGGGATGTATAGAGAGATATTGAGCCATATGGTTCTATGCATTTATTTTTGTATGATATTTTTGGTTAAACGTCAAGGAATGTGATCCAAGGTACTGGTATATGATACTAGATATCCTCTTAATATAATACCTTTGGGTCAGTGCAATAGGCTGGTGTTTTTCAAGACCAACCATTTAGTGAAATTTTATGACTACTCTTATATTTAATTAGACAATCCACCGTAATCCAAAGAAGGTTTGGTCCAACATTAGCCAAATAAGGTATATTCAGGGACCATGGTGGCTTGATATACCCACAAGGAACCGACTTGGATATTATTTTTTATTATCAGGTTGTTCTACTATGTTAGATTTGGGATGCATTAGAAGTATTATTCCATGTGGTCTCATGAAAAAAGTTCATCCATACACATGAAATCATATTACAACCCCCCCCCCCAAGGTACACCTCATGGGTCAATAATGAAGGGAGAGGGATTATGATGCCTGAATCCCACCTCCAATAGTCTATGGGGTGATGAATATCATCAAGGGTATATCAAACACAAAATTGGGTGACATTGTCCTCTAATAAGAATATGAGGAATGAGATATAAGATGAGAACACAAAACAACTAATGATCATAATAAATAAAATATCCCAATACATGTACGTAATGAAATACGAACTAAGAAACTACGAAAAAAAGGTACATGTAGCCAAAATAAATCCTCGACAATGACTTTGAATCCCAAACAGCTCCTAAACAGCTCCATGATCTAGTAATGTCCATACGAATCACAAAACTTCCCCTATATACCTAAAATATAGTTTATGTAGATTGGGGTGAGCATAACAAGTATACTTAGTAGAATCATCTCTATAGCCTCTCATTCAAAAGTAAAGAAATCATACTAAATTCCAATGAATAAATAATAAAACTAACTCATCACCAAATCAAGTGTGCTAAGTTTCCATCCTCTCTATGGATATCTCACTAAGCATAAAAAACAATTAATAATATAATATCCAATATAATATGAAATTAAAGTTACCATGATACCACTTCTACACTAGTTTACCGCTCTCACCACAACTCCACACATCCTGATTCATCTCTCTCTAATAAGCCACATGTGTTAATGAAAACTGTATAATAAATGGAACCTCATACATCACATAATCTCATCGCCAACACCCTTATATATAAATAGTAATTGAGTGGTTTCTAGAAGCCATCATGGCATGTATGTCATGTGTTGCACCTTAATTAGTTACACCTCATACACAACACACCTATAATAATCCTTAGGATACTATATATGGAGATACATGTGTATGAAATAACCACAAGACATTATAGATCTCTACACACATGTATAGTAAGGTAACCTTTGTGAATACTAGTATGTAATACTACCAGGAGAAGAGAGTGGGGGAGGGGGTAGTCAGCTATCCACCCTCACCAACCTAGATGTTGGGGAAAACACACCATATAGTCCACTGGGTATTCATAGCTCTACCAATATGGGTGGGGTGGTATATGAAATCGTATAACATAAGGATCATATGTATAGCTCACAAATCACACTAAGGGAAACTACCTAGAATTAACCTCAACTATAGTTATTGCCTCTTAGTACACCCTACTACCACTACTAAGGACTAGATATCCTATAGGCACACAAATATTTCAAGAGACTTTTAATTAATTCTACCTATTGAACATTTCATATTAAAAATTTACAAGTTAACTATCCCAAGTAAAATAATGAACTCATAACCCCATGGGATAAATCATTTAATATTCATTAAAATTCTATAATTTCCAGGTACTCTAGTACTTGTCTGAATCTACCAGAAAAGATGAATAGGCCAAGAAAAATCAACTGTGTTAAGCATTGGGGAAGGGAAAGAAGAAAACAAGAAAATTGGTTATCTAGATTCCAAGAAGAAAATTCATTAACTAGAAAGAAACCCATATTTCAGTATAATAAATAATGTTAAATCTTAACATCAACCCACTCCATCAGTATTGATTTCATCCCTAACACCATTTTGCATATTACCATTCATCTCTCCATTACAGGTTCTAACTACCGTCATAACCCTGGGAACCCCCACCCAATTCTCACCAATCCACCAGCCATCTCAATCTCACATCATGTTTCATAGTAAGTCTCCACATTCATAGAAATCAAACAGGGCAGCAAGCAATAACAAACAATTAAAAAGGCATATAGTCAATATAACCAAAGCATCCCACTTTCATAGGCAAGTGGGATCACTCAACCCCCAAATTATTATCTTTAACAAGAAACCAATATTTTATCATATTTAATTAAATAATTCATTTAACATAGGTTAAAACCATAGAAAACCTAAGGCATCATCTATCAATAGTTATAAATTATTTAAACATTCTTTAAGAATAACTTCAATTTACATCAATTTTAAGGAATAACAATAATAATTTAACATTACTCTTTATTATTTATTCATTAATAGTTACTAGATTTACATTATTTATCCAATTAAAAGCATATAAAACATGATATACCCCTGCACCAACAAGATAAATCACATTATCTAGAAAATAAAGAGGTAAACCATCAATATAGTGTAAACACATGTGACTGCTACAACCCAAAACCAAAAGTCATTATTTAATTCTGGTTTTATCTTCATTAAGGTTAATCATAATGTTACCCAATGAGATAAAGAGTGATAACTTTTTAATTTCACTTGAAATAAGAGAATCAATGAATTTGGTACCTCGATCATCACTTCAAAGAGAACCATGCTCACAATAGAAGAACCAAGGGATCAAACTCCATCAATATTGAAGAGAAAACCACTAAAACCTATCCATAATAGGGTACACCCAACCATTCTTATAACTTATCCCAAAATAGAGGGGTTCTCCATAATGAACATCTGAACAAAAGGGAATAAAATGGGATAAATGGGTGGGTAAGGAACCTTGAATTAAGATCACTCGGTTCACCATGATCCAAGAGGTTAGAATCCCCAATAATATGATAAAAGGGTGATAAGGGGGTCTAAATTCATCCAAATATCATAGGAGGAGAAAGGAAATCTAGATAAGGGGTCTGAGCCCTTTATTTATACAAGAACTCTGAAAGGCCTTGCTATAGTATAGAGAAAACCCACTATATCATGGTTTTCCTCAATAAAATGAGATTTGAATCTCCCACAGCCATTTCTTCCTTTATCATATGTTTTAAAAACTGATTTGACCATTATTATGGCCCAGGAAATGGTGTTATATGTAACGTCTTGACCTAGGAGCCACTAAAATGATTCCCTGAGTTGATCAATCACACGACCTCAAGCACACCTCCTCATAAGCTAGAGACTGTCGACTAGCAGTGAGGGTCTAGAGGTGGTATAGTTGGAGACTATACCCTATGGATTAGAAAATTAATATAACAAAAAAAATAATACATAAATATTAATGGAATATGATATCAACTGATCACCAATAATAAATTAATTAATAATAATTCATGAACATGCTATAATGTACAAGAAACATACATATAGTAAGTGTTAAAATAAAAAAGAGAGAGAGAATCCCCAAGGGATATCTCTATGAGAATCATGAGATACAACTAAATCTTGTGATCCTGATCTTCCTTGTACAAGAATAACAATTTGTAGCAAAAACCAAGATCCTAAACTTGCAATTAGATGATATCTTTTCAGGTACCAATGGTGGGCCGAACAGGGTGTGAGATATACTTAGTAGGCCACCACCAATGGCGTATAATGAATAATCCAATATGTGTATATAAATGAGTAATGTGTAGGTATATCAAAAGTAGGTTAGTGAAATGAATATAAATGTAATTAAGTCGGCTCAGGTTTCCCAAGGATACCTAGATGACCATACCTACTTGGCCAAAGACAGAATACCTCTGATGATGTGTCACTAGATGTTTGTGTGTGTGTGTGCGCGCGTGCGCACTCTATACATAGTAACATATATATCCATATGTGTGTGTGTGTTACTAGTTTAGACCTAAGGTGTAACTCTATAATCTATTTATAATGACAAGATTTATATTTTAATTAATGGTCACCATGCCCAAGGGTCATAATTTATAAGGGACACCATGCCTGGGTACTACAATTTCATAAGAGATGTCAAGCCTGAGTATCATAATGTAAGGGATTCCATGATCAAGGACACCATCCTAATGAATCAGAATATATAGGTTGCCATGCCAAGGGATTCCATGCCTGAGAATCATAATATACGAGAAACCATGCCTAGGGACTCTATACTTGTGAATCATAATATACGGAATTCCATGCTGAAGGATTCTATGCCCGTGAATAATGAGGTATTCCATTCCCATGTATAATGAGTCAAGAGTTATGTCATTATTGATTATCATAAGTTATAATAAAATGAAATAATAAATAGTCCATATACATAAAATTCTATAACATAATTCAAGTACAAAAATTGGGTCATTCCATTATTAAGTAATTAAGAAGTTCATGGGAAGGTCCATGCTGTTACTAATTTATCATGTGAGATGGGTTAACCATTTCATTTATTTATTAATATGGTATAACCATAGGTCCTTACCATTAACATTACATTTTTAAAATAAGGAAACTCACCTCAAAAGGTGGTTCCATAACCATGACTAGGCTTAGGAGTCCTAGCATGACACCGCATGATTTCTTTTAAATTAATTAAACTACATCACATTTCCAATTGATGAAGACAGCACACCTCAAAGTTTATTTTATTATAAAATAGGGAAATGGATATGATCCATATCATTAACAATTTAACTATGTGATAAGCCATTCCATTTAATAGTTTCTAATTCAATTCAATTAATAAGGTTGATTGATTCAGAATATCAAGCATAAAGTAAGATATCAAGGACTAAGAGATTTATATGAACCATTTAATCCATTAAGAAATTTATAAAGAACCAGGGCATTTAAAAGAATACACACAGGGGGTGATTCGATTTGAGGTCACCAACTTCCAACCATATGAAGGGTGTATAAGGGCATCAAGGTCATTCTATAAACATTTAATTTAAGTAATTTTACATTTTAAGGGTAACATGAGGAAAGGCAGTGTGTGGTACAACAACACATTTTATAAATCGATGAAACATAAATGGAAAATTCATAGACCACCTACCATCTACTTAGGATTCCCCACATGTCCAATATCATGACTTGATTTGATCCGAAATGAGAGAAATCAGAAGAATCATCAAATTCCATGAAAATAGGGAAAAAATTGATTCCATTGATTTAGCATTTTTTATGGTGAGATATTTGAATAAAGGAAGAGGAATCATAGAACCACCGATATTCTTCCAACAAGACTAAAGGAGATTGATTTTGTGAAAAAATGAGGGAGATCCTCCATGGAGGAGTAGAGGAATGAGAGGCACACACTAGGAAGCTACTGGTGAAAAGGAGAAAGAAAATGGGGTAAACCCTATTTAAGGTTAGAGGGTAAAAAGGTATTTTTTCCCCTTTTAATGAGGCGCACAGTTAGTCTAAATGATTTGGATAACCGTACACCAACCTTATAGCTCACACTACCCAACAGTCATACCCAACATGGTTTGGATGGATTTTTTTTCACTAAAAAACATCATACAAACTACTTGGGTTGTGAAATTTCATTCAAACATTCGCATTGTATTTCCAAACACCCAACAAACCTCCAAGAATCACTTTAAACATACGGTAATTAAGAAACTAAAACTCAGTCCAATGCTCATAATCAAAACTGAAACCTTAGGATGATGATCACTTGAGTCTGTTTTTTCTAATACATGATCATTTCATCTTCTCTTTTATCATCATGCCTATAGAACTTCCCACCATAGGTTCTAGATTCCTCAAAATCACTTCCAATTCACAGTACTTCCACCATTGGAATTGTCTATTAAAACAAGACCCTATCATTATAATGACGCTTAGCATGATCCTTAACTCATAACATCCAACAATATATTAGGAAAATTTCTATGTTTCTCAATTAGATCAAAATAGTTGAATCCCAATCGACTTCACTTTAATCATTCAAGCTGACTTTTCCTTAAAAATCCATGGACAAACCTTTAAGTTGCACCTGTCTCATCCCGATGACTGCCCGATGTGATTTCTCACTAAAAACATATATCTATTTAAGATAAAATAGTTCAACCACCTTTGGTTGACTATTTTGAAAAAGCTCAGCTCCTATGGCTGACGCGTCACCAAAACTAGATTCCAAATACTTATCCCAAGGCATACAGAGATAGTTCCAAGCATGATCACAAAATCCTATAACAAGTTCTAATTACATATACTAGACAAACCATCATCCAAATAAAAACTATAATCATATTTTATCACCATCACTGACACTATCCTGGTTCAGTATCCATGGATCAACACAATCTACACTGGGTTTAACACCCACATCTAGATTTCACCCAAATCTATAATCGAACTCATACTTGGAATTGATATAGGATTTCAGTCATACATTGATACAATTATTTAATGTAATATAAGTTAAAAATTATCCATCACATAACTGGTCTCAAGGTCCCACAACCCTTATCACATGAGGGTTTCCCAATAGTGAATGACATCTTGCTCCCTACCATAGGAGAATCCTTGTCACTACTGAATTGAAACAAAAACGGATTACCTCAGTGAATGACCTTTCCATCCTAGGCATATGATTGGAATTGCCAATAATTTTCTCATCATGATCGCTATAAAAAACATAAACTTTCACCCTTTTCTACTTCTATGGATCGGTTCTCATAAGTAACACCGAATTTGAATCATAATGAGGGTAATCACCCTTTAATGTCCAATAGTGTACTATGAACTGTCTGGATTATCTTAAAATTTCTCCTTGATTGAAACTTATAATGATTTCTTTAATTAACCCATAAAATTTATTTGGTTATATAGATCAACGTATAGTTGATTCTTTCTCAGTATACCCAGGATGATGTTAAGATGAGGGACATGATCACCTCTATATTTGGAGTACTCTAAGATTTTATCGATAGGTGTGTATTTCTCCTCATGATCCACACTCTCATTAAATTGAATCCATTCTATTTATTAACCCCTGGTACCACATCTCCCAATCGTGCATGGCATGGTTATATCATGGTTCAAACATACTACATCCCCCTAAACTACCATCTCAAAAAACAACCCCCATCACTAGGAACCTTCCTTAATTTTTTAAAAGCTTTAGTTTACCATGCCTATAAGAATCACTTCATTTAAACCATTGGTCTTTCACTCACACCCAACCGCTCACCAACATTAAATTCTCAACTGCTCTCATGTACAACTAGTGTGAGTTAAACTAGCCATACATAGTGGGTGTATATTCCATACCACCCATTTCAAAACCCGACTCACGCTTCCGCAAGTCGTTCATCGACAGGTTCAAACTAATCGTGCTACATGTCACATCAATACTAGGAGTTCCCTTAGAAATTATTTTCAAAATTGTTAATTTCTCATGTTCCATGATTTATCAAATGATCATCCGCCTCACAACATCATTTCAATAACTAAGGCATCAACCCAGCCACTACTGGTCAATTGGGCCAGGCACCCGAACATTCCTACCCATAGCAGCCTATTTCAATATCTAATACCCTAGGTGCTTCTTAAAAACCAAGGCATATTTCTTCCTATAAAGTAAAACCCAATCACCTTTTGTGAACTAGTCTTGAAAAGAACATAAAACCAAGATCATTACCTTTAAGATAAATATAAAACCTAGGAAGACCACTCTTATGGGTTTCTATTTATCAAATGAAACACAACTGACCTAATATGGTTAATATTAAGAGTAAGGGTGTCAAGGTATCCCAACTAGACTTAAGGTCTCTAGCACAATAATCACATCCTATTTATGGGTATCAGTTACACTTCATCTAACACACCTATAAATTCTCTTTTAGAAGAGTTTAAAATGAAATAGGTAAGGAATAATTTGACCTAAAAGGGTCGGAATCTATCATCATAGGCATGATGACATCATATTATAAACATTGGACTACCAGAACCTGATTATTATTGATCATCCATATAGTGTAAATCTCACTGAAAGGTTAAAATTCTAACATAAAGGATAAATATCTAACACTCAGTGGTATCCATATACAAGAATACCCCCTCAAGATTCAACTTACCAGACAACCACCCATATATTTGGGGGTGTCCTTTCATTATCTAGAGTCATAATCGACTCAACCAGATCAAAAGGATAACACCTACCATGATTAAAACTAAGCTCAAAATTCTACTACTTTCCTATTTCCAAGGGAGATACTGAATGTCTAACCCTTAATTTTTAACTTAAGGCATTAGGTTTATAAACTAGATTCATGCCTAATAGGTTACTAGGATCTACTATATATCCATTAGGTTTAAGAAATAATAAGTGGCAAGGCAACTAAGACCTATGGGAAACATTCATGTTCCCACTTAAAGAAATTTAAAATCTAACCCCTAAACAAGGGTTCAAGCTATAAAAACTTTAAATCTTTATTTTAATGTATTTAACTGATACTCTTCCATTAAAACATTTTAAGAAACTCGTATAAAATGGATTTCAAGTACATATTGTTGAGATCAACTGTATTAAGTACTTTATTTTATTGATTTTATATGAAATTAGGTATATATCTCATAAATTATTTTTTAAACCATTATTTAATTTACCCATGAGGTTTTCAAAACTGGTCCCAGTTAAATAAAATTTCAATTTATAATCTATAGAGGAAAACACTCTTTAGTTTGTAATTTTAATTTTAATTAACTAATACTTCATGATAATAAATCTTGAAAGAAGATAATGGGTCTTTTATTAATTAAGGGGACTGGTCAAGTAATATTCCACCATACATTTATATGTAACACCATATAAGCTGTTACAAACACTTTAAATAACCATCCCATTAACATAAATGTACCCCTATGGGGTTAAGTACTAAAGGCATAAAATAATCAAAGGTGACCTATGAGGGTCCCATCATGTCAAACTAGGTTCAATTAGATGGGCATCCATTACCAATTTATGGATTCAATGCTATATAAATTACAATTGGAATCCCATGTAAGTATAATCCAGAAATAGTTGGTTTAAATTAAGATTTATACATACCCTTAATGGGTTTATTTCATAAACAACATGCCCCAACTGGCCTACTGGGGTCTAGTTGTGCATTCATGAATTAGTCATATGGGTCATGAGGCCCAATAGATAGAGGTACAATTCTTATAAGTCACAATTTACACTTAAAGTAATCATTTTATATATGAATTACAATTTAGTATTTAAACATGTATATATCATGGTTCATTTATATGAATTGTTATTCCTAATTTATAAAAGTACTTTCCTTTATAAGATGCAATTGGATTTCATGTAACTTCCACTAGGTTTTACCTTCAGTTTTAGAATCTAACAAGTCCATATATGATGGTTCAATTATATTAGTCACCATTATCTAATTTATAAATTTCCATACACTGTATAAATTGAACAATTAGATCCCATTTAATTGAAACTAGTAATGTTTCAGCCCATGAAACCAATGTTCCATGGATTAAACATTCCATAATTGGTTAATTAAGGTGCCACCATCAATAAATACAGTAAAACATCATTTAGGTTGATGAAAAAACTTTAATAACCAATAATGTATCATAATTATACAAAGTCATGTTATCATAGAAATAATACAATCATGTAAGCAGAAAATCACATAAGTATAGCACACATATATGTATGTTTAATAATTACACAATCATGATATACAAATAAGAATGGAACATAAAGGTAAGAATATTGATAAATCATACAAGGCACATCTATCAAGTATCAGGTAGTCAAATAATGAAACCTGCATGGCATGGCATATGTATGGAATGTGAATTCCTATGTGACTAAAATGATTTATGTAGTAACACTTCCTTTTCATACTGGACAAGGGTAAAAATCCATAAATTAGTAAGCAGGGTAAATATGCCAATCACTCGAGGTGAAATATCAATCAACTGTAATAGAAATAGTATAAATAATCATTTCCCTAGAAACTTTATCTTTCCCTCATGTGTGGGTTGGTCTGACCCATACACGAGTTATTTACCATGTGCCAACACATTCCTAGTCTCATATCTACCATCCCAAAATAGTAAGAAAAAAGTAAAAGAATGATCTAATTATATTTGTAACATCCTGAACCAAGAGCCACTAAAATAGTTCCCTGATCCGATCAGTCACGTGACCTCAATCACGCCTCCCCATACGCAAGAGGCTGGCGACTAGCAGCGAGGGTCTAGAGGTGGTAGAGTGGGAGACTATACCCTCTTGATCAGAAAATAAATACAATGGAAACAATAATACATAAATATTAATGTAATATGATATCATCTAATCATCAATAATAAATGAATGAGTAATCATTCAGGAACATGCTAAAATGTACAGGCAACAGACATAAAGCAAGTGTTACAATACATAAAGAAAGACAAAATACTCAAAGGGATATCTTCATAAGAACCCTAAGCTCTGGCTCAGTCCTGTACTCCCAATCTCCCTTGTACAAGCATAACAACATGTAGAAAAAATCAAGATCCTAAACTGTCAATGAGATTATATATGCTCGTGTACCAACGGTGGCCTAAACAGGGTGTAAGATATACTTAGTAGTCCACCACCAATAGCATCTAATGAATAATCCAGTATATGTATATAAAATTAGTAGTGTTCAGGAACAAAATAAGTAATTCAGTGAAATAAATTTAAATATAATTAAGTCGGCTCAGGCTCTTCAACGACACTTGGCCGACCATACATTCTTCAGCCTTATCTAGAACACTTATGATGATGTGTCAATATATATATATATATACTCACATTATATAAATAGTAACATATATATCCATATATATAGATAATTAGTACTATTCTAGACTGGAGGAACAACTTAGGCACCCATTTATATTTATAAGATTCATATTTTAAATAAGGGTCAACATGCCCAAGTGTTATAATTTATAAGGCCATGCCCGAGTATCACAATTTTATAAGGCATTCCATATTCGAGTATCATAATGTAAGGTATTCCATTGCTAGGGACACCATGATCATGAATGATAATATACTAGACATCCCAGGGAATCTAAGCCTAAGAATCATAATATACAGGATTCCATTCCCAGGGACGTCATGCCTGTGAATCATAATATTCAGGAATCCATGCCCTGAGACACCATTCCCATATATAATGAGTCAATAGGTACTTGATTATCAATTATCATAAGTTATAATAAAATTAAATAATAAAGATTCCATGTCCATAAAAATTCCATAACATAAGTCAAGTACACAAATTGGGTTATTCTATTATTAGGTAATTAAGAAGGCCATGGGAAGGTCCATGCCACTACCAATTTATCATGTGAGACGGGTCAATAATTTCATTAATTTATTGATAAAAGCAAAGTGTAGGACCTTACCATTAACGTTCCATTTTTAAAGTAAGGAAACTCACCTCATAAGGTGGTTCCATCACCCTACCTAGGATTAGGAGGCCTAGCATGACATCACATGATTTCTTTTAAATTAATTAAACTACAACACATTTCAAGCTGATGAAGACAGTGCAGCGCAAAGGTGGTTTTATTATAAAATGGGTAAAGGGATACAATCCATATCATTAAAAATTTAACAATGAGATAAGTCATTATATTTAATAGTTTCCAATTCAATTCAATTAATAAGGTTGACTGATTAAAAATTTCAATCATAAAGTAAGATATTAAGGACCAAAAGGTTTACATAGATCATTTAATCCATTGAGGAATTTATAATGAACCAAGTAATTCAAAATAACACACCCAAGGGGTGGTTTGTTTTTATGTATTTGACCTCCAACCATGTGAATGGTTTCTAAGGGAATCATTATCATGCTATAAACATTTAATTTAAGGCATTTGACATTTTAAGGGCAGTTCATGGAAGGTCCTACATGTGTCACAACAGTTCATTTTATAAATCAATGAAACTTAAAGGGAAAATTCATAAACTACCTACCACATACTTAGGATAATATAATCATCCAATATCGAGCCTTTATTCGAGATTGAACAAGAGAAATCAGAAGAATCATCAAACACCCTAAAAATAGGGGAAATAGATTGCATAGATTTATTGTTTTTTATGGAGATATATTTGAAGAAAAAAATTAATAGGAGTCTTAAACTCACCGATACACTTATAAAAAGACCAAAGGATCTTGATTCCAAGCCAAAATGAGGGATATCCTCCATGTAGGAGGCGAAGAAGGAGAGGTGTACATGGGGGAGATGTTGGAAAAAAAATGAGGAAGAAAATGGGGTATAACTCATTTAAGGTCGAAGGGGAAAAAGGTAAATTTTCCTTTTTTTAATGAGGCACATGGTTAAGTTTGTATGTTTTTTCTAACTGTGCACCAATCGTGTATCTCAAACTACCTAAGAGTCATACCCCATATAGTTTGGCTAAACATTTTAGGATAACAATGCACCAACCATGTGGTGCTACTTGTTAAGTGGCACTAACCATGTGGGTTAGGCACAGAGTTTAGAGAACTGTACATAGTCCATGTGCCTACCTCTGTAATTTTATATAGAAATTCTACATGACCATGCGCCCCACCTTTCATGGTTCAACAAATCATGTGACACCCTTTATAGGGATTCATGGTTTTTCCTAGGGGGTTGCACAGTTTAAACTAATTGTGCTCCGCTATCAGCTTATCCTAGAAAGTGATAGTTTTGGGTCTTAACACTCTCAAAACTCATCCAAACTCCCAATACCACTCTTAAGACTTAAAACACATCCAAAAACAACACATTTATGTGTTACTATGCTCATATTTTCATTCCAAAGCTCAGTTAAAGATTTGGACCATCCACTAAAATAAAAGTTCAAATTCTCTTGAAATTTTTAACTAGTTCAAAACATGGGACGTTACATGGTCCAAACCATATTGGATCCTCTGACACCCACCATGACCAGCCACTATGACATAGCACAAAAGGATTTTCCATTTCCTTCTCACCATGATTAGGACCATAGTGTGGTGAGCTCCAACTCTCTATTTTACACAAGTGGTTCCCCAAAACACCACACCCCGAGCCACACCCTCCACTGGGAATTTTTAAGTTATCTATTTCACATAGGGAGATCATCCAAGTGCCATGCCCATCACCATGACCAATCAAAAAATTTCACTCATCATGTTGCATCCTAACACCATAGGGCCAACCTTCATGCACCCAATGCCAAAACGGTTAGCACCACACCCTCCACCATAGTGTGGAGTCCCTCTAAATGACCATAAAACTTCTCTAGCCTCCAAAACACCTCCAAAGTCCTAATCAACCCCACCAAGACCTAGAAAAATGTGAAGGGAGGGTCTTTGGAAATATGATACCTCACATTAGATACCACTCAAATGATTCTAATCCTAGAGAATAAAAAACATAAATAGGGATAGGATAAAGGAAAAAAGTATGAACCACCATCCCATGAGATACCTCTCAAGGATCTTATTACATTCCAAACACAAATATCAACTAATCACGGTCAATAATATGTGAAAGGTACATTTCATAAAGAAGAAAAAATCCATGAATTAAATTTCTCAAGGAAAACAAAATAGATCCAAAGCTCAAACAACTCAAGATACTGAGAACGCATTCATGTCTCACATTCTTAGGTGCTCTCATCCATGCCATCATGTCTCCATAGGACATGAACTAAGAGAATAGTATACTCATGAAACACCTTCTCCTAGTAGTCTTAGATATCCATGGGCCACTCCTCGAAGGTCTCTTCATCATTAATGTCAATGTTTCCCCAATAAATGACTCTATAATTGTCATGGAGAGCATAGTGAAGCTACGATACATGAAAGATAGTATGAATCCAACTCATTTATGGGGGAAGTGCTAAGTGGTCTGCAATGACTCCAACATACTCCAATACCTCAAAAGGCCCAATAAATTAGGGAGAAAGATTATTCCCATAACAAAACCTTCACTAAACATGATGAGGATTCACCATCAAGAATACATGATCTTCAACATTGAACTAAAAATAAATCCTCTTATGGTTAGAATAGGAATTCAGACGATACTTCACCACTTTCATCTACTCAAAATTCACCTACAAAAGTTTTGTCATGATTTGCACCAATTCTAGCATGAGAATTACAAAATATCTAACCCCAGTCAAACACAATAGAGAATGAAAATTTTGTCCATAAAAGTATTAAAATAATTCCATACTAATGGAGGAGTGAAAATTATTAGTGTAAGAAAACATTACCAAGAGTAGGAGTCTCACCCATGAATCACCAAAATCTAGGACACGAGTGTACAACATGTCTTCAAGAGTATGGATGGTCTTCTCTATCTGATCACCCATCTGTTGATGAAAATTAGTGATGAGTAACAACTAGGATCCAAAATCATGATGAAGACCTATCCATACCCTATGGGTGAAATAAGGATCATGATCAGAGATGATCATCCTTGGGAATCCATGAAGCCTTACCACCTCCTCTAGATTATTCCTCAAAAAAACATCCACTAAACTTGACTCCTTGATTTCTAATAAGTGATATAATTTATTCAAACAGTCTACAATTACCCATATAGAATCATAACCTCGTTGATCTCAAGTTATACTAGTGATGAATTCTATCAATATTTCCTCCCACTTTCATTGAGTAACATCTTATGGATAGAGTAAATCACTAGGAATGTGGTGTTAGGTCTTCACATTCTGGAATACCAAACATCAAGACATGAACTCTAAAACTAACCTCTCATGGAATTTTATATCATTATCATGTCAGGATTCACTATTAAGGGAGATCTATGGAACTCACAAATAACCACCTCTTGCATCACTAAAGATACAAAAAACCTCCCTTGAAGAAACACCCAATGTTAATCATCCTCATACCATCCATCAAGGGTGTCACCACAGACATCTCAATCCTGTGATACTTTCACCTTATAATCCCATAGTTGGGACTCCTCCATTTTTTTGTACCAAGGAAGAACGTACCTTCATCTGATAAAGGAATAATCTACCACCAAAATCTCCCATATCAAGATGCATCATAGATATCTCTTTAATCACTCTAAGAATCTACAAACTCACACACAACACCACTGCATGAATTCCTGCTTAGTTTATCAACTACAACATTACCATTTTCTGATTTATAAGAAATCTCAAATTCATAGTCCTGTAAGAATTCAATCCACCATCGTAGTCGCAATTTCAGGTCTTGCTAAGATAAAACATACCTTATTCTTTTGTGATCAGTGAAAACCACAAAGTGTTTGTCGATAAGTTAGTGTCACCACAACTTCAAGGAAAACACAATCATTACCAACTTGTGATCATGGGTAGAATAGTTACATTCCTATGGTCGTAACTATTGAGACCCATAATAAAAAATTACTCTCTACTGCATCAAGACACTACCCAATCCAAGACATAAAGCATTATAGTAAACCTCAAACTAAATTCCCTCTTCTAGAAAATAAAGAACCAGGTTGTTGACCAACTTCCCCTTTAGATACTTGAAAGCATCCTGGAATTTTTCAGTCTATAAGACCACTAGATGTTTTTAGGTCAATAATATCAGGGGATTCATAATCTAAGGTAAGTTAAATATGAGCCTCCTATAATGTAATGTAAGATCGAGGAAACTTTTCTACTCTGCAAAATTCTTGGGGGATGCCCAATAAATGACCACCACAATCTTCAAAGGATCCATGGATACCCCACACTGGGACATGATATTCCCTAAGAAGAAAACTTCACAAAAACTCACTTAGATAGTTTCTCAAAGAGTTGTTTATGGTGAAGGACTCCCAAAATATCCCACAAATGCTCTGCGTGCTCCTCCACAAATGTCAAGTACACAAGGATGTCATTGATAAAAACAACCATGAACTGACCTAAAAACTCTTGGAACACTGCATTCATCATTCCCATAAATATAGTATGAGATTTTTTCACACAAAATGGAATTACAAAAAAATCATAATTCCCATAATGACATCAGAAAGTAGTCTTCAGAACATATTCATCTTTCACCCACATCTAGTGATATCCCAACCGTAGTTTGATCTTTGATAACCAACTAGAACCCTTCAATGGATCAAATAAATGATCAATATATGGAAGAGGGTAGAAATTATTCATTATCACCTAATTAAAAAGACAATGATCATTACGTGGATATAGACTATGATTGACCTTCCTTGTGAACAAAAACCATAGCACCCTATGGTAACATGCTCGACCAAATAAAACCTCCATACAAGAGAAAATAGATATGAATTTATATCTCCTGCAACTCATAATACACCATCCTATATGGAGACATAAAAATTAGAGAACTATCTAGTTTTAGCTCTATCCCAAACTCAATATCTCATCAAGGGGGTAGCACCAAAACCTCTTCAAGAAAGACATCAGGGTACTCTTCCACTACCATAGGAAACACTACCATGAGGACCACTAATGAACTCATAATTGACACAACCATCAAGTAAGAGAAGGAATGAACACACCTCCAGCTATTTGAGGGTCTCGTACACCAAAAAATATGGAAAACTCTCCATCAATATCATAGAACACAGTCTTCCTTATAAATCAATCCATAATATCCTACACAGAATACAGCTTGTCTATACTGAGGATGATGTTGTGTGTTTGTATCTGAAAACATAGGAAGTATCCCTAAGATTATTTCTTCCCTATCACTAGATCATAGTCTCTATACAATTCAAAAAAATTAACTTGACCTCCAACTGGCATAGTCAACGCCAAGGGAACTAGAATCCTCTCCACTTCAAGTCCTAAAGTATGAACCAGGGAAAGTGAAATGAAGGAATGCATAGATCCTAAATCAAAAAATAAATAAACCCAAGTAGAAAATAAGAAAAGGGTGCCTTGAGTGACATCCTTATCACCTAAAGAAGACAACTCTAGAGAATTCATCTGACCATGACCTTCTCCACGACCCCTCTAACCCTGATGATGACCACCTTCACATTCATTCTCTATTAACTGAGGATAAGGAGCATCACAAAGTTATCCTTTAACTTCCCCATATCCCCGATACTGATCAAAGGCTATAGAACCCTATCGTTGTTACCTTGGATGATATTGTTGCAATGGAGAAACCCAAAACATACCACCAGATTCATGTTGCCTACTTATAAAGGTCAGGTACTCCTACCACTAGTGACCATGACCTTCTCGATAAAAACAAACATATACTCCCTTGTAAGGGGCCTCAAGGTCTCCATCCTCAGTGAAATGTGATAAATAGAGATTGTACATGCCCCCTGCTATCTGAAAACCCTCTTTCTAGGAAACTAGGAACCCTGAACCATAACTCTTCTATGTGGGGAGTCCTGAAGACTCCCATATTAGGATGAAATATTCTTGGCCAGCATCCCCTCAACAATTTATGATCGTGTAAGTGCCTTAAGATATGTTAGTAGAATAAATAGGGTAACCTGGTGTTGTAACTCTGAATGTAAAGCCTCCTCAAAGATTTTCACTCTTGCCTCCTCGTCTAGAAGTAAGTATGAAGCATGTCAGAGAAGGTTCTTGAAATAGATCATGAACTCATGCATGATAGAACTCCCCTATCAAAGGGTAAGAAGATCCTGGTGATTGGTCACCTTTTCATTAGAATAAATAAACTTGTCTCATAACCGATCTCAAAACTTCTCTCATGAAATAAATGACTCATCACAATCCTCAAGGAATAAGAACCACTACTATCTGGATACTCTACATAGCATTGTCACTAACAACATAACTTAGTGCTCCTTATTATAATGGATTGAATGAAATTCTATCTACACCTTGATTAACTATTCCTCTATCACTAAATCTAAATCAAATCCATTGTACTTTTGCAGACACTAATGCTGAAACTCCCAGAGTGTCCTCCTCTAACACCAAGCTCAGCTCTACAATCTATTAGCACATCTTGCTAATCATATTCCACATGAACCTAGAAAAGATGTCAACCTAGATCCATTCATGAAAAAGAACAGATTTTTAGGGACTCGTAGACCTAGAATATAAAATATTTAAGATTAATTAATGTTCAACCTAACCCAAAATTCTACCCATTTCAAATTCAGGTTCAAACCAGAATTATGTGTGATTATTTCTATATTCTCTACCCCAAAACTAGTATCACTTCACTTAGTAGGCTCAATAAGGCTTTTGAATCTAATCATAGGGGCCCCTAAATACTCATTTCTTATCCATCCATTATTTACATCACATACTAAGCTCATATAACACTATTTCCCTACCTACCCATGCATTCCTCACTAATTCCTACCTCTAAAATCCATTATATCCCTCAAACTAGCCTTTGATACCACTCTTTCATGACCCCCCCCCCCCCAATGTAACCTTCCTATGATTATAATGAAGGGAGAGGGATAATGATGCCTAAATCCCACCTCCAATTGGCTACAATTTTCATACTAGCATTGAGGGTATATCAAACACACAAATGAGAGGCATTACCATAAAAGAAAAATAAAAAGAACAAGTGATAAGATGAGAACACCAAAAAACTCATACTCATAATAAATAAAATATCCCAATACATTAATGTAATGTCATACAAACTAAGAAACTGAAAAATAATGTACAAGTACCCAAAATAAATCCTTGACATCATCCTCGAAGCCCAAACAACTCTTGAACAACTCCGCGATCTAGTAATGTCTAGCTTGATCACCAACCAACCCATGTGGAGAAGAAAAACATTTTATATAGATTGGGGAGAGCATGATAGTTATACTCATTAGGATCCTCCTTATAGCTTCTCATACTAAAGTAAATAAATCATACTAAATCGTGATGAATAAATAATGAAACTAACTAGTTGACAAATTAGGTATGCTGAGTTCACAACCACACCATGGATATCTAACCAAGTATTGTATACAAGTAATAATATAATATCCAATATAATATAAAAGTGAAGGTACCCCATTACCATTTCCCCACTGGTTTAGCTCTCTCACCCCAACAACACACGTCCTGAGCCATCTTTCTCAAATAAGACACATGCATCAATGATAATTGTATAATAAATTGAACATCATGCATCACATAATCTCATCATCAAAATCCTTATCTCCAAATAGTAGCTTATTGGTTTCCGGAATCCACCACAGCTTGTGCCTTATGTATTATACCTTAACCCATCACATTCATACAAACCATACCTATAATAATCCTTAGGATACTATATTAATATATACATATATGTGAAACAACCAAAATCCATTAAGTCTCTCTACACACATATACAAGATGGTAGCCTCCATATATACCAGTATGTAATACTACCAAGAGAATAGATAAAGGGATAATGGGTAGTCATCCATCTTCTCTCACTAACCTAGATGTTGGGGAAAACACCCCCAAAGTCCATTGCATATCAGTAACCCTACAAACATGGGTGGGGTAGCATATGTAATAACATATCATAAGAAGTACATGTATACATCACAAAAAACACTAAGGGAAACTACCTATCCTTAACCTCAACTATATTTATCGCCTCTTGGGACACCCGGCTACCACTGCTAAGGGCTAGATATCCTATAGACACAAAACTATTTCAAGAGACTTTCAATTAATTCTTCATGTTGAAAATTTCATATTGCATAATTACCAGCCAATTATCCCAAGTCAACCAATGAACTCCCAACCCCATGGGTTAAATCATTTAATATTCATTACTATTCCATAATTTACAGGTACTCTAGGAATCATATGAAGCTACCATAAAAAATGCATAGACTAAGAATAACCAACCATGATAAGCAGTGGGGAAGAAAAGGTATAAAATAAGAAACCTAACCATATGAACTCCAAGAAGAAATTCATTATCAAGAAAGCAACCTAGATTTAAGTACAAGAAACATTAAGAAATCCCAGTTTCAACCTTCTTTATTAATTTAAATTCCATCCCTGACACCACTATGCATATCAATATCCATCCCACCATGATAGCCATTGAATTCTTCCATAACCTCGAGCACCCCCACCCATTTCTCACTAATACACCATCCATACTAGGATCACATCATGTCACATGGAAAGGCTCCATATCTAGATAAATCAAACAATATAGAAAAAATAAATAGTTAACAAGGAATTTAGGCCATAGAACCAAGGCATTATGCATTCATAGGAAAACGGGGTTACTCATCCCCTAAGAAATTATATTTAATAAACAACCAATTTTATACCATCTTGAATTAACCAATTCATTTAGAATAGGTTAAAACTACAGGTAACCTAAGGCATTAGCTATCAATATCTATGAATCATTTAGACGTGATTCAAGTATAAATTCAATTTACATCAACTATAAGGAAGAAAAAACATAATTTAACATTCCTCTTTATTACTTAGTCCTCAATAATAGTTGGCTTTACATTATTTATCAAATTTACAAGAATATAAAACATGTTAAACCATAACACCAACTAAAGAAAATACGTTATCTAGAAAATTAAGAAGAAACCCATCAACACGGCGTAAACACATGGGATCACTACAACCCAAAACTAAAATCCATTCTTTAATTCTATTTTAGTATTCATTAAGGTTAATCCCACCATTACCCAATGAGATAAACAATGATAACTTCATAATTTCACTTGAAATAATAGAAGCAACGAATCCCCTTCCCTGATTATCATTTCAAATAGAACCACACTCACAATAAAAGAACTAAGGGATCAAATTTCACCAATATAAATGGAAAAAATAACAGAAACTATCCATAGAAATTTATACCCAAACATTCTTGTAACTCATCCTAAAATAGAGGGGTTATCCATAATGAACATCAAGACAAGAGAGAAGAATAAAAGGGGGAAAGAGGAGGGGAAGGTACCTTGAATCAAGACCATTCGATTCTCCATGATCTAAGAGGTTAGAATCCCCAAGGATATGATCAAAGGGTGTTAAGGGGGTCTGAAGCCGACCAAATATTGAAGGAGGAGAAAGGAAACCAAGATAGGGGGTCGAAACCTATATTTATAGAGTAACCCTGAATAGCCTCTCCATAGTGTGGAGATAACCCACTACATCATGGTCTCCCTAGGTCAAAGGAAATATGAATATCATATGGCATTTTTCCTTTATCATATGTTTTAAAATCTGATTTGATTGTCATTGTAACCTAGGAAATAACATGGTCCAAGACATGTTGGCTCATCTGAAGCCCACCAAGATTGGTCACTATGGTGTAGCACAAAAGTCTTGGTCATTTTATCTTCACCACACCTAGGACCACAACATGTTGAGCTCCAACTGTAACGTCCTGGATCCAGGTTCCACTCAACGGGTGCCCCGAACCCAGTTGGTCACATGACCTCAAGTGCATTTCCCCAAATGCCAAAGCCTGCCGACTAGCAGTGAGGGCCCAGGTTTGATAGTGGGGAAACTATGCCTTCATTTGTCAAAGTGTAGCGTAGTGGAATTACTAAATAAAACATACAACAACAGCAGAAGCAATAAACCATACATATTTAAAATAAACAACCGCAGTAAAAGATAACCAACCAGTTATATAGATATGATGCAACATGTCTCAAGTTCTAAGAAAACAGCCAGAACATGTTACACAGTAGTACAATACAATACAGAGTATAACAAAACAAAACAAAATAGCCAATAACATCATGAGCCTAAGCCCAGTCCCATGCTCCCCTACTCCTCAGTAGCAATCAAGTACCTGTATAGGGACCCTTTCCCTTATCCACACCTGCAAAAATGTAATCTCTTTGGGCTGAAGACATGACCCAAACAGGGTGTGAGAAATAAATCCCAGTAGGCACCCACCAAAGGCATGTGCCCAACTGTGTGAAAATATGCAACAACAGTGTGCAGTAGTAAAATACAATAAACTAAGCAGTACTCAAAAGTAACTAACTTTACTGGTTATATTACCATTTTATTATTCATTTAATCATTCATTATAAGAAAACCACCATAGTGAATTTCTATGTAAACAGTCAGTGTCCTTAGACATGAAAACCCTTACCCTCAGGTAATCAGAAACGTAACCTGCAGGTAATTTCCCACAGGCATAACCGATATTTCCTTCAGGCATACAAAGTGTCACCCTCAGGCATAGAGTCTATTGCCCATAAGCACGGAAGAAGTTGCCCTCGGGATAAAAGATGCACTGCCCTCAGGCTAAATAAAACACTGCCCTCGGGCTAAACAAGTAACCAGACCATGTCCAATATGAAAAAAAAATCAATACACATGCAATTCCTCTCAAGGAAATTCTATAATCATTATTATAAAGGCATACCCTTGGGTATCCTAGCCAAACGGCTAAACAGAGGAACGATCCCCCCAGGGTGGTCCTAGATCCAAGAAAAGATCCCAAACAACAGTTTATTATCACATTTAATTACATTTACAATTATAGGTATTTAAAATAGCCAAGGCCTCAGCCACACGACACCCCAACATGGGTTTGTAGCACAAAAATGCACACAAATGCACAACAGTTATAAATTAAACACCAAGACACCTACCTTAAATGCCCCTGAATGGTATACGTGAACGACGATCCTCGAATTGTCCAAGAACGACGTAGATATGAGGTGAAAGAAAACCTCATTCAAACCTAAATAACTTTCCTTAGAGGAATAATTGGAAAGAACGGATTAAGGAGAGTGGAGGGATTACCTGTGCGGTTCCAACAAGATTGTCAGAGGCTAAAACGGATTCCCGACGCTCGATATGGAGATCCTCAAAGGTCCAACCTCCTATCCCGAATCCTTCTTCCAGTTCTAAGACAATCTTATAAATAGGGTTGGCTACATCCCATTTTAAGCGAAAAAAACAAACTACACGGTGTGTACTATTGGGTACACGGTGTGTAGTTTTCATTTTTTAACAGTTCCTTCGACGGCTTCTCGCCAGTGTGGCATTGTTCATCTGTCGACATAAGTACACGGTGTGTGAAACCTGAGTACACGGCATGTACTGCCGCACAGCTGGCCACTGTCTTACTGTTTTCCTGCCGACTGACTACTCGGTGTGTAAATACCCACTACACGGCGTGTAGTCAGTTTTTACACTCTTCATTACCGACATGGCTACAAACCTTGTGTAATCATCCCATATGTCCAAAGTACATGGCGTGTGGAAAAGTACATGGTGTGTAGTCCAAAAATTTAGGATTTTTTCCCATTTTCCTTATTTTCGCAAAAACACTTAAAGAAAATAGAAAAGAAGAAACTCATACCTAAAAAATAAGAACCAGGTTCTTACAAACTTCCCCCATTAAAGCAATTTGTCCCCAAATTTCCCTTCCAATAGTGGAGAAGATAAAGCTCAGAACAGCCCTAGCCACTGATCATGTACGTCGGTCTCCCGCTCCCAGGTTTCGTCCTGCACTCGGCCATGCTGCCATAGCACACGTACAAGAGGAACTGACCGGCCTCGGATAACCTTCGTGCTCCTATCCATGATACAAATCAGATTCTCCTCAAAGGACGCATCGATCTAAATCTCAACCTCCTTGGGCTAAAAGATGTGAGACGGGTCTGAATGATAGCGACGCAACTGAGATACATGGAAGACGTCGTGCATGGCTCGGTACCTCTATGGTAACTACAACCGATAGGCAACCAGCCCGACTCTCTCTAGAATCTAAAATGGCCCCACATACCTCGGTAAAAGTTTACCCTATCTCCTGATCCTTCTGTGCCCCAACCTCGGTGAAACACGCAGAAAAACCTAATCCCCAACCATGAACTCCAATGGTCGTCTGCGTCGATCAGTATAAGATTTCTGATGAGACTGCGTGGTAGCCATCCGCTTCTGAATCAACTGGATCTGCTCAAAAGTCTCCTGCACGAGACGTGGTCCCATTAAAGCTATCTCACCTACCTCTAACCAGCACAAAGGTGATCGGCATGGCCTACCATATAAATCCTCGTAAGGTGACATCTCAATAGTCTCCTGAAAACTATTATTATAGGAAAAATAGACTAGGGGTATGTACTTCTCCCAAGAACCCTCAAAGTCTAGGATGCATACACGCAGCATGTCCTCAAGAACCTGTATTGTACACTCTGACTGGCCATCAGTTTGAGGGTGGTAAGCTGTGCTCAGAAGCACCTGTGTACCCAGTGCCCTCTGAAAACTCTGCCAGAAAGGAGACGTAAAACGGGCATCCCTATCTGAAACGATTGAATGAGGGACCCTATGAAGACGTACGACCTCTTATATATACAAATTTTTGAGCTCGTCAACACTGAAGGTCTCCTTGATCAGAAAAAAGTGAGCTACCTTCGTGAGTCTGTCCACAACAACCCACACGGCATCATTGCCTCAAGGTGACCTCGGCAACCTAGTCATGAAGTCCATCACGACATCATCCCATTTCCACTCTGGAATGGGTAACTACTATAACAGTCCTGCTGGCCTCTGATGCTCCATCTTCACCTGCTGATAGGTGGAACATCTCGTAACAAAACCAGCTACTTCTCTCTTTATACCCGGCCACCAGTACTGATGTCTCAAGTCATGGTACATCTTGGTAACCCCGGAATGAACTGTCCAAGCTTAACCATGAAACTCCCGCATTAACTCCTCACGTATATCCCCTGGAACCCACACTCGTACATGGAAATGCATAATTTCATCATCGCCTATCATCCAACCGGGAGGAGGGTCCTCACTTTCCACCGACTCCTATAGAACTAGGCCTTCCTAATCTGATAGTTGTCTCATCCTCTCTCTATCGAGGAGGGTATAAGTCACAGATAAAGAAGAAATATAGGTCTGCCCCTGAATATCATGCACCTCCAGATGCATCTCAGAGAACAAAGCCATAAGCTACCACTCATCACTGGCCTCCTGCACAGCATGTATCTGAGTCTTCCTGCTCATTGCATCAGCTACTGCATTACCTTTACCAGGTGTATAGGCAAGCTCAAAATCGAAGGACTGAAGGTATTCAACCCACCTTCGCTGTCTCAAGTTCAAGTCACACTGAGTAAAGATATAATTGAGACTATTGTAGTCGGTGAAAACCACAAAATTCTCTCCCAAGAGATAATGTCTCCAACTGCGCAACGCATAAACAACTGCAACCAAATCGAGGTCATGCGTCGGGTAATTCCTCTCATGTGGCCTCAACTGCTAAGAACCATATGCAACAACTCAATCTCCCTACATCAATACAGCTCCCAGCCCAATACCTAATGCATCACAGTAAACTGTATATCTCTTCCCTTGATCTGTAATTATTAGGACTGGTGCTTATGTCATCCTTCCTTTCAGGTTCTGAAAGGTTGCATCACAAGATTCTGACCAAATGAACTTCACACCCTTCTTAGTCAAACCTGTAAATGGTGCTGCTAAGTGGGAGAAGTCCTGTATGAAGCTTCTGTAGTAACCAGCCAGCCCTAAGAAACTCCATATCTCAAACACATTCTTAGGATTCTCCCAGGAAACTACTGCTCTCACCTTCTCTGGGCCCATGGAAACTCCTGCCTCTAAGATGATATGGACCAGGAAGTGAATCAGGTCCATCCAAAAGTGTCACTTTGAGAGATTAGCATATAGCTTATGCTCTCTCAGTGTACTCAATTCAATCTCAATATGGGTGGCATGCTTGTGTCGAGTGTGAGAGTACACTAAGATTTCATCCATGAATACTACCAAAAAGGAATCCAGATAAGGATGGAACACATGATTCATCAGAGTCATAAAAACCGATGGCGCGTTCGTGAGTCCAAACGGCATAAACAAGTACTCATACAGACCATATCTGCTCTGAAAAGTTGTAAGTGGTATATCTGATGGTCTCACGAGTAGTTGATGATATCCTGACCTCAATTCAATCTTCGAGAACACTCGTTCCCCACGAAGTTGATCAAAAATATCATCAATCCTCGGTAAGGGATATCGGTTCTTAACCGTCAGCTGGTTCAATTTTTGATAATTCACACAAAGTCTAAGGGTACCATCCTCCTTATTCCCAAAAAGGACCGGAGAACCCCAAGGAGAAGTACTGGGTCAGATAAAGCCCTTTGACTGTAACTCCTCTAACTCCCTCTTGAGCTCCTGCAACTCAGGTGTAGCCATCCTATAAGGAGGAATGGACACCGGTGCTGCTCCTAGAACAAGATCAATAGAGAAATCCACCTCATGCTCTGGAGGTAGACCTAAAAATTCATCCAGGAAGACATCCCTGAAACGATCAACTACTGGAGGGAAATCATGCTAACAAGTCCCCTGATCATACAGATATAAACTCGCAATCTGGAATGTGACTCCACCTTGCCCACTATACTCTGGTCCAGCTCAAATCGCCTGAATATCCCACTCGCCCTTGTATAGAAACTCTTCGCCCTCTGGTGATGTGAAATGCACCCTGCGATGATAGCAGTCTACAAAGGCTCCAAAGGGAACCAACCAGTCCATCCCGAGAATGACATCATATCTCATCATCTCTAAGACATAGAGGTCCCATAGAAAGTGACACCCACCAACCTCGAGGGGGCACTCCCTGAACTGATGCACACCAGACGTTTTAGTTCCCAACAGAGTGTCTAGATTCGTAACATCGGAAGAAGAAGAAACACATGGCCCAAGGCTCTTCACAATGGGCACAGATATGAAACTATGTGTAGCACCTATATAAAAAAGTACTGAAGATAAGATAGAAGCTACTAGAATAGTACCTATGACAGTAGAAGGTCTGGGATCCTGCTCCTGCTGGGTCTGTTGCACTGCATATGCTTGCCCAGTGTCGCGGCCCTGCGACACAACCTGGCTACCCTGAGTTGTCCCGCCCTGCTGCCTCTGAGATCCTGGTGTCTGGCTACCACGGCCACGACCACCATCCTTGCCTGCACGCCCTGACGTATTCCAGTTTCCCGAATGGTAAGAAGCTTTTGGTCCTACTCCCGCATGCGGAGTCTTTACAAAACCCCTATTACTAGCCACTGGTGGAAACTCCCTACAAAAGCGCTACAGATGACCCATCTTGCCACAAGCTCGGCACTCCACTGGGTATCGTGGACACTGATGTCTCTTGTGCCCCTCTTTACCACACTAGTAGAACATGACTTGACCACCTGAAACATTCTTCTGGCTGGTACTGCCACCGTGAGAGAAATTCATCTATCTCTTCCTCTTTATGACAGAAATAGTACAAGAAACTGGTGCCGAATCATCCCGGCTTGCACCACTAGCTTCCTGAAGGTTCCTCTCTATAATCAATGTCTGGTTCACAATAACATGTACTGAAGGCAACCTGAAAACATTCACCAATGCTTGGATGTCATATCGAAGACCATCCTCAAAGCTTATGGATCTCAACATCTCATCACCCACTAGAACGGGTGAAAAACGTTGAAGCTCGGTGAAACGAGTAGAATAATCCATCACTGATATAGCGCCTTGCTGCAGATTCATGAACTCTAGAGCTCTATCTGACCTTAGCATCTCTGGGAAGAATAAATCATAGAAATCTATCTGAAAATATTCCCACTCCATCTCTCTATGATGCTCTGTCTAAGTGGTAACATTCCACCACCTCTTAGTGGAATCACGCAGCATATAAGTCGCGAGCTTGACCCTCCGCCCTGTAGGTGTCTCAAGATGCTCGAAGATAGTCTGCATAGACCCCATCCAAGACTCCGCAGCCTGTGGTCCGCCATCCCCTGAAAACGTAGGAGGATGTTGCTGCTGGAAAATACAAGTCAGCTCATCCATAGATGTGGCAACCAACGGTGCTCCCTGAAAGTTCTGCATGAACCGCATGAATCCTTCACGGAACTGTGCATTCGTGCATGTGTCTGGTATAACGGTCGACGCCACATCTAGCTCTGCTGGAGGATCCACTGGTAGCCCATGGCCTACCATCTCTATAGTATAATCGTTGCTGCTCTCCTAACGAACAACACGTGGTCATCTCGGTGGCATGACTCTACAAGGTCAAACGCACACCTTAGATCAAGACTATCAAAGACCAAAAACAAGGATACGGAGAAGGAAAGTTTTCAAAATTTACAAAACTTGACTACACGGCGTGTATAAAACTACATGGTGTGTTCCTACAAGCCATTCACATGGGTGTGTACCCCATCTTAAACTGGCCGTGTAACACACCAAACACACGGCGTGCCTTATAACTACACGGCGTGTACTTGAATCCTTATTCCATGCCCGAGTCCTTCTGCATGGCTAAGCCACACGGATCACTTGAACAAGACTACACGGCGTATATAACATCTACACAGCGTGTATGGTTTAATTTCCAACTGCCTGTGTTGTTCGTGACACGGCCGACTACTCGGCTAAGACTACACGGCGTGTTACACCCGCACACGGTGTGTACACCACCCCGTTTCCCTAGCCACACGGCTAAGTCCACATGGTCTCCCACCGGTAAGGACTACACGGAATGTCCCTTAGGTACACGGTGTGTTCAAGAAGAGGTAACATCATCCCGTGTTAGTTAGCTACACGGCCGGGTCCCCAGGTTACACTACATGGCGTGTTCATCATTGACACGGCGTGTACAAGAAATATTTCACCGACCTGTGTTGTTAGTTACACGGCCGGACTCCGGGTCAATCACTACACAGCGTGTACATATGGTACACGGCGTGTTTTTTCCAAGCCTTTCTCCTACCCCGTGTCCCCGCCCACAGAGTCCATGACACGGGAAAAGACTACACGGCGTGTATTTAGGGTACACGGTGTGTACTTAAAAAGTTTTGTTTTCTTCCCGAACAGAAGAACACACGGCGTGTGTCCATAGAACTACACGGCGTGTATCCTGGGTTTTCCGGATATTAAGCCTCAGATACTGCTCCGGAACCCAGAAAATACTGAAAAACAACACCTAAGTTCCAAATTCTAATCCATGAGGGCCCATACTCCCCGTGAATCAAAGTTTGGCATCTTATATGTGTTATAACAAAAACAGACAATGGTCCACCAAATTCCAGTCAATGAGGGCCCATACTCCCCAAAAACCAAATTTTGGTGTCCATTCTATCAACATACTCACACAAAAATACCCTATCACATAGCAGGTATTTATCAAAGCAGTTATCACAATAGTATGCTTTTTCTAGCACAACAACTATCACAACAACATGCAATTTCGAATGCACCTACATGGCATGGAACTATGCATGGCATGTGATTTCTAACATGTGCCTAAATAACCCATGAGATGGCATACCCTCATCTCATCAGGTTGCAACTAAATAGAACCCATGGCTAAAATATAAACAGCACAATCACAAGTGCGTCACCCAACGGTGAAATCAAATCAACTGTAAAATTTTCAAAATCAGAAAAATTGAAAAAATACGAGGTAGACTGGATTTTCCCTCTACATAGGTTAGCTACGCCCGGGAACAACTTATTACCAACTACCTTTTCTGTCCTATCCCTGACTAAGGCTCCAAATAGTAAGTCAAAGAAGAGAACTCCTTTGATTCCACTTTGTAACATCCCGGATCCAGGTGCCACTCAACGGGTGCCCCGAACCCGGTTGGTCACATGACCTCAAGCGCATTTCCCCAAACACCAGAGGTTGCTGACTAGCAGCGAGGGCCCAGGTCTGATAGTGGGGAAACTGTGCCCTCATTTTTCAAAGTGTAGCACAGCGGAATTACTAAATAAAACATACAACAACTGCGGAAGCAATAAACCATACATATTTAAAATAAACAACTGCAGTAAAAGATAACCAAACAGTTATATAGATATGATGCAACATGTCTCAAGTTCTAAGAAAACAGCCAGAACATGTTACACAGCAGTACAATACAATACAGAGTACAACAAAACAAAACAAAACAGCTGGTAGCATTGTGAGCCTAAGCTCGGTCCCATGCTCCCCTACTCCTCAGCAGCAATCAAGTACCTATATAGGGACCCTTTCCCTTATCCACACCTGTAGAAATATAATTTGTTTGGGCCGAAGACATGACACAAACAGGGTGTGAGAAATAAATCCCAGTATACACCCACCAAAGGCTCGTTCCCAACTGTGTGAAAATATGCAAGAATAGTGTGCAGTAGTAAAATGAAATAAACTAAGCAGTACTCAAAAGTAACTAACTTTACCAGTTATATTTCCATTTTATTATTCATTTAATCATTCATTATAAGGAAACCACTACAGTGAATTTCTATGTAAACAGTCAGTGTCCTCAGACACACAAACCCTTACCCTCAGGTAATCAGAAACGTAACTCGCAGGTAATTTCCCACAGGCATAACCGATATTGCCCTCAGGCGTACAAAGTTTCACCCTCAGGCACAGAGTCTATTGCCCACAGGCATGGAAGAAGTTGCCCTCAGGCTAAAAGATGCACTGCCCTCAGGCTAAATAAAACACTGCCCTCGGGCTAAACAAGTAACCGAACCATTCCCAACATGAAAACAAGCAATACACATGCAATTCATCTCAAGGAAATTCTATAATCATTATTATAAATGCATACCCTTGGGTATCCTGGCCAAACGGCTAAATAGAGGAACGCACCCCTCGGGGTGGTCCTGGATCCAAGAAACGATCCCAAACAATAGTTTATTATCACATTTAATTACCTTTACAATTTTAGGTATTTAAAACAGCCAAGGCCTCAGCCACACGACACCCCAACATGGGTTCGTAGCACAAACATACACACAAACGCACAACAGTTGGAAATTAAACACCAAGACACCTACCTTAAACGCCCCTGAATGGTATACACGAACGACGATCCTCGAATCGTCCAAGAACGACATAGATCTGAGGGGAAAGGAAACCTCATTCAAACCTAAATAACTTCCCTTAGAGGTAGAATTGGAAAGAACTGTTTAAGGAGAGTGGATGGCTTACCTGTGCTGTTCCAACGAGATCATCAAAGGCGAAAACGGATTCCCGACGCTCGATCTGGAGATCCTCAAAGGTCCGGCCTCCTCTCCTGACTCCTTCCTCCGGTTCTAAGCCAATCTTATGAACAGGGTTGGATACTACCCATTTTAAGCGGAAAAAACAAACTACAGGGCGTGTACTATTGGGTACACGGAGTTTAGTTTTCATTTTTTAACTGTTCCTTCGGCGGCTTCTCACCAACGTGGCACTGTTCATCCGTCGACATGAGTACACGGTGTGTGAAACCTAAGTACACAGCGTGTACTGCCGCATAGCTGGCCAACACCTTATTGTTTTCCTACCGACTGACTACATGGTGTGCAAATACCCACTACACAGCGTGTAGTCGGTTTTTCCACCCTTCGTCGTCGACATGGCTACACACCCTGTGTACTTATCCCACACGGAGAAAGTACACGGCGTGTGTAAAAGTGCACGGCGTGTAGTCCCAAAATTTAGGATTTTTCCCCATTTTCCTTATTTTCTCAAAAACACTTAAGGAATATAGAAAAGAAGAAACTCATACCTCAAAAATAAGAACCGGGTTCTTACACCAACTCCCTGTTTTATATAGGTGATCTCCCAAAACATCACACATAGAGCCACACCCTCCACTAGGTGTTTCCAAGATACTTGTTTCACATAGGGAAACCACCCAAGTGCCACACCCAACACCATGGTAAGCAAGGAAATTTAACTCTTTATGGTGCATATGGAAATTTTCCTTTTATTACATAACTTTTTATTACATAGGAAAAAGCATTATATCTTTAAAAGTTTAGTTTCTTGGAAAATTGGTACATAATACATGAAAATATAAAAAATTATTCTAATTGACTTGAAAGACATATTAATGGGTTTACTCAATGTTAATTTTAAATACATCTCATATCCTAAGGATATACATCAAAGGAAATGGGTGATCATGAAGCCTAGTAAGGGAATAATCAAGGGATACAAAAATCATTTGATCATGAGACATATCAATAAGAAAATGAAACATAATAAGTCATAAAAAGTAGGCATATAATAATAATAACATGAATAATAACATGTAAATGTGGATACAACATTTAAATTAGACATTCATAAGCATATCACCAAGGTTTATCACTAAGGTATCATAAATGAAAATTACCAAGGTTATTCACCAAGGTATCATAAAACATGTCATTTCTATACATTAAATTATTCACCCAATGCATTTGATTAATATCAAAGAGCACCCTTAATATTTATTAATTTCATGTGATTCACATAAATCATAATAAATCATTTCATTAATAACTCATGGATAATAAATAATAGGTTTCTTATAAAAAACTTGGTATACAGAAGAACTTAAAGACATGATCATTACATTATTTTTAACCTGTAAAAGAAACGGTGGGTTTTATATATATAAATCCCTAAATAAAAAATTATTTTTTAAATCTAATTGAATGACCATTGAAAATAAAAGAGGTTTGAGTATTCAAATAAAAAGGAAAATAAAATTTCTCATGTAAAACAGGGAAATTTGAGAAGTAAATTTGAAAGCATGATGGGTATAAAATGTGGTTTTAAAAAAGGAAAAAATGGGAGGTTACAAGGGTCACACATTTATAAAATACTATTCTTATAGTAATCAGATAATAGAAAGTGGGAAAACTGGAATTTTCTTAGAAATTAGAATACATACCACAAATAGGGAAACATGAATGGAAAATATAATTGGAGATTTCCCTTACCTTGAATAAATATTCCTAAAACTTGTAGATGGAACCTTGGGGACTTGAGTACACCTTGGGAGTAATTGGGAGAAAAATAACCATAAATTTGTGGATTATGGATTGGTAGTGAAGGGGAATGGTGAAATGGGTGGGTATTTATATCAAAAGTGGAGTAATTGTTTAATAATTTCCAAATATAGGTCTTGGAAATCTAGGTTATGGAAAATGAAAAACCATTGTCTTACCCAAGGGTTTTTCTTGTGGTTTTGGACATTTGGGTCACATTTTATGATATTTTAATCCAAAAGAACTTAAAAATGTTTTTTAATACTTATTTTGGCATGGTAAAGTAAATATTACACAAAGTAATGTTTTTAAAAATTAATTTTTCTTTTTTAGACTTTAGAAAGTCACTTATAGTTTTAGAAATTGATAAAAATCTATTAAAATAATTAATATTAATAAAAAAAAATTTAGGTTGTGTATTGTGTTTAATTAATTATTAAATCATTATAAAATAAATATAAATTCATAAAATATACCAAAAATCCAAAACAATATTGTTTATTATTCATGAAAAAAATAAATTATTTTAGAAAATTATCATAAATTCACCCTAACCTAATTTGAACTTAATAATTTCAAATATAATGTTTATTTTTATATAGTAATTCTCTAAATGTGATAATTTTAACTTTTAAATATAAAAATCCTAATTTATTTAAAAATATTAGTTTTTATGGCACAGCTATATTTCAGACACTTATAAAAAAATTATATGCCATTATAAAATTATTTTATCATTTATATTTAGGTGAGAGTTTTTTAAAAGACTATTTTATTAAAAAAAATATTATTAAGAATATTTGAGTTTATGAAAAAAAATTATATATTTTCTAGAAAAATACAATTATGTTTCATTTGCGTCCAAAAATCAATTTATCAAATTTGTCTCAATTAAAGATATATTTTATTAAGAAAAAATATTCATAATTTGGAATTTATGGAATAAATATTTTATTTATACAAATGAAATCAATCCTTATGAAAATAATTCCTATACATGTAACCCCTTATTACTCTCATGTATTCCCTAAGGGTGAGGTGTGTGATGGTTGTAGTTTCATGGGGTGGCTCGGGTAACATTGACTGAGTGGTAATCTCCACTAATTTGAAATTATCTCATAGGTGATTTAATTCAAGATTCACTTAATTAATATCATCTTGGGATTGGCCAAGGGTGAACTCCAGTGATGCTACCCCCCCCCCCAAGTTTTGATAAATGGGCTTTAAACGGCTGACTCTACTAGTTGAGGCCATCATTTCTCCTTTCTATAACAATTATAATTTGTCATTTATACTTATAAATACTAATTATAATGGTAAAATTATCAACCAAGGGTATATTTTCCAATTTTCATATTGACCAATAGTCATATTGACCAATGGTCATATCACGGTCAAATCCTAATGGTCACATTTTCCTTTATACCCTATAAATACCACTTCATTCTTTCATTAAAAAATTCACTAAAATTTCTCCCTATGGTTATATTTTAATTTCTTAAGATTTTTATTGGTTTACTAATATTTTGTTTCATTTTTATATCATTTTTTGTTGGGGTGATGATTCTTGCAGACTGGGGTGATCCATACTTTCCCATTTTAGCTATTCTATTTTATATTTTTTGTCCATTTGTAATGTTTTACATTTTAATTAGTTTCATAGATTAATAATGTAATTATATTTATTAATGATATAAAATTTTGTTTGTTTCTCTATATTTGTTACATTTATAATATTATATAATATGTAAAAACATTTATTTAGGAAACAAATATCATTTAAAAAGTATGGGTCGTTATATTATTCCCCCCTTAAGAAATTTCATCCCTAAAATTTCAACTCATTCTCTCAGTTGAGAAAATGTGGTGGTAATTCTCTCTCATTATATTTTCTAGTTCCCATATTACTTCTTCATATTTATGGTTTCTCCACAACACTATGATGGGGTATGTAGTCTTGTTGCATAGATCTTTATCTCTATGATCCAAGATCTCCACCAGATGCTCTTTATAAGAGAGATCATGTTCCAGTTGTACCACCTCTAGATTTAGTACATATAGGGGGTTAGATATGTACTTCATCAAGAGCGATACATAGAATACATCATGAACTTGAGCCAGATTTGGTGGAAGTGCAAGCTAATATTTCACTTCTCATATGAAATCAATGATCTCAAAGGGGGCAATGTACCTAGGGCTAAGCTTCCCTTTATTTCCAAATTTCATGACTCTATTCCATAGTGACATATGAAAGAAAACTTTATATAAAACATAAAACTCTAAGTCCCTTAAATGGTTGTCATCATAGCTCATTTGATCAACCTTTATATGTTGTTGGATGGCATGAACCATTTCTTTCATCTCTTGCACAAGATCGGGCCCAAGTAGCTTTATCTCACCAACTTCATCCCAACATGTAGGAGTTCTATATCAATTACCATATATATCTTTATATGGTTCCATTTTAATACTTTTTTAGAAGCTTCTATTGTATGAGAAATCAACTAATGGGAGGTGTTTATCCCATCCACCGTTAAATTCCACTGATCATGTTCTCAACATATCCTCAAGTGTCTAAATAGTCCTTTTAGATTGGCCATCATTTTGAGGGTGATATGTCGTACTAAAATTCAATTTAGTATTCATATCATGTTCAATACTTCTCCAAAATTTAGATGTGAACCTTTTATCATGATCATAAATGATATAAATTGTAACCCCATGTAACCTCACCACTTTCTTTACGTATATCTTGTAATGTTTTTCAAGAGAGAAATATTCCCGAATAGTTATGAAATAGGAAATATTAGTGAGTCAATCCACTATAACCTATATCACATTATTTCCCTTGGATGTTCTTGGGATACCAGTGATGAAGTCTGTAGTGATATTTTCCCACTTCTATGTTGGTATGGGAAGTGGTTGTAATACCCATTTAGGAAGTTTTTGTTCTTCCTTCACTTGATGACACACCAAGCACCTTACAGTGTAGTTAGAAATATCCCTTTTCATATAATCCCACCAATAATGATCATGAAGGTCTCTATACATTTTAGTGCTTCCAGGATGTATATATAATTTAGATCTATGAGATTCATCCATCATATCCTTCTTTATATCCAGGATAGATGTAACACATAGACTTGTATTAAATTTCAATACACCTTCTTGGTCAATATTGAACTCAGGAAACTTCCCATTCTTCACAGCCTCTATCTTATTTTGTAACAAAGGATCTTCTATTTTATATTTCTTAATCTTATCTAGTAATTATGGTTGAGAAATAATTTGGGATAGGTTTGATAGTTTCCCTTCCCTTATGATTCCCATGCCCAATTTTACTAGGTCTTTGATCAAAGGATCTCCTTGAATCCTCATCATTTCCAACACAACAGGGTATTTCCTACTTAATACAACAACAACTTTGTTTTCTCTTTCGTGGTGATAATGAATTGAAGAGTCATGGTACTTAAGAAGTTCCAACCACCTCCTTTGTCTCATGTTCAATTCATTTTGTGTGAAAAATATAATTCAAACCTTGGTGTTCTATTTATATATCACATTTCTTCCCATAAAGATAGTATCTCTATATTTTTAGATCAAAAATAACTACAGCTAACTACAATTAATGCATATGATAATTATGCTCATGAGGCTTTAACTATTGAGATGCATAATTAAACCTTTTAATTTTTCATGAGGACTCACCCAATCCCTTTCAGTGATGCATCACTATAAATAAAAAATCCTTATCTAATAGAGGGTAGAGTTAACACAGGTGCAGTAGCCAATATATTCTTCAGTTCTTGGAAACTTTCTTCACACTCCTTTGTCTAGATGAACTTAGCCCCTTTTCAAGTTAACTTGGTTCTTAGATTATAAAGTCATGAAATTTTTTTCACAAACATCCTATAATATCCTGTTAAGACAAGGAAACTATAAATATCTATTATTATTGTAGGATTATACCACTCCTCCACATCCTTTGTCTTTATAGGTTCAATTGAGATTCATTCATTAGTTATAATGTTCCCAAAAAATGAAACTTTTTGTAACTATAATTCACATTTTCTAAATATTCCAAATATTTTCTCTTTCATCGGAGTTCCCAATATAACCCTTAGATGATCCTCATTCTCCTCATGAATTTTGGAATATGTCATAATATCATCAATAAAAACAACAATGAATTTATCAAGGTGATCCTTAAAGACTCTATTCATCAAATCCATAAATATAGCAAGATCATTAGCCAAGATGAAGGACATAACAATAAACTCATAATGACCATATCTTATTTGGAAGATAGTCTTTGGAATATCTTCTTTCTTCACTCTCAATTGATGATACCCATATCAAAGGTCAATCTTGGAGAATAATCAAGCCCCACGAAATTAGTCAAATAAATCATAAATCCATGGAAGGTGGTACTTGTTTTTCACTATGATCCCATTAAGTTGTCTATAATCAGTGCATATCTACATTGATCCATCCTTCTTATTTACAAAGATGATAGGTTCTCCCTAAGGAGACAAACTTGGTTGGATAAATACCTTGTCCAAAATATCTTTAAGTTGTTTCTTTAATTCCTCAAACTCCATATTTTACATTCTATATAGGGTCATTGATATCATTTTAGATCCAGGTATGATTTCAATGGAGAAATATACCTCTCTTTTTGGGGGAGTTTCATGTAAATCTTTAGGAAATATGTCAATGTATTATTGAATGATGGGTACATTCTCTATCTTTATACTTTCATTTCATTCTCCCTCTTCACCAATCATCTACATAAATAAGGCTATGGGAGGTTAAACTAGACAAAGCTTGGATCAGGATATCTCTACTATGAAAATAACTATAGGTTTTTCATTCAAGACTACTAAAATTTCCTTGATTATACTATTGATCTTATCATTATACTTTGAGAGTCAGTCCATACCTAGTATAGTGTCATATTCCAACATGGGAATGACTACTATATTTTCAATAATATTGTAATCTCCAAAGTTAATACTAGAGTTTTTATACATTTTTGATGTTAGGATAATCCCTCTAGGAGTCTTGACTGATAACTCTACTTCTAGTAGTTCAGGTATTGATTCTGTATTCTTTTAAAACTTAGAGGAAATAAAGGAATTTGTAGAACCAGAATCAAAAAACTCACTTTCTAACTTTGAGAGCACAATGACGGTACCTTCTACTACATCATTTGGATCCTCTACTTTAGCTATTGTGATAGAAAATTCCTAAAATTTCTCTCTTTCCCTGTGCTGAGGTTGATTGTGGTTCCCATCCATTGTCTTCTAATTTGAAAATTGATTGTAAAAGTTCCCAAATTTTCTACACTTGAAGCATTGAACTTCTGATTGGGCCTACACCGTCTTCCCTTTGTCGTTAGTGTTTAGAATTTGAGGCTTCTCCTCACCACAACAGTTCTGAGATATATTCCCATATCTTCCACATTTTTAGAACTTTCCACTCCCAATAAAGAAGTTCCCTAAATGCTTCTTACCACATTTTTCACATGTGGGAATTTGAACTTTCTTTCCTCCTCTTCCATGATCGAAATTATTCCCTGAGTTTTCCTCCATTACTCTCTTCTTTTCATTCGATATATGTGACCAGTATGAATCTCCAATTCAACCTTCATATCACTCCGTGCTATCTACTCATAGATTTCATAGTCTCAATTTTCTAGATTCCTCTGTATATGAGGTCTCAATACACTGAAGAATCTATCAACCTTTCCATTAGTATCCATAACAAAGCTATAGTTTTATCAAGTAAGTCTTGTAAAGTTTATCTCATAGATTATGACCAATTTATTTCCATTATTCAGTTATAGTAATTACTTATATATTTTATTTCACATAGAATGGGGGAAATATTTATTGAAAAAGATTCCCTTGAATTCTTACCACTCCATAGCATCAATATCTCTTATTGTATTTGTGTTTTTAATCAGTGAATCATCCATTTCACTAATCATTTATATGGTTACTCCTATTTCCTGCCATTTTTTTCTAAAATAAAAAAAAATATTAGTGAGAAACATGTTTCTTTTAGAAATATTATAATTATAAATGGATTTTATTTCTTAAAACATAATGCTTAAATATGTTATTAATCTTCTCTAATAACAATTACATTTTTCATATATACTTCATAAAGGTCCATAAAAATCTTTTGATTGACCAAACATATCCCATGGGAGTGTCAAACTAGGTGTGTAGAAAGGCCTATTGTCATGCACCAGTTCCTCATCAAGTCTAGCTCAATGTGGTGTTTTCGGGTGTTACCCCTAGGTACATCAGTTCCAGATCCACATCCACTTGTAGTATCCAGATAGGGATTTATTTTTTTGGAAAACACTTACTTAATACTTACCAAAATAATAATATTTTTTCCTATATTTAAACTTTTCCCTATGGTTCTTCATAAAGTTTTCAAGTCCTAATTTCCACAAATAACTAAACCTTACTTTGATACCAACTATAAAAACCTGATTTTTTGTTATAGAACTTTTCTTTACATAGGGAAAAACATAGGATCTTTAAAAGTTTAGTTTCTTGGAAAATAGGTACATAATACATGAAAACATAAAACATTATTTAATCACCTTGAATTAAATATTCAAGGGTTAAATCTAAGTTACTTTTACTGCATCTTATATCATAGGGATAAACATCAAAAGAAAGGGTTGAGTATGAAGCCCAATAAGGGAATAAACAAGGGAGACAAAAAACATGTGATCATGAGACATATCAATAAGAACATGAGGTATAAAAATAAGAAATGAACAAGATTAATATCATAATAATAAGAACATGAATAATAACATGAAAATATTATTGCAACATTTAAATGAGACATTCATAAGCATATTACCAAGGTTTATCACCAAGGTGTCATAAATGAAAATTACCAAGTTTATTCTCCATGGTATTGTAAAACATGTTATCTATAGAGATTAAATTATTTACCCAATGCATTGGAGAACTATCAGGGTGCACCCTTCATATGTATTAATTTCATATGATCCATGTAGATCATAATAAATCATTTTATTAATAATCCATATAGAATAAATAATGGGTTTCTTATCAAAATCTTTACATACAAAAGAGCTTAAAGACATGATCATTACATAATTTTTAACCCATGAAAGGAACTATGGGTTTCATATATGTAAATCCCCAAATAAAGAATAATTTTTAAATCTATTTGAATACCCATTGAAAATAAAATAGGTTTGGGTATTCAAATAAAAATGAAAATAGAATTTATCATGTGAAAGATGGAAATTTGAGAAGTAAATTTGGCAGCATGATGGGTATAAAACATGGTTTTAGAAAAGGGAAAAATGAGAGGGGATGAGGGTTAGCCATTGATAAAATACTATTATAATAGTAATGGTATAATATAAGGTAGTCAAAATTAAATTTTATTGGCAATTAGAATACATACCACAAATAGGGAAACATGAATGGAAAAGAGAAGTGAAGATTTACCTTACCTTGAAGAGTTGTCCCTAAAACTTGAGGATGGAACTGTGGGGGTTTGAGGACACCTTTTTGGGACTCCTTGGGATGAAAAATCACCATAACTTCATGTATTATGGATTTTTAGTGAATTGGAATGGTGAAATGGGTGACTATTTATAGAAAAATTGGAGGAATTGTTTAATAATTTCCAAATATAGGTCTTAGAAATCTAGGTTGTGGAAAATAAAAAATAATTGGCTTACCCGTGGTTTTTCTCATGGTTTTTGACATTTGGGTCAAATTTTATGATATTTTAATCCACCATAACCAAACAACATTTTTTTAATACTTATTTTGGCATGAAAAATTAAAGATTCCACAAAGTAATATTTTTAAAATTTAAATTTTCCTTTTTAGACATTGGAAATTCACTTATAGTTTTAGAAATTGATTAAAATATATTAAAATACATAATATTAATAAAATAATATGTTTTAGGTCATGAATTGTGTTTAATTAATTATTAAATAATTATTACATAAATATGAAGTCATAAAATATACCGAAAACCCAAAACCGTATTGTTTACTATTCATGAAAAAAATAAAGTATTTTTGAAAATTTTCTTAAATTCACTCTAAACTAATTTTGATGTACTAATTTCAAATATAATTTTTATTTTTCCATAATAATTATCTAAATATGATAATTTTAAATTTTAAATAAAAAAATCCTTATTTATTTAAAAATAGGATCTTTTAAGGTACAGTCAAATTTCTTACACTTGTAGAAAATTTCCTAGGCCATTATTAAATGGAAGCTCACTACAATATGGTCTAATTTCCTAAAAACTATCTAAAATGAAATACATATTAGCTCATACCTTCTAAGAATCTAATACTCTTGCAGATGAACTTGCTAACAAATGAGTTGTCTAAGATATTGACACTCATGTTGATATGCTCCCTCTTAATCTCTTACCTATTCTTGAAAAAGGAAATTGTAAACTCCCTTATTTCTGTTTGATGTAACTTCTTGTTTCATTTATAATAAGATTAGATGTTCTCATTATTCTAAAAATATTGTGTTTCATTTACATCCAAAAATCAATTTATCTCATTTAAATGTATATTTTATTAATAAAAAATATTATTAAAGTGGAATTTATGGAATAAATATTTTATTTATACAAAGGAAATTACACTTCATGAAACTAAGGCCTAGACATTTAACCCCTTATTACTCTCGTGTATTCCCTAAGGTTGAGGTGTGTGATGGTCGTAGTTTCATGGGGTATCTCAACTAACATTGACCGAGTGGTAATCTACACTAACTTAAACTTATCCCATAGGTGATTTCATTCAAGATTCACTTATTAAAGATAGGCTTGGACTTGGTCACAGGTAAACCCTGTTGATGCTACCTCCCTCCCAATTTTGGACAAATTGGCTTCAAACGGCATGACTCGGCTGGTTGAGGTCATCATTTCTCCTTTCTGTAACAATTATTATATGTTATTACTACTTATAAATACTAATTATAATGGTAAAATTATCAACCAAGGGTATAGTTTCCAATGGTCATATTGACCAATGGTCATATTGACCAATAGTCATATTAACCAATGGTCATATTTGACCAATAGTCATATTACGGTCAAATCTTAATGGTCACATTTCCATTTATACCATATAAATACCACTTCATTATTTCATTTAAAAAGTCATTACAATTTCTCCCTAAGGTTATATTTTCATTTCTTAATATGTTGATTGGTTTACTAATATTTTGTTTCATTTTTATAGCATTTTTTGTGGGGGTGATGATTCTTGCAGACTGGGGTGATCCATACTTTCCCATTTTAGCTCTTCTATTTTATATTTTTTGTCCGATTGTAATGTTTGTCATTTTAATTTGTTTCATAGTTGACTAATGTAATGATATTTATTAATGATATAAATTTTTTGGATTTCTCTATATTTTTTACATGTATAATATTATATAATATGTAATAAAAAATTATTTAGGAAGCAAATATCATTTAAAAATTCTTGGTCATTACAGTGAATCCTAGCACCACACGACCAACCTCCAAGAACCCAACGTCAAAACAGTCAGCACCACACCCTCCACCATGGTTAGGTGACCCTCTAAATGGACAGAAAACATCCCTAACCTCTATAGAACCTCTAAACTCCTCCTTGGTATCATCAAGCCCTAAAAAATATGAAGGGAGTGTATTTGGAAATCCAAGCCCTCATACATCATGACTGGTGTTTAGGATCTTTTAGTAGTTCCTATTAAATCATTTTAATCACACAGTGCATGTTCAAATCAATGCACATACTATTTTTATAGTTTCCTTATAGGTGTTGGAGAGGTGTCCTAAGACAAGAGCATGGAGATATGGATTTTTTGCAGGACTATGGTAACATCAGTGATAGGATGATTTAGTGGATATTAGTAGGATTATTCATGATCTCTATGTATTTTATCTATTTATTGTTTATTATCATATAATCTCCCCAAGGTTGATTGATCATTGTATGTAAGATCAACAATACATTATTTATTTAATTTTTTATCAAGTAATGTAATTATTACATTGTGGTATGATAATAAGAGATATAATTTTCAGAGGGATTCCACATGGGAATCTTTTATTTATTTTGTCTTAACATTTATTTATGATTTATGGTCTAGAGGGAATAGTATCCCTAATGATTGATTTAGGTCCTCGTCTCTAGTCGATAACCTATGGTATATGGGGATGTGTTCTTAAAGTCTTTTTAATACTATAGATCGAGCTTTTAAAAGTGCTAGAAATCACTTTCATGAGCACTAAAAAAAATGATGTTCCAAGCACTTTTAAAAGATGGTTTTTTTATCAGTGCTAATTGTTAACACTAATAAAACTCAAAAAATATTTTTTAAAATTATTTTATACTTGGAAAGAACATCTAAGGCGCAATAACCATGATCGTCACCCCCCTCCCAATCAATGATTATTTAAGTAAATATTAGTGATATTCCACATATAAGCTCTAATGGCCTGGTCAGTCACACACACTCATCTAAATTCGAACCTATGACCTCCTTGTACATGGTGAACATCATTACCACTGTTTCATCTTGTTTTATTCAATATTTTAAAATTTATCTATTTATTTATTTATATTTACATGCATCCTTTTATTTATATATCTATTCATATAATTATATATACTTATATAATTGTTTTTAAATGCATTTATAAAATATGTTTTTATATATATATTTACATATAATTGTATATTTACCTATAAATTTTTTATAATATATTTATAAAATGAATATTTATTGTAAATACATTTATGTGCATGTGTGTGTGTGTGTGAATCTCTCTCTCTATATATATATATATATTTGCATGTGTGTGTGTGTGTGTTTGTATAGGTGTGTTTGTGTGTGTGTGTCTACATAGATAATATATACTTGTTACAATGTATAGAGATACATACATATATATAGACACACTAAAAGCACACTTACCACTAGCCTAGAAGATTTTACTTGCTATATATTGAAATATTTATATATATGTATGTATATATATATATATTTCAATATATACTTGTCTTAATATGTATATATATATATTAATATTTATATTTATTTACATATATTATTAGAATATATACATAAATATATATTGGTTTATTAACACACACACACGCGCGCGTATATTTATATTTAAACATTATATATATATTTATATATGTATATATATATTCATAAAATTTTATAAGGTAAATAGAATAGATAAATTTATATTTTAAATAAAATGCATAATAAATGTTTATTTTTATATGGTTTATATATTTAAAAATACATTTTACATGTAAATATGTTTAAATATTTATTTATACAATTAAATTTTTATGTGTAAATATAAGAAAATGTGTGTGTGTGTGTGTATCAATTTATACATAACAGTACAATATGAAAAACATTAAAATTTCAACAGTATAATATCCATATGAATGTTAGATCAAGGAATAAATTCAATCTAGTGAAAAAATACAAGAATACCCTCTTAAAAAAAGTTGAAATTTTATCGAATATTCAAAATTAATGTATATGAACAAAAAAAATGGTTTTGACCTTTTTTGAACAAGAAAAAATGGGTATTAGGTTAACCCAAGACTAGAAGTCATAGATCTCTTCACATACCTCAATTTGAAATCTCATGGAACCCAAATGAACACTCGGATCAAAAGTTATGACAATTTGAAGTTCAAGCCCTTTTTTCAACTTATCTTAAGATATTAATTAATTTATTGTTTTTATGTCACCAAATTTTTATTAAATGTATATTACTCAATACTAATTAGTAAATTTTTAATTAATATAAAATTTTAATTATTTTATAAACCATATTTCACTTAATTTATTATATATCAAGTTTAAATACATATTTAGTATTATATAAATCAAATTTAATAAAATATAATTATATATTATTATATGTTTTTAATAGTATATAATGTGTTTTTTTATTAAGTGTGCCTTTTATCAGTGCTAAAAATAAACATTTTAGTGATGGTAAATGGAATAACTTTACAGTGATTTTAGTCAGTGCTGATAAAAATATCTTCTTTATGAGTTCTTTTTTTAGCACTGAATAAATGTGAATATGTAGTAGTGTTTGGTAGTCTCATATGGGATGTGAGGTTAGTCATTAGGCTGGGTGGTTAAAATTTGGTGGCTATATTATAGAGAAATATAATATGAAATCAGTGGTGTCTCTCTCAACCATTGAGGTTGTGTACACTACTATCATAGAATCCATAAAAAACTTTATGGCCCAAAGGTATCATTAAAGAGTTAAAACATTCAAATTGTGATTTTTTTTTCTATGATAGTCATAGTACATTGCATTTATCAAAAAAATCATTTATGTCATTTTTGATATATGAATATTGATATTTGGATTTATTTAGTTAGAGACATTATTTTCACTGATAAGATACACACTAGTCAAAATCTAGTACATATGATAACAAAGAAAAAGCTTTCAATTTGCAACTTATAACCTCACTATGTTTTTGTTATTCAAAAATGTGTTGACGCCTCACTATTCATTTCTCACTTCTCCCTATTTTACCACCCTCATTATTGGAAACCCACTCTCTTTATGCTTCCCTATTCTCTCCACACATAGAGCCTATCCAACAATTCCATCAACATCCATTATGCTCCACTTACCAATGACTGCATCTCCCCTTGTTGACCCTCTAAACAATTTCCTCCCCTCCTTATACTAATTACATATCCTCCCTTGCATCACACTTTGCTTCAGAATCAATCTCACTTCTAATGATTTCTTCTTCCCGCTAGTGTCATCTTTTGGGGGTTGAAATTCATGAAGCCATATGTCAATCATCTCCAAATACCATATTTACTTCACCCTAAAAGGTTCAATTTTTTTATTTCCCATTTTAGTTCAATGTCCATAAAGCTTAACCTTCTTGGGTATCATCTCTTCCTAATCATTGCATCCTTCAAAGACCTTTGATCATTATTTTGCATCATCTCAAAAGTTTTTGTCATAATCCTACAATCTAGATGTTATAGTCTCTTTATTCACCTTTTCAATGTATTCAATATACACTAACTCTATTACATATAGAAATATGTACTTTGTGTTTGGGTTGCTCATGTAAGTTTCCTTCATATTCTATTTTCACTTTCAATTTTCTCTTCCAATGTAATGCATATTCAGTTTAAATCACTTTCAACCAATATATATGTGGCTTCAATTGCAAGCTTACGGGTATTTTTTCACCAATTCCACCAGACCCTCTCATATAATTATTACTTAAACTTTGTTCCTTTGATCACCCAAAATATTTTCTTTCAGTTGCAGTTTCCCTAAGAGAATTGTTAACTTATACCAATGAAAATCAATTTTACAAGTATAATTAATCCATTCATTAAATTTTTTATAAATGCTTACTCATTTATACAATGAAATAATCTATAATATATTATTATATAATTTGTGGAACTTTTCCATTCCATGCCATTGAAGGTATGAATTTTCATTATATCTTTTAATGTTTTTATGATTTTATAGCTTCATTTGAAGTCTCAAATATCAATCATTCCTTTAAATTTATCGAACTATGGATTACATTAAAAATACACTTTTACTTCTCTTAAAGGTTTAACAATACTACGTATTCCATTTTACATATTCAATATTTCATAAAATCATTGCCTGATTTTTTTCATGCATATTTAATTAATCATAAACTAGAACTCATCGTGCATATAGATTAGTTTGTTTGTGAAGTGACTAAATGGTATGTTTCATAAGCAATTTTCCATGTTTTTTCACATGATAAAGAAAACTAAAATTCCCCAAATTACCTTACATCATAAACTATATTCTTATATTCTTACAAGTATTGGCTAAATTGATGTGCATGTTCTTGTTCCATGATTTTTGTTGGGATAAATGATCCAAAAATGTATTCATTTCAATTAAGAATACTTTAAAGGATGAAAAAAATATTTGGTACCATACTAGATAACTTTCTAGCTTCATCATGAATTTTATCAAGTGGGTGACATCTATTTGACAATTAATATATTTTATAAATGCATGTGTTTAGGCCAAATGGTTTGATTCTTATGTTGATACAAATGTAATATGAAATGGATATTTTTCATGGTGATGGTTGGATAATTGTGAGTGGGTAGATATATACTCCCTTGAATTTAGTCTTTATTTTGTGGGTTGATACAGATTCATGAGAGTTTGTATGTTAGAAACTTTTATGTGGCTATATTGTTTCTCATAAGTTTTATTATTAAATAGAAAAATCTAAGATTCTTTGATTCTCTATTTAGGTGATCACCCACAATTAAAATACCTTTACTCGCTATTTCATTTAAAAATCATATTTCAACATAATTGAAAGTTTTTTAATGACCCCGTTAAGTAGTGACTTTTCTAATAACATATTAAAGTGCTTAAAACAATCTTAAAAACATGTTCACCAACACCATTTTAAAACACCGCCATTATATCAGCATGAGGTGTTTCAATATATGTTTCATGTAGACACAATCATTCACTATCTCTTCCAAATGTGTCTTTACTTCCACTATATTATTTTTTGTTATATTTTCTTGATGTTTGGTCACTTTCAATGCTTGGTATAAGCATTGAAAATCCTCAACTCTCAAAAGGAGCATGTAGATCACTCACCCTAGGAACACTTTTAATTTCAATCCCATATTTTTTATTAGTATTTTTTAAAATTTTCTTTAATTTTTTCCCTAAAATGACCGCTTCAATATTTGTTACTAACTTATTATTTTTCAGTTTTCATCATACATGCATAAAAATAAAAATATTTTTATTTTCTACTAGGAACTACTATGATTTCAATATTTTCATTGGATGGAAGTACTCTTAGACATCATATGTATACCAATAACACATAGACTATATTTTCATATGAAAATGAACCCATAGGTAACATCAATAATTCTCTTAGTAAATGAGAATGTTGATATTCTTGGCATTCCATTTCATTTATTTCATTTATTATGTTATGATATTTTAGAGCATAGTTATACAATTACTTGAATTTATAAATCATTTCATATTAACATGATTCTATATTATGTTTATATTTTTCATAATTATTGAAATAATAAATACATAAAAAATAAAATTTTCATTTACTATTTATATGTCATATGTTTATTACACACTTCATAATCCATCTTCAACAGACTGAATGAAAATTTAAAAATTTTATTTTTGAAAACACTTTTGAGGGAAAGTGAGAACCTGATGTACATGGATGTTACTGGCATTTTTTTTTCTTATTTTCATTTAGTTTTAATTAATTTGTTAACCGATTCTTGTGTTTTTAGTTTTTTTTTTGTAGCATTTTAAATATTTTAGTTGTTTTTATAATTTTTAGTTAGTATTATATTAATATTAGTTGTTTATTTTCATTTTTTAGAATTTTATTTTTACTTTATTAACGTTTTATATTTTAGTTTAATATTAGTTATTATTAATATTAATATTTTATAATAATTCTACTTATTATTAGTATTACTATTATTCTTATTACTATTATTATTATTAAACTTAATTATTTAATTAGTTTTTTTCTAATTTGAATTTGAATTTTTCTTTTTTCCCCCTATTTCCCTCACCCGCCGCCCTTTTTTTTATCCCTCCCCCACTGGACCCGCTCTCCCCCTTATCTCTCCCCTTCTTCCGCCGCCCATCTTTTTTTTTATTTTTTTTTTGCAGTTCCCCTCACCTGGACGCTTCCCTCCTCTCACCCGCACCCCCCCATCTCCCCCTATCCACCCCACCTCTCCCCTGCACTCCTTTACTCGGCCGCCCCTCTCCCCGGCTCACCTCGCCACTTCCCTCCTCTAACCAGTGCTCAGCCCCTCATATCCCCTACACCCCACTCTTCTCCACCCGCTTCCTCCCCTCTCCACTCGCCCCCCCCCCCCCCCCCCCCGCCTCCACTCTCCATCCGCAGCCGGCCCTCCCTCCTATCACCCAGCCGCCCCCTGCTCTCTCCACTCACGCTGCCACTCTTTCCATTTCCAGTGCCTACCCGCTACCCCGCTCCCCTGTTCTCTTCCATGCAGAACCCGCACCCCAGCCTGCCTAACCCGCACTCCCTCTCCCGGTCTCCCCTCTTCCCTGCCTAACCCGCTACCCCCCCCCCCCCTGCCGCCTCTCATCTCTAGCCCGTCACCCCACTGGACCCTCCGCGCGCCTCCAGTTCTAAGATCCGCTGCTCCCTCCTCTTCTGTTTTTTTTTACAGTGCATCGGTCACCGCTACCTGAGAAGCCGGCCAGCAGTCGCGCACCCCTCACTGCTCATATCCTACGTTCTGGTGGTCGCAAAGCTGGTGCGCGACGTCATCACGTGTCGAGGTGCGGTCAGATATTGAAGAACAAGTTTCATGTAGTGAGAGTGAAGACCGACACGATTATTTGTTGGTAACACGGTTTTATTTTACATGACTTGTCATCTTATTACCGTGTTTACATTTTCATTTGTGATGTCGGGGTGATTTTCTTAGTGTCGGGATGTTGGTTGATTAATTAAAATTATTTCTCATGCCATGCAACATATTTTTTGATGATTAATTTTCAATTAAATTTATTTTAATTGAATGTTTATCTGTTTAAATTATTTTTGCAATGAACTAATTGCTGAAATTGAAACTGGCCCTTTTAATTATAAGTCGACGTGGCGGTCCGAGAAGGTAAACTACGTTGACCGATGGTAGGTGCAAGTTGGTGACACAACTTTGTGAGAAACAGGTTGGGTCATTTTTCCGTATAGTTCGGGACTTGAATGAGTTTTCTAAATTATTTACGACACCAGAGAACGGGACTTTAAATAATTTGGGAAATTTAAATTAAGCATCTAAAAAATGCTTATATTTTCAGAATTGGCGATAACTAAACAGAATAAATATTTAATCACCTAAAATAATATTTTTCATGTCTGCGTGATAATTTAATTGTGACACCAGCATCCCCGACACATTTTGTTAATTCAGAGTCCACCATCTTTCTCATTTACAATTTTCTTTTTATCTTTTGTCATCTCACCCTTTTAGTTTTATTAAAAATAAAGAAAAAAAAAGAAAACTCAAAAATAGGAATTCCCTCAACCTTTGTCCGTCTAAACATTGTCCAACAAAACTTTTTTTAGTGAACTAGATTTCGTGCTCTCCGTGGTTCAACCCTACTCGCCACTTTTACAGTAGCCAGTCGGTTATAAAAATTTTCAAATTAGACGCGCTGCGACGCGCGTACCAAATTTCTAGCACCGTTTCCGGGGAGCACGCGCACGTCTAGCATTAAGAAAATTTCTAGTAGACCTTGCTTTAGGCACTGTTCGCCTAAATGGTGAACACTCGTAATTCTGATCCGTCAAATAATGAACCGCCCCTTGATCCGCAACTTGAACATCAAAGAAAAGGCAAAGAAAAAATTGGTACCTCAGTCGCAAATGCAATGCATCCACCTGAGGAAAGCATTGAAACTCACATTCTGACACTTCCTAGTGGACAAGTCCACCCACTTTTCCAAAACCGTCTCGATAATCAAATGTCTCGGACTACTATGAGATAGGAGTTGCGACCCAACACAGTCGGAGTTAGCTCAGGCAAAACAAGACCCAGAATCCAAGCAACGCACTTTGAATTGAAGTCGTCCACGATCAACCTGCTCCAACAACATGCACAATTTCATGGATTGTGTAGCGAAGACCCTTATATGCATGTGAACAGATTTCTTGAAGTCTGTGACACATTTAAATATAACAGAGTGACAGATGATGCGTTGATCCTGCGACTGTTTCCGTTCTCATTGCAAGGGAAAGAAAAGGACTGGTTGGAAATTCTCGACTCAGAAACAGTTTTCACTTGGGAAGTGCTGAGAAGGAAATTTCTTGATCGATATTACACAACATCTCAATCTTTGAAAAACAAGATAGATCTCAACTCCTTTTGTCAAAGTGAATAAGAATCATTAGGAGAAGCTTGGGAAAGATTCAAGTCCATGTTAAGACGTTGTCCTCATCATGGGATGAAGTTGGAAAACCAGTTGCAAGCTTTCTACTATGGACTTCAACCTGAGAGTAAGTCTGTAATCAACACAGCTACTAGAAATGCGTTCATGGAAATGGATCCTGAAGATCTGTACATATTAATTCAAAACATGGCTGAACACAGTTTCCAGTGGCCATAAGATTTTTCAAGAAGAAAGGCAGGAGTGCATCACATTGATGCCCAGACATTCATGGCTGCACAATTTGAAGCTCTCAACAAGAGGATTGACAACTTGTCAATAAACCCGCCTAAGCCAGTCCATGTTGTTCAAGCTGAACACTATCCACACTGTGGTGGCCCTCATGATTATCCCATGTGTCCATATAACACATCTGAGACCAAGATGTCTGAAGCTAACTTTGTCAGCTAAAACAAAGGGAATTATGGGAACAAATACAACACAAACTGGCAAGGAAATAACCAAAATCAAGGTTGGAAGGAGCCATCAACTACTCAACCAATGAAGCAGAACATGGGTCCACCTGGATTTTCTTCTCAATCTTCCTTCAGACCTACCATGAAATCACAAGAGCAAGGATATCAACAGAAATACCGACCCTCATTTCAACAACAACAACAATATAAGGATCAAAAGCAAACAACAGACTTGTCCCCTCCTGCAATGCAAGGACAACAAGATTGGGGAGCAACTATCACTAAACTAATGATGTCCAATCAATCAAGGTTTGCGTTACAAGAGATGGAAACTCAAAATTTGCAGACAAAAACCCAAAATTTACAAGCAATAACTCAAAATTTGTAGACGAACACCCAAAACCTGCAGGCTTCCATGCGTAACATTGAAAATCAAGTCGGTCAGATAGCCTCACAAATGCAGAACTGACAACAAGGAACTCTACCGGGAAGCACAAGAGTCAACCCAAGAGAAGAAGCAAAAGCCATCACATTGAGAAGTGGTACACAGTTACCAGAGCACCAAAGGCTTGATGTTCAACCAATAGATGAGATGACTATACCTTCCAATGAGGATGGCGACTCAACAAACAAAGCAATCCAACTTGAAACCAAAGAGGAGGAAGATCAAAAAAAACTTGAAAAAAATGAAAAGTCAAGAAAGGAGAAGGAAAACAAGGCACTCAACGAAAGAACGAAATCCCACATACCACCTCCTCCATTTCCACAAAGACTGAAGCAAAGGAAGTTGGATGTTCAATTTTCAAAATTCATGGAGATGTTCAAAAAGCTTCAAATAAATATTCCTTTTGAGGAAGCCATTACACAAATGCCCCACTACGCCAAATTTCTCAAGGAACTTCTGTTAAAAAGAAGAAAATTAGATGATGTGGGAACAATCATAATGCACGACGAATGTTCAGCGGTCATACCCAGATCCATACCTCTAAAAATAAGAGACCCTGGGAGTTTCACTATTCCTTGCAATATTGGAGGATGTCAATTCGGAAGATCTTTGTGCGACCTTGGAGCTAGTGTCAATCTCATGTCGTCTGGAATCCTTGAAGAACTGAGCATCACCGAATTAAATCCAACGAGAGTCACCTTGAAAATGGTTGACCGGTCAGTGAAGAATCCTCGAGGGATTCTAAAGGACGTACTTTTCAAGGTTGATAAATATTACTTACCTGCTGATTTCATTTTCCTCGATATGGAAGAAGACAAGGACGTCCCACTCATTCTCGGGAGACCCTTATTAGCAACATGAAGAGCGCTGGTTGATGTCCAAGAGGGAAAGTTAATTTTTAGAATTGGGGATGAGAACATAAAATTTGATGTCCTAAAGGCTATGGAAAAACCATCTGTAGCAGACTGTCATTTCCTGGATACGATTGAAGAATGGGATGAGTTAGCAAGCAATGCACTGGATCTCGCAGATTTGCACAAAGAAAATTAAGAGTTTGCTGAATCAATCGAGGTAGTGGAATTCATCAGGAACATAGTCGAGCCTTTAGATAGACATGAATTCACTTCACTCACTCCATCACTTGAAAAGCCTCCAACACTTGAGCTTAAACCCCTTCCATCAAACCTGAGATATGGTTACTTGGGATATTTAAACACCTTACCAGTCATCATCAATGCCAATCCTTTGAGTGAACAAGAGATAAAATTTCTCAATTTCCTATCACAAAGGAAGCCAGCAATAGGTTGGAGGATTTTTGATCTAAAAGGTATAATTCATGCCATCTGTACTCACAGAATACATATGGAAGATAATTCAAAACCTTTCAGGAAACCACAACGATGCTTGACACCTCCCATGAAAGAAGTAGTCAAGAAAGAAGTCATTAAGCTTCTTGATGCTGGTTTAATATTTCCAATCTCTGATAGTCAGTGGGTTAGCCCATTGCAAGTGGTACCTAAAAAGGGTGGAACCACAGTGGTTGAGAATGATAAAGGAGAATTGATAACCACAAGAACAGTGACTAGTTGGAGAGTGTGCGTCGACTATCGGAAATTGAATGATGCCACCAGAAAGGATCACTTCCCATTACCCTTTATTGGTCAAATCCTTGAACGATTGGCAGGATGAGATTACTACTATTTTCTGGATGGATACTCAGGCTATAATAAAATAGCAGTGACACCAGAGAATCAAGAGAAAAGCACGTTCACTTGTCCATATGGTACATTTGCTTATCGGTGAATGCCTTTTGGAATGTGCAATGCTCCAACCACATTTCAACGATGCATGATGGAAATGTTCCATGACATGATTGAAGAGTTCTTGTAAATATTCATGGATGACTTCTCTGTGTATGGAGATTATTTTGATGATTATCTGGAATATCTGGATAAGGTTTTGGAAAGATGCGAAGAAAAGAATCTGGTTCTTAATTGGGAAAAGTCACACTTCATGGTACAAAGTGGAATAGTTTTAGGTCATCAAATTTCAAAGAAAGGAATTGAAGTCGATGTCGCAAAGATTAGTACCATCTCTGAGCTACCCATGCCTTCTTTAGTATGTTCCATTCGAGGTTTTCTTGGGCACGTTGGATTCTATAGACACTTCATTAAGGATTTCTCTGTTATTGCCCGACCCCTTATGAACCTATTGGGAAAAGATGTCACATTCCACTTCATCCCTGAATGTCAGGAAGCATTTAAATTATTAAGGCAGCGTTTGGTTGAAGCCACAATAATGATTTCACCTGATTGGGAGCAGCCATTCGAGTTAATGTGTGATGCTAGTGACTGGGCAGTTGGAGCTGCCTTGGGACAAAGAAAAGAAAAGATCTTTAGGCCAATTTACTATTCTAGCCGCACTTTGAATGAGGATCAACATAATTACATAACAACTGAAAAAGAGCTGCTAGCAGTTGTCTTTGCCTTCGATAAATTTTGATCCCATATGTTGTTCTCAAAAGTCAATGTCTATACGGATCACTCTGTACTTCGGTATCTGATGACCAAGAAAGATGCAAAACCTAGACTCATTCGATGGATACTGTTACTTCAGGAATTTGACATTGAATTCAAGGACAATAAGGGAACAGATAATTTTGTTGTTGATCATTTATCATGCCTCAACCATGACACAAGTGAAATCAATGTTGAACTAATCAATGAAACATTTCATGATGAACAACTCTATGCCATTGAGACAATCACACCTTAGTATGCTGATTTCGTGAACTACTTAGCTTTAGGTGTGATACATCCAGATTTATCAAAGGAACATAGGAAAAGATTTTTGAATGAAGCACGACATTACTACTGGGATGATCCTTTACTTTTCAAAGACTGTGCGGATGGAATGATAAGAAGATGCATCCATGAAGAAGAAGTTGATAGTGTTTTGAACTTGTGCCATACTGGAGAAGTCGGGGGACACCATGGGATTCATCGAACAATCAGCAAAGTGTTACAATTTGGTTTGTACTGGACGACCATGAATCATGATATTCGTGAATTCGTCATGAATTGTGACAAATGCCAAAGAACTGGGGGTATAATCTGGAAGCGCGAAATGCTACAACACTCAATCAGGGGCATTGAAATTTTTGACATATGGGGAATTGACTTCATGGGTCCTTTTCCTAAATATTTTGGGAAATCCTATATCCTTGTCTGTGTGGACTATGTGTCAAAATGGGTGGAAGCTGAAGCATTCTCGGAAAATACTGCTCGAGTCGTCATCAAATTTTTGAAGCAACAGATTTTTACCCGGTTTGGAATTCCAAGGCTCATCATCAGTGACCGTGGTACCCACTTCAATAATTCTCTGTTTCAGAAGCTAATGACTTTCCATGGATGTCACCACTACATGAGCACCCCATACCATCCACAGACCAATGGCCAAGCTGAGGTTTCAAACCGAGAAATTAAGGGTATTTTGGAGAAAACTGTAAATACATCTAGGAAAGATTGGGTCACCAAACTTGATGATGCACTTTGGGCCTACAGAACTGCCTACAAGACACCCATTAGAATGTCCCCATATAGGTTGGTATTTGTAAAAACCTGCCACTTACCTGTAGAATTGGAACATAAAGCTTATTGGGATGTGAAGAAACTGAATTTTGATTTCAAAACTGCCCAAGAGAAGTGTTTTCTACAGATGAATGAACTAGAAGAGATGAGGAGAGAATCATATGACAATGCTTTGATTTACAAAGAGAAAACTCGAGCTTGGCATGACAAAAGGATCCAACAAAGAAATTTTTCAGCAGGCGACAAAGTTCTCCTCTTCAACTCATGACTTCGAATCATGGCCGGAAAACTCAAGTCGAAGTGGTCAGGTCCTTACACCATCACAATTGTTTATCCACATGGTGCTGTCAAAATTTCTGATGGTAAGATGCCTCCATTCAAAGTAAATGGTCAATGCCTTAAACTTTACCACACTTCAGATAAAATAGGCATCATTGAAGAACTACAATTGCAATGAGAAGTTATCCGTCTGGATGAAGACGTTAAACTTAGCGCTGATCGGGAGGCAACCCGACTGCTTCTTCATTCTTTGATCTTTGTTTCTTACTCTATCTCTATCTCTCTATCTGTTTTGTGGATGCATCTAAAAAATGTCTAGCTCTTCTGATTCTTCTGTGGTCATCGATGTGCTTGTTCTGTCTCCCTCTGACTTAGTACGACGGATGACTCAGGAGCTGGCTGATATCGAGCTCCGGCTTGAGGAACTTTCACTAGAGATTCGTGCTCAGCACCAGGTACCACCACAAAGAGCATAGATTCCATTCCTTCCTCACCAGCTTCATGCTCACTACGCTCCGGAGGTGGTTAATCCCACTAAGTGTCCCCATGAGATCGATGACACAGCCACTAGTTCTCGTAAGAGGCAGAGGAATTCTGAGCCGATGGACCAAGATGATTGACCATTGTCCATCCATCTAGCTGAAGATGTAAAACTTAGCGCTTCCTGGGAGGCAACCCATATTCCAGTTTCATTTTTTTCCCCTTTCTTCTTTTACCTGTTCTAGTTTGTTTGAGAAAATAAAACATGGCATGTGTGAAAAAAAAATTAGCTACTCCTGATATTTGTATGCACTTTTCACTCTTCTGCATCTCTGCTTCCATTTATATGATTCTTAGTGTTATATTTATGATATGATGTGGGTATGTGTTGTCCATATGTATATTTTACAGGTACATTATTTCTGGAACTTCATCGGATACAGGCAGTCTCTCCGCATCTATCTGCACTTACACAGGGAAGTGTTTTAATTTTGACATATTTTATGCTTCCAAAAACACCATGTAAACTAACAAAAAAAACAAAAAAAATGAAAATTTTGAAGAAAAAAAAACTAACACTCCTGTCATTCATGAACCCACATAAAAGCTGTTGTATTTTTATCGCAACCCAGTCGAGAACATACCACTTGTGTCCCTAGGCAGTTTTTGCACCTGATTCTTGTTCTGGATTTCTTTGATTCTTGATCTCATGACTTAGATGATTGCTGATATTATTTCATGCTTCAAAAATGTTTTTCAAAAACTTGTATAATTTTGAGACACTTATTTGCACTTATTCTCATTTGTGTTGTCCAACATTATTTTTCCCTACCCGTGAGTACTCTGGACCATTTTACATCATCTCTTGTTTCTATTTTTCTTGAGGGAATCTCAACCATGTTATGTCTTCTAGAACTTTCCATTTTTTCATCAAAGCGATAGGAATTTTTGAAAGTTTCACTAAAATGATCGAGGCATCTGTTTGATTTTTTTCAGCCCCGTTGACCCACTGAGCCACCCAAACATTTTCTCCATAGTATAGCCCTTAGAAGCCATGCAGGAGCCTTTTAGGATGAGCCCAAGCCGATACCCTTCCCTACCAATTTCTTGAATTTTTTGCATGATTATTTCAATTTAAGTGTGGGGGGGAGAGGCTTACTCATGGAGAGGGTTCTTCGAGGGGCAGTGAGTCATTTGATGTACATGGATTGACATTATACCATCCTGATCATATGAGTTCTTTTTCACAGTAGCCACATTCATTTTATATTATTTTGATATAGGAATATAGAATCTTTTTCAGTTCCAACAATGAGTACATTGGTGGTCATTACGCGGTAACCCTCGACTTTGGGGATACCTATTAAAGAGATGATCCATTACTCCAGGAACTAGAGAGTTTTCTATATGACCTACCTTCATTGAGATGTTACAGCATATACGCTGCTTGTGTACCATTCTTTGGGATTATTGTCTGACACTTATTCCATGGGGTTTTTGAGTTGATACTCACCAGTTTTTCCTGACCATATTATTTGAGTGAGTTGTGTTTTTTTTTTAAAAGAGAAAAATAAAAGAGAAAAAAAAAGAGCGAAACATTGGCTTATCATATGCTTGGGGAAAAGCAATGTTTTAAGTGTGGGGGAGAGAGAGTTTGAGGGAGACATTTGGATTGACTTATCATGCATTTATTTCAAGATTCAACCCTCCTTTTTACCAAAAAGATGTCAATTTTTTTTTAAAACCCACCATCCCACAGCTTCAGAAACATTTGAACCTCATGTAAAGTCCTTGAGATTGGTGCATTCTTTTGATTTACACTAGTGGAGATGTGAAATTCATGGCAAGCCTATGGTAAGCCTGCATGTGTATGAGAACTGAGAAAAACTTTGATCAATTTTTTTAGAGAGATGAGAGTGATGGCGAGGTAGGTCACATGATAAATGAGTGCATGTACTTGTTTTGAAAAGAATACAAGTGGAAGAAAAACGGTTTTTGAAAATTGGAGTTTTAAATGAAGCATGATATTTTATGGGAAAAAGATATTGAAAATTTTTGAACTTGTAACTTGGATGTTTTGGATTTGTTTACGGGTCCACTTGTGTTTTATTTCAGATTGTTTTTCCCAGGAGTGCAAAAGTTTAAGTGTGGGGGATTTGATGTACATGTATGTTACTGACATTTTTTTTCTTATTTTCATTTAGTTTTAATTAATTTGCTAACCGCTTCTTGTGTTTTTAGTTTTTTTTGTAGCATTTTAAATATTTTAGTTGTTTTTATAATTTTTAGTTAGTATTATATTAATATTAGTTATTTATTTTCATTTTTTAGAATTTTATTTTTACTTTATTAACGTTTTATATTTTAGTTTAATATTAGTTATTATTAATATTAATATTTTATAATAATTCTACTTATTATTAGTATTACTATTATTCTTATTACTATTATTATTATTAAACTTAATTATTTAATTAGTTTTTTTATCTAATTTGAATTTGAATTTTTCTTTTTTCCCCCTATTTCCCTCACCCGCTGCCCTTTTTTTATCCCTCCCCTGCTGGACCCACTCTCCCCCTTATCTCTCCCCTTCTTCCACTGCCCATCTTTTTTTTATTTTATTTTTACAGCTCCCCTCACCCAGCCGCTTCCCTCCTCTCACTCGCGCCCCCCCATCTCCCCCTATCCACCCCACCTCTCCCCTGCACTCCTTTACTCGGCTACCCCTCTCCCCGGCTCACCCCACCGCTTCCCTCCTCTAACCAGCGCCCAGCCCCTCATATCCCCTGCACCCCGCTCTTCTCCACCCGCTGCCTCCCCTCTCCACCCGGCGCCCCCCCCCCCCCCCGCCTCCACTCTCCATCCGCAGCCGGCCCTCCCTCCTATCACCCAGTCGCCCCCTGCTCTCTCCACTCACACTGCCACTCTTTCCATTTCCAGCGCCTACCCGCTACCCTGCTCCCATGTTCTCTTCCATGCAGAACCTACACCCCAGCCTTCCTAACCCGCACTCCCTCTCCCGGTCTCCCCTCTTCCCTGCCTAACCTGCTACCCCTGTCGCCTCTCATCTCCAGCCCGTCACCCTGCTGGACCCTCCGCGCGCCTCCAGTTCTATGATCCGCTGCTCCCTCCTCTTCTATTTTTTTTTACAGTGCATCGGTCACCGCTACCTGAGGAGCCGACCAGCAGTCACGCACCCCTCACCGCTCATATCCTACGTTCCAGTGGTTGCAAAGCTAGCGCGCGACGTCATCACGTGCCGAGGTGCGGTCAGATATTGAAGAACAAGTTGCATGCAGTGAGAGTGAAGACTGACACGATTATTTTTTGGTAACACGGTTTTATTTTACATGACTTGTCATCTTATTACCGTGTTTACATTTTCAGTTGTGATTTCGGGGTGATTTTCTTAGTGTCGGGATGTTGGTTGATTAATTAAAATTATTGTGCATGCCATGAAACATATTTTTTGATGATTAATTGTCAATTAAATTTATTTTAATTTAATGTTTATCTGTTTAAATTATTTTTTCACTGAACTAATTGCTAAAATTGAAATTGGCCCTTTTAATTATAAGTCGACGCGGCGGTCCGAGAAGGTAAACCACGTTAACCGATGGTAGGTGAAAGTTGGTGACACAACTTTGTGAGAAACGGGTTGTGTCATTTCGTCGTATATTTCGGGACTTGAACGAGTTTTCTAAATTATTTACGACACCAGAGAACGAGACTTTAAATAATTTGGGAAATTTAAATTAAGCATCTAAAAAAATGCTTATATTTTTGAAACTGGCGATAACTAAACAAAATAAATATTTAATCACCTAAAAGAATATTTTTCATGTCTGTGTGATAATTTAATTATGACACCAGCATCCCCGACACATTTTGTTGATTCAGAGTCCACCATCTTTATCATTTACAATTTTCTTTTTATCTTTTGTCATCTCACCCTTTTAGTTTTATTAAAAAGAAAAAAAACTCAAAAATAGGAATTCCCTCAACCTTTGTCTGTCTAAACATTGTCCAACAAAACTTTTTTTAGTGAACTAGATTCTGTGCTCTATGTGGTTCGACCCTACTCCCCACTTTTACAGTAGCCAGTCGGTTATAAAAATTTGAAAATTGGACGCGTTGTGACGCGCGTACTAGAACCCAAAAAGATTACACGAAACACAAAATTTCAAACCACAAAGGAAATTATCAATCTATTCCAAAAAAAGCTTTAAAAAGTTTGAATTAGTCACCATATGTAAGATCCATGTTATAGAGGTTGCCTTCGTGTCTAGGTCTCCTTTGATGAGATCCTCGAAGTGGTATGCCAACATGTCCTAGGTTTTAATATATTCCTCCAGACTTATCTTCCCCCTGTTGATTCTGAGAGCTAGTATTCGATCTTGTTTGTTGATCTAGTCATTTTTATCATCATTAAGATCAACTCAAATTGATCTCTCATACATTCTATCAGCATATTATTTTGAAAAATTGATATCAAAATCTTCCACCGACATCTCTTCCTTAGAATGTAGGAGAAGATTCAAATCAGCATCCTTCTTCCTTGTTTCCTTATGGATACCATCAAATGCCTTTGGTTCCAACAATCGGTTAGGGTCTTCTGACCCGCCAACTTTAGTTTCCTCACCCTTATCTCTAGATACCTCAACCTAATCACCAAGAGTAGTTGAAACCCCAAGAATTCCACATTTATAAACCACTGTTAGATCCTACCTTACCTCAGCCTTGAATTTCTTTAGTTTTCCAGCTGATCTGATTACCATGGGCTTTGAAATATTGGATTAGTCTTTTCATTTCTTAGTTTTTTTCTTTTGGTTGACTGGAAATTTTCCAAAAAAAAAATTGTGCTTCCTATTCCTCAAGACACACCACCCAACAACCATTATTGTATGATCCTTCTCGCACTCCAAAGCTAATTGGGAGTCAGTTTCTTTTTCACTCTGTCGAAAGTCCCCCTGGGTCCTAGATCTGACCTACTTCCTCTTCCATTTTGGATTGACTGACCACCACCCTTCATGATCACCATCCTCCTCCTTTCCATCCTAGTTTGAACCCATAATAGCCAAACCATCAAACTGATTACTCAGATTAAGAGTCAAAGTGGTCTTACTAGGACTATGTTTAATCACTGCATTCACCCCACCTTCGCTTGAAACCAAGGTGACCAGATTTGATCCTTCATGTGGCATGCAGCCCACTAGAAAAAAAAATCATCAATTCACACAACCCCTTCATTCCTAGAACCAGAAGCATTGTTAGGAAGTATAACACCACAACCCCCTTTATGAAAACCACTAGTAGAAGAGGTATTCACAGTTCCTAATAAATAACTGCATATAGGACTGATGAGAAGGAATATTTCATTAGAATTCTACACCATGCCCACTACCTTGGTGGGTGTTGTAGGTCGGGTATCCCCTCCCCTCAGGATGGGAGAAATCAAATCTTTACCTTTACTACCATTTCCTATCACTGTTTGAGTATAGGTGATAATTACATCAGAGGAATACATTCCATGATCATGAGAACAGACTTTAACAACTTGAGAATAAATACAGAGAATTTGGTCTTTTCCCTTTCTACTAACCTCTGAGTCGTGATGTGTTGGCTCCTTCTTCCTCAAACAAAGACAAGTATGATGCGAGTGTCCCAAATAAAAACACAAAGATCAGTAGTTGAACCAAGCCTCAAACACCACTGGCTGATGGTATCAGAGTTCTTCATCCACCTCAATCCACACAGATTCCATGGGAGGATTAGAAACATCAATTTCCATGCAAATGAAAGGGTCAATGGGGTGACACAGGGATTGCGAGCGGTCGTCCAAAGACAAAAAACATCTGATGAGATTGCCCAATGTTTGGAGGATAGAAGGGTTTTGTAAGGTAAGGGGTAAGCTTGGGAAACTTACCCAAATTTCCATGGTCAAAGGATCACGATTCCAGTGAAATTCGTCGCCCCATATGAACAGGATGAATTGAGAGCCCTTGCGTGATTGTTGTCCCTTAAACCAAGCCAAAAAAAGGTCATCCTCATTATCAAAACAAAGAAGGAAGTAGCAAGGATCCTGCAACCTGACGGTGACTCACTCCTTTAGATACCAAGAAACATTGATGAATCTATCTAAGTAGTTAAGTGGGGGATGCCTTTGACCGAAATGGGCCATCATGGAGAGGCTAAAGAGGGTCGATGCCTCAAAAAAATCACGAAGGGAGAGGGGAAACGTTGGGGCCCTAAGGTGAATAGATGGGACCTTCAGGCTAAGGTGGATGTGGGGAAAATTAAGGAGAAAGGAAGGGTTGGTAAAGAGAGAGAAGGAAGGTGGAGTCAGCCCCCTCTATGAAGAAGGGATGGCAACTGGAGCAGTCATCGCCACCACCCACAGCGGGACGCACAACACCCACTAGGGTTCCATCGATGAGAGAGCTTTTCCTTCTACCTCAAAGCACCCTCTTCAACTCATAATTATCTTTTTTAGTTACTGTTCTATCTAATTATTCAATATCGTACTTAATATAATTAGTACTATATATTTTAAATTATACACTTTCATAATCTACAGTAAGTTATGAATGTTTTTTTACCACAGATTTACATATGATAACTCAAATTATGACATTACTATTATGTAGTTTAATACCTATAAGAATATTCTAATTTCTTGGTGGTTTAAATAAATGAATTCATATATCTACGTTAAAATAATTACAATTGTTACTACATTCTTTCCAGAATACATTCACTATATAAATGAATATGTATTCATTTGGTAGGCTTGTCATGAACCGGCCTGGATACCCTGGTACCCCGGTACCCGATCTGATCCCGACATGGCCTGAAGGGTGTTCATGATCCCCATGGGTTGGTGACTAGCACCTGGCATCATACAAGATAAAACTATGAATGATTTTTCCACATAAAAAGCGGAAGAAATGATTAAAAGTCAGTATGCTCAAAAGAAAACTCCACAGGGAGAATTGTACCATAAGTCAAGCAGGTATCAACAACCCAAAGTACATCATCAAAGTATTAGAAAACAAGATAAACAACCCAAGTCTCAATGGACATAGCCGCTCAAAGCCTAAATATCAACAACAACTACCACCTCCAAATGGTGTTTTCCCCTTACTAGAACCTTGTAGGAGAAAATCTACAAACACCTGAAGGCATAGATAGGGTGTGAACTAAAATCCCAGTAGGGTCTCACCAAAGATTCCATAATAAGATGACACATTGATTAACCAGATAAAGCTTTCAATTTTAAATAAATAGGCATGGTAGTACAAAATCATATTTTAAAAAAATCATGATTTACATTTCAATTGATGGAAACATTTCTAAAAAACAGATTAATAAACATTTTATATAAAACAATTTATATAAATTCATAAGGCATTTGTAAAATAGTTTACAAAAAATGTCATATATATCAAAACAATCACAAACGAGCAACATGGACATCTTCCAAGAGGTATGATAGTTCCAGGTTATGGGATCCTCACACACTCAAATAGGTTATCACGACAATATGTGTATACATGTCCCTCAGACACTGGTCAAAGAGGACCTATCACCATCTCATCGGGGATGTGACCTGCTACATATGTTTTGTTATAGTTGTAAAGTGTTAATAGAGCATTGTCCCAATAACTTACTAAGTACCTAGGCTTGCATGTGATTTAACAATAATCAATAATGGGCAATTTATTTCAAAACTTTTCAAAATACAATTAACCCATTTTTCCCATTTCAATATGCCAACTTCCATCTAAAAACTAAAAATGGGTTTTTAATCAAATCATGCCTTTTTGCAGGATAAAACCAATGGGTTCTTATCAAAATAATTTAATCCATTCTTTCTCAAATAAAAATTTGAAATCAATTTTACAATTCAAATTCCACAATTTAATTTCTCAATTTAATTTTCACAATTTTCCATCAAATTTTCATAGACACACCACAATTCAATGGAATTGGGGATTTTTCCAAATTTTCGTGGTAAAGAAAATCTAAATCCCAATTTACATAAAATTAGGTTTTCTCAATAAAATTGAAATAAATTTAATTTAAATCAAGAAATTTAGGGTTAGATCAATTATCCAATCATAAATGGAACCACTTACCTCAGGATCACAGGATCACGAATCACAACACCCGTAATGGGAAACTCCAACGAAGAAAATCGGCAAATGAGATCTGAGAATCAAACCTAGATTCAAGATCTAAAACATGGGGATTAGATCCTCTAACAGCATGAAGATATAACAAACCCTATGGAGGAAAGAATAAGAGAGCGAAAGACAAATAACGGGAGAAGAACTCTTACCGAGGAAGGATCGAATGACGATCACCGCGCTTTGATTTGCTTTGGAAGGGGTTTAGAGGAGCCAAAATGGGTCCTTACGAGCTTCAATAACCTAAGAGGATGTCCAATCCTAAGTTAGGGCCAAGTGGGGGAAGAAATATGGGTTCATGAGTTTTTAAGTTAATTTTTGGAATAATTAAAAGTCATGTGTACGGTTTCCTAGAGGGGGATACACGGTTTTTGAAACCATGCGCCCTAAGCATGCACCCCTACTAGTGGGGTTTCACAGTTCCTCCTTGGTGAGGGCACGGTTTGAAAAACTGTGTGCCAACCATGAAAACTCTCACTGCCTGGGTTTGTATGATTTACACTAGCAGGGTGCACGATTTGGGAAAATCATGCGCCAACCATGCACAGCCCAAGATCCCTTCAAAATTTCCAAATTTTTACCCAAAACATCCCTAAACAAAACTCAACCAAAGAATGATCAAAAAAAGGATTAAGGAGTGCCTGAAAAATAGTAATAGGATGTTACAACCTCCCCACTATAGAAACTATATGTCCCCAGAAAGCCAGTTAAGAAGCTTCCATGTCAAAAAGATGAAGTCATTGTTCTCACATCAGTGTCTCCCTCTACCACATCTCAAGAGTATCAGAACTATGCTATCATAGCACTCGAACCAAGGGTATCGTTCTCTCATGAAGTACCTTGGTTTTAGAATCAACTATCCTGACTGGATACCCAGTCATGGATAAATCAGGTTCAATATCAAGATCACTTCATCTCAAAACATGAGATGGATCAAAAAATACTTCCATAGTTGAGATACATGGAACACATTATGTATCGATATCAGTTGTGATGGAAGTGCTAAATGGTAATCCACTTTACCCACCTTATCAACAACCTCAAAAGGTCCCACAAAATGAGAAGAAAGCTTCCCTTTCCTCCCAAGCTGTAAATGACCTAAACGAGGTGAAACCTTCAAGAACACATGATCACCAACTAAAAATTCCAATGGTCTGCGATGACGATCAGTATAAGACTTATACCATATTTGTTCCATCAATATTCATTAACAAATCAACTGAATCTTTATTACCATATCTTGAACCAATCTTGGTCCAACCAAGGAACTTTCGCTGATCTTCGATCAACACAATGGATATTTAAAAGGTCGACCATACAAGGCCTCAAAAGGAGTCATTCTGATCGTGGACTGGTAACTATTTTTATAAGAAAACTCAATCAGTCCCAAATGGTCATCCCAAGCTTCACCAAAGTCAAGGATGCAGGCACGAATCATATCCTCAAGAATTTGTAAAGCTCTTTATGTCTTTCCATCCGATTGTGGATGGTATGTCATACTCAAATGGGCCTGAGATCCCAGTGCCTCCTAAAGGCCCTTCCAATAGTGAGAAGTAAATTGGGGATCTCTATTAGAGACTATAGAAGATGGAAATCTGTGCAAATGAACAATCTCTTTCACATATAGATTTTTCAATTCCTCAACTTTGGTTTTATCATGAATGGGTAAGAAGTGAGCTGATTTAGTTGGCCTATCAATCACAACCCATATTGCATTCTTCTTTTTTTGGGTACATGGCAACCCAACCACAAAGTCTATATAAATCTCATCCCACTTTCAAGGTTGAACTAGAAGTGGCTAAAGAAAACCCAAAGGCCTCTGGTGCTCGGTCTTGACTTGTTGAAAAGTATAACAACAAGAGATAAAATCAGTAATGCCCCATCTCATACCTGGCCACTAGAATCTATGCCACATTTCATAGAACATCTTCTTGGTTCCTAGATGCACTACCCACTAGGAATTATGGAAATCCCCCATAATAGCTTTCCTTACAGGAAAAGGTATAGTGAACCAATTCTAGAAACATAGAATACCCTCTATAGAAAATAACCACTCAGGAACGGTCTCCACACCATAACAGGAGTCTCTAATTCTGCAGAATTCATCGTCAAGTTATTGTTCCTGGAGAATCAACTTGAGAAGAGTGGATGTCAACTAAACACTGGCCAAGGAAACCTTGGCCCCAGATTCCCGAACTCCAATATGAAACTATTCAAAAATATTCATCAAGTTCCACTCTTTTGATGATTCTTTCACGACCTGGGTTGGAATTTTCCTGCTCAAAGCATCTGCGACGAAATTCCCTTTCCCTGGGGTATAGGTGATGTCAAAGTCGAAAGATTCCAAGTATTCCACCCAACGCCTCTAGAAGAGATTCAAATATTTTTGCAGGAAGATATAACTCAAACTCTTATGGTTAGAATACGTGGTAAACCTTTGTCTGGAAAGGTAATGCTACCAACTCTTAAGTGCATCCATCACAGTTGTGAGTTCAAGGTCATGGGTTGGGTAATTATTCTTGTGTGGTTGAAGCTACTGAGATCCATAAGCAACGACATGATCACCATGCATAAGAACACATCCCAAACCTAAATCTAATGCTTCAGAGAAGACAACATAGCCCTGTCCAGCCTTTGGAAGAGTCAACACTAGTGCAATATTCAAAAAACATTTTAGCACAACAAAATAACTCTGACATTTTTTATCCCAAGAAAAATTTACTACCTTCTGAGTTAGAGCAAGCATCGAAGAAGCCAACTTTGAGAAGTCCTTTACAAATCGGTGATAATACCCAGCCAAACCCAAGAATATCTAAATCTCAAAAACACTTCATGGTTGTTCCCATGCCATAATAGCTTTCACCTTTTCAAGTTCAACTGAAATAACATGTTCTGACACCATGTGTCCCATGAACTTCACTTCTCGAATCCAAAAATTACATTTCGAAAGTTTGGCATAAATTTAGTGATTTCTCAACAATTCCAGAAATGCACTTAGATGATGCACATGATCCTCCTCAGATTTGGAGTAAATAAAGATGACATTCATGAATACTACCATGAAAGCATCAAAATACTCATGGAAATTCCTATTCATTAAATACATAAAGATTATAGGAGCATTGGTTAGATGAAATGTCATGAGAAGGTACTCATAATGGTTGTACCTGCTCTGGAAGGCGGTTTTCTAAATGTTAGATTCTTTTATTCTCAACTGGTGGTAACCAGATCAAAGATCAATATTCAAGAACCACTTCTCCCCCTTTAATTGGTCAAATAGATCATCAATCTATGGCAACAGATAAATGTTCTTTATCATGACTCTATTGAGTTTTCGGTAATCAACACAAAGGCAAAGTAACCGATCATCCTTCTTAGAAAATAGAATCGGCACCGCCCAAGATGACACACTCAGGAATATAAATCCTTTCTCTAGAAGATCATCCAACTCAATATTCAACTCTTTCATCTCAGCTGGTTCCATGTGGTAAGAAGTAATAGATATCATTTGAGTATCACGCACTAAATCGATAAAAAACTCTACCTCCCTTACTGGTGGAAAACTAGAGAAGTTGGAAGGGAAAACATAGGGAAACTCAACAACAACTGGAGGAAGATCATCACTCAAATATTCTTGCTCCAGGTCAAAAGTGAACACTGATATCACTTTCCTCAATTCTGGATAAGAAGGTTCGGCTCTACTCAACCTTGGGTCTCATTCTCCTTGAAAGATGTGGTACACTCCATCGGGTGTTGTAAACGAGAGTCATCAAAGATAACAATCAATCTGGGCTTTATTGGCAACGAGCCAATCCATCCCGAAAATGAAGTCAAGTAGTTTCATGTCAAAAACCAGAAAACCCCAAGAAAGCTCGATATCTGATGATGAGAAAAAATAAGTGGGACTATAGAGACCCTGCTCTATCTTCATTTTGAGGGGTATAGTAATATCCATCAAATAAGATAAAAGCTATGTATGAAGATTAAGCAGATTCACAATACGATCTGAAATGAATGAATGAGATGCACCAGTATCAAATAAGGAAATCACTAATGATGAAGCTATAGTGATGGTACCTCTCATAGTCGACAGACCCACATTTTCTTCCTCTAAAGACTCTTCCACTACATGAAGAAGCTTTGTTACGGATGCATGTGGTTGGAACCCCTTTGTTCGTAAAGCATCTAATTGCACTGCAGTTTTAGTAGGTGTTGATGATCATGTGTCACTACATGGAGTAGAATAGACATGGAAGAACTTCTGCAAGTGACCTGAGCATCCACAAGAACCACATATTTTGGGTGCCTCAGTGCAAATCCGTTTTGAGTGCCCAAGTTTTCCAGATTAATAACTGTAAAGACCCAGAAATTTCAAGGAAAATTTTTTTCTTAATTTTCTTTGGAATTTTACAAGAACGCAGTTTCTGACGGCGCCTGATTCCGAGGCCCGGTGTGCCCGGAATCAATTTCCAAAGTTTAGCTCGAGTACGTTCAATGAACGAACGAGCGGGAATTTCTAACTTTTGAACCGATACTCGGAATCAAATTCCGAGGGCACCGATGGAACCGTAGTGCCGGTATTTGTTTAGGAACGCCTATTCCGGAGTTGCGTTTACACGAGGGAAGTTGTTAAAAAAATTGTGAAAGTTAAAATAAAAATTTAACTTCAATTTTTATTTTCCTTAAGTGTTTTTATCCATTGGATGGAAGTTGGGTAACTACCCAACTTCCCTTGGGAGGTTAAGAGGGTGGTGGGGCCCACACGAACCCCACCCCTTCATATCCTCTAACCCCCTCAACTCACCATTAATGTTGTTAACTTAAGTTATAACTTATGACATTAATGTAGTGAGTTTAATGTGAGTTTTTGAAATTCAAACTCTTGAATTTCAAAGGTTTATGTTGTGTTAATAAATTAAGTGTGGGATTAATTTATTTTTTTGGTTAGTTTCTTTGTTGCTTGAGAGGTTTGGGAGAATCGTTGAGAAACTTGAAGATCTTCTTCGTCTTCGACGAAGAACGTGAAGAACGGTTCTTCTCCGACGAAGAACATCGACCCCACGACCTAGAAGACTCGGCGTCCTGGATTCTTCCGTCTTCATCTTCCTCCACGACAAGGGAGAAGTCGCCGACCGTGGTGATCATCGCCAACGACAACGTACCTCCATTCTTCATCATAGCAACAAGTGAGGAGACGTCGTTTCCTCCTCGGACGCACCCCGACGTCCACGGAATCTACGTCCGACGCCGCGACGCCATTCTCCGCGATACCCGACGTGCGACGTCAAATACCAAGGTAGAGAATTTAAATTGTGATTGTTGGTGAACCCTCGTTTACTCCCTTCTAAATCTAAGAACGCGGTTCAACTAAATATTAAGTTGATCCGCGAAGATTATTTTGCGGGTTGTGATTATTGTTATGATTCTTCTTATTTAAGAGGTTGTAGGGGATTGTCTTTACTTTAATTTGTTCGAGATTACTCCCTTGATTTTTATTCTTCGTGAATATGTCCAACTGCTATCGTTTAACGAGAGGGGGTCGGTCCGCACAAACACGGCCGACCCACCTCCTTTTTCCATGTTGGATTTCTTTGTGGTTTGGTACGGGAAGGCGTGGTGCCGTCGCACCACGCGGAATCATGCGACAAGGAAATGTGTGGCGCCGTCGCGCCGTGTCGTGAAAAACAAACAAGGGTGCGACACCGTCGCGACACGTCGGAGAAACCCGAAGACATCTGCGGACGGAGTCGGGCCACGGCGAAGGGGCACGGCGCCAACGCGTCGCGCCGGAGAACCACGAAGACGGTGCGTTTTGTTAATTAACGTGCGGATTGACGAGTGACGACATAACGGGGCCGCAAAGTATTTTTGAAGCTTGCGCAGTAAAGTACGAGACCCGAGATGAACACCGGCTCAGATGGTTTTGAAAACGAACCACCGGAGCAACTCCGGTGGCCCGCGGAAACACCCGGAGGCACGGGTCGCCGGCGCGGCGCCGCCGGCGACCGGAGGCGGCGGCCGGAGCCGTCTGTCCACCAGGCAGCGGTGGCGCCCGAGCGCGCCACCGGAAGAATTGGCGGTGGTGGTTGCGCCGTCGCCCTCAATTAACGGCGAGGGGCGGGCCGCGCGCACCCCCCGCTCCCCGACTTCGGCTCGGCCACGCCGAGCCGCGGCTGGTTGGTCAGGCCGGACCGAGCCGGCCGGGCCGGGCCGGGTCCAGTCGAGTCGGACCCGATTCGGGCCGACCCAGGGGGGGTCGGGCCGGGTCGGTCCGGGCCCAGACCCCCCGTTTTCAGACCACTTTCAGTCAAATGCACATATCTTGGGCTACGGACTTCGATCGACGCACCGTCAGTTGTGTAGCGATCCTTGGAACGAGACGGTCGTTTCGGTATATTACACTCAAGGTTTTGGAGAACTTTGGGTTCGGCCGGGTTGGTTCGTACACGAAACCAACCGGGCCCTCGGAGCGGAAACACTTATATCTTGAGCTCTGGACGTCTGATTGACGTGCCGTCGACTTTGATGGATTCCTCTAAGTGAGACGGATCTTTTGGCTTACTCCGCTCGAGGTTTGGATGTCGTCGGAGTACGGTCGGGTTGGTTCGCTCATGAAATCCAACCGGGCCCCTGGAACGAAAAAGCCAATAACTCACAGACCGGGCGTCCGATTGACGTGTCGTCTGTCTCGTTGATTTCCTCTTGTTGAGACGGAACTTTTGGCATACTTCGCCCGAGTTTTGGATACAGTTGTATAGTGTCCGGGTTGGATTGTACCTGAAATCCAACCGGGCCCCTGGATCGGGAAAGCTGATATCTTTCAGACAGAACGTTCGTTTGACGAACCGTCAGCGGCGTTGATGATCACGTTGAGAAAAGGTCCCTATGAGTATACCCTATGAGAGTTCGGTGTACAGTTGAGATACGGCCGGGATTGGTTCGCTCACGAAACCAACCGGGCCCTTGGGATGAAAAGGCTAGTAACTCACAGACCGGGCGTCCGATTGACGTGTCGTCTGTTGCGTTGAGACCCCTATGACGAGGCAATCCTTTGAGATACTTCTTCGTGGGACTTTGAGATACTTGGAGTATCGAATTGTAACTCGTGGAGCGGACCCTCCTAGAGACGAGCGTGCGGAGTACGGAGACCGTGTAGCCGACTGAGACCTGACGACAACTTGACCGAATCGACTTGGAGTGAGTCGACTAGCCCAGTGGACGGAGCACTACTTTGTGAGGTGCAGACCCATGGCGGAAGGAGCACTACCTGTGTGACAGTGCAGACCCGCGGTACTCGTCCGGAGAGTACCTCAGCAGGCTACTAGGGGGTGTGCACTACTGTGTTTGGGTGGCATACCCCGGCGGGAAGCACTACTGTGTTTGGGTGGCTGACCCGTGGTACTCGACAGGAGGAGTACCTCAGCAGTCTTAGGTTAGTGAGCAGTACCTCGGAGTCGTGACAGGACCACTGTACACTTCAGAGACGGATCTCTTCAGCAGTTACGGTTTCGATAATGAAAATCCTGGTTTGAGCTGAGACTTTTGACCTTGTGTTTACCTCATGATTGAGATGGGTCACTTGATAACTTAGGTATATGTATGGGCATATACCTGAGTAGTGGTTACCCGTTGATTTCATAATCTTTGTGTTTCCTCAAGATTGAGATGGGTTACTTGATAACTTAGATATATGTATGGGCATATACCTAAGTAGAGGTTATCTGTTGAGATCTTCTTTGTGGATATCCATGTTGGTTTTAGTGATACCTTGAGGGTCTCGGGGTCCCTACTGAGTATCGTTATACTCACCCCTGCACGGGCTATGCCCGCACCTCGTTGTGTTTGTTGCAGATGACGGGCAGTGCTGACGAAGGCCGAGTGTTCGAGGACTGAACGGTACCCAGAGGTGGACTACACGACGAGTCAGTACCCAGAGGTGGACTACACGACGAGTCAGTATCTGGAGGCGGACTTCACAGTGAGACGACACTCGGAGGAGGTTGACGGGCGAGAGCGTTGAGGAGGCTATCTGTACCTACCCTTCAGGTAGGATCCGTGGTGGACGATCCAGGAGCTGTGCCATCTGTACCTACCCTTTAGGTAGGATCTGTGGTGGACGATCTAGGAGCTGCGCCATCTATACCTACCCTTCAGGTAGGATCCGAGGAGGACGACCCAGGAGCTGCTTCCTTTCTTCCAGCTGTTGTCTTTTCCTGTTGTACTTTGTTCAGTTGTAGTTGTACTTTCATTTGGGTTTGTATTCTGGCCCATTTACCTTTCAGCACTTCTCTTTGTACTTAGTGTTTTACTTCCGCTTGTACTCTGTGGTGTTTTGTTACTTTTATAAAGGCAATACCTTCCCAGTTATCAGGATTTACGCCTTTGGTGCTAGTCGCCAGCCCCTGGCCTATGGAAGGCGGGCTTGGGGTAGTCACGGCACGGTTCCCGAGGACGGGTCGTGACAAATTGGTATCAGAGGAGTTCGGTTCTACCGCAGAACTAAGGACTCTGATCTTTTTCTATGTGAAGCAATAGTGTTAAGGGTACTGAGTGTGGTCTTCAGTTCAGGGAGTCCAGTGTTTGTGCGGCGGCCGACGTATCCGTACACCAGGACCCTGACTACTGATTTCCGACTTTGTACACGAAAACACTGATTGCATGTGTGTTTCCAAAGTATTAAAGTCAGCTCAAACCAGGTCAGCTCACCAGGTATAAACGTTGACTATGTCGCATCTGTTCAGGATTTCTCCACGCAAACAGTCAGTTGGAGTTCTGAGAGAGTACTCGATGACGGCCCACCGAGCAACGAGGCTCCGGTGCGGGGCCCTTTTTACTATGTTGGCACCCTCGGGTGGTGTACCAGCAGCACCACCACCTGTTGGGCAGCAGATGCCAACAGCTATACTAGCAAACTGTGCATGCTGGCAGAGCACGTTGCACGAGTTCCAGCAGCAGCGGCCTCCGAGGTTACGAGGTGAGATAGATTCCCAGACAGCAGAGTAGTGGCTGGAGGCGATTGCTAGAGTTTTCCGCCTAGCTGAGACATCAGTAGAGTGGATGGTGGACTTGACCACTAGTGTTTTCCAGTGAATGGCCATGAGGATGGTCCGCATAGTGATGAGGCTTCGGTACGTGGACCGATGCCTGAGATAGTACCTTTGGGTAGTGTGTCAGCTATACATCACTACCTGTTGGTCAGCAGTAACAACCGGTAGTACCGGTAGGTGACACATGTAAGCTTACTGTCTTACATGTGTTCTAACATCAGATACCCTCAAGTTTTGAGGCGAACCTGACTCACAGGCAGCTGAGGACTGGCTTGAGGGGGTGGCAGAGAGTTTTCTAGAGTTTATTCAGTTTCGGCGGGACGATGTGTTGATAGCTGAGAATTCATCGAGGCGTACCGAACATACCGGGTACTCGATGGATGTGTTTCGATCAGTGCAATAGAGGTCGGACCTCTGAGCATGGTATGTTTAAGGGCTTCCAAGCCATCACCTTTTCTCTATGCATTCCTACTTAGGCTAGGGTGATAGAAGGAACCTTTGTGGTTGAGAATTCTTTGCTGAACAAATACACCCAGAGAATGATAGAAGTTTGGAAAGCAGGAAACTGGCGCCAGTCTCGGGGACTTGGGCGTGTAAAATGTTTCAAGAAGAGGAAATGTTAAGGATAGATGAATCTGCAGAGCAGCAGACATGGAGGCAGAGCTAGGAGAGCAGCTTGTGGTGGTGTACATTTCAACATGTTACCATCACCCGCCTTTGTAGTCCCCACTAGACTCAGGGAGTTGGAGAGCAGGGGAAGAGATTAGCTGCTTGCGGTCATGGAGTGCGACCAAAAAGGGCTCTAAGGATGATTCGAAGTGCGGAATTTGTCTTCTACTAACTGCTGTAGCCACAGACATCGATACGAATCATCCCTTCCTTCCATGAATCTAGTCTCAGACCTAGAGTTTCCGGTTAAGCCGTTGACTTGACCCTCACGTCTGGAGATACCTTTGGAAGGAGACTTGATAGTCACACTTATGCCGACGGTGTGATCTGACCCTTGAGGCGAGAGTCTCGGTTGGGACCTCTTGGTGGCAGCGTCGAGGCCTTACGACGTTAGTTTGAGTATGGATTTGGCAATCACTGTTCATACTCAAATTGACGGTATTAGGAAAACGTCGGGATGGGTTTTCCTTGGTCGGCGAAAAGGAAACCCTGGGCAGCACAAGTTAAACTCATGCACGGGAGGGTGCGACCGATCACTCTTGAGTCGGCCAACCTTACCCTCGTGGCAGCAGTCGTTTGAGTTCCAGTTCTAACAGGAATTGGAAACCTCTGGAGTTTGAGGATGACGATCACGTCCTTATACGGGTCTCACCTCGACGAGGTTTACGTAGATGTGGCCAAGGCGGCAAGTTATCTCCGAGGTTCAACGGACCTTTCTAGGTCCTCAACTGGGTAGGCGAGGTGGTTTACCGCTTGACCCATCCACCTCAGTTGCACTAGGTGCACGACGTCTTCCACGTATCTCAACTGAGGAGATACGTGCTTGATCCTTCACACATCATCGACCTCAGGGAGTTGGACGTCGATGACAAGGAATCATGAACGGAGGTTCCAGTGGGGATTGAGGATCGACGGGAGCAGGTCCTACGAGGACGGTCGATTCCTCTTGTGTGTTTTCGTAGGCAGCACGGAAACCTACAGGTGAGCACATGGGAGCGGAAGGCTCAAGATGCGTGCTTTGTACCGCTTTTGTGACCCTGGTTTGTGTTGAAGCTTTACGGGGACGTAAATCCCTGAGGTGGGAGTAATGTAAAGACCCAGAAATTTCAAGGAAAATTTTTTTCTTAATTTTCTTTGGAATTTTACAAGAACACAGTTTCTGACGGCGCCTGATTCTGAGGCCCGGTGTGCCCGGAATCAATTTCTGAAGTTTAGCTCGAGTACGTTCAGTGAACGAACGAGCAGGAATTTCTAACTTTTGAACCGATACTCGGAATCAAATTCTGAGGGCACCGATGGAACCGCAGTGCCGGTATTTGCTTAGGAACGCCTATTCCGGAGTTGCGTTTACACGAGGGAAGTTGTTAAAAAAATTGTGAAAGTTAAAATAAAAATTTAACTTCAATTTTTATTTTCCTTAAGTGTTTTTATCCATTGGATGGAAGTTGGGTAACTACCCAACTTCCCTTGGGAGGTTAAGAGGGTGGTGGGGGCCACACGAACCCCACCCCTTGATATCCTCTAACCCCCTCAACTCACCATTAATGTTGTGAACTTAAGTTATAACTTATGACATTAATGTAGTGAGTTTAATGTGAGTTTTTGAAATTCAAACTCTTGAATTTCAAAGGTTTATGTTGTGTTAATAAATTAAGTGTGGGCTTAATTTATTTTTTTGGTTAGTTTCTTTGTTGCTTGAGAGGTTTGGGAGAATCGTTGAGAAACTTGAAGATCTTCTTCGTCTTCGAAGAAGAACGTGAAGAACGGTTCTTCTCCGACGAAGAACATCGACCCCACGACCTAGAAGACTCGGCGTCCCGGATTCTTCCGTCTTCATCTTCCTCCACGACAAGGGTGAAGTCGCCGACCGTGGTGATCATCGCCAACGACAACGTACCTCCATTCTTCATCATAGCAACAAGTGAGGAGACGTCGTTTCCTCCTCGGACGCACCTCGACGTCCACTGAATCTACGTCCGATGCCGCGACGCCATTCTCCGCGATACCCGACGTGCGACGTCAAATATCAAGGTAGGGAATTTAAATTGTGATTGTTGGTGAACCCTCATTTACTCCCTTCTAAATCTAAGAACGCGGTTCAACTAAATATTAAGTTGATCCGCGAAGATTATTTTGCGGGTTGGGATTATTGTTATGATTCTTTTTATTTAAGAGGTTGTAGGGGATTGTCTTTACTTTAATTTGTTCGAGATTACTCCCTTGATTTTTATTCTTCGTGAATATGTCCAACTGCTATCGTTTAACGAGAGGGGGCCGGTCCGCACAAACACGGCCGACCCACCTCCTTTTTCCATGTTGGATTTCTTTATGGTTTGGTACGGGAAGGCGTGGTGTCGTCGCACCACGCGGAATCATGCGACAAGGAAATGTGTGGCGCCGTCGCGCCACGTCGGAGAAACTCAAAGACATCCGCGAACGGAGTTGGGCCACGGCGAAGGGGCGCGGCGCCAACGCGTCGCGCCGGAGAACCACGAAGACGGTGCGTTTTGTTAATTGACGTGCGGATTGACGAGCGACGACATAACGGGGGCGCAAAGTATTTTTGAAGCTTGTGCAGTAAAGTACGAGACCCGAGATGAACACCGGCTCAGGCGGTTTTGAAAACGGACCACCGGAGCAACTCCGGTGGCCCGCGGAAACACCCGGAGGCGCGGGTCGCCGGCGCGGCGCCGCCGGCGACCGGAGGCGGCGGCCGGAGCCGTCCGGCCGCCAGGCAGCGGCGGCGCCCGAGCGCGCCGCCGGAAGAATTGGCGGCGGCGGTTGCGCCGCCGCCCTCAATTAACGGCGAGCGGCGGGCCCCGCGCACCCCCCGCTCCCCGACTTCGGCTCGGCCACGCCGAGCCGCGGCTGGCCGGTCGGGCCGGACCGAGCCGGCCGGGCCGGGCCGGGTCCAGTCGGGTCGGACCCAGTTCGGGCCGACCCAGGGGGGTCGGGCCGGGTCGGTCCGGGCCCAGACCCCCCGTTTTCGGACCACTTTCAGTCAAATGCTCATATCTTGGGCTACGGACCTCCGATCGACGCACCGTCAGTTGCGTAGCGATCCTTGGAACAAGACGGTCGTTTCGGTATATTACACTCAAGGTTTCGGAGAACTTTGAGTTCGGCCGGGTTGGTTCGTACACGAAACCAACCGGGCCCTCAGAGCGGAAACACTTATATCTTGAGCTCCGGACGTCCGATTGACGTGCCGTCGACTTTGATGGATTCCTCTAAGTGAGACGGATCTTTTGGGTTACTCCACTTGAGGTTTGGATGCCGTCGGAGTATGGTCGGGTTGGTTCGCTCACGAAATCCAACCGGGCCCCTGGAACGAAAAAGCCAATAACTCACAGACCGGGCGTCCGATTGACGCGTCGTCTGTCTCGTTGATTTCCTCTTGTTGAGACGGAACTTTTGGCATACTTCGCCCGATTTTTGGATATAGTTGGATAGTGGCCGGGTTGGATTGTACCCGAAATCCAACCGGGCCCCTGGATCGGGAAAGCTGATATCTTTCAGACAGGACGTCCGTTTGACGAACCGTCAGCGGCGTTGATGATCACGTTGAGAAACGGTCCCTATGAGTATACCCTATGAGAGTTCGGGGTATAGTTGAGATACGGCCGGGATTGGTTCGTTCACAAAACCAACCGGGCCCCTGGGACGAAAAGGCTAGTAACTCACAGACCGGGCGTCCGATTGAAGTGTCGTCTGTTGCGTTGAGACCCCTGTGACGAGGCAGTCCTTTGAGATACTTATTCGTGGGACTTTGAGATACTTGGAGTATCGACTTGTAGCTCGTGGAGCGGACCCTCCTAGAGACGAGCGTGCGGAGTACGGAGACCGTGTAGCCGACTGAGACCTGACGACTGCTTGACCGACTCGACTTGGAGTGAGTCGACTAGCCCAGTGGATGGAGCACTACTTTGTGAGGTGCAGACCCATGGAGGATGGAGCACTACCTGTGTGACAGTGCAGACCCGCGGTACTCGTCCGGAGAGTACCTCAGCAGGCTACTAGGGGGGGTGCACTACTGTGTTTGGGTGGCATACCCCGGCGGGAAGCACTACTGTGTTTGGGTGGCTGACCCGCGGTACTCGACAGGAGGAGTACCATAGCAGTCTTAGGTTAGTGAGCAGTACCTCAGAGTCGTGACAAGACCACTGTACACTTTAGAGATGGAGCTCTTCAGCAGTTACAGTTTCGATAATGAAAATCCTGGTTTGAGCTGAGAATTTTGACCTTGTGTTTACCTCATGATTGAGATGGGTCACTTGATAACTTAGGTATATGTATGGGCATATACCTGGGTAGTGGTTATCCGTTGATTTCATAATCTTTGTGTTTCCTCAAGATTGAGATGGGTTACTTGATAACTTAGATATATGTATGGGCATATACCTAAGTAGAGGTTATCTGTTGAGATCTTATTTGTAGATATCCATGTTGGTTTTAGTGAGACCTTGAGGGTCTCGGGGTCCCTACTAAGTATCGTTATACTCACCCCTGCACGGGCTATGCCCGCACCTCATTGTGTTGGTTGCAGACGACGGGTAGTGCTGACGGAGGCCGAGTGTTCGAGGACTGGACGGTACCCGGAGGTGGACTACATGACGAGTCAGCACCCGGAGGTGGACTACACGACGAGTCAGTATCTGGAGGCGGACTTCACAGTGAGATGACACTCGGAGGAGGTTGACGGGCGAGAGCGTTGAGGAGGCTATCTGTACCTACCCTTCAGGTAGGATCCGTGGTGGACGATCCAGGAGCTGCGCCATCTGTACCTACCCTTCAGGTAGGATCCGTGGTGGACGATCTAGGAGCTGCGCCATCTGTACCTACCCTTCAGGTAGGATCCGAGGAGGACGACCCAGGAGCTGCTTCCTTTCTTCCAGTTGTTGTCTTTTCCTGTTGTACTTTGTTCAGTTGTAGTTGTAATTTCATTTGGGTTTGTATTCTGGCCCATTTACCTTTCAGCACTTCTCTTTGTACTTAGTGTTTTACTTCCGCTTGTACTTTGTGGTGTTTTGTTACTTTTATAAAGGCAATGTATTCCCAGTTATCGGGATTTACGCCTTTGGTGCTAGTCGCCAACCCCTGGCCTATGGAAGGCGGGCTTGGGGTAGTCACGGCACGGTTCCCGAGGACGGGTCGTGACAATAACAAATCAAAGGGCCTCTATCAGGCACTGTTGGAGGTCTAGAAGAACCCTGTTGTCAAGAACCACCATGAGAATCGCCACGCTTCCTCTTTATGTTAAAGGAACTCACACCACCACTAGGAGAAAAAGGAACTCCCATCAACCCTAACTTACCATCCATGTCTATTTCAACCATTAACGCTTTATCCAACACATCAGCATAAGAAGGCAGCTTTAGCAAGAAAACCTGAGAACAAATATCAGATCGAAGTCCCATTTCGAATTGTTAGGTCTTCATCTTCTCATTCGTCACAATATCAAGTGCAAATTGCACAAGATCAGCAAAATGGTTTTCATATTCTGTCACAGTCCTATCAGCCTGCTCTTGTTTGAAAAACTCTATATCATTGGCCAACACTATTGACTCTGGATAGAACTGGTTGGTGAAAATGGATTTAAAGTCTTTTCACTCTAATACCTCATGATTCTTTGCCATCACCATTGTGTCCCACCATCTCCTATTAGGTCCCTCTAGCTTGAAGGTGGCACATTTTACCTTGATTTCATCAGGCGTTTCCAAGAACTCAAACAGAAGCTCGATATTTCTCAACCAATCCTCAACCATGTGAGGTTCATTAATGCCTTAGAATTCTTGTGGCTTTTGGAGAAGGAATTATTGAGCATGAATCCTGAACTTATCCCTCTGAGATTCAACAGTTGGAGCCTGAATGGGGATGAGTGCAAGTGCCTATCCTAAATCTTGGACAGCACGCACAATAACTTTAACTAGATTCTGGACCACGAGAGGATTTTCTCGTTGTGGTTCATCGGTAGCTTCTTCCAGGATTTGATTCACACGTTTTCTTGGAGACATGATGCTAGACAACATCGACAAACAACATTGAATATGTTAGAACGTTACACATATCAACACTCAAATAGAGCAATAGGGAAAATTAACCCCAACAGATAGATAAACAAGATTTGGATTTCAACCTATCCAAATCACAAGTAAGGAAAAGACTAAAACTAATCCTCAAGACATCTTTCTCAAACCACCCCCGGTGACTTAAAGTTCATTAGAATGAGAGCTGGACAAACACTCAATCGCAACAACCTCCCAAGTCCCGACAAGATTACTCAAACTGTATACTGACATCAAGGCAAGATGCTTAACCTGCACATTTGATACCATTTTTTCATGAACTGACATGGATACCCTGGTACCCTGTTACCCGAGCCGATCTCAACATGGCCCGAAGGGAGTTCGCGATCCCCACGGGTTGGTGACTAGTGCCTGGAATCATACAAGATAAAACTAGGAATGGTTTTGCCACATAAACATCAGAAGAAACAGTTACAAATCAGTATGCTCAAAAGAAAAATCCATAGGGAGAACTATACCAGAAGTCAAATAGGTATCAACAACTTAAAGTACATCATCAAAGTACCAAAAAGCAGGATAAAGAGCCCAAGTCCTGATGGACACAACAGCTCAAATCCCAAATATCAACAGCGACTACCACCTCCAAGTGGTGGTTTCCCCTTGCTCGAACCTGGCAGGAGGAAATCTACAAATGCTCCAAGGCAAAGGTAGGGTGCGAGATAAAAGCCCAATAGGGTCTCACCAAGAATTCCATAATAAGATGCCACATTGATTAACCAGATAAAGATTTCAATTTTAAATAAACAGGCATGGCAGTACAAAAGCATTTAAAACAAAACATGCTTTAGATTTCAATTGATGGAAACATTTCTAAACAATGGCTTAATAAACATTTTATATAAAATAGTTTATATAAATTCACAAGGCATTTGTAAAACACTTTACAAACAATGGAATATATATCAAAACAATCATAAACAAGCAACATGGTCATCTGCTAAGAGGTACGATAGTTCCAAGTTATGGGATCCTCACACACTCGAATAGGTGATCACGACAATATGTGTACACACGTCCCTCAAACATGGTCAAAGAGGACCCATCACCATCCCATTGGGGATGTGACCTACTATGTTTTGTTGGAGTTGTAAAGCGTTAATAGAGTGTTGTCTCAATAACTCACTAACTACCTAGGCTTGCATATGCTCTAACAATAATCAATAATGGGCAATTTATTTCAAAACTATTCAAAATACAATTAACTCGTTTTTTCCATTTTAATATGCCAACTTCCATTTAAAAACCAAAACGGGTTTTTAATCAAATCACGCATTTTCCAGGATAAAACCAATGTGTTCTTATCAAAACAATTTAAGACTTTCTTTCTCAAATAAAAATTTGAAATCAATTTCACAAATCAATTTCAGAATTCAAATTTCACAATTTAATTTTCACAATTTTCTATCAAATTTTCACACACACCCCGATTTAATGGAATTGGGGGTTTTCTCAAATTTTCATGCCAAACCAAATCCAAATCCCAATTTACATCAAATTAGGTTTTCTCAATACAATTGAAAGTAATTTAATTTAAATCAATCAATTTAGGGTTAAATCAATTGGTCAATCATAAATGGAACCACCTACCTCGGGATCACGGGATCATGAATCACAACGCCCGTAACGGGAAACTCCAACGAAGAACGTTAGAAAATGAGATATGAGAATCAAACCTAGATTCAAGATCTAAAACATGGGGGTTAGATCCTCCAACAACACGAAGATCTAACAAACCCTAGAGAGATCCGTTCAAAACAAACAAACCCTAGAGAGGAGAGAATAAGAGAGCAAGAAATAAAGAACGAGAGAAGAACTCTTACGGGGGAAGGATCGAACGACAATCATTGCGCTTTGATTCGCTTCGGAAGAGGTTTGGAGGAGCCAAAATGGATCCTTGAGAGCTCCAATGACATAGGAGGACGTCCAATCTCGGGTTAGGGCCGAGCGGGGAAAGAAATAAGGGTTCGGGAATTTTTAAGTTAACTTTCGGAATAATTTAAATTCACGCGCATGGTTTCCTGGAGGGGGGCGTACGGTTTGTCAAACTGTGCAGCCCTACTGGTGGGGTTGCATGATTTCTCCTTGGTGAGCGCATGGTTTTTCAAACCGCACGCCAACCGTGCAAACTCTCATTGTCTGGGTTTGCACGGTTTGCACTAGCAGGGTGCACGGTTTGGGCAAACTCTGCGCCAACCTTGCACAGTCCAAGATCCCTTCAAAATTTTCAAAATTTTACTCGAAACATCCCTAAACGAAACTCAACCAAAGCATGATCAAAAAGAGGGTTAAGGAGTATCGTAAAACAGTAACAGGATGTTACAAGGCTTATATGTTGTATAAATTAATAGATACGTGTTGCATTATGCTTTTCAAATATGCATTTATTCTTTTAAATTTATTCCAGTAATTTCAATACATGTCTCCACAATTATAATATGAAATCGTTGTCCATCTTTAATAAATTAACATATTATTGTTTTGTAGTTTAATACTTATAAGAATATTCCAATTTTTTTCTTATTTGCATATCTACGTTACAATAATTACAACTATTATTACATTTATTCCAAAATATATTGCACTAAATGAATGAACATGTGTAAATTAAGAAGGCTTATATGTTGTATACATGAACAGAATACATGATGCATTTTGCTTTTCATGTCTCCATTTTATCTTCATACTCATTCTAGTAATTTCAATAAATTTATCTTTAATATTCATTTACGCATATAAAAAAGCTAATACACAATATATAGATATTAATATATGGAATATGCATATGATGAATATGCTATATGCATATATCGAGTATGTATATGGTTAATTTTTAATTTTCAATATATGTATACTGTTAATGCAACATGCATGTGTTAAATACGTATTATGCATATACAGAATATGTTGTTTTTGAATATTTTATATGCATATAATATGCAATATGCATATCTTGATTATGCAATTTTTATATATCTTGCATTACATTTGAAAGACATTACTCAAAATATATTAGAATTGTTTCTTTTATTATTTCCAAACATCCTTTACATCAACAGTTATTTTATATTATCATTCAACTATTTCTCTTTTAATAATGTTTAGTTTGTAGTTCACACATGTTACGCCATCTCAACAATATTGAATATTTGGATTAATCTCACAATAAGAGAACCAGCATAAATCTATATTATTCTTTTTGATGCAATATGTGCAATTTATTATAATTGTTGTCACATATATGTTTGGTGCTTAATGTTTATGGTGGTGGTTTACACCTATGCTATATATTTCTCTTTTATATGTTTAGTGCTTAATTTTTATGTTGTTATATTTATGTCTAGTGCTTAATGTTTATGACGGTTTGGTGGTGACAACAAAAATAGTGTCCCATATATGTGAACCTCTCCAACATCGTCAGCCTGTCTTTTGAGTCCTTCATAAGGCTATCCCACCACTCGTACTATTCTTGGTATGTTCTTCCTCTTTAGTACCACCTCTCTTCACCCTCCTCTTCTAATCTAAAAATGGTTTCATCCCTACCACGCATCTCATGTGATGGTGTATATGATGAAACTTGAACCGTGGTTGTGCATAATCTTGCAAATCATTTGGGCATACAAGTGTGTCTTCACTCTCTATAATGATATATATATATATATATATATATATAGAGAGAGAGAGAGAGATGTATATATATATATATTAATAGAGTTGAGAAGATTGTTGTTGCCATCCAAATTTACAAGGGAATGCTCCTTTGCCTTTATTACCATGTTTTTTGCTTGGTTAGTTGGCCCTGGTGTGGTATGTCCCTCTAGACATTACACATAGACATGAACAATTCTTCTTTTGTCTTGAACACTTGGTTTTAAACTTTTTTACTTAAATAATATTTCAAAAGTTCAGCATTTGAATTAGTTAAGTTTCCCGCGATTGGTTTAAATTCCAAGTGAAATAGTCAAAACTCAATGGAAGAAGTGATAAGAATGTGCTTCAAATAAAGAAATGCACGCACACCCTCTCTCAACCTCCCCCAACATGCAATTTACATTTATGGATATTACATCATTAGAATTTCATTGGGACTTGATAGGTTTTTACACCTCCACATTGGTTCTCCCCTTCGCTTGAATAAATTGGTACCCATTTTTTCACTTTATATATATATATATATATATATATATATATATATATATATATATATATATACATATACATATATTTATTTATTTATTTATATTTATTTATTTATCTCCAACTCAACATCAATGCAATTTTTGTCTTACATCGCATCTTTGATTACATATGAGGTATTGCATTGATGTAATTGTGATTTTAAAGAGGTTTATATTTCAAGGTGTCTACCAACTTTTGTTTTTCATCTCATTTACCATTATAAATTGTTCTCGTCTAGAAATCACAATGACGAAGAATTTTAATTTTAATTTCCAAGAGATCCTAGTTTGTCTTTCATTTTTAATTTATCATTAGATTGTTCTATGTTTGCCTTTCATTTTTCAATTTGGATGTTCTTATTTTTTAAACTACATTTCTTTGTTTACATTGAAATGCGAGTTTAGTGCATCTGTATTGATATTTACTTGGCGATCGTGGGATTGATTCATTAACTAGCATATTTAAAACTTGCATTTACATACAAACCCTATGTTACCAATAATTGCTTATATTCCATTATAATGTCATCTCATTTCATATAAAAACTTTCAATAATATTGTTAATAGTCATATAGATTTTTTTTCCACTTACCTTTTTCATCTTTACACTTTCATTAGTGGTGCTGGTGCTTTAACAAAGTTGTACCATAAGAACTATTCGGTATTTATAATGTCATAATTTTACCTCTCAAGTATGCTATAACATATTTTGATAGAACATTCTCATTTCTAAAGTACCATTTCGACATTTTATTCCGTTAATGACATAACATGTCCAACAAATATCCACATTTTCATTTTTATAGAATCTTTACACTTAATGCAAAACATAAAACAATGCAAACTCTAAACATATTTCTCTTTTTATAAGCAGTAACATCCAATTAAACTTTGACTAGTTTACATCAATTAGTTATTTCTCACTCATTTGTTCTAGTGCAAATTCTCATGTGACTTCACCAATAGATCATCACTGTGAATTTATTCCAAGTACATAAACATGTACATACATACATACATACATAGTTGTACATACAACTTTCAATAAAATTGTTAATAGTTAAATAGATTTTTTTCCACTTCCCTTTTTCATCTTTACACTTTCTTTAGTGGTGCTTTAACATAGTTGTACCATAAGAACAATTCGGTATTTATAATTTCATAATTTTACCTCTCAAGTATGCTATAACATATTTCGATAGAACATTCTCATTTCTAAAGTACCATTTCGACATTTTATTCTGTTAATGACATAACATGTCCAACAAATATCCACATTTGCATTTTTATAGAATCTTTACTCAGAATTTCTACACTAAATGCAGAACATAAAACAATGCAAATACTCTAAACATATTTCTCTTTTTATAAGCAGTAACATCCAATTAAACTTTGACAACTTTACATCAATTAGTTATTTCTAACTCATTTTGCAAATTCCCGCGTAAGTGACTTCCCCAATAGATCATCGCATATATATATATATATATGTGCCATAAACACCTAGACTAAGATCAATGTTTGAAGAAAAGGAATATATTGGTTAAAGGCTACTAAAGTTTCAAAAAAAAAAAAGGTTGCAATTACAATGTACTCATATCATCATTTCACTCCTAGTTTAGTAGTTTATCCACTTATTTTTGGGTTCTGATTTGCTACTGTAATCATTATATAGCCAACTGAAATTTATTTTAAAAGTTCATGTATTGATTTTATATATATATATACATACAATATGAGAATGTGAATAAACATCCATTGATTTGATAATGATTGGTGCAACTATTGTAGTAATTAATGTTGTATGTACAGTCGCAGTGTGTGTTGTGGTGAAACTGTAACACTAGTCAAAATTTCCATACAAATCCTAGCTTTTTCCCTGAATAATCCAAAAACAGGCACACACAAAAACACAACTACGAAAATTTAAAATAGCATCCAGACCTGGCTTTTAAGTTCATGCGAACTTGGGTTTTGGGACGACGGGCCCGCCAGGATGAACAGCAGGGCTGAGCTTCTGAATCCAATGAAGGAGACCCTTCTTATGAGCCTGACAGGCCACGAGGTTCGGGACAAGGTTCAGTGTCCCGTGCTGGGCTAGCAGAGCCTGGAACTGCTCCAAACTCTTCACCACCAACCAAAAATCAGGTCTTTTCTCTGGGTTTGATGACCAGCATGCTTCGATCAAGGCTTGCAGTGCGGCCGGGCAGTCTGTCGGGATGATCGGTCTCGACTTCTGAAAATAGAAATCAATTCAACTAAGTGTTGCTGGTTATGTTTATTAAAAAACACTTGCACTTCAATTTTAGAAGAAGGCCGCTTAAACTAACTCAATAAGGCTCCGTTTGGCAACACTATAAGCAGTTTTCAATAAGTGTTGTCAAACGGAACCTAAGCGATCTGGAAACACTTGCACAAAAATCACATTTATTATATGGAGGCTCGGCAAACGGAGCCTAATACATAAATAAATTCACAACATAAAATAAAAAAATGTAGATACACATTATCTAAAGCTATAATCATAGATATCAAACTTCAAAAATAGAAGAAACAGTAGTGTTTGGTTCTGGAAAGTCCTGTTTTCATTTAAAAAAAAACGCATCAAATAATTCAACATGTTTATAGCACCTTAATAATTTTAAATTGTTTAAGAGGGTCGAGTTGCAACATGAATAACATATGTTCTATATCAATTAGGTTATTTTTAATCTAAGTAGGATAATTCAATTTGGTTATGTCATTGAGTTTATTTGATATTAACTGGTTGGACATGTCTATGTTATACATTTAAAATTAACGGGATGGTGGGGTTGGGTTATGGTTGACGCCTTCATAAATGGATTGAGTCAGGTCAATCTGTTTAATTAAATAGGTCAGGTTAGGGTTGAACTTAAATGGGACCAACCCGATACAAACCCAGCCTGTGAACCCAAATTGGCACATCTAGTCCAAACATAGCCTAAACATCGGTATTAATTAATGTGAGAAAAAACATATCGAAATTGTTACGCGAACCTTGTTCACAACAGCAAAAGCAGCTTGAATGGGAGTCATGTCCTCATAAGGTATGGTTCCGGACACCAATTCCCACAAGATGAGCCCAAAACTGTACACATCGACCTTCCGTCCATAAGATTTACGCTTAATCATCTCAGGAGCCATCCATCGGAAAGTCCCGGGATCATCAGTCAAAGAATCGCAATGGGCTTCTTCACATGCTATCCCAAAATCAACAATTTTCATGTGGAAGCCTTCAGTTATGAGGACATTCTCAGGTTTAAGATCCCGATGAATGATGCCTTTCAAGTGAATATATTCCATTCCCCGAGCAATATCCAGAGCTATGGCAAGTAGCTTGTCCAGTGGAAGGGATTTATGCTCAAGCTTGTGTAAGTATGCCCTTAAAGAACCCTCAGAAATGTATTCTGTAATGATGCAGAAAACTGGTGGGTCTCTGCAAGCTGCTATGAACTGTGATCAGATCAGAATATAAAACCATGGATAAGGATGAAGAAAGGATATCAATAACAGTATAGAGTAATTGATTAATGCCCCATGTACTGAGCAGAGAAGCTAAGCCACGATTTGACTACACTTATTGAAAACTGCTTATACCACACATCACTTATGATATTGTAAAAGAGTTATTCTGCCTGGTTTTTCAAAAACAGAACAAACAGTGCTTATTTTTACAAACTGCTTATGATAAGTGATAAGTGCTATAAACATGTTTCATAAGTGCTGTCAAACACAGCCTCGATCGCTTTACTTTAAGACCATCAATCGCATATTATTAAGATACTTGTGTAAGAACAAAGGAAAAATTAATTAAAACACAATACTTTGTGTGGCTACGGTTAGTCAATGACCATTCCAACTTGCTTTTATGGTACCCAACAGGGATGAGAGAATTGAAAAAACATTCCTCTAAGATTCCATAGAGCATTGCAATGAAATGGAAAATTTAGTTGAAAGGAACTAGTATGTAAATGATAAATGATTTGTTGCATTCTCATCTTTGGACAATGTGGTCACTCGAGAATGACAATAATATTTTAATAGTGTGGAAATAAAATATTGAGCAGTGTTTGATTCCTAAAAGCATTTTTTGTTCTCATTTTTCTAAAATATTTTTTAAATGTGTTTGAATATGTCAATAAAAAACATTTTTTAGAAAATAAAAATGATCACTTCATATTCATCACTCATTGGGAACCCACATGCATCTCATTTATTTTTGAAGAACAAAAACAAAAAATATTTTCATAAACAAAACAAAAGACACTTGATTTGCATTATCATGCATAAAATATAGATAAATTCAAAGAATCATTGCCATTGTAGATTCATATTTTCAGCCATGGTTTTGGGAACAGTTTTACACAACAAGCACAAATCTCGGCATGCACAATGGGAAGGGGAAAATTTTTCAGAACAGAGAATTAAGGGATTATATAAATACAAACTAAAATTACCCTTATGACTATGACAAAAAGAACACAAAAATTACCCTTATGATGTTTTGATGGTGCAGGCGAGATAAAAGAGTAACTTCTTGATTGAACTGATTCTCCAACCGAGCCCTCAAACCTACGATCCCATCAGCATCATCAGGTAACCTGATAATTTTTACTGCAACATGCTCATCCTTGTACATTCCATGGTAAAGTCTGCTATGAGCCCCATGTGCAAACCTAGGTCCAAGAAACAAACTAGAAAGATCAACCATATATTCATTAGCCTCAACCACAGCCCGGACCCTTCCCCCTCTTTGATCAAAAAACTTCATCCATGACGAATCTTTGGGGCCATGCTTATCCAATCGCTTCAAAAGGCTGATATTCAAGGAGGCCTTTGAACTAGATTTCGAGGTCACATTGAAGGAACGGCCCAAAACCCCCCTTTCAGGATCCTTTCTTCTTCGAGGGTTTGGAGTTGAAAACCTCTTCTTTTCAGATTTAGCTTCCTTGAATGTATCGGGGAGAAGGGTTTCGGGGGTGGGGGATGCAGATCTCTGTTTGGTTGATGGTGATTTCTGAGGATACAACGAAGCTATTTCAGGCAAGACATTCAATTTAGGGTTTCTTTCTGTGGTGGAGGAATTAACCTCAGCTAAATTTGGAGTGTCCAGTCTGTGGCACACCGTGTGAGAGAATTTTGCTCTTCTTAACCAGGAATTAGCTTCTTCCCCCATTACACCACAAAAAATCACAAAACAGGAGGGGGAAACACCAACCCTAAAAGATTTAGGGAGCTCTTTACACAGAGAATATATACAAACCTATCAATGCCCGTATGATGACATTCAGGGGAACTCAATGCCCAGTCTACAAATCCAGGGCTTAAACTCAGAAAGACGGCCCATTAAGTCAACGACGACTGCCTGTGAATCCCTAATCAAACTAAAAACCACAAGAGATGGCCAATCGACGTGAAAGGTTAAAGAGCCGTATTCTGGGTCCATTGATGAAGCAGATGCAGAATAACAACCGATCCCTCATCGTTCCGTGGAGCCAGAAAAACCCATGCCTAGATGAAACGGTGGAAGATTACCCTAAACGAAAGGAAAAAAAAAACTAAAGAAGAAGAAGAAAGGTAAAACGAAACTGGATTCAATCACAAATCACAGAGAAACAGAAGCTGTCATATCTCCGATGAAGCAATCATGGCCACACTCGGAGATTTAGCAAACAAAATTCTAAAACAAACTACTCAATGATTAAAAACCCAGAAAATATCATCAAAATATATGATGAAAGAAGCTTCGCACAAAGAAAATAGATCCCCTGTGGTGAAAACCCACGGAAGTCACTTCAGTTAGTCAGCCCGTGTTCGTTTAAAATCACTGCCCAGGAACAAGATTTATGTTGACCCGAATTTAAAATAAGTATCAGATCCCCAAAGACCACCTGTTCGTCGTCGCTCAACTCGAGGGATGCTTAAGGACCATAGACCCTGAATTCTGTGGGCCCGTTTTCCATGACATTGTTATAAGAAGCTGACGACGGTCGGTGCGGTGCGGTTGCGGGTCCAGGCGCACTACCGCAGGTGAGGACGAGGGAAGACGAATAATTATCACAATGTACGGATTGGTCTTATCCTCGGTTCCACCTGCACTAATGGATGATTTATTTTAGTTTTGTTTGTGTGTAGATATTATTTTGACATGTTTTGACTGTTAGAAATTAGTATCTGTTTTTTTTTTTTTGATTCCTTGATGTCATGTGTTTTAATCTCTTGTTGCATGATAATTGATGATTGTTTAAGTTTTATTTTGGATAGATTTTGTTTTGACAACTTGTTTTTCTTTATTTTTATGTGAGGCTACTCTTACATGGTTTTGAGATACATGGTTTTACCTTTTACATGGGGGTCATTGTATCCTTACCTAAGTTGGGGGATTTGATGTTTACTCTTACATACGTTCGGACGAACCTTTACGTGAAGTGTGTAACAGTCGTGTTGTCTTTACATGGGGTCTATGTTGCCTTTATGTGACCTGATAATGGAGCGGTTTACCCTTACACGAACTTGACTTTACCTTTATTCAGAGGGTGACGCTACCTTTATGCAGCAAGTCGTGGTTTGCGGCGCCCTTACGCAGTTGGTGTGAGACCCTTACACAATGGGCAATCGACCCATACGCTACACCAAGTCGACCTTTACACAACGTCGACCATTTGAGTTTGTTGCAAAAGCTTCTTTCGGAACCAACTCGCCCGAACACGTATCCCGATGCAGTTGGGGGTTGTTTGAGGTGTTTTGTTACTCTAGATTTAAGCGCTTGAATCCATGCTTTAGCGGTATAGAGAGATAAAACGAAAGTTCAAAGAGAGTGAAGTCGAGAGAGAGATCAAGAGGAGGGAAGGAGAAGATCAAGGGGCGAAGACTTGTTTGTGGCCCTGTTGGTGATGGTGATTGCGGTTGACTCCAGGAAGCTTGTTCGGACATAGAGCTTGAGGATTGCAAGTTCTGAGAAGGATGATTACGACAACAAAAAATCTTGGAATGATCTTCGACAGGTGAGGCTAAACCCTGATAAGGGGGTTCCAACCTAGTTTCTTCTTGTTTCTATTGAATTTGTCCTAGCCAATTTGTTACTGCTTATTTCCTTTTGTTTGTGCGAGTACTGTCAAGTTATTCCTCTTGTTTCATCTGATCTCGTTGTTTCCCTCTCTCAAATTTTTGTTGTATACTGTCATTGTTTCTTTACTTAATAACAATAAAGAAGATGAGGGGGGTGTTCTTGCCACGGAGTAGGATCAAAGTGGTCTGAACCACATAATTCTATTGTGGTCCTTTTCTTTCCATCAAATTTCTTATGAAATTGTTGTTTCGTATAGCTCATATCTTCATCATATTTCTTTTGTTGGTGTTTGTTTCATCATCATCATGTAATTTTTTATTGAAAGAGGGGAAAAGAACAAAGAAAAAAACAGAAAAAGGGGGAAAAACAAAAACAAAAGAGGACACGGGGGAAGACCCCCCAGCCAAGACGGCCTAGGGTGGTCTGAAGTGATAAAGACCAAGCGCATCCCCTTTTATACAGTCAATCCCCTTGGGATGGATACTCCTTGCAGTGTGAAGAAACACCTCCTCCGTGATATTGACGTCCACCGAGGCCAAGTGATCCGCGACCTTATTCCCTTCTCTCAAGGTGTGAAGGATACTCACTCTGGTATTAATCATTCTTCTACATTTTCTGATGACATAGTTAATAGACCAAGGAGAATCGTTGTACCCTTTCAAGGAGTTGTGCACAATAATGGAATCTATTTCGATTTCAGAGATTGTTAGACCCTTTTGCATGCAAAGGTTGAGTCCTGTGAGAATTGCCTTCGCCTCTGCTTGTAGAGAAGACCCCTGGCCCAATCTGACCGAGAAAGCGAGGTAAACCGAACCCTTGTGGTCACATACCACTCCTCCTCTGCGCAGGTTCCCTTGGACGCAAGAGTCGTCTGTATTAAGTTTCAAACCCACCGAAGGAGGTTTCCATCGAACCCAGTTGCCTTCCCTGCTTCTAGGTGCCATGTCCACGTTGGAGCCCATTTGGAACCGACGAAGAGAAGGGGCTGCCTTCCATGTCCTCACAGTCGTGTTTAGATCCAATAGCAGATTTTTGGCCCAAACAATAATGACACGAGCCAATACCCCCACCCCTCGTGCTTCGATTTGTTCTGAGCCTGTCATATGTTCCATCACCCCACATGCAGCACCACTGCTTGGGCCACCCTCTCCAGACCTCTTCCCTCAGAGCCTTGGAACCACTTATCAAGAAAGGTGGGAAATGAACCATCCGAGGGGAGGGGCACAGAGAACTCCCCCAGGATTTTCCACACCTCACGTGCCCAGTCACTGTCGAAGAACAGATGGTCAGTGCTCTCCTCACTAGGAACACTACAGCATACACACCTGGACGCAGACAAGATACCACATCTACGGATATTGTCATCCATCGAGATGCCTCTGTTACAAATCCTCCAGGTGAGGAAGTTGATCTTGGTGGGGATGTTTTTCACCCATAGAAGCTCATCCCAGCCCTCAGCCTACCTCAGTCCATTACCAATGCAGCGGAAATCCTTCGAAGATAACAGGCCTGAGGAGGAAGCCGTGAACACACACTTGTCCTCCTTTTCATTAAGCTCAATGAGTTGAAAACACTCAGGTTGTTCCTTATCCAAAACCGAGTCGGCGAAGCTAGGAAAGAGACTGGCCTCCTTGAGCGAAATATCCGTAGCCGGGCATCCGGGGAAACCCAGCACTGTGCCACACCAATCTTGATGCCAGAAGGATATCTCTCCCTTCCCCACCACCCATTGTGAGAATGGATGAAGGATATCGACAATAAGGCCTATCACTGACCAAAGGGAAGAAAGATGCCCCTCCCTCGGGACACGAAGGCGCATCACGTACGCCTGCATGGTAGTCCCCCACAGGGTACGCTATTCCAGGACACTTCATGCAAGCCTCGCATATAACATCCCGCCTTTAAATAAAATAAACTTTCATTACATTACACAAAACTGAGGATCTTTAAGGTTTAGTGTATTGGAAACCATGAACATAATACATGAAAACAACATAAAATATTCTTCTTAAACACTTGAAATGCTTATCCTTAAGTTCATCATAGGTTCATTACTGCATCTCATAACTTGGGGACATACATCAAAAGAAGGGGTGAGCAGAAGACCCAGTAAGGGAAACAAGAGAAACATTTTACATGTGAACTTGAGATACTTCAATAAGGTCATGAAAAGAACTTTAAGGCATGAGAAAGAAATCATGAGATATATCATAATAAAAATAACATGTTTCATAACTTGAAGATGTGGCTACAACATTCAATATTGACAATCATTTCGTTTCACTAAGGTCCATCCCCAAGGTGTCATTAAAAATTACCAAGGTTATTCACCAAGGTATCAGTCTAAATGGTCATCTCTAGAGATTAAGTCTTTACCCAATGCATTGGAGCGCTATCAGGGCGCACCCTTAAATTTGTCTTTATTATCATGTGAGCCACATATATCATCATCAACATTTTATAAATAACCCATATAGCATAAAATAAATGGGTTTCATTTCATAATCATAACCTTTTAAAAAAAACTACTTTTAAGACATGATCTTTATGTCACTTTAAACCCACGGAAAAAGGAAAGCGGGTTTCATGTATGTAAATCCCATAATTTAAAATAAAACATTTTGATATATATGTGAATACACCTGTAGAATAAATAGCTTTGATTATTCACTTAATAACATAAAAGAATTTTGAGAAAAAGAGAGAGACATTTTGAGACGAAAATTCTGCAGCATAACAGCTATGTTACAGGGTTTTAGAAAACATTGAAAAGAGAGGGGACATGGGTCACCCACTCATAAATGATCCATAAAAATAGTAGAGGGACAGAATATAAAGGATATGAGTAATGGTAATGAAATTTGAAGGATATACCATTTGAAATGAAAAACATGGAAGTAAGACAAAATAAGATTTCTCTTATGAAAATTCGGCAGCCTAACGGCGTCACTTAAACTTCAATAAAAATGAATTGACAAGATCAAATAGGGTCTCTCATCATATGATCATAAAAGATCAGTATGATAGGTATAGAGATCATACCCCCAACACAATAAAAAGGAACTTTAAAGACTTGACATGAAAATAGAACTTGAAAATGAGAAGGGTGAAAGAATCCCTTAAACATTCGACAGCCTAACGGCGTCACTTAAACTTTCATAAAACGAAATAATGAGAGTAAGAGGGGATCTCTCAACATATAAAAATAAAAAGGGCAATAAGAGGAATATAAAAGAACATCCTCCCACATAAAAACATGGAGCATAAAAGGAATGACATAAAAGAGATTACTTGAGAAGAAAGAGAGAGGTCAGATCCCTTACCTTAAACGTAACTCTTAAAACTCAAAGGTTGGGACCTTGAGAGGATTGAGGGCACCTTGGGAGGACTCCTTGGGAGGTAAGGAGACCAGAACTTCGTTGAGAATGATTTTAGAGTCCAAAGGATGAGAGAATGGCTTGGTATTTATAGGGAAAATGAGGGGACAAGACATTAATGGCCAAGGGACACCTCACAAGTGGTTTTCTCAAAACCATGTGCTCTCCCATGATATTTCCCATGAAGTTAGGACACATGGGGCCCCCAATACAATAATTCATCACCTTTGTCCGGAAAACCCTTAAAATATCTCATGACATCACCATGATACAGTTATGATGTCATTAAACATACCGAAACCCTAAAACTGCTTTTTTTACTATTCACTGAAAATTCATCTTTCACAGAAAAATCCCAAAATTTCACCTTAACCAAATATCGACGCTCTGATTACAAATATGAACTCCATTTTATAAAAATAATTTTCTAAATATTTTTAATTTAATTTTTAAATAAAAACACTATTCACCGAAAATTCATTTTTTCAGAAAAAAACCCAAAAATTACCAAAACATAATATCGGTGCTCTGAGTTCAAAAATAAAGTCCATTTTATAAAAATACTTTTCTAAATATTTTTAATTTAATTTTTAATTAAAAAACACTATTTACCCAAAAAAACTAATACTTGAATAATAATTTATGAAACCGTTATTTACCCATTTTATTGAATCTCATTACTTAATCAAGGTGTCTAAATTATATTAAAACTTTCTTTAAGTGAGATTACTAATCCATTTGGTCACATTACTAATCCTAAGCGTAAAATCATTATTCATAATTTACTATTCATCAAAAATTAAGTTGATTTTATTAGACTCCAAATTCCTTACTGAGCACTTTTCTAGAAGACCGTTTTTTGAAAATCATTACACATCATTAATTATTTAAGGTTTACATAAATATTTTAAAATATCCTTTTTTTTCAAAATTCATCAATAAATTCATCCTAAAATTATCTGGACATTGAAAATTTCACAAACTTCGCTAAAGGAAGAAATCTCAATTTATTCATCCCAAAGGATTACACAAAGAAGCTATGGTCTCGTCACATAGCCCCTTATAACACCAGCATATGACCTAAGTGTAAGGTGTGCTATGGTGAGAGAATTTGAGGGAGGCTCAGATAACATTGCCCTAGTAGTAATCTCTACTAACTTGAACTTCTCCCGTAGGCGTTTCCGTTCAAGCTTGACACGCCGGAGTTCGGCTTGGGCTTGGTCCAAAGCAAAGCCCAAAGATGCCACCTCCTTCCCAAGCTCCGATAAGTGGGCTTCATAAGGTTTGAGTCTACTGGATGAAGCCATCGAATCCTCTTTCTGCATTAACCATTAACATCACTATTAAATCTCTAAGAGTAAGTTAATATACAATTCATAAAGTTTGGGTCGTTACATTGCATGCATGTAATAGAGGGTATTCGCCAGGTTGCACACCTCGATACCTCCTTCATTCATGGGCCACGCCATTTCCCCCCAGGCTACCCAGTGTTTCTTTCTCTCCAATAATGGATCCCAGATGAAATTGGCAATTATCTTATCAATAGATTTAATAACCCCCTTAAGAACTTTGATGGAGGAAAGACCATGAATCAGAGAGGCCACCAAAACACTATTCACCAGGGAAATGCATCTGCCAAAGGATAAGAATTTATTTTTCTAGTTAAACACCCTATTTGAAACCCTGGTGCAGAGTGCATCGAAGTCCCGAATCCAAAGACTCCCAGGCGAGACAGGCGTGCCTAGATAGACCATAAGAAACTCGCCCCATTGGATGCCAAGCATCCTACTAACAGTTTGCACTCTCTTGGTGGAGCACCTGTGGGAGATAAAGAAATCACTTTTCCCCTTGTTAATGGTCTGGCCACTCCAACGACAATATTTTTCCATTAGTCCATTCAGGCTTCGTATTGATCTACTCTTTCCATTCAGTAATAAGATGGTATCATCGACAAACATAAGGTGGGATATTGTCGGGGCCCTTGGTCGACGACGATACGACAGAATGCCTCCATTATTGATAATCCTCTGGATGAGCCGACTCAAAACATTCTGAATGATGATGAACAATGATGGTGAGATAGGGTCCCCTTGCCTGATGCCTCAGGTAGACTTGAAGAACCCGTAAGACTTTCCCATGAAGTTCACTGAGAGCCATGAGGAACTGAAGTAGTGAAAAATAATATCAACATTCTGAGAGTTGAGACTCATACCTGACAACACTCTGTTTATGAAGCTCCATTCCACCCGATCATATGCCTTGCTCATATCCAATTTGATGATCAAGTTAGATCCACTGGTTTTGAGGTTGATGTCATTAAGCATCTCTTGGGAAAGGGCGATGGATTCCTGAATCAAGCGACCTTTGATAAAGCCGTGCCGATCCAGGGATATCCACCAAGGAAGATGCACTACCAGTCGGGAGTTAATGATATTGGCCACGGTCTTGTACGACACGTTAGACATACTTACCCAGGCGGTAGTGAGAGATTGAAGCGGGACTCTTGATATTAGGAAGGAGAACAAGGGTAGTGGTGCTGACAAGTTTGGGTAGACACCCCCCTCGAAAGAAATCCTGGATGGCAGTGATCATATCTTCTTTAATCAAATCCCACGAAGCCCTGTAGAAAGAGGCAGGAAAACCATCAAGCCCCGCAGTGCTCTCTGGGTTCAAATGCTTAAGAGCCTACTTAACCTTCAGCTCACCAGGCTCGACTCCCAGACATTCATTGATCTGGTCAGATGTAAGGATGGGGATCACGTCAAAAATGTCCGAGGGCTCTGAAGGATAACTAGTCAGCAGGCATTCATTGGGACCAGCTTGAATATCTTTAAAGAAGGTGTTGGCCATGCCCCCCACCGTGTCCCTATCGTTCGTGAAGGAACCATCCTCCAACAAGATGTTTGGATTGACCATCTTCACCCTCTCCTTAATGCACACATGAAAGAAGGCCGAGTTCCTATCTCCCTCCTTTAGCCACTTGACCCTATACCTCTCCCTGGCCAAGCGTTCCTGCTTCAGAATTAACTCAGACATGATACCCTTCTTCCCTGCAAGCTCCTCATAGACCCGATCATCCCATACATCCTCCAAGCTCTTTTCCAATCGATCAACCTCCTCCATAACGGTTTTTAAAACCTCTTCTGGGGAAGCGAGGTCTTTAGCCCATGATTGCAGCTCAAGTCTCAGGCTGCATAGTTTCCAGTGAAGGATTGTCCATTTGTTCCCCTACTGAGGTGCATTCCAAACAGAGCTCACTAGTTCATGGTACCCTGGTATGTCCACCCATAGCTTGCTGTACCTAAAACGCTCCTGGTAACGGTGCAAGGAGTCCAAGGAGATGAGAAGAGGATATTGGTCCAAGATCCCCCACACCAGATGGGTCACCTTAGTGCTAGAGAAGACAGATATTGCATGAACATTAGCCAGACATCGCTCCAGACGGCTCCATGAGCAGTATAGCCCCCACTGGTTGTTTCACCACATAAACTTATCACCCACGAAACCCAAATCTAAAAGACCCTTTTCAGCCATGAATCGAACAAAAGCAAGGATAACTTCTCTATTAAAAGGTCCTCTCCCCTTTCTTTCATCCAGGTCAGTCAAAACATTAAAATCACCCCCACACAAACCACGAATCAGGTACAGGGTCAAACATCATGAGCTCCTCCCACACAGAAACTCGTGAGTGCATGTTGCAGCTCGCATACACAAAGGAAACATAGAAGAAAGTGAGGCCAATGGTTACCTTCACAGTAAGGAACTGGTCCCCGGCTTAGATCATGTACACAGTGCACCTCCTTTGCCAAAAGATCCAAATATGTTTATTGGCCGATTCATCTTTCATGCTCTCGTGCATGCTTAGCTTCTTGGAGAACTCCCCAATTCTGTTGGGGATCTATTTATGTTCAAGGACAGTCACCACTACTACTTTGTAACAGGAGATTTCAGATGAAAGAAATTCTGACTTTACCCGTGCACCTATCCCCCGAGCATTCCAGATTATTAAGGGTATCATTTAAAAGGAGAGGGACCTGGGACTGGATCCATATCATTTATACTTCTCAAAGAGGGATGCAACATTCCCTTGATGTAGCTTGACTTTAGATCTAGTGCACACCCCATAATCTTTGGGCAACAACATAGTGGGAGATGTAGGATTGGCTGACCTGCACACGTTGTATTTTCTCCTATTACGGGCCGATGGGATTACTCCATCTTCCCTGGAGTCCTATGATTAGGGTGAAGGTCCACCCAGGAGTTTCTAGTGGAAGTTCGACGTGTGGGAAGAGGAAAACCCCCCAGAGAGTCCTCCTAAAACCTGAGAAAACATCACCATGGACCACTGGTTCTTCTCTGTACTACTATCCGAATTAACCACAACCTTGAGCAGAAGGGACATTGGCCCCAGAACTATCATCCTTGAAAGACTACCCATAAGAGGGTGTCTCGAGTGGCATCCAAGAGTTAGGGTAGGAGGGGAGACCCGAGCAGCAAATACATTCCTGATGAGATCCATGACATCCTCAGGGTTGACCCAATCCACTGTATCATGGCAAGGTTCTAGGACCGCCTTGGAGGTGAAAGGAGGGGGATCACCCAAGGGCTCCAGAGAGTCAACCAAGACCTCCTCTGAAGCAAATGAGGGAGAATCAAATCCACTATCCCCTCCCCCTGCCACCATACCAGGATCCCTATCGCGCCCCATGCGGCCACGCCGATGACATACCTGGATTGAGTGCCCTTGAAGAGTGTAGTGCGTGAAGAACCTGGGAAACACCGGGAACACCAGATCTTGCACCCAGGTGAAAGATTCCTCCACCTGGAGTTATAACTTCTCCAGCAAGGGACACACAATGTCGAGCTCAACACATATCCGGGCCATCGCGGACGACAAAACTCTCCTCGTGTCCTCATCAGAGCACAAATAAATCCCAATGGAGTCACCTATAACCTTCAGGAAGCCCTCATTTTGAAATGACAATGGTAACCCTGGTAGACAGATCCAAACAGCTACCTGAGAGACTTCCTTGCCTCTGTGGGCTTCCATGGACCACCTGGTCAAGTTAAAACTCCAACGGCCCATGGTCCACAAAACCTTACACCAGACCTTAAGGAAGTCCTCCTCAGAGCCAAGAACGATAAAGAAGGAGTTCATGTGAAGGTATGAGACCATCTCCGATTGACGTAGACCCCGAGACGTAACCCACCACTGGAACACTGTAAGTGGTGGCTTGGTCGCCCCAAATCGGGCCACCAGAGTCCATTTCAGGCAAGATTTAGACGCCTCAAACACAGCCGTTGGCACATTCAACTGCACCCAATTACCCACAAGTGACGACTATACTGACGACACAGAGATCACCAGAAAGTAGGGAGGGAAAAGGGGCCGCTCCGATCGGTAGAGAGCCTCCCGGAAAGAAGCACCAGCACTGACAGGATGAGAAACGCCATGGGGAGGCACGAGAGGGTCACTTCTAGCAGGATCCGGATTCTCCAGACTGCTGACCATGTGGAGGAAGGAAGATCCTGAGTTGAAAATTGTCAGGGGATTCACTAACATCTTGGGAGGATCGGCTGTAACGGTTGAAAATTTTGAAAATGGGAGAGGTGTGTGAGGCGCGTTCTCGGGATGCCTCCTTATCTCTGGTTTAGGTTGGTGTTTATTTTGATCTCTTTTTTTTTCAAAATATTTTATAGGCTCAATCTTCTTTGTTGTTTATTGTTATTGTGGGTAGGTTTGTGCGACACTGACCTCTACCTTGGAGTTGTGTGTCTCCTCAGATACCACCCCATAACAATTTGTTCAGAGAAGTTTGTATCAAGTCTAAAGATTTCTTCGACTAAGTTAGTGATTGAGAAGTTTTATGGGGAGAACAATTTCAATTTTGAGAGAGTTAAAATGCATTCTCTTTTTGTTCACAATAGACTTGAATATGATTTTGTAGGATCTAAGAGGAAAATCACCACTGTCTATGCTACAAGGGAGAACTTGACTTCTTTTGAGGATGTTGGACCTAATGTTTTGAAAAAAACTCATTATTTATTCTTCTTGACTCTAGGTGATAAAGTCTTAAAAGAAGTGGTCCATGAGACTTCTTCTAGTGAAATTTGGTTGAAGCTTGATCATCTTCATATGACTAGGTCCTTTTTATGAATATTACAAAAGAAAATGCATATTTATAATTTCAAAATGGTCCCTGACACTTTTTTAGGTTCCGGGCGCAGCGGAAGCGCGTTGGTGGGTTTGCCCAATTATAATTTTAACGTTAAGCAATGTTCAATACGAGATCCGTCACGATTTAAAACACCGAATATTCGGAATAAAACGAAGAATGAAAAACTTAAGAGGGAATCCCAGAACCATAGAGATAGGATCATCATATGTTGGTTATAATTAATTTAATTAATTCACAGGAATTACCTTGGTGGAATTCTTTCTTTGTTGATGTCTCCGGTCACGATCTTGTGATCCTTCATTGCGTCGTAGAATCCAATTGTAGGATTCCTCTAGCAGTGATCCACACGTGTGCCACATATCTCCGGATGTCTCCGAAGGGATCTCTGGGTGCTAGCGTGGAAGAAACTTCGCTTGCGATGTCCGCCTTCAATCGCCTTAGTCTCTCGGTCTTGAGAGCATTCTTGGAGGAAGGAGTTCTTTCGGTCTTGAAAGAATTCTATAGAATTGTTGTGCACAACCATTGGTGAAAAGTGTTGGGGTTGTGAGAATATTTATAATCGCGTTTTGAGGTTATAGAGTTATGAAAATAAATAAACGCATTACGCATTTTATTTATTTCATTAACTCTTATTAAAAACCCCCATGTCGAATTATTAATTCCTTGACATGCTCCCACACTTATTATAATTAATATCACAGTAATGATATTATTTCCTCAAAATCCCGACTAGAAAAACTACACACCGTGTAATAATTAATACATGGCGTGTACTTGTTTTTCATTAAAACTACACGGCGTGTATATTTAATATACACAGTGTGTACTTTTATTTTCCACTTTCCTTTATTTCCTCCTCCACATTTATTAGACCGTGAGTAATGGCTATTTATTTCTTAAATAAATGTAACTACACTACTCGCTAATAAATATATTATTTCACCCACAATATATTCTCTCGAATAACTAGTGTCGAAATAAATGCGATTAGACATCCTTAAATAATTATTAAACCACATTCGAGAATAATATTTATTTAACTTGTTAAATTAATATTTAACTGAGATACATGGACACACTTAGTGTGTGACCCTCTAGGACTCTTTCTCAGTGGCATTAGGCAAAGCCTGCCTAAAGTCCAAGGTTAGCGTCTAACAACACACCAAGGTACCCATAGAGAAATAAGTTAACGCCACAATGACGTGTCAGCTCATACGAATGCTTACCGTGTAATATAATCCCTTTGTCACGATATCTCGAATCAATCGGGTTGCATGCTAGTGTCATCAACCCACGTGCTTGGTTATTCTTTCTTTGACTTTATGGAATTGAACTTGCTCATAACTTACCATGGCCATTGATTTATTTAGGCTATATCAATTCCATCAAAGGGCCTGAGATATCTACTTACATTATGGAATAGAAGGGACAAATCCTTTCTCGCATTATCTGTTAATGCGGTATTACTCATAACACACCCAACGTATCCTACCTCACTGCGAACAGTGTGTCGTCATAGTTTTCGTCAATACATCTAAGTGCGCGAGTTGTAATACCCATTAATAATAATCTTAAAGTCTAAGGACTAATACACACGTCTGCAGATAGGAACATCCAATGACACTATGAAATGTGGATTTCCTACTGGCGGGTCTCGTTCTCATAATATCCTTCTAGATGTTACCAAGGGCGCACACCATGAGAAGGTGCCTCAAAGTTTTATGAGTCCTCACCCCTAATGGACTGTATTATATGTGTCCCTCAAATAACATCATCCGGACATAGAACATATATTCAAGAACAATGTTATGGAACTTCCGGGTTCTCATCATAGCAGGGATCCGCTATGATCACTTAATGCAACAGTTGTCCTTAGGACATTATCACATGAATTGTCACGCATAAGAACAATCAAGATGTGATAAAGAATTTATTAATGAATAAAGTACAAAGTAGTTGGTTCTAGGACACCAACTCCAACAAACTCCCACTTGGACTAGATCCAACTGCTAAAAACCTTTAACCCGCTAGCTCTCACATGATATTCATGCTTCTGCTGAGATAGGACTTTAGTCATGGGGTCCACCATGTTCTCTTCCGTGGACACTCTGCTCACTGCAACTTCACCCCTTTGATAAAAATACCTCAAGAGGTGATACTTCCGGAGTATGTGATTTTTCCGTTGATGTGACGTCAGTTCTTTTGCAAGAGCCACCACTGTAGTATTATCACAATACAATGTAATGTGATCTTTACTTCTAGGCACCACATCAAGCTCCTGGACAAAGTTCCGAATCCAAAAGGCTTACCTGGCTACATCAGAAGCTGCTATATATTCAGACTCCGCTGTAGAATCGGCGACAACTGGCTACTTTGAACTCTTCTAGCTCACAACTCCTCCATTGAGACAAAAAACATATCCAGATTGCGACTTCAGATCATTCTGATCTGTTTGAAAACCAGCATCAACATACCCTCTGATGACAAGCTTCTCATCTCCTCCATACACCAGGAACATATCCTTAGTTCTTCTCAGATACTTAAGGATAGTCTTACCAGCAGTCCAATGTTGTTCTCCTGGATCTGCTTGATATCTGCCTACCATGCTTAGTGCATAGCCAACATCAAGCCTGGTACATAACATGGCATACATGATGGATCCTATAGCCGAAGAGTATGGGATATTACTCATTCTATATTTCTCTTATTGTGTCTGAGTACACATTTTCTTAGAAATATGTAGGCCATGTGACACTGGAACCAATCCACTCTTGGATTATTTCATACGAAATCTCTTTAGTATCCGGTCAATATATGTACTCTGACTTAGTCCAAGAAGCCTCTAGGATCTATCACGAATAATCTTGATCCCTAGAATGTATGCTGCTTCACCCAAGTCCTTCATGGAGAAACACTTGTTCAACCAGTCCTTAACTAACTGTAAGACTGGTACATCGTTTCCAATAAGCAATATGTCATCAACATATACTACTAGGATAACGATCTCATTCCCATTAAACCATTTATAAACACATGGATCACATTCGTTTTTAATGAACCCAAATTCCTTTATGGATTCATCAAATCGAATGTTCCATGACCTAGATGCTTGCTTTAATCCATAAATGGATTTTTGAAACTTGAAAACCCATTTGGATTCACCTAGTGTCACAAACCCTTCTCTTTGTGTCATATAGACATATTACTGAAGGTTCCTATTAAGGAATGCTGTTTTGACATCCATCTGCTAAATCTCATAGTCATGGTAAGCTGCTATGGAAAGTATGATTCTTGTGGATCTAAACATGGAAACTGGCGAAAAGGTTTCATCATAGTCAATTCCTTGACGCTGTCTAAACCCTTTAGCCACTAGCCTTGCTTTATAGGTGCTAACTTGACCTTCCATGTCCAGCTTTCTCTTGAATACCCATTTGCATCCAATAGGCTTTACATCAACTGGCTCATCGACCAGAACCCAGACTTGGTTTTGATACATGGAATCCATCTCAGAATTCATAGCTTCTAGCCATCTTACATCTTCTAAGATTTCTACTGCTTCCTTGTAGGAGAGAGGTTCATCATTGTCCAACAATAATGATTCACCATCCTCAGTGACTGGGAAACCAAATCTCTCTGGTTCCCTTACCTCTCTTGAGCTCCTACGCAGTACTTGTGTTTCTGGAACCTCTTCCACAAGGACCTGTGGAACTTGTTCCTGTACCAACTCTTGTGTATCTTGAGCATCAACTTCGTCGAAGTCAATCTTGATCCCACTATCCTTCTTGAGGATGTGATCTCTCTCAAGAAAGATGGCTTTTCTGGTGATAGTCACTTTCTTGTCTGAAGGTTTATATAGGTAATATCTTTTCGTTTCCTTGGGATATCCTATAAAGATACACCTCATGCCCCAGGGTGCTAGTTTGTTGCCTGAGAAGGACTTAAAAAATGCCTCGCATCCCCATACACATGCGTGCGACAAAGTGGGTTTCCTTCCATTCCATAACTCGGATGGAATTCCATTTTCCGCCTTAGTTGGTACTCGGTTTAATGTGTATACTGCAGTTTGTAATACATATCCCCAAAAGGATAATGGAAGATCTGCATGAGTCATCATCGACCTCACCATATCCAACAAGGTGTGGTTTTTCCTTTCACTAACACCGTTCCACTGTGGTGTATAAGGAGGAGTGAGCTGAGATAGAATCTCAGACTCTCGTAGAAGATCAATGAACTCTTGGTTCAGATATTCTTCACCTAGATCCAATCAAAGTTTCTTTATATTCTTACCAAGATGATTCTCTACTTCATTATTGAATTCCTTAAATTTCTCTAAGGTCTTTGACTTATACCTCATTAAGTATACATAGCCATATCTACTCAAATCATCAGTAAAAGTAATGAAGTAAGAATATCCACCTCTAGCTTCAACTGAAAATGGTCCACACACATCCGTGTGTACCAATCCTAGAAGCTCTATGGCCCTTTCACCCTGTCCACCAAAAGGCGGCTTGGTCATTTTTCCTTGAAAACAAGCGTGACATCTATCAAGTGGTTTTAGCTCAGTAGAGTCTAAATAGCCATCTTGGCAGAGCTTTGTCAAGTGATTCTCGTTCACATGACCGAGATTGTGATGCCACAACTGGGTGATGTATGAGTCATGTGAGTTTGTTTCGTTATCAATTTCCAACAATTGGTTTTAGTAATTTAATACATACAAACCATTATTTAAATGTGCCATACCATAACATATGTTGTTCTTATAAAAGAGACAACCCTTATTTCTAAACCTGAAAATAAATCCATCCATATCAAAACAAGATACAAAAATAGAAAGATTACACTCGATAACGAATGAACCTTTAGCGTCCCGACGCTTCTGGGTGTAGTTCCTCTTCTAGTGTCCTTGCTTGCCACATGCAAAACACACTGCCTCCCGTTCCTTGCCTTGCCTCTGGATCTTCCCCTTCTTGGAGGGACGATGCTCGGGGGATTCAGATCATTTATAAGTATTTGGACCATTTTCCTTGTCCTTCCTCTTATTCACTATAAGGACTGTGAGTTTGTCACGCCCCATGTCCTTATCTACCTGGTGAGTTAAGGGAAGAATTTCCGATCTAGGCACAACTGGAACATTCTCTTCCAGCACATATAATTTCCTCTTGTGGCGATGGATGACGCGTAAACGCCTCTGCCACTTTTGGAAATTGGTTCTATTGAGAAGGTTTTCCTTCTCGAGTATGTTTCACAATGATATGTTTGAAGTCATTTTATTGTCGTTTATACAAATTAAGATGAGCTAAGATTTAGTACTTTATTTCAAAACTGAGAAAAATAAATAAATTAATACTTATTAGTCTCCCACTATTTTATCGAAATCCAATAGCCCTCACCATTGACTTTGGAATATTCTGTTGCCTGAATATTCTAGTAGCAAGGATCCATATTTCCCTTCTCATTACCACAACTAGGGTTGGTTAAGCAACTTGAAGGGTTTTAGGTAGGCATTCCAAATGCCAACTGCATTAACTCGCAGCTCCTTGATCTGCTGAGTGGACTCCCCAATCCTAAAATCCTTTTATTTTGGATTTCCTCAACCTTTGCCTCTTGGTCACACCAAGTCCTGCTGTGGCAGTTAACCCTTGATGCGAACCAAGTCAAGTCAACCCAAAACCTTGAATTAGAATTCCCCAATAATTGAAAGCACCCCAACTAGGGTTGGTCAAGCACTTTGAACTATGGTTCGATTCTAACCAAGATTATGGAAGGCTATACCGACTTAATATTTCTTTTGAGGGATTTTATCCTTATACATAAATTTCCATTTTATTATCTTTGATTACATGCTTGTTAACATTAAGTGGGATATACTTAAGTAATTAACCATGTCTAAGATAATATTCACGTATAAGCCGATTTTATTTTAGTTCCATCTTGCATGCTCGTTTAATTCATTAATTGTGTGATTGTGACAACACACCCACAATAAATAAACCATGCAACTGACAGAAATAAAATAAATGGTATGATCATGAGATTTTTCTATTGGTTAGTTTATCTAGCGGTTGATAAACTAACCCAAGACCTAGGGGAGAAACACCTCGAACCTTTCGGGTTCGTGTTTACAACTTTCCACCTGTCCACCTTTGTATCTCCTTGGATTGGTTTCACCTTGGCTCTTGACTTGAGCCGCCTCCACTATCTTGGGAGCTCCATCCATTACATATGCATTTATCTCACATGCAGGTGAGGGATAAAAAGGGGTTTTTACATAAAAGAGTCCTTGGGCACGCATGCCCTACATATTAATGAGGAGAAGGCTCACAGGAAAACAAATTTAATTTAAATAAATAAATTAAAGAAACCATTCACATACAAAGGTCTTGGTCTAGCTCATGATCATCCATACATGCAACGATATTTACGCATAAATAAAACTAGCATTCAATTCTTTAATCATTCTTATTTAAGATAAATCACGCTCGAATCAATTAATTATCTTTAATTAATCAATCCTTTTATCTTAAACCTTTGTCTGAACTTCATTGATATTCTCATCCATCATAATTTTAAACAAATAAATTCATTTAAAATTATCCTTGTACGTAACTTTTACCTTGGAGGCAACCCGGTAAATTCTCATTCATTATTCAGATGTTAAATTAAATACATATATATAAAAACACCCATCACGTGTTGTGCCTCAGCTTTACGCCTACACCATGGTACACATCTCAAGGGTATGTATAATATAATAATAAATTTTAATAAATCTGCGTAATTTGGGTGAGTACACAGCGTGTAGTTCCGACTACACGGCGTGTACTTTTTCTTCACCGTTCATCCGAAGTACACGCCCGGGGACAGGGCGTGTTAATGTACTTCGGAAATTTTCAGAGTACATGGCGTGTACAGTGGGACACACGTCGTGTAGTTTCTGCGTTACATGGTTTCCAGCCGAGCAAGCCGTGTACGGGGTACACGGTCCAACCCTAACCCGAAGGGACTACACGCCGTGTTCAGTTGGACCACACGACGTGTAATCTAGAAACTGTGTGCCACTTGTTCCTGGTCAACACATGGTGTCATAAATGACATAGGTATACTCCAATACACGGATTGATTTGGCGGATCAGTCAATTCATTAAACCTAGACTACATGGTGTGTACTTCCGAATACACGCCGTGTATTCCGGTGTTGTACAGCCAGAAACGTTTGGCTCCTCCGGATGAGTTCCTCTATTTTATTTTAATCAAAATTAAAAGAAAAATTCATTTCTGTGAGGTGAACGAGAAATGAGGGAGGAGGAACAAATCTCGAGATTCATATTTCCAGAACGATTAAACTTAAATTGAAACAACTAAACTATTAAATACGTAAAACATCAATGAAAAACTAAATAATTATAATCAACGATATGACCCCTCTGATACCACTTGTAGGTTTCAGGCGCAGCGGAAGTGCGTTGTTGGTTTTTCCCAATTATAATTTTAACGTTAAGAAACATTCAATATGAGATCCGTCACGATTTAAAACGCTGAATCTTCAGAATATAACAAAGAATGAAAAACTTAAGAGGTAATCCCAGAACCATAGATATAGGATCATCATATGTTGGTTATAATTAATTTAATTAATTCACAAGAATTACCTTGGTGGAATTATTTCTTCGTTGATGTCTCCGGTCACGATCCTATGATCCATCATTGCGTCCTAGAATCCAAGTGTAGGATTCCTCTAGCGGCGATCCACACGTGTGCCATGTATCTTCGGACGTTGCCGAAGGGATATCTAGGTGCTATCATGGAAGAACCTTCACTTGCGATGTCCGCCTTCAATCGCCTTGGTCTCTCGGTCTTGAGAGCGTTCTTGGAGGAAGGATTTCTTTCGGTCTTGAAAGAATTCTCTAGAATTGTTGTGCACAACCATTGGTGAAAAGTGTTGGGGTTATGAGGATATTTATAATCGTGTTTTTAGGTTATAGAGTTATGACAATAAATAAACGCATTATGCATTTTATTTATTTCATTAACTCTTATTGAAAACCACCATGTTGAATTATTAATTCCTTGACATGCTCCCACACTGATTATAATTAATATCACAGTAATGATATTATTTCCTCAAAATCCTGACTAGAAAAACTACACACCGTGTAATAATTAATACATGACATGTACTTGTTTTTCCTTAAAACTACACAGCGTGTATATTTAATATACATGACATGTACTTTTATTTTCCACTTTCCTTTATTTCCTCCTCTACATTTATTAGACCTTGAGTAATGGATATTTATTTCTTAAATAAATGTAACTTCATTACTCGCTAATAAATATATTATTTCACCCACAATATATTCTCTCGAATAACTAGTGTCGAAATAAATACGACCATACATCCTTAAATAATTATTAAACCACAGTCGGGAATAATCTTTATTTAACTTGTTAAATTATTATTTAACTGAGATACATGGACACACTTAGTGTGTAACCCTCTAGGCCTCTTTCTTAGTGGCATTAGGCGAAGCCTGCCTAAAGTCCAAGGTTAGCGTCTAACAACATGCCAAGGAACCCATAGAGAAAGAAGTTAACGCCCCAATGACGTGTCACCTCATACGAACGCTTATCGTATAATATAATCACTTTGTCACGATATCTCGAATCAAGCAGGTTGCATGATAGTGTCATCAACCCATGTGCTCGGTTATTCTTTCTTTGACTTTCCGGAATTGAACTCGCCCATACCTTACCATGGACATGGATTTATTTAGGCTATATCAATTCCATCAAAGGGCCTGAGATATCTACTTCCGTTATGGAACAGAAGGGACAAATCCTTTCTCGCATTATCTATTAATGCAGTATTACTTGTGACGTACCCAACGTATCCTACCTCGCTGCGAACAGTGTTTCATAATAGTTTTTGTCAATACATATAAGTGCGCAAGTTGTAATACCCATTAATAATAATCTTAAAGTCTAAGGACCAATACACATGTCCGCAGATAGGAACATCCAATGACACTATGAAATGTGGATTTCCTACTGGCGGGTCTCGTTCTCATAATATTCTCCTAGATATTACCAAGGGCGCACACCATGAGAAGGTGCCTCAAATTTTTATGAGTCCTCACCCCTAATGGACTGTATTATTTGTGTCCCTCAAATAACATCATCCGTCCATAGAACATATATTCAAGAACAGTGTTATGGCACTTCCGAGTTCTCATCATAGTAGGGATCCGCTATGACCCATTAATGCAACAGCTATCATTTGGACATTATCACATGAATTTTCACACAGAATAACAATCAAGATGTGATAAATCATTTATTAATGAATAAAGTACAAAGTAGTTGGTTCTAGGCCACCAAATCCAACAACTTTTGTGCGAACTCATCTAGATAGTTTTAATAATATAATGATTGACTTAGCCAGTGTGGATGCTGAAATAATAGATGAGAACCAAAATTGTTTGTTGTTGAATTCCTTGGATGATTCATTGAATCTTGTTACAGATTTGATGATGTATGGAAGATATTCTATCACTTTGGATGAAGTGAAGTCAACAGTCTTGTCTAAGTATCTTTAAATCCATGGTTTGAAGATGGAGGGTGATGGGGTGAAGTTTAGGCCCGAGTTGCTCAGTGTGAAGGGTAAATATAAAAATAAAAGCAAAGAAAATAAATATGGTAGTCGGTTTAAGAATTTTAGGTGCTATCATTGTGGAAAGACGAGTAACATAAAGAAATAATTCCCTAAGGATATGTCTAAGGATAATATGGCCAAGAACAATGTGATATACCCTGATTATGATAGTGTTGAGGTTCTCTGAGTCTGTCTAAAAACCCTTAGTATAGACTAGGTATAACTCTACATTTTCTTTCTTCTACGATCCTAGGACTAGCTCTGCATATGATTTGTAGGGGAACTCGGTTGAAAGAGAGGGTGTGGGTAGAGCAAGTTTTTTGAGTTGTTTGGGTTCAAATGGAGACTTGTCTCATATAATCTTTCTGCGTGTTTTATACTTCTTTTACTACTTTTATTTAGAACTGTTTCACTTTTGAGCTTGTTTATATTATGTACTGTTTTTTTCATGTTTATTTTTGTCTGAGGAATTGGGTACCACTTTATTTTCCTTGGGTGTCTTGTAGGCATGGGAGAGCTGACCAAGACCTTTGATGGCTTGTGTGCAACTGGTTACAAGTATATGATGATGGAATCTTGGGTAAATGAAGTCATGATTTCTGTTTAATGATGTTTCTTAAATTTTTTTGTTCTTTGAGAATGTTTTAGAACTTGATAGTAATAAATTTGTTGGTACGGGTAGACATGTGACATAATGGTACATGTTAGGCAGTTGGTTAGGCTGGACTAATCAGGTTTGTTCTTAGGGTCTTTTATTAGTGAAGACTGTCTAAAACAACCAGCCTGCAAGAAAATTGACCATGTGTGCTTTGAATTTTATTTTTCTAAGGTGAATATTTGTTATTTTGGCATGTTTTGATTGTTAAAAATTAAAATGTTTTTATTTTTTTGATCTATTGATGCCATATGTTTTAATCTGTTGTTACATGTTAATTCATGCTCAAGTTTTATTTTGCTTAGATTTTGTTTTGGCAGCATCCTGTCTTGTTTTTCTATATCCTTACATGAGGTTGTTTACCCTTACATAATTTATATGTTACCCTTACATGGATTTGAGATACAGGGATTTACCTTTACGTAGAGGTCGTTCTACCCTTAGGTGAGATAGGGGATTGGATGTTCACACTTACGCATGCTCGGGATGAACCTTACATGAAGTGTTTAGTGGTCGTATTACCTTTACATGGGGTATGTGTTGACTTTATGTGACCTATTGATGGAGCAGATTACCCTTACATGAGATAGGATTTACCCTTATGTAGTGGTTGGAGAAACCTTTACGTATAAAGTTGCAGTTCATGGTACCCTTACACAGCTATTGTGAGACCCTTATGCAATGGGTGATCAACCCATATACAACTCTAGGTTAACCTTTATGTAGAAACAACCGTTCGAGTTTTGTTGCAACAGATTCTTCAAAAATCAGCTTGGCCGAACACGTGTCCTGATGCGGTTGAAGGTTTTTTGAGGTGTTTTTTTGCTCAAGATTTAAGCACTTGAGTCCCTGCTTCAGCGGTATAAAGATACAGAATGAAAGCTCATAGAGGGTGAAACTGAGAGAGAGATTTATAGGAGGGAAGGATACAATCAAGAGGTGAGGGACTATTTGTGGTCTTGTTGGCGACGATGCTTGCGGTTGACTCTGAGAATCTCATTATAGTGGAGTGATTGAGGATTGAAAGTTATGATAATGATGATTGCGGTGACAAAAAATCTTATAGGGATCTTCGATAGGTGAGGATGAACCTTGGTACATGGGTTCTAGCCTGGTTTATTCTTGTTCCTATTTAATTTTCCCCAGCCAATTTGTTGCTGATTATTTCCTTTTGTTTGTGAGACTATTATTGGGTTGTTCCTCTTGTTTATCTGATCTTTTTGTTTCCCTCAATCAAATTTCTATTGTATGTTTCCATTGTTTCTTTGCTCAATAACAATAAAAAATACGAGGAGATGATATTGCCTTGTAGTAGAACCAAAGCGGTATAAACTAAGTGATTATGCTATGTTCGTTTTCTTTCCATCATTTTTCTTTTGAAATTGTTGTTTTGTTTTTCTTCTGACTTCATCATATTTTTTTTATTGGTGTTTGTTTTCTCTCCTTTTTTGAAGTATTTTATAGGCTTAATCTTTTTTATTGTTTAATACTATTGTGGGTGGGTTTGTGAGACACTACCTCCTACCTTTGAGTTGTGCGACTCCTCAAATACCTCCCCATAACACAAATGAATCCATCAAAATTCATTTTCCTGTTCAATTTTGATAGTTTTAGTTGTCTTAATCATTTTCACCATTTTTATCTAAAATAAATTCATCAAGTCATATTATAATGTTCAAAATCATATTCGATATAGTTGATTAGTCATTTTACTTGATTGAAATTTATTTTTTGATTTTTTGATTGTACAATAAATACTTGATTAATTACTCATTTTTCTTTCTTTTCTTTTCATTCATCGACCTTATTTAATTTTTTTTTTCATTATTGTTGAATTTTTATGTTTGATGGGTTTTTAAATATTTTTTTTTGGTTTTCGATCTTAAACATATAATGCAATGAACTGGTCTAGGCCGACTTAACAAGTCACCCAACCCATCTCGTCATTTGGCCTGAAGGGCATTCCCAATCCCCACAAACTGACAACTAGTGTCTGGGGATCAAAGAAACACTCCTTTGGGAATGTTTTTTCCCTCAAATCATAGTTAGCACACAATAAATCCTTTACTAAAGGTTTGACATGGAACATTCATATTTTGGATGTCTGTGCAACATCAATAATCATATTCAGAGTAAATAATAAAACCAAACAATTAATATCCAACCTTAACAATTCAACCCATTTGTACAATCATACAACAATATCCAAAATAAATACAAATCAAGATAAAACAAGTGAAAATACAATAAAGCAAGGGTGACTTGGCCTAGTAGTTTCAAAACTTGACTTTATTGGAGTGGCCCGATCGATCCGACTGGGTTGGGTCGGGTTACATGTGATATATGGTTGGGTCGGGTTAGTTTGGGTTGGGTCAGGATGAGGTCAGGTCGAGTTACAAGTTGGCTAAATCTTGACCCAACCCAACTTGATCAACCTAACCATATGTATATAAAAAATAAAAAATAAAAAATAACTAATAATTAATTATTAATAATTTGTAATAATCGATAATAATTAATAATAACTTATACAAAATAATAAATATTAACCACCAATAATTAATGATAATCAACAGTAAATAATAAGGTTATATAATGTAAATATAACATTATATTTATGTTATATTTACATTATATTTATATTAAATTACATTTTATAATATTATATTCACATCATATGATGTTATATTTACACTATATAATATTTGATTTATGTAAATATAACGTTATATGACGTAAATATAATGTTATGTTTATGTTATATAATATTTTATTTATTTTATAAAATGTTATATAACATTATATTTACCTTATATTTATGTTATATTTATCAATCAATATTAATTTTTAGTTATTAGTTATTTTACACACACACATACAAATTACATGAATGATTTGGTGCTCCATGTGATGATCTAAATTTGTTTAGTTTTAATTTAATCAATAGTTGAACAATTTTTTTGTTTTTATTTAATAAATAGTTTATGTTATCATTTAATCAATAATTTTACAAATTTCTTGTTATTATTTGTTAATTATTTAATCAGCAGTTTACATTATATAATATTTTTTTGTTATTAGTTTTTTACCCGACCTGACTGACTCGACCCAACCAAACTTGACCCACCCTGGGATGGGTCATTGCTAAAAAATGACTGTGATACAACCACTTTTGATTGGGTTGGGTTCAAATCCCACTAGACCCAACCCAACCCGACCCATGGGCACCCCTAATGTGGCCAACACAACAACTTCCCAAACTGAGAAATCCCTGTAATGACCTGAGATTTCACTATGTATTTTCCTTAAATAAATATTTTTTTAATAGCTTGTTATACATGAAACATTAAACTAAAAAAAACCTGATACATTAAAATAAAATTTGACTGTTATAATATAGTCATTAAATTAGCATATATAAAAGGAAGTAATCATATTACAAAATTTATAAATAAAAGGGAAATAAATGACATCGAGTAATTGAAGTATAACTTATGAAGCTAATTTGTCTGAACTTGGAAAGGAGGTAACTTCACTAGGGTTTTTTATAGACCAATCCAATTAAAAATTGAATAATTAAAATATAAGTGGAATCATATGTGAGAGAAATTCAAGATCACAAAAATTACCATGGGATCTTTACTAGCGAAATCACTACCCTCAACCGCCACTAGAGCATACATTATGCTTATATATTACATGGAAATTTTGAGGGGGTATATAACTAGAAATTATGATATGATTAAATTAATTACTTATTAATTTAATAAGTTATATATCACATGTATTTCACACGTCTCACATTTTTACTTTTAACGAAAAAGAGAATTTATTTTTCTGCAAAGATAGTCTTTCATTATATTTCATATTGAAAAGATAAATTTATAAATTTTGGAATTTTAATTTTATAAAATTAAATTCATTTTAAAATTAATAATTTCTATATTAAATTAATGTGAATTTTTTATATTTTTATGAAATAATTGATTTTTAGGTGAATAATGAAAAATATAGTTTTTAATAAAATCGTAACATTTATGATTATATCAAGAAGTAAATATAACTTGAAAACTTATAAAACATTTTTCATGATCAAATATGTATCTAAGGAGTAATAATATAAATTTTAAAATGATATTATGAATTTATAAAACCCATGTTTAACAACTCAAGTAATACTTTTCCATAGAAACTGTTTTTGGTATTTTCTTTAAATTAAATAATATTTTGGTAAAATAAGGTTTTGTATTGATTTGAATTCCAAATAACTTTTAATTTTTTTAATAATAAACCAATTTATATCATTAAAATAAAATAAATTGATAATTGTATTATACACATAAATTTAAACTTAAAAATACACTTTTTTCTAAAAATGGGTTTTTATACGTTACATGCGCTAATGTTAAAATTAATTTTTATTACACTTATAAACTTTATTTGATAAAATATATTTCATATTTGGAATAATTAGGTTCAAATTATGTTATAATTTCCATCCAATTTTGTCATTAAAAGTAAATTACTAAGGTAAAAATTAGTTACCATGGTAAAACCAAAAATGGAAAATGTGAAAATTTTAAGAATAAAGGACTTAAAAACAAGTTTTAAAATGAATGGTTATGTTATGATCAAAATTATCTCACATAAATCTATTATTATACATTTTTTAGTCTTATTAACATGTGAAACATTTTCTCTCTTTATATAAAGTTGAAATATTTACAAAAACTTCATTCTCACCACTTATAAAAGGGGCCTCTGACCACCCCTTCAAGACCACCCTAAAAATTTAGTTTCCTCTTGAAAATCTTAAATTTTTTACTTAAATTAGAATAATATTTATTTTCCTTTAGACTCTATTCATAATAAATTATCTTAATGCCTCCATTTCTAAGGAGTCTTCCAAGGGAAAGCCTAAGTCCTCAACGTGAGTACTTTTTTTCTAACATTTTTTTTCTTTCTTACTTTACCTAATCTAATTTTATTATTCCTATATAATTAAATACATTTTTTTGTATACCAAATGTTATTATCCTAAATTAAAAACTGTTAACTACCTTTCCCCTTCTCCATTAAGAAAAATAAAAATTTCATTAGTGTGTGTGCAGACTACTGTCTCCACAAAATAATGCATCTTGTTTTTCTTCTAGTTTCTTTATAATTTATTAAAAACTATTAAAATATGATTTATTAAATTAAAATTATATAAATAATATCATTATTCTTTCTTAGTAATGATATTATGCTAAAATAAACCACTTCCATAATCACAATCATCCATTAATTATGGTATGTTAATGTTTGGGTCAGTTTAACCACATACTTAAATAATGATATAAAATAATATCATGGAAGGATATGATAACTTAATTAATAATAATATATGATAAAAATAAGTAAATAACTTTTTTTCTATAATGGTAACATTAGTACTAAACTCGTTAATTAAGATACTAACATTTGTTCATTAAAAATCACTAAAACATGCTCATTGTTGATTTCATATTTAAGGATTATAAGTAAAAATCTCATAAAATAAAATTATAAAATTATAAATAATTATTAAAAATCAATTAAAATAACTTTTATGATATTTTAATGATGAAATTTTGGATAATAATGAATAACAACAATGATATTACAAAACTAGTTCAAAACGACCAGGATTACTCACACCTGATATTGAAAATAGATAATAACTAATATACATGTAGAGAATAATTATAAATGAATTTTATAAAAGTATTAAATATTAATAAGGTTAAGAAATATGTGATTAAGGTAGTTACTTTTTTTATACATTAGATTCAGGCACTTTAGTGCAAGTTAGGAATTAAGGTACGAGTTTCTTTGTTTAATTTTCAAATCCATGAGATATGTTTAATATTGATCACCATCATTTATTTTATATGATATGATTACTACCTAATTATTTTTTTTGTATTCATTAAATTCACAGGGTTTTAAGATTCATATTTCATTTTCTCCTTATATGGCATTAATTTTGAAAGATATCAAAGTTTTAAGGGTTTTTGCTAACTCAACTCCCTTCGTTGAGTTATAAAACTTCTTGAAATTATTTCTTCCAAGACCGGTTTCACCCACCATAATATTTTATTTCATGGTACTTTATCTTCCTATTTGGAGAGAATTATTTTTTAATCCAAATATTTTACCTTGATGAATCTCTTTCTCCAAAAGTATATCACTATTAAGAATAATTCTTATATACTTTAACAATAGTTTCTCATCCTTGTCCATATTTTACTTTCCCACCAATGTTTTCATTTTTATTTGGAAACCAAATTACGTGTTATCAAATTTAACCTCTATATTTATATTCTCCTATTTTAAAAAGGAATTTTTTTACTCTTTTTATGATGTGAGTTTTCAGCAAATATATTTCAAAATATTAAAAAAAATTCACATTCTTTCAAAATCAAATGTTTTATCTTCCACTCCAAATTTCTTTTGATAACCTTTTGATACATGACTGTTGTGGGGTGTGAAAAAAACAAATTTTTACTAAGTTAAAATGTAGTATAGTGGTTAACAAAGGTTTTCTCTATAGAGTAATTCACAACAGTTATGTTTGTCACTTAAATTTGAGAAAGAAGAAGAAGTTGTTTTTAAAATTGATTGATTTTAAAAATAAAGAAAGAAATTAAAAAGAAAGTTTGAACACTAATGGATGAAGAGAGTGATGGGGTCATGGTAGGATCCCCTTTTACAATATCATCATATTCATAAATACTATTCTCCCTCTCTTCTATTTGAATGATAAATAAAAGAATCCTCAATTGAGTTATCAATCACCCTTGGTTGAAGAAAGAAATGGAACTCACTCATAGGTTCATGGAAGTTCATAAAAAAATCATAAACAACTAAGGAAAATACCGATAAGAAATTGTTTCTCCTTATAACTCTAGAAAAATTTCACTAGTTCTACACACATTCCAAAGATCACTAGACACTCACCACCTAACACAATCTGCTCGATCGAGACAAATTGCACTAGGCAGAGGGAGATTAAAAGTCTTAAACCAAATCTATTAACAATGAATACACTAAACCCAAAACACGATAACATTAAGATAATTAAAAAACATTGATAATAAGAAATCATTCAAAAGAAAAAGAGGGTTTTACATTTAAGTATGAAACTCTGACATTACAAAAGTGAAACTCCCACTTCCCCAATCACTCGAAGGTTTTACCCCTCCATGTGAAGGGTAATAGAGTTGATAGGGGGAGAAAAGAGAAAAATATAACTAATAAAAAATAAAAGATAAAATAAAAATAAAATCAAGATTACAATCCTCCAGAACAAACCCTATTTCACCTTCTCCAACCCCTTTGAATGGAAGTGAACACTCTTATTTATAGGCTTGTGAAGTAGAAAATTTCCCTCCAAAATTATTATACTGAAAGTTTGAGTCAATTTATCATATTAAATGGAAAAATATTGAGAGGTTTTATTCATAAATGTTTTTACAATATCTATTATTCATGATCCCTCAAAATATCAGCGTATTTGGACAAGTTTCCCAAAAGTTATACTCGAATTACTAATGACAACAATTTCTTCCTAAGGCGAATCTTCAAATTTCTCCTTTTGGATGCATTCAAAGGAAGCCTTAATGACTGAATTTATTCATGAAATTTAATTTGGAAATTATTCACATAGTTATATTTATATTACAGATTTAATAACTTCATTTGGAGTTATTTAGTCCTAGATATGCTTCAATCATTGATGTGGGGTCCATTCTATCGGCCAACAAACTTTTTCTATTTGATTAATTTTTCTGGGCCATTTTGTATCGAATTTAACTTTGATCCAAAAGCAAAAGTTGAATAACACGAGCAAGGAAATCCTAAAAAAAGGAATCACCTGATTTATATCAAAATAATAAAATATATTCCAAAAATACATAATCTTCATAAAACTGATAAATATCCAGAATTAACCAATTTTCACAATTAAGCCCATAATTCACCAAAAAAAATAAAATGATACAAATAAGCTCAAATTTATTAATTTTTAGGAGTTAAATCATTGAAACACACATGAAAAATAATGAAAATATTATCTCTATCAATTCCCCCACACTTAGCACTTGTAATCCCAGACAAGTCAACATCAAAATCAAATCAATGAAAATTCAAAACACATGCCAATGAGATCCACCAATTCCATACTAAGAAATAAAAGACATCATGAATTATCAAAAACCCTTATTTCAAGTTATCCATTTAGATCATTTAATATTTTTCCTTTTCATTTCTCCTCCCAAGCACACAAGACACCTACCTCACATGAATTTTCTCTTATCTCACAAATATTAATTTTCAACAAAGTTTTTATCATCCAAACCAATGAAAGGGTAATAATAGGTTTGAAAAATTCCTAATTATCCACCCAATGTGATTCAAGAACATATTTTTATCATGAGTAATTTATAGGGTTTTTCTGTGGATTTCAGTTGGTAGGATTTTTATATGAAAAATTCTAAGGCCGAATGAGGAGGTCTTGGCTCTTTTTGAAGAAAAATTGCATAATTCTAATTTTTAATCAGGTATGGTATCCTCCTAACTCCCCTTAGTAGAAAATTAGATCCATAATCATGAAAAATTAAGGAAAGTGTACACCATTCAACATTTTAGAAAAAAAATCCAATATTCTCAAACATAATTTTCCTTGAAAGCTCCAGAAAAGGCACAACTTTCTTCCTCCATTAGAAACTCCAAAAAAGGCACAACTTCTCTTATCATGAAAAATCTAGAAAAGGCACAAATTTCAACAAAATTATTTTTTAATAGCACACACATCTCTTCAAAATTTTATTTTCCACCCAAAGTTGCACCAAATGTGGTAGTACAATACAAGACAACTTCCCCCCACACTTAATTTCAACTAGATCATGTAATTTCACTACAAGATCAGGTTGGATAAGGAAAATTGGCTTGTAATGTGGCTAACCTAACAAGAAGTTCAGGGATTATAAGGGCTATAGGGATTAAATTTTCAAGGCAGGCTAGAATGAAAAGGATTCTCTTGAAAAAAAGGGGCTTTAAAACCAACGAAATGCCTCAATAATTTAAAACACATATGGAACATTATTTTTTGGGGGCCGATGATCCCAAAACAGGGAAACGCACGAAACCCTACTTCATCTTCGATATCCTTCAATGATGTGGTTTCCAGACATGCTTGTGAAGCTACCGAGCCCCACACAAATGTTTCTGCGGTCAAAGATCTCTACAACAAACCTAATCACTATCATCACTGTGGAAAACTAGAAATTTCTTTATCAACAAATGAGGTAACCCTTCTTGCATTGGATTTGTGATTTGTGCTTGTTGGGAAGTTCTCTAAACACAGACAATCATTGAAATACCTTTAAAGCTCTCTCAAAGCCATTGGCTTCTCAAGATTTTACATCATCCTCTTGAATTATTTTAATGTTATTCTTCATTTTTATTCTGAGGATGATTACTATAGACTTTGGGTGAAACGTTCGTGGTTTTTGGGGGTTTCTCCATGTGATTTCTTAAATAGACCACTACTTTTGACCCTTATGTTGAGTCACCCATTGTTCCGATCTGGATTGGTCTCTCTGGATTTCCGCTCCATTTATTCAAGCAAGCTACCCAATTTCCAATATCCATGCTTATTGGTAAACCATTGAAACTAGAATCGGAGATGAGGAATCTTTCTAGACCTTCAGTTGCCGGAGTTTGTATTTAAATTGATGTTTCTTAGGCTCTTCCTTCTCAAATTTAGATCCAAAATGGTGAATATAGATTCTTCCAGAAGGTAGTTAATGAAAAACTACCTGAGTATTACAACTCCTGCTTCAAATTGGGACATTCCTTGAAGTATTGTTACTACAAGTATTCACATACTTTGACCAGTAAAGATACTTGGGTTGAAAAAAATACACATTAACTTGGATTTGATGATGGTACCATAATTGAGGCACGACCCTCTGACGATAAGGTTCCTTATGAAGAGATTAAGGCAGATGTGAATAAGGAAACTATGGTTAACGCCCAAGATTCTCCTCCTACACATTCCCATATTACCTATGAGGGAATGTTAGGATTTTTTGATGCTCAGCTCACTGCCATGCATGCCATCACTAATTCTTCACCCCTGATGGAAGTACATGAGACACACTTTGACGCGTGTGGTATACAAGATAAATATTAGGGTGATATCTATGAATCTAGGGATATACAGATGAATGAGGACCAATATGATAAAATTGAGGATGCATACATAAAATCAAGTGCAAGGAAAGGTAAAAAACCAATGGTTGATGCTGATGGTTTTATTACCTCAAATCCCAAAAAAACAAAGAAATGTAGAGACTACTCTCAGATTGAGAGAACAATTATTACAAGAGCTTTTGATGCCTCTAGAAAGGAATGCACCAAACCTCTACCACTTCCAATGGTGGTTGATACACCATCAAATCCCACACCTATTGATCATTTTTTAGAATCTTCATAGTCAACTGACTCAAGTGATATTGATAGTGACCCTGAAAATGACCCTTCCTATAGGGATTTTTATCAAATAGAGGAGAAATTTGACTTCTCGGAGGAACTTGGATCTTGGATGGATGATAATGATGCAACCTCATTTCATAAATATAAAAAGGTTCAAATTTCCGCTGACACATACCTTCAACTTAGAAATAGGATGTTTCTTAAAGTGGTGGAAGAGTTTAAGAAGAATGCTAACTTTGACTTCAAAGCGGTCCCTTGGGAATGATCTTACTGCTTTGATAATGACTTATGTTCTAGGGATTCATGGTTTCTGGGTTTCTTATTGGATCCTTGATTTTGATCTTGGCTGGTGATGGATACTTTTCTATGCTATGGTTTTCTCATATTTCAGTTTCTATTGAGGTAGGAATTTCTCATGAAGTGGTTTAATGGTTATCTAGTTTGTGATTTGGCCTGTTGGAGGCTGGCATATGGTGTCCAAGCCTACTATGTAAGTAGATAATTTAAATATTAATTATGGTATGTCTATATATGCCTTCCACTTGATTTTTAGATCCACTTTTCTAGCTCATATTTGGTTTGTGGCCTTCAAAGGAGCTTGCTTATCATACTGTGCAATTTTTACTGACGACATTGCACTGACACTGCCCTTAATAGAAGAATCTCTTAACAGTCTGATAACATGATGTCTTGGATAGGTTTTTATACAATCCAAACTATTGTTTGTTCCTCTTGAAATCTCATTTTGTATCCCCCTCAATCCCATGTTGGTGTAAGCTATTTACACCTCATTTTTTTATTATAACTCTTTCTTTTAATAAATTCCTTTAGGGCATGAATTGGGATACCAATTAATGTCACCTCTTTGATAAAAAAAATTAAAACACATGTACCTAAAATCCTCAAGTTTTGAAATGAATAAATAAAATTCTGGTTAAAACAAGCATGGTCAGGTTCTTTGTGCTCTGGTCTTTGATCATGGAATCATCCTTAAAAAAATACGTGGTTAGGTTCTCTCAATAAGTGAGGTGAATGAAAAGAATATGATTAAAATGTTTTAGAATACTCACATGAAAGTGATTTCAATGATAAAGATAGTGAAATGTGGCATGAGATTCAAAAACCAGAGTACTTTTTATGAAATTCCAAAAGAATTAATTTAAGTTTAGTTTCATGGAATAAATTGGTTCACTCATTGACATGGATTTCAAAAAATGGAAATGATAATCATTTCAGCTAAAAAGTTTCAAAAGCACACAAAAATGAAAATTAAACACAAAAATTTGAAAACACACACATTTTTTTTGAAAAAAAGAAAACAAAAAATAAAAATCCTAAACTACAAAGGTTCCCTCCCCCACACTTAAATAATGAAGTTTCACCAATTCATTCAAATGGATTTAACATGTAAAAAGATTTGAAATTGAATCACAACATCAAGAAAGTTTAAAGGAGTGGTACAACATGATGACTTTTATTGATAGACAGGTTGGAAGAGTGTGTTCTCCTCCACTGGATCTGATGGAATGGTCCCATGGAATTTCTTTATCTTGTGTCCATTAATAGTGAATGGATCCTGCTCTCCATACTTCACAATCTTCATAAAACCAAAATTATATACATGAGTAACCATAAATAGACCCTCCCATCTAGAACGAATTTTACCTGGCATCAGCTTGAGTCTTAAGTTGAATAATAAAACTTTGTCTCCTTGATGGAAGTATTTTGGTTGGATCATCTTATCATGAGCCACTCTTGTTCTCTATTTGTAAATCCTAGAATTTTAAAAAATTTCCCTTCTAATTTTCTCCAGCTCCTTGAACTACAACCTTATCTCTTTCCCAATACTTTCAAGATCCAAATTTATCTTCCTAACAACCCAATAGGCCTTATGCTCAAATTCCACATGTAGGTGAGAACTTTTCCCATAAATCAGCCTATATAGACTCATTCTAATCAGGGTTTTTATAGGTTTTCCTGCAATCTCATAATGTGTCTTCTAACCTTTGGCTCCAATCCTTCCTGTTTGGTTTAATAGTCCTCTATAAAATTCCTTTTATTTCCCTATTGGACACTTCAACTTGACCATTTGTCTGTGGGTGATAGGGAGTTGATGTTTTATGATTCAACCCATACTTATTCAGAAAAACCTCCATTATCCAATTAAAAAAGTGGGTACCTTGATCATTGATGATGGATCTAGACACTCTAAAACTAAAAAATATGTTAGAACTGAAAAGATCACAAACAACTTTATCATCGTCAGTCCTGATGGCTTTTGCTTCCACCCAGTTGGAAACATAATCAACTGCAAGAAAGATATAAGAATTTCCAAATGAAATTAGGAAAGATCCCATAAAATCTACCCCCCATACTTCAAAAAACTCACAAAAATTTAGTGGTTGTTGGGGAATTTCTTGTCTTCTTGAAATATTTCCTAAAAACTAGAATTTTTGAAACATTTTTCAAAATTCATGAGCATCTTTAAAAAGGGTGATCTAATAAATTCTAGATTCTAAAACCTTCCTTGTTATCCTTTGATGTCCAAAGTGGCCTCAAAAAGCTAATTTTCAACAAAAATGAAAGATAGAACTAATTTCACTCTTAGTAAAACACCTTCTTATCACTTGGTAATTGTAAATCTTCCAAAGAAATGGATCATCCCAAATGTAATATCTAGATTCAGATTTTAGTTTGTGAATTTGATGAGAATTGAAATGTGATGGAACCTGAGATGTTACTAGATAATTGACTATGTCAGCATACCAAGGCACTTCTCTTATAACCAAGTACAACTACTCCCCTAAAATGTGATCATTCAGTGGTTCTTTTTCTGGAATTTCAGATTCAGTAGTGTTGGGAAGTCTGCTTAAATGATCTGCCACTTGGTTCTCAATTACCCTATTATCCTTGATTTCTATGTTGAGCTCCTGCAATAGTAACATCCATCTCACTAGCCTCAGTTTATCTTCATCCTTCTTCATCAATTACCTAAGAGTTGTATGATCAAAAAACATAGTGACTTTAGTTCCAAGCAGATATGATATAAATCTTTATAAAGCAAAAGAAGTTGCTAAAAACTCCTTTTATGTGGGTTTTTAATTGAATTGATCTGCATCCAAGTTTCTTGAATCATATGCAATGACTTGTGGCCTTCCCTTAATTTTTTGAGAAAGTAATTCTCTAACTGTTTAGTTGGAAGCATCACAAAGTAGCTCAAATGGTTCTTCCCAATTTGGTGGCTGCATCATGGGTGGAGTAATCAATCTACTCTTCAGTTACTAAAAGGATTAACTACATGAATAATTGAAATCAAAATCAACATCTTTCAAAAGAAATATAGAGAGGAAGATAAATCTTACTAAAATATTTGATAAATATATTATAGAATCATTTATGTCCTAAAAATAATCTAACATGTTTCACACAAGTCAGGTAAGGAAAAGAATTTATCACTTAAATTTTTGATTTATCAACTTAAATTCCATTTTTGGAAATGACATGCCCAAGGAAGATTCCTATCTCAACCATGAAATGAAACTTTTCAAAATTTAGAACAAGATTATTTTCATTGCAGGTTTTTAAAACTTTTTCCAGATTTCTCAAACAATGATCATAATAGTTTCCAAAAACTATGAAATCATCTAAGAAAACATCCAAGAAATATTCAATGTGATCAGAAAATATACTTACCATGCACCTTTTAAATGTACTTATAGAATTACATAATTCAAATGACATCCTTTTATATGAAAAAGTGACAAAGGGACATGTAAAAGTTATCTTCTCTTGATCCTTAGGAGCAATGGGTACCTGGATATAACCTAAAAATCCATCCAAAAAAGAAATAACGAGTTCTACCTTCCAATCTATCTAATATCTAATCAATTAAGAGAATGGGTAAATTATCTTTTCGAGTGAATTGATTCAACTTCCTAAAATCATTGCACACTCTCCAGCTATTTTGAATTCTCATAGGGATTAATTCATTCTTTTCATTCCTCACAGTGGTTAGGCTAGTTTTTTTGGAACTACATGAATTGGGCTAACCCATTTTGAATATGAGATAAGATATATGATCCAAAATTCCAATATCTTGTCAATATCCTTCGTCACAACCTCCATTAAAGTGGGATTCAACCTCCTTTGGGACTGTCTGACAGGTTTGGAATCTCCCTCTAGAAAAATTCTATGTAAGCATATTTTTCAATTGATTCCTAGAATATCACCTAATCTCCACCCTATAACTTGGAAATTATCTCTCAAAATAACAATCAATGATTTATCTTGGGTTTCAGATATATTATTATCAATTATCACTGGTAATTTCTCTCCCTCTCTAAGGTATACATATTTCAAATTTGTAGAGAGTGGTTTTAGTTCCAAATCAGGAGGATGATCAAGGGATGAAACTAAACTATCCCCACTTCCAAGGGTTGAACCTACTACACACAATAAACCACATCATCTTCCTCATCATTTAACAAACCATCAAAGAAATCAGATTTTACCTCTTCCTCCCACATGAAATAAGAATCTACAACATTTTGGGCATCCACATGTTAAATGATATTTTCAATGGAAGAAGACTCTAAAAAGTCTAAGAATTCATAGAAAATACCTAATTCTTCAATGGGTTATACACTAAATAAATGGTAAAGTGAAAAGAGGGAGTTATCATCTGATGGGTGCCTCATGTATTCAAAAATATTGAAGTGGATAGTGCTCTCTCCAAACTCCATGGTGAGTGTCCCTTCATGGACATTGATGATGGTTTTGACCATCTTTAAGAAAGGTCTCCCCAAAATTATGGAAGAGTGTTATGGAATCATATATTATTCCATATTTAGCACGTAGAAATTAGCCGGGAATAAGATATCTTTGACTTTCACAAATACATCCTCCAGAACTCCTATAGGGAAAACTGTGGATTTGTTTGCAAGCTGGACCACCATTCTTGTGGGATTCAAGTCTCCTATCTGCAAATAAGTGTATACTGAGTGAGGTAATATATTAATTGAAGCACCTATATCGCACAAATCAATAAATAAATTTAAAGAATCAATGGTGCATTGGATGGAAAATGTCCCTAGATCTTGACATTTGGTTGGCAATTGTGGTTCTATAAGGGTTGAGACACTTCTTCCCAAGTTGATAATTTCATTCCCTTTAAGTATCCTCTTCTTGGTGAAAATATACTTAAAAAATTTAACATATTTTTTATTTTTTTTGACTAGTTCAAGTTGGGGGATATTGATTTCCACCTTTTGGAAGGTGTCCCGAATTTCTTTTTGAAGTGCTTACTCCTGCAATTTCTTTGATTAAATCATCCTTGATGGAAATGGTGGGGGTAAGCCTTTCTTCTCCATTTGTTTCATTTTCAATTATGTTTCTTATCTCTTCTTCCTTGGTCTATTCTTCTCTCCATCCTCTTTCTTCTATTCCTCACAGTGCATTTTCATAGAATTTTTAGAGTTCACAACTTCATTCTCCCTCAACCCAAGTGGTCTTGTTTTAGGTTCGTGGGATGATAGTGGTGAGAGTTCTTTTATACTTCTTGTTGTTATCATGCAGAAATTATACTTTTGGTTTGGGATTGTTTGGGAATAAAGTTTCCCAGGATTTTTGGTTAGGAAGTCCATGAGACTTTCGAACTTGTTGGAAAAATATTTTACAGTGTCTTTTAGCCCCTCAATATCAGATATCTACTGTTGGTTCAGAATTATGGGTTGCGAACTGGTTGATAGATTCTAATAGGGTCTTGGGAAATTGGGTGGTTGGTGGTGTGAAGGATGGTTATAATATTACTTTTGTTTAAATGGTGGTGGGTTTTGGAATTGTTGCTGGAATGGGGGTTGGTTTTGGAAGTAATTTTGTTTTGAGGGTCTAGCTTGATTCTACTAATTTCCAAACCCATATTGAACATGGTTAGTCTCTCTCCATCCTTTATTTTTTTGGAACCGCCTTTGCTAAAAATCTGCCACATAAGTTTTAATTCCTATATTTCAGCACATTGGTCAGTGAAATGATCAGGTGATGAGCATAAACCACATACCTTAGCCAGTGCTTGTTGGTCACTCACTTGATTTAGAGACATCTGTCTCACCATACTAGCTATATCATCAATCTTAGTTTACCGTAAAGGTGATGGATTAGAAGTTCTTACCTCATGAATTCCTCTTTTACTAATACCTCTTGTACCAAACTGTTGGGAGTTCTTAGAGATCTAAATCAAGCCCTTAACTTCTTCTGGTGACTTGTTAATCAATGCACCTCTAGATGATTCATTAAGAATGTTTTTTTCATTATCCATTAAGACTTGATAAAATAAGAGAAGAAAGTTAAGATCCTCAATTTCTTGATGCGGGAAGCTGGAACATAGCTTTTTTAAATCTTTCTTAACACTCATAAGGGGTTTCTCAAGATGATTGTCTAATGACATAAATCTTCTTTCTAATGGTTTTTCTTCTGGAGGCGGGGAAGAATATTTGAATGAAGCATCTCACTAAGTCATTACAATCATCAACATCTCTAGGTTTTAGTCCATACAACCATTTTTTTCAGCTCCTTACAATGAAAATGGGAACACCTTCCAATTTACTTGTTCCTCAGCTACTCCACATGGTCTGAAGGTTGAGAAAACATGTGTGAACTCTTTAATATGTTTGATGGGATCTTCACCTGCCAAGCCATGAAACTTTGGAAGCAATGGGATCATGTTAAGTTTCATCTCAAAATAATTTTGTAATACTAGAATGACAAGTTGATTATTTTTACTAAGGTATTGTGGGGAATATAGGTCTCTGAGGGTTGGGTTTTGATTTCCAGCTATGGTGACAAGGTCAGAGTTAACACTTGAAGTTTCACTCAAGTCTGCAAGAGAAATGTCCTCAAATTCCTATTGAAAATTAAGGTTTCTAATTCTATCCAACAAGGTTCTTTTAATTTTAGGATCAATGGGGAAAGGTTCAGTGTTTTAGGTTCTAGCCATGCAATTTTGAAGAGAAAATAATAAAAGAGAAAAGAAAGAGAAAAAAAATGTTGGCACTACCTCCCTAGAAACAATGCAAAGTTTTGACACGTGCCTATCATGGGGTGTGAAAATAACAAATTTTTCCTAATTTAAAATTCAGTATAGTGGTTAAATAAGGTTGTCTTCAGAGAGGAATGCACAATAATTATGTTTTTCACTTAAATTTGATAAAGAAGAAGAAGTTGTTTTTGAAATTAATTAATTTTAAAAATAAATAAATCAATTAAAAATAAAGGTTGAACACTAATGGATGAAGAGAGTGACCGGGTCATGGTAAGATCCCCCTTTTCAATGTCATCATAGTCATAAATATATTCCCCCTTTATTTCATTTGAATGATAAATGAAAGACTCCTCAATCGAGTTATCAATCAACCTTGGTTGAAGAAAGAAATAGAACTCACTTATAGGTCATGGAAGTTCATAAAAAAATATTAAAAAACTAAGGCAAGTCCTGATCGGGAATTTTTTCTCCTTAGAACTCTATAAAAAGTTTACTAGTTCTGCACATGTCCCAATGATCACTGAACACTCACCACCTAACACAATCTACTCGATCGAGACAAATTTCACTAGGCGGAGGGAGATTAAAAGTCTTCAACCAAAGATATTAACTATGAATACACAAAACCCAAAAAATGATCAAATTAAGAGAATTTGAAAAAACTGAGAATATAAATCATTCAAAATAAAAATAGGGTTTTACATTTAAGTACAAAACTCCGATATTAGAAAAGTGAACTCCCCCTTCCCCGATCACTCAAAGGTTTTACCCCTCCATGTGAAGGGTAATAGAGTTGATAGGGGAAGAAAATAACATAATGTAACTAAGAAAAAATAAACGAGAAAATAAATATCACATAAAGTTTCCAATCCTCCAGCATACCCCCTATTGCACCTTCTTTAACCCCTTTGAATGGAAGTGAACACTCTTATCTATATGCTTGTGGAGTAGAAAATTTTCCTCCAAAATTATTCCATTGAAATATTGAGTCCATTTTTCATATTAAATGAAAGAATATTGGGAAGTTGTATTCATAAATGTTGTTGCAATATTTATTGTTCATTCTCCCACAAAATCTCAGAGTATTTGAACAAGTTTTCCAAAATTTATACTTGAATTAATAATGACAACATTTTCTGCCTGAGGTGACTCTTCAACTACCTCATTTTGGATGTATTCAAAGGAAGCCTTAATGACTGAATTTCTTCATGAAATTTAATGTGGAAATTATTCAAGGAGTTATATTTATATTAAATATATAATCACTTTATTTGGAGTTATTTAGGCCTAGATATGCTTCAATAAATTATGTGGGGTCCATTATTTCGGCCAATAAACGTTTTCCATTTGATTAATTTTTCTAGGCCATTGTGTATCGAATTTGACCTTGATCTAAATTTTTTTTTGAATCCCACGAGAAAGGAAATCCTAAAAAAATAATCACTTGATTTGGATCAAAATAGTAAAATATATGCCCAAAATACATAAGCTCCATAAAACTGATAAATATTTAGAATTAACCAATTTTCACAATTAAGCCCATAATTCACCAAAAACACTAAAATGATACAAATCAGCTCCAATTGATTAATTTTCACGGGTTAAATCATTGAAAAAAACATTAAAAATAATGAAAATATTATCTATATCACCTTTATATCATATCAAAAATCTATTATTAAAGTTCATATTTAAATTGAAAGTGTTTTACAAAGCCTTTATTTAACATTTTTAAACCTTTATGTCTTTTTTAAGGCTCCATTATTAAAAATTATTTTTAAAAGTTAAAGTTTTTTAAGTTTTTACACTTCAAATTTTTGAAAACACTATGTATTTTCTAAGTATTCATTATTGAAATTTATTTACAAATATTGTTTTTTAAAATTACCTCTTTTAATTTTCTCAAAAGTGATCTTTCTGAAAGTAAATTTTCAAAGTGACTCGTAACTTCATCACTCAGCCCAATGTTAAAATCATTTTATAAAAAAAATATTTTGTTATTTCACTACCATCTTCCTCTTTATCTCTAAATACCTTATTTCACTACTAGAAAAAAAGGTATTTGCGACGGGCCATTTGCGACGGGATCCCGTCGCAAATGGCTTTTTGCGACGGGGGCCCGTCGCAAATGGCCCGTTGCTGAAAACGGCGTCGCAACAACACTTATTTGCGACGGGCCCGTCGCTAAAGCCTTTTTTTGCGATGGTTATTTTCCCCGTCGCAAATAGTACTCCGTATATTTGTAAAAAAGTTTTAAAATAGTATTTGCGACGGGACCCATCGCAAATACCTTTTGCGACGGTACCCGTCGCAAATACCTTTTACGACGGGTCCCGTCGCAAAAACTATTTTTTTAAAAAAATAAAAAACTATTAATAAATTATTTTAATTCATATAATAATACTAGTATTTGCGACGGGCATAGTATCCCGTCGCAAATACTATAAAAAAAATAAAAAAATAAATTATTAATAAATTATTTTAATTAATATAATAATATAATTATAATTCAAAAATAAAAATAATAAATTATTTTAATTAATATAATAATAATAGAATTATAATTCAAAAATAAAAATAATAGAATATTAATAAATGATTTAATTAATATAATAATATTATAATTATAATTCATAAATAAAAAAAATATTAATAAGTTATTTTAATTAATATAAAAATAATAGAATTATTTTACATTCAAATATTAAAATAATTCAAGTATTACAAAAAATATAATTAAATTATAATATTATAAAATTTTAATATATATATATATTTTAATATTATAAAATATAAATAATATTATTATTCATATTAATATTGTTATTTAAAAATATAATATTATTAATATTTTATAATGAGACAAAAACTAAGAATAGAAAAAAAAATATTTTGATTTCCCAAATTTTATAACATAAATACAAACTCTAATCTGAATGAGGGGGGGGGGGAGGTGGGGGATCTGTAGATGGTGGTGGAGGAAACTCCATCCCTAAAGCATGAGTGAGTCGGCGCATGTACTCCATCTGCTCCTGATGCTGCTGCTGCCACCGACTCGTCTGCTCCTCGTACAACTGCTGCTGGCGTCGACGCTCCTCCTCATGCTGCTGACACATCTGCTCCTGCTCCTGTCGGAGACTCTCTATCTGTGCAGTCTGAGATCGCAACTGATCCTCATACTGTGTAGTAGAAGAAGATGCACGAGTTCCTCCCGAGCTGGACGCCGACATCGCAGCACTGCCATAATAATCTCCGGGAGTCAGTCGAGAGCCGATACCAACTACCCGGCCCTTCTCGAAGGCATACTGGGTGGCCTGCATCCATGCCGCCTCATCAAACTGACGGGCAGTGGTCTGATCTGATGACTCGGCCTGACTCTCAGGCCGGGCCTGTGACGCTGCGGCCTCATATGACTCATATAGTTGCAATTTAAAATTAAAATTGTGAATATATTATATGCAGTTAATTTTTAAACTTGAAAACAAATAATACTGACCACGTTGTGATGCTGACGATCACCTCTGAGCTCCCCAGTAGCAGGATCACTATACATCCTCCGATATACGTCGTACTCTGTAATATCGGGGTGCTTGACAGCCTATAAGAATAAAAAATAAACTGTTAATATTTATAGTTATATAAAATATTTATAAATAATGTACATACCAGATGCTGTCTATGAGTACTGAAAGAACGACTCCCAGCTCGATGAGTCACCTCCTGTCTCCCCTGATTCCGTCTCCCCACCGATGATCTCCTCTGAAAGGCACCACTCAACCAGTGCACACATAATCCATCCCATACATGGGATGAAATATACTCTGGTCGGTGTGCTCTACATGACTCCTCAAAATCTGACACTCCTGCTTTCTTCATCGCAGATTTTCTTAAATTGTGCAAAAACTGACGAAGGCGATCACGCATGGCCACCTCCCATGCCTCGTGGATGGCGTCACACATGGTATCCTCGATCGGATACCATAAACCCTACAAATAAATCAAAATATCAAGTTAGAAATGAAATAATTTTCAAAATAAAAATTATTTATTTACGTACGTACTAACCAATGGCCGAACATGGCCTGCTGCACATCAATGGGAATCTGCTCCCATGTGGTCCACGGCTGAGAGAAATAGTTGCGCAAAATAGCGCTGCCCTGTCCGACTGCTATATGCGGAAAACAGAAAAAATAATAAACATTTATTATGTGAATAGATTAATGAAATCTTAGTCAAATCCACAGGTTATCACACAGGTTATCACACCTCCGTGTGCGTGGATCAAACCCAAGACGTGGACGTCGCTCGGGGACGAAGTCAGGAATCATCAATCGTGCAAGACCGCGCCCCCTCCGCGTACTCCCTGGAGCGCCTGCAGGTTGAGGGTCATCTGTCAGCAACGCATCCGCATCGAAAGTCAGGTCAGCATCCGCCAACTCACGAAATGTGGCATCGTCCATCTGAAACAGAAAATGTTAATGTTATCAAATAATTGATAATTACTATTATATATACATATATACATATTATGATTGTATATAAATACCATGGAATTCTATCAGTGTTCATCTTCATCATCATCTTCATATATGTCAATGCCATCTTCATATTCCTCCTCAACATCATCGATATCCATTCGAGTTACAGTTGCTTCATCTCTTACCATTTCAAATTCATATGTGACATCATTAACATCATCGTCATCACCGACTCTTAAATGTGGGGTGTCTTCATCGCTACTCATGTCTCTTTGTAAAAAAGATTGATTTTGAGTACTCTCTTGAAAAACTTCAATTCTTTTCACATCAGTGAAAGCACATTCACTTTGACTAAACTGATTGTCTCGAATTTTGATTTTTATTATACTCCACCAATCAGTCAAGTCTCTTGATGTTGCACAGTACTTTTCATAATAAACTTGATATGCCTGTTGAGCCAATAAGAATGGTTCATTTACTGCGAGAACACTTTTACATTTAATATCGATGATTCCATGAGTCGGATGAACACGCACGCCTCTCTCTGTATCCAACCACCGACATTTGAACATGGTTATGTAATGTTTTCCAAGATAACAGAGTTCAATGATTTCATCAAGTATGCCATAAAAGTCAACTTCATTTTCTCGATGATGAGATCCTCTCAAGCTAACTCCACTGTTCATTGTTTTTTTCGATTCCCCATATACATGTGTGTGGAATCGAAATCCATTCACCACATATGCATTATAAGTTTTAACAAGTTTGGAAGGTGGGTTACTCAATACACACAGCCGTTTGTCAATTTTATCAGCATGTCGAGACACCTGAAAATTTGTGAAATAAATCTTGAAACCGGGATGGATCCGGAATCAAGTTGGTATCACCTGCTCTGGAACTGCGTTCACCGTGTTGATACCAAAAAACATAATCTGGTTGAAAACCAAAACGCAAGAGATGTTCTCCCACTTTGTCAAACGTGTTAAACGTTCTCAATGCACATTTTCTGCAAGGGCATTTTATTTTGCCTTCTGAAACAAATTCTGAATTTGATGCCGCAAATGATAAAAAAGTCTCCACACCCTCAACATATACTGGATTTAAACCAGAACCGTTTGGATTTCTACGTTGATTTATCCATATGCGGTCACCTAATGATTTTTTATTATTTTAATAATACTAATATAATTTTTTCATAAACATTAATTATATAATAATAACATTATTACATTATTAGTATATTTTATTATTAATATTAAAATAACATAATTTTTTATATTATATACAATTCTCCTTTCATCTGTGTGTTTAACATTCTGTCTCCACATGTAATATTTGCATTCACTTTCACCTCTCCATTGGCGAGTAGGTTGATAATTTTGAAAAAGAATGCGAATATTACATGTGGAGACAAAAAACACACAGATGAAAAGAGAATTGTATATAATATAGAAAATTATATTATTTTAATATTAATAATAAAATATACAAATAATGTACTAATGTTATTATTCGTAAATATTGGTAATTATTCCAAATTATTGGTAATTATTTCTAATTATTGGTAATTATTTCTAATTATTGGTAATTATTTCTAATTATTGGTAAATATTGGTAAATATTGGTAAATATTGGTAAATATTGACCAATATTTGGTAAATATTGGTAAATATTGGTAATTATTGGTAACTATTGGTAATTATTGGTAATTATTACTAATTATTGCTAATTATTACTAATTATTGGTAATTATTACTAATTATTGGTAATTATTACTAATTATTGGTAATTATTACTAATTATTGGTAATTATTACTAATTATTGGTAATTATTACTAATTATTGGTAATTATTACTAACTATTGGTAATTATTGGTAATTATTGGTAAGTATTGTTAATTATTACTAATTATTGGTAATTATTACTAATTATTACTAATTATTGGTAATTATTACTAATTATTACTAATTATTGGTAATTATTACTAATTATTACTAATTATTGGTAATTATTACTAATTATTGGTAATTATTACTAATTATTGGTAATTAATACTAATTATTTTTAATTAATACTAATTATTGGTAATTATTAATAATTATTGTTAATTATTACTAATTATTGGTAATTATTACTAATTATTGGTAATTATTACTAATTACTGGTAATTATTACTAATTACTGGTAATTATTACTAATTACTGGTAATTATTACTAATTATTGGTAATTATTACTAATTATTGGTAATTAATACTAATTATTGGTAATAAATACTAATTATTGGTAATAAATACAAATTATTGGTAATTAATACTAATTATTGGTAATTATTGGTAATTATTGTTAATTATTGGTAATTATTACTAATTATTGGTAATTATTGCTAATTATTACTAATTATTACTAATTATTGGTAATTATTACTAATTATTGGTAATTATTACTAATTATTGGTAATTAATACTAATTATTGGTAATTAATACTAATTATTACTAATTATTGTTAATTATTACTAATTATTACTAATTATTGGTAATTATTGTTAATTATTACTAATTATTGGTAATTATTACTAATTATTGGTAATTATTACGAATTATTGGTAATTATTACTAATTATTACTAATTATTACTAATTATTGGTAATTATTACTAATTATTGGTAATTATTTCTAATTATTGGTAATTATTACTAATTATTGGTAATTATTACTAATTATTGGTAATTATTACTAATTATTGGTAATTATTACTAATTATTGGTAATTAATACTAATTATTGGTAATTAATACTAATTATTGGTAATTAATACTAATTATTACTAATTATTGGTAATTATTGATAATTATTACTACTTATTGGTAATTATTAACAATTATTACTACTTATTGGTAATTATTACTAATTATTGGTAATTATTACTAATTATTGGTAATTATTACTAATTATTGGTAATTATTACTAATTATTGGTAATTATTACTAATTATTCCTAATTATTGATAATTATTGGTAATTGTTCCTAATTATTGGTAATTGTTCCTAATTATTGGTAATTAATACTAATTATTGGTAATAAATACTAATTATTGGTAATAAATACTAATTATTGGTAATTAATACTAATTATTGGTAATTATTGGTAATTATTGTTAATTATTGGTAATTATTACTAATTATTGGTAATTATTGTTAATTATTACTAATTATTACTAATTATTGGTAATTATTACGAATTATTGGTAATTATTACTAATTATTACTAATTATTACTAATTATTACTAATTATTACTAATTATTGGTAATTATTGTTAATTATTACTAATTATTGGTAATTATTACTAATTATTGGTAATTATTACTAATTATTGGTAATTATTATTAATTATTACTAATTATTAATAATTATTACTAATTATTGGTAATTATTATTAATTATTACCAATTATTACTAATTATTGGTAATTATTATTAATTATTACCAATTATTGGTAATTATTGATAATTATTACTAATCATTGGTAATTATTGGTAATTATTGGTAAGTATTGTTAATTATTACTAATTATTGGTAATTATTACTAATTATTGGTAATTATTACTAATTATTACTAATTATTGGTAATTATTACTAATTATTGGTAATTATTACTAATTATTGGTAATTAATACTAATTATTACTAATTATTGGTAATTATTCCTAATTTTTACTAATTATTACTAATTATTACTAATTATTACTAATTATTGGTAATTATTACTAATTATTACTAATTATTACTAATTATTGGTAATTATTGGTAATTATTGGTAAATATTGGTAAATATTGGTAATTATTGGTAAATATTGGTAAATATTGGTAATTATTGGTAATTATTACTAATTATTGGTAATTATTACTAATTATTACTAATTATTACTAATTATTGGTAATTATTACTAATTATTGGTAATTATTACTAATTATTGGTAATTATTACTAATTATTGGTAATTATTACTAATTATTACTAATTATTGGTAATTATTACTAATTATTGGTAATTATTACTAATTATTGGTAATTAATACTAATTATTGGTAATTAATACTAATTATTGGTAATTAATACTAATTATTGGTAATTAATACTAATTATTACTAATTATTGGTAATTATTGATAATTATTACTACTTATTGGTAATTATTACTAATTATTGGTAATTATTACTAATTATTGGTAATTATTACTAATTATTGGTAATTATTACTAATTATTGGTAATTATTACTAATTATTGGTAATTATTACTAATTATTCCTAATTACTGATAATTATTGGTAATTGTTCCTAATTATTAGTAATTAAATGAATAATTACTAATAATTAGGAATAATTACCAATAATTACAAATAATAACATTATTAGTATATTTTATTATTAATATTAAAATAATATAATTTTCTAATTTATATACAATTCTCCTTTCATCTGTGCGTTTTCTATCTCCACATACAAATAATACATGTGAAGACAGCAAACCCACAGATGAAAAGAGAATTGTATATATATAAAAAATTATATTATTTTAATATTAATAATAAAATATACTAATAATGTAATAATGTTATTATTCCTAATTATTGGTATTTATTATTAATTATTAATATTTATTCTTAATTATTAAAAATTATTACTAATTATTCCTAATTACCATTAACTATGAACAATACTAATAATTTAAATTTATTAAGTAACAAAACAATGTAAACATAATTAAATTACAACTAATTAAGAATAATTGAAACTAATAAAAAATTAAAAATAAATATTAAATTAAAATAAACATAAATACCTTGAAAATTGATCTGCTCTGATCGTTCTTCAAATCTTTAATATCAACTCCGGAGAAAAAAATTAAACTGGAGAAAAAATGAACTTTAGAAATACAACTTTGAGAGAAGAAGAAGATGGAGTTTGATAATGATTTGAAAAAAACGGATGGGGGTATTTATAGGTTAGATTAGTTGCGACGGGTATCCCGTCGCAAATACCTTAGCCAACATTTATTACGGTCAACGGTTAAATAGTTATTTGCGACGGGACCCGTCGCAAATAACCACCTGCCGACATACTATTTGCGACGGGGGAATATTCCCGTCGCAAATAGCTTTTACCGCCGCCGGTTATTTGCGACAGGAATATTCCCCCGTCGCAAATAGTTTTCCCGCGATTTGGCGCGCAACGCGCGCCAGTTCTTTTGCGACGGGGAAAGCAATCCCGTTGCAAAAGCCTACTTATTTGCGACGGGTAAATACCCCCGTCGCAAATACCCATTTTTCCCGTAGTGTTTCCTTGGATGTTATTTTTCATGAACCAACCTACGAATGTTCTTATGAAATAATCTTTTTGGTGATTAAATTTTGGGTCTCATACATTTATATTCTTGAGTTTAATTATTATGATACCATTTATAAATGTTGCAAAACCTATCTTTAATTCCATGGGTTATTTATGATATGATGAATAAAAACCATTTTCTTCCCATTAGTTTTCATGATATGTTGAATGATAGATATCTTATGGCACACTTATGTATGAATGATAATGGGTGGGATCCTATTTCACCCTCAAATGCATTGGTTAAGGTTTTATACCTCATTAGATATAGATGTTGAGAATGAACATAATGAAAATTAGCTAAATTCACAAGATTGAGTGTGAACACAATGTAGATTAGCTACATTCACAAGATTGAGTGTGAACATGATGCCAATTAGCTTCATTCAAAATATTGAGCATGAACACGATGTGGATTAACTACATTCATAGTATTGAGCATGAAAACAATGCATATTAGCTATGCTCACAAGATTGAGCTTGAACACGATGCAGATTATCTATGTTTACAATATTGAGAATGAAAATGATGCAGATTAGCTATGTTTATAAGATTGATTATGAACACAATGTGAATTAGCTACATTCATAAGATTGATTGTGAAATTGATACAATTTTCTATGTTCACAATGATATGAATTCCTATGTTTATGCCTATTCCATAATTCTATATTATATACTTATGTTATTCTCCATGAATCATATTTATTATATAATTTTCCACACTCTTTTTACATAGAATTCATTGTTATTTTAATATTTCATTCCCTTTTATCATGACTTATGAACAAATTTTATTATCCCATGTTTTTAATAAGATATTTCTCCCCTTTTCATGTTTTCTCATGTGTTTATGATTTAACCCTTGATGAAATGTTGATAATCTTCCCCTTACGGAGTATTTGAGCCCACCCTTTTCTTATGTTTCTATTTCCACAGGTTATTAAGGAAAGTAATATTCATGATGTGTTTAGAAGAGTAGATTTTATGGATAATTTTTAGGATATATTTAATACTTTTCATGGATCAATCAGTTGATCATATAGTGATAAAAATGCCTATTAGTTAAAAAAACATGAGTTTTGTTAGTTATTTTTTGGTCCAAATTCTCTAAAACTCTAAACCTAAAAGATCTTGAGAATGTATTATAATGAAATATTTTATTTATTTCATGTAATTAGATGGTCACATATGTGGTATTTTATAGTTGGTTTTAGAGTTGAGTTTAGATAACTTTAGAGCTTAGGATGTTAGTTGAGGATAATTTAAGGCTTGATAAGTTAGGTTTGATCATAATTTAAAAGGTATAGATATTCTATCAGGTTAGTTGAGGTAATATTTAATATTTTGAGGATTAAGATAAGAGAAATTTAGTAAAAACCATCATGATAAGTCTAAGGTATAAGTATAAGTATATGATAACATCTTAAAGCTTTGGTAAAGTAGAGATTGCGTGGTTATCCTAGAAATCACATCCCTATTTGGATACTAGAAAGTGGATACAGCTGTGACATAGATACAACTAGGGGTAATCACCATAAAAAAGGATGGTTGAGTATTAACTCAATCTTCACTCTGGTCCATGATGAGTGGGCCTAATACTACACACATGGATAGACACTATCAGGGAATATGATTGGTTAATCACATTCTCTTTACAATCCATTACAAAGGATTTATTATATTAAGGAATTATGTTATGGAATATGAGAGAACCAAACCTGAAGAAACCAAGATTGAAATGAGAGTAATTTAGGTTGAACTAAAAGATATCATAATAATTTTAAATAGTAAGACATTTTGAGGTTGAATTTATCATGTAATTATCTTACAATAATTATCTTGTGGTGTTCAAAACTCATGATTAACTCATTTTTGTTTTTTAAAAGATAAAGCATGATGGGACCAAGTTTATAATGGATATTATTGGAAATACAATAGTTGTACTAATAATAAACAAAGTGTTATAGAAGCTAGTATTTAAAATCTCATGGTTATACACTCCCAACTATCACAAGTTATGATTAATAACTTGAGTTTTTCCAATCATACAAACACACCAAAGAAGTGAAGGATGGAATTTTATAAAATATCAGGTGATGAATATGATGAAGGAAAGAATATTCAACTTCCTACATGTCAAAAATGTGGGAATAAGCACCTAGGGTAATGTCTTAAAGGAATAATAAAATGTTTTAAGTGTGTAAGGATTGTCTATTGATCTTGTGTTCTTCAAAGAGATATGAAGAAGTCAACCAATATAATGGAAGGTATTGGAGTCCTAACTAATACACCATCCACACTTCAAAACATAAAATACAGGGAGTTTAGGTATTATGAAAATATATTCCCCAACCCAATGCATAATAAGGATTATAGGTATCAAAGGCCTCATAAACCTAGGGAATAAGGGAAAGACTATCCAATCACAACTAATGAAGTAGATTGTGATAATAAAGGAACACTTATCCTCTAATCTATATTTATGGATGACTTATTAGATTATAGTCTAGGGTATCTATAAAGTTATATGAGAACTTTAAAACACCACTCTAGTGATTTTATTATCGAATAAAACTTCTTATTGTATTGTATACCAAGATTAAGTTTATGGGAACATGCCTTGTGAAAATCATGTTATCCTTCCTTTAGATGAATTTAATGTGATTTTAGAAATGGATTGGATCCCTATAATTGTGTTGGTCAGAGTAGAGTACTCAAGAGGGGGGGGGGTGAATATAGTATCTATTAAAAATTTCTGTTTAAAAAGTATTCTTGAAAAGGTTCCCCAATAAATTTAAATACATCCCAATTAATCAAGGTTATATGGTTGTGAAAGTTTGACTATTTAAATAACTTCTTATAAGATTGATTAATTCTCAATAATCTTAATATCAATTATTAACATTACTTTTGAAGCTTTTCTAATAAGGAAAAACAATTATAACTTCTTTCCAAGATTTAAATATCAAAGTAAATTTAGTGATTTCTGAATTAAACAGTAAAATAGAGAAAACTAAAGTAAAAAACAGAGCAGATATGAAAAAAGTGGTTCAATCTCAAGCCTAGACCTAATACACTCCACTTGGTGATTACCTTCCACCAAGTAGTTTATAAATAAACTTGATCCACACCCTGAATTGGGGTTAACAAAAGTACACAAGAATGTCTAGGTCACACGACCTCTTACATAGTTCTTCGAGGGTATGAATTGAAAAGTCACACAGGGACCTCTTCCACACTTATCCATAAGAATAAACAAGTGTAAAAATATGTAAGAGAAATAATACCATGTATCCTTCAGTTTGATGCAGGAGACAATGCATGTTTAATACAGACACACACACACACTGCTCGAAAGATAAAAAATAATAAACAACTGAGAAGAAATGATGAGATAAGGTTAAAAGTTCTCTGAGTGTTAGTATATGCACCTTCTGACTTCTAGGATGAATCAGATGCAGAAATCGAGTCCTCTCATGGAAAACCGAGTATCGTAAGTCATCTAGATCTAGATCATGTTCTTTGTGGAGTTAAAGGAGTAGAAATGTTCTCGAATATAGGATTCGAGTATGCTTCATGTGTTCCTTAGTAGCGTCAGGTTGCATGAAAGCTCACACTTCTTTTTTATCGCGCACACACTTGTTTTTCAGTTACACTATTGTCTCCACATTCACCACAATCACTTCCTTTTCTTCTGGACATGTTGTTCTTTTTATTCTTGGAATGCATGTGTTGGAGCCGACATGATTCATGTATTATGCACCTCGTACCTTGTACTTTCAGGTGACATGTCTACAAAGAAACATTAATTAATTCAGTGCATTTAAAAGCTTCAAATATGACCATTAGAAATTAATTTTTTTTTAAAAAAAAATGAAAAAACAGATAAAGAAATGGCATCTCCTTGAAATGGTGTCTGATGTTCACAGATTCTGGATGGTGACGGTGTCTTGATGGTCACGGTGTCTGGATGGTCATAGTGTCTGGATGGTCATATTGTCTAGATGGTCACGGTGTCTGGGTCATTTTCCAGAAAAACACAACCGGTGGTAGACTCACGGTTTCTAAGACTTAGCCAAATCTCTGTACACAGACTTAAATAGTGATATTCATAGAATGAATTAAATTTAATCATTCATAAGAGAACTTTGTTATAAAAAATAGTTTACAATAATTATTTAAGGCATAAAGAAACTAATAATCTATACACATGAATCTAGATAGATTAAACATGATTAATAGGCTTTATAGAATGTATATGATTTGTGATTATTAAAACATGATTAATACATGAGGAGTCCAAAAATCTCCCCCTTTTTGATGATCACAAATCATGTGAGTGAGATATTTATTCTTAGGTAATGTGTCTCTTCTTTAAGGTGCATTTAGTGCATATATAATACATATTTCTCCCCCTTTTGGGATTATCAAATAGAGTAAATAAGAAGTAGAAAATAAAAGTGCACAATGCATTAGATGGATAAAAAATATCAGCACAAATAGTAAGTAATAAGAATACATAAAACATCCCTATCAAAAGAAAGTATTCACTGTTATTCAGTGCAGGCTTGTCTTCTCTTTTCCCGTGGCAGCAACATCAGAAGAAGAAGCCATAGGAGCATAGGTAGAAGTGGAAGAAGGGAGTGAACTAGTGGACAAAGACAGTAAAGGGAGTCCTTCAAAAATAGAAGGGGCCAAGGTAGGTGCAGTAGATTACCGAGGCAAATATTGATCAAGGATTACAGGCCTGATCTGACTCAGATCCTGAGAGACATACATAGATGTGGAGGCTAGGGTAGAGGATGAGAAGGTAGGCAAACTAGATCTCAAGGGTGCAGCTACAGGAGCAACAATGGAAATAGTATGAACATAAAGATAAGGCCTCAAAAGTTTGATGAAGTCAATAATGATCTCACCACTATACTGCATAGATTTATCAAATTCATCCTTGTTCTCCATAAACTTATCCAACAAAGTAGTAAAATATTTGAGATTTTGGACTTGATTTTTGAAAGCTTGAGTTATAGGAGGGATCCTCAGATTATACACAAGGTACTTGAAGTGGTTGTTCATGTCATTCTTAGAGAATATCCAATTGAAGTAGAAGTACACCTTCTTAGAAATTTCTTACTGAGCATCATTGACAATCTTGGAATGGATTATCACCAAATCAAGAACTCTGTCACTGTTTTTGATAACTTCAGATAGAGATTCCTTATCAAAGCCAATAAGCACAAATTGAAGTTCTTCTTTGACAAATGTTCGAAGTAGATCACTGTCTAAAGAAGGTTGAGATGATTGTTCAGAAGTACAAGAATCAGTGATAGTCGAGGTAAGGGATTTGAGTTTATTTAGAACTTTCTGGAGACAACCCTTATACTAATCAGTTAACTTTTTACACCAATAACAAGCTTACACATCTCTTGAACAATCTACTTGTTTCTTTCAGCCACCTTTTTAGCTAAGGAAGTTAGATGAGGTTGAATCAATGAGGCTACATCCTATGGGGTCTGACTAAAAATATCCTCAATAGGATAAGAAACAGGTTTTGATCTTGTGGTGACCACTCTCTGCATTTCTTCAACCACACCTCTTAGAGTTTTTACTTCATCACTGAGTAGTTTGTTCTCAACACTAAATTCTTGAATATCATGAAGCATCTTGGGTTAAATCTACCATATGAATTTTTCCAACAATAGTGAAGCATCTCTTTCACTCATATTGGTTACGGGAGTTGGTTGGATATTCATGAGTTTCTCAAGTCCATCCAATAGGGTAGCTCCAAATGCATTCAGATCATCCTTATTCACCAAGTTTGGAGATTCTTGTGAGGGTTAAGGAATAGAAGCTGAGATAGACTTAGGTTCCTTGGCATAGATAGCTTTAGGTGTAGATGACAGTTTCAAATGAAACATAGTAGATAGATCAATTCCTTTAACTGAGACTTCCTGGGAATCAGTAACATCAAAAATAACTGGGGAATTTATACCATGTATCCACTAAGCTTGGATCAATCAAATTAGGGACTTCAAAATATTCCATATTGAGGGACTACTCCCCCTAAATAGGTGAATCTTTCTCAGGAATGAGATATTTAGATCCTTGATCTATTTCCACAATTTCATCCCTAATTTCCTTAGCCATTTCCTTTCTAGACAAATGAAAGGCTTGCTCCATTCTCTCTTCAGCAGAAGGAATAACTTCAGGAACAACTTGTTCCTCTGGGTGTTCCTTAAGGGTAGCTTCTTGCACAATAGGAATATATTCTTCTATATTGTCTTCTATAACATTCTTTACACTTACCTTAGAAACATATTCTTCTTTTGAAGCAAGTAGTTCTTATAGATCAACAACTTCTTCAAGAACATGCACTTTGTTTTCAAATAAGACTTTAGGAGAATATTCATTATCTTCCTCAACCAGAATAGTTTCTCTTAGAGGTACAAAAACCTCTACTTCTTCTTCCTCATCAGAATATTCAACAAGTTCATATGGCTCCAAACTAGGATCAGAAATATCCTTAGGTCTTGAAGGGTGTTCCACTAAATTAAACTTTTCATAAACCCTGTCATTATCTTCCACCCATACTTTCTTCCATGGATTCTAATTGATTTTCATTCTCTTTACTATAAATTTTTAAAGATAGAACTCACAATACTTTATGAATTATTTATCTAGTCCAACCAATCCTTTTACATAAAGCATAGCTGAGATAAGACTTGAATAAAATAGGGAGGTTAACTTGGAGGTTGTCTTTATCAACTCACACATATAGCGTATAACATACTTTCATAGGTTGATCTTATGTCCGTTTTTCATGAGATGTATCAAAAATACATCCTGATACTTGAGTATAGAAAAATAACCTTTTTTGGGGCTAATAAAATTCTGAACAACCTTAAACAAGAGCCTAGATTCACCATCTATCTTAGCAGCTATGGCTCTACTCTTGGTTTCATTTCCAATTAAACTTCTCAAAGCTTCTTCCAAAACAAAGAACTCACTCGGAGGTGGAGGACCTCTCTGGTAGTCCTCACAAATACCCTCATGAGGTATCCCGAGGCATGCATCCCATAACCTCGAAGAAAAGGTACAAATCTAACTATTGATCCAACTTCACACAACATAACCATCTTTTGAATCAAAAAATAATTGAACATACTAGTAAAATTGTGAAACTAGCTTCAGGTAAATAGATATGTCCTCATTTGTGAACCAATCTAGTCATCCTTGCTCTGTTAGAACTTTCAACACCAAATACTTACTTGATAGAAGCCACTTAGGGAATATCTCCTTTTTAGGTACCACTACTCTGTTCACTAGGTTTGGATTCAGAGGGCCTTCAGTTGCTAATTTCGGCATGATTTTCAACTTCTTCTTTGAACTACAATTCTCAGGAGTTGACGATAAAGGGTGTTTCATCCTGGGCATTCACCAAAGGTTTGAGAGAGAGAAGGGTTAAAAGAGGGGTTACAGTTTGAGAGAAGAGAGCTCGAGTGAAGAATGAGTGAAACTTCATTTATTTTTTCATTTAGGGATATCAAGCATCACAAGATCAAAATCACAAGAAATTAAAGAATAAAACAATGAATTACCCTGATATAGGTTATAATGTATAAATAAAATAATAAATCATCTTTACGGTGAGACCATAATCAATTTTCACGGTGAGACTGTAATAAGCGTTCACGGTGAGACCATAACAGGCCTTTACGGTGAGACCATAATAGTGTGATTTATAAACTGTATGACCATATTGTTTGAGATAGTAAGTGCTAGACAATAACCAATAAATAGTAATTGTGATACCGTAAACATGAAACAACAAGTCTTGAGATAGTACAACTATAGAACTATTAGAGTTAAACAATAATCTCAATACAGTGACTTGTGAAACTATAAACTGTGAAACAATATACTTACTACTTAAGATTTATCATTCCCAATTCATGTATGATGTAATCTATTCTTTCAAAATTTAGTGGTTTGGTGAATATATCAAGCTGATATTCAGTTCCAATGAATTTCAAAGTGATGTCACCTTTTTGATAATGATCTCTCAAAAAGTGATGTCTTACATCAATATGTTTTGTCCTAAAGTGTGAAATATGATTTTTTGAGATGTTAATAGCACCTGTATTGTCACAATTTATAGGTATATGTCTGAATTGATATCCATAATCTAGTAATGTGTGTTTCATCCACAAAATTTGTGCACAAAAACTGCCAGCAGCTATGTATTCAACTTCTACAGTAGATAATGCAATAGAGTTTTGTTTATTACTAAACCATGATACTAGTGACTTGCCTAAAAGGTGACATGTTCTAGAGGTTATTTTTCTATCTAACTTACAACCATTGAAGTCATCATCAAAATAAATCACTAACTCAAATGATTGTCCTCCGGGATAGGAATTTCCAAGATTGGGTGTATGCTTGAGGTATTCGAAAAATATCTTAACAACATTTAAATGAGATTCCTTAGGATTTTCTTGAAACCAAGAATGCATACACACACTAAACATAATTTTAGGTCGGCTAGTAGTTAAGTAGAGTAAGCTTCCAATAATTCCTCTATAAGTGGTTTGATCAATAGATTTTCTATCTTCATCAAGATCCAACTTACAAGAAGTACTCATTGGAGTATCACTACTTTTAGTGCTATCAAATCCAAAACTTTTTAGAAGATATATAATATATTTTCTTTGATTTAAAATAATGCCATCATTATTTTGAAATATTTGAAATTCAAGAAAGAATTTGAGTTCACCCATTAAACTCATTTCAAATTTGTTTTGCATCATTTTAGAAAATTTAATACATAAAGAATTTTTTGAATATCTAAAGATAATTTCATCTACATAGATTTGAACTACTAAAACATCATTGGAAATTAGTTTTATAAAAAGTTTAGGATCAACTATTTATTTTGTAAAAACTTTGGAAATAAGAAAAGTACTTAATCTATCATACTAAGATCTTGGAGCTTGTTTTAAAACATATAAATATTTTGATAATTTAAAAATATGGTTTGGAAAATGAGGGTTTGTAAAACTAGAGGGTTTCTCAACAAATACATCCTCAGTTATATACCCATTTAGAAATTCACTTTTGACATCCATTTGACATATTTTGAAATTCAAATGTGCAGCATAAGCAAGCAAAATTCTGATGGCTTCAAGTCTAGATACTAATGCAAAGGTCTCTTCCTAGTCAACTACTTCTTCTTGACTATATCCTTGTGCAACCAATCTAGAATTATTTCTCACTATATTACCAGCTTCATTTACCTTATTTCTAAACACCCATTTAGTGCCTATGGTGAATGTGTCTTTGGGTCTATCAACCAGTTTCCAAACTTTGTTCCTTTCAAACTGATTAAGTTATTCTTGCACATCCATCACCCAAAATTCATCAGTGATAGCATCATTAATGTTTTTAGGTTCAAGTTGTGACAAGAAGACTTGATGTTCAACCTGATTTCTAAGAGAAGCTATAGTTTGAGTTTCTTTGTATAAGTCTCCTACAATAGCATCTAAAGGATGGTTCTTAAGAGTTCTAACAGCTCTAGAAAAATAAGGACTGGTGATTTCAGGTTCTTCAACAGGGTCAGGTTCACTGTGACCTGAATCTAAATAATTTCTAGAACTGGAAGTTTTCACATATTCTTTTATAGGATGGTTAGAGGATTTTTAATTAATATCCAAATTTGATACATCATCCTCCAAGTTTTGTAGAGTGGTATTAGGCTCATGTGGATCTGTTTCATAAAATTTGACATGAAAAGATTCTTCCACATATTTAGTTCTTTTATTAAACACTCTATAGGCTTTACTAGAAATTGAATATCCTAAGAAGATTCCTTCATCACTCTTGGATGCAAATTTGTCAAGATTTTCCTTAGTATTAAGGATATAGACTTTGAAACCATATACTTTGAAGTAGATAACTTTTTGTTTTCTATTGTTCCACAACTCATATGGAGTTCTTTTAAGGATAGGTCGAATCAATACTCTATTAATAATATAACATGCTGTATTTACAAATTCATCCTGAAAGTAAATAGGTAAGTCATATTCACTAAGCATAGTTCTAGAAATCTCTTGCAGGGTTCTATTTCTTCTTTCTACATCTCTATTCTGTTGAGGTGTTCTAGGGGCAGAGAAATTATGACTATAGCCATTTTGTGAGCAGAAGGATTTAAAATATTGATTTTCAAACTCACGGCCATGATCACTTCTTATGAATTTAATTCTAAGTCCATTAAGGTTTTCTACAGTTTTGGAATATTTGGTAAAATGAGAGTAGGATTCACTTTTATGAGCCAAAGAGAAAGTCTAAGTATATCTAGAAAAATCATTTACAAGAACATAAACATAGTGTTTCCCATTTAAACTATAAAATTTAGATGGTCTAAATAAATCCATGTGAACCAATTTGAGAGGTTGAGAAGTTGACACTTCTTTCTTTGGTTTGAAGGAGATTTTGTGTTTATTTTCTTTTTGACAAGGATTACACACTTTATCATTTGGAAACTCATGTTTGGTTAGGTCTTTGAATAAGAGTTTTCTAGTTAACTTTCTATGGGAGTGAGTGTTACAGTGTTATAGTCTCCTATTCCAAATCCAAGAATATTTGTGAAACACACTTAAACATGAATCATTTTGAGAAGCTAAAGAGTGTAAGTTAACATAATATATATTTTTATTTCTTAATGCAGAAAATACTAATTCATTTTTAAAATTAAAAACATTGCACGCATCTTTTTCAAATTTGACATGAAATCCATCATCACATAATTGTGAAACACTAAGAAAATTATATTTCAATCCATCAACAAAAATTACTTTGTAAATAAAAAATGAGTTAGAGTTACCGATTTGGCCAAGGACAATAATTTTTCCTTTGGCATTGTCACCAAAGGTGACATGTCCTCCATCAATCTTTATTAAGTTCTTGAAGCATGAATAGTCTCTTGTTATGTGTCTCTAACACCCACTGTCCAAGTACTATAAGATTTTATAGGAACTCTTTAAGCAACTTTCCTACAGAATAGTCAAATAAAAACATATTTTTTTACCCATAATTGTTTGGGTCTAGTAATATTAGTGAATAGTGCCTTAGGAACCCATATCTGCCTCATAGGTTTCCTATAATTATTGTGTAAAGTATTTGAAAAATAAACACTATATGGTCTATAAAATCTTGAAATAGTAGTGAGTGTGTCATAACTTGAACTACCTGAATGTTTTACAGAACTAGGAGTAAATCTATATGTCCTAGATTTAGAAAAAAATTAGTTCTTCTGAAATTTCTTTTACCATGTTGATAGCCAATACCAGTAGTATATTTAGGAGAAATCTGTTTATCTAGAATTTATACCAAAGTATCTTTACCATTAGTAAACCTTTCAAGATCCTTTTTCAATTACTCATTAGATAATTTTAGTTCATTTTTCTCTCTGAGTAATTGAGCATTTTTCTCTCTTTTTACAGTGAGTTTAGTTTTAACAGTTGAGGTAAGAGCATGTTATTTATTTAAAGACTTGTATTTATCTTTTAGTTAATTTTATATATCTTTAATCATATTACAACACTCAAACATTTCTTCATTAGTCATATTTTCATAGTCACTCTCATCTCTAGAATAATAGTAATTGTGTATAGGAGATTCCAGTGTTACCTTAGATGTGTTTTTTATAAAACACATATTGTCTTTGTTAGCCTGTTCATCATGTGAAGATTATGAGTCACTTGAACTATCCTCAGATACACTCCATGTTGCTTTAATTGCCTTTTTATACTTTCTATATTTGTCTTCAAATCTCTTTTTGTACTTGAGCTTGGGAAAGTCAGCCTTGATATGTCCTTTTCGCTTACATTCATAGCATAAAATCTCATCAGACTTGTCACTTCTTTTCCAATATTTCTTCCAACTTCTTTTTTGATCATATCTTCCCTTGAAGTTAGGCTTTCTAAAAAAGTTCTTCTTATTGTAAAATCTTTTAAACCTTTTGGATAATTGAGCCATATCCTCATCACTGTCAGGTTATGATTGTTCACTGCTGGAAGTTTCTACAAAAATGTCCAATTTACCTTTCTCTTTGGGTTTAGAGGTGGTGGTATTGAACGCAACAGATTTTATTTTGGGTTCATCCTCCTATTCCTTGTTGAATTTCAGCTCCTCTTCATAAATCATCAGTTTTCCAATGAGTTATTTTATAGGTAGCTTGATGATGTCTCATGACTCTCTGATAGAGACAGAGGTTCCTCTCTATCTATTAGGTAGGCATCTGAGAATCCTCATGATTTGTTCTTTGGTAGTGACTTCTATTCCAATGGTGTTGAAAATTTCATTGAACCTGAGATAAATGTCAGAAATAGGCTCATCAGGTTTCATTTTAAAGTTATTATATTTAGTAGTATAAGTATTAAGTCTCATTTATTTCACACTAGAAGTTCCTTCATGTGAAATTGACAAGGTATCCCAAATTTCATGGCCAATTTTACACGCAGAGATTCTATTAAATTCCTTATCTTCTAAAGAGTAGTATAAAACATTCATAGCTTTGAAATTGTTATTATAGGTAGTTTTGGTAGGTTCATCCCAAGTGATTCTATCAGTAGTAGGAATCTTATATTCATATATAACTTAAGACTATATTTCAAAGCTCATAGTTTCTAAATGCATTTTCATTTTAATTTTTCATTGAGCATAATTGGTTCCATTAAAGAATGGTGGTCTGTTTGTTGCAACACCTTCCAATATATTATCCATAATAAAGAAATACTTTAAAAGATCTATAAATTTAGAATTTATAGAAATTTACAGATCTTTAAATTTTAGCTACAATCATAGTGGAATAGGGTCAAACACAGAGTCTTAATAAACAACCTCTGATACCAAATGTTGGTCGGAGTAGAGTACTCAAGAAGGGGGGGGGGGTGAATTGAGTATCTATTAAAAATTTCTATTTAAAAATTATTCTTAAAAAGGTTCCCCAATAAATTTAAATATAGCCCAGTTAATCAAGGTTATATGGTTATGAAAGTTTGACTGTTTAAATAACTTCTTAGAAGATTGATTAATTATCAGTAATCTCAATATCAGTTATTAACATTACTTTTGAAGCTATTATAATAAGGAAAAACAATTATAAATTCTTTCCAAGATTTAACTATCAAAGTAAATTTAGTGATTTCTGAATTAAATAGTAAAACAGAGAAAACTAAAGTAAACAACACAATAGATATGAAATAAGTGGTTCAGTCTCAAGACGATACCTAATCCACTCCACTTGGTGATCACCTACCACCAAGCAGTTTATAAATAAACTTGATCCACACCCTGGATCGGGGTTAACAACAGTACACAATACTGTCTAGGTCACACAACCTCTTCTACAGTTCTTCATGGGTATAAACTAACAAGTCACACAGGGACCTCTTCGACACTTATCCATGGGAATACACAAGTGTAAAAAGATGTAAGAGAAAGGATATCTTATATCCTTTAGATTGATGCAGGAGATAGTGTGTGTTTAATACACACACACACACACACACACTTCTATAAAGATAAAAAATAATACACAATCGAGCCAAAATGATGAGATAAGGTTAGAAGTTCTTTGAGTGTTAGTCTATACATCTCTGGACTTTTGGGATGAAGCAAATGCAGAAATCGAGTCCTCTCACGGAAAACAGAGTATCGTAAGTCAGCTAGATCTGGCTCATGTTCTTCGTGGAGTTGATAGAGTGGACATGTTCTCGACTCTAGGATTCGAGTATGGTTCGTGTGTTCCTCCATAGTGTAAGGTTGCATAAAATATTGTGCTTCTTTGTTATCGTACACACACTTGTTTTTCTGTTACACTGTTGTTTCCACGTTCACCACGATCACTTATTTTTCTTCTGGCCACATTGTTATTTTTATTCTTGGAATACATGTGTTGGAGCCATCAAGATTCTTGTATTCTACACCTCATACCTCGTACTATCAGGTGACATGTCTACAAAGAAACATTAATTAAGTCAGTGTATTTAAAAGCTTCAAATATGACCATTAAAAATTAAATTAAAAAAATGAAAAAACAGATAAAGAAATGGTGTCTCCTTGAAACAGTGTCTGGATGTTCACGGTGTCTGGATAGTCACGGTGTCTAGATGGCCACGGTGTCTGGATGGTCAGGGTGTCTGAATGGTCATGGTGTCTGGATGGTCACGGTGTCTAGATGGTCATGTTTTCTGGATGGTCACAGTGTCTCGATGGTCATGGTGTCTGGGTCCTTTTCCAGAAAAACACAACCGGTGGCAGACTCAATGTTTCTAAACTTTTCCAAATCTCTGTATATAGACTTAAACAGTGATATTCATAGAATGAATTAAATTTAATCATTCATAAGAGAAATTTATTATAAAAAATAGTTTATAATAATTATTTAAGGCATAAAGAAACTAATCATCTATATACATGATTCAAGATAGATTAAACATGATTAACAGGTTTATAGAACATATATGATTTGTGATCATTAAAACATGATTAATACATGAGGAGTCCAACAACTTACATGAAAAATTATTTGGAACAAGTAAATCACATTTGATATCAACTTATCATAATATATAAATGAAAGGATGATTATAAACACCCTTTTGAAGTAAATTATATAATTTGGGCCTTGATACTGAATAAAGATAGACACTTAGCTAAAATAGGTAGAGAAAAATTCGATGTTAGTGATAATCCTATTCTGAGGAAAAAGATATATTTTCTAAGTTTTCAAGGTTAATACTCCTCTAGAAATTATAACTTGAGTCATGTATATATTTTAGATACTATTAGATATTTTAATTAGTAGATGATAATTAAAATTGCGAGGATGCAATTTATTTAAGGGGGAGAAGAATGTAACGACCATATATTTCACTATGTATTTTCCTTAAATAAATATTATGTTGATAACTTGTTATACACATAAAATTGAACTAAATAAAAACCATGATACATTAAAATAAAATTTTACTATTATTATATAGTTGTTAATTTAGCAGATATAAAATTAAATAACCATATTATGAAATCTTCAAAGAAAATGGAAAGAAATGACATTGAGTAGAGGAAGTCTCCCTTATGAAGCTAATATGTACAATATCAAAATAGAGGTAGATTTACTAGGGTTTTATCTAGAACAATACTAATCTAAACTCAAATAATTACAACATGAGTGAAATCATGTATGAGAGAAATTCAAGCTCATGGAAATTACCATGAGATCTATGCTAGCAAAATCGCCACCCTCGACTGCCACCAGAGCATACCTTATACTTAGATATTATGTAGAGATATTTAGAGGATATTTCAATATAAATTATGATAATATAACTGGAAAATTATTAATATAATAATTTATTTATCACATGTATTTTACACATCTCACATTTTGACTTTTAATGAAAATGAAAATTTAATTTTTTATAAAAATAAATTTTCATTATATTTCATATTAAAAGATAAATTTATACATTTTATAATTTTAATTTTATTAAAATAAATTAATTTTAAAATTAATAATTTCAATATTAACTTAATGTGAATTTTAATATTTTTTTTGAAATAATTGATTTTTAGGTGAATAGTGAAAAATATGATTTTTACTAAAATTACAGCGTTTATGAATATATCAAGAAGTAAATTTATCTTAAAAACTTATAAAAACATATTTAAATATAAAATATGTATTTAATGATTAAAACTATACATTTAAAAATAATATCATGAATTTAACAACTTAAGTAACATTTTCTAATAAAAACCATTTTAGGTATTTTCTTTTAATTAAATAGTATTTTGGTAAAATTTTATTTTATATTGATTTAAAAGCCACATAAATTTTATTTGTTTTATAATAAACCAATTTATATCTTTAAAATAAAATTAATTGATAATTTTATCCTACACATAATATATAAGTTTTAAAATACACTTTTTCTAAAAATGGGTTTTTATAAGTTACATGCGTTAATGTTAACATTAATTTTTATCACACATAAAAAGTTTATTTGATAATTTTTTTCATATTTTAAATAATTAGGTAAAATTTATGTAATAATTATTATTTTATTTTTAATCATTAAAAGTAAATTACATAGGTAAAAATTAGTTACCGCGGTAAAACCAAAAGCGGTAAAAGTGAACATTATAAGAATAAAGGACTTAAAAACATGCCTAAAACATGTGTGAAAATGGATTTCATGGTCTTATAAACCTTATATAATCCCAAAATCCATCATTATATATTTTGGATTCTTCTTAACATGTGAATCTTGTGCTCTCTCTATATAAAGTTGAAATATTTACAAAAATTCCATCCTCACCCTTATAAAAGGGACCTCTCACTACCCCTTCAATACCACCCTAAAAATTTGGTTTCTATTTAAAAATATTCCCTTTTTTAATTCCTCTATAACACCATTCCTTTTTATTGAGCCTATGGTTATACTACATTAGCTTAAGACCTCTATTTCTAAGGGAAAACCCAAGTCCATAACATGAGTACTTTTTTTCCTAACATTTTTATTTTCTTGCTTAATTTTTCCAATATAATTTTCTAATTACTATATAATTAAATAATTATTGTTTTTATATTTAATTTTATTATTTTAAGATAATAACTATTCACCACATTTCTCCATTTCTGTTAAGAAAAATGAAAACTTCATTAGTGCGTGTGCGGACTACTGCCTCCACAAAGTAACATATCTCATTTTCCATCTAGTTTATTTATTATTTATTAAAATATATTAAAATATGATTCAAAACCTTAAAATTATATAAATAATATTTTTATTCTTCTTTAATAATGATATTTTTCCAAAATAAACCACTTTTATAATCAGAATCTTCTATTAATTATGGTATGTTATTGTTTGGGTAGGTCTAACTATCTACTTTAACAATGATTTAAAATATTATCATGGATGAATATGTGAACTTAATTAATGATAATTTATGATATAAATAATTAAATAATTATTTTATTTTGGGTCTGTAATGGTGACATTATTATTAAACTCATTAATTAAGATACCAACATCTGTTTATTAAAAATCACCAAAACATGCTCATCGTCAATTTCATCATTAAGGATTGTAATAAAACTACCATATAATAAAATTATATAATTATAAATAATTATTAAACATTAATTAAATTAAATTTTATTATTTTTTAATGATTAAATCTATGTAAAGGATAAATAACTACACTGTTATTATAAAACTAGTTCAAAACGATCAAGATCACTCACACCTGATATTGAATATAAACATTAACCAACTAATATAAATGTATATAATAATTATAAATTAATTTTATAAAAGTATTTATATATTAATAATATTTTTAAAAATTTTATCAAGATATTTATTTTTTATACAGGATATCCAGGTGCTTTAGTGGAAAATAGAAATTAAGGTAAGGGTTTCTTTGTCTAATTTTCAATTCTATGAGAAATGTTTGATATTATGCACCATAATTTATTTTAAATGTTTTGATTACTAAATAATGAATATATTGTTACATATTAATGAAATTTATGGGGTTTTAATATCCTTATCATTTCCTCTCCTTAGATTCCCTTCATTTCAAAAGATACCAAAGTTGTAAGGGTTTTTGTTAATTGAACTCTCTTCATTGAGTTAAAATACTCATTATTGAACTTATTTCTTCCAATATTATTTTATTCCACCACAATATTTTATTTCATGGTACTTTATATTCTACTCTAATGATAATTAATTTTTAATCCAAATATTTTACCTTGATAAATCTCTTTCTAAAAAGTTATATCATTATTAAGAATAATTCTCATTCACTATATTGACGATTTCCCCTCCTTGTCCATAATTTAATTTCATACCATTATTATACTTTATATTTTGGAATAAAATTGTTTATTATCTAATATAACATTTATATTTACCTTATCCTTTTTATTAAATAATTATTTTACTCTTTTTATGATGTGGGATTTCAACAAGGGTGTTTCAAAATATTAAAAAAAATTCCATCCTTTCAAAATAAAATGACAAATATTACACCCCAAATACCTTTTGATAACCTTTATTTCCTCTAATGGATCTATCATTGAAGTTTATTTTTCAAAATTAAGTTTTCTTATAAATCTTCTACTTATCCTTTTTGAAACCTTTATGTATTTTTAAGGATATATTATTAAAGATTATTTTTAAAAGTGAAAGTTTTCAAAGTGTTTTCACTTAACCTTTATAAAAATTTTATGTATTTTAAAAGGCTTCATTATTGATATTTATTTAGAAATATTGATTTTGTAAAAAATATTTATTTTCAATTTTTTAAAATTGAACTTTTTGAAAATGAATTTTCAAGGTGATTTATAACTTCATCACTTACTCCAAAGTTAAAATCATTTTCTACAAAACAATTTTATTATTTTTCAAAAATCTTCATCTTTATCTATAAATGAATTATTTCCTTGGATGTTATTTTTCATAAACCACCCTTTTAATGTTATTATGAAATAATCTTTTTGGGTGATTAAATTTTGGTTATCAACCATTTACATTCTCGAGGTCAATTTTGGTGATACCGTCTAAAAATGATATAAAACCCATATTTCTTTCCATGGGTTCCTTATGATGTGATGAATAAAACCCATTTTCTTTTGGTGGATTTTCATGATATGTTGAATTATTAATTTATTATGGCACACTTATGTATGGATGATGATAGGTGGGATCCTATATCACCCTCTAATACATTGGTTATGGTTTTATACCACATGTGATAAAGATGTTGATAATAAAAACAATGAAAAGTGGGAATACTCACAATATTGAGCAAGAACATGGTGAAAATTAACTATATTACAGATTATATGCATTTACAATATTGAGTTTTAACATTATGCATATTATATAATTTTACAATATTGATAATGAACATGATGAAAATTATCTACATTCATAATATTGAGAATAAACACAATGCATATTAGCTATGTTCACAAAATTGAGCCTTAACACAATGCAGATTAGCTATGTTCACAAGATTGATCATGAACACAATGAAAATTAGACACATTCACAATATTGAGCATGAACTCTATGTGGTTAGTTATTTTCACAATGATATGAATTTTTATGCTTATTCCTATTCTATAATTTTATATCATATGCTTATGTTATAATCTATAGATCATGTTTATTATATCATGTCTCCACACTATTTTCCCATGGTATTTTTTTTTCTTTTGGGACAAAATTCCCTTGTATCATGAATTATTAATAACTATTATTGTTTTATGTTATTTTAATAAGATATTTATCCCTTAATCATGTGTTCTCTTATGCATATGATTTAAATCTTGATGACATATTGATAAGATTTCCCTTACTGAGCATTTGATCTCATCCCCTTCTTAATTTTTATTTTCCCCAGGTTATAAAGAAAAGTAATATGTATGATGTTTCAAGAAGAGTAACCTGTATGAATAATTTGTGGGAGATGTTTAATACTTGTTATGGATTAATTAGTTTCTTATATAGTAGAAAAATGTATACTGGTTGAAAAATAAATGGGTTTTGTTAATTACCTTTTGTTATAATTCTCTAAAACTCAAAACCTAAAAGATCATGGGAATGTTTTGTAATAAAAAATTTTATTTAATTCATGTTATTAGATGGTCATGTCCTCAGGCTATTATAATCCTAAACCATATTTCCATATCACCACTGCACAACTCATGGTTTCTCATTATATCCAAACTCATTATCAATGACCTAAGGAAATGAATCCAATATAAAGATGAAACTTGGAACCTATATACAATAATTTAAGTACACAAAAAAATGTATTTACAAAGTGTGAGCTAACAAGCCTGGTGGGATCTCACCAGGGAGTCTAGGTAATTCCTTTCATTATGTAGTTCATTATTACTAGTTTGAATTACATTAGAAAATAATAGTTTCCATTCTTTGTAAATAATAAAATCAACCCAAATTATACTTTATGATAATAAAAATGAAGCCACCTATTTACTTATAAAACACTTTAAAAATCACAATACATGCCTTTGATTTTCATAAAGACCAATAAAACCCTTTTTTTCTCATTTAAAACTATTCATGAAATTCCAAACAAGAAATGATACTTTCCCCCATTTTCATTAATTTTTTTTACCATAAATAAAATTTGAAAAACCATTTAAAAATCAATCCAAAGACAAAGGAATAAAGCACAATGAAAACCCAACACCACTATGTCAAGTGAATATCACAAGGTAAACAATACAAAGGATCTTATAACAAGAAAACATAGTGAAATACATACCAGCGAGACAGAAATACACTTTATTGAACCACCAATATAGGAATAAGTTTTATGAGAAACTCCCTTGATCATAATGTGGGATGATCCTAAAATTTACCAAATACACGAGACTAATTTTTTCCTATGTTTCATCCAAACCAAAACACATTCCACTCAATTGAAGGTTTTGGGTGCAGCGAAAGTACCTATTGGGCAGTTTCCAACTCAGATTTTTGTTATAATCAACAAATAATATGAGATGTACATGATAAATAATTACATGAACAAAGTAATTAATTTAAATATTAATTAACATAAACACCAGACTCGATAAGGAAAGATTCAAGGGAAGAATCCCTCTGGAGGTGATCCACACGTGCTTCACATAACTCCAAATGTCATCGTAAAAATCACTGGGTGCTAGAATAAAATATTCTGATATATTAATCATTTTCCTATGATCACTACAAGAATTACTATGGGTGAAAGGACTCTTCTTGATCTATCTAGTTTTGAGAGTTTTTTGGAAGAGTATTTCTCTACATTATTGAAAGTATTATATGAGAAGATCTCTTTAGGGTTTTGGACAATTCTCTCTAGAATTTCTTTATGCACAATGATGATTAGGTTTATAAATGACACAATCAAGTTTATATAGAGATAGGATTAGGAAAATAATTATTTCACCTAGACCCTTATTACTTTTCTAAATTCCTGATAAACCTCAGGTCTAAAATAATAATAATATTATTATTTACTTAACATGCTTCAAATTCATAGATAAAATAAATATTATTTTCCTTGAATAAAAAAATAAATATATATTAAAATAATTAATATATCTTTTTTCATCAGGCCATTAACTCAGATCAAATCCTCCTAAATATTTATTAGACCATGAATAACGATGATTTATTTAAATAAATAAATATCACTGTATTATTCACTGATAAATAAACAAATATTATATTTAATAAAATTGAAAATAAATAATAATTAAATATTCAACTCACATATATATTCTATTGAATAACCAGTGACTAAATATTTTAAATTAATCATACATTAATATTTATTAAACCACACATGAAAATAAAATTTATTCAATATGTTAAATCTATATAGAATTTTACTAAAGTTCTGAATACACTTAGTGTGTGACCCACTAGGCCCCTTTTTTAGTGGAATTATATTATTACACATAAATTATAAGGTTAGAGTCTAGAAACACACCAAGACACCCATAGAGAAAAAGGTTAAATGTCATAATTACTATAATTACATATGAACACACACTGTATAATATAATCCATTTGTTTTGATATTTCTAATTATACATGTTTCATACTGGTGTCATCAACCTATGTGTTTGATGTTTCTTTCTTTGACTTTTCAGAAATGGACTTTCTGATAAAACCACCATCTCCATAGACTTAAACAGAAAATTATATTCCAATAAAAGGTCATGATATATAAAATTATATTAAAGTATATAAGGGATAAATCCTTTCTTGTAATACCCATTAATAAAAATTCATTCGTGACGCACCCAATGCATCTTACCTTTCCACATGCATATGTCATCAGAGTTTTGATAAATACATAAATGTGAATGACTCATGGTATACATTAATAATAATATTAAATTACATGTATGATTAAACATGTCTATAGATAGAAACATCCAATGAAACATATAAATATGGATTTCCCATTGGCGGTTCTTGTTCTCATAAAATCCTTACTTGAGATTACCAAATATGAATGTTGGGAAAAAAATCCCTTGAGGTAACATTATAGTGTTTTTGGGTTGATTATGTTTGTTGAAAAAGAAGGTTTCCATGGTTAGTTGTGAAGTCCCAGAGATATTTTTTATAATATATATTGAAAAATATCCAATAAAAAGGAATGGATGCTCTGGAGGTGGTATAAAAATTGCATATATAAGATGACACTGTTTCCTAGTGTTTGCCAAATTTTTGGATCCAAAATTTGGAGAATGGATAAATTTGTTTTTAGAAAAGGATGTTGCATGCAAGGGTAAAGGTAGTTTAAATTTTTTTAACACAAGTGGAGTTTCAGGACCATCATGTCAAAATTTGGAAAAGGAAAAAGGTGCACAAAAGATAAGAAATTGCTCGAAAGATAGTTTGTGTGATAATAAGTTTTTTCATACAAAGAAGGAGTGAAAGGATCTTAAATTCCAATTACACCATTAAAATTGAGTTACACACAAGTAGATTTTATAGATAGACACATAAAAATATGGAAAATGGATGAGTTTCATGCAAAATATGAATTTGTGTGAAAATGGTTTTACGCACCAAATACGATGTTAAAATCAAGCTTATACGCACAGGGAAGACGTGTAAGGATTTTTCATGCAAGGTTAAAAATGTTTATAAATATGTGGTTACCCCTCTCATTTTGGAAGATCAACCCTTATAGAATATCAGGGCTCTGAATCATGTAAGAGGTGTGTGTAAAGGGAGTTGTGTACAAAGATAGTTGCATGAAAATCATAGAAGTTGTATGCAAAGAGTGTTGCGTGAAGAAATGATTACAATATATATTATGCATAGAAAATAAGTTGTCTTCATGACCCAGGGAGGTGCATGTAAAGTATAAAAGTTTTTTTCAAGAGTAAGTTTCATAATAACCCAAAAATTTCATGAAGGTTGGAAGTTTCACAACCAAGTACAAATGTTGAGTGCAAGGTGGTAGAGTTGCACACAAGACATCCAAAGTTTGCATGAAATAAAGAGTTGTGTGAACCAGAAGGGATTAACCAATGAATCTATGGTAAAGTGGTATTCATCAAGGGGATGGAAGTAGACCTTGAATAGATCATCTACCTATAGTTGAGGATGCATTCATTATTGATAATTAAGGGACATACAAGTCTATAAACCATGTATGGATCATTTCTGGAGTAATGATAAAAGAAAAAGGAAGAATATGATCCTTTCCAATGGAAGTGAGCTAATAAAAGGGAGATTTATGGAGTGAACATTGGGAAGGTAGTGAGATATCCCTAAACCTTGAAAGGTAGTGATCCTAAGAATAGAAGTGATCTATCCTGATCAACATTTTGACAGTGGGACTTAGTAAATTTAGTACATTGACAGATTTCCATTGTATGCTCCTTAGATGTATCCCATTAAGGGTGAACCAAGTAAAAATTTGTGTGTTTGTACATTTTCTTTCTTGATTTACTTTTAATGAATCATCATTAGATTAAGAAATAAAGACTAAGATTAGAAAAAACACTTAAGAGAAAATAAAGTTACCCTTATAATAAATAGTTCAAGATCCAATGGGGCATGAAGAATTTTTAAAAGAATATCCATACCCTGATTCACCCCCCTATTAGGGTATTTAAGCCCCTTTTGGGCCTAATAATTGGTATCAGAGCATTGGTTTCTTTTATAATATTTGTTTTCTATGATTTGGTTCAGTCAATTATTTAAATTGAAGTTTTAGTTTTCTCTTATCTCATTGTGCAATTGGAAAGGTAAGAACTTCAAAGAAGAAGCATAAGTTTTGTGGAATTTCTTAGTGTGAAAGTATCTATGGAAAAAGTGTGATTCTGTTAAAGGAAACCAAAAATGTATTAGATTGTGAGACTAATTCTTCATTCAAAGATGTTACATGAGTAAATGAAGAACTAGACATGAAAAGTGATGTTGGAACTACTGATGATGAATAAATTCCATGAAGGCCATTAATAGATGTTGTTTACATGAAAAAGGAATTAGATCAGAAATTAAAAGAGGAAAACAAGTCTCAAGATATTCAGATCCAAGTACTAGAAATTGAGTTCAATAATATAAAAGGATTAAATCAAAGGCTTATTGATATAGATACTGATCCAAGGTAGAAGAATAATTCCCAAGATAAAGAACTGCAAAAGTTGTATATAAAGATAGAAAAAAATCAAAGATGATGACAAGGGAAAGAATATGAAATTAGAAGAAATTCAGAATATAGATGCCAGAAATGATGATCTTTCTACATAGCCATATGAACTAGTTCAGGAGAACTAAATACTACAGCAGTAGAATGCATGTTGTGATGATTATGTTGCCTATAATGTTTCTAAAATAAAGGATCAAGATGACATGATAGATAAATCACCCAAGAATTGGAAGATGAGATAAATAGTGTGAATAACCCCATAAGAGAACATAATTCTCAACTTGAATATAGGGATAATAAGATTCAACAATTGGGAGAATATATAGAACTAATCAAGAAAGAAGTGGGGGAATCGAAGGCAAATAACAAGCCCACATTAAAGGATGCTTTGCATTTACTATTTGACTACCCTTAGGAAGGTGATACTGAAATGAAATGAAAATATTCTATTTTAGAGTAAAAACATGAAATGATTGTATCACCCCAAAGGACATCCAGTTTTGGAAAAAACACTATTGGATATGATAAACCCTCTCCCATTCATGAAAGGAAGAGAGCCATGAATAGTTACATAAATAGGGAAAATTTTGTAGGTGTTGGAAAGAAGCCTAAAAAGACTTATACAAGAAGTGATGATAATATATGATATTTCTATGGGATGCATGGACATATATCAAGTTTTTTGAGGCTCTAGAATATATTTCATGGTGTGAAGACATAAATATTTCTAAATCTGAGAATAAGGAGAATCTTCTTGAAGAATATGAAAGAAAAGTTTCCTAGAATAATGTAGCCAGTAAATTATACTATTGTGGAAGATTGAGAAAAAATATGAGTATGTGTTAATAATCCTAAGGGATTAATGTCCGAAGAAGAATAACTATTAATGCATCAACATCTCATCCAAGAAATGATGACATGAAGTATGTTTTTAATGAGAGATGTATTATATGTTCTAATCATGGGAATTTGGAAATATATTATAGCTGGAAGAAGGTAGGAGAAATATCCTTATAATGGAGGAATAATAAAGATAATATGACCAGTGGAAAGATTCCTAGTCAAAGAAAGAGTCATGGAAAATTCCATATTAGTGAAGCCTCAAATAATGAAATTTATACTAATGTTTTTAAACACAAAATTGTGAAAAAGTAAAAACCTATATAATCTAAATATTAGTATAAGTCTCAACATGTGGGTAAATAATGTTTAGTCATGTGTCTGGAACAATTGAAGTTGGCTGGGAAGTTGTAATAAGCACAAAATAGTATAGTTCTTTGCAAGAAAGTATCAAAGGGTTGATCCATTAGGATAAACCACAATTATCTTCTTGAGGATTCTAGATGTATCCCCTCTCCCTATGTGTTTAAATTCTTTTAACTGATGTTCACATGTTTCAAGTTTTATGGGAGATACAATCCATTGGGAAGTTGCATAAAAATATGAAAAGTGGTGATGTGATGTGATCCAAAATGTCAACTGATTCAAATCAGTTATCAGAGCTAAAGAATAAATCTAGAATAATTACTTAAAAGGATTTAATGGTCTATGGATGGTTGATATGTATGGAAGTAATTGAGTTCAATGGATAATGATGTTGTTATTAAATTTACCTCTTGTTTCCTACACTAAGTTCCAAATTAGTATGCTTCGCGGTTTCGTTGACAACTCATTTCTAAGTGGTGAGTTCACCAAATGAAAATATTATTGAAGGTAGCTACAACTAGAAAATGTTATTTAACTGAAGTTTTTTCTCAAACCTTCTGTAAAATGTGAAGAAATTATGCAGGAGAAGAATAATGTTTGTGGGTCTAAATAGTGGGACTAAAAACAGAAAGTGTTGCATATAATAGGGGGAGAATTATATATCCTAATCACATGAAAGATCTAAATGGTATTTAGAGGATGATAGTGTTAGTATATGTCTATGACATAATATTTTGTGGATAAAATGAATCACAATATATAAATTTCATATAATTCATGAAAAGTGAATTCAAAATGTTAATTATTGGTGAACTGACATTTTTACTTGGTTTACAGGTAACACAATGAAATAATGGAACATTCATTTCTCAATATAAATATTCCAAGGTGGTTTTAAGAATATTTGGAACGGATAATTATAAGGAGATGACGACTCCGGTGGATACCCGAATGAAACTATCATGGGATGACGAAGGTAATACAGTTAATGTCATAAAATATAGGAAAATCATTGGAAGACTATTATATTTGATAGTGAAAAGACCTAATATTGTTTTTTCCACATGATAAGTAGCAGGATATCAAAGTAATCTCAAAGAAATATACTTACTTTTAGTTAAAATAATACTTCAGTATACCAAGGGCATGGTGGATTTCGGTTTGTTGTACAGTGAAAAATATTAGCAAGAGTTATTGGGTTATATAGATATAGACTGAGTTGGATCAGTAAATGATAGAAAATCAATGTCCAGTGGTGCATTATATCTTGGAGGATTGTGTATTTATTGGATAAGTGAGCAATATGATTGAATTTCATTGAGCATCATAGAAGCTGAATATATTTTGACCACTCAATCTTACACATAGTTATTGTGGATGAAGTAACAACTTGATGATATGGGAGTTCTAGTGAAGTCTCTGATCAGAATCCATTGTGATAATTTAAGTTCTATAAATCTTATAAAAAATCTAGTCTATCACTCAAGGACAATGTAGATTGAAATAAAATATAATTTTATCAAGGAGAAGGTGAATCAAGGGCTTTTGAAGTTGGAGTATGTTCCTATATAACTATAGGTTACAAACATTTTGACAAAACCCTTACCCAAAGTTCCATTTGAGAGGCATAGATTGAATCTTAGAGTTTTTTCGACTCCCTGAACTTGAAAAAGTGAAGATGTGGGACCCCTTATCCTCAACGTATGATGTGTTTTTCCCTAATGTATTGATATATGTTCTTTACCCTATTACAGACCACAAATGAGTGACCTTCAGGTTCGTTGATAAAGGGGGAGAAGTTGTGGCTGTAAAAGGGGGATAAAATGTATTAATAAAGATAGGGGATAATATGATAGAGGGAGTAGTGATTTTGGGGGATTTTTAAATATGAATATGCTAAATATGATCAATCAAATTATATATATCACTATAGTTGAGTTTTTTTATGAAATATTTTGATAGGTTTTGGAATAAAGTGATTTATTGATGAAATTTTCACGATAATCGTGTTTATCATGCATAACATGGATCATGTGGGATTAGAGTATGTGTTGAGTAAATATTTGATCGCTATCTAAATCACAAGAAGAAAATGGTGGTAGAATATGGAATAATCTTTAATGATGTATCAAAATGAGAAGAGTTGTTAATAAACCCAAAAGGGGAGATTGTTGGGCGAAAATCCCTCAAGGAAACATTGTGGTGTTTTTGGGTTGATTGTGTTTGTTGAAAAAGTAGGTTTCCATGGTCAATTGTGTATTTCCAGATATATTATTGAAAATCTATGTTGAAAAAGATCTAATACAAAGGAATGAATACTCTGGAGGTGGTAAACAAAATTTGTATATAAGATGGCACTGTTTCCCAGTGTTTGACAATTTTTTGGGTCCAAAATTTGGAGAATGGTAATTTTTTTTTGGAAAAGGACGTTTCATGCAAGGGTAAAGGTATTTTGAAAATTTTTACTCAAGTGTAGTTTCAAGACCATTGTTTAAAAATATAAAAAAGTTAAAAGGTGCAGGGAATATATGAAATTGTGGGGAAGATGGTTTGTGTGATGAGAAGTTTTTCCACACAAAGAAGATGGCATGAAAGGATCTTACACACCAAATAAAACATCAAAATATAGTTACATGAAATTTGATTTTCCATATTTACACATCAAGATATGGAAAATTCATGAGTTGCTTGTAAAAGTTGAATCTGTGTGAGAGGGGCTTACGTGCCAAATAAGACGTCAAAATTAGGCTTACGCATATAGGGAAGATGCATAAGGATTTTTTGTTCAAGGTTGAAAATGTATATAAACATGTGGACACCCCTCTCATTTTGGAAGCTCAACACTTAGAGAATATCATGGACCTGAATTGTGTAAGTGGTGTGTGTAAAGGGAGTTTCACTCAAAGAGAGTTTCATGTAAAGCATAGAATTTGTGTGCAAAGAGTGTTGTGTGAAGAAATGATTTCAATATTTGTTGTGTGTAGAAAATAAGTTGTGTCTTCATAACCAATGGAGGTATACACAAAGTATAAGAGTAGTTCACTTGAGTAAGTTCTGCGAAAACCCAAAAATTGTGTGGAAGTTGGAAGTTTCATGACCAAGCACAAATGTTGCACACAAGGTGGTAAAGTTACATGTAAGTCATCCAAAGTTTGCACAAAATAAAGATTTGTGTGAAATAGATGGTATTACCCAATGAATATATGGTAAAGTGGTATTCATCAAGTGGATGAAATTATAATTTCAAAATAGAATCTACCTTCAATTTAGGAAGCATTCATTATTGATAATGAAGGGACCTATAAGTCCATAAATAGTGTGTGGATTCTTTTCGGAGTAGTGAGTAAAGGAAAAGGAAAAAGGTGATCCTTTCCACTAACTATGAGACAATGAAGGAGATATTGAGGGAGTGACCCTTGTGAAGGTAGTGAGTTATACCTAAACCTTTTAAGGTAGTGATCCTGAGCAAAAAAGTGATATATCCTAAACAAAATTTTGGTAGTGAACCTTAGTGGATTTGGTACATCAGAACATTGTCGTTGTATGCTCCTTGGATGTAGCCCAGTGAGAGTGAACCAAGTAAAAATCTCTGTGTCTATATGCTTTATTTGATACTTTGATTTCAATGCATCATCATTAGATAAAGATGTAAAGACTAATATCAATATAAAAACTTAATAGAAAATAAAGTGTCCCTTATAATAAAGAGGTTAAGATCTAGTGGGGAAGGACAAATTTTGAAAAGAATATCCATACCCTAATTCAACCTCCTCTTAGGGTATTTAAGCCCCTTTTGGGACTAACAATGAAATTCAAGACAAGAAGTCTTAATATCTTATGTCGACCTACCTTTTACATCATATATCATTTTTCTCATCAAATGATATCATCCAGTCATAAAACATATATTTAAGAATACTATCACAACACTTTAAGGTTCTCATCATAGTAGGGAAATGTTGTGACCTTTCAGTGTGACAATTAACATTAGGATATTATCACATAAAATGTCACATATAAGAATAATAATAATTTGATAATACGTTTATTAGTATTTACAAATCATGAATACAAGTAATCATAAAGTTCACGAAAGTTTGTTATAGGAAACAGACTCCAACTAAATACCACTTGCACTAGATCCAAATAATAATAACTCTCAGTATGCTATCTATAACATGACATTTATTCTTTTACTGAGAAGGATTTAGTCAAGGGGTCTACCAAATACTATTTCATGGAAACTCTTCTCACCGTGACCTTACCCTTTTTGAAAAAAACCCCAAGAGGTGATATTTATGAAGTATGTACTTTGTTTGTTGATGTGAACTTTGGTCCTTTGAGAGAGAAACCACTGTAGTATTATTAAAATTTAACGTTATAGGTTCTCTAATATTAATCAAGAAATAAAACTATTGGATAAATTTATGTATCCAAAGCACTTATTTAGATGCATCAAAAGCTACTATATACTCAAACTCTACTATAAGAATCAATGAAAACTGGAATCTTTGAACTCTTCCTACTGATAAATTCTCTATTGAGATTGAATAAATATCCTAAATATAATTTTAGATCATTATTACATGTTTGGAAACTTTCATCAATATATCCCCTAATGACTAATTCCTTATCTCCTCTATATACCAGGTACATATCCTTAGTATTCCTCAGATAATTAAGTATAGACTTAACAATAGACTAATGCTATTCTTATGGATCAAATTTATATCTTCCAACCATTATTAAGATGTAATAAATGTCATGCCTAATACATAACATGACACACATGATTGATCATATCACAGACTTTTATGTGATCTTACTTATCCTCTCTCTCTCTCTCTCCCTCCCTCCTCTTGTGTCTAAGGATATATTTTCTTAGAGAGTTGTATACCATGTGATGCTGGTACCAATCTCCTCTTATATTTTTCTATATCAAATCTATTTAGTATTTGGTCAATATATGTACCTTAACGTATTCCAAGAAACTTCATGGATCTATCATGAATGATATATATCCCTAGACTATAAGATTCTTCACCTAAGTTCTTCATGGAGAATAACTTGTTCAACTATTACTTAACTGACTGTAATACCAGTATATCATTTAAAATAAATAATATTTCATAAATATACACTACTAATAAAACTAACACACCACCACTAAAACAATTTTAATTATATATATCACATTAATTCTTTATGAAACAAAATTATTTAATGGCTTCATCGAACTAAATATTCCATGGCTTGGATGCTTTATCCAATCCATAAATGAATCTATAAAACTTTCATACCTTATTGTAATTATCTCAAGTCACAAAACCTTCTATTTGTTCTATATATATATATATATATATATTCTACAAGGTTCCAGTTAAGTAATACCATTTTTTACATCCATTTACCAAATCTCATATTTATGGAAAAATGTTATGGTCAACATAATTTTGATGGATTTAATAATGACTACTAGAGAAAATATTTCATCATAATTAATGAATTGATGATATTTAAACCATTAATACACTAACATTACTTTATAGTTACTCACTTTACCTTCCATGTCCAATTTTATCTTGAAAACCCATTTGTAGCTAATGGGATTTACATCAATTGATAGATCAACCAGAATAAAAACTTAGTTCTGATACATGGAATTCATCTCATAGTTAATGGATTATTTACATATTGTGGCTTGTAATCTCTATAATACCTCCTTGTATAAAATATGATCATTATTTTCAACCAATAAATAATCACCATCCAAAATGAATATAAAACCATATCTTTCTATCACTCTAACCTCTATGGTACTCTTACACAAAACTTTTTTTAGGAACAACCTCTTACTCAATGATCTATGGAATGTGTTCCTACACCAACTCTTGTGTATCTTAATTATCAACCTCATCAAAGTCAATATTTCTCTCACCATATATTTTATAGATGTTCTCCCCTTCAATAAATACAGCATGTCTTATAACAATAGCCTACTTTTCCTGGGGGTCGTATAGGTAATATCCCATTATTTCCTTGGGATATCCTATAAAGATATTATTCATTCCTTGGGGTAATAGTTTATTTCCATTAATATTATTAACAAATAATTCACAACCCCATACACGAGTATGTGACAACATAGATTTCTTTCCATACATTAACTCATATAGTATTCCATTTACCATTTTAGTTGGAACTCAGTTTAGAATTTGTATTGAATCCTACAATTCATATCCCCAAAAGGATAATGGAAGATCAACATAAATCATCATTAAATTTACCATATCTATAAAGTTATGTTTCCTTATTTCACTAACACCATTCCACTATAGTGTATAAGGAAGAGTTAGTTGATATAGAGTCCCAAAATCCTAGAAATAATCAATGAATTATTGGTTAAGATAATCACCACCTCAATCAGATTGAAGCATTTTTATCTTCTTACCATGTTTATTCTCTAATTAATTCTTGAATTATTTGAGTTTATAAAAGGAAATATATTTTTACCTCATTCATTATACATGTCCATATCTAATTAAGTCATCAATAAAAGTAATAAAGTAAGAATAAACACCTCTATCTTCTACTGGAAAAGGTCCACACACATCAGTGTGTACCAATTCTAGAAGATCTGTGTCCCTTTCACCATTCCCACCAAAAGGTGAATTGTTTATTTTTCATTGTAAACAAGTGATACATTTTTTAATTGGATATAGTTCAAAATAATCTAAAAAGACATCTTGATAGAACTTTTCCAATCACTTCTCATTTACATGACCAAGGTAGTGGTACCATAATTGGGTGTGATATGAGTCATGTGAACCTCATTTATTATCAATTTATTATACTAGGTTTTCATAATCTACAACATAAAGCTAATTATATAAATATTTCATACCATAACATATGATTTATTTATAAAATAAACATATTTTATTTCTAAATTTGAAAATAAATTCATCTGTATCTAGGAAGAATACAAAAATTATGTTTTTAGTAACAATGGGTACATAATAATAGTATTTCAAAAACCAGATCATCCCTATTAGAAACAGAAGGTGGTAATATCTTATAGCCAAGGAAACAGGTCATACTCCATTGGCTACTCAAATATCCACCTATCCTTTATAAATATTTTAGAATTTACTTGGTTTATATATTTGGATATTGATGTGAGCACAAAAAGCTATATATTATACCTAATTTTTAGATATAAAAAGACCGCACTCGATAAAACACACACCTGATTCTCCACCGTTATTCTTTTACCAGGTGCAATTTTTCTTCTAGTAGCCTAAATTTTCACATGAAAACATACTACGTCTATTTTATTCGTCTTTTTATAGATATTCTTTTTCATAAAAAGGATGATTCTTAGGAGGTTTAAACTTAGATGGAGTCTTTAGTCCCTTTACCCCTTTTTTTATTTTATTTACTATAAATACCATATATTTTTCACACCCCATGTCCTTATCAACTTGGAAAATCAATATAAGAAGTTCTGAGAGAGACTTATCACTATTTCTCATATTATAATTAACAATGAAACTAGAGAATTTATTAAGTAGTGAGGGAAGAATGAGATCTATGCATAACTTATCAAGGATATTAAAACCCACAATGTCTAAGCTCTTAATGTAGCTAATTATATTGATTATAAGAGGCCCGACTGGCACTAACTCTCCAAGATTGCATGTAAATAGTGTATTGGATATCTCATATCTCTCTTTTCATACCTTAGCTTGATAGATATTATAAAGGTGATACATGATGTCATACACATCCATATCCTCCCATTGCTTTAGAATATCTCTAGGCATGGAGGATATCATGAAGCATTTGAAATCTATGACATCATCCAAATGTTTCATGTAGATAGAAAATTATTCCTCACTAGCCTATTTACTAGGCGTTTTAGGGATAGGGGTTTCCAGCACATATAATTTATACTCATGGTGTGGTATAAAATGAAAGAGTTTATAACATTACTAGAAATTAAATCCAGTGAGAAGGTTATCCTCTCTAATATAGATCATAGTTATATAGTCCAAGTCATATGACACACTATTTCTATAATAAATAAGAGAGTATTTTAGTATTTTATATGAATTATAATTTTAGAAAATAAATTTAATTAATTAATTAATTAATTAATCTCTCACTATTTTTATTAAAACCTAATAACCCTTACCATTGGTTTTATAATATTCAATTACTTGAATATTTAAGTGTAAAGGATTCATATTTACCGTATCATAACCCATACAGGGGCCTAGAAATATATTATAAGGTATTTAAGTATACTATCTATTCAAACTGCATTATCTCATAGCTCCTTGATCCATTGAGTAGAATCCCCAATCATAAAATCCTAGAAATGGATTTCCTCAGCACTTTAATACTAGTATCACTAAGTCCCACAGAGGCAATCAACCCTTAATGATAACTGGGTTAAGTCGAACTAAAACTCTATTTAGAAATGATTTGATAATTGAAATCACCCCAATGGAGGTTGTTCAAGCACTTTAAACTATAGTTCAATTTCTACCCAAGTATTGGAAGGCATTAATGACCTAATATTTTAATTTTATGGATTTTTATCTTTTATATGTAAATAGAACATTTTATCTTATTACATTATTATTAATATTATGTGGATTTTACTTAAGTGATTAACCAGGTCTAGATAAAATTTATGAATAATCCTTTTATTTAATTCCATATTTCATGCTTATTAATTCATTTATTTAATGTGAGAACTATACATTCAAATAAATAACTAACCATGCAACTAATAAAAATAAATAATAAAGTGTTATGATCATGAGATTTATCTAATAGTTGGTTTATCTGGTTGATGATAAACCAACTCTAACCCTAGGGGAATAAATCCTTGAACCTACATTGGTTCGAGCTGTAGCATTCCACCTATCCATGTGTACACTTCTTGGATTAGTTTCACATCAACTTTGATCTTGAACCACCTCCACTCACCTAGGAACTCCATCCATTATAAGCGATTTTAATTAAATTCAGGTGAGTGGATCCAATAGAGTGGTTAGGGGAGTTTTTACATAAATAAAACCATGGGACCACATTATCTTACATAGTGGAGGAGGTTATGAGATGCATACCATAATTTTAATTTAATAATAAATAATCACAATCCCATGTAATTAAATTAAATAAAAGTAAACCCAATCTATACATGGGTTATTCTATGCACAGGATCATCCACACATATATAAAAAACACACAAATGTAAACTAGATAAAAGTCACTTAAATTCATTCTTTATTATTAATATAAAAACACTTGAATTAATTCAATCAATCAATTAATTTATCTTAATATCCATATAACAAGTCTTGGATATACCCATAATCTGATGCATCATGGAAAATAAATAGCTCCAACATCATTTACAGATATTTACATATAATTAATTTAGCATTTAAATACTCTAAAACCTTATTACATAATTAACACACCAGCTATTAACCATGTAATTTAGTTTTTAATTCCTTAATTAATTATTTTTTATACAATTTAATTCTTTAAATTACAAGGCACTTAAATAACATGTACTAATGAGCTACACACCATGTATATCTCTTTCCACATATCTATGATATATTCTTATAGACTAAGTGTATATCTTAGTTAAGGAACAAAACTCGTGCTAGCGATCCACACATTGTGTATTCCTCTTGATGCTTGTATATGGACCCCACCTGCTGACTTGACATGTTATTAAGACATGAATATTAATGAGTTACATAGAGTGTATGATATCTATACATCATATACTTCATTAATGTTATAATTATCTTTCCCATACATTAGGGGATGTGCATTTGATGACATGGTTTCTATAAATTTCATTGTGAAACCATGTAGACTACACAACATGTACAACAGCTACACATCATCTAATATAAAAAACCATGTCCTAGGATGGCTTGGTCAATAAATATTGTATTTAATTCATTTAATTCAAAACTATGTCCCATTAATATCTCATCGTGTCATTTATCCCATGACACATCCATGTGTAATGAACCTCGGTATATAGAGTGTAATTTTCAGCCACACACATGTAACTGTGTATGCATTATAGAACCTCTATCCCCTCTCTAATGTAATCTCTAATCATTTTTCATGTGTTATTAAACTATTTAAGATCATATGAAACTATAATAAATAATATTAAGATGTCAAATCATGTTAATTTAACTTTTGATTAAAGAACAAATAAACTAAAAATTAAATACTAATAACAAATGATTATAATCAATTGATGAAAAATAAAAAAGTATAAATTATTATGTGACCACTCTGATACCACTTGATATTGGGAATTTTCCAACTCACCCTTTTTTCATAATTGATGAATAATCCAAATGTGCATGATGAATAATGACATAACCAATGAACTTAATCCAAATATTAATTGATATAAATGTTAGAACTAAGAAGGAAGTATCATCACATATAATTTATAATTAATATATTTATATAAATAGATACCTTATATTGAATTTATTTCTTAATAGATGATTAGGTAGACCACTTCTTATCATACTGTTGTCATGATGAGAGGATTCAATGGAGAAATCCCTCTAGAAGTGATCCACATGTTCTTAACAAACCTCTTAATATTGATATATAAATCCCTAGGTTCCAATATAAAAGATTCTAATTCTTGCATCATTCATTGATGATTGCCACAAGAATTTCTTCTAGTGGAAGAGCCCTTCTTGATCTCTCTAGTTTTAAGAGGTTGGTGGATTAGAATTTATCTCCATTATTGTGAGTGTTCTAGGAGAAGAGCTCTCTAGGTATTAAGATAAATCTATATAGAATTTCATTGTGAACAATTATTATTATGTTTAGAAATGAAATAATCTGATTTATATAGATCCTGGGTTAGATAAATAAAAATTTCACGTGTACCCTTATTATTTTTATAAATCCATAGAAAACCCCATGAATATAATAATAATAATAATAATATTATCATTTACTCGATATTATCCAAAATCATAGATAAAATAAATAATCTTTTTCCTAAATAAATAAATATTTATTTATTCAAATAATATTTAATATATCTTTTCTCATCAGGCCATTAACTCGACCTGCACCCCCCTCAATATCTATCAATTCTTAAATAATGAATATCTATTTAAATAAATAAACATCACTACAATATTCACCAATAAATAAATAAATATTATATTTACTAAATTAGAAAATATAAATTTATTAAATATTAAACTTATATATGTATTATCTAGAATAACCAATGAATGAATATTTGCGATCAATAATACATGAATAAATATTAAACTACATATGAGAATAATATTTATTTAACATTTTTAATTTATATAGAATTTAATCAAGCTTTTGAATACACTTATTATGTGACCCTTTATTCCCCTTTCTAAGTGGCATTAGATTTTTTCACCTAAAGTCCAAGGTTAGCATCTAGAAACACACTAAGACACCCATAGTGAAAGAGGTTAAATACCACAACAATAACCACATATGAATGAACAATGTATAATATAATATTTTTTTCTTGATATCTCTAGTAAAATAGGTAGTATACTAGTGTCATTAACTTATGTACTTGATGTATTTTTCTTTGACTTTCTAGAAATGAACATGTTAAAAAAACTACCATGACTATAGACTAAATCAGGCAGTTCCATTCCCATCAAAGGGACTAAGATATCAACTTATATTAAAGTATATAAGGGACACATAATTTCTTGCACTATTTTTTTTACAAAATCATTTATGATGTAACCAACATATCCTACCTCATTGCGAGCATATGTCATCAAATTTTTCATTAATATATAAATATATATTACTCATGATATGTATTAATAATAATATAAGTGTATAAGAACCATTACATAAATCTGTATATTAGAGTATCTAATGACACATTTAAATGTGTATTTCCTACTGGTGGGTCATGTTTTTATAATATTTTTACTGGATATTATAAAGGATTAAACTTATAATAAGAAGACTCAATATCTTATGAACCCCTACCCCTAATCGTATGTATCATTTATTTCCCATAAAATTATATCATTAGATATGGAATATATATTTAAGAATACTAGCATAATACTTATAGGTTCTCATAATTGTAGGGAATTGATATGACTTTCAATGTGAAAAGTAACTTTAGGAAATTATCACATAGAATGTAACACATAAGAAAAATAATGATGCAAATATAAGTTTATTAATATTTACAAACCATGAATATAGGTAATCATAAAGTAAATAGATTTTTCTTTAAGGGAACTAACTATAACATCGACTATCCCACACCAGCATCGTCAGGGGAACTCCCCATATAGTTTTATTTAATACTAGAGGGGATAGTATCCCATGTTTTCTATAAACTAGTGTAGTATAAATCAAATTCTATAACCTAGTTACTCAGGTTCCCATGACCAAACTAAAGTGTAGGTGACCAATCAATCAATTAATAATGCATAAATAATCATAATTCATAAATCTCCCTCAAATCCAATACCCTCACAAAAAATAACCCATTTCCATATCATACAACCATCACATACCAATGAAATGGGTAAAAAATAACAAGGGGGAATCAAAGAGGGTCTCAAAACACCAAACCATTCATTTTAAAGTGCTAAATGGGCCTTTAAGAATTTTAAATCAAGATGTCAAGTCATTTTCATTGACTAAAATTCCGTATTGAAAATTCATTAGAAATCATTATAAAACCACACTTTCCCTTTTTAAAACATTCTTTATAAATCACTTGGAAATATAACACACCCATTTATCTAATAAAATTTCTTTAAAATATACATTTCCTCCTTTATAAATCAAACCAAGGAAAAAGTTCCATGTTTTCTATCAAGAAATTTAAAAAAGCCTCATAAGTATTTTCATAAATGGGATTGGCAGGCTTGAACAACCATTTTCAAAGAAACATTTGAAGTAATAAGAAAAATCTTTTATTAAAAGACAAAAGTGCATGAAAACCATTCACAAAAATTTTATAGATATAATATGAATCCATAATTTCATAAAAATAAAATTTAAAAATCTAAAAAAACACATGAATTGAAAAAAGGAAGACCATGAAAGAACCTACCTAAAATCATGCATAATCAAGTTAAAAGTCATTGCCTTCCATGGAGAACACCCAATAGAGTAAAAAATAACCTTCTATAATCCCTAAATGACCAAAAAACCAAGATTAGATGACCCCAAACCCTAGATCTTCTTTAAAAAGTGATTAGGGATCTTAGGGAGATATAAAATTGATGGTAAATAAGAGAAGAAAGAGATGAGAAGAGACATAAGATGGAGTGAGAGGGTTACATTGAATAAATCCCTTGAAAACCATAAAAAGGATCCATGAATCAAAGGAAAAGGAAGGTTTAATCTCTCCCTTGAGCTTATAGGGGCTTACTGCATAGATGAGGGGATACGGGAGGAGTAGAATACTTAAAATTAGAAAGTAAAATAGGTAATTTCACTTATTTATATAAATATAGGTAAGATGCATGGTTAGGATCTATGGTTTGGTAAACTGCATTCCAACCATGGATGTTGCACTGGACAAGAACTAAGAACCTGCATGGTTACTACTAATCATGCACCAACCATGAAAAAATAACCAAGAATAAAATGGGTTGCATAGTTTCCTAGAAGAACTTGTATGACTTGGAGAACCATGTACTAACTATGAAAAATCACACTATCAAGAATTATATCATTATTTCATGGTTATTATAAAATTACTACTATCCATGCACAAACTGCATGACACCCAAAAATTTCACAAATTTCAAAAATAAAGGCTCAAAAACTCCCAAAAATTAATACACTCCACAATGAATTAAAATAATGTAAAATAATCAACAATAATAACATGTGGGTGATACAATTCTCACCACCATGCTACGTTCTTCCACTAGAAAGTCTATGGGAAAATAGTAGAAAATGGGGAACTAAAACCTACTCACCCTAATTTAAGAGGTGTGAAGTATGGGGAAAAGACTCAAGAGGGACCAATAAGGAGGAAAACACTCAAAATTATATAACATCCAAACAAACACCCAATATCCTAAAAAAATGGAACCCTTAAATCCAAAAACATCACCAAAATTATTCAAGAATAGAAAAACTATAACCACACAACAAAAATACAAAGAAAATAGAGACCAACCACATGTCTCCATAAAATTTTTAATTTATCTATAATTGTGAAACCTTAGGGAAAACAATCCTAAGAGGGGACTACTAACACTAAGGAATATCATATTCATAAAAACCCAAAGAAATGAAATACTCCAACAACTACAATAAATGAATAAGAGCCTGACTCATAATTTCCTAAAAAGGAAACACATCTCAATAATAAATTTAATCCCATAAATGAAACCCATCAATACTTTCAATAAATCCACTAACACATTTATAACCAAAATAAATAAGCACAAAACCTTAAACTAGCCTCAACAAATAGAGAAATGGGTATAACCTTAGGCAAAATACAAGGATTTAGAGGGGGTAACATTGGAGATCACACATAGAATACCCATTAATAGTGAATCAAATAAGATAAAGACTAGATGATAGCTAGTGCATAATATAATCTGGTGAATCAGAAGTCCTAGTTATTGAAACACACACCAAAGGTTCCACCCAAGTCTTCCAATCAATAATAAAACCTTATCACAAAACCATTACATATATATACCTTAATAAAAAATACCACTAATCATGCATGAAAATAACCAAAACAAAACCAATATACCATTGAAGAATATTACCAAAGAAACACCATAGTAAACACCCAAAAGACTTACCTCAAATATTGAACCCAAGTTCACAAAAGAAATCCACAAAAAGGATCATAAACTGAAGCTTCTTATCCTATAAGTGACTCTAAATCTTTATGAATATGATCTTTACCAACTAAATTATCCAACAAAGACTCAACCAGTGAAAAACAATGAAATCTAACACTACATTTGAAGTATGGACAAAATCAAAACTAGAAAGACATGAACTAGAGGAATTAATCCTTAAGACAAACACCCTACTATTTATCAAGATATTTCTAGGAGGCATACCTGAAAAAAATGAAACATGCATTCCACCTATTCATGTTTCAAAAATAAATTTAAACGGTCCCATAATCAACCACAAGATAAATCCAAAAGCATGCTCATTAAGTAAAATACTTTTAAAACCCCCTTCACTACCACAAAACTGAGTTTCCTCAGTGCCACCCTTTATCAATACTTTTTTAGTAGCGCTGATAAAGGGGGGGATTTATCATTATTTTTTTCTAGCGCTGATAAAGGGGGGGCTTTATCATTATTTTTTTCTAGCGCTGATAAAGTGTATATATCAAAAAAATATTTTTTCATGAAAAATAATATAATGATATATAAGTATATTTATATTGATATAAATATAATATATAATTTTGAAATATGTTTTAGATAAGTATAAATAGACTATTACATTTAATATATAAGAAATTTAGTGAAAATGACATTAAAATATTTTAAAAAATATTATTAATTAATAATTTGCTAATTATCATCGACTAATAATCATTTAATAAAAATTTGAAGACAAATAAAATAAAATAAAAATTAATAAAAGATATAAAATAAGTTAAAAATGTAACTCAAACTTCAAATGGCCATAAATTTTGATCCGGGTATCAATTTAAGCTCTACAGCATATCAAATTGAAGCTTTTAGAGAGATCTATGCATTAAAAATTGAAGAGAACCTTTTATCACATTTTTCAAGGCAAAAAAAGACCCATAAGGCCTCCAAAATTGAGTTTTTTATTCAGGATACCCTGATTTTTTAACATTCAAACAACTATAATTTTTGATTCAGATGTCCTCTAGGCCTATACCACATATCATATTGAATATTGTTTCATTTTATTATATTTGACCGGTTGTGGAGTTGAAATTAAATTTTGGATTAGAAGTTATGACCGTTTTAACATTCTATGGCTTTTCAAATACACACACATATATATTTGTATTTATTCATAAATATATGTATATATGTGTGTGTGTGTGTGTCTATGTGTGTGTGTGTGTTTTATATATGTATGTATTTATTTATTTATCCATTTATTTATAAACACACATAAAAAACATATTTTATAAATGTATTTAAAACTAATCTTATCAATATATATTAATATACAAATAAATATACAGATAAAAAATTACAATTAAAAAATATATATAAATCTATATAAATATATATAAATATATATAAATATATATTAATATATGAATAAATAAATAAATATAAATATTAATATATGAATAAATATATATGTATTAATATAACTAAATATATTTTTATTAATATGAATATATATTAATATACGAATAAATATAACTATATATATATAAATAAATAGATATATCATTAAATAAAAAAATCTAAATGGATTAGTGGTAAAGGTGTAGGCGTGTGAGGGGGGTGGTCTTGAGTTCAAGTTCTGGTAGAAGCAGGGGCCCGTGGGCAAGTGCAGCGTGCAGTTAGAGGGAGGGGGCTCTGCCAAGCACTGCTAAGGGGGGGGGGTAAAGCACTGTTAAAAGCTCCCCACATAATATATTCTTTTTAAATTTTTTATTTTTTTTTACTTTTATCAGTGCTTAAAAAAATTACTGATAAAAGGTGTCTTTTGTCAGTGTTTTTTTAGCATTGATAGAAGGGGCCTTTATCAGCACTTTTATAAGCGCTGATAAAAGGGACCCCCTTTATCTTCGCCTCAATTAACAGTGCTTTTCTAGCACTGTTAATGCCCTTTTCTAGCACTGATAAAGGCCATATTTGCAGTAGTACTTTAAAAAAATAATTTTCACATTTAAAACCATAACGTGTCTTAATAAGGGTCCAAAAACTCATTTTAAAAGAAAAAAAAAACCTTTAAAATAGGTCAATCCATTTCAAAACACTTTACCCTATTTGAGAAACAATGTGAAAACCCATTTCATAGTCCCATTGTAATTCAAAATCCACATTTCCATTTCCAAACACATCAAAATTTTAAAACAATTACGTTATCCTCAAAGATCAATGTTTTCTTTCAAAATAAGGAATCCACTATTTAAGTTTTATATTTAATTAAAAAACACCTCATCCTCTTAAAAATTTTCTAAAACCCAAAATGGAATCAACCACCTATAAAAAATGTTTCATATGACCAAATCCAATTTAAAAAAAATTCATAAGGATTCATTTTAAACCCAAATATTTTTTTCATAAATATCCATCTTCCACACACCCAAAGTTATTTTTGATATTATCCATAAGAAAGGAATAACCAAAATATCAACCAAAACCAATCCAAACACTTCAATATATCATAATACCCTCCCTAATTATTTTCTCATTCCTTAAAATTTCTCTCAAGGAAAATACAAGGATTATAAGGTATAAATAACAAAAAATGGGATGTAAAGCTGTGCATAACTTGGAAACATGGTTTATAACTAGGAACCAATCATAAAAAAACCTAAGAAAAGTTTACAAAATCAAGTGTTTGGTCACTAGATTGTTTTTCAATCCTTGTATGAAATCCTTATGATTCAAGTTACTTCTCTATTTCCATCCTAAATCCAAGATAAACCCATAAGAAAACTCACCAAATGATAATGAGGATAAAAAACCATTGAAAACACATATCACAAGGAGTTATAAAGCCAATTATTTCCTAGGTAAAATGTAATAAAAATAGTAACCCTATGTTGTCTCCAGATATGAGTGCTCTAAAATCTATTATCACATATTGTTTAGAGAAAATGGTTTTTCGATTGAGATGGTTTTGTTTTTAAAACTAATGAAAGAAATTAAATATTTATTTGAAAAAAACTAAGGATAAAATAATGACTAGGTTTGGGTTTTATTAACATATTACAATTTTATATTAGTCCCCAAGTTATCAACCCTTATTTTTTTAAGCTAGTAAGAGATAGAATCCAAAATAGATTCCTCTCTCTCCTTTGACTGAATGGTGATAGTGAGAATATTATTAAATAAAATATTATATTGGTATAGCCTTATTCTTATGTGTACATGTGTTGTAGTGGACCCTCCTTGTTGACATAGAAAATTCTTAATTAGGCCTTGTTCTTCCTTAACATCTGAGAGTTTTTACTATCACTTCCACACATGTTTACAATAACCGATCAATCCACCACTCGGTTTTAGCCTATTCCATTATATATAGACCAAAAATGGGTGGTGGTAGATAAAGATCACTAACCAAAGAAATAATTAATAAACAGAATCCAAAATAGAATAAAATAAAACTTGATAACAAAAATTACTATTGGAATATCGAAACTAGTTTAATAGAAGAGAGAAAGAATTTTAGTCCATGAAGTGAAAAAACATGAGAATTTCAAATGGTTTAGCCTTCCTTTTCTTGATCACTCATATTTTAACCCTCCATGAAAATGGTAACAAAAAATATAGGGGAAGAATTCAACATTAAAAAACTAAATAAAATAAAAAATAACGTGAAAACAACAACAAAAACATGGGCCTCTAGTACAAACTCCACTGACTGAACTTCTACACCCTTTGGCCTCATGTTATTATTATAGGTCATTAGTTCCCATATACTTTAGAAATAGTAAAACTTCCAAGATCATAAATACTTTTAAAATATTAATTTTATCTATTCTTTCATAGTTTCTTTTATTTTATGTGGTTTTAAATCTTCATGAGATCCAAATATTTTATTTTGAGTTTGCATGTTTCCTTAGCTGCAATTTTATAAAAAAATATCCATGTGGAAACCTATTATTGATTGCATGCATGATGAAATGGTAGCTTGAAGCCTCAACTTCAAGTACGGATGATCCCCATAAATACATGTCCCTATCCTACCTGATGCTTATGCTGAGGTTTCTAAGGCTTGTCCCTTGCATGTACAAAAATGTCCAAGACCAGTTTGATGCTTATGTTTTGGAAAAGTGATGGATGATGGTTAGATTTATTTTCATCATGGTTATGTAGCACTAGATTCATTCTGACACATTCTATGAATTATGGTTACATTGTCTTGTCTAGGAATCAATTAATTCATATGTAGGGGTAAAATGATCCATATATATCCCCTCAATGATTCTTACATAGCCAATACCTTTGACATATCTTCAAGCTTCCTTCGAGTGGGATGAATCAATAATAATCATCCATGTATCACCACTTCCCTTAACAACTATATTATCAAGAATGATATCCAATGTTATCTTCTATGATCCTAGTCCTTAACAAAACCAAGATAAAGGATAATTAGTGACAATCCATTCATATCAATTCAAAAATCAAGAAAGTAAATTAAAAAACCAATCTATCTATTTTAAAAAATATCCACACAATCAAATAATTTGACACTTAAATTCCAAAACTCATAAAAAACTTATGGATGGATAAATATGAAGGAATAAAAATGAATCTAATATCAAAAAATATCATGCATTTATGGAATATGTCAATTCTCCCATACTTAACCCTTATACTCTAGACAAGTGAATTTAAAATGATTACCAAAGAAAAATTCAAATACCAAACCAATGTGAGCCCCCTTCTTCAGCACCATTATCCTAAAGTAATCATTCCCCATTAATTTATATTATTCTATTTTATTCATTAAGTACATTTAATTAATTATCACTTCTTTTTTCCTCTCATACACACTTATAAACACCTTCATGGAAATATTACACTCAAAACTCAAGTTTGATTTTCAATCAAAGTTTTTATCATTTCAAGTTCATAAAAGTTTCACCATAGGATTTATGAATTTCTTCATCTCCACCCAGTTGGTCAGGTATTTATACATATCATGTGGGATTAATTAAGGTTGTTCTATGGATTAAGTTCAGTGGTTTCTACTGAGATAGTTTTTAGGTAGAATATAACATCTGGATCTATTTCGAAACATAATTCATGATTTTTGGTTTCCTTCAATAATGGATTCCTACCTATTCTTACTCTTCCATTTATATAACTCTGTATTTTTAATCCTTTAAAAAAATCCCACACCTTCTATCATTTTAGTAGTAGAAAACATTACTCTCTCTATTTCCTTCATCAAGTTTCACCATTTTTTTCTTTTTTTACTTTGGTTCAGATCTTGAAGGAAGAGAAAGACTTTAGAATTTATTTAGAATGTGTGAGATTTATATTTAAACTAATTAGGAAGTATTGTCCTTTATTTTTATGTATCACATGGATCTTCTTTAGAAAAAAACAATATCACTTTCCAAGAAGAACTTCCAGTGAATACTTCACCGAATCCAATCCTTTTTAAGAAGGTTTTAGTTCTAAATTGACTCTAAAATCCACCTCAGTGTCATAGTCATTACATCCCATTTATAACTTCATTATAATTATCAATATATTCCATATTTACAATCTTTTTATCAATTATGACCAAGATTATAACACCTCAACCCCTCTAGACCGGAGGCAGTGCATTACTTGATACATTAGCATGGTTAGAAGGAATAAAAATCCCAAAGGAATGATCAGTTTAGTAGTATTTAAGAAACTAGATACATATATCTAACTCAAATTGCATTGGGAATGGTAACAAATTACAATACATAACAAAAACTAAAAACTGCATCCATAGAAACTCAATAAATGATCTCCTCTTCATAACCTGTCACATGTAAACAAATGAAAGGGGTGAGCTCAAATTATTAGTAAGGGTTAAAAATAGTGTAAGTAAGAATCAATAATAACTAAATAATAAACAACTTATCATAGTCAATATGGCATGGTGAATAAATGAAAAAAATCGTGCTATTAATAATTGAGAATGAAACTGCATTCATAGATTTTGTCATAGTGAAAACCTCATGGATAGTAATAATTGATAATGAATAAAGATAATGATTATTAATTGGAAATCATGCATATGGAACATGATACCATAATACCGTTAAAACAGTTTAGTTATGTGGGTAGAAACCCATCTGATTTTTGGAAACAAACTCGAAGGGTTTGTCTCCAACTGATTTGTCTCACGAGACCTGTCGATGCATTGAGGGGATATAGGCCCCAACCACTGATTAAAGTCCAAATAATTATTTATACATTTATTTAATACAATAGAAATATGCCTTTTCAATATCCGTATAGAGTAGAGTATACAGATTCATCAATATTTCCACACTTAAAACAACATTCCAAATAAACACCGTATGTAAAATGGTATAAGGTTTAGACAATAAACATATCCATGATATGAGAATATGGATATTTAATATAAATATAATTTCAAATGAAAAGTGATCTCAAATGGGCAGTAGGTACACCACATAAGAATTATTAGGTGCACAATACAAAGTTAGTCACAATGAAATGGTAGTTGAAACAAAGTCCCTTACCACAATGTAATCAGTAGAATCATATGAAAAGAACTTAATAACCATAAAATGAATCATTGAATACCATGAATATAAAGGGAATCATGATATTATATGAAAAATGGTAGTACACATACACCATATATAAGAAATAAGCGGCGAAAAATGGAAATCTCATGGAAATGAAAGTGAGATGAGAAAACCCCTTACAAACATTTCGGCATGGTAACAAGTGTTCTTGTGAGGGCTTAATGAGAGGAAAAGAGGTATACCATTATTTATATATAATAAGGGAAGTATGGGGGAGGTTTGAAAACATACCCCAACATTAGGAATTAAAAATAAAAGGACACAACTGTCATGACCCATCCCCTGAGGCACATGTCGTGACTACCCCAAGCCTGCCTTCCATAGGCCAGGGGTTGGTGACTAGAACTGAAAAGACGTATCCCTAAAACATGAAGGAATTTCCTTTAAACCTATACAAACACACAGACCAAGAACACTACAAGATGAAACCATGAAGTATAATTTCAGTAGTAAAAGTGTGTACTGAAAGTAAAGGGGGCCGAAATACAAGCCCAACTGAAAGATACAACCACAACAAAAAATAGTAAAAAACTGCTGGGATTGTCCACCAAGGATCCTACCTGAAGGGTAGGTACAAATCGTCTCTATAGCTCTCTACATCAACCAGCACTTTCATCCACTGAAAGGTCCTAGCTCCTCGAGTTTCAGTCAAGGCCGCCCATCGTCTGCACAAGACACAAAAAGGTGCGGGCAGAGGCCATGAAAGGGTGAGTATAACAATACCCAGTAGGGACTCTAAGACCCCCAAAGGTCTCTCAGAATTACACAAATGAAAACCAAAAATCATGATCTCAATCACAGAGCACAAAGAAAAAGACTCATCTCAAACCAAGTAAATAACCCATAGTTCAGGAATAAAGATGATTAGCCCTAAGCTATATCATTTTATTCTATTAGGAAGTTTCCACAACTAAACCATGAGGGAGTTGTTCCATTGTCGATCCAGACAAGGTCATACATTTTTTATCCACGATGAGCCTCTCTAAGGCTGTTCCTCATTGGGTCATGCACTGCTGATCTACAAAGGGTTTCTATAATGCTGATCCACACAGGGTTGCTATGATGCTGATTCACACAGGGTCGCTAGATACTGATCCACACAGGGTCAATATGATACTGATCTAGACAAGGTTTCTAGATGCTGATCCACACAGGGTCGCTACGATATTGATCAACATAGGGTCACTATGATGATGATCTACACAGGGTCGCTAGATTTTGATCCACATAGGGTCACTATGATGCTGATCCACACAAGGTCTCTAGATGTTGATCCACACAGGGTCGCTACTCAGATGAAAGTCAGCCACAGGATTCCCCGCACCCAGTGGGATTGAGTTCCATAGTATCTACTCCTATGGACATCGGTTGTGCCTCAACTACTACAAAGATCCATGAAGGAGTAACCCAAAGGACCGATATAACATAAGGGTTCCAATGCAATAGACAGCGCATCAACCAGACGCCCAGTCTGTGAGTTATAGGCACTTTAGTACTGGGGGCCCAGTTGGATTTAGGTACGATCCAACCCAGACGTACTCCAACTTTCTACAAAACCCAAGTGGAGTATCTCAAAAGGACCGTCTCTCTCCAAGTATCCTAGTGTTGTAGATGTTTCTTCAAAAAAACTTCTGGTTCACAAGATATAGATCTTTAAGAGAAACTGGGCCCGAAAGGGGTCTGGGTCCGATCTGACCCAACATGGGCCGACCTGACCTGGTTTGAGTCGACTCGACCTGGTCCGATTCCAACTAGGCCTAGCCTGAACCAGCCTGGTCCGGCTTGGTTGGGATGGGCCGCGGACTGTCCCGGCCTGCCCTGGCTGGGTGGGGATGGGCTATGGTGGCTTGGCCCGCCGACTGGTGTGACCCATGCAAGGGTCGTATGGTCCGCCTCCTGAACAGATCAAATATCCATTCAGCTCTTAATTGGCAGCACCTAGTGGCACCACCTTGCTGTTCATGGGACCCGTAGGGAGCGGGTCCCCTCCCTTCACCATGAATTCAAAGCCATGACATGCCTCACCTCAGTGCACTGCCTCCCACCTTCATGGCCAACCGAGATCCGACCACATGTTCGTCCGCTGCGGCGTCTCCCTCTTTCGCGCCCGACGAGCACCGATCACCACCTTTGCCGCTGGGGTCGGTCACCAATGCTGTGCTGATGGAACCTCTGCGGGCTACCAAGTGAGATCCGATGGTATATTTTCCCTTCTTCTCGTGCCTACGGACCTCCCAGGATACTTTCGTTTCTACGTACCTCCCGATTTCAAGGTTCTGTCGAGTTGAAAAATTGTCCCCTAAAGAAGGCGACAAGAACAAAGCGGCAGAGGGCTCGGGCCTTGTTCATTTGGCCCATGCCCTCTGCGTTAGCATCATAACAAACAAGAAACAATAAATTCATCATCATCCACTTATAATTAAATTAAGTCAAACCCCATACCTTGAGATTTGTTGGAGAAATCATAGTGTTGGAAGAAGATTCCGTGTTTGATGAGGCCGCCAGCGTTCGTCGATCCCGGTTCGTTGCCGCCAAAGTTTCCATTCTTCATCAGTGGAAGGTGTTTCGGTACTTTTCCAGAGGTTCCTCATAGCAGTACCAAAAGCCCACACCCAAGCTTCAATTAAATAGACGGAGGATGAGAGTTTAACGCAACATAATTTTAATGAGGTTCATTAATAAGTTAATTAATGAACCTCTCATCTCTCAATAAAGTGGTTATAGAAACAAAGGGTAAATCCATTAAATGTATTGACAACTCAGTGGTCCCTCCACCACCTCTCAACCATTGGAGAAAAAAATATCAATTTTTAAGTTATTTTATTATTCTTTAAAAAGTTTGAAAAACCATATTTTTCTTCTAACCTACTGTGGTCCAGGTGAAGCCTACCTTAAGCGAATCCTAGCGCTGTGGATTCAACGATGTCCTTAGATTTCAATTCTGAGCACCGGTTCAAAAGTTATAAAACTTCACCCATACGTTTACTGAACGTACCTTAAATAAAGTTCAAAAATCCATTCCCAGCACATCGGGTCTTGAAATCAAGTGCCGTCATTTTTTTCAAACTCATAATAATCCCAAATAATTTAAAAAATTATATAGAATTTATAGGTCTTTACATTCTTTCCACCTTAGAGATTTTTTTCCCCGAAAGCTACAAAAAAACTAGGGGAACAAATGTGGGTACTGAACACACATCTGAGCCTCCCACTCCCATTTTCTCTCCTAGAGGTTTCTGCACTGACAACGAACTCACACCAGAGGAATCGACCACCCATGAAGGACCCACCCCTGTCGATCCTCTACCTACACCAGGAACTCCGTAAATGTCACCCCATCATTGATGTCCATCTCACCCTAGTCGATTATGTGTGATGGATCATGCACATACCTCCTCAGCTGCGACACATGGAAAAAATTATGCACTCGGTGCATCTATGGGGGAAGATCTATATGGTATGCCACCTCTCTTACTCTTTTGAGGATCTGGAAAGGTCTGATGAACCTTAGAGATAGCTTGTCACCCCATCAAAACCTCCTCAATCCTCATCGGGGTGAGACCTGTAGGAAGACATGGTCTCCTTCCTTAAACTCCAAGAGTATCTATTTCCTATCAGTGTATGAATTCTTCCTGATCTGTGTAGTCTTTATCCTATCCTAGATGATTTTCACCTTCTTTTTGGTAGTCTGTTCCAACTCTGGACCCATAAGTGCTGACTCCTCTGGGTCTGTCCAGCATTGAGGCGATCTGCAAGGTCTCCCATAAAGGGACTCAAATGGATCTATTCTGATGGTGGAGGGATAACTGTTGTTGTATTAAAACTCCACAAGTAGCAGGTGGTCCTCCCAACTATGGACAAAATCAAGGACACAAGCAAAAATCATGTCCTCGAGTGTTTGTATGGTCTGATCCATCTGACCATCTATCTAAGGATGAAAGGTGATGCTCAAGCATAGATGAGTCTAGAATTCCTCCTGTAAACCCTTCCAAAAACGAGATGTAAAATGAGTGTCACGATCTAAGATGATCGTCTATGTAACCCTGTGAAGTCATACAATCTCCAGTACGTAGAGACGTCCCAAGCTCTCTACCGATCCCTACTCTCAGATGGGTAGGAAGTGGGCCAACTTGGTGAGTCGGTCAATGATCGTCTAGATGGAATCGTGGCCCCTGGATGTACATGGTAGCCCTATCATGAAGTACATGGAGATACCATCCCACTTCTAATCTGGTAACTCAAGTGGCGCTAAGCCCACTGATACCTGATGCTTAGCCTTCACTTGCTGACAAGTGAGGCATCGAGATACAAACTCTGCTACTACTTTCTTCATCCCTAACCACCAGTAATGACACCAGAGGTCCTGATACATCTTCACCACTCCATGATGTAATGACAAAGGGGATGTATGGTACTCCCTCAACACCTCTTCTCGTAGCGTCACTGGTACCATAGTGCATCCTATGAAGAGAACGACATGCTCCCCACCTTCTGAAAATCTATAAAAAGCATGTCCTGAGGATATCTGAGCACGTTGGTCCTCATAGTCTATATCCCCAAGCTGTACCTCCCTGACTCACTAAAGGAGTGGGGGAGTAACTATCATAGACTGGAGATAATCTGCTCCATCTCTATCCACAAAGGATATCCGCAATGCGGCTAGCTACTCTGTCACCTCACTCAGCAACTGTAGACCAAACCTCCTACTGACTGCATCTACTACTACGTTCCCCTTCTCAGGAGTGTAGACTATCTCAATGTCATAGTCCTAGAGGAACTCCAGCCATCATTTTTGTCTCAGGTTCAGGTCCTTTTGTGAGAATATATACCTAATACTCTTGTGATTAGGGTAAACAATAAATCATTCACCCATCAAGTAGTGCCGCCACATATTCAGTTCAAAGACCACTGATTCTAATTCCAGGTTATGGGTAGCGTAGTTCTACTCGTGATGTCTCAGCTTCCATGAGCCATAGGCAATCACTACTCGATCATAAATCAAGACACAATCTAGTCCGGTCCCTGATGTGTCACAATAGACTACATACCTAATGACCTCTTCTGGTAGCCTCAAGATGGGGGCACTCTTCAATCTATGCCTCAGCTCCTAAAAACTCCGTTGGAACTTATACGTCTACAAGAAAGGCTATCCCTTCTTCGTCAAAGCTGACAAGGGTGCTTCTACCCTAGAGAAGTCAGGTACGAACCTCCGATAGTATTTATCCAATCCCAGGAAACTCCACACCTCGGTCACACTCCTGGGTGGCTCCCAAGTAAGCACTGCCTCAATCTTCGACGGATCCACTACAACTCTAGCCTCCAAGATAAATTTCCCCAGTAAGTAGACTTCCCATATCCAGAACTGGAACTTAGAGAGCTTTCTATAAATCTGGTGCTCTCAGAATGTATCAAGAACTATCTTTAGGTGCGTGGCATTGTCCTCCTCCATTGCCAAGTATATCAAGATGTTGTCAATGAAGACCACCACAAATCAATTGAGGTAAGGCTAGAAGATCCTATTAATGAGTCCCATGAACACTTCTGGAGAATTGGTCACGCCGAAGGGCATTAACAAGAACTCATAATGGCCATAACAACATCTGAATGTTGTCTTCGGTACATTCTTGTCCCATACCCTGAGCTGGTGATAGCTTGATCTGAGGTCTATCTTCGAAAACCATCGAGCTCCCTTCAACTGGTCGAAGAGATCATCAATCATTGGGAGTGGATACTTGTTCTTCACTATCACCTGGTTCAGGAACCGATAGTCCACACAGAGCCTCAGATTCCCATCCTCCTTCTTGGAGAACAAAATTGGGGATGCCCATGGAGAAACACTGGGCCTCACGAACCCCTTACTCTATAAGTCCTCCAACTATACCCACAACTCACAAATCTCAACAAGAGCCATTTGATATGTTGGTGTAGATATCGGTGTTGTCCCAGGGTACATGTTGATGTAGAATTCTATCTCTCTGCGAGGAGGTAGTCCCAGAACATCATCAGGAAAGACATCATCATACTGGTCCACCACTACAGGATAACTCAGACTCCTCACATTAACTGCTCCGAGGGTAAGGCTAGCCAACCGATGAGTGATCGACTACACTCTCCTCTGAGTAAGTCCATCCTGTGCTACAAAGGTTACCTTATATTAGTTGAAGTAAAACCTAGTCCCATCCTCACAGACACACCACACTTTTTTCCTAAAATATTCAATAAGTGCATGGACTGTGGATAACAAGTCCATACCCAAGATGACATTGTAAGGCCTCGACACCGCTACTAGGAGATCCCAGATGAGATCTCACCTCCTAGAGTGAGCTCACACTGTCTTCACTAGTGTATAATCATAGAATCTTCTCCTGCAGGAGTCTCTAATCGTAAGGATTGAGCCAACAACTCCATCAGAATCTCCGAGCTCCGAATGAGTGTTATGGAAATGAAAGAGTGACTAGAACCTATGTCTATAAGAAATATAGCTATAGTAGAATAGACATAGATCATACCTCTAACCATCTCTATAGAATCATGGTCATAGGACTTTGTCATCTGTAGCTAAGATTTCCCCTGTCCACCCACTCCCTGTGGCCGGGGTGGACCACCTGGGGGTGGTGGAGGTAGAACCTCAAATCGCCACCCACCATGTGCTGCACAACCTGCTCCCCTACCACACCCGCTGCCCTATGGACCTCCTCACTTAAAACTTGGTTACTGCCTCAGCGGCCCCTCAATCCTTTTCTGATCATCGGTATGGAGGGTCGGGCAGTCACGAGCCATGTGACACTGCCCGCCGCACGTGAAACACAATATGCTTCCCATCTGACCCCCTCTGCCTCGCGAGCTCCATACCTTCGACCCTACATCTTGGGGTTATCCACCAGAGGGTCTGGCCCACTTAGACCTCTACATCATATGCCTACTACCTACTACAAATGACTCAGGCACCTGTCATCTGGTGGTGGCTCTCATCGTTGGTGCCTACTCGGCTAAGAATCTCTCCACCAATAATGCTCACTCGAGAACTCCAGCCTACGTTGGGATATTCAGTGATATAATCGACACTCTAATCACTCACCAGAGACCCTGATCAAAGGTCCGAGCCCTGAATAATGGGTCTCATACCATGTTGGTGGAGTAGCGTCATAGGTTAGTAAATCTCATCGAGTATTGGGCCACTGATAGGCTGCCCTGCTATAAGTGCAGTAGCTTCTGGATATGCACTGAGCATAAAGTCGTTGGTACGAACTCTGTCCTGAAGAGGGTCTCGAAGTCCAACCAGGAGAGTGTTTCCTCCTCATGCATCTGGAGTGTCAAACTCCACCATCTCTCTATTATTCTATGGAAAAGGCTAGTAGCTAGGATCACCATCTGCTCTGCTAGTGTCCCAACTAGACGGAAAACTCTAGCCACAACCTCCATCCAGTCCTCAGCTGCCTGGGGATCTATATCACCTTGAAACCTTAGAGGAATATGCCGATAAAACTCATGAAACACTCTCAATTGTCATGCACCATCCGCTAGTGGGGCTGGTGGAAACTGCTACCCTCTGAGTGGTGGTACTTCTAGTACACCACCCGAAGGTGCCAACATAGTAAGAGGGCCCTACACCGAATCCTCATCACTCGGTGGGCTGTCATCATGAACTCTCTCAGAAATACTGGTTGGTTGTCTATGTGGTGGCATCCTGAAAAGATACAGGTGCACTGTGGTCAATAAGTTATACCTGGTGAGCTGACTCAAAAGATATCAAAAGTAAAACATTTACAAAACACACACAATCAGTATTTTCATATATCGAGTCAAAAATCAGAATTCAGGGTCCTGGTGTATGGATATGTTGGCCGCCACACTAACACTGGACACCCCAAACTTAAAACTACACTCAAAACACTTAACACTATTTCCCCATTGGAAATATCACAGTCATAGTTCTTCGGTAGAACTGAATCCTCTAATACCACTTTGTCACAACCCATCCCCCGAGGCCCATGTCGTGATTGCCCTAATCCCGCCTTCCATAGGCCAGGGGTTGGTGATTAGAATTGGAAAGATGTATCCCTAAAATGGGAAGGAATTTCCTTTAAACCTGTACAAAAACACGGACCAAGAACACTACAAGATGCAACCAAGAAGTAGAACTACAATAGTAAAAGTGTGTACTGAAAGTAAAGGGGACTGGAATACAAGACCAACTGAAAGATACATCTATAACAGAAAATAGTAAATATCTCTTGGGATTGTCCACCAAGGATCCTTCCTGAAGGGTAGGTACAAATCGTCTCCACATCTCTCCACATTAACCATCACTGTCATCCACCGACATTTCCTAGCTCCCCAAGTCTCAGTCAAGGCTACCTGTCATCTACACAAGACACAACAATGTGTGGGTGAAGCCCGTGCGTGGGTGAGTATAAAAATACCTATTAGGGACCCCAATACCCCCGAAGGTCTCTCATAATTCCAAAAATAAAAACCACAAATCATGATATCAATAAAAAAACAAAGAAAAAGACTCAACTTAAACTATGTATCAGAGTTCAGGAATAAAGATGATTAGCCCTAAGCTATATCATTTTATCCCATTAGGAAGTTTCCACAACTAAACCACAAGGGAGTTGTTCCATTCTTGATCCACACAGGGTCTTATATCACTGATCCATGATGGACCTCTCTAAGGATGGTCCCCGTTAGGTCGCGCACTGCTGATCCACACAGGGTCTCTAGAATGGTGATCCACACAGGGTCATTATGATGTTGATCGACACAAGGTCACTAGATGCTGATCCACAAAGGGTCTCTATGATGTTGATCCACATAGGGTCTCTAGATGATGATCCACACATGGTCACTATGATACCAATCCACACAGGGTCTCTATGATGTTGATCTACATAGGGTCTCTAGATGTTGATCCACACCTGGTCTCTACTCAGATGACAGTCAGCCACGGGATTCCCCGCACCTGGTGCGCTTGAGTTCCATAGTATTTTATCCTATGGAAATTATTCATGCCACAACTACTATGAAGATCCACGAAGGATTAACCCAAAGGACTGATATAATGTAAGGGTTCCAACGCAACAGACAGTGTGCCAACCAGACACCCGATCTGTGAGTTATAGGCACTTTAGTGCCGAGGGCCCAGTTGGATTCGGGTACGATCCAACCCAGACATACTCAAACTTTCTCCAAAACCCAAGTGGATTATCATAAAAGGTCCGTCTCACTCTAAGGATCCTAGTTCCATATACGGTTCATCAAATGAACATTTGGTTCGCAAGATACGACTCTTTAAGCGAAATTGGGCCCGAAAGGTGTTCGAGTCTAGTCCAACTCGGCCTGGGCCGACCCAACCTGGTTTAAGTCTAATCCATCCTAGCCCGAACTATCATGGTCCAGCCTAGTTGGGATGAGCCATGGCAGGTTTGGCCCGCTAGGCCATGAACCGACCCGACATGCCTTGGTTGGGTTGGGTCGCGGCGGGCTCGGCCCAGACCACCCTAGATGGGTTAGACCACGACGGCTCAGCCCGTCAGCTGGCATGACCCACGCGAGGGTTGCGTGGTCTGCCTAATGAATGGTTCTTAATTGGCGGTGCCAGGTGGCACCGCCTGGCTATCTGCGGGACCCGTAAGGAGAAGGTCTACTCCCTTCGCTGTGACTTTGAAGCCGCGGCCTACCTCACCGTGGCATGCGATGGCGTACTGCCTCCCGCATCAGTAACTAACCGAGAGTCAGCCACATGTCCGTATGACACATCAGTGGAACCTCTGCGGGCCACTAGGTGAGCTCCAGTGGTCCGTTTTCCCTTCCTCTTGCACCTATTGAGATGTCACCATCACTGTGTGCCTCCCAGTTTCAAGGTTCTATCAAGTTGAAAAATCGTCCCCCTAAGAATGCAACAAGAACGAAGTGGTGGAGGATCCGAGCCTTGTTTGTTTGGCCCATGCCCTCCACGTTAGCATTATAACAAATAGGCAACAATAAATTCATCATCATCCACTTATAATTAAATCAAGTCAAACCCCTTACCTTGAGATTCATTGGAGATGTCACGGCGGTGAAGGAAGATTCCGCATTTGATTAAGCCACCATCATTTGTCGATCCCGGTTCATTGCCTCCCAAGTCTCCATTCTCCATCGGTGGAAGGTGTCGCGGTACTTTGCTAGAGGATCCTCACATCCATACCAAAAGCCCATGCTTGAGATTCAATTAAATAGATGGAGAATGAGAGTTTAACACAACATAGCTTTAATGAGGTTCATTAATAAGTTAATTAACTCACCTATCATCTCTAAATGGAGTGGATATGAAAAAAATGGTCAAGACATTAAATGGCTTGAAAACTTAGCGGTCCTTCCACCGCTGCTCAACCATTGTAGAAAAATAAAATAACAATTTTAAGTTATTTTATTATTCTTTAAAAATTCTGAAAAACCATCTTTTTCTTCTGACCTACTTCGGTCGAGGTGAAGCCTCCCTTAAGCAAATCACGGTGTTGTAGATTCAACAATGTCCTCAGATTTCAATTTTGAGCACCAGTTCAAAAGTTAGAAAATGTCTCCCGTACTTTTACTGAACATACCTTAAATAAAGTTTAATAATCCATTCTGGGAACACGGGGCCTCAATATCAAGCACTCTCAATTTTTACAGACTCGTAATAATCCCAAATAATTTAAAAAAATATATATGAAATTTTTAAGTCTTTACAACAACATAGGGGAAAATGTGAGAGAGAGGATCCCTTACCAAGAACATATAATTAGATTGAGGACAAATGAATGACATTATTATGTGTGAAAAACATAAACCCACACAATAAAAGTGGATATACAGAATTAAAAAATCATAGGTCATTCACACATATTCTAGGAAAATACAATACCAATGACATTGATATTTAACTTAAAGAATAGAAATTGAGTTAAGATATCCCTTACATTAAGCTTGAAGGTGTTTTTGATTGTTCTTAACAACATGAATAATAAAATTTAGCTTCATTAATTAATAAGTAAAGAACCTGATAAACATTTAATTGATGTGTTATATCCTTATTAGGTTCATTCATGACCTTTTTGATGGGTTTTAATAGATTCAATTTTATTGTTTTGGAATCATTTTCTTCCTTGTTTTTTCATGACTGGTTTACTTGTGTTAATGAATGGAAGTTCATTTGAAATGTGGTTAAACATCCATAATTGTAAATATATATTATTAGTGACATTATAAATGATATTTTAATGATTTTGGGTTATATACTTAAGGATGTTTCATTAGTTAAAAGTTATTGATAAATGATTGGATTAACTTTTCCCATTTTGTGCATAATAAACTTGTTTTGTATTGTTATTTTGTATTATGAGTGTGTAAGGATTAAAAAACATTTAATAAGGTAAAATAAATATATTAATATCAGTTTCAACCATTAAAAAGCTTTCATGACCAGTCTTGAGGATAGTAATGAAAATTGAAAACCCGTCTTCCTTGAGTATGATAAATTAACACATCTCAGATGGTGTTTGCATTTATAGTATAAAAGGAGGGGAAAAAGAGATATTATGATGAAATATTTCATTAGAATAATGAAAATATATTACATGTAAGGTACTAGAATTATCATGGAATTTTGATGAGGTGAGGTGAGAAGAGAGAAACAAAATAATAAAACTTGTAAAAGAATTTGAAAGAAAAGAGAAGAGAGGTTCACCTCTTGAGTACTCCTCCCTGAGAAACTCCTTAAGACCTTTGTTTTTGGACTTTTGGTGAGACCATCAGGCCTTGGATGTGGGGAGAGGTCTTGGTAAGATTATGTGGCAGAATTTAGGCAAGGATTGAAGCTTGAGTGGTGTGGGAGGAAGAGGGGGTGAGGGGTGGTTTATATAGTGGAGGGGAGGAGAGATTTTAAATTATTTTAATTATTATTTGCTCAAGAATATTAATAGTCTTGATTCATGTGACCAAAAATAGTAATAATGGAATGTGAGTTCAAACCAAGTGGTCTTACATTAGCCTTGTATCACCTATGATGCAGTAAATCAAGTATTTAGCATTTATCGTAATTTATTGTATTTTACTATTCATAAAAATTCAAGTATTTTAGAAAAATTCCAAAAATTCACCCTAACCATTTTTCTATGTGTAGAATCCAAAAATAATCTCCATTTTTCAAAAATATTTTTTTAAATATGATAAATTTTATTTTTAATTAAAATCATTATTTAATAAAAAAATATAAACACTTAAAATATTCATATTCATTTTAAGGTTCCTAAATTTATTTATACATTCATGGGTATGGATACCATTCATAAGAGTCATATTACTATTCATAAGGGTAATTTAGTATTCATAATGGTAGGTTACTATTCATGAGGGTAGGTTACTATTCACTAAAAACTAAATTAATTTTATCAGACTCTAAATATCATCCTGATCACAACCGTGAATGTCTGTTTTTTAAAATTCAAAACCCAAAAGTGGACAATTTAAGTTTAAAGGCTAGGTTATGACTATCTCTTAAATAACCAAGTGTTTTTTCAAAGAAAAATAGTACTTTACGAAATATAAGCTATCTAATGAATAGAATGTATTTAAGAGAAACATACCTTTAAATTTTTGGGGTGTTATATTATTCCCTCCTTCAGAAATTTCATCCTCGAAATCTGTCATGCATAAAGCCTTCTAAAAAGGTGTGGGTGGTTCTTCTTCAAAATATCCCCAGGTTCCCATGTTGCTTCCTCCATGTTATGGTTTCTCCAAATAACCTTGACTAGACGAGTGGTCCGATTTCTCAATACCTACTCTCTTGTGCCAAGAATCCTGATATGCTCCTCACAGTATGAAAAATCAATTTCCAGTTCTATTTCTTCATAGGTGAGTACATGCGTTGTGTATGGAATGTATTTCTTTAACAATGACACATGGAAAACATCATGAAATTTAAAGAGACTTCGTGGTATTTCTAAGCGGTATGCTACAACTCCGATTCTTTCCAAAATTTCAAATGGTCTGATATACATGGAACTCAGTTTCCCTTTCTTACCAAACCTAAAGACACCCTTCCATGGAGATACTTTGAGAAAGACATGATCTCCCACTTGGAATTTCAAATCCTTTCTCCAGTTGTTAGTATAACTCTTCTACCTACTTTGGGTTGCTTTAATATGGTCTTGAATTGACTTTACCTTTGTTACAGTCTCTTCAATAATTTCTGGACTTATAAGTTTCCTCTCACCAATTTCATCCCAATAAGTTGGAGTCTGATATATCTTTCCATATAATGCTTCATATGGAGACATTTGAATACTAGAATGGAAACTATTATTGTAAGAAAATTTTACCAAAGAAAATTATTGATCCCACATAACTTGAAAGTCAGGAGAGCATAATCTCAACATGTCTTCTAAAGTTTGAATAGTTCTTTCAAATTGTCTATTGGTTTGGGGGTGATAAGAAGTACTCATACAAAGTTCAGTATTCAAAGACTTCTAGAGAATTTTCCAAAATTTTGATGTAAATCATGGATCTCAATCAGACACAATTGATATAGGTGAACCATGAAATCTTACAACTTCATTAATATACAATCTTTACAGGTGCTCAAGTGGTAAATCCTCTTTTATAGCAAGGAAATGTGATGATTATGTGAGAAGATCAACAATTAACCATATTGCATCATTCCTTATAGGTGTCCTCAGTAGTCCAGTGACAAAATCCATTGTAATGTCATCCCACTTCCACATAGGAATAAGTAGATGTTTCATCACCCCTATATGATGTTGTCTATCTGCCTTCACTTGTTGACAAACTAGGAACCTTGATACGTAGTCAAAAATTTCTCACTTCATATTATCCCAACAAAAATGTTCCTTCAGATCTCTATACATCTTTGTGCTACCGGGGAGTATAGAGAAATTTGAGCTATGAGCATCATCTAATAGTTCCCTTTTTATCTCAAGTACTGATGGAACACATAACCTCTTCGCAAATTTCAAAACTTCTTCCTCATACATGAAGTCTTCCAATATCCCATCCTTAACAACATTAATTTTCTTGTATAGATTTTCATCATCAAATTGAGAGCTTTTTATCTTCTCTAGTAAAGATGGTTTATCAATCATTTGAAATAGGAAATATGTTTCCCCTTCCTTAACAATTTCCATATCTATCTTTAATAGATCCATGAATATAGGATCTCTCTAAATCCTTATTTGAGTCCGAAGTCCACGATATTTCCTACTTAATTCATCTTCCACCTTATTTTCCTTTCCTAGGGGGTAGTGTATTGAAAAATCGTAATCTTTGAGAAACTCAAGCCATCTAATTTTCCTCATTTTAAGTTATTTTTGTGTGAAAATGTATTTTAAACTCTTGCGATCTATGTATATCTCACATTGTTCACTATAAAGATAATGTCTCCATATTTTCAGAGCAAATATTATAGCTGTTAACTCAAGATCATGAGTTGAATAATTTTGATCATGAGTTTTTAACTACCTTGATGCATAAGCAATAACTTTATCATTTTTCATAAGGATGCAACCCATCCCATTCTTTGATGCATCACTGTATATTACAAATCCATCACTTCCAGATGGAAGAGTCAAAATTGGAGCATTAACCAATATTATTTTCAATTCTTCAAAGCATTTTGTACATTATTTCATCCTCAAAAACTTAACTCCTTTACATGTGAGCTTGGTTAGCGGGTTAGCTGGCCAGGAGAAATTCTGAACAAAACGTCGATAGTAACATGATAAGCCAATAAAATTGCATACCTCGGTTATGTTCGTTGTCTTGGGTCATTCTTGGATTGCCTTTGTCTTCATAGGATCAACTAGGATTCCATACGTAGAAAAAATATGGACTAGAAAAGAAACTGATTAAATCTAGAATTCACACTTGTTAAACTTCCCATATAATTCATTTCTTCTAGGTGTTTTCAGAATAATCCACAAGTGATTCTCATGGTCTTCATATATTTTGGAGTATACCAGGATATTATCGATGAATTACACAACAAATTTATCAAGATATTCCTTGAAAACTATATTCATTAAATACAAAAAAATAGATAGTTCATTAGTCAGTCCACTATAAACTTGTAATGCCCATACCTGGTTCGAAACACTGTCTTTGGAATATATTATTTCCTCACATGTAGCTAATGATATCCAGATTGAAGTTCAATCTTTGAAAAGTATTGTGCTTCGTGAAGTTGATCAAATAAATCATCAATTTTTGGAAGATGATACTTATTCTTTATTGTAATAGCATTGATTTCATTATAATCAATGCATAGCCTCATGGATCTATATTTCTTCTTGACAAAGAGGACAGGGGATCCCCATGAAAAAAAACTAGGTTGAATAAATCCTTTATCACTCAATTCCTCTAGTTGTTTCTTTAGCTACACTAATTCCACAGTGGCCATTCTACAGGGAGTATTTGATATAAATCTTGCACCAGGAATTAAATCAACATAGAAATCAACTTCTCATACTGGAGGATGTTCAGGTAAATCCTCTGGGAATACATCAATGTATTCTTGCACTATATGTACATCTTTAATTTGAATATTTCTTTCCTCACCCATAGACATGGTTTCTCTGAGGACAAATTTAAATTAAGATACTTCATAATAGATTGTAAAGAAAATGTGAATTATCCAAAGCATATACCCCAGGAGTGTCAATACCAAGAGTGAAGAAAGGCCCATTTTCATGTACCAGGATACCCTGAGTCAAGCCTAAAATTCCTTGTCGGGATTTTCACTCCTAGGTACATCTGTGCTAGAGCCACCTCTACCTATTTGTATCCAGACATGGATTTATTTTATATAAAGATCCACATAATCTATTCCTTACCAAAATTCTAGGATATTCATGTATGTCTGTCCTCAAATACTACCTTAGGGATTTGTTCCTTGATCTACATTTTCTAATCTAGTTTCCAAGGTTCCTACTAAACTTCCTTTGATACCAACTATAACACCCCAACCCCTCTAGACCAGAGCTAGTGAATTACTTGATACATTGTCATGGTTAGAAGGAATGAAAATCCCAAAGTAACAATCAGTTTAGCAGTCTTAAAGAAACTAGATACATACATGTAACTCAAATTACATTGGGAATGGTAAAAAATTACAACACATAACAAAAACTAAAAACTGCATCCACAAAAACCCAATAAATGATCTCCTCTTTATAACCTGTCAGAGGTAAAAAAATGAAAGGGGTGAGATAAAATGATCAGTAAGGGTTAAAAATAGCATAAGAATGAATCAATAACAACTGAATCATAAACAACTTGGCATAGTTAATATGGCATGGTGAATAAATAAAAAAAATCCCGCTATTAATAACCGAGCATGAAACTACATCCATAGATTTTTTCATAGTGAAAACCTCATTGATAGTAATAATTGATAATGAATAAAGATAATTATTATTAATTGGACCTCATGTATTTGGAACATGATACCATAAATTCCATTAAAAAGTTTAGTTTTTTGGGTAGAAACTCATCTGATTTTTGGAAACAAACTCGAAGGGTTGGTTGCTAACTGATTTGTCTCACGAGACCTGTCGATGCATTGATGGGATATAGTGGGCCACACCCATATCTGAAATTAAAAATAATTATTTACACATTGATTTAATATAATAACAATATTCCTTTTCAAAATCTTTATAGAGTAGAGGATACAGATTCATCAATATTTCCATAGTTAAAACAACATTCCAAATAAACACCATATGTAAAATGGTATACGATTTAGACAGTAAACATATCCATGATATGTGAATATGGATATTTAATAGAAATATAATTTCAAATGAAAATTGATCTCAAATTGGAAGTAGGTACACCACATATAGATTATTAGGTTCACAATATAAAGTTAGTCACAACGAAATAGTAGTTGAGACAAAGTCTCTTACCACAATGTAATCAGTAGAATCATATGACCAGAACTTAATAACCATAAAATAAATTATTTAATTCCATGAATATAAATGAAATCATGATATTATATGAAAAATATTAGTACACATACACCACATACAATAAATAAACAACAAACAATGGAAATCTCACGGAAATGAAAGTGAGATGAGAAAACCCCTTACAAACATTTTTGCTTGGTAAGATGTTCTTGTGAGGAATTAATGAGAGGTAAAGGGGTATCCAATTATTTATATATCATAAGGTAAGTATGGGGGAGGTGCTAAAACATACCCCATCATTAGTAATTAAAAATAAAAGGACACAACATAGGGGGAAAAGTGAGAGAGAGGATCCCTTACCAAGAACGTATCATTAGATTGAGGAAAAATCAATGACATAATTACATGTGACAAAAATAAACCCAAAAAATAAAAGTGGATATAAAAAATAAAACAATCATAGGTCATTCACAAATATTCTGGGAAAATACAAAACTAATGACATTGATGTTTAACTCAATGAATGGAAATTGAGTTAAGATATCCCTTACCTTAAGCTCAAAGGTGTTCTTGATTCTTCTTAACAACCTGAATAATCAAATTTAGCTTCATTAATTAATAATTCTAGAACCTCATAAACATTTAATTGATATGGTATAACCTTATTTGGTTCATTTTTGACCTTTTTTATGGGTTTTAAGAGATTCAATTTTATTGTTTTGGAAGCATTTTCTTCCTCGGTTTTTCATGACCGGTTTACCTGTGTTAATGAATAGAAGTTAATTTGAAATGTGGTTAAAAATACAGAATCATAAATATATATTATTAGTGAAATTATAAATGATATTATAATGATTTTGGGTTATATAATTGAGGATTATTAATTCATTAAAAGTTATTGATAAATGATTGGATTAACTTTGTCCATTTTGTGCATAATGAACTTGTTTTGTATTATTATTTTGTATTATGAGTGTGTAAGGATTACAGAACATTGAATAAGGTAAAGTAAATATATTAAGATCAGGTTCAACCATTAAAAAGGTTTCATGACCAGTCTTGAGGATAGTAATTCAAATTGAAAACCTGTCTTCCTTGAGTGTGATAAATTAACACATCTCGGACGGTGTTTGCATTTATAGTATAAAAGTAGGGAAAAAAGAAATATGATGATGAAATATTACATTATCATAATGAAAATATAGTATATGTAAGGTAATGTAATTATCATGTCGTTTGGATGAGGTGAGGTGAGAATAGAGCAACAAAATAATAAAACTTGTAAAAGAATTTGAAAGAAAAGAGAAGAGAGGTTCACCTCTTGAGTACTCCTCCTTGAGAAACTCCTTCAGACATTTGTTTTTGGCCTTTTGGTGATACCAAAAGGCCTTTTAAGTGGGGAGATGGATTGGGAAGAGAATTTTGTAGAATTTAGGAAAGTATTTAAGCTTGAGTGGTGTGGGAGGAAGAGGGGGTGAGGGGGGGTTTATATAGTAGAGGGGAGGGATTTTACATTATTTCAATTATTATTTTAATATTTTTTCTCAAGACTATGAATAGCATTGAATCATGTGACCCAAAATAGTAATAATGGAATTTTAGTTCAAACCAAGTGGGATTACATCATCCTTGCATCACCTATGATGCAGTAAATCTAGTATTTAGCATTTATCGTAATTTATTATATTTTACTATTCATAAAAAATTCAAGTATTTCAGAAAAATCTCAAAAATTCACCCTAACCATTTTTAGATGTTTAGAATCCAAAAATGAACTCCATTTTTCAAAAATAATTTTCTAAATATGATAAATTTAATTTTTAATTAAAATCCATATTTAATCGAAAAATATAAACACTTAAAATATTCATCTTCATTTTTAAGGTGCCTAAATTTATTTATACATTCATGGGTATGGATACCATTCATAAGAGTCATATTACTATTCATAAGGGTGAGTTACTATTCATAAGGGTAGGTTACTATTCATAAGGATAGGTTACTATTCACTGAAAATTAAGTTAATTCTACCAGACTCTAAATATCATCCTAATCACAACCGTGAATGTCCATTTTTCAAAATTCAAAACCCAAAAGTGAAAAATTTAAGTTTAAAGGCTAGGTTGTGACTATCTCTTAAATAACCAAGTGTTGTTTCAAATAAACACAGTTCTTTACGAAATATAGGCTATCTAATGAATACAATGTATTTAAGAGAAACATGCCTTAAAATGTTTGGGGTGTTATAAATATTCTTTGAATCTTAAATTTATTACATATTTATATTTTTGGGAGAAAATTTGGGGGTACTTTTTCACTTCAAAACAGTATTTGAATTTCATGGATGTACTTGGATGATATCATGAACATTTTACCACTCTTCCCATCATGATATACCCACAAAATAGGTGTATAAAATTTTTATCTCCTTATTTAAATTAAATAGATTCTTTCAAACAGATTATTGTATCTCCTTTTCTCCCTTCCCCACACTTGAATTCAACCTAAATCATGCATCTAATTATATATCATGGTAGATATGGATATTTTTATTGTAATTTGGCTATTTAGAAAATTCATTTATGGATACTAATGTTTAAAGTTATAAATTTAATGGTGGCATATGATTCCAAAATTAGTGTGCTTTACATAAATTTCATTCTTATAAAATTTAACAACAAGTTTATTTAAACATTCATTGAAGGTGGGTGAATGGATCAAATAAGTTTCTTAAAATTAGACTATATTCATATCTTGTAAGGATATTCTAGTTAAGTTCTCAGGTTTTAAAAACTTATTAAAAATGAAAAATAAACACATAAAAAAGTTTAAAAAGACACAAAAAATGAAAAAGAAAAAGAAAAACTTTGAAAATATATAATATAAAGGTATTAAACTATAAGGTTCCCTTCCCCTCACTTAAAAGATATGGTTTCCTCAATGAATTTGAATAGATTTAACATGTGATAACATTTTAAGTAAAACTACAATAACATATATTTGTTAAGGAATGGTGTAACATGACAGTCTTCAATGAAAAATAGGTAAGAGGAGTATGATCTCCTCTACTGGATATTATGGAAAGTTCCTATAGAATTTCTTTAGTTTGCATTCATTAATAGTGAATGGTTCCTACTCTCCTTCCTTCATAATATATTAAATAATAAAAGGATAGACATGAGTAACCAAAAATAGACCTTACCATCTGTAATGAAGTTTACCTAGAATCAGCTTGAGTTTTTGAATTATATAACAACATTGTGTCTCCAGGATTGAATTCTTTTGGTTGGATCATACTATCATGAGCTACCATTGTTCATTATTCATAAATTATAGAATTTTCAAAATCCCATATTATAATTTCTTACAACCCTTTCACCCATAATCTCCTCTCTTTTCCAACCATGTAAAGGTCTAAATTCATCTCTCTCATAGTCCACTATACTTTGTGTTTTAATTCCATAAGCATGTGATAAATTTTCCCATAAATCATCATGTATGGGATCATTCCTATAGGGTTTTTTAGGATTTAATGTAATCCCATAAGGTTTTTTCCAACCTTTGTCTCTAATCCTTTCTATTGGTTTTGATAGTTTTCTTTAAAATTCCATTGAACCCCTATTAGACACTTCATATTGGGGACTAGTTTATGGATGATAGGGTGTTGATGTTTTATAATTCACTCTGTATTTTCTTAGAAATCCTTAATTGTTCCATTTTAAAATTGAGTCCCTTGATAATTTATGATGGATTTATTCTCCGAAAACCTAAAAAATATATTAACATCGACAAAAGAACAAACAACAATAGCATCATCAGTTTTTAATGGATTTGGATTCCACTTATTTCAAAATATAATCCATTATAATAAATACATAAGAATTTACAAATGATATGGAAAAGGTTTCCATAAATTCTATTCCCCTCACTTCAAAAATTTCATAAAAACTAATTTTTTTTTGATCATTTATTATCTCTTTGAAATATTTCTAGAAAACTGACATTTTTAACATATATTGAAAAAATTCAGGTGTATATTTTGACAAAGTGGGATAATAAATTCTATATTCTAAAACATTAATTATCATAATTTGAGGTAAAAATTGGCCACCACAAGATATATTGTGTCAAAACTCAAAAATAGATTGAATTTCATTTTTAGAAAAACATATTATTATCACTTTATAATTGAAAATTTTCCAAATAAATGGATCTTACCAAATGTAAAATCTAGATTTAGATTTTTGTTTTTGAATTTTGTGAGGATTTAAGTAGATATGGACTTGATAAGTTACCAAATAGTTGACCATGTCAACATAACATGGAACTTTAACTTAACAAATTAGAGCCACTCCCCTATAATGTGGTATGATGCTGATTTGTAGACTAGAGTCTCTACTTCGGTTATATTGAGTAGTCTACTCAAGTGACTGACTAATTAGTTCTCAACTAATTTCTTGAATTTTATTTCAAAGATGAACTCCAAATTTAATATAATCCATCTCAAAAGACTAGTATTAGAATATTCCTTTTTCATAAAATAACTAAGGGTTGCGTGGTCAAAAATAAATTTAACTCTACAAAAATATGATCTGAATCTATCCAAAGAAAATAAAATTTCTAAAAATTATTTTTCTAGTTGTGTAGTTAAATTGGAAACATCTATGGTTATTAATACATAGGAAATGAATTTAATTCTACCCTTAATACTTTCAAAAAATAATACTTCATCTTATTGGTCAGAAGCATCACAAAGTTTCTTGAATGGTTGTTCCCATTTTAGTGACTGTATTACTGGTGAGGTTATCAATCACTTATTTAATTCACCACAGGATACTCTACACTCATTATTAAAATAAAAATTACCATATTTTAAAATTAATATAGAGAGGGGGGATCAATATTATTAAAATCATTGATAAATCTTTTTTAGAACCCTACATGTCCTAAAATAAATCTAACATGTTTCACACAAGTTGGGTAAGGTAAGGAATTTATCAATTCAATTTTTGATTTATTTATTTAAACTATTTTTTTTGAAATGATATACCCAAGGAAAATTCCTCTCTATACCATGAAATGACATTTTTAAAATTCAAAACAAGATTCTTTTTAATGCAAGTTTTTAGATATTTTTCTATATTTTTCAAACAATGGTCAAATAAATTACCAAAAACTTTGAAATTTTCCAAGAATACCTCCAAAACATCCTCAATGTGATCAAAAAATAAACTTAAAATTCACCTATAAAATATACCTAGAGAATTTTGTAATCCAAATGGAATCCTCCTATAAGAAAAGGTATTAAAGGGACATGTAGAGGTGGTCTTATCCTGGTCCTATAGAGTAACAAATATTAGAAAGTATCTCGAGAACCCATCTAAAAAGAAAAATTAGTTCTACCTACCAATATCTAACATTTAATCAATTAAGGGGATAGGGAAATAATATTTATGGGTGACTAGATTTTATTTTCTATAGAATATACATACTCTACATCTATTATGAATCCTCACAGGGATTAATTCATTCTTTTCATGCCTCATAATGGTTAGGAAAATTTTATTATGAACTATATGGATGGGACTGACCCATTGTGAATTTGAAATGAGATAGATAATCATTGATTATAATATATTCTCTATATATATCTTCACTACCTCTATAAAGGTGGGATTTAGCCTCCACTAGGGCAGCCTAATAGGTTTGGAATGCCCCTAAAGTAGAATTATATGTGATTATATTTTTAGATTTATACTTAAAATATCACCTAAGATCCTTTATGTTGCTTGTAAATTCTTTATAAAAACATAAATCATAGTTTGTTCTTGGTTTTTTGAAATATTATTATCAATTATCACTTTTAAATTTTCTCCTTCCATGAAGTACACATTTTTCAAATCAGTAGAAAGTGGTTTCAGTTTAATTTGGTGGTTGTTCAAGAGATGAAATTAAATTGAGGTTCCCCATTCCCAAAGTATGAATTTATTGTAGAAAAAGAAACATATCAACTTCATCTCTATGAAATAAACAATTAGATTCACTAGAAAACCCAGAATTTAACTTTTCCTTCAATCATAAAATAGAATTTATATAATTATGTATAACCTCATATTCCATGGAATTTTCAATCAATAACTATTTATATAAGGATAAAAATTCATAAAATATACCAAAATCTTCAAAAGGTTTAACCTTTTAAATTTGTTATAATGTAAAAAGTGAATGGTTATCTGAAGGGTACCTCGTTGATTTAAAAACATTAAAGTGGATAGTGCTATATCCAAAATACATAGTGAGTATTCCTTAATGAAAATTAATTATTATCTTGGATTTATTTAATAATGGAATCCCAAAATGATGAGTGAATGAACTGGTTCTCTATCCCTCTCTATTTTACTCATATAAAAGTCAATTGGAAATATTTGTCCTTGAACTCTAACTAACACATAATCCAAAATTACTATTGAGAAAACAGTGTAACTATTTGTCAGATACACCAAAACTCTTATGGTATCCAAATATCCCATCTATAAAGAAGTAAACACTGAGTGAGGTGATACTTTAATAGAAGAAAATTGATCACATAAATCATTAGAAAAAGATAAAGAGCCACTAATATAGGGAATATAAAATGTCCCTAGATATTGATATTTGGTGGATAGATAGTGTGTGATCAAGGATGATTCACTTATTATTAAGATGACCCTATTTTTCCCTTGAAGCATCCTATTCTTTTTATAAAGACCCATGAGGAACTTAGAATACTCTAGAATCTATTTGAGGGCTTTAAGAAGGGGTATAACGATCTTTAATTTCTAAAAGGTTTCCAGAATCTTTCTTTAGAGTACTATTCATGAATTCTTTTATTAGATCATCCTTAATGGGAATAGTGGGGAAATATATTTCTTCACCATTTTATATCTTTATAATTTTGTTTATTATATATTTCTATTTGGTACATCATTTTCTCATCCTCCTTTTCTTCTTCTTATTGGGGATATTTTTATGTTTTTTTCTAGAATTTATAGATTTATCTTCTTTATTGTTGGGATGTTTTATTTTAGGTTATGATGTGGATAGTAGTTGAATATAATTTCCAAATATTATTTTTATCATAATGAAATTATCCATTGGTTTAGGTTCTATTTGAGTTGGTAATTTTCTTGAATTATTAGACAATTTTTCTAACATTTATTGTAACTCTTTGAAGTCATTCCTTAGATAATTCACCTCTAAAATTGTTTCTACTATATGGAGTTTGTTAATATGTGTAGGGTTTTATATAAGGTCTCTTTTTCTAGAAGGGTGGTTGGTGTTCGTAAGCTGGTTGGTAATAGGGTTTTTTGTACTATTGTTACAAAGTTTATGGGTTTTGGAATTATTAGTTCTATTTCTAGTACAAGGGCTATGATTGAAATAGAATTTGGTAGGGTGGTCAATTTTTCTCTTGTTGACTAAAAAATATATACTATACTTAGGAATTTCTTCTCCACACTTGATTTTATTTCTAAAATTGCCTCATCTAAAAGGCTTTTGCATAGCTTTCCATGACTTACACTTTAGCACACTAGTTAGTGAAATGGTTAGGTGATGAGAAAAAACCACATACCTTATTTAGTTCTAAGTATTCACTAAATTTTTTATAGCCACATTTCTCACCAAACTGGTTAGATATTAAAGTTTATATTCTAATAAGGTCGATGAATCAAAAGTTCTTACCTCAAGTATGTCTCTTTTGATAGTAACTCTTATGCTAAATTGATATGATTTTTGTGCCATCTTCTAAATAATTCCCTTAGATTATTATAATATATTGTCTATCAAAGATCCTCAAGATGAGGCATCCAATAACATTTTGTCATTTTTCACCGGGTATTGGTAAAAATAAAACAAAGAAGAAATGATCTTATATTTATTAATGTGGGTAGTTGGCAAGATCTTTTTGAATATCTCACAGCAATCATAGAGAGTTTCTCCTGAAGCTTATTTGATGGAATACAACTCCTTTATGGTTCATGTGATTCTAGAGGTTGAGAAGAATATTTGAAGGAAACATATATTTAGTTCATCCCAGTCTTGGATCTCTCCTGGTTGTAATTTGTAAAACTACCCCTTGGTCGCTCTTTTAAGTGAGAAGGGGAACACCATCAACTTAACTTACTCCTCATTTATCCCCTTCAACTTCAAGGTGGAATAGACATGGGTAAACCCCTTGATATATCTAACTAGGTCTTATCCTACCAAGCCTTTTAATTTAGAAAGTATATGAATTAGTCTATCCTTTAGTTCAAAATCATTCACTACTACAAATACGGATTTTATCAACGCTAAAAATGACCTTTAACAGTGCTAGAAAAGCGCTATAAATACCGGCGAAGATAAGGGGGGGGGGGGTCCCCTTTATCAGCGCTCCAAAAAGCGCTGATAAAGAACCCTTTTATCAGCACTCAAAAAAAGCACTGATAAAAGGGGTCTTTTATCAGCATTAAAACAAAGTGCTGATAAAGGTGTCCTTTATCAGCGATTTTTTTTAGCGTTGATAAAAGGGTCCTTTATCAGCGCTTTTTTAAAAGCGCTGATAAAAGTTAAAAAAATAAAAAATTAAAAAAATTAAAAAAATCCTACCAATTGGGGGGGGGGATTTTATAGCGCTTGAACCCCCTTTTACAGTGCTTTTCCGCCCCCTCCAGCTCCCACACACACCCCTCCACCCTTTATCAGCGCTAGCCCCAGATTCACCCATGCGCGCGCGTCCCTGTCTCCACCCGAATTTGATCTCGAGACCTCCCCCCTGTGCGCCTGAAGCCTTTTCCACTCCCCTATATTGATTTTTTCTCCTATTAGTCATATATCTATTTATTTATATATATATTTAGTTATATTTATTCATATAGTAATATATATTTATATTAATATATATATATATATAATTATATTAATATAAATATATAGTTATATTAATATAAATATATAGTTATATTAATATATATATATTTATAGTGATATTAATATATATATTTATAGTTATATCAATATATATATGTAGTTATATTAATATATATATATATTTATATATAGTTAGATTAATATATAGGTATATAGATATTCATATATTTGTATTTTAAATAAAATGGATATTAGATATTATTTAGATAAAGATAATATATTTTATATGTAAATATATTTTATTATTTATATTTATAATTAAATTTTTAGGTGTGAATATATAAAAAATATGTATATATAGTTATATATTTGATTATAAATAGCATCGTATTATAAAAAATGATAAAATTTCAAGACATAATATCAATATAAATGTAATAACTTGGAATAAATTCAGTCCCCACCAAAAAAAGCCAATAATACCCTCTTAAACGAGGCTGAAAATCCACAAAATGTTAAAAAATTGGGGTACCCTAACTAAAAACTCAGTTTTGGAGGCCTTCTGGGCCTTTTTTGGCCTTGAAAAAACCATTACCATGGTCCTTACTAGTCATAGAGGTGTAGATATCTTTGCAGGCTTCTATTTGATATGTGGTAGAGCTCAAACGGACACCCGGATCAAAAGTTATGGCCGTTTGAAGTTTGAGTTGCGTTTTCAACATATTTTGGATATTTTTTTAATTTTTTTTAATTGTTTTAGTCTTAAAATTGTCATTAAATGACTATTACTCCATAATAATTAGAAAATTATTAATTAAATTTTTTTTTAATTTTTTTATAAGACATTTTCACTAAATATCTTATATATTATGTGTAACTGTATATTTATAGTTATTTAAAAAATATTTAAAAATATATTTAAAAAATATATATTATATTTATATCAATATAACTATATCTATATATTTAAATATTAATATATTTTTTAATATTTTTTTTGAAGTAGAATCTTTATCAGTGCTTTTAAAAAGAGCGCTGATAAAGACCCCCCTTTATCAGCACTACTAAAAAAAGCACTGATAAAGAGGTACCCTTTAACATCGCTAAAAAAAGCGCTGTTAAAGGGGGTACCTTTATCAGTGCTTTTTTTAGCATCGATAAAGGTACCCCCCTTTATCAGCGCTTTTTCGTTAGCGCTGATAAATGGTGGCGCTGACCTTGCCAAGTTTTGTGGTAGTGATTTTTCACTATTAGGATAATAATTTGGTTATGATAATTAATAAATTGATGTTCATAGAAGTCTATTAGGGTTTGTTTATGGTTATTAGCCATAATAGGAGGCTCAGAGTGAACAATTTAAGTTTCAATTGAGTTTTTAAGAGTTATTTCTTCAAAATAAATGTTTAAATCAATGTTTCTAAGTTTATTCAGTAAGTTTATTTCAATTTTAGGATCTAGTGGGTCAATATTTATATTAGAATCCCTCAAAATAAAATTATAAGGGTAATATTTAGCACTACCTCCCTATAAAAAGCACTAAGTTTTGATAAAAACTATCATAGGGTAGTATAAAAGAAATTATTTCTTAGGTAAAATGAATTAATAATGGTAACCCTAGGTTGTATCTAGATTGGAGTGCTCTAAAATCAATTGTTACTTGCTGGTTAGAGAAATAGGGCCTTTTTTTATATATGGTTTTGTATTTAAAACTAAAAAAGTAATCATACTGTGATTTGAAAACAACTAATAATGAAATGGTCATCACATTAGTTTTAGATTAAAATATTTAAATTATATCCTAGTCCCCATGTTATCCACTATTCTTATTTTAATATGGTAATATAGAAAATCCATAATCTCTTAATATCTCTCTCTTGACTAAATAGTGTTGGTGAGAATATTCCTAACTAAAATATCATCTTGGCCTACCCTCATTCATATATGTGAAATCATTTTAGTGGACCCTATATGTTGACTTATTAAATTCCCAATTAGGTCATGTTTTTCCTAAATTTACAAGGGTTCCCACTAACACTTCCACATATTCTGATAATCACTGATAACTTCACCATTAAGCTCTAACTTATTCTATCATATATAGACAAGAACTGGGTGGAGGGAGATAAAGTCAATCAATCAAAGTAATAATCAATAAACAGAACCCAAAACCAAATATAACCACACTTGATAATAAGATAATAAAAATCGATATTAAAATATCAAAACCAATTTAACATAAGATATAAATAATTTTATTACATGAAGTGAACAAACTCAATCATTGCAAATGATTTAGCATTCCCTTCCTCGATCACTCAAAGTTTACCCCTCCATGAAAACGGTAGTAAAAAATATGGGGAAGAATTCAATATCATAAAACTAAATAAAATAGAAACTAAAGTGAAAAAATAGTAGTAACATGGGCATCTTGTCTGAACTCCACTAATTGAACTTCGATGCTCTTTGGCATCATGTTCTTTTTTTGGGTCCTCAATTCCTATCTCTTTCAGACATGGTCAAATTTCCAAGATCCTATCTCTTTTTTAAATATATATTCCCTATTATTTCATGATTTACCTTCTTCTACAAGTTTTAAATTATTCAAGAGATAAGTGGATTTTATTTTGAGTGTGAATGTTTCCTTAACTATGATTGTATTAAACATTATCCATGTGAAAAAATGATATTGATTTCATTTATACAGATATGGAATCTCAATGACTCAATTCAAAGTGTAGATGATCCTCATGAATATATATCCTTGGCATAACCTATGATTATGTTAATTTTTCTGAGGATTTTCCCATTATTATTTACACATGTCTAGGAATGGTCTGATGCTTATGTAGGGGAAAAGTAATGGATGATGGTTATACATATCTGCATCATGGTTATACAAAACTAGATTCATGCTTACACAGGTTTTGAATAATGGTTAACCTGCCTTGTTTGGGACTTTTTTGGTGTACACACAAGAGAAAAATGATCCCTATATATCCCCTCAATGATACTTATATATCCAGTGCCTTTGAAATTTCTTTAATCTTCTTTCGAGAGGGATGAATCCATAACAATCCTCTAAGCATCACCACTTTCCCCAACAACCGCCTTATCAATCATGAAATCCATTGTCACCTTCCATGATCCTAGTACTTAATAATAGAAAGATAAATGATAATCAATAGAAATACATTCATATCATTTAAAAAATTAGGAAAGTAAATTAAACACCTAATCTGGTCATTTTAAACAATATTCACACAATAAAATCATTTGACACTTAAATTAAAAAACTAATTAGAAACCTATGGATTGATAAATATGGAGGAATAAAATTAACTCAATATTAAAAAAGTATCATTCATTTATGTAATATTTAAAAAATCACCATAAATATAAATACCTAAAAAGAATCAAAATTAAATCAAAATCCCAACCACCCTAGGTAACTCAAGGTTTAGGGAGAGAAAGAGCTATCTAGGCTATACCAAACCCTAAATATTGAGTTTTAACATTACTATTATCCTTTATTACAACTTTACAAATAACAAGAGAGAACTAAAAAACCCATTACCTTCTTTGAACCTAGGATTTGATACCATTTGTAAAGATCCATCCAGAGCTAACCCGACATGTCATTCAACTCGACTTGCCACCGGGCCCAAAGGGAATTCCCAATCCCCATAGGCTAACAACTAGTTTTGGAGCATCAAAGAAACACTCCTTTTTGAATCATTTTTACCTAAAATTAGATTTATTAGATAATAGATCCTTACCAAAGGTTCAACATGGAACATCCATATATTGGATATCCATGCAACATCAATATGAATATCCAAAATAAATAATCAAGCAAAATGAGTCATAACCAACTATAATGATTTTAACCATTTGTATAATCATAAAAAAATATATAAAATAAATAAATAACATGATAAAATAGGTGGAAAATAAATACAATAAAAGTGAGGTTGACTTGACCAATAAAAAAAATTCCCAAATCAAGAAAATACCAAACCATACTGCAAGATAGACTCTATATAACCCAAGGTTTCTCACCACATCCCAACTCACCATCAACAAACCAAAAAAGGAATCCAATATTAAGATAAAACCTAGAACATATTTACAAATTAGGAACTATACACACACACACAAATTGTGTATATAGGGTGTGAGCTAATAGGCCTAGTAGGATCTCCCTAGGGATTATATACAATTCCTTTCATTATGCAACTCATTTTTTCTAGTTTTAAAAACATTAGAAAATAATAACCTTCCATTATTTTTAAATCACAAAAGAAACCAAAATCATAGTTTATTCTACTGAAAATGAATTTTCCTCTTTACCTAGAAAATAATTTTAAAAATGAAATGCAAACCTTTGATTTTTCATAAAGATTGTTAAAACCCCTTTTTCTTATTTCATAATTTTCATAAATTCCAAATAAAGAAAATGAGAACTTCCCCCATTTTCATTCAAAACACTTCCTTTAAATCAATTTTGAAAAACCATTTCAAAATAAACCCAAGCACAAATGAATAAATCATAACAAAAACTCAACACCACCATGTTAGTGAAATATCCTAAGATAAATTATACAAAGGCTTCCATATAGGTAAGCAGAGGATAATAAAAACTAATGTGATAGAAATATCATATATGGAACCACCAATCCAAGAATAAGTTTCATGGGAAACTACCTAGGTCCCAAAGTAAGATGATCCTAGACTCTAATAAATATACAGGACAAATAACCAATGTACATTGAGTCCAAACCAAATCACAATCCACCTGATTATACCACACTATCATCCTCAGAGGAACTCCACATACAGTACTATTTCACACTGGAGGGGACATTGGACCATGTGTTCACTAAAATATTGTATTATAAATCAAGTTCTCCCACTTAGTTACCTGAGTTACCATGACAAAGCTAAATTAGAGGTGAGCAATTAATCAATCCATAATACATCAACAAGAATAACTTATAAATATTAATCACCCCAAAATCCCTCATACAAAACAAACCCTTTACATATCATACGACCATAACATACCAATACAAAACTCATAAAGGGGTAAACATGAATGACGAGGCATCAATTAGGGTCTCACAACATTAACAAAAATCATTTTATAGTGCCAAAAGAGACTTTAATAATTTCAACTCAGGATTCCAAGTCATTTTAATTGAATAATATTCCACTTTAAACATTCCTTTGAAATCATTATGAAACCAAACTCTCCATTTTAAAACATTATTTATAAATCACTTGGAAATCCACTACACCCATTTATCTAATACAATTTCATTAAAACATAACTTCCCTTATTTAAAAATCAAATCAAGTCCAAATTTAAACATTTTCCATCAAAAAACATAAAATATCCTCACGATCATGTTTATAAATGGGTTTGGCATCATCACAACCCCCTATCTTCAAAGGTACCCCACTATTAGGTCGAAAATGAAGGAAAATGGATAATGACCCCTGAGTCCCACCTATAGTAACCCCTAGGTTGGTGACTAGCATCGAGGGAATAAAAATCAAACATATGGGAGGTGTTACACTTTAAAATAGATAATAGAATTGAGAGATAGGATTACAACCACCAAAAAACTCCATTATGTAAAAAAACCAATCCATCCATAATACACAAACAATGTAAAATCAATAAAAATAAAAGTCTCCAAAGTAAAGTACCAAAAGGAAAACCTAATGCAGTGGAACCATGATAGATCCAATATCTGAGTTAGTAATATCCATCTTGGTCACCAAAAACCTTATGGGGACATAAAAAATAGTTTATATATATATATAGTGTGAGCATAACATGCATACTCAATAGGAGTATAAGGCCCCATCCTTAAACCCTACTTAATCTTGAGTTATTACAAGATTACACATTGAGGATATTTTCAGGTTTAGAGTTTTAGAGAATTAGATCATGAAACTTACATTACATTCTACATTTAAACAAAGTGGTTACATAAAAGACAATATTCATTTTTCCCATCAACGGAAACATGTTTAAAATAAAACATGGATTCTTTCTTGACACTTCGTTGACACTATCATCACATCATGTACCTTTCCCTTGACCTGTGAAAAACATTTCAAAAACTTGGGATGAGCATAAAAAGCTCAGTAAGGGTTATAAAAAGTATGGAAAGGAAACATGAGTACATATATACATAAGAATGAAATCATACTTTACCCATAAAGCATAATCACTTTAACATACCTCATAAAATCATGAATAAATCATAGAAATCATAATACATAAATGTAACTTGAGGCATTCATAACATTCTTACGTAGGGAGTAACCCTCTTGGTGACGTTTGGAATACCCATCAGAGTATATTCCCTAAATCTCTTCAGAGAAACCTTAACGTTTAACCCCTTCACGTTACCCAATGCATTGGAGAGCTATATCGGGCTCACCCGCCCATAGTTTATCACAGAACCACCCGTCTTCATAAACAATGCCCAAGAACCATAACATAATCATAGCACATAACTTAAGAATAAAGGAAAGATAACGTTCCCATATTGCAATAACAATATAAAATTTTAAGATATTGAATCCATTCTAAAAAATACATTTTCAAAACCATTTAAAACATTTAATAAATAGATTTTTGAATCAAAGTGTCCCATACCACTTTGAAGCTTTTAACATTTTACACCATTAATATCCATATAAATAAATCCTTGAAACCATTTTGAAAACATGGATATTAATGAGAAATATTTATAAGAATAAATCATTAAAACATTTAAAACGATATTTTAGTTAAAGGGTTTTTATCAAAATGAGAGACACTTGAATACAATAATTGAGGAATAACATTTAATAAGAACTTTATAATATCATGAGAATAGAGGGATTCATGATATAATATTCCAAAGGACAGTATATACACCATATAAGAGTGAATTGGTGCATAACAACAATGAAGTCTCCATAGAAATGTAAAATGAGATAAAATCCCTTATAAAGAAGGTATCCTTAAATTAAGGATGAATCAATATCATAATTATGTGTGACAAACATAAATACACCCAATATAAGTGGATATTAAGTGTAAAACAATCAAAGGTAATTCACACATATTCAAAGGATAACATATTCAATAACTACATATTGAACCCAAGGAAATCGAAATTGGGTTAAGAAGTTCCCTTGGTAAAATTCGACAGCCTAACGGCGTCACTTTAAAATTCATAAAATTAGTTGATGAGATAGAAAATGGTATCTCATCACTTTAACATAAAATTTACATCAATAAGTATATAGAATAACATATCCCAACATAAAAAGATGTAAATTAAAAGACATAACAAAATAAGTTTTTTTAAAAGAGGAGTATGAAAGGTTCCCTTACCGATTTGGGCAACTTTCAAAACCTACACCCCATGAAAGAAGGGCCATACAATGAAGATGTAACTTTACATAAATGAGAGTATATTATACTAATATTAAAATAATGGGTAGTACATACACCACACAAAAAGGAAATAGTGGCCAATGTAGCATGAATCTCACGGGAACAAAAAGTGAGATGAAAATCCCCTTATGAAAATTCGGCAGCCTAACGGCGCCACATAAAACTTCCAAAAATGGATTGATGAGATCAAATAGGGTCTCTAATCACATTAAAATAAAAATGATAGAAATAGGAATATAAAATAACATCCTCCAACATAAGAACATGAAGCATAAAAGAAATGACATAAAAGAGAGTACTTGCAAAGAAAGAAAGAGGTAGGATCCCTTACCTCGTGTCCGACATGACTCGATCGTTATTTAATCTCCTGAATAATAAAATTTAGTCAATTTATAATTTCTTAAGAACATAATTTAAATATTATTATTCAGTTCATATCACATATTATAATGTTATAATAATTGGTTAATAAAGTGAGTTCATATCAGACATTTTTGTCGATGTTCAATACATTAGTAAAAATTGAACTTGTTGGAAAAGAATTTTCCATGTAGTTACAGGTAAATAATCTCCAGAATAGTATTTATGTTTTAAATATCATATATATTCAGTATATATTCATTTTATACTATTCCATATCATTTGGTGAGAAAACATTAAAAGCATCGTTCATGGAGACAGTAGGCCGTACGTGTGCATGAACGCTACTTTCATTTTTTGTCATATTAATGGAATTAAAACAAAATGAGAGATATATATATTATAATTACAGAATGATATCCATCATTTAGATGTAATATATTACATATATATCCATTATATATATGTACTTATAATAGTACATAACATTTGAAGATAAGAAATGAAATGTACAGTTCATGGAGACGGTAAGCCGTACGTACGCATGAACACTACTTTAATTTCTTTTTTTTTGTATTAAATGGAATGAAATAATAATGATATAAAGTTATATTATAATTCCAGTAGGATAAAATATGTAATACTATTAATTCCATCCTTTATACGTCCCACATATGGCATTAACGAATCAAATCACTTTGAGGGGGCGGTAATCCGCACTTCCTAAAATGAAGATATCACGTTTACCCATAATGGAAACCATAAAGGTATGACATAAATGAAAAATACAGAAGCTTAAGGAAAACATAAACATATTATATATCATATATAAATATAGTTACATCTTAATGGCCACCTTTGAAGGTGTTAAAAGAATATTGAACAATCCTCGTTTCGTGAGGCATTAATTCGCCATCCACAGAAACAGTATGTTCTTTAACCATTAGATGAAGGTTTGTGTAAGTTTATCTCGAATAATTCACATAAAAACATCCTAGTATATTGAATATACTGGTGTTGTTACAAAATAAAAGAATAAAAAGAGTTTAGGGGGTTGGAGAAGCAAAATAAAACAAAAGAACACAAGGGAAGACATTACCTTTAAATCAGGTAACTTCCTTTGATTTGAGGTCAAAGGCTTCCTTGGAAAGGATTCTGCCCAAAGTTAGGCTTCAATGATGAATATAGGGATGTTGAGAGAGGAAATGGGCAGGGTTTGGCCGAGCCAAATTCTTGAGAGGTGTGTGTAAGGTGGTAGAGGTGGGGGCCTTTTATAAGAGGAGAGGAGGGAACTCTGAGAAAGTTATAAAATATTACTTTATTATAAAATAATTTTCGGATTTATAAGGTCCCAAAAGGATATATTTCGAGGATAAGGTGATAAGGTTTATAAATCCACCCATAAAATAGGTTTTTTACAAGTGTAAGTTATAGTTTTAACATTATCTTTTCATTTTATTTAAATCCCTTATTAAAGAGGTAATTGTTGCATCATCATGATGTCATAAATAATTTAATTTATTTAATGTCTAAAAATTATAAAAAAAATATCATGATATAGGAAATATTTTTATCTTTCTAATGAATATTTATAGTAAAAAATATGACTTGTATAACCCCATTTAAAAATTGTTTTAGTAAAACAACTCATGTTTGTGACATTTTAATTTTAACTTTAAATAAAAAGGTATTTATGTCATTTTCCAACCAAAGTGGCTCCATGGGGTCCCCAAGTTGACCCATGGATTTTCTTGGTCGGCCATGACACATCCAATGAGGTTAGGACATGTGTCAAGTTCATTTCATATTATTAAAACATTATTTTTATCTTAAATTACACTAATTACCTCTAATCGCGATTAAAAACATAAAAGTTACTATTCACCAAAAAATTATTTTAATCTCATTGAACCACATTTTACTTTCTAATGAAAACCATGTATGTCGGATTTTTGAAATTCAAAACACAAAAGTGGTAAAGTTTCATTTAAACGAAAAATTAGTTTTTTAAGTACCACTTAATGGTTTCACTATTCATCAAAAAATGAAGTTTTTCAGAATAATACCAAAATTTCACCCTAAGCTATATTTGATATTCCGAATTCAAAAATGATGTCTATTTTAAAAAATTCAAATATTATAAGTTACATTAATTAATTTAATAATTAATTCCCGCTGTCATGACAAATAGCGTGTTTTTATGAAACAATATATATCAAAAGATTGACACTAGTTTAAGTCCAATTTCAAAGTGAAATTAATTCCAATGACCAATATTGGATTAAATGGTAAAAATATATTCTAATTTCACTTTAAAACCAATTCAAAATATAATCTAATCATATAAATAAATTAGATTAAAAAGTGGTTTTGAATTAAAATACAACATTTTCACTATTCATTAAAAAAATGAACTTTATCGGAAAAATACCAAAAATTTACAAAAAGTAAATTTTGATGTCCTGATTCGAAATAAGATTTTTATTTTGTCAAATATAACACATAAAATTGTCAAAAAGTGGATTTAAAAGAGGTTCTCCATCAAAAGGCGGTTAATCGACCTTTTAAAGAATATTAGAATGTTTACGCTTAAAATTGGATTCATTCGCATTTTTAATCCTCTAACATTTATTGTAAAGAGTAAAAATATTTTACAAACATATATAATCATTTATTAGTTAGTTCTGTTAATTCCCGCCATTACAACGGCTAGGTGTTAACTACCATTTAAAATAATATTATTTTATTATTAGAGTGCAATGTAAGATTCCCAAGAAACTCATTGTTGTGTATTGGGTACGCCATCGAGCATAGCGTCCCCTTTAAAGTAATATTAATATTTTATTCACAAATATGGGTAAATGTGAAAATGTCATATTATTTATTTACCTGGGGTGTTACATCCTTCCCCCCTTTTGGGAATTGCGTCCTCGCAATTTTAAAATTGTGTTTGGATACTTCATTGAAAATCCCACATCGGAACAAGAGTCCGTAAAACAATCACCTTAAAATAAAGAAAGGGAAGTAAAAAGGTCACCCGAGTTAACCCATACTAGGATTCTATGTAGGAAAATATGGATATGGAGGAGAAAACAAAGGGTCATGTTCTGATGGAGAGTGATAGTAAACATGTCTAGGAGAAATTTAAACATAAGAAAATCACAAAATTGTGATGGGTTAAACGGTATTTGATTCCCCAGTAGGAAAAGTTAACAGAAAACATTTTTGTTTTAAGTTACTCTTCATTGAGGAATTTATTTTTGAGCTTAACTAAATCATAATGAAACATACTTACTTGTCACATAGACTTTCAACTTTTACTAGATTCCTTAATAAACTCATATTTTCTCCAAAAGACGAGTATTTAGGAAGACTTGTTCGAATTAAGAGTACTATAATCAACTTCTTGAGAATAACCTAATCCAAAAAAGATAATTATATATTTCCCATGTCTTTAGACAAAATCCAAAACCAAAAATGTTAGTATGAGGTCAGATAATCCACAAAAGTATAATCCTTTATAAAAAGAAAATCTATTCTTAATCTCCAAAATTTGACAAAAAAAAAACCCAAAGTTCAACGAAGACCATTCGATAAACAATTGTCCATAAAATTCTTCAAAGTAAACCAAACTAAGATTGAAACCCAAATATTTGAAGGATTTAATCGCATATTATTCCAAGGTACAAGTTAACTTTTATCTCCAAATAACATCAATTTCTCTTAAATTCTCAGATTGAAAAGTTATTAACCTAATCACATATCCTCCATGATAGGTTAATAATTTCCATAGATAACCCAAAATAAACTTACTCTTGATTCCTAAAATCATCTAACTAAAAATAATTAGTCAAACTAACAAGGGACTTCACATAGTCCAGTGGTAGGCGATAAATACCAGTCGCACTTTGGTTGTGGGTTCGATTCCCACAGCTTTGTCCGACGCGATGGGTTGTCACACGGTCTGCATGTTGTCCTTTTTCCAAAACTATATAATTCTTAAAACATTCCCCAAAATGAGATAAAATCTTCAAAAATAATCATAACATATTTTAACCTCAAGTTTATCTCATGCCTTTCATTTTCCATTATAACATATAATAACCCATAATTACCTCAAAAGTAAGGATCATATAAACCCTAATGGTTACCTTTATAATTATTACCTGAACTTCCACATCGATTGGTCATCTCATACATGATGCATTACAGAACATACCAAGGTTCAAGTGGTTGATCATGACTCCTTAATAGTTGGTTTAGAACAACCACAAGTTTCTTCATTGAATCCCCCATTTCATCCAGTCTCTTAATCAGAGAACCACCACAGTTTCCTTCAAACCTATTGTCACATTGGTGCCTTCTAGATCCATCCATTCACTAAAAACAGAAATGTAAGTGTGAGTATATCAACAAAACCATCATGTACTAATGAGGAATATATACTTACTCATTCACTTTATCTAAAAACTATGACTCTTTCTGAAATCCTAACCATTATGGTAATGTCACTTATGCTTAAAGAATACCCTAACCTCTAAAGTTATCTAAACCGACCTCTGATACCAACTATAAGGCCCCAGCCTTAAACCCTACTTAATCTTGAGTTATTACAAGATTACACATTGAGGATATTTTCAGGTTTAGAGTTTTAGATAATTGGATCATGAAACTTGCATTACATTCCAAATTTAAACAAAGTGGTTACATAAAAGACAATATTCATTTTTCCCATCAATGGAAGCATGTTTAAAATAAAACATGGATTCTTTCTTGACACTTCTTTGACACTATCATCACATCATGTACCTTTCCCTTGACCTGTGAAAAACATTTCAAAAACTTGGGATGAGCATAAAAAGCTCAGTAAGGGTTATAAAAAGTATGGAAAGGAAACATGAGTACATATATACATAAGAATGAAATCATACTTTACCCATAAAGCATAAGCACTTTAACATACCTCATATAATCATGAATAAATCATAGAAATCATAAGACATAAAGGTAACTTGAGGCATTCATAACATTCTTACGTAGGGAGTAACCCTCTTGGTTACGTTTGGAATACCCATCACAGTATATTCCCTAAATCTCTTCAGAGAAACCTTAACGTTTACCCCCTTCGTGTTACCCAATGCATTGGAGAGCTATATCGGGCTCACCCGCCCTTAGTTTATCACAGAACCACCCGTCTTCATAAAAAATGCCCAAGAACCATAACATAATCATAGCACATAACTTAAGCATAAAGGAAAGATAACATTCCCACATTGCAATAACAATATAAAATTTTAAGATATTGAATCCATTCTATAAAAACATTTTCAAAACCATTTAAAACATTTAATAAAGATATTTTTGAATCAAAGTGTACCATACCAATTTGAAGCTTTTAAAATTTTACACCATTAATATCCATATAAATAAATCCTTGAAACCATTTTGAAAACATGGATATTAATGAGAAATATTTATAAGAATAAATCATTAAAACATTTAAAATGATATTTTAATTAAAGGGTTTTTATCAAAATGAGAGACATTTGAATACAATAATTGAGGAATAACATTTAATAAGAACTTTATAATATAATGAGAATATAGGGATTCATGATATAATATTCCAAAGGACAGTATATACACCATATAAGAGTGAATTGGGGCATAATAACAATTAAGTCTCAATAGAAATGTAAAATGACATAAAATCCCTTATAAAGAAGGTATCCTTAAATTAAGGATGAATCAATATCATAATTATGTGTGACAAAAATAAATACACCCAATATAAGTGGATATTAAGTGTAAAACAATCAAAGGTCATTCGCACATATTCAAAGGATAACATATTCAGTAACTACATGTTGAACCCAAGGAAATCGAAATTGGGTTAAGAAGTTCCCTTGGTAAAATTCGACAGCCTAACGACGTCACTTTAAAATTCATAAAATTATTTGATGAGAGAGAAAATGGTATCTCATCACTTGGACATAAAATTTACATCAATAAGGATATATAAGAACATATCCCAACATAAAAATATGTAAATTAAAAGACATAACAAAATAAGTCTTTTTAAAAGAGGAGTGTGAAAGGTTCCCTTACCGATTTGGGAAACTTTCAAAACATACACCCCATGAAAGAAGGGTCATACAATGAAGATATAAATTTCCATAAATGAGATTATATTATACTAATAGTAAAATAATGGGCAGTACATACACCACACAAAAAGTAAATAGTGTCCAATGTAGCATGAATCTCACGGGAACAAAAAGTGAGATGAAAATCCCCTTATGAAAATTCGGCAGCCTAACGACGCCACATAAAACTTCCAAAAATGGATTGATGAGATCAAATAGGGTCTCTAATAACATGAAAATAAAAATTACAGAAATAGGAATATAAAATAACATCCTCTAATATAATAACATGGAGCATAAAAGAAATGACATAAAAGAGAGTACTTGCAAAGAAAGAGAGAGGTAGGATCCCTTACCTCGTGTCCAACATGACTCGATCGTTATTTAATATCCTGAATAATAAAATTTGGTCAATTTATAATTGATTAAGGACCTCCTTTAAATATTATTATTCAGTTCATATCACATATTATAATGTTATAATAATTGGTTAATAAAGTGAGTTCATATCAGATGTTTTTGTCGATGTTCAGTACATGAGTAAAAATTGAACTTGTTGGAAAAGAATTTTCCATGTAGTTATAGGTAAATCATCTCCAGAATAGTATTTATGTTTTAAATATAATATATATCCAGTATATATTAATTTTATACTATTCCATAGCATTTGGAGATAAAAAATTAAAAGCATCGTTCATGAAGACGGTAGGAGGTACGTACGCATGAACGCTACTTTCATTTTTTGTCATATTAATGGAATTAAAAAAAATGAGAGATATATATATTATAATTAAAGAATGATATCCATCATTTATATGTAATATATTACATATATATCCATTATATATATGTACTTATAATAGTACATAACATTTGGAGATAAGAAATGAAATGTACCGTTCATGGAGACGGTAAGTCGTACGTACGCATGAACGCTACTTTAATTTCTTTTTTTTTGTATTAAATGAAATTAAATAATAATGATATAAAGTTATATTATAATTCCAGTAGGATAACATATTTAATACCATTAATTACATCCTTTATACGTCCCACATATGGCATTAACGAATCAAATCACTTTGAGGGGGTGGTAGTCCGCACTTCCTAAAATGAAGATATCACGTTTACCCATAATGGAAACCATAAAGGAATGAAATAAATGAAAAATACAGAAGCTTAAGGAAAAAATAAAAATATTATATATCATATATAAATATAGTGACATCTTAATGGCCACCTTTGAAGGTGTTAAAATAATATTGAACAATCCTCGTTTCGTGAGGCAGTAATTCACCATCCACAGAAACAGTATGTTCTTTAACCATTAGATGAAGGTGTGTGTAAGTGTAGCTCGAATACTTCACATAGCAACATCCTAGTATATTTAAGATACTGGTGTTTTTACAAAAGAAAAGAATAAAAATAGTTTAGGGGGTTGGAGAAGTAAAATAAAACAAAAGAACACAAGGGAAGACATTACCTTTAAATCGGGTAACTTCCTTTGATTTGAGCTCAAAGTATTACTTGGAAAAGATTATGCCCAAAGTTAGGCTTCAATGATGAAGAGAGGGATTTTGAGAGATGAAATGGGCAGGGGTTGGCCGAGCAAAAGGCTTGAGAGGTATGTGTAAGGTGGTAGAGGTGGGGGCTTTTACAAGAGGAGAGGAGGGCACTCTTGGAAAGTTATAAAATATTACTTTATTATAAAATTATTTTCGTATTTAAAAGGTTCCAAAAGGATATATTTCTAGGATAAGGTGATAAGGTTTCGAAATCCACCCATCCAATAGGGTTTTGACAAGTGTAAGTTTTTTATTTAACATTATCTTTTCATTTTATTTAAATCCCTTATTAAAGAGGTAATTGATGCATCATCATGATGTCATAAATAAGTTAATTTATTTAATGTATAAAAATTATAAAAAAAATATCATGATGTAGGAAATAGTTTTATCTTTATAGTGAATATTTATAGTCAAAAATATAACTTGTATAACCCCATTTAAATTTTTTTTTAGTAAAACAACTCATGTTTGTGACATTTTAATTTTAACTTTAAATAAAAAGGTATTTATGTCATTTTCCAACCAAAGTAGCTCCATGGGGTCCCCAAGTTGACCCATGGATTGTCTTGGTCGGACATGACACATCCAATGAGGGTATGACATGTGTCAAGTTCATTTCATATTATTAAAACATTATTTTTACCTTAAATTACACTAATTACCTCTAATCGCGATTAAAAACATAAAAGTTACTATTCACCAAAAAATTATTTTAATCTAATTGAACCACATTTTACTTCCTAATGACAACCATGTATGTCGGATTTTTGAAATTCAAAACACAGAAGTGGTAAAGTTTCATTTAAACGAAAAATCAGTTTTTTAAGTACCACTTAGTGGTTTCACTATTCATCAAAAAATGAAGTTTTTCAGAATAATACCAAAACTTCACCGTAAGCTATATTTGATATTCCGAATTCAAAAATGATGTCTATTTTACAAAATTAAAATCGTATAAGTTACATTAATTAATTTAATAATTAATTCCCGTTGTCATGACAAATAGCGTGTTTTTATGAAACAATATATATCAAAAGATTGACACTAGTTTAAGTCCAATTTCAAAGTGAAATTAATTCCAACGACCACTATTGGATTAAATGGTAAAAATATATTCTAATTTCAATTTAAAAAAAATTCAAAAGATAATATAATAATATAAATAAATTAGATTAAAAAGTGGTTTTGAATTAAAATACAACATTTTTCACTAGTCATTAAAAAATGAACTTTATCGGAAAAATACCAAAAATTTACACAAAGTAAATTTTGATGTCCCAATTCCAAAGAAGAATTTTATTTTTTCAAATATAACACATAAAATTGTCAAAAAGTGGATTTAAAAGAGGTTCGCCATTAAAAGACAGTTAATCGACCTTTTAAAGAATATTAGAATGATTACGCTTAAAATTGGATTCATTCGCATTTTTAATTTTCTAACATTTATTGTAAAGAGTAAAAATATTTGAAAAACGTATATAATCATTTTGTTGTTAGTTCTGTTCATTCCCGCCATTACAACGGCTAGGTGTTAACTACCATTTAAAATAATATTATTTTATTATTAGAGTGCAACGTAAGATTCCCAAGAAACTCGTTGTTGCGTATTGGGTACGCCATCGAGCATAGCGTCCCCTTTAAAGTAATATTAATATTTTATTCACAAATATGGGTAAATGTGAAAATGTCATATTCTTTATTTACTTGGGGTGTTACAAGGAGCATATCTAAGGTATCTTGTGAAAATGTGAAAAAGAGCATACTAATGCATTGGTGAACAAACAACAGAACCAACAAGCACCTAAATAGGTCATCTATCCATCCCAAACTAACTATGTCTCACTCACCAAATAAATTAATCAAATAATTAGATAATAATAAGAGTACATTGATAATGGTTCCCCACATCCACTTCCCCCCAAAGTTACTATTCTCTCACCCCAACATCAAATGCATTATGCTCTCATCCCTTTCATTCCATCCTATCACTATGCATACAACCATCTCTAATGTGGTTCGAGTTGAAATACTACACAACCCAGCATCCTAAAGGGCCTAACATCCCATGATGGTATCAATTTCATCATACACATCTCTCATTGCACTGCTAGATCATTATCCTCATTATCAAAAATCCACCCGCAACATCACAATTAGGAAAATTGGGTATCATAAAAATGAAGGATATAAACCATATGACCTCATCCTACCACACATTTACCATACTATATAACAAATCCTCTCATCATTAGGCATCAAAACCAACTATGTTTTCATCAAGGGCGAGAATCCACCACCAACTATGCCATTTCCCAATACTATTTCCAAAGGAAGAGTGGGGAGGAGGGGGTAATTAACCATCTATTAATCACTATATGAATGTTAGGGAAAACACCCCAGAACATATGGGTGTCAGTATATAGAAATCTATGTGGGTGGGTTGCATATAAAAGTATTATGAAAGTGTAAGTACACACACACACACCCACACATATATAAAACTCAATCTTGAATGAAAGGTTTCACATCAACACCACTAGTGCATCCTATAACGCCACCAAAACAACTAAAAACATTAAACACCAATTTATAACACCACTAAATAAAACATGACACACAAATAACCCACACACAATCCATAATTAAACTTTCATTTAAAATTTAACAAGTTTCTAGATTTTACCAATTACTATCCAAAATTAGTTCATTAACCCATTTCATCCCATACTTTAAACCCTCCCATTCATTAATAATTAAACTCATTAATTAAAGTTCCACCCATGAATTTACATACCAAATTATAATTTATATCCCATTACATTTCAATTTTATCGTTAATGGGAAACTACATCCACACACTTCATAAAAACCCATCTACATATCCCATTCCAACTAACCATATCTTCACTGCCCAAACCATTCTGCATCCAAACCCAGTCATCACTATCATTGCATGATCCCCATAAGAAACCCACATAACACATATGGAAAACAAAATAACCAAACCATTACTTATATCAGTAAAAATCATCTTTCACATAACCTCACAAGTTCCAAATCAAAAGGCCTTTCATCAATTTTCTTCATTTATTTCATGGGTATTCTAAAAAAAATCATAATTTACATGGGAAACCAATTCATTAGACATATATAAGTTCTTATAATTTTTTATAGGGTGATTTAAATCAATAAACACAATAATGGTTTCAAAAATCATAAGATCCACAACATAAATAAGGATCCCAACAACCATGATTTTCATAAATAGTAGCGAACATGGATAAACTCATAATAAATATCACAAAGTAAGTAAACACATGATAATACTCACCATCCACTCAAATTTATAATTAATCCAGATAATTATCTAATTATGTTGAACCATACTATCCACCCAAATGAAGAAAAAAGTATGAAATTCCCACATATTCACTTAAAAAGGAGAGAATAAGGATCCCCTACCTCAACTAAAGACTTTTTGAAATGTTGTGAAAGATAAAATAGGAGGAAGATGATCACCAAGCCTAAAAAATGAAATAAAACACCTTGATCAACCAGATTTATAATAAGCCCCATCAATCTCCCTCTATAACACCACCCAAACCAACTTTATCCATAGCTAAGACCTCATCAGGATAAAGAATAGAGAAAATACAATGGAAGAAAGGAGGTAACTTACTTAAAATCACCAAGAATAAATCTACTTATGCAAAGGATTAAATACCACTAGGAGGAGAAAAAACACTCAAAACTCATGGGAGTCACTCAAGAGTAGAGAGAAAAGTGGGGAAAATAATGAGTTTCAAGGGACCTAAAAAATTTATAGCCAATAGAATAATTAAATACCCTGGAATATACCCACAAGACTTACCATAATAATTAATATTTTAAATAATTTTATAGGGTAAATTAGGTAGCTACATGACAAGGATCCTCAACCCAACTATCCTTAGGATTGCACATCACAAATCTTGACCAGACCTTATCTACTCTGCGTAAGGCCACATCAAAAACCCTATAATACATTGTAACAACCCTCTAAACAATAGGGGCTCCCAAGATATGATCACTCCAACCTCAAAACTGCAAAATTTCCACTAAACTATAGCAATACCACTTCTATGACACTATGTCACAATCACCTGACTACACCAAAACATCCCCTAAAACAATAAGGGCTCCAATAAATAGCTTCTTGAGCTGTCATAACATAGCCTACCCCCATTACATAACTGGGATTGAATCAATAGAGACATTGAGACTCATTTTATTTACCCTTAAAGGTATTTATGCCATAACTCCTCCCTTACACCACATAATCCATCCCTATCTGAAATTTTAGTTTCAAATCCATCATCTCTTCCTCAGCTCCCTCAAAAAATTTCATGAATGCCTCTACCACTATAATATTCACAAATTATTGGGCCTGAAGGTCTAGATTGTTAAATTAGATACCACTCAAATGATTATCATCCTTGATAAAAAAATATACAAGGTAATCATTTAAACAAACATCCCATGAGATACCTATGAGGGATCTTGTTACTGCCAAAAAACATCTATCAACCAAGAACAATAGTGAGAGAGAATTTTTTCTCATAAATCAATAATATTTTAAGCATTACATAACCAATTAAAAAAGAACAAAATAAATCAGGATACAAAGAATTCATCTGTATCTCACAATACTAACTAATCTCCTCAAATCCACCAGCCTCCATAACATACGAACCAAGGGAATGGATCACCCATGAAACACCTTTACTTAAATATTCTAGATATTAACTAGTCATTCCATGAACATTATATCATCTCCAAAGTCCAACTATCCCTATTCAATGAAATGTGAGTAATAATGAAGATACTTATGAATCCATTCCACATATAAAATGTCATGGATCCCATATAATAGTGGTTGAAGTTACAACTGATAGGAAACCCCCACCGATATGCTATGACGTCTCAAAAGGATTGAAAAAACATGGAGAGAGCTTACCCCTTCCAAAACTCTGATACCCCTGATGAAGATAAACATTCAAGAACATATGGAATCTAAGTTCAAACTCCAGGGGCCTCTGCCTATGATCAACATAGGCCTTATGACTATCTTGTGTTGATTTCATCCATTATCAATCCATCTAGATATTCTTTATTGTACTCTGCATCACATCAGGACCAAGGACTGATGACACCACAACCTCAGTCCAACACAATGGAGAATTTCACAACCATTCATATAATTCTTTTAATGGGCTATACCAATGGATGAGTGAAAATTATTAACTAAACCAAAGATAAGTGCTTCACCCATAATTTTCTTAAATACAAGACACAAGCTCACAACATATCCTCTAGCACATAGATGGGTTGCTCTGGTTTCCTATCTTTATGGGGATTTAAATAAGCACTAAGGTGTTTCTAAGAGACAAAATAATATTGTAATGCTCTCCATAATTGTGAGGTAAGATGATCATTCTAGTTATAAAATGGTCTTTGGTACCCTATGGAGCCTCACAACCTAACTATATACTACCTTGCTAAAAAAATCATAACTCTTGGATCCTTGATTTCTAGAAAATGGTCCAAATTCATCATTTTATCCATGATAACCTAAAAGAAATCACCACCTCCTCAAGAATACAGTAAAATAGTGACAAAATCCATTGATATATACTCCCACTTATACTTGGGGACATCCAAGGACTGCAAAAGACCTCTATGAACATGGTGCTCTAATTTTAATTGATGATAAACTAAGTACCATTCCTTAAAATCAACTACTAATTTCTTCATCTTAATCCACAAAATCTACCTAATCAAACCATAGTATATCTTGGAATCACCTATATGTACTGCCAAGGGTGATCCATGAAAATCATGAAGAACCCCCTCACACATGGACAATGGAACAAACCATCCTTTATGAAATAACATCAAATTTTGACTATCCTAGAAACACCCCTCCAAAGCATCACCATGACTAACATGCTCTCACATCACCTCTACCTCTAGTTTTCCCCATTGAGACTCCACCACATACTATATCCAACATGAATCTAATTTCATTTGATAAATACAACCTTTCACATTGACTTCCTCTATATTGAGATGCATCATTGCAATCTCTTCCATCGTTTACCAGACATCCTCAAACTCCCACACAACATCTCCATATGACTTCCAGCTCATCGCATTAGTGAATAAATTCCCCTTTATCAGGGTTTAATATATCTCAAAATAAAAATACAAGATAATATACATCTACCTTTGCTGACTCAATTTCAAATCTCACTGATAGAAAACATACCTCAGACTCTTGTGATTTTTGAAGACCACAAAGTTATAATTGATGAGGTAATGTCTCCATAGATTTAGGGAAAACACAATTGCTTCTAACTGTAGGTTATGAGTGGAATAATTAAGACAATGGGGACAAAACTACATATACCAATAATAGATCATTTCCTTTTTCTGCATCAAGATGCATCCCAAGACCATATGGGAAGCATCAAAAAAGACCTCAAACATCACTCCTTCCTTGAGAAACCAAAATCACAGAGGCACTGATCAACCTCTCATTTAGGTAGTAGAAAACTACCCGAAATTGATCAGTCCAGATGAAATACTAATCCTTCTTGGTAAAGGATATTAACAGGGTTAAAATCTAAGATAAATACTACAAAAAACTATAGTAATATCCTACAATACCAAGGAATCTACAAACCTTAGTCACATTATTGGGTGCTACCTAGGAAAAAACTACCCCTATCTTTGACAGGTCCATGACCACATCCTTCTAGGCCCCCACATGCCTAAGAAAATGCACCTATCATGTCCAAAACATGAACTTAGACAAATTTACATAGATTTGGTGGCTTTTAATTCCCTACATGAAAACTATGAGATGATCAACATGATTATACTATAACTTGGAGTATATAAGGATGATGTAGATAAACATAATGATGAATTGGTCTAGGAACTCAGGGAATATAGAGTTCCTGAGATCCATAAATATAACCGATGCATTTGTGACACTGAACAATATAACCAAAAACTTAGAGTGTAAGATCCCATATTTTCCAGGTATATCCCACTTGAGTTTTGGTTAAACCTATTTATTTGGGTTTTATCTTCTTCTTAAAACCTTTGTGGTAGAGATTTTTTTGGGGGGTGGAGAGATTTTTGGGGGGGGAAATAACCAAAAGTTTGGGAATGTATGATTGTTTGAATTAATGTAGTTTGAATATAAATATTTAAAATTACTTAAAAGAGTTATCCATGGTTTTGGAAGTCTTTATAGGTGGTTCAAGTTCATTCTACAAAAGCTAGTTTGAGAGTTGTTTGTTAGACAATTACATATCATGAATGTAACATCTCATGTATTTATAGAATAATAAATTTTCATATATAATAATATTTATGAATAAGATATTAATTTTACATTAAAGTGGAAAATTTTTCTAATAGCTTAATCGACACGCAACAACAGGTTTCTTTGAAATCTTACGTTGCACACAACTTTGAGTTATACCAAAAAATAATATAATAATGTTATTATTATTTTAAATGATAGTTAATGCCTAGCTGTTGTATTGGAGAGAATGAAAAAAAAAACAAACTACAACATGATTACACATATTTGTTAAATGGTTTTACATTTATCCAATAAATTTTAGAGGCTTAAAATGAGAATGAATCCAATTTTAAGCATAAACTACTCTTATATTTTTAAAAAGCTCGTTTTACCGCCTTTTGATGGAGAACCTTTCTTAAATCTAGTTTTTGTCATTTTTATATGTTCTGTTTGATAAAATAAACTTATTATTTGAAATAATAACATCAAAATTTACATTGGTTGAAATTTTGGTATTTTTCTGATAAAATTCACATTTTAATGAATAGTGAAAAATACTGCATTTTAATTCAAAACCGCCATTTTGTCTAATTTATTTATATAGTTAGATTATATTTTTAATTGGTTTTAAAGTTTAATTGGATTATGTTTTTATCATTTAATCCATTTTTTTGTTATTGGAAGTAATTTCACATTTAAATTGGATATAAACACATGTCAATCTTTTGGTAGTTTTTACTTCTTAAAAACCCGCTTTCTGGTTTTGACAATGAGAATTAATTTTAAATTAATTAATGAAACTTCTATGTTTTGAATTTGGAAAAATGGATTCCATATTTTTAATCATAAGGTTTAAATTATATAAATAGGTACCTTTTATTTTTTGGACATTATGAATAGTAACTTCAGTAATTATTTTTATTTACCTCAGTTAAAGGGTAAATTAGGTAAATTTGGGTAAAAATAATGTTATAATAATATAAAACTAAACTAACACATGTAATAATCTTATTGGATGAGTCATGGGTGACCAAAACAATCCTTAGGCTGAAATTTTGGAATTTGGAATCCACTTGGGTGTGAAAATGACATGTTATAATAATTAATTTAAAGTAAAGAGAAATATAACATAAATATGTATCTTTTTATTAAAATAATTTTAAGGTGGGGTTATATAACCGATCTCTTTGACTATAAATTTTCATCATAAATCTAAAAATATTTCTAATGTCATGGTATTTTATTTATAATTTTTAACATTAAATAAATAAATTTATTTATGACACAATGATGATGCAGTGATTACTTTAATAATGAAAGATTCAAATAAACTACAAGAAAACAATGTTTTAGCGGTGGTTTTTTCCCCGTGGTTTTCAAAACCACCACTAAATTTTTTTCGGTCAAAAATTTAGTGGCAGTTTTTCAAAATACAAAAACTACCACTAAGTGTTTTTAAAATGTTTTTTATAAATGTTTTAAAATTTCTTCCAAAAAAATTACAATTTTTTAGCGGCGGCTTTTTCAAAACCGCTGTAAATTTGAAGAATTTTTTTTACAAAAATATTATTTATTAATTATTATTTTTTATATATTATTTAAAATAAAATATATTTTATTATTTATAATTTTAATAATTTATAATGCATCAATTAATAATTATTTATAATTATTAGTTAATAATATTTTTAAACTGAAAACAAATCTTCAATAAGTTAAAGAACAGACTTCAACATCAAATGACCATAACTTATGATCTAGGATTCCATGTCAGCTCTACAACCAGTCAAATCAAAAATTATCAAATGAGATAAAACCAAGTGATATTTAAATCATGTGATAATCAAAGAAAAAAATATTCAAATTTCAAAAGTTAAAAATCGAACTCGAACTTCAAACTACCATAACTTTTAATCCGGGTGTCTGTTTGGACTCTACCACATATCAAATCGAAGCTTGCAATAAGATCTGCGCCATTTAGGTCTGGTACCAAATCTTTGAGTATTGTACCCCTTTTTAGTCTGACAAAAATGCCCAGAATTCCTCTGAAATAGAGGGACCATGGAGCTCCTCCATGGTTTGTGTTGTTCTGTTATATTAAGTAAAAAAATTACGTACAATATCATTATAATCATTATTATACACACATAAAATTTTAAATGCAAACAAAAAAAGGGTGCAACACGAGTACTTATTAGGGAGTCACCCATCCTAGTACCACTCTCGCACAAGAATGCTTAATTGCAGAGTTCTACTGGGATCTAGTGCATTAATGCTAGTGTGATCGCACCCAACAGTACACAAACATTCTTTTTAAATATTTGAAAGAGCTATCAATGATTCTCATATTATTTATTATTTATTATTTACAATAAAGTATAGTTTCTTATTTATAATTTTAATTATTATAATGTGTCAATTAATAAATATTTATAACTATTAGTTAATAATATTTTTAAACTGAAAACAAATCTTCAATAAGTTGAAAAACATAGTTCGACATCAAATGACCATAAATTTTGATCAGAGAGTCCATTTCAACTTCACAACCAGTCAAATAAAATATTATCAAATGATATAAATCCAAGTGATATTTAAATCATGTGATAATCAAAGAAAAATATATATTTAAATTTCAAAAGTTTAAAATCAAACTCGAACTTCAAATTGTCGTAACTTTTAATCTGGGTGTCCGTTTGGGCTATACAACATATAAAATCAAAGCCTGCGACAAGCTCTACGCTGTTTAGGTATGGTACCAACTCTTAGAGTATTATTCCCATTTTCATTCCACCAGAAAGGCCCACAATTCCTCTAAAATAGAGGGACCATGGAGCTTCTTCAAGGTCTTTGTTGTTCTGTTATGTTCAGATTTTTCTACGTATAATATCATAATAATCATTATTATACTCACATAAAATTTGAAATGCACACACAAAAAGGGTGCAACTCAATAAAAGGTTGCAACATGAATAACACTTAAGAGGTCACCCATCCTAGTACTACTCTCAACCAAGCACGCTTAACTGGAGAGTTCTAATGGGATCTTGTGCATTAATGTGGGTGTGATCTCACCCAATAGTACACATACATTATTTTTAAATATTTGAAAGAGCTATCAAAGATTCTCATATTATTTATTATTTATTATTTATTATTTACAATAAAATATTTTTTATTAATAATAATTTTAATTATTTATAATTTTTCGATTAATAAATATTTATAATTATTAATTAATAATTTTTTTAAACTGAAAACAAATCTTCAACAAGTTGAAGAAAAAACTTCGACATTAAATGACCATAACTTCTAATCCGGGAGTCCATTTCAGAAACACAACCAGTAAAATCGACGATTATCAAATGAGTTAAAACCATGCGATATATAAATCATGTGATAATGAAAGGAAAAAAATATATTCAGATTCCAATAGTTGAAAATCGAACTCCAACTTTAAAAGACCATAACTTTTAATCCGGGTGTCCATTTGGGCTCTACCACATATCAAATAGAAACTTGCGATGAGCTCTATGCCATTTAGGTATGGCACCAAATCCTAGAGTAATGTACCCCTTTTTATTCCACCATAACTACCCGAAATGTCTTTGAAATAGAGGGACAATAGAGCTCTTCCATGGTTTGTGGTGCTCTGTTATATTCAGAAAAAAATTTACGTACAATATAATAATAATCATTATTATACTCATAAAATTTGAAATGCACCCAAAAGAAGGGTGAAACGCAAAAAAAGGGTGCAATGATCTGATGCATTAATGCTTGTGTGATCACACACAACAATACATAGATATTCTTTTTAAATATTTGAAAAAGCTATCAATTATTCTCATATTATTTATTATTTATTATTTACAATAAAATATAGTTTATTACTTATAATTTTAATTATTTATAATTTTTCAATTAATAAAAATTTATAATTATTAGTTAATAATATTTTTAAACTGAAAACAAATCATCAATAACTTGAAGAACAGACTCCGATATCAAATAACCATAACTTCTGATCTGAGAGTCCATTTTAGCTCCACAACTAGTCAAATCAAAGCTTATAAAATGAGATAAAACCACACAATATTTAAATCATGTGATAATTAAAGTGAAAAAATATATTCATATTCCAAAAGTTGAAAATCAAACTCAAACTTTAAATGGCCATAACTTTTAATCCGAGTGTTTTTTTAGGCTCTACCACATATCAAATCGATGTCTGTGATGAGCTCTATGTCGTTTAGGTCTGTTACCAACTCTTCGAGTATGTTACTCATTTTTTTCACCAGAAAGGCCCAAAATGCCTCCAAAACAGAGGGACTGTGGAGCTCCTCCATGGTCTATGTTGTTCTGTTATATTCAGTAAAAAAAATTACGTACAATATCATAATAGTCATTATTATCCTCACATAAAATTTGAAATGAATGTAAAAAAAGGCTATAATGAAAAAAAATGGTGCAACACAAAAAAATGGTACAACGCAAAAAAGGGTGAAATGTAGAAAAAGGTGCAACATAAAAAAGGGCGAAACACGAGTACTTACAAAGAGTTCACCCATCCTAGTACTACTCTCACCTAAGAATGGTTAACTACAGAGTTCAAATGGGATCATGTGCATTAATATTGGTGTGATCATACCTAACAGTACACAAAAATTCTTTTTTAAATATTTGAAAGAGTTATAAAGGTTTCTCATATTATTTATAATTTATTATTTACAATAAAATATAGTTTACTATTTATAATGTGTCAATTAATAAATATTTATAATTATTAGTTAGTAATATTTTTAAACTAAAAACAAATCTTCAATAAGTTGAAGAACATACTTCGATATCAAATGACCATAACTTCTAATCCGGGAGTCCATTTCATCTCCACAACTAGTCAAATAAAAGCTTATCAAATGAGTTAAACCACACTATAGTTAAATCTTGTGATAATGAAAGGAAAAAATATATTCAGATTTCAAAAGTCAAAAATTGAACTCGAACTTCAAATGACCATAACTTTTAATCCGGATGTCCGTTTAAGCTCTACCACATTTCAAATCGAAACATGCGATGAGATCTTCACCGTTTAGGTCTAGTCCCAACTCTTTGAGTACTGTAACCTATTTTATTCTACCAGAAATGCTCGGAATGCCTCTAAAATAGTGGGATCATGGAGCTCTTCCATGGTTTGTGTTGTTCTGTTATATTCAGTAAAAAAATTTACATACAATATCATAATAATAATTATTATACTCACATAAAATTTGAAATGTACACAAAAAAAAGGTACAATGAAAAAAAAGGGTGCAACATGATTAAACACCATGATTCAGATTTCAAAAGCTGAAAATTGAAACCGAACTTCAAACGACCATAACTTTTAATCCGGATGTCCATTTAGGCTCTACCACATATCAAATAGAAGCATGTGATGAGGTCTCTGCTGTTTAGGTCTGGTAACAACTCTTCGAGTATTGTACCCTATTTTATTCTACCATAAATGCTTAGAATTCCTCCAAAACAGAGGGATTGTGGAGCTCCTCTATGGTCTGTGTTGTTCTGTTATATTCAGTAAAAATATTTACCTACAATATCATAATAATCATTATTATACTCACATAAAATTTTAAATGAACACAAAAAAAGGGTACAATACAAAAAAAGGGCGCAACACGAGTACTTACCAAGAGGTTACCCATCATAGTACTACTCTCACCCAAGTACGCTTAACTGCAGTGTTCCAATGAGATACAGTGCATTAATTCTAGTGTGATCACACCCAATAGTACATAGAAATTATTTTTAATATTTGAAAGAGTTATCAAGGATTCTCAAATTATTTAATATTTATTATTTACAATCAAATATAGTTTATAATTTATAATTTTAATTATTTATGATTTTCCAATTAATAAATATTTATAATTATTAGTTAATAATATTTTTAAACTGAAAACAAATTTTCAATAAGTTGAAGAATAGAATTCGACATCAAATGACCACAATTTCTGATCTGGGAGTCCATTTCAGCTACACAACCAGTCAAATCGAAGCTTATCAAATGAGATAAAACCACAGAATATTTAAATCATGTTATAATGAAAGGAAAAAAATATATTCAGATATCAAAAGTTGAAAATCGAACTTGAAATTCAAACGACCATAACTTTTAATCCACGTGTCTGTTTGGCCTCTACCACATATCAAATCGAAGCCTACGACGAGCTCTACGCTGTTTAGGTCTGGTCCCAACTTTTCAAGTATTATACCCATTTTTATTATTCCAGAATGTCCTAAAATGCCTCCAAAAAAGAGGGACTATGGAATTCTTCTATGGTGTGTGTTGTTATGTTATATTCAGTAAAACAAATTACGTACAATATCATAATAATCATTATTATACTCACATAAAATTTGAAATGCACACAAAAAAAGGGTCCAGTGCAAAAAATTGGTTGCAATGAAAGTACTTCTGAGGAGGTCATCTATCGCAGTACTACGCTTTCCCATGCACACTTAACTACTGTGTTCTAATGGGATTTGGTGCATTAATGCTGGTGTGATCCCACCAAATAGTACACATGCATTCTTTTTAAATATTTAAAAGAGCTATCAACGATTCTCATATTATTTATTATTTATTATTTATAATCAAATATAGTTTATTATTTATAATTTTAATTATTTATAATGTTTCAATTAATAAATATTTATAATTATTAGTTAATAATATTTTTAAACTGAAAACAAATCTTCAATAAGTTGAAGAACATAATTCGACATAAAATGACCATAACTTGTTGATCCATGAGTCCATTTCAACTCCACGACCAATCAAATAGAAGCTCATAAAATGATATAAAACCATCTGATATTTAAATAATGTGATAATGAAAGGAAAAAATATATTCAGATTTCAAAAGTTTAAAAACGTACTCGAAATTAAAATGGCCATTAATTTTAATCTGGGTGTCTGTTTGAGCTTTACCACATATCAAATCGAAGCCCACAACGAGCTCTATGTTGTTTAGGTCTAGTACCAACTCTTCAAGTATTATACCTCTTTTATTCTTACAGAAAGTCCTAGAATGCCTCTGAAAGAAAGGGAACGTGGAGCTCATATGTGGTGCGTGCTGTTATGTTATATTTAGTAAAAAAAATTATGTACAATATCATAATAATCATTATTATACTCACATAAAATTTGAAATACACACAAAAAAGGGTGAAATGAAAAATCTAAGCCTGCGACAAGCTCTACACTATTGAGGTCTGGTATCAACTCTTCGAGTATTTTACCCCTTTTTATTCTGCTAGAAAGGCCCAGAATGCCTCTGAAACAAAGGGACCATGGATCTCCTCCTTGGTCTATGTTATTATGTTATATTTAGTAAAAAAATTACTGAAAATATCATAATAATCATTATTATACTCACATAAAATTTGAAATGCACACAAAAAAAGTTGCAATGCAAAAAAAGGTGTAATATGAGTGCTTCTCAGGAGGTCACCCATCCTAGTACTACTATCGTCTAAGTACACTTAACTACAGAGTTCTAATGGGATCTAGTGCATTAATACTGGTGTGACTGCACCCATTATTTTTAAATTTTTGAAGGAGTTATCAATGATTATCATTTTATTTATTATTTATTATTTACAATCAAATATAGTTTATTATTTATAATTTTAATTATTTATAATGTTTCAATTAATAAATATTTATAATTTTTAGTAAATAATATTTCTAAACTGAAAACAAATCTTAAATAAGTTGAAGAACAAACTTAGACATCAAATGACCATAACTTCTGATCTGGGAGTCCATTTCAGCTCCACAATCAGTCAAATCAAAGCTTATCAAATGAGCTAAAACCACACAATATTTAAATCATGAAATAATGAAAGTGAAAAAAATATATTCAAATTTTAAAAGACAAAAATTTAACCTGAACTTCAAATGATCATAACTTTTAATTTGGGTGTTCGTTTGGGCTCTACTACATATCAAATCGAAGTCTGCGATGAGTTTTACGTCTTTTAGGTCTGATACCAACTCTTTGAGTATTTTACCCCTTTTTATTTTTCCAGAAAGGCCCAGAATTCCTTCAAAACAGATGGATTCTAGAGATCCTCTATGGTTTGTGATGTTCTGTTATATTCAGTAAAAAATTTTATGTACAATATCCTAATAATCATTATTATACTCACATAAAATTTGAAATACGCGCAGAAAAGGGGTGAAATTCAAAAAAAAAAGGAGCAAATGAGTACTTCTCAAGAGTTCACCCATTCTAGTACTGTTCTCACCCATGCATGCTTAACTATAGAGTTCTAATGGGATCTAGTGCATTATTGCTCGTGTGATCACACAAATAATATACACAAATATTCTTTTTAAATATTTGAAAGAGCTATCAATGATTCTCATATTATTTATTATTTATTATTTACAATAAAATATAGTTTATTATTTATAATTGTAATTATTTATAATGTGTTAATTAATAAATATTCAAATTATTAGTTAAGAATATTTTTAAACTGAAAACAAATCTTTAATAAGTTGAAGAACAGACTTCAACATCAAATGACCATCCATCCAACGACCCAAAGGCCTTCAAATTTTTTATTATTGATAAATCCCCCTTTTAAGGGAAGAAGGGGGAACCCAAATAACATCATGAACTTAGACAAATCACATCTAAAGGCAAACAAGAAGAGTACAACCAGACTAGGAACATAGATCTGGAGCTCCCAACAATTGAACAATATGAAACTTTTCACCATTTCAAGGCAATTCAGTGATAAAGTGTCCTATGTCAAAGCAAAGATCTGATCTGACGGCTGACGCCATTCCCTCTCAAACAACCATGTCTAAAAAGAGATCCAAAGACGAATCGCCAACTCCGAAATCAAATGACCATAAATTCAGATCCGGGAGTCCATTTCAGCTCCATAACCAATCAAACAGAGGCTTACAAAATCAGTTAAAACCATGCGATATTTAAATCATGTGATAATGGAAGGAAAAATATATATTCAGATTTCAAAATTTGAAAATCGAACTCAAACTTCAAATAGACATAACTTTTAATCAGAGTATCAGTTTGGGCTCTACCACACATCAAATCGAAGCCTGTGACGATATCTACGCCGTTTTGGTTTGGTACTAAATCTTCTAGAATTTTACCCCTTTTTATTCCATCAGGAATCCCAAGAATTCCTCCGAAATATAGGGACCGTAGAGCTCCTCCATGGTCTTTGTTTTTCTGTTATATTCAGAATTTTTTTTGCAAACAATATCATAATAATCATTATTATAATCAAATAAAATTTAAAATGCGTGCAAAAAAAGGGTGAAACACAAAAAAAAGGATAAAACATGAGTAATTCCCAAGAGGTCACTCATCCTAGTACTACTCTCACCCAATCATACTTAAATATAGAGTTTTATTTGGATCTCGTGCATTAATGATGGTGTGATCACACCCAACAGTACACATAAATTCTTTTTAAATATTTGAAATAGCTATCAATGATTCTCATATAATTTATTATTTATAATCAAATATAGTTTATTATTTATAATTTTAATTATTTATAATGTGTCAATTAATAAATATTTATAATTATTAGTTAATAGAATTTTTAAACTGGAATCAAATATTCAATAAGTTGAAGAACAGACTTCGACATCAAATGACCATAACTTCTGATCCGGGAGTCCATTTCATCTCCACAACCAGTCAAATCGAAGCTTATTAAATGAGATAAAATCACTCGATATTTAAATCATGTGATAATTAAAGGGAAAAAATATATTTAGATTTTAAAAGTCGAAAATCAAACTCGAACTTCAAATGACCATAACTTTTAATCTGGGTGTCTATTTGGGCTCTACCACATATCAAATCGAAGTCTGTGATGAGCTATATTCCATTTAGGTATGGTCACAACTACTAGAGTATTGTTACACTTTTTATTCGACCAGAAAGGCCTATAATTCCTCTGAAACAAAGGGATCATGAAGCTCCACCATGTTTTGTGTTATTCCATTATATTTCGTAAAAACTTTTACGTACAATATCATAACAATAATTATTATACTCACCTAAAATTTAAAATGCCCTCAAAAAAGGGTGAAATACGAGTATTTATCAAGAGGTCACCCATCCTAGTACTACTGTCTCCCAAGAACGCTTAACTCCAGAGTTCTAATGAGATCTGGTGCATTAATGCTGGGGTGATCCCACCCAATAGTACACATACATTCTTTTTAAATATTTGAAATAGATATAATTGATTATCATATTATTTATTATTTAAAATCAAATATACTTTATTATTTATAATGTTTCAATTAATAAATATTTATAATTATTAGTTAATAATATTTTTAAACTGAAAACAAATCTTCAATAAGTTGAAGAACAGTCTTCAACATCAAATGACCATAACTTTTGATCCGAGAGTCTATTTCTACTCCACCACCAGTTAAATCAAAGGTTATAAAATGAGATAAAACCATGAAATATTTAAATCATGTGATAATGAAAGGGAAAAAATATATTAATATTTCAAAAGTAAAAAATTGAACTTGAACTTCAAATAACCATAAATTTTAATCTGGGTGTCTGTTTGGGATCTATCAGATATCAAATCAAAGCCTGCGATGAGCTCTACACTGTTTATGTCTCGTACACACTCTTTGAGTATTGTACCCCTTTTTATTTTTCCATAAAAGACTAGAATACCTCCAAAATAGAGGGACCATGGAGGTCCAACATGGTCTGTGTTGTTCTGTTATATTCAGTAAAAAAATTACGTACAATATCATAATAATCATTATTATACTCACATAAAATTTGAAATGCATGAAAAAAATGGTGCAACATAAAAAAAATGGGTGCAACATGAGTACTTCCCATGAGTTCACCCATCCTAGTAATACTCTCCCCCTACCACGCTTAACTGCAAAGTTCTAATGGGATCGAGTGCATTAATGCTGGTGTGATCACACCCAACAATACACATATATTCTTTTTAAATATTTAAAAGAGCTATCAATGATTCTAATATTATTTATTATTTACAATAAAATATAGTTTATTATTTATAATTTTAATTTTTAATAATGTTTAAATTAATAAATATTTATAATTATTAGTTAACAATATTTTTAAACTGAAAACAAGTCGTCAATAAGTTGAAGAATAGACTTCGACATCAAATGACCATAACTTCTCATCCAAGAGTCCATTTCAGCTCCACAACCAGTCAAATCGAAGATTAAAAAATGAGATAAAACAAAGAGATATTTAAATCATGTGGTAATGAAAGGAAAAAAATATATTCAAATTTCAAAAGTTTAAAATCAAAATCGAACTTCAAATGACCATAACTTTTAATCCGGGTGTCTGTTTTGGCTCTACCACATATCAAATAGAAGCTTGTGACGAGCTCTGCATAGTTTAGGTCTGGTACCAACTATTATAGTATTTTACCTCTTTTTATTCCACTAGAAAGTCCCAAAATTCCATTAAAATAGAGGGACCGTGAAACTCCTTCATGGTCTGTTTTGTTATGTTATATTCAATAAAACAATTTACGTACAATATCTTAATAATCATTATTATACTCACATAAAATTTTAAATCCATGAAAAAAGGGTGCAATGCAGAAAAAAAGGCGCAAAATGAGTAATTTCTAAGAGGTCACACATCCTATTACTAATCCCACCCAAGCACACTTAATTGCATATTTCTAATGGGATTTGGTGCATTAATGCTAGTGTGATCACACCCAACAACAATCATACATTATTTTTAAATATTCGAAAGAGCTATCAATGATTATCATATTATTTATTATTTATTATTTATTATTTTAATTATTTATAATGTTTAAATTAATAAATATTTACAATCATTAGTTAATAATATTTTTAAACTAAAAACAAATCGTCAATAAGTTGAAGAACATACTTCAACATTAAATGACCATAACTTCTCATCTAGGAGTCCATTTTAGCTCTACAACCATACAAACTGAAGCTTATCAAATGAGATAAAACCACGCAATATTTAAATCATGTGGTAATTAAATAAAATAAATATATTTAGATTTAAAATTTTGAAAATCAAACTCGAACTTCAAATGACCATAACTTTTAATTTGGGTGTCTGTTTGGGCTCTACCACATATCAAATCGAAGCCTGCGACAAGCTCTACGCCGTTTAGGTCTAGTACCAACTCTTTGAGATTTTTACCCCTTTTTATTCCTCCATAAAGTCCCAGAATGCCTCCAAAATAGAGGGACCATGGAGCTCCTCCATGGTATGTGGTGTTCTGTTATATTCAGTAAAACAATTTACACACAATATCATAATAATCATTATTATACTCACATAAAATTTGAAATGCACGCAAAAAAATGGCGCAACCAAGAAAAAAAGTGTACAACATGAGTAATTCTTAATAGGTCAACCATCCTAGTACCACTCTCACCCAAGAACACTTAACTATAGAGATCTTATGAGATCTGGTGCATTAATAATGGTGTGAGCACATCCAACGACACACATATGTTCTTTTTAAATATTTGAAAGAGATATAAATGATTCTCATATTATTTATTATTTATTATTTAAAATTAAAATTATTTAAAATGTGTCAATTAATAAATATTTACAATAATTAGTTAATAATATTTTTAGACTAAAAACAAATTGTTAATAATTTGAAGAACCGATTTCGACATTAAATGACCATAAATTTTCATCTGGGAGTCCATTTCAGCTCCACAACCAGTCAAATCAAAGCTTATCAAACAAGCTAAAACTAAGAGATATTTAAATCATGTGGTAATTAAAGGAAAAAATATATATTCAGATTTCAAAAGTCAAAAATAGAACTTGAACATCAAACAACCAAAAATTTTAATTAGGGTGTCCGTTTGGGCTCTACCACATATCAAATCGAAGCCTGCGACGAGCTCTTCCCCATTTAGGTCTGGTACCAACTCTTTGAGTATTTTACCCCTTTGTATTCCACCAAAAAGTCTAGGAATTACTCCTAAATAGAGGGATCATGGAACTCCTCAATGGTCTGTGTTGTTATGTTATATTCAGTAAAATAATTTACGTATAATATCATAATAATTATTATTATACTCATAAAATTTTAAATGCATGCAAAAAAGTGGTGAAACTCAGAAAAAAAAGGTGCAACATGAGTACTTCCCAAGTGGTCACTCATCCTAGTACTACTCTCTCCCAAGCATACTTAACTGTAGAATTCTAATGGGATCTGGTGCATTAATGCTGGTGTGATCACACCCAACGACACACATACATTCTTTTTAAATATTTGAAAGAGCTATCAATGATTATCATACTATTTATTATTTATAATTTTAATTATTTATAATTTTAATTATTTATAATGTGTTAATTAATAAATAATTACAATTATTAGTTAAAAATACTTTTAAACTGAAAACAAATCGTCAATAAATTGAAGAAACGGACTTCGACATCAAATGACCATAACTTCTCATCTGGGAGTGAATTTCAGCTCCATAACCAGTCAAATCGAAGCTTATCAAATGAGATAAAACCACATGATATTTAAATCAGGTGGTAATGAAATGGAAAAAAATATTCAGATTTAAAAAGTCAAAAATCAAACTCAAGCTTTAAACGACCATAAATTTTAATCCGTGTATCCGTTTGGGCTCTACCACATATCAAATCGAATCCTACGATGAGAACTATGCTGTTTAGGTCTGGTACTAACACTTTGAGTATTATACCCATTTTTATACTTGCAGAAATTCCCTAAATTCCTCTAAAACAGAGGGACCGTGGAGCTCCTCCATGGTCTGTGTTGTTATGTTATATTCAGTAAAAAAATTTATGTAGAATATAATAATAATCATTATTATTATCATACAAAATTTAAATTTCATGCAAAAAAAGGGTGCAACATAGAAAAAATGGTACAACATGAGTACTTCCAAGGAGGTCACCCATCCTAGTACTACTCTCACCCAGGAATGCTTAACTGCAGAGTTCTAATGGGATCTGGTGTATTAATGTTGGTGTGATTGCACCCAATGACATACATACATTCTTTTTAAATATTTAAAAGAGCTATCAATGATTCTCATATTATTTATTATTTATTATTTATAATTTTAATTATTTACAATGAGTCAATTAATAAATATTTACAATCATTAGTTAATAATATTTTCAAAATGAAAACAAATCTTCAATAAGTTAAAGAACATACTTCAAAATTAAATGACCATAACTTCTCATCCAGGAGTCCATTTCAGCTCCACAACCAATCAAATAGAAACTTATCAAATGATCTAAAACCATGAAATTTTTATATCATGTGGTAATGAAAGGAAAAAATACATTCAGATTTAAAAAGTTGAAAACTGAACTTGAACTTCAAACAACCATAACTTTTAATCCTGGTGTCCGTTTGGGATCTACCACATATCATATCAAAGCCTGCGATGATATCTACACCATTTAGATATTGTACCAACTTTTTGAGTATTGTACCCATTTTTATTCTGCCAGAAAGTCCTATAATTCCTCTGAAATAGATGGACTATGGAGCTCCTCCATGGTATGTGCTGTTCTGTTATATTCAGTAAAACAATTTGCGAACAACATCATAATAATCATTATTATACTCACATAAAATTAGAATTGCATGCAAAAAAAAATGGTGAAATGCAGAAAAAATGGTGCAAAATGAGTACATCCCAAGAGGCCACCCATCCTAGTAATACTCTCACCTAAGCATGCTTAATTGTAGAGTTTTAATGGAAAGTGGTGTATTAATACTAGTGTGATCGCACCCAACAACACACATACATTATTTTTACATATTGGAAAGAGTTATCAATGATTCTAATATTATTTATTATTTATAATTTATAATTTTAATTAGTTATAATGTGTCAATTAATAAATATTTACAGTCATTAGTTAATAAAAATTTTAAACTGAAAACAAATCTTCAATAAGTTGAAGAATAGACTTCAATATCAAATGACCACAACTTATCATCCGAGACTCCATTTCAGCTCCAAAACCAGTCAGATTGAAGCTTATCAAATGAGATAAAACCATGTGATATTTAAATCATGTTTTAATGAAAGGGAAAAAATACATTAAGATTTCAAAATTCGAAAATCGAACTCGAACTTCAAACAGTTGTAACTTTTAATCCGGGTGTCCATTTGGGCTTTACCACATATCAAATCAAATCCTGAGACGATATCTATGCCATTTAGGTCTGGTACGAAATCTTCGAGTATTGTACCCCATTTTATTCTACCAAAAAGTCCCATAATTCCTTCTAAATAGAGTTACCATGGAGCTCCTCCATGGTCTGTGCAGTTCTGTTATATTTAGTAAACAATTTACATACAATATCATAATAATCATTATAATACTCACATAAAATTGAAAATTCATGAAAAAATGGTGAAATGCATAAAAAAAGGGTGGAACATGAGAAATTTCCAAGAGGTCACCCATCCTAGTACTTCTCTCACCCAAGCATGCTTAACTGCAGTGTTTTAATGGGATCTCGTGCATTAATGTTGGTGATATTACACCCAACAACACAAATACATTCTTTTTAAATATTTGATATAGGTATCAATGATTCTAATATTATTTATAATTTATTGTTTATAATTTTAATTATTTATAAATTTTGAATTATTAAATATTTACAATCATTAGTTAATAATATATTTAAACTGAAAACAAATCGTCAATAAGTTGAAGAATGGATTTCGAAATCAAATGACCATAACTTATCATCTGGGATTCCATTTCAGCCCCAAAACTAGTCAAATTAAAGAATATCCAATGAGATAAAACCAAGCGATATTTAAATCATGTGGTAGTTAAAGGAAAAACATATATTCAGATTTCAAAATTGAAAAATCGAAATCGAACTTCAAACGACCATAACTTTTAATCCGGGTGTCTGTTTGGGATCTACCACATATCAAATCGAAGCCTGTGATGATTTATATGATGTTTAGGTCTGGTATGAACTCTTTGAGTATTGTTCCACTTTTTATTCTTCCTGAAAGTCCCAAAATGCCTCTGAAACAAAGGGACTGTGGAGCTCCTCCATGGTCTATGTTGTTCTGTTATATTCAGTAAAACAATTTACATACAATATCATAATAATCATTGTTATACTCACATAAAATTTTAAATGCATTCAAAAAAAGCATGTAATGTAGAAAAAAAGGGTGCAACACAAGCACTTCCCAAGAGGTTACCCATCCTTGCAGTACTCTCGCCCAAGCACTCTTAACTACATAGTTCTAATGGGATCTTGTGCATTAATGCTGGTGTGATCATACCCAACAACACACATACATTATTTTTAAATATTTGAAAGAGATCTCAATGATTCTCATATTATTTATTATTTATTATTTATAATTTTAATTATTTATAATGTTTCAATTAATAAATATTTACAATCAATAGTTAATACTATTTTGAAACTTAAAACAAATCATCAATAAGTTTAAGAACAGACTTCGATATCAAATAACCATAACTTCTCATAAGGGAGTCCATTTTAGCTCCACAACAAGTCAAATTGAATCTTAACAAATGAGATAAAACCAGTAGATATTTAAATCATGTGGTAATGAAAGGAAAAAATATATTCAGATTTCAAAAGTCAGAAATCGAACTCGAACTTCAAACAACCATAACTTTTAATTTGGGTGTCTGTTTGGCCTATAACACATATAAAATCAAAGCCTGCGACGATATATACACTATTTAGGTATGGTACCAACCCTTCAAGTATTGTAATCCTTTTTATCCTGCCAGAAATTCCCAGAATGCCTTTAAAACAGAGGGACCGTGGAGTGCTTCAATGGTCTGGGTTGTCCTGTTATATTCATTAAAACAAATTATGTACAATATTATAATAATCATTATTATACTCACATAAAATTTGAAGTGCATGAAAAAAGGAAAAAAACACAGAAAAAAAGGGTGCAACACGAGTGGTTCCTAGTACGTCACCCATCCTAGTACTACCCTCTCCCATGCACACTTAACTGCAAAGTTCTAATAAGATATGGTACATTAATGTTGGTGTGATCTCACCCAACACCACACATACATTATTTTTAAATATTTGAAAGAGATATCAATGATTCTCATATTATTTATTATTTATTATTTATAATTTTAATTATTTATAATGTGTCAGTTAATAAATATTTACAATCATTAGTTAATAATATTCACTACTGAAAATTGGGATTTTCCCAACGGTTCTGAACTGTTGGGAAAGGCTGCAGAATCGTTGGTATAACATATACCAACAGTTCTAAAAACCGTGGGGAAGTAAGCCGTTGGGAAAACCTATCCCAATGGTTTAAAAAGAACTGTTGGTATATGTTAGTAAAATTAACCTATGCCAATAGTTTGGTTAAACTGTTGGCATAAGTTTTACCAACGGTTTACACCAAACTGTTGGTAAAGCTAATGAAAATTCAGTCTTCCCCAACGGTTCTAAATTGTTGGGAAAGGTTTTTTCCAACAGTTCTCTTTGAACCGTTGGTAAAAAAATCCCTATAAACCTTTCCCAACAGTTTGTAAACCATTGGGAAAGGGTTATTATAATCCTATGCCAATGGTTTGAAACCGTTGGCATAGGCTATGCTATGTAAATTGCACAGCAGCCTGCAATTTGCACAGCAACCTCTAATTTTGCACAACAGCCTCCATTCCATTCTGGTACCTACAATAACAAACTAATACATACATATAGATAAAAAATTCATACAAATTTAACATATAATGCATTCTTGAACTATACACATACATAATTAAATAAAAATTCATAATGTAATTATAAACATACATAATTGATTTAGAATTAAATTTAAAATTTAGATGACAATTGTATGTGGAATCCGAAATTAAATTTATAATTAAATACATACATAATTTAATTATCAATTATCAATAAAATACATAGAAAACTGAATAAGTATCAACAGAATATGAATACGTTTGTTCATATTTTCATATACCAGTTGTTTTTACTAAAAATGATGTCCATTTTAAACAAAATACATACACTTAGAGTGATACCATCCACACCGTGGCTCTAATTGAGGCGAGGTTGACTTGTACACGTTACATATGACCCATGGATCGTTGTCCTAAAGTATCAACATATTCTAAAAGCATTTGGTCAGTTTTCCATATGCCAGTTATTGTTTTCACTTTGGTCATTTCAAAAAAATGAGACACTTTGAGTGGTGATGCCCACACCAGGCCTTGGATTGAGGCGGGGTTGACTTTTACACATCACATATGACCCAAGGATCATTGTCCTAAAATTTCAACGGAATCAGAATTCATTTGGTCAGTTTTCCCTATGTCATTTATTGTCTTCACTTAAAATGAAGTCTATTTTAAATGAAAGAGAGACAATTTGAGTGGTTCTGGCCACAAAGTGCCTAGTATTGAGGTGGGTTTGACTCTTACACGTCAAAAATGACCCATGGATCATTGTTCTAAAGGTTAAACATAATCCAAATGCATTTGGTCAGTTTTCCGTATGTTAGTTGTTGTTTTCACTTAAAATGAAGTCCATTTTAAACTAAAGAGAGACACTTTGAGTGGTTCTGGCCACACCGCACCTCAGATTGAGGCGAGGTTGACTCGTTCACGTCATATATTACCCATGGATCATTTTTCTAAAGTATCAACACAATCAGAATCCGTTTGGTTGGTTTTACGTATGTACTTAAAATGTTTTCCATTTAAAAAAAGAGAGACACTTAGAGTGATCCCAGACACACTATGACTCAGATTGAGGTGCTGTTGACTCTTACATGTCACATATGACCCATGTATCGTTTTCCTAAAGTTTCAACAGAATCTGAATGCGTATGGTCGGTTTATCGTATGTCAGTTGTTGTTTTCAATTAAAATGAAGTCCATTTTAAACTATAGAGAGACACTTCGAGTGGTGACGACCACTCTGCACCTCTGATTGAGGCTGGGTTGACACGTACACGTCACATATAACCCATGGATCATTGTACTAAATTTTCAACTGAATGTGAATGTGTTTAGTTGGTTTTCCATATGTCAGTTGTTGTTTTCATTTAAAATGTTGTCTATTTCAAATAAACCTGAGACACTTTGAGTGGTGCCGGCCACAAATGGCCTCATATTGAGTCAGGGTTGACTTATACACATCAAAAATAACTCATGGAACATTTTAATAAAGTTTCAATAGAATCTGAATGCGTTTGGTCAGTTTTCCGTATGTCAGTTGTTGTTTTCAATTAAAATGAAGTCCATTCTAAACTATAGAGAGACACTTAAAGTGGTGCCGACCACTCCACACCTCAGATTGAGGTTGGGTTGAATAATACATGTCAAAAATGACCCAAAGATCATTTTCCTAAAGTATCAACACAATCCGAATGTGTTTGGTCAGTTTTCCGTATGTAAGTTGTACTTTTCACTTAAAATGTTATTCATTTCAAACAAAAGTGAGACACTTCGAATGTTGCCGGCCACACTGCACCTCATATTGAGGTGGGGTTGACTCTTACACGTCACAAATGACCCATGGATTGTTTTCCTAAAGGTTCAACAGAATCCGAATGCGTTTGGTCGGTTTTCCGTATGTCAGTTGTTGTTTTCACTTAAAATGAAGTCCATTTTAAACTAAAGAGAGACACTTTGAGTGGAGCCGACCACACCGTGCCTTGGATTGAGGCCGGGTTGACTCATGCATGTCATATATGACCCATGGATCGTTTTTCTAAAGTAACAACACAATCAGAATCCGTTTGGTCAGTTTTCCGTATGTACTTAAAATGTTGTCCATTTTAAACAAAAGAGAGACACTTAAAGTGATCTTGGCCACAGTGCGACTCGGATTGAGGTGCGGTTGACTCGTACATGTCACATATGACCCATGGATCATTTTCGTAAAGTTTCAATAGAATCCAGAATTCAATTCATAATTTTATCAGTTTTTTGTATACCATATGTTTTTACTAGAAATGATGTCCATTTTAAACAAAATACATACACCTGGAGTGATACCGGCCACACCGTGCCTCGGATTGAGTCGAGATTAGCTCGTACACTTCAAAAAGACCCATGGATCGTTTTCCGAAAGTATAAACATATTCCGAAAGTGTTTGTCCGGTTTTCCGTATGTCAGTTGTTGTTTTCACTTAAAATGAAGTGCTTTTTAAATAAAAGAGATATACTTTGAGTAGTTCCGGCCACACCACGCCTTATATTGAGGCGGGGTTGACTCGTACATGTCAAAAATGACCCATGGATCATTGTTCTAAAATATCAACACAATCAGAATCTTTTTGGTCAGTTTTCCATATATACTTAAAATGTTGTCCATTTTAAACATAAGAGAGACACTTTGGGTGGTCCCGGCCACACCGCAACTTGGATTGAGGTGAAATTGATTTGTACACGTAACATATGACCCATAGATTGTTGTCATAAAATTTCAACAGATTCCGAATGCGTTTGGTCGGTTTTTTGTATGCCAGTTGTTCTTTTCACTTATAATCCTATCCATTTTAAACAAAAGAGACACAATTAGAGTGGTACTGGCCACACCACGTCTCATATTTAATCAGGGTTGACTCATACACGTCTCTAATGACCCATGGATCATTTTACTAAAGTATCAACACAATCCGAATGCATTTGGTCGGTTTTCCGTATGCCGGTTGATGTTTTCACTTAAAATGATGTCCTTTTGAAACAAAAGACAGACACTTTTAGTGGTGCCGGCCACACCACATCTCAGATTGAGGTGGGGTTGATTTTTACATGTCACATATGACCCATGGATCGTTGTTTTAAAGTATCAACACAATCAGAATCCGTTTGGTCAGTTTTCTGTATGTACTTAAAATGTTGTCCATTTTAAACAAAAGAGAGACACTTAGAGTGATCCCGGCCACACCGTGACTCAGATTGAGCCCGGGTTGGCTCATACACATCACATATGACCCATGGATCATTTTGATAAATTATTAATAGATTCCGAATGCGTTTGGTCAGTTTTTCATATGCCAGTTGTTCTTTTGACTTATAATCCTGTCCATTTTAAACAAAAGAGACACAATTAGAGTGGTACCGGCCACACCACTTCTCGAATTTAGATGGGTTTGACTCGTACACGTCTCAAATGACCCATGGATTATTGTCCTAACGTATCACCACAATCTGAATGCGTTTGGTTGATTTTCCATATTCCAGTTGATGTTTTCACTTAAAATGATGTCCTTTTGAAACAAAAGATAGACACTTTGAGTGGTTACGGCCACACTGCGTCTCAGATTGAGGCTCGGTTGATTCGTACATGTCACATATGATCCATGGATTGTTTTTCTAAAGTATCAACACAATCAAAATCCGTTTGGTCATTTTTCCGTATGTACTTAAAATAATGTCCATTTTAAACAAAAGAGAGACACTTAGAGTGATCCCAGCCACACCATGACTCGGATTAAGCCCGGTTTGGATCGTACACGTCACATATGACCCATGGATCATTGTGATAAATTATCAACAGATTCAGAATGTTTTTGGTCGGTTTTCCGTATGCCAGTTGTTCTTTTCACTTAAATCCTGTCCATTTTAAACCAAAGAGACACAATTAGAGTGGTACCGGCCACACCACGTCTTGGATTTAGATGGGGTTGACTCGTACACGTCTTAAATGACCCATGGATCATTGTCCTAAAGTATCAACACAATCCTAATGCATTTGGTCGGTTTTCCGTATGCCAGTTAATGTTTTCACTTAAAATAATGTCCTTTTGAAATAAAAGACAGACACTTTGAGTGGTACCGGCCACACCGCATATCAGATTGAGGCGGGGTTGATTGTTACATGTCACATATGACCCATGGATCGTTGTGCTAAAGCATCAACACAATCAGAATCCATTTGGTCAGTTTTCCGCATGTACTTAAAATGTTGTCCATTTTAAACAAAAGAGAGACACTTAGAGTGATCCCGGCCACAACATGCCTCAGATTGAGGTGGTTTTGACTCGTAAACCTCACATATGACCCATGGATCGTTCTACGAAAGAATCAACACATTTTGAATGCGTTTGGTCAGTTTTTCGTATGTCAGTTGTTGTTTTCACTTAAAATGATGTCCATTTTAAACAAAAGAGAGACACTATGAATGGTGTCAGCTACACCACGCCTCTTATTGAGGCAGGGTTAACTTTTACACGTCACCTATGACCCATGGATCATTGTGCTAAAGTATCGATACAATCAGAATCCGTTTGGTTGGTTTTCTGTATGCTAGTTGTTGTTTTCACTTAAAATGAAGTCCATTTTAAACAAAAGAGAGACACTTTGAGTGGTTTCGGCCACACCACACCTCATATTGAGGTGAGGTTGACTCATATATATCACATATGACCCATGGACTGTTCTCCTAAAGTTTCAATGGAAACCGAATGAGTTTGGTTGGTTTTCCGTATATACTTAATTTTTTTTTCCATTTTAAACAAAAGAGAGACACTTAGAGTGATCCCGACCACACTGTGACTCAGATTGAGCCTGGGTTGGATCATACACATCACATATGACCCATGGATCCTTGTGATAAATTATCAACAGAATCCAAATGCTTTTGGTCGGTTTTCCGTATGCCAGTTGTTCTTCTCACTTATAATCCTATCCATTTTAAACAAAAGAGACACAGTTAGTGTGGTACCGGCCACACCGCTTCTCAAATTTAGACAGGGTTGACTCTTACACATCTCAAATGAACCATGGATCATTTTACTAAAGTATCAACACAATCCGAATGCGTTTGGTCGGTTTTCCGTATTCCAGTTGATGTTTTCACTTAAAATGATGTCCTTTTGAAACAAAAGACAAAAAATTTGAGTGGTGCCGGCCACACCGCATCTCATATTGAGGTGGGGTTGATTCTTAAACATCACATATGACCCATGGATCGTTGTGCTAAAGTATCAACACAATCAGAATCCATTTGGTCAGTTTTCCGCATGTACTTAAAATGTTGTCCATTTTAAACAAAAGAGAGACACTTAGAGTGATCCCGGCCACACCATGCCTTGGATTGAGGTAGGGTTGACTTTTACACCTCACATATGACCCATGGATTATTCTCCTAAATCATTACCACATTTCTAATGCGTTTGGTCAGTTTTTCGTATATCAGTTGTTGTTTTCACTTAAAATGATGTCCATTTTAAACAAAAGAGAGACACTATGAATGGTGTCAGCTACACTGCGCCTCATATTGAGGCGGGGTTGACTCTTACACGTCACATATGACCCATGGATCGTTGTTCCAAAGTATCGACACAATCAGAATTTGTTTGGTTGGTTTTTCGTATGGTAGTTGTTGTTTTCACTTAAAATGAAGTCCATTTTAAACAAAAGAGAAACACTTTGAGTGGTGTTGGCCACACCGCGCCTCGGATTAAGGCGAGGTTGAATTTTACACATTACATATGACCCATGGATCGTTATCCTAAAGTTTCAATGGAAACCGAATGTGTTTGGTTAGTTTTCCGTATGTACTTAAAATGTTGTCCATTTTAAACAAAAGAGATACACTTAGAGTGATCTCGGCTACACCGCGACTCAGATTGAGCCCGGTTTGGATCATACACATCACATATGACCCATGGATCGTTGTGATAAATTATCAACAGAATCCGAATGCATTTGTTCGGTTTTTCTTATGCCAGTTGTTCTTTTCACTTAATCCTGTCCATTTTAAACAAAAGAGACACAATTAGAGTGGTACCAGCAAAAAATCTTCTCGGATTTATATGGGGTTGACTCTTACACATATCAAATGACCCATGGATCATTTTCCTAAAGTATCAACACAATTCAAATGCATTTGGTCAGTTTTCCGTATGTCACTCGATGTTTTCACTTAAAATGATGTCCTTTTGAAACAAGAGACATACACTTTGAGTGGTGCCAGCCACACCGCATCTCAAATTGAAGCAGGGTTGATTCGTAAACATCACATATGACCCATGTATCATTTTTCTAAAGTATCAACACAATCCAAATCTGTTTGGTCAGTTTTCCGTATGTACTTAAAATGTTGTCCATTTTAAAAAAAGAGAGACACTTAGAGTGATCCCGGACAGACCATGCTTTGGATTGAGGCGGGGTTGACTTGTACACCTCACATATGACCCATGGGTCATTCTCCTAAAGCATCAACACATTTATAATGCTTTTGGTCAGTTTTTCATATGTCAGTTGTTGTTTTCACTTAAAATGATGTCCATTTCAAACAAAAGAGAGACACTATGAATGGTGTCGGCCACACCGCGCCTCGGATTGAGGTGAGGATGACTCGCACATGTCAAATATGACCCATGGATCATTTTGATAAAGTATTGACACAATCAGAATCTGTTTGGTTAGTTTTCCGTATGCTAGTTGTTGTTTTCACTTAAAATGAAGTCCATTTTAAACAAAAGAGAGACACTTTGAGTGGTGTCAGCTACACCACGCCTTGGATTGAGGTGAGGTTGAATCATACACGTCACATATGACCCATGGATCATTGTGATAAATTATGTTAGTTTTTTATTCACATTATTCAAATACACTATTTGAAACATTTCAGAGCTAACAATTCCATGGCCAATGAATACATCCCTTTTATAACATACCAAGAATCTATGATATTGATTAGATGTGTAAATGTGATTTACATTGATTATCATGATGAAAATAAATAAAATATATATTATATATTTTCTAGTAGTAAATGAAATCAAGGAGGGTGGGGGGATGTCCGGGGGGGCTGTCTGGTGGGTGTCCGGGGGGCTGTCTGGGGATTAAGGAGGAGGGTGGGGGGGCTATCTGGGGGGTGTTCGAGGGGTTGTCCGAGGTACAAGGAGAAGGGTGGGGGGGATGTTTGGGGGGCTTTCCGAGGGGATATCCGGGGGGCTGTCTGGGGGGATGTCTAGGGTTCAGGGAAGAGGGTGGGGGGCTGTCCGGGGGGTGTCTGGGGGGCTATCCGGGGACCAAGGAGGATGGTGGGGGGGCTATCCGGGGGGCTGTCCGGGGTCCAAGGAGGATGGTGGGGGGTTGTCTAGGGTCCAAGAAGGAGGTGGGATGTCGAGGGAGTTCCCAAACACACAACCACTAAAAGACAAAAACATCCATAAAAATGGACAATATATAAAAATAACTCAACTCCAATACTATACTACGGGTCTAGATAAAACCAATAACTAGAATAGATTAAACATAAAATCTCAGTAATATTAGTCAAAAATGTAACAGATCAATTTGTATCACATCACCATCAAAATCATCACCATCATCATCACCCTCATCCTCATCCCCATCATCATCCTCACCCTCCTCAGCGCCCTCCTCCTCGCCCTCGCCCTCCTCCTCAGCATCGCCATCCGCCTCACCCTCCTCCTCTCCCTCCTCTTCCGCATCAGACTCCTCACCGTCATCATAGTCAAGCTGGACATCATCCTGAACACCACTAGAACTACCACCTCGTGCACCATATATATAACGTATAGATGACATATATTCATCAAAAGCTGGGTTGGCCTCTACTGGAAGTGTTGGACGTAGAACTTTAATAAATTTCATAAATACACTGTTTGCCCTAGCAGACTGTTCTGCCATCTCTGTGGCCCTTTTCTCAGTCTGTTCTACCTGTGACCTAACTTGCTGCAGCTTGGTGGCACTAAAACTCATACCTGAGGAGGTCCAATATCTCGTCGGGGCTATCCTAGGTCGGCAGCATACTCTGCTAGGATGCTCCTCTCCCAACACCTGATGTAAGTGATCAGTTGGCCCAAAATTGTCTAGTTCTTGGGCATCGAGTGACTCTAAAGCATCTTGTTACAAATATAAATATATTATTAAGTTAAAAAATAGATATTAAAATATAAAACCAACAGATTAAAACTTACAATCTGCTGCTGAGTCGCTTCGTTGATGGCACTTCCATCCTTTTTCCGTCTACTCGAGCAAAACAGTTTTTCTCGAGGCACACGTCCTTCAATATTCTGTATTTACCTCTACAATGACATTGAAAACTAAAGTTATATGAAAACTTTAGAAAATGATTAAATTATTGTGGAAACAAAATAAAATGTAATTCGTAAAGAAAAATTATAAACAATTGTCATACCTGCTTCCTATCATGATCCGACATCGAAGTATGTCCTAGTGTGTGGAGGTATTTTTTTGCATCAATGTTTTTTTTATTTTTTCCAGATGATTTCTAAATAAAATTTGATAATGAAAAGGATAATATTAATGAAAAACATTAAAGTTATTATCTAAATAACTCAAATGTAATTCATACCTTAAACTGGGTACTCGTCTAATGAGTAATAATCTGACGATACTGCTCTATAGGACAATCATCCATGAATGGTACAACCTCTAACTGAGTGATAACTCTAGCACGCCATACAATATACAACTCATGCTTGTAGGCTCTCCAAATCTCACCTAAATCTTTTAGACGTTCTGGTCGTGCACCCTCACCATCGGGAAAATTAAATCGAAGATGAAATCAAAATATTAATTCATATAAATAAAAAAATAATTCATGGCATTAAATACAACCGATTTTTTTACCCATATCTCTACCCAAGATCTATCCTTGACCTCATGTGGCAAATGTCTCCACGATAGCGGGCTGACGGGAATGATGTCGGAGTATTTGGCAAGCGTCACTAAAAACTCCGACATTGCTGCCCTGTTTCTCAACCATTTGGTTGTCTTAATTGTAATCCACCATAACCTATGTGTAGAGGTTCCACACTGAATGCATGTGTGTATGCCCCGCCACCTCCTCCTGTCAGTAGATGTATCTGCCATCAAATAAAAACAAATATTTTATCAAAACATGTTATAATGAAAATAAATATTGCTATAAAAATTTGTTAGAGTTCTATAAATATACCTGCGCCAGTCTGATCGCTGAGCGCCGCTGGATCCACAGAAACTGATGGAACACCCTGTGGTGGAACAGGAGTCGAAGATGATGGAATATAGAAGTTCGGAGAGATAGAAGTAGAAGAAAAAGAAGATGGGACAGTTGTATGACTGGATTCTGACTGGGGAGTGGGAATCATCATGGGATGTGAAAATGATGGGCTAGAAGATGAAAAAGGTGGAGAAAACATGGGAGACCTAAATATCCCGTGTGTCCCTAATGACACACCGGGATCAGAATGTGGTAAGGATGACATGTCAGTGGGAGGGGCAGGGTCTAGTCGGGTACGCGTAGCTGCTCGTCCACCTCTGGTACAAACCCTCCTTGTACCACCAGCCTGAGTACTAGGACCAGAACTAGGCTCCTCGTCGAATAACTGTCGACGTATAGGTGGATCCTACAAAAATGTTTACAAAAAATTAATCACATGACATTATATATTCTTTAAATATATATTTGAAATAAAGTACTCACTGTAGGAACTAATGGTGGAATGCCCAACTCCACCATTCGATGATTTTTCTCCATCATTTTTTTCCTTCATCTGTCTTCAATTGGCTACATTTCCTGCTTTTGAAAACAAATATGTAATTAATTAGAAAAAGGAAACTAATGTGTAACCCAAAAAACTAAATATATGAGGGAATAAGGGGATTCATTGGTAATTTATCTATCAATTGTTTTAGAAGATCTTGAATAGATTTAATAAGTCATACAAGTTGTAATGTTCACCAAGTTAGAAATATTGTTTGACTATGTTTGAATACAGTTCAATTCAAAATTAGAAAATGCAATTAAAATAAAACTACAACCAATAAACATTGAAAATTCACATAACGATCAAGTCAGCTAAAACATATTTGTGATCAATACTAAATCAATTTGAATATTACCAACCTTAACAACCCAACTCGAGGTAAACCAAAATAATTGAGAACATGGATGAATAATTCTATATATTTTCAACCATAACTTTAGGTTCAAAATCAATTCTGACAATTGAGCTATTGGAGTCATCAAAAGAAATAAATGGATTGGTTCCAATGGAACTAGGGACAATGTCAATTCCATCATCACCATCATCAAAAATATGTCTTGGAATTACTTCAACTGTGACACCAAATTCAGGTCAAAGTTGGTCTTTGACATAAAAAACTTGTTTAGCCATTGATGCCAACACATATGGTTCTTTGGTAGCAAGAGTTTGAGTCATATTAATTACTCTAAATCCACAATCATCAATAAATGTGCCATGTCTCGTCATCGATTCAAACCAATGACATTTCATAATTGTGACACGTCCATGAGAGTAATAATCCAATATTATTATTTTCTCAATGACTCCATAATAACCCAAATTTTCAAATCGTGGTCTACTATCTGATGCACTGGAATAACAATCTGTTGTGGTAGTAACCATAACAACATCATGTTGTGTTCTCATGTTCTTTGCTCGTTCAGTGACAATAAATTTGTACCCATTGATAACAATTGATTTACAGTCACGAACCACGGTATTAGGACCAAAAGCCAAAGATCTTATTTCATCAGAGACAGAGTCAGCAAACAAACTCAATACCTGCAATATAAATGACTATTAAACTTAATTAAATATTGATATAATTATTTTAAACAGTAATATTTTTACCTTCAATTTTAACCAAGCAGAAAACTCTTTGCTATGCAAAGTCTCTCTCCTTCTCAAAGATAAAGAACAATGCTTCCTATTTATTGTTGTTTTATGTTCCCTATAGATAAAAAATATGAATATTTTAACAAATATATATGTAAGATATACATATTCAATTTAGTTACTTGATATAGTCATCGAACAAATCACAGTTGAACAAAAATGTGCGATGTGCCATCTTTCGCTCTTCATGGCTTAATGTATTCAATGTATATGATCCAGGAATTCCTCCTATTTGAGGAAGTGATGGGAAAATGGGTTCAATTTGATCATACTGTTCTTATTCATTTCTCATTGGTCTATTCATTCTTGTAGTAAGATCATACAAATACATCGAATAGAAATCCATACATTCTTGAGCCAAGTAACCGTTCACGATAGAAACTTCAGGATGATTCCTGTTTCGGACATAAGACTTTAATGTGTACATATTTATTTCAGTTGGATACATCCAAAGAAAAGAAACAGGTCCTCATAGAAGTATTTCAGTGGGAATATGGACAGTCAGATGCAACATGCATGTGAAAAATGATGGAGGAAATATTTTCTACAACTCACACAAAATTAATGGGGAATCTATCAACATTTTTTGCAAGAAAAACTTGGAAAACTTCTTAGTACAAAGATCTCTAAACAAATGGCACAACTGAATAACAGTCACCCTTACATTATTAGAAAAAAGATGACAGATTTCTATTGGAAAAAACTCATGAAGTAGAATGTGATAATCCCGAGTCTTCAAAGATTTTAGCTTCAACTCTCTTCTGTTGAACCGTTTAGATATGTTTCTTGAATAGCCATCAGGAACTCTAATAGTCTCTAATACTTCCAGAAATTGTTTTTTTTTCTGTAGGTGTCATCACATAAGAAGAACATGGAAGTTGCCATTTATTTTCACCGATACACACAGGATGCAATTCTGGTCTGATGCCCCAATCCACCAAGTCACGCCAGGATTGTAAATCATCTTTTGTCTTACCCTTGACATTTAGAAGAAACGAAAGCAACATTTCACATATATTATTTTCAATATGCATTATGTCTAAGCAATGGCGTAACAAATTGGTTGACCAATAGGGCAAATCAAAAAAGTTACTCCTTTTCGTCCAATTGTAACAGGTTTCAATGGAAACATTATTTCTATTTCCAGATTTCATTTGACCCTTCCCAAATGAAAAAATTAAATCTTTCAATTCATTAAGTACATCAGTTCCAGACATACACTGAGGTGGAGCATCAGTCTCTATGGTATTATCAAATCTTCGATGATTCGTTATATATGGATGATCATTTGGAAAGAATCGTTGATATCCCATAAAACTGAAACTACAATGATGTTTCAGTCTTCTGAATCATATATTATTCATAGAAACTGGGCATGACAGTTTTCCCTTCGTTCTCCATCCAGACATCATTTCATAAGTTGGAAAATCATTGATCATCCACATAAGCACAACACGCATCTGAAATATGTCTTTCGAACATGCATCATATGTTCGCACACCCACATCCCAAATAAGTTTCAACTCTTTTATTAAAGGTTTCATGTATACATCAATATCAATGCCGGGATCAGAAGGACCAGATATGAGTATACTCATGAAAGTTAAAGGTTTTCTCATACACAACCGTGGGGCAAGATTATAAATGTGTATAAAAACTGGCCATGTGTTGTGCGAAGTAAGTATCTGCCCAAATGGATTAAAACCATCGCATGAAAGACCCAGCCTCACATTACACACATCAGCTGCAAAATCAGGATGTAGAGCATCAAATATCTTCCATGAAAATCCATCTGCAGGATGAACCAACTCATCATTAGTCTTATTTGTCTCGGTATCATGCCATCTCATTTTTATTGATATGTAATCAGACATAAAAAGATTCTGGAGTCTGGGGATCAATGGAAAGTGCCACATTACTTTCTGTGGAATGTGGGATGGTGTTCCATCAGATTTTGACTTCCAGCGGGATGTGCCACATTTTATACAATCATTTCGTTCAGCGGTTTCCTCCCAGAATAAACTGCAATCTTTCGGGCAAACATGAATTTTGTTTCTTGAAAATCCAAGTTCCTCAACTAACTTCCATGACATATAGTGGTTTGAGGGAATATCTACATCATCTGGAAGTAAATCCTTCAAGAGGGTAAGAATGTAATCGATTGCTATACTAGAAATCTCATACATAGTTTTCCCATGAAACAATCGGATTAAAAATTACATCTTTTTCATTTTATCGCATTGTCAATATACTAGAGTCGTGGAAACATCATTCAACTTTTTCACCCTATCAATATCATCATTTTCATTAGAAGCATCAACTGTCCTTATATCGAAGTCTTCTTGATTCGAAATCCTTTCTTTTTCATGATGAAGAATAAACAGAAACCGATCATCTAACAAATTATCCATTCCAGTCCTTTCATTTCGATCATCACCAATTGGAGATTTCATTTTCTCCCCATTGTGATACCACACAAAGTAGTTTTCTTGAAATTTTTTTTTGGTTATGTGGTAGTTGACTTCTTCATGGCTCAACCAAGGTCTACCAACACAATTGGAACATGGGCAGTGTATGCGACCACTATCTGAAGCATTGTGAAATGAAAAATCTATAAATATCTCTAAATTGTTTTGAAAATCACTTGAGATCCAATCGGTTTCATACATCCAACTTCTGTACATTTTGTAAAAAGAATTTATATAAGTCATTTTGTCATAAACAATTCAATAGGATTGAACTTTAATAGAAAATACATTTAAGTAAATGATAAAGGAATAAGTTTCTAGTCGATGTAGTGAACTATTAAAATAATGTAAAGAACAAGTACTCATAAATTAAATTAAAATTTATTTATATTCATTTTCATTAGGTCTATAAGAGGCACATGCCTCAGGTCCTATCATGTGTTATAGGCATCCCAAATCATTCACTCATGTTCAACAACTCATTATTGGAACCTCTATGGCCATACCTTTCATTACCCAATTACTTCCCCAAGTCAAGCACACCCCATGGGTGAATAAATTTTAGGCTTCTACACTAATAGGTTGTTCATGGCTTGTAAAAAGATTTAATTTCATTAAGTATAGAAAAAAACATTTATTTTTAAATTTGAAATTAATAATAAAGTTTTTCAATGATAACAACATTACTGAATTAAACTTGTGACTTATCTAACATTTTTATGGATGTCTACACATGCCAGCATGGGTAGTGAAAAGCACCCCACCCTCATAAAAGTGAGTATTGGCCAAGAAGGACACATAATATACAACATACAATGAGAACCATATTTAATTTACCCTAAAGTTATATTAGTACAATCATCTTGGTGGAAATGGAATATATGATCCTGGTTAACTGATTAATTCAAAAGCTCGTATTCCATATATTGGACACTATCTAAGGTAAGAAATCATGTGATGATGGGTTTACATCATTCAATTTCTTACATTCTAGTGAGAATGAAGGCTTAAATTAATGACTTGAGTTCACTGATACCATGTCAACCGTTATACACACCATTTGAACCCTTATACACACCATATGAACCCTTATACCATATCGTCATTATTACAACCATTAATAACAACTTATTAAACAACATCACTTGTTGAAGATAATCAAATTGAACATAAATCAATAATAATATTGGATATATCAATTAAAATGAAGTCATACTATCTTACATCCTAAATAACCACCCACAACCATGATTAATGACCACAAATATCCCCTTTCGGCCAAATCAAAAGTGAAAACAAAAACACATAGTTGCATAAAAAACTTCATTTGTATGAAGAATAATAATCTCATGGTCCTCATGATATTTGAACCACACAGTCATGATTTTCGAGATGAACTTGTATCCATGAAACCATATGAGAAACACGGTTCAATACATGCATTTTTCTGATTTTCCCAAGAATTTTGAGGAACCCCAAATCAGTGAAAATGGTCACTGTGTTTTAAAAAGGTGATTGAATAACACATGTATGATGTCGAAGGCAGAATGATTAATGGTTATATTATAAAAATTAATATTCACTAATATTTTGAATTTGAAATTCTGTGAATTAGTTTCATGAAGAAGGAAGAAGTACTAATTAGGAACCACATACTATTTTGTAAAGTTCAAGAAGATACTCCATATGCTCTATTGTGAAAAGGATAAGTGAACAATGTGTCATTTTATATATATATAGATTTTGATAGAAACATGATACATACTTGTTATGTAATATACATAGTGTACAAAAATTAAGATGAACAAGATCTTCATGTTTGACATGATCTTAATAAAAGGAGTGATTTTCATGAAATAATATCAATAAATATTACAAACAATTTCTTATGAGTTCATATACATGAAGCTGTAATATTCGAAGCATTGAGATTAAAAAAACTATGAATCTTTAAAATTAGAACACAATAAAGAGACACCATTCCCTTATAAATGTAAATGTGTAATGAAAACATTAATTGGACATACACCGATGTAGTGATTTGAGTACACAATTCGTGGAGTAGTGAATCATAAAATTTTACAAAAACCCTAAAAATTGGGAATAACGAAATCCTTGAGAATAGAAGGATATGCTTGATAAGAGGTGGAGCTATATCCTTGATAAAATATGGAAGGAGTCTAACCTGGCAGTAGTTGATCTGATGGAAGAGGTGAGGCTTCTCATGTGCTTCTGCTAAGGAATCACTTTTGGAGAGCAGCGGAATAGTTCTGGAATCATGGGGGAGGCGGCTGCCTGGTTTTGGATAATTTGGGGCATATTTTTCCCAACAGTTTTTAAAAACCGTTGGGAAAACTCAATCTTTCACAATGGTTTAATGAAACCATTGGGAAAACTCATTTTTTCCCAATCTTTCCTAATAGTTTCATCAAACTATTGGGAAAATTTATTTTTTACCCATATTTCCCAAATGTTTCATCAAACCATTGGAAAAAGTCACTTTTTACAGATCTTTACCAACAGTTTATGCAAACCGTTGGTAAAGATAATCTATACAAATGGTTCAAAAGAACCGTTGGTATACAACTGCTGAGAAAAGTCTGATTTCTAGTAGTGATTTTTAAACTGAAAACTAATCTTCAATAAGTTCAAGAACAAACTTCGACATCAAATGACCCTAACTTCTCATTCATGAGTCCATTTAACTCTAAAACTATTAAAACCGAAGCTTATAAAATGATCTAAAACCAAACGATATTTAAATCCTATGGTAATTAAAGGAAAAATATATATTCAGATTTCAAAAGTTGAAAATCGAACTTAAAATTCAAACGACCATAACATTTAATCCGGGTGTCCGTTTGGGATCTACCACATATCAAATTGAAGTCTGTGATGAGATATACATTTTTTAGGTCTGGTACCAACTATTCGAGTATTTTACCCCTTTTTATTCCACCAGAAAGTCCTAGAATTCCTTCGAAATAGAGGGACTGTGGAGATCCTCCATGGTATGTGCTATTCTCTTATATTCAATAAAATTTTTTACATACAATATCATAATAATCATTATTATACTCACATAAAATTTGAAATGCACTCAAAATAAGTGAAAAATGTAGAAAAATAAAAGTGCAAAATGAGTACTTCCGAGGAGGCCACCCATCCTAGTACTTCTCTCGCTTAAAAATTCTTAACTCCACAGTTTTAATGGGATATGGTGCATTAATGCTGGGGTGATCGCACCCAAAGACATACATACATTATTTTTAAATATGTGAAAGATCTATCAATGATTCTCTTATTATTTATTATTTATTATTTATAATTTTAATTATTTATAATGTGTCAGTTAATAAATATTTACAATCATTAGTTAATAATATTTTTAAACTGAAAACAAATTGTCAATAAGTTGAATAATAGACTTCGACATCAAATGACCATAACTTCTCATATGGGAGTCCATTTAAGCTCCTCAAACAATCAAATAGAAGCTTATCAAATGAGATAAAAACACAAAATATTTAAATCATATGGTAATTAAAGGAAAAAATATATCTAGATTTCAGAAGTTGAAAATCGAACTCGAACTTCAAACGGTCATAACTTTTAATCCGGGTGTCCGTTTGGGATCTACCACATATCAAATCGAAGAATGCAATGAGCTCTATACCGATTAGGTCTAGTGACAAATATTAGATTATTTTAACCCTTTTTATTCCACAAAAATGTCCCAGAATTCCTCTGAAATAGAGGGACCATGGAGCTCCTCTATGGTATGTGCTGTTCTATTATATTGAGTAAAAATATTTACATACAATATCATAATAATCATTATTATACTCACATAAAATTTAAAATGCACGCAAAAAAGGGTGCAACAAAGAAAAAAAGAGTGCAACATGAGTATTTCCCAAGAGGTCACCCATCCTACTACTAATCTCCCAAAAGCATGCTTAACTCCAAAGTTCTAATAGGTTTTGGTGCATTAATGCTGGTGTGATCACACCCAACGACTCACATACATTATTTTTAAATATTTTAAAGAGATATCAATGATTCTCATATTATAAATTATTTATTATTTATAATTTTAATTATTTATAATGTGACAGTTAATAAATATTTACAATCACTAGTTAATAATATTTCTAAACTGAAAGCAAATCATCAATAATTTGAAGAACATACTTCGACATCAAATGACCATAAATTCTCATATGGAGGTCATTTTCAGCTCCACAACTAGTCAAATCGAAGCTTATTAAATGAGCTAAAACCATGCGATATTTAAATCATGTGGTAATGAAAGGAAAAATATATATTCAAATTTCAAAAGTCAAAAATCAAACACTAACTTCAAACATCCACAACGTTTAATCCGGGTGTCCATTTGGCCTCTACCACATATCAAATCGAAGCCTGTGATGAGCTCTATGACGTTTAGGTCTGTACCAACTCTTTGAGTATTGTAACCATTTTTATTCTACCATAAATTCCCAGAATGCCTCCGAAACAGAGGGACCATGGAGCTCCTCTATGGTATGTGGGGTTCTGTTATATTCAGTAAAAAAATTTACATTCAATATCATAATAATAATTATTATACTCACAAAAAATTGAAATGCATGCATAAAAATAGTGCAATGCAGAAAAAAGGGTACAATATGAGTACGTCCTAAGAGGTCACTCATCCTAGTACTAATCTCACCCAAGCATGCTTAACTGTAGAGTTCTAATGGGATGTGGTGCATTAATGCTAGTGTGATCGCACCCAACAACACACATAAATTCTTTTTAAATATTTAAAAGATATATAAATGATTCTAATATTATTTATTATTTATTATATATAATTTTAATTATTTATAATGTGTCAATTAATAAATATTTACAATCATTGGTTAATAATATTTTTAAACTAAAAACAAATCATCAATAAGTTGAAGAACAAACTTCGACATCAAATGACCATAACTTCTCATCCCGGAGTCCAATTCAGCTCTACAACCAGTCTAATTGAAGTTTATCAAATGATCTAAAGCCACGCGATATTTAAATAATGTGATAATTAAAGGAAAAAAATATATTCAGATTTCAAAATTTGAAAATTGATCTTTAACTTCAAACAATCATAAATTTTAATCCGTGTGTCCGTTTGAGCTCTACCACATATCAAATCGAAGTCTGCAATGAGCTCTACGCTGTTTAGGTATGGTACCAACTCTTAAAGTATTGAACCCATTTTTATTTCTCCAGAAAGTCCCAGAATGTCTTCAAAACAGAGGGACTGTGGAGCTTCTCTATGGTTAGTGCTATTCTGTTATATTCAGCAAAAACATTTATGTACAATATCATAATAATCATTATTATAGTCACATAAAATTTGAAATGCACGTAAAAAAAGGTTGAAATACAGAAAAAAGGGTGCAACACGAGTACTTCCTAAGAGGTCAGCTATCCTAGTACTACTCTCACCCAAGCACACTTAACTACAAAGTTCTAATGGGATCTCGTGCATTAAAGCTGGTCTAGTCACACCCAACAACACACATACATTCTTTTTAAAAATTTTAAAGAGCTATCAATGATTCTCATATTATTTATTATTTATAATTTTAATTTTAATTATTTATAATGTTTCACTTAATAAATAGGTACAATCATTAGTTAATAATTTTTTTAAACTGAAAACAAATCGTTAATAAGTTGAAGAACCGACTTTGACATCAAATGACCATAACTGCTCATCTGGGAGTTTATTTCAGCTCCACAACCTGCCAAATAGAAGTTTACCAAATGAGATAAAACAACGTGATATTTAAATTAGGTGGAAATGAAAGGAAAAAAATATATTCAGATTTCAAAAGTCCAAAATCGAACTCAAACTTCATACGACCATAACTTTTAATCCGGGTGTCAATTTGGGATCTACCACAAATCAAATCGAATCATGTGGTGATATCTACGCCGTTTAGGTCTGGTACCAAATATTCGAGTATTTTTCCCCTTTTTATTCTACCAAAAACTCCTAGAATGCCTCCAAAATAGAGGGATCGTGGAGCTCCTCCATGGTCTGTGATGTTCTGTTATATTCATTAAAAAAATTTACCTGCAATATCATAATAATAATTATTATACTCACATAAAATTTTAAATGAAAACAAAAAAGGGTGAAACACAGGAAAAAAAGGGTGCAACAAAAGTAATTCTCAAGAGGTCAACCATCCTAAGACTACTTTCGCCCAAGCACGGATAACTGTAGAGTTTTAATGGGATCCGGGGCATTAATGCTAGTGTGATGGCACCCAACAACACAAATAAATTCTATTTAAATATTTGAAATAGATATCAATGATTCTCTTATTATTTATTATTTATTATTTAAAATTGTAATTATTTATAATATTTCAATTAATAAATATTTACAATAATTAGTTAATAATACTTTTAAACTGAAAAAAATCATCAATTAGTTGAAGAAGAGACTTCGACATCAAATGACCATAAATTCTCATTCAGGAGTCCATTTTAGATCCACAACCAGTCAAATCGAAGTTTATAAAATGAGATAAATCCACACCGTATTTAAATCATGTATTAATAAAATGGAAAAAATATATTCATATTTCAAAAGTTGAAAATCAAACTCGAACTTCATACGACCATAACTTTTAATCTGGGTGTCTGTTTGGGATATACCATATATCAAATCGAAGCCTGCGATGAGATCTACACCGTTCATGTCTGGTAACAACTCTTTGATTATTTTACCCCTTTTTATTCTGCAAGAAAGTATTTGAATTCCTTTGAAACAGAGGGACCGTCGAGCTCCTCCATTGTCTGTGTTGTTCTATTATATTCAGTAAAAAAATTACGTACAATATCATAATAATCATTATTATACTCACATAAAATTTGAAATGCACGAAAAAAAGTGTGAAACGTAGAAAAAAAGGGTGAAATACAAGTACTTCCTTGGAGGTCACCCATATTAATACTTCTCTCACCCAAACACGCTTAACTATATTATTTTAATAAGATATGGTGCATTAATCCTAGTGTGATCGTACCTAATGATACAAATGCACTCTTTTTAAATATTTGAAAGAGATATCAATGATTCTCATATTATTTATTATTTATAATTTTAATTTAAATTATTTATAATGTGTCACTTAATAAATATTTAAAATCATTTGTTAATAATATTTTTAAACTAAAAACAAATCGTCAATAAGTTGAAGAATAGACTTTGACATCAAATGATCACAAATTCTCATCCTGGAGACCATTTCAAAATGACAACCAGTCAATTCGTAACTTATCAAGTGAGATAAAGCTACACGATATTTAAATCATGTGGTAATGAAAGCAAAAAATTATATTCATATTTCAAAAGTCAAAAATTGAAGTCAACTTCAAACGACCATAACTTTTAATCCAGGTGTCGTTCTGGGCTGTACCACATATTAAATTGAAGCCTGTGATGAGGACTTCACCGTTTAGGTCTAGTACCAAATCTTAGAGAACAATACCCCTTTTTATTCCACCAAAAAGCCCTGTAATTCCTTCAAAACAGAGGGACTATGGAGCTACTCCATGGTCTGTGTTGTTCTGTTATATTCAGTAAAAAATTTTACGTATAGTATCATAATAATCATTATTATACTCACATAAAATTTTAAATGCATGAAAAAAAGGGTACAATGCAGAAAAAAGGGTGGAACATGACTACTTCCTAGGAGGTCACCCATCCAAGTACTACTCTCTCCCAAGCATGCTTAACTATAAAGTTCTAATGGGATCTGGTGCATTAATGATGGTGCTATCGCACCCAACAACACACATACATTCTTTTTAAATATTTGAAAGAGTTATCAAGGATTTTCATATTATTTATTATTTATTATTTATAATTTATATTATTTATAATGTGTCAATTAATAAATATTTACAATCATTAGTTAATAATATTTTTAAACTGAAAAAAAATTGTCAATAAGTTGAAGAAAATACTTCGAAATCAAATGAACATAACTTCTAATATGGGAGTCCATTTCATCTCCACAACCAGTCAAATAGAAGTTTATCAAATGAGCTAAAAATATGTGATATTTAAATCATGTGATAATGGAAGGAAAAAATATATTCATATTTTAAAAGATGGAAATTGAACTCGAACTTCAATAGGCCATAACTTTTAATCCGGATGCCCGTTTGGGCTCTATCGCATATCAAATCGAAGATTTTGATGATCTCTATGCCGTTTAGTTCTTGTAAAAACTCTTTGAGTATTGTAACCATTTTTATTCAGCCAGAAAGTCCCAGAATGTATTCAAAATAGAGGGACCATGGAGCTCCTCCATGGTCTGTAATGTTCTGTTATGTTACGAAAAAAAATTATGAACAATATCCTAATAATCATTATTATACTCACATAAAATTTGAAATGCATGAAAAAAGGGTGAAATGTAGAAAAAAGGTTAAACACTAGTATTTCCCAAGAGGTCACCAATCCTAGTACTACTCTCACCCAAGCACGCTTAATTGTAGAGTTCTAATGGGATCTGGTGCATTAAAGCTGGTGTAATCGCACCCAACAACACACATACATTCTTTTTAAATATTTTAAAGAGATATCAATGATTCTAATATTATTTATTATTTATAATTTTAATTTTAATTATTTATAATATGTCACTTAATAAATATTTACAATCACTAGTTAATAATATTTTTAAACTGAAAACAAATCATCAATAAGTTGAAGAACAGACTTAGACATCAAATGACCATAACTTCTCATATGGGAGTCCATTTCAGCTTCATAAACAAGTCAAATAGAAACTTATCAAATGAGATAAAACCACGTGATATTTAAATCATGTGGTAATGAAAGGAAAAAAATATATTTAGATTTTAAAGGTTCAAAATCGAACTTGAACTTCAAACGACCATAAATTTTAATCCAGGTGTTCGTTTGGGATCTACCACACATAAAATCAAAGCCTATGACAATATCTATGCCGTTTAGGTCTGGTACGAAATCTTAGAGTATTTTACCCCTTTTTACTCCACCATAAAGTCCTGGAATGCCTCCAAAATAGAGGGACTGTGGAGCACCTCCATTTTCTGTGTTGTTCTATTATATTCAGTAAAACAATTTACCTACAATATCATAATAATAATTATTATACTCACATGAAATTTTAAATGCACAAAAAAAAGGGTGCAACGTAGAAAAAAAAGTGTGCAACAAGAGTACTTCCCAGGAGGTCACGCATCAGAGTAATACTCTCACCCATGTACGCTTAGCTGCGAAGTTCTAATGCAATTTGGTGCATTAATGCTGGTGTGATCGCACCAAACAACACACACACACATTATTTTTAAATATTTGAAAGATCTATCAATGATTATCATATTATTTATTATTTATTATTTATTATTTATAATTTTAATTATTTATAATGTGTCAATTAATAAATATTTACAATCAATAGTTAATAATATTTTTAAACTTAAAACAAATCTTCATTAAGTTAAAGAATAGACTTTGATATCAAATGAACAAAACTTCTCATCTGAGAGTCCATTTCAGCTCCACAACCAGTCAAATAGAATCTTATCAAATGAGATAAAACCACTCAATAGTTAAATCATATGGTAATGAAAGGGAAAAAATATATTCAGATTTCAAAAGTCGAAAATCGAACTCAAACTTCAAGCAACCATAACTCTTAATCCCGGTGTCTGTTTGAGATATACCGCATATCAAATCAATGCCTGCGATGAGCTCTATGTCGTTTAGATCTGCTACCAGATCATAGAGTATTTTACCCCGTTTTATTCCACCATAAAGTCACAGAATGCCTCCAAAACAGAGGGACTGTGGAGCTCCTCTATGGTCTATCTTGTTCTATTATATTTAGTAAAACAATTTACGTACAATATCATAATAATCATTATTATACTCACATAAAATTTAAAATGCACACAAAAAAGGGTGCAACACAGAAAAAAAGGTCCCAACATGAGTTCTTCCCAATAGGTCACCCATCCTAGTACTACTCTCACCCAAGAATACTTAACTGTAGAGTTCTAATGGGATCTTGTGCATTAATACTGGTGTGATCACACCCAACAATACACATACATTATTTTTAAATATTTGAAAGAGATATCAATGATTCTAATATAATTTATAATTTATTATTTATAATTTTAATTATTTATAATGTTTCAATTAATAAATATTTTCAATAATTAGTTAATAATATTTTTAAACTGAAAACAAATCATCAAAAAGTGGAAGAATAGACTTCGATATCAAATGTCCGTAATTTCTCATCTGGGGGTCCATTTCAGCTCCACAAATAGTTAAATCAAATCTTATCAAATGAGCTAAAAGCACGCGATATTTAAAACATGTGGTAATAGAAGGAAAAAAATATATTTGGATTTCAAAAGTTGAAAATCAAACTCAATCTTCAAACAACCATAACTTTTAATCCGAGTGTCCGTTTTGGCTCTACCACATATCAAATCAAAGCCTGCGACGATATCTACATTTTTTAGGTCTAGTACCAACTCTTTGAGTATTGTACCCATTTTTATTCTTCTAGAAAGTCCCTGAATGCCTTCGAAATAGAGGGACTGTGGAGCTCATCCATGGTCTATGTTGTTCTGTTATATTCAGTAAAACAATTTACATAAAATGTCATAATATTCATTATTATACTCACATAAAATTTGGAATACATGCAAAAAAAGGTGCAATGTAGAAAAAAGGGTGCAACACAAGTACTTCCCAGGAGGTCACCCATCCTATTACTACTCTCTCCCAAGCACGCTACATTATTTTTAAATATATGAAAAAGATATTAATGATTTTAATATTATTTATTATTTATTATTTATAATTTTAATTATTTATAATATGTCAATTAATAAATATTTACAATCATTAGTTAATAATATTTGTAAACTAAAAACAAATCATCAATAAGTTGAAGAACATACTTTGACATCAAATGATCATAACCTTTCATCTGGGAGTGCATTTCAGCTTCACAACCAGTCAAATTGAAGATTATCAAATGAGATAAAACCACGAAATATTTAAATAATGTGGTAATGAAAGGAAAAAAATATATTCAGATTTAAAAAGTTGAAAATCAAACTCAAACTTCAAACGTCCATAAATTTTTATCAGGGTATCTGTTTGGGCTCTACCACATATCAAATCGAAGCATGCGACGAGATCTATGCCGTTTAGGTCTGGTACTAACTATTCAAGTATTTTACCCCTTTTTATTCTTCCATAAAGTCCCAAAATTCCTCCAAAATAGAGGGACCATGGATCTCCTCCATGGTCTGTGTTGTTCTGTTATGTTCAGTAAACAAATTTATGTACAATATCATAATAATCATTATTATACTCACAAAAAATTTGAAATGCACAAAAAAAGGGTGCAATGCAGAAGAAAAAGGGTGAAACATGGGTACTTACCAAGAGGTCACCCATCATAGTACTAGTCTCACCCAAGCACGCTTAACTACAGTGTTCTAATGGGATTTCGTGCATTAATGCTGGTGTGATCGCACCCAACAACACACATATATTCTTTTTAAATATTTGAAAGATCTATCAATGATTCTCAAATTATTTATTAATTATTATTTATAATATTAATTATTTATAATGTTTCAATTAATAAATATTTACAATCATCAGTTAATAATATTTTTAAACTGAAAACAAATCGCCAATAAGTTGAAGAATAGACTTCAACATCAAATGACCATAACTTATCATCTGGGAGTCTATTTCATCTCCACAATTAGTAAAATTGAAGCTTATCAAATGAGATAAAACCACGTGATATTTAAATCAAGTGGTAATTAAAGGAAAAAAATACATTTAGATTTCAAAGTTTGAAAATTGAACTCGAACTTCAAATGGACATAAATTTTAATCTGGGTTCCCGTTTGTGCTCTACCACATATCAAATTGAAGCATGCGACGATATTTACATCGTTTAGGTCTGGTACCAACTATTTGAGTGTTGTACCACTTTTTATTTGGACATAAAGTCCCGGAATGCCTCCATAAAAAAGGACCGTGGATCTCCTCTGTGGTTTGTGTTATTCTATTATATTCAGTAAAAATATTTACGTACAATATCATAATAATCGTTATTATACTCACATAAAATTTGAAATGCAAAAAAAAAGGGTGCAACATGGGTACTTCCCAAGTAGTCACCCATGATATTACTACTATCACCCAAGCACGCTTAACTGGAGAGTTCTAATGGGATCTAATGCATTGATGCTGGTGTGATTGCACCCAACAACACACATACATTCTTTTTAAATATTTTAAAGAGTTATCAATGATTATCATATTATTTATTATAAATTATTTATAATTTTAATTATTTATAAAGTTTCAATTAATAAATATTTACAATCATTAGTTAATAATATTTTTAAATTGAAAACAAATCGTTAATAAGTTGAAGAATAGAATTTGACATCAAATGACCATAACTTCTCATCCGGGAGTCAATTTCAGCTCCACAACCAGTCAAATCGAAGCTTATTAAATGATATAAAACCATGAGATATTTAAATCATGTGTTAATGAAAGGAAAAAAATATATTCAGATTTCAAAGTTCAAAAATCGAACTCAAACTTCAAATGCCCATAACATTTAATCCGGGTGTCCGTTTGGGCTCTACCACATATCAAATGAAAGCTTACGATGAGATCTACACCGTTTAGGTCTGGTACCAACTCTTTGAGTATTGTACCCCTTTTTATTCTTCCAGAAAGTCATGTAATGCCTCCGAAACAGAGGTACCGTGGAGCTCCTCCATGGTCCATGTTGTTCTATTATATTTAGTAAAAAAAATTACATACAATATCATAATAATGATTATTATACTCACAAAAAATTTGAAATGCATGAAAAAAATGGTGGAACACAGAAAAGAAGGTGAAACATGAGTATTTCCATGGAGGTCACACATCCTAGTACAACTCTCGCTCAAGCATACTTAACTGAAGAGTTATAATGGGATTTGGTGCATTAATGCTGGTGTGATCTCACCCAATAACATACATACATTATTTTCTAAATATTTGGAAGAGATATAAATGATTATAATATTATTTATTATTTATTATTTATAATTTTAATTATTCATAATGTGTCAATTAATAAATATTTACAATCATTAGTTAATAATATTTTTAAAATGAGAACAAATCATCAATAAGTTGAAGAATATACTTCGACATCAAATGACCATAACTTCTCATATGGGAGTCCATTTAAGCTCCACAAAAAGTCAAATAGAAGCTTATCAAATGAGTTAAAACCACGTGATATTTAAATTATGTGGTAATGAAAGGAAAAAATATATATTCAGACTTTAAAAGTCGAAAATCAAACTCAAACGTCAAACGACCATAAATTTTAATTCAGGTGTCTGTTTGGGCTCTACCACATATCAAATTGAAGCTTGTGATAATCTCTACACCATTTAGGCATGGTACCAACTCTTCAAGTATTGTAACCAGTTTTATTCTTCCAAAAAGTCCTGGAATGCCTCTGAAATATAGGGACCATGGAGCTCCTCCATTGTCTATGTTGTTCTGTTATATTCAGTAAACAAATTTAAGTAAAATATCATAATAATCATTATTATACTCACATAAAATTTGAAATGCATGAAAAAAAGGGTGAAACGCAAAAAAAAAAGGCACAAAACACATACTTCCTAAGAGGTCACCCATCCTAGTACTACTCTCACCCAAGCACGCTTAACTACAAAGTTCTAATGGGATCTGGTGCATTAATGCTGGTGTGATCACACCCAACGACACACATACATTATTTTTAAATATTTTAAAGAGCTATCAATTATTCCCATATTATTTATTATTTATTATTTATTATTTTAATTATTTATAATGTGTTAATTAATAAATATTTACAATCATTAGTTAATAATATTTTTAAACTGAAAACAAATTGTCAATAAGTTGAAGAATGGACTTTGACATCAAATTACCATCACTTCTCATCTAGGACTGAATTTCAGCTCCACAACCATTCATGTAAAGACCCATATTTTCCATGTAATGTTTTTAATTATATAGAATTATTCTGAAGCTGTAAAATATGAAGGCGTTCGATTTCGATGTTCGGTGTGCTCAGAACAGAATTTTAAACTTTATTTAAGGTACGTTGAGTAAATGTGTGAGCGGGAAATCCTAAATTCTTAACCAGTGCTCGGAATTAAAATATGAGGGCACCGTTGATCTTGCTGTACCAAAATACTCTTGAGGGAGGTTTAACCTCGACCGCTGTGGGTTGAGGGGAGAAGTTGTTTTTTGTGTTTTTCATGGAGGATTAAATAAAATAAATATATTTTATTTTAAAAATATACTCCAACCCCTCCTTTTTATTTTTGTTGGTGGGGACCACAAGAGGGTGGTCGGGCATTTAATGCTGGACATTAAATGCCCGGTTACACAAAATGTGTAACCACCAATCCCTTTAATTAACATGATTCATTAATTCTAAATAAATGAGTCACCTCTTAAATTAAGAGTTATATTAACTCTTTCTATGGGTTGGGTGTTTTGTTTCCCTTAGAAAAAGGAGGAGAAGGATCTTAAGGCTCTTGACGAAGAACGAATCCCACAATCGAGAACTGAATATCATCATTCGAGCATCATCGTTGGAATCTTGTTGTGGGAACGATGAACACTGACTCACCTTTAATCATGCATGTTCTCTAGTGAATTTACAAGGTAAGGTTTGATATTGATTTGTTTCCAAGATTGATGAATGTTTCCTTGATTCCCTCTTATTATCAAGCTAACGCAGAGGGCGCAGGCCAAACGAATAAGGCCTGGACCCTCTACTACTTGTTTAAACTATGCGTTCTTTGTGGATAAATCTTCAGGCTGAGTGGAATTTGGAAAGAAGGGTCATGTGACGAAGAGAGCGTCATGGGGAGCCCGTAGACATGATTGGATGAAAAAAAGGGTCACCAGAGCTCAACTGGTGACCCGCGAAAGACCGCTGGCAAATGGTGCCGGTGGGATATGGCGGTGATTGGCACCGGCCAACCGCGGTGGTGGCGGTGCGCCGTGACGCGCCACTGGAGAAGTGGGCCGCGAATCTTTAGATGCGGTGTCCAGCAGCAGCCAGCACCAGCTGACCACAGATTAGAGGGCGACACACCCACACAGGCTACTAGAGAAGATTGCCACGACGAACCCAAGAAGCAGATGATAACGACCGACCACAGGAGGAGGCAGCGGTGCAACAACGCGTTGCTAGAGGAATCGTGGCTCCGATGCCGCGGTGGAAGGACATGATCCCTGCGGGTCTCGTGGTAGATGGGGTGGTTCCACATGGCACCACCACTATGTAGAAAACCGAATGGCCACTCGGCTGCTCAAGAAAACTGAGGGACCCCCCCCCCCCCCCTGCGTCGGCTAGGGCGGGTTGGCCCGCGCATGCCCAGTGGGTCGTGCCCCACTGCGGGTTGGTTCGCACGAGCCTAGCAGGCCGGGTTGCATGAACCCAGCGAGACGGGCCACCCCCCATGCGGGTCGGGCCGAGCCCACCGTAGGCTGATCCCAAACCGAGTCGAGCCGGGTCAGTCCGATCGGGTCGGACCGGACCTGGACCCTTCCAGGACCAACTTCGCTAAAATGACCATAACATGAAATTCGGGGGTCCTTTTGAGGAACCATTCATGGAGCTAGGACCCTTGAAGTGGGATAGTACTTTTGGTATACTCCACTTGATTTTTGGAGAAATTTGGAGTGCTTCTGGGTTGGATCAAACCCAAATCCAACCGGCCCCTCAGAACTAAAATGCTTATAAGTCACACACTGGGCATCTGATTGATGTGTGATCTATAGCGTTGGAACCCTTACATCATAGAAGTCCTTCATGATACTTCTTTATGGAACTTCGTGGTGGCTAATGGATGATTGATAGCTTAAGGAGCAGGTCCTCCCAGAATCAAGTGTGCTTAGTGTGGGAATCTCGTGGCTGGCTGTGACGTGAAGAGTGAATAGCGATCTAGTGTGGGTCAGTACATATCGATCCTGTGTGGGTCAGTACATATCGATCCTATGTGGGTCAGTGCTCAGTGATCCTGTTTGAGTCAACGCATACTAATCCTATGTGGTTCAGATCCTATGTGGGTCAGTGCTCAACGATCCTGTGTGGGTCAGTGCATATCAATCCTATATGGGTCAGCAGTAGAGCCTCTCGACAGAATAAGATGATCTAGATTTATGAATAATCATCGGTACTTTTGTACTTAAGTTATATGCCTGGTGTGAGATGAGTCTTTTACCTTTGTGGTGTTACCTCAGTGGTACTTTTACCTTTGTGGTGTTACCTTTGTGGTACTTTTACCTTCGTGGTGTTTCCATTGTGGTACTTTTACCTTCGTAGTGTTACCTTCATGATGTTAACTTTTTGGTATTCTTCCTTCATGGGATAGTTGTTAAGATGATATAGAAGTTGTATCCTTATGTTTCCTCATGTATTAGAAGATTATATTTTGATAACTTAGGTATATGTATGGGAGTATTCCTAAGTAGAGTTGATGACAACTTCATGCTTTGTGATTGAGGTCTTACTTTGTGTTTTTTCTTTTGAGGAACTCTGGGAGATCTTCCTGGGTCTCGAGGTCCCACTGAGTATTTTTATACTCACCCCTTCATGGGCTACACCCACACCTTGATGTGTCTTATGCAGATGACAAATAACATTGATCGAGGTAGAGGGATCCAAGACTAGACGGTGCTCAGAGGTGGACTATTTGATGTGACGAGTCGTAGTGACTACTGATCGTGAGCTATACCTACCCTTCAAGTAGGATCCTCAGTGTACATCCCATGAGCTGTTTTCCTTTTTCAGTTGTAATTGTACTTTCCATTTGGGCTTGTATTCCGACCCCTTTATATTCAATGCACTTTTTACTACAGTAGTTTACTTCATGGTTGCTTCTTGTTGTGTTCTTGGATTATGTGTTTTTATAGGTTTAAAGGAAATGAATTCCTATTGTGAGGATACACCTTTTTAGTGCTAGTCTCCAGCCACTGACCTATGGAAGGCAGGCTTGGGGTAGTCAAAAGACGGGCCTCGAGGGACGGGTCATGACAAAGTTGTATCAAAGGAGTCTGTTCTACCGAAGAACTAGACTCTGATCTTTTCTATGTGGAAATAGTGTTAAGTGTTATAAGTGTGGTTTTCAGTTTAGGGAATCTAGTGTGGGTGCGATGGACAATGTATCCATACACCAGGACCTTGAATTTTGATTTCCAACTCAGTGCATGAAAACACCGATTGCGTGTGTTTTTGAAAAGTTTTTCTTTTGATTTCTTTAAGTCAGCTCACCAGGTATAACTTATTGACCGTGGAGCACCTTTTTTATTTTAGGATGATTCCATGTAGATATCCATCCATGATTCTTGAGAGAGTACATGATGATGGCCCATAGAGCGATGATGCTTTGGTGTAGGGACCTCTTCGGCGTTAGCACCTTCGGGTGGTGTACCAGTAGCACCACTACTTGTTGGGAAGTCGTTGCCACCAGCCCCACCAGAAGATGGTGCACACTGACTGAGTTCATTTCATGAGTTTCTGGGGTAGAGGCCTCTGAGGTTCTGAGGCAAGATAGATCCGCAGGCGGCTGAGGACTGGCTGGAGGCTGTGGCCAGAGGTTTTTGCTTAGTAGGGACACCAGCTGATCTGATGGTGATCCTAGCTTCCAGTCTCTTCCAGGGAGTAGTTGGGAGATGGTGGAGTCTGACACTCTAGTTACACGATGAGGCGACCCTCACCTGGGTGGACTTCGAGGGCCTTTTCAGGGTATAGTTTCTCCCAATTACTCTATGCTCAGTGCGTATACCATAGTTGTTGCACTTACAGCAGGGCAACATGATCGTGGCCCAGTACTCGACGAGGTTCACGGATTTCTCCCGCTACTCCACCGACATAGTACGAGACCCTTTCTTTAGGGCCTAGACCTTTGAGAAGGGTATCTGATGGGAGATCAGAGCATCGATGATATCACATAGCATTCCAACACAGGCTGGGGTGCTAGAGCGAGTGCTTTTGGTGGAGAGCTTCCTAGCTGAGTAGGCACCAACAACGAGAGCCACCATCGGATGTTAGGTAACGGAGTCATCCGAAGAAGGAAATAGATGAATGACGTAGGGGCCCAATTAGGCCAGAACTTCTAGTGGAAAACCTTAGGATATAGGCTCGGTGGTGAGGGGCTCACAGGATAGAGGAGAACAGTTGAAGAGAAGGTAGTGCTACTCATGCAGTGAGCAGGGTCATATGGCTCACGACTGCCCGACCCACCGTACAGATGACCATCAGAAAGTCGAGGGACCATCGAGGCAGAGGTAGAGGTTTGACCAAGGAGGTCCATAGGGTTCCAGATGTGGTAGAGGACCTGTTCGTGCAACAAGCAGTGGGCAGTGATTCTAGGTTCTATATCCACCACCTCCAGATAGTCCAACCCAACCCTAGGGAGCAGGTGGACAAGGACGATCTCAGTTCCAGGCAACTAAGGCCTATAAACACAGCACTCTAGAGATGATTAAAGGTACAATCTATGTCTACTCCACCTTAGTTTTAGTACTTATAGGCACAGGTTCCTTTCACTCTTTCATTTCCATGACACTCGTTTGGGGATCAAAGATTCAAATGGAGCCGTTGGCTCAATCCTTACGATTAGAGACTCCTACGATAGAAGATTTGATGATTACACATTAGTGCTGATAGTGTGAGATTACTCTATGAGGCAAGAGATTTAGATTGGATCTTCTAGTAGTGGCATCGAGGCCTTATGACATCATCTTGGGTATGAATTGGTTATCCACAGTCCATGCTCAGATTGACTGTATTAGGTGTAAAGTACAATGTGTCTGTGAAGATGGGACCAATTTTTCCTTCACCGGTGAGAAGGGAACCTTTGCATCATAGGATAGACTTACCCAGAGGAGGGTGCATCCGATCACTCATCATTTGGATAGCCTTACCCTTAGAGCAGTTGATGTTGAGAGTCTGAGCTATCCTATAGTGGTGGACTAGTATACCGATGTCTTTCCTAATGATGTTCTGAGACTACCTCCACGCAGAGAGGTAGACTTTTAAATCGGCCTGTACCCAAGGAAGTCACCGATATATAAACAAAAATATCAGATGGATCCCACGGAGATTTGTGAGTTTTAGGAACAACTAGAGGACTTACAGAGTAAGAGGTTCATAAGGCCCAATGTTTCTCCATGGGTAGCCCTGATTTTGTTCACCAAGAAGGAATATGGGAGTTTGAGGCTATGTGTGGACTATCGGTGCCTGAACCAGGTAACTGTGAAGAAAAAGTATCCACTTCTGAGGATTGATGATCTATTTGATCAGTTGAAGGGATCTCGATGGTTTTCGAAGATAGACCTCATATCAGGCTATCATCAGCTTAGGGTACGAGATGAGGATGTGTAGAAGATGACCTTAAGATGTCGGTATGGCCACTATAAGTTCTTAGTTATGCAATTTTGTATGACCAATGACCCTACAATATTCACGTGACTCATGAATAGGATATTTTAGCCATACCTTGATCGTTTTGTGGTGGTATTCATCGACGACATCTTGATATACTCAGCGTCAGAGGAGGATCATGTCTATCATCTGAAGATAGTTTTGGATACACTCTGAGAGAACTGGATTTATGGTAAGCTCTCGAAGTACTAGTTTTGGATATGGGAGGTCCACTTTCAGAGACATATTATCTTAGAGGTTGGAGTTACGGTAGATCCGGAAAAGATAGAGGTTGTTCTAGCTTGGGAGCCACCCAGGAGTGTAACCGTGGTGAAGAGTTTTCTAGGATTGGCTGGGTACTACCAGAGATTAGTATCTGAATTTTCCAGAGTTTTGGCACCCTTTTCAGCATTTAAAAAGAAGGTACAACCCTTTATATGGATAGAGATATTCCAACATAGTTTTCAGGAGCTGAGGCAGAGACCGACGAGTGCCCCCATCTTGAGGTTACCAGAAGAGGTCGTAGGGTATGTAGTCTATTACGACACATCAGGGACAAAACTTGGATGTGTTCTGATGTAGGAACGAGTAGTGATCACTTATGGTTCACAAAATCTGAGAAAAAATGAGAAGAACTACACTACCAATGACCTGGAGTTAGCAACAGTGGTATTATCCTTGAAAATGTGGCGACATTACTTGATGGGATGACATTTTATAGTCTACTCTGATCACAAAAATCTTAGGTATATCTTCTTTTAGAAGGACCTAAACCTAAGACAATGATGATGGCTGGAGTTCCTCCAGGACTATGACTTAGAGATAGTATACACTCTTGGTAAGGGGAACATAGTGGCAGACACACTCAGTAGGAGGTCTGGTTTACAGCTGCTGAGTGAGGTGACAGAGCATCTAGCTGTGTTGTAGATATCCTTTATGGATATAGATGGAGCAGCTTACCTTCAACCTATGACTGTCGCTCTCCCATTTCTTCAGCCAGTTCGGGAGGCACAACTTGGGTACATTGACTGCGAAGCTAGATGTGCTCAGATATCCTTAGGACATGCACCTGATGGATTTTATAAATGTGGGGAGCACATAATTCTCTTTAGAGGACGCACCATGGTACCATTAGCGCTACGAGAGGAGGAGTTGAGGGAGTTCCATACGTCCCCTCTGGTGGTACATACTGGTGTGGAAAATATGTACCAAGAACTCTAGCGTCAGCACTGGTGGATAGGGATGAAGAAAGTAGTGGCAGATTTTGTTTCACGATGCCTCACTTGCTAGCAAGTGAAGGATGAGTATCAGGTTCCAGCAGGCTTAGCACAACCACTAGAGGTTCCAGAGTGGAAGTGGGAAGGTGTCTCCATGGACTTTGTGACAGGGATTCCATGGACGTCCAGGGGGCATGATTCCATTTGGGAAATCATTGACTGAATCACCAAGTCGACCGACGCCCTACCTATCTGAGAGCAGGGATTAGTAGAGGGCTTGGGATTCCTCTACGTACAAGAGATAGTGATACTTCACGGGGTTCCATAAATGAGCATCTCTAACTGTGATTCACATTTTACATCTAGGTTATGGAAGGGATTGTAGGAGGCATTCTGGACTCAGCTACGTTTGATCATCGCCTTTAATCCTCAGAGGGATGGTCAGATGGAGCGGACCATATAGAAACTAGAGGATATGATTCGTGCTTGCGTACTAGATTTTGGCTGCTGTTGGGAGGATCACTTTACCTTGGTGGAGTTCACATACAAGAATAGATATCACTCCACCATTAGTATGTAACCATTTGAGGCCTTGTATAGTTGACCTTGCAGATCACTACTATGCTAGACAGACCCAGGGGAGTCATCATTTATGGGTCCAGAGTTGGTACGGGCTACCACTGAGAAGGTGGAGATCATCCAGGAGCAGATGAAGACAACACAGAGCAGACATAACTCTTATGATTATAAGAGACAGAGACCTTTGGAGTTTTAGTAGGGAGACCATGTATTCCTACGAGTCTCACCTCGATGAGGTTTGCGGAGATTTGGTCGGGGAGAAAAGTTATCACTGAGTTTTTTTGGACCTTTTCTGATACTTCAGAGGATTTTTGACGTGGCATACCGCTTTTCACTTCCACCACAGTTGGAGAGGGTGCATGACATCTTCCACGTATCCTATCTGAAGAGATACGTTAATGACCCATCTCACGTCATCGACCATGGCAGTCTGGACTTTGATGATGGGGTGATATTTACGGAGGTTCCAGTGGAGATTGAGGATTTACAAGAGCAGGTCCTTTGTGAATGATCGATACCTCTGGTGCATGTTCGCTGGCAGCACGAGAACCTCTAGGAGATCACATGGGAGTGGGAGGCTCATATTCGTGCTCAGTACCTTTATTTTTTTCCTTAGTCTTTGTTGTAGATTTCGGGGATGAAAATCCCTAAGGTGGGGAGAATGTAAAGACCTGGATTTTCCATGTAATTTTTTAATTATATGGAATTATTCCAAGGATATGAAATTTTTCGGCATTTGATTCCAATGTTCGGTGTGCCTGAAATGGAATTTTAAACTTTCCTTAAGGAACGTTTAGTAAATGTGCAAGTGGGAAATCCTAACTTTTGAACCGATACTCAGAATTGAAATCTGAGGGCACCGTTGAACTCGCAGTGCCAGAATTCGGTTAAGGGAGGTTTAAACTCAACCGTAGTGGGTCAAGAGGAGAAGTTGTTTTTTGTATTTTTTTGTGGAGGATTAAATAAAATAAATATATTTTATTTTAAAAATATCCTCCCACCTCTGCTTTTAATTTTTGGTGGTGGGGACCACAAGACGGTGGTTAGGCATTTAATGCTGGGCATTAAATGCATGGTTACACAAAATTTTTAACCACCAATCCCTTTAATTAATAGGATTAATTAATTCTAAATAAATGAATCACCTCTTAAATTAAGAGTTATATTAACTCTTCCTCTAGGTTGGGTGTTTTGTTTCTATTGGCGAAAAGAGGAGGAGGATCTTGAGGCTCTTTATGAAGAACAAATCCCATAATCGAGAACCGAATATCGTCGTTCGAGTGGCGTCGTTGAAAGATTGTTTCGGGAACGATGAACACCGACCCACCTTCAATCGTGAACATTCTCCATTGGATTTACGAGTTAGGGTTTAATGTTGATTTGTTTCCAATATTTGATGAAATTTTCCCTAATTCCATCTTATTATCAAGCTAACACAGAGGGCGTGGGCCAAAAGAACATGGCCCGGACCCTTCGATACTTGTTTAATCTATGCGTTCTTCGTGGATAAATTTTAGAGTTGAGTGGAATTTGGAATGAAGGGCCATGCAATGAAGAGGGCGTCCTAGGGAGCCCGTAGACGTGATTGAATGAAAAAACGGGTCACCGGAGCTCATCCGGTGACCCGCAGAAGACTGCTGGTGACCGACGCCAGCGGGCTATGGTGACGGCCGACACCGGCGGGCCACGGTGGTGGTGATGCATCATCATGCACCACTGGAGAAGCGGGCTACGGTGGCTAGCAGCAGCCAACTGTAGATGGGAGGGCGGCGTGCCCACATGCTCCGCTAGAGAATATGGTCGTATCTTTTTAGCCGCAGTAGACCCAAAAAAGCGGCCGATTGCAGGAGGAGGCAACGGCGCACAATGGCATGATGCCAAAGTAGCTGTAGCTTCGACACCACAGCAGAAGGAACCACTTCCTGTGGGTACCATGGTAGATGGGGCGGTGCCACGTGGTGCTGCCGTTGTGGAGGAAACCAAAGGAATGCTTGGACATTTAGGAAAATCAGGGGACACCCCCTTGCATCATTTAGGGTGGGCCGGGCTGCACAAGCCCAGTGGGGCGGGTCACACCCACTGTGGTCTGGGCTGAACCATGATCGAGTGGGCCGAGCCCGCCATCGCCCCGCCCAGACTGGGTCGGGCCGGGTCGGGCCGACCGAGTCGGATCGGACCCGGACCCTTCCAAGCCCAAATTCTCTAAAAAGACCATAACTTGAAATCTGTGTGTCTGTTTGATGAACCGTCTACAGAGCTGGGACCCTTAGAGCGAGATGGTCCTTTTGGTATACTGCACTTGAGTTTTAGATAAATTTGGAGTATATATAGGTTGGATCGAACCCAAATCTAACCAGGCCCTTGGAACTAAAATGCTTATAAGTCACAGACTGGACATCCAATTGACGCGCCGTATGTTGCGTTGGAACCCTTAAGTCATTGAGGTCCTTTAGGATACTTCTTCGTGGAATTTTTTGGTGGTTTAGGTATGACCGATAGCTTGAGGAGCGGACCCTCCCAAAATCAAGCATGATTAGTACAGGAATCTCGTGGCTGGCTGTGATGTGAAAAATGAATAGTGATCCTTTCTGGGTCAGTACCTATCGATCCTGTGTGGGTTAGTGCTCAGAGATCCTATGTGGGTCAACACATACCAATCCTGCATGGGCCATATCCTATGTAGATCAGCGCTCAATGATCCTGTGTGGGTCAGTGCATACTGATCCCATGTGGGTCAGTGCATAATGATCCTGTGTGGGTCAGCATCAGAGCCTCTTGACAAAATAAGATGATCTAGCATTATGACTAATCATCTGTACTTCTATACTTAATATATATACCTGGTGTGAGTTGAGTCTTTTACCTTTTTGGTGCTACCTTTTTGGTACTTTTACCTTCATGGTGTTACCTTTTTGGTACTTTTACCTTCATGGTGTTACCTTTTTGGTACTTGTACCTTTGTGGTGTTACCTTCGTGGTGTTACCTTTGTGGTATTCTTCCTTCATGGGATAGTTGTGAAAATGGCTTAAAAGTTGAAGCCTTATGTTTCCTCATGTATGAGATGAGTATATTTTGATAACTTAGGTTTATGTATGGGCATATACCTAAGTAGAGTTCATGACTATTTCATGCTTTGTGATTGAGGTCTTACTTAGTGGTTTTTCCATTGAGGAACTCTTGGAGACCTTCAGGGGTCTCAAGGTCCCTACTGAGTATTGTTATACTCACCCCAAAACAAGCTACATACGCACCTTGTTGTGTCTTGTGAAGATGATAGAGAGTGTTGATCGAGGCAGAGGGACCCAGGACTGGATGGTGCTCGGAGGTAGACTATCTGACGTGACGAGCCACAGTGACTACAGATCATGATCTGTTCCTACCCTTTAGGTAGGATCCTCGGTGGATGTCCCAGGAGATGTTTTCCTTTTTCAGCTATACATATACTTTCCATTTGGGTTTGTATTCCGGCCCCTTTACTTTTAGTACACTTTTAACTAGAGCAGTTTACTTCGTGGTTACTTCTTTTTGTGTTCTTGGTTTGTGTGTTTGTACAGGTTTAAAGACAATGCCTTCTCGTTGTGGGAATATGCATTTCTGGTTCTAGTCGCCAGCCCATGGCCTATGGAAGGCGGGCTTGGGGTAGTCACAACACGGGCCCCGAGGGGCGGGTTGTGATAAGTCAAATCGAAGCTTATCAAATGAGCTAAAACCACACAATATTTATATCATGTGGTAATGAAAGGGAAAAAATATATTCAGATTTCAAAAGTCAAAAATCGAACTTGAACTTCAAACCGCCATAACTTTTAATTCGGGTGTCCATTGGGGCTCTACAACATATCAAGACAAAGACTGCGACAAGCTCTATGGCCTTTAGGTCTAGTACAAACTCTTAGAGTATTGTATTCCTTTTCATTTAAACAGAAAGTCCCAAAATTCCTCCAAAACAGAGGGACTGTGGAGCTCCTCTATGGTCTTTGATGTTCTATTATATTCAGTAAAACAATTTACGTACAATATCATAATAATCATTATTATACTCATATAAAATTTGAAATACATGCAAAAAAATGTTGAAGCACAGACTAAAGGGTACAACATAGGTACTTACCCAGAGGTCACCCATCCTTGTACTACTCTCACCCAAGTATGCTTAACTATAGAGTTCTAATGGGATCTCATGCATTAATGCTGGTATGATCGCACCCAAAGACACACATACATTATTTTTAAATATTTTAAAGAGATATCAATGATTTTCATATTATTTATTATTTTTAATTTTAATTATTTATAATGTGTCAATTAATAAATATTTAAAATCATTAGTTAATAATATTTTTAAACTGAAAACAAATAGTCTATAAGTTGAAGAATAAACTTCGACATCAAATGAATATAACTTTTCATCCGGGAGTCCATTTCAACTCCACAACCGGTAAAATAAAAGCTTGTCAAATAAGCTAAAACAATGTGATATTTAAATCATGTGGTAATGAAACGAAAAATATATATTCATATTTCAAGTGGAAAATCGAACTAGAACTTTAAACGGCCATAACTTTTAATCCGAGTGTCTGTTTGGGCTCTACCACATATCAAATTGAGGCCTGCGATGAGATCTATGCCGTTTGGGTCTAGTACCAACTCATCAAGTATTTTACCCCATTTTATTCTTCCTGAAAGTCCCAGAATCCCTCCAAAATAGAGGGACCGTGGAGCTCCACCATGGTCTGTGCTGTTCTGTGATATTCAGTAAAACAATTTACGTACAATATCATAATAATCATTATTATATTCACATAAAATTTGAAATTCATGTAAAAAAGGTTGTAACGCAAAAAAAGGGTGCAACATTAGTACTTATCAAGAGGTCACCCATCCTAGTACTACTCTCACCCAAGCATGCTTTATTGGATATTTCTAATGAGATCTGGTGCATTAATGCTGGTGTCATCGCACCCAAAAACACACATACATTCTTTTTAAATATTTGAAAGATCTATCAATGATTATTATATTATTTATTATTTATAATTTTAATTATTTATTATGTGTCAATTAATAAATATTTACAATCATTAGTTAATAATATTTTTAAACTCAGAACAATTTGTCAATAAGTTGAAGAACACACTTCGACATCAAAGAACCATAACTTCTCATTAGGGAGTCCATTCCATCTCCACAACTAGTCAAATAGAAGCTTATCAAATTAGCTAAAACCATGTGATATTTAAATCATATGGTAATGAAAGGAAAAAAATGTATTCATATTTAAAAAGTTGAAAATCAAATTCGAACTTCAAATGGCCATGAATTTTAATCTAGGTGTCTGTTTGGGCTCTACCACATATCAAATCGAAGTCTGCGATGAGCTCTACTATGTTTAGATCTGGTAACAACTCTTAGAATATTGTACCCCTTTTTATTCTACCAGAAAGTCCCAGAATACCTTCAAAACAGAGGGACCGTGGAGCTCCTCCATGGTCTGTGTTGTTTTGTTATATTCAGTAAAAAAATTTACATACAATATCATAATAATCATTATTATACTCACATAAAATTTGAAATAAACGCAAAAAAAAAGGTGCAACGTAGAAAAAAAAGGGTGAACACATGTACTTCCTAGGAGTTCACCCATCCTAGTACTACTCTCACCTAAGCACAATTAACTATAGAGTTATAATGGGATCTGGTGCATTAATGTCGGTGTGATCGCACCCAATGACACACATACATTATTTTTAAATATTTGAAAGAGCTATAAATGATTCTCATATTATTTATTATTTTTTATTTATAATTTTAATTATTTATAATGTGTCAATTAATAAATATTTACAATCAATAGTTAATAATTTTTTTAAACTGAAAACAAATCATCAATAAGTTAAAGAAGAGACTTCGACATCAAATGACCATAACTTCTCATCTGGGAGTCCATTTTAGCTCCCCAACTAGTAAAATCGAAGCTTATCAAATGAGAAAAACCACATTTGTGCTCTAACCTATATCAAATTGAATCCTACGACTAGCTCTACATCATTTAGGTCTGGTACCAACTCTTTGAGTACTGTATTGCAGTTTATTCCACCAGAAAGTCCCGAAATGCCTCTGAAACAGAGGGACCATGGAGCTCCTCCTTATTCTGTGTTGTTCGGTTATATTAAGTAAAAAATATTATGTATAATATCATAATAATCATTATTATACTCACATAAAATTTTAAATTCACACAAAAATAGTGTGCAATGCATAAAAAAATGCTGCAACACGAGTACTTCCCAGGAGGTCACCCGTCCTAGTACTTCTCTCGCCAAAACATGCTTACCTACAGATTTCTAATGGAATCTGGTGCATTAATGATGGTGTGATCACACTCAATGACACACACACGCATTATTTTTAAATATTTGAAAGAGTTATAAATGATTATCATATTATTTACTATTTATAGTTTTAATTATTTATAATGTGTTGATTAATAAATATTTAAATCATTAGTTTATAATATTTTTAAACTGAAAACAAATCATCAATAAGTTGAAGAACAAAATTCGAAATCAAATGACCATAACTTCTTATCTGGAAGTCCATTTCATCTCCACAACTAGTCAAATAGAATATTATTAAATGAGTTAAAACCACATGATATTTAAATCATGCTGTAATGAAAGTAAAAATATATTAAGATTTCAAAAGTCGAAAATCGAACTCAAACTTCAAACGATCATAACTTTTAATCTGAGTGTCCGTTTGGGCTATACCACGTATCAAATCGAAGCCTACGACGAGTTCTACACCGTTTATGTCTGGTAACAACTATTCAAGTATTGTACCCATTTTTATTCTACAAGAAAGACCCATAATGCCTCCAAAATAGAGGGATCGTGGAGCTCCTCCAAGGTCGGAGTTGTTCTGTTATATTCAGTAAAAAAATTTACATACAATATCATAATAATCATTATTATACTCACATAAAATTTGAAATGAACTCAAAAAAAGGGTTCAACACGAGTACTTCCCCGGAGTTCACCCATCCTAGTACTACTCTCTCCCAAGCATGATTAAATGCAGAGTTCTAATGGGATCTATTGCATTAATTCCGGTGTGATCGCATGCAACGACACACATACATTCTTTTTAAATATTTGAAAGAGATACCAATGATTCTCATAATATTTATTATTTATTATTTATAATTTTAATTATTTATAATTTTTCAATTAATAAATATTTACAATAATTAGCTAATAATATTTTTAAACTGAAAACAAACCGTCAATAAGTTGAAGAATAGACTTCGACCTCAAATGACCATAACTTCTCATCCGGGAGTCCATTTCAGCTCCACAACTAGTCAAATAGAAGCTTATCAAATAAGATAAAACCAAAAAATATTTAAATCATGTGGTAATGAAAGGAAAAAAATATATTCAAATTTCAAAAGTCAGAAATCAAACTCGAACTTCAAACCAATATAACTTTTAATCTGGGTGTATGTTTGGGCTCTACCACATATCAAATCAAAGACCGCGATAAGCTCTACACAATTTAGGTCTAGTACCAACTCTTCGAGTATTGTATCCTTTTTTATTCCACTATAAAGTCCTAGAATACCTATGAAATAGAGGGATAGTGGAGATTCTCCATGGTCTGTGCTATTTTGTTATTTTCAGTAAAATATTTTACGTTCAATATCATACTAATCATTATTATAATCACATAAAATTTGAAATTCACGCAAAAAAGGGTGCAATGTAGAAAAAAAGATACAAAATGAGTACTTACTAGGAGGTCACCTATCCTAGTACTACTCTCACCCAAACATGCTTAACTGCAGATTTCTAGTGGCATCTAGTGCATTAATGCTGGTGTGATCGCACCCAACGACAGACATACATTATTTTTAAATATTTAAAAGAGATATTAATGATTCTCATATTATTTATTATTTATTATTTATAATTGTAATTATTTATAATGTATCAATTAATAAATATTTAAAATCATTAGTTAATAATATTTTTAAACTGAAAACAAATTGTCAATAAGTTGAAGAACAGACTTCGACATCAAATGACCATAAATTCTCATCAGGGAGTCCATTTCAGCTCCAAAACCAGTCAAATCAAAGCTTATGAAATGATAGAAAACCACGTGATATTTAAATCATGTGGTAATGAAAGGAAAAATATATATTCAGATTTCTAAAGTCAAAAATTGAACTTAAACTTCAAACAACCATAACTTTTAATCCGGGTGTTTGTTTGGGCTCTACAACATATCAAATCGAAGCCTGTGATGAGATCTACACCGTTTAGGTCTGGTACCAACTCTTCAAGTATTGTACCCCCTTTTATTCTTCCATAAAGTCCCGAAATGACTCTGAAATAGAGGGACTGTGGAGCTCCTCCATGGTCTATGCTGTTCTGTTATATTCAGTAAAAAAATTACGCACAATATCATAATAATAATTATTATACTCTCATAAAATTTAAAATTAATTCAAAGAAAGGGTGCAACATAGAAAAAAAGGGTGCAACACGAGTACTTCCCAATAAGTCACTCATCCTAGTACTACACTCTACCAAACACGCTTAACTGCAGAGTTCTAATGGGATATGGTGTATTAATGATAGTCTGATCACACCCAACAACACACATACATTATTTTTAAATATTTGAAAGAGCTATAAATGATTATCATATTATTTATTATTTATTATTTATAATTTTAATTATTTATAATTTTTCAATTAATAAATATTTACAATCATTATTTAATAATATTTTTAAATTGAAAACAAATTGTTAATAAGTTGAAGAACATACTTTGAAATCAAATGACCATAACTTCTCATCTGGGAGTCCATTTTAGCTCGAAAACCATTCGAATCAAAGACTATCAAAGGATCTAAAACCACTCAATATTTAAATCATGTGGTAATGAAAGGAAAAATATATATTCAGATTTCAAAAGTTGAAAATCGAACTCGAACTTCAAACGACCTTAACTTTTAATCCGGGTGTCTGTTTGGGCTCTACCACATATCAAATCGAATCCTACAATGATCTCTATAATGTTTAGGTCTGGTACCAACTCTTTGATTATTTTACCCCTTTTCATTTCTCCAGAAAGTCCTGAAATGTTTCTAAAACAAAGGGACTATGGATCTCCTCCATGGTCTATGCTATTCTGTTATATTCAGTAAAAATATTTACATAAAATATCATAATAATCATTATTATACTCACATAAAATTTTAAATGCACAAAAAAAGGGTGAAACACAGAAAAAAAGGGTGCAACACGAGTTCAAATGACCATAAATTATAATCCGGGTGTCTGTTTGAGCTCTAACACATATCAAATCAAAGCCTGCAACAAGATATATGCCAGGTCTGGTACCAAATCAAAGAGTATTATAACCTTTTTTATTCTGCTAGAAGTCCCAGAATGCCTCCGAAACAGAGGGATTGTGGAGCTCCTCAACGGTCTGTGTTGTTCTGTTATATTAAGTAAAAAAATTATGTACAATATCATAATAATCATTATTATACTCACACAAAATTTTAAATTCATGCAAAAAAGGGTGTAACGTAGGAGAGAAGGGTGCAACACGAGTACTTCCCAAGAGGTCACCCATTGCCAACGAGCCCGTACCCGAGTGGTAAGGGCTCCTGCTTGGCATCCAAGAGACCCAGTTTTAAAACCGAGTGGAGGAGAATTTCTGTGGTACTGTAATAGTGATGTAGAAGTACTATAGCAGTTACTGTTCCATACTCTGGAATCCAGAACTATTCACCTGATTTGGGCCTTCGGGCCACCGATTTTGGCCTACTGGTCTGAAGGGCCTTCATGTCATCAAAGGCCTTCGGTCCACAGGTCCTTTGGGCCACATATACCATAGAGTAGCCTAGTTCACACAGAAAATTCCCCAGATGAGGATCAGAGCAATAAGAGTAGCAGCCACTAGAAGCAGAGCTAACCTGATTGGAATAATGAGAGGGTATGACAGCCGCCATCGGGACCAGGAACCGTGCAGCTTTGTACGGGGCAATGCTATCCGATCAGTAATGTTTGGTGGTGAGCTAGGTGATCAATGACACAGAAGATGGGGAGGGGAAATTCTAGTGGGTTGGGCCTATGGGTCATGTAATTGGCATGGTATGCCTATGGGCCTTCGGGTCATGTATTATGGGTCAGTCGGGCCTTATGCCTTGGTCCTATGGGTCATGTATAGGTTCCCCTTCAACCCTTAAAAGGGGGATTATCCATGATAAAATAAAAAATAAGGCCCTTAGGCCATTAGGGAAAGAGGTTACCCATCCATGTACTACTCTCGGCCAAGCATGCTAAACTGTAGAGTTCTAATGGGATCTCGTGCATTAATAATGGTGTGATATCACCCAACGAGACACATATATTATTTTTAAATATTTTAATGATCTATCAATGATTATCATATTATTTATTATTTATTATTTTAATTATTTATAATGTTTCAATTAATAAATACTTACAATCATTAGTTAATAATATGTTAGTTTGAGTGGAATCTCAAGAGGGGGTGAATTGAGTTCCTAGTTAAAATTTCTGTTAAAAACTTTATCATAAAGATTCCCCAAATTTTGAAATGGCCCAGTTAATTAAGGTAGTAGAGATGTAAATGTCTAGTTGGTCAACATGTTTCTCAAAGAGTGATTAGGCCTCCGTTGAATTAGTGTGAAACAATTCTTCAATTTTTGAAACAATTTTACTGAATTAAACATATAAACACACTAACCAAAACTAACTATCAAAGTCAATGCAAAATAGTTTAATGTTTTAGAAATTATAAGCATCAAAAAATAGATAAAACAGAGTATAAAAAATATAGTGCACATAAAAGTTAAACAATAGGTTCAATCTCAAGCCAAGACTTAATCCTCTCCACTTGGTGATCACCTAACACCAAGCAGTTTATATTAATAATAAACTTGATACACAGCTTGTATCGGGCTTCTCAACAGTATTTAAAAACTGTCCAGGGTTCACACCCTCTACCACAGTTCATTATGGGAATGATAAACAACTCATACCACACATGGTCTCTTCCACAATTATACGTGGGAAAATAAGGTGTAAGAGAAGTTTTATGTGAGTTTTTTTGTATCCTCCAGTTCAAGCATAGGAGACAATGTGTATGACACAAACACACACTTATTAGAAATGTAAAATAAAATAACACAATAGAGAAAATATTATGAGATAGATTTTAGAAGGCTCTATGTGTTTGCAGTTCATCTCTTGACTCCTTGGAGTGAATAATTTGCAGTTTGAGTCTTTCTATGGAAGTTATCTCCAAAACAGAGTGTCACAACTCTAGGTTCTATATTTCAGGAAGAGTGTTCTCCTTCTTGTGTTGATCAATATTTGATGAAGCACATAAGGAATAAGTGATTTTGTCCCAAATGATCTTTTTGATGCTTTTGGGTTCACAATGAAAGTGCTGGATGGTTCGTCTTTGATCTAGCAAGTAGGTTTCTTCATATGCTCAGATGAACTTCTCATCACATCCACATCCACACCTATTTTTTTCTTTGGTCTTCTCTTTTATACTCGATTTCTAACAATAGGAATAAGTACATCACATGCGATATTTCTCATACCTTGTACTATCCCCATATACGGTCTCTCGATATATCTATAATCATCATTAATTAATGTTAGAAGCATTAAAGTTATCAAATATGACCATTATAATAATTTTAATAATTTGAAAAAGTATGGAGTAGAAGAGTATGGTAGACTAGTAATGGTATCCTTCACAACGGTAGGCTCAGTAGGCTTCAACAGTAAGTGAACATCGACAAAATTCATCAGTAACCTTCCTAATGGTAACCTTATACTGATAACTCTCCATCAACAACCTTCAATTGGTAACCTTCCATCAATGAATCTCCATTGGTAACCTTCAATTAGAAACCTTATATCGATAACTCTCCATTGGTAACCTTCAATTGGTAACCTTCCATCGATAACTCTCCATCGGTAACCTTCAATTGGTAACCTTCCATCGATAACTTCCATCGGTAACCTTCCCTACAGTACCCTTGCATTGGTGACCTTGCATCGGTGACCTCTGCATGAGTGACCTTTGCAACGGTGACCTTTCATCGGTGACCTTTTCATCGGTGGACTTTACATCGGTGACCTTGCATTGGTGACCTTTACATTAGTGACCTTTGCATCAGTGACCTTTTCATTAGTGACCTTTGCATCCATGACCTTTTCATCATTGACCTTTACATTGGTGACCTTTTTACTTGGAGAAATCTTGCACTGTGAGATTTAAACAAGAGAGTAGTGAGATTAAACGTACATAGTTATCACTTTGATATAAATATGATTTTCACATAAATGATTATCTTGTAAAAGAAACATAATTATCACATAAATAAAACATTATTAGGAATTATCAAAACATGATTTGTGATTATCAAAATAGGTGAGTCCAACAATCTCCCCTTTTTGATAATCAAAAATTATGTCAGTATTTTCTGAATTAGGGTTAATTACATTTGGTAATATCTTCAGAGGTGTGTATAAGAACATTTGAACCATGTTTATTATGAAAAAATATAGATAGTATATATATGAAAAGAGTTCAGTCAGCTTAAAAAAATGTCTCCTCCTTTAAGTTAAGGTAGCTTAAAACTTAAACCTGACCTGTTTCTCCCCATTTGTGATTATAAAAAAGAATGTAAAACATAAAGAGACAGAAGATAATTTTACATTAATGAAGCAATAGTACAATATACAAAAATGGTACAAATATACCTATCAAATAAGACATCCCACATTAAATCCACATCAGATATTTCCATGGGAGCTTTGTCTTTGGAAGTGGAGGAAGCAGGTTCTGAAGATGGAGGGATATGCCTAGGGATGGCAGTCAATAGGGTAGGAGAAGCTACAATAGAATAATCAGTAGACCTGTAGTGAGTAGATCTCTGAGGAATGGTGGGGGTCAATCTTCTGATGGTATGTGCAGGAGTCATTAATGGAGCAACATTGGCATATCCGGAGGCACCAGAGGTAGAAGGCAAGGCTGGAGGAATAATGATGGGAGTACATTCCACATGGAGTAAGGGAAAAAGAAGATTTCTGAAATCCGTAATAATAATTCCTCCTCTCTCCATGCCTGAAATAAAATCATCCTTATTCTCCATAAATTTCTCCAAGGAAGGAGTCAACTCTCTAAGCCTTCTAACCTGATCCTTAAGGGCTTGAGTGACAGTTGGAATCCTCAAGTTCTCCAACAACAACTTGAAGTGGCCATACATCTGATGCCTAGTGTATACCATTTTGTAGAAGAAATCAACTTGTTCTTTGATGGAATTTTGATCTTGAGAAGCTTCCCTTAAATAATTTCCCACAATATTATGAATTTATCTAGTAGTGGAAATAACCTAAGTCATAGACTGAGGATCTAAGGTATTGGTACTAGAGAACTTCTCAACTTCTTCTCTAACAACTGACTTGAAGGAATCTAGATCAACATGAGGATAGGCTAAAGATGAAGCAGATGCACATGGAGGTTCCATAGTGAAAGCCACTATCTCCTTAAAATATTTAGTCAGCCCACTGTTCAGTCTCTTCACATCATCATCTTGGCCACTCACATGTGTCTCCATGGACTTCTTAAAGTCCTAAAACACAGTTACCATTTTCCAAACTGCACTTTTAACATATACAAGATCTTTTTCCACGTGAACCCTTGAAACCATGTAGGAGTCTAATCTAGTAGTAAACTGCTTCATAGATTCCATAGAATCTGCCAAAGTTCTGATCGGATTTTGACAGTCCTTTACCTCCTCTAGCAGGATGGAGTGAGAGGCAGAAACTAGCCTTTCCACTGCAGAAGTGACAACTTCTTGATTGTGAGTCATATCCCTCTCTAACCCAAAAAATATCTCATCAAAGTGTCTCTTGATATCTTATTTCATTGATTCCAAATAATCTTTCTTCACATATTCATGAGGCAAAAGAACCACTGGCTTCACAATAGTGGTTTATGAAATAGTAGGAATTGGAGGAATTCTGATAGCCTGGTCATCATCAGAGTCTCCATAATATTAACCTAAGACAAAAAATCTAGGGTCTCCTGACCAATATTATATCCTAATAGCTACAAAAATTGAACCTGTGGAAACATGTTCCTCCCCATCACTTGGATAATTATCCTAATCAACCACATCCATCTCTCCCATACCTCCTTGAGCAACTTAATTAACAGGAGGGTCCATGGCCACTTATTCTACTGAATCTTCAAATACTTCCAAAGCAATTCCACCTCCAACCGAATCAGCAACCTCTTCATTTATCCTTTATACCATATCTGTATGTCATATCAGAGGACTGAGACTCAGACGTTCTTCTTCACTCACATCAGCATCAGTCTCAAATTCCGTATGACTAGATTCAGTTTCCTCATCCTCATATGAGGTCCCTCTAATGTATCTTAAGACATTTTATGCCCCTTCTTCCTCACCATTCTCTTCATCATCACTGTAACTTAGGAAATTCTCCCTTCTAGGAAATCTCTTTGGTGGGATAGGATCACCAAAGGATACAATATTAGCATGAGGATTGGAGGGAAGGTCAAGATCACTCCTATCATCTATAGAATAATCCCCTCTTTCTAGAACAACAACAACTTCTCCTTCTTCATCTAAATATGCAGGCTACACTTCAATAGGATTTAGACTAGGATCTCTCTTATCCTTAGGCCTAGTAGGATGAGTGACAGGGTTGAATTCCTCATATAGATTAGCCTCATCATGTACCCATATTCTTTTCCAGGGGATCCAATTTATCATTATCAACTTGAAAATTACATTTCTAATGCAGAAATTATCACTTACTACAACTATTCCCTCCTTTTCTATAGAAACTTCTTTCACCTTCAGCATCAAGGATATTAATCTAGCATGAAATAAGGAATTGGATTTTTAAATAGGCTTTGTTATATCTTCTAATTGAATCATCAACAGCCTACATAAATTTATCTTCTATCCATGCTTCAACATATTCAAAATAAATACATCCTAAAATTTCAATGTAGCAAAGTCCCCTCTCTTAGGACTCAATACATGATGGAAAAACTTAAACATTAGCTTTTCTTCTTCTTCCATATCAGAAGAAATGAATTTCCTAGGGATCCCACTCCCTATCAGTTTGGATAAGGATTCTTTATAACAGAATAACTCAGTAGTGGGAGTCACCACTCCTGGGTAGTAGTCATAAATCCCTTCATGTGGTGCTCTCAGAAACTCAACCCATTAAACAGAGGAGAAGCTTATACTTACTCCATTTACCCTTGGATACATTCTATTCCCATCCTCAGTCTGTTCGAATTTCAAAAAATCATAAAACTCCTTCACTAACTTTGGGTAATAGGGTCCATTGTTGTTTGTAAAGCATTCAACCCAGCCTTGAGCTTCAAGTGCTTTTAGCACTAAAGATCTGCTCATCAGAAACCATTTGAAACTAAGCTCTTTTTCAACTATGATTTCCCTCTTCAAAATATGAGGGTTTATCGGCTTTTCCACTACATGGCTTCCAATACTTGACTAATCTCTAGGTCTCTATGTATTTGGCATATCCTCTTCATCAATAACCAATAGTCTCTTCACTCTTGCCATGTGATCAGAAGCAGTTTGAGGGTTTTGGAAGAAGGTTAGGTTCTGAGGTTAGGGAGAAAAGAGATTTGGGAGAGAATTTGAGGTGGATCAAAATGTGGTATGATCTTTTAATTTTATCATTTAGGGATTGAAAAACAAATCAAGTAAAAGAAATAAGTAAAACAAAAAATGTTTCAACTTTCAGCAGAAAGAAAATGCAATGTCCCGGAAAACATCGACTATCGGTAAGATTCCAATGGTGAGGTCCTAACAGTGAGGTCCCAACAGTGAGGTTTCTAATGGTGAGGTTCAACAGTGAGGTTCCTAATGGTGAGGTCCAACGGTGAGGTTTCTATTAGTGAGGTTTCTAACCATGAGGTCCAACGGTGAGGTTTCTATCGATGAAGTTCCTAATGGTGATGTTTCTAATGGTGAGGTTTCTAACAGTGGGGTTTCTAATGGTGAGGTTCAACGGTGAGGTTTCTATCAGTGAGGTTTCTAACGGTGAGGTTCCTAACGGTGAGGTCCAACAGTGAGGTTCCTAATGGTGAGGTTCCTAACGTTGAGGTCCAACAGTGAGGTTCCAATGGTGAGGTCCAATGGTGAGGTTCCTAATAGTTAACAGTTTATCATACCTAACTCATGTTTGATGTAATTTAACCTCTCATAATTCAAAGCCTTTGTGAATATATCAGCCAATTGGTGTTCAGTACCAATGAATTCAATAGTGATATCACCTCTTTGATAATGATCTCTCAAGAAGCGATGTATCACATCAATGTGATTTTCCTATCATGAGATAATGGATTTTTAGAGATGTTAATATCACTTGTATTATCACACTTTATAGAGACAAGTTTGAATTGATATCTAGAGTCTAGTAAAGTGTGTTTCATCCATGGAATTTGAGCACAACAACTACCAGCAACTATATATTCAACTTTGATAGTAGATAATGCAACAGAATTCTGTTTATTACTACACCATAATACTAGTGACTTTACTAGAATGTGACATGTTCCAGAGGTTTTATTTCTATCTAACTTGCAACCAACAAAATAAATATCTAAATAACTTATTAAATCAAATTACTGTCCTCTTAGGTAAAATAGTTTTAAGTTTGTAGTATAATTGAGATATTTAAAAATACTTTTAACAGTAGTTAAATGATACTATATAGAATTTTATTGAAAGTGAGAAAATATTCATAAACTGAACATAATATCAGTTCTGCTAGAAGTAAGATAGAGAAGACTTCCAATCATACCTCTGTAATTAGTTTGATCCACTAGTTTACCAGTTTCATCAGTATCCAAATTACAGGTGGTACTCATAGGTGTATCACTACCTTTATTGCAGTCCATAACAAAATGTTTCAAAAGATACTTGTTATATTTACTCTGATTTAAAACAATACCATTTTTATTTTAAAAAATTCGAAATCCAAGGAAAAATTTAAGTTCCCCCATTAAACTCATTTCAAATTCATCTTGCATCATTTTTGAAAAATCATTACATAAATAATTTTTAGAGGATCCAAAAATAATTTCATCAACATAAATATTTACTATTAAAACATATTTGGAAATCCTTTTAATAAAAATAGTAGGATCCATTATTACTTTAGTAAAACATTTTGAAATAAGAAAAGAACTAAGTCTATCATACCAAGCTCTCGGATCTTGTTTCAGACCATATAGGGATTTTGAAAGTTTGAAGACATGATTTGAAAAATGGGGATTTTTAAAACTAGGGGGTTGCTCAAAAAATACATCTTCAACTATATACCCATTTAAAAATTCAATTTTGACATCCATTTGATAATGTTTAAAATTAAGATGAGCTACATAAGCAAGTAGTATCCTAATGTATTCTAGTCTAGCTATAGGTAAAAAAATCTCCTCATAGTCTATTCCTTATTCTTGACTATATCCTTGTGCAACTAGTCTAGCCTTATTTCTAACTATGTTTCCAGATTCACCAACTTTATTTCTAAACACCCATTTAGTGCCTATGGTCAACGTGTCTTTAGGTCTTTATAATAATTCCCAAACTTTGTTTCTTTCAAACTAATTTAATTCTTATTGCATAACTATCACCCAAAATTCATCATTGATTGCAGCATCAATATTTTTAGGTTCAAGCTGTGAAAGAAAGGCTTGATGTTCATCCTAGTTTCTCAGAGAAGCTCTAGTTTGTGTTCTTCTATTTAAATAACCCACTATAGCATCTAAAGGATGATTCTTGAGAGTTCTAATACCTATATAAAGATTTGAACTAGACTCATAATGAATGTTTATAGGTCTAGATTCACCATGCACTGATTCTAGAGAATTTCCAGAACTAGTTTTTTTCACTAAGAGCTCACTGTCTTGGTCATTAAGGTCCAGAATTGACATATCTTCCCCAAGGAGTTCAACAAATGTTTTGGGTTCATGTGGATTATTCTCATCAAATTTGACATGAATTGATTCTTCCACACATTTGGATCTCTTATTAAATATTATATAAGATTTACTAGTGATTGAGTAACCTAGGAAAATTCATTCATCACTTTTGGAAGAAAACTTGTCAAGACTGTCCTTAGTGTTAAGAATGAAGAATTTTCAACCAAAAACTCTAAAGTAATTAACCTTAGGATTCCTATTATTCCAGATCTCATAAGGGGTTTTCTTAAGAACATGTCTAATTAAGACTCTATTGATAATGTAAAAATCTGTGTTAACAGCTTCATCCCAAAAATAGATAGGTATATTATACTCATTAAACATAGTCTGGGAAATCCCTTCAAGTGTTCTATTTCTTCTTTCTATAACTCCATTTTGTTGGGGTGTTCTAGGAGAAGAAAATTTTTGAGTATAGACATTTTGTGAGAAAAAAGATTCAAATTCCTAATTTTTAAACCCACGGCCATCTCAAGGTCTTAATTCTAAGTCCACTAAGATTTTCTACAGACTTGGAATATTTAATTAAGTAACAACATGCTTCACTTTTGTGAGATAGAAATTATAACCAAGTATATCTAGAAAAATCATCTAAAAGAACATAAACATAGTGATTCCCATTTAAACTTGAAACTCTAGATGGTCCAAACAAATCCATGTGAACTAACTCAAGCAGTTGAGAAGTAGAAACTTTTTTATTTGGTTTGAAAGAAACTTTGTATTGTTTTCCCTTTTGAAAAGGATTAAAAAATTTGTTAAGTGGGAATTTCAATTTAGGTAAGTCTCTAACTAAACCTTTCCTAATTAGTTTCCTAAGTGAGTGCACATTGTAGTGTCCTAATCTTTTGTTCCGTAACCAGGATTCCTTATGAAAAGCATTTAAACATGAAACATTTTGCTTAGCTAAAGAATTTAAATCAACAAAATATACATTTTCATTTCTAAGAGCAGTGAATATTAAATCATTTTTATAATTAAAAACATTTCATGCATCATTTTCAAATTTAACATTAAAATCATCATCACATAACTGAGAGATACTTAGTAAATTTTACTTTAACCCATCAACAAAAAGTACTTTTGAAATTAATACAGTATTAGGGTTACCAATTTGGCCTAAGCTAATGATCTTCTCTTTTTCATTATCACCAAACATAACATGTCCACCATCAACATGAATTAGGCTATTGAATCATGAGTAGTCTCCTGTCATGTGTCTTGAAAATACACTATCAAAGTACCATAGAGTTTTATAGGAGCTCTTTAAATAGTTTTCCTGTAAAATAGATTAAGTGTAGGGTAACTTTGGTACCATGATTTTCTTGGGTCCAGAGAGGTTAGCAAGTAAAACTTTGGGAACCCATACTTGACTCATAGGTTTACTATAATCAACAGATATGTTTTGAGGCATGAACTCTTTGTTAGGTCCTTTAGATAATTGTTTTTCAAAATATGTTCCAGAACTTATACTAGTAGTGAACTGCCCTGATTTTGGAACAAATTTATTCTTAACAATTCTTCTCTGTCCTAGATGATATCCTAGACCAGTTGTGTATTTTGGAGCAATCTATTTTCCTAGTAACTGAGTCAAGGTATCTCTACCTGCAGTAAACTTCTCAAGATCTCTTTTTAATTACTCATTGGATAATTTAAGTTCAATATTTTATTTTAACAACTGAGCACATTTTTCTTTTTCAATATCCAGAACAGACTTATAATTGGCATTTAAAGCATGTTGTGTTTTCAATAATTTATATTTATCCTTGAGTTCATTAAAGGTGTCCTCATGCATTCCATAGTATTCAATAGTTCATCCTTAGTCATATTTTTATCATTGTTTGATTCAATTTCATTCCCAGAATAGTAAGCCTTATGTACAGAAGAATTGGGTGTTACCTCAGATGTTTCTATCATGAAACACATGTTTGCATGTTTGTTCTTTTCAATATAAGAAGTTTCTATTCCACTTGAGATATCTTATGAGACACTCTAATTATCTTTTATATCCTTTTTATATCCCTTTCCATTGTCTTCATACTTCTTCTTAAATTTTAGCTTGGGGCAATTAGCTTTCACATGAACTTTTCATTTAAACTCATAACAGATTATCTCATTTGTGTTATCATTCCATTTTATATCCTTTTTCCACTATCCTTTATTATCATACCTTCCTTTATAGTTTGAATTTTTAAATAAATTCTTCTTCTGGTAGAACTTCTTGAATCTCCTAGAAATATGATCCATCTCATCATCACTGTCAAAGTTTGAGTCTTCACTAGTGGAAGTGTCTATAGGATCTTGAGCTTTTTTATTTATCTTTGTTCTTTGAGGTAACAGTATTGAATTCTATAGACATATTTCTAGGTTCTTCATATGCTTCTTGATTTACCTTAAGCTCTTCTTCATACATCATAATCTTTCCAATTAGTTCCTTCATTGGAAACTTGCCTATGTCACATGATTCTCATATAGAAACAGAAGTTACTCTCAATCTGTTAGGTAGGAATCAAAGAAATCTCCTAATCTGATCCTTGTAGTCCACCGGTTTTCTAAGAAAACTCATTGTATTAACTATTTCATTGAACCTGAGATGTATTTCAGATATAATTTCATTAGTATTCATTTTAAAATTATCATATTTAATAGTATAAGTATTTAATATCATTTCTTTAACATTGGTTGTTCCCTCATGAGAAATAACTAAAGTATCCCAAATTACATATGAAGTTTTACAAGCAAATATTATATTTAATTCTTCATCCCCTGGAGAATATTACAAAGCATTCATTGCTTTACAGTTATTGTTATATATAGATTTAGTCAACTGAGACCATGTGTCCCTAGTAGTAACAAGTAATACATGTTGTTCTTCAATTGTGTCCCAGATTTCCGGTCCCATGCTCTCTAGATTCATTTTCATTTTTAATTTTCACTCAGCATAGTTATTCCCATTAAAGAAAGGTGGCCTGTTAGTAGCAGTACCCTCAACTTAGTTATCCACTGTTAATTAGAATTGTAAAGAACTAAAAATTTAGATAGGAAATAAATTTTATGATCTTTAAGATACAACTAAAATCACAGTTAAAGAATTTGACGAATTACACAATAGTCCAGGTAGTAGTAATGAAAACTAAACTAAATCCTCTGATACCAAATGTTGGTCAGAGTGGAATCTCAAGAGGGGGTGAATTGAGTTCCTTCTTAAGATTTCTATTAAAAACTTTATTATAAAGATCCCACAAATTTTAAAGCGTCCCATTTAATTAAGGCAGTAGAGATGTAAATGTCTAGTTGGTCAACAAGTTTCTCAAAGGGTGATTAGGCCTTAGTTGAATTAGTATGAAACACTTCTTCAACTTTTGAAATAAGTTTACTGAATTAAACATATACACACACTAACCAAAACTTACTATAAAAGTGAATTCAAAACATTTTAATGTTTTAGAAAATATAAGCAGTAGAAAATAGATAAAACAAAGTATAAACAAATATAGTGCACAAAAAAGTTAAACAAGAGGTTCAGTCTCAAGCTGAGACTTAATCCTCTCCACTTGGTGATCACCTACCACCAAGCAGTTTATATCAACAATAAACAAGATACATAACCTATATCGGGATTCTCAATAGTTTTTACAAACAATCTAGGGTTCACACGCACTACCACAGTTCTTAGTGGGAATGATAAATGGCACAGACCACACACAGTCTCTTCCACAGTTATACATGGGAAAACAAGGTGTAAGAGAATTTTTATGTGAGGTTTTTTGTATCCTCCAGTTCAAGCACAAGAGGAAATGTGTATGACACAAACACAAACTTCTCAGAAATGTAAAATAAAATAACACAATAGGGAAAATATGATGAGATTGAGTTTAGAAGGATCTATGTGTTTTCATTTCATCTCTTGACTCCTTGGAGTGAATAATTTGCAGTTGGAGTCTTTCTCTGGAAGTTGTCTCCAAAAAAGAGTGTCGCAAATCTAGGTTATAGATTTCAAAAATAGTGTTCTGCTTCTTGTGTTGATCTAGAGTTGATGAATCATAGAAGGTAGAAGTGAGTTTGTCCCAAATGATCTTCGTGATGCTTGTGGGTTCACAGTAAAAGTGCTGGATGGTTCGTCTTTGATCTAGAAAGCAATTTTCTTCATATGCTCAGATGTGGTTCTCATCAAATCCTCATCCACACCTATTTTCTATTTTGGTATTCTCTTTTATACTCGAAGTCTGAAAATAGGAATAAGTACATCACGTGCGATCATTATCGTACCGCGTACTGTCCCCAGATACGATCTCTTGATATGTCTATAATTAGCATTAATTAATGTCAAAATCATTAAACTTATCAAATATAACTGTTAGAATAATCTTAATAATTTGAAAAAGTATGGGGTAGAAGAGTATGGTAGATTGGTAATGATAGACTTCACAATGGTAGGCTCGGTAGGCTTTAATAGTAAGTGCACATTGGCAACATTCATCGGTAACCTTTCCAATGGTAACCTTCCATCGATAACTCTCCATCGGTAACCTTCAATTGGTAACCTTCCATCGATAACTCTCCATTGGTAACCTTCAATTGGTAACCTTCCATCGATAACTCTCCATTGGTAACCTTAAATTGGTAACCTTCCATCGATAACTCTCCATAGGTAACCTTCAATTGGAAACCTTCAATTGGAAACCTTCCATCGATAACTTCCATCGGTAACCTACCCACAATATCCTTGCATCGGTGACCTTGCGTTCTTGACCTCTACATCGGTGACCTTTGCAACAGTGACCTTGCATCAGTGACCTTTGCATCAGTGCCCTTTGCATCAGTGACCTCACATTGGTGAAATTTGTATCAGTGACCTTGGCATTAGTAACCTTTTCATCGGTAACCTTTGCATTGGTGACCTTTATACTTAGAGAAATTTTTCACTGTGAGCTTTAAACAAGAGAGTAGTGAGATTAAACGTACATAGTTATCACTTTGATATAAACATGATTTTCACATAAATAATTATCTTGTAAGAGAAACATAATTATCACATAAATAAAACATGATTTGGGATTATCAAAACATGATTTAGGATTATCAAAATAGGTGAGTCCAACATAATATTTTTAAACTAAAAACAAATCATCAATAAGTTGAAGAACATACTTCAACATCAAATGACCAAAATTCTCATCCAAGAGTCCATTTCATCTCCACAACCAGTCAAATCAAAGCTTATAAAATGAGCTAAAACCACGTGATATTTAAATCATGTGGTAATTAAATTAAAACAATATATTCAGATTACAAAAGTTGAAAATCGAACTCGAACTTCAAACGACCATAACTTTTAATCCCGGTGTCTGTTTGGGTTTTACCACATATCAAATCGAGGCCTGCAATGAGCTCTATTCCGTTTAGGTCTGGTACCAACTCTTTGAGTATTTTACCACTTTTTATTCCCCCAGAAAGTCCCATAATGCCTCCGAAATAGACGGACCATGGAACTCCTCCATGGTATGTGCTATTATGTAATATTCATTAAAACAATTCACATACAATATCATAATAATAATTATTATACTCACATAAAATTTGAAATTCACACAAAATAGGTTGAAATGCATAAAAAAAGGGTGCCAAAAAAGTTTTTCCCAGGAGGTCACCCATCATAATACTACTCTTTCCAAAGCACACTTAACTGTAGAGTTTTAATAGGATCTGATGCATTAATGCTGGTGTCATCACACCCAACAACACACAAACATTATTTTTAAATATTTGAAAGAACTATCAATGATTTTAGTATTATTTATTATTTATTATTTAAAATTTTAATTATTTATAATGTGTCAATTAATAAATATTTACAATCATTAGTTAATAATATTTTTAAACAGAAATCAAATTGTCAATAACTTGAAGAAGAGACTTCGACATCAAATGACCATAACTTCTCATCCGGGAGTCCATTCCAGTTCCACAACCAGTCAAATTTAAGATTATCAAATGAGATAAAACCACACAATATTTAAATCATGTCATAATTAAAGGAATAAAATATATTCATATTTAAAAAGTCAAAAATCGAACTCGAACTTCAAATAACCATAAATTTTAATCCAGGTGTCTCTTTGGGCTTTACCACATATTAAATCATAGCCTGTGAGGAGCTCTACACCATTTAGGTCTAGTACCAACTCTTTGAGTATTGTACCTCTTTTTATTCCACCAGAAAGTCCCAAAATTCCTCTGAAAAAGAGGGATTGTGGAGCTCCTCCATGGTCTGTGTTTTTCTGTTATATTTTGTAAAAACATTTACGTACAATATCATAATAAACATTATTATACTCAACAAAAATTTAAACGCACAACAAAAATGGCGCAACACAAAAAAAGGGTGCAACATGAGTACTTCCTAGGAGGTCACCCATCCTAGTACTACTCTCGCCCAGGCATGCTTAGCTGGAGAGTTCTAATGGGATCTGGTGTATTAATGCTGGTGTGATCCCACCCAACATTACACATACATTATTTTTAAATATTTTAAAGATCTATCAATGATTCTCATATTATTTATTATTTATATTTTTAATTATTTATAATGCATAAATTAATAAATATTTGCAATCATTAGTTAATAATATTTTTAAACTGAAAATAAATCCTCAATAAGTTGAAGAACAAACTTCGAGATCAAATGACCATAACTTCTCATTCAGGAGTCCATTCTAGCTCCACAACCAGTAAAATAGAAGCTTATCAAATGATCTAAAACTAAGAGATATAAAAATCACTTGGTAATGATAGGAAACAAATATATTTAGATTTCAAAAGTTGAAAATTGAACTTGAACTTAAAATGGCCATAAATTTTAATCCGGGTGTCCATTTGGGATCTACCACATATTAAATCGAAGCCTGCGATGAGCTATACGCCATTTAGGTTTGGTACCAACTCTTGGAGTATTGTACCCCTTTTTTATTCTACCAGAATGTCCTGAAATTTCTCTGAAACAGAGGGACTGTGGAGCTCCTCCATGGTCTGTACTGTTCTGTTATATTCAGTAAAAACATTTACAAACAATATCATAATAATAATTATTATACTCACATTAAATTTGAAATGCACGCAAAAAAGGGTGCAATGCAGAAAAATATGGTGCAACACAAGTACTTCCCATGAGTTCACCCATCATAGTACTAATCTCACCTAGGCATGCTTCACTGCTGAGTTCTAATGGGATTGAGTGTAGTAATACTGGTGTGATTGATCCCAATGACACACATACATTATTTTTAAATATTTTAAAGAGTTATAAATGATTCTCATATTATTTATAATTTTAATTATTTCTAATGAGTCAATTAATAAATATTTACAATCATTAGTTAATAATATTTTTAAACCGAAAACAAATCGTCAATAAGTTGAAGAACAGACTTCGAAATCAAATGACCACAAATTATCATTTAGAATTCCATTTCATCTCCACAACTAGTCAAATATAAGATTATCAAATGAGCTAAAACCATGAGATATTTAAATCATGTGGTAATGAAAGGAAAAAATATATATTCAAATCTTCAAAGTCAAAAATATAACTCAAATTTGAAATGGCCATAAATTTTAATCCGGGTTTCTATTTGGGCTCTACCACATATCAAATCGAAGTCTATGACAAGTTCTACACCATTTCAGTCTGGTACCAACTCTTCAGGCATTGTACCAATTTTTATTCTACAAAAAATTCCTAGAATGACTCCAAAATAGAGGGACCGTGGAGCTCCTCTATGGTTTGTGTTGTTCTTCTATATTCAGTAAAACAAATTACATACAATATCATAATAATCATTATTATACTCGCATAAAATTTAAAATGCATGCAAAAAAAGGGTGAAACATAGAAAAAAAGGGTGCAACAAGAGTACTTACCAAGAGGTCACCTATCTTAGTACTACTCTCGGCCAAGCATGTTTAACTGCAGAGTTCTAATGGGATCTGGTGCATTAATTCTTGTGTGATCCCATCCAATGACACACATACATTCTTTATGAATATTTGAAATAGATGTCAATGATTCTCATATTATTTATTATTTATTATTTTAATTATTTATAATGTGTCAATTAAAAAATATTTACAATCATTAGTTAATAATATTTTTAAACTAAAAACAAATCTTCTATAAGTTAAAGAACAGAATTCAACATCAAATGACCATAAATTCTCATCTATGAGTCCATTTCAGCTCCCCAAACAGTAAAATCGAAGCTTATCAAATGAGATAAAACCATGAAATATTTAAATCTTGTGGTAATTAATGGAAGAAAATATATTTAGATTTCAAAAGTCTCAAATCAAACTCGAACATTAAACAACCATAACTATTAATCTGGGTGTCTATTTGGGCTCTACCACATATCAAATCGCAGCCTGCAACGAGCTCTACACCATTTAGGTCTATTACCAACTCTTAGAGTATTTATCCTTTTTTATTACACCATAAAGTCTCAGAATTTCTCCGAAATAGAGGGACCGTGGAGCTCCTCCATGTCCTGTGTTATTCTGTTATATTTAGTAAAAACAATTTTGTACAATATCATAATAATCATTATTATACTCACATTAAATTTGAAATGCATGAAAAAAAATGGTGTAACATAGAAAAATATGGTGTAACACAAGTACATCCTAGGAGGTCACCCATCTTAGTATACTCTTTCCCAAGTAGGCTTAACTGCAAAGTTATAATGGAATCCGGTGCATTAATGCTGGTGTGATCTCACCCAACGACACACATAAATTATTTTTAAATATTTTAAAGAGATATAAATGATTCTAATATTATTTATTATTTATAATTTTACGTATTTATAATGTTTCAATTAATAAATATTTACAATCATTAGTTAATAATATTTTTAAACTGAAAACAAATCGTCAATAAGTTGAAGAACATACTTTGACATCAAATGACTGTAGATTCTCATCCGAGAGTCCATTATATCTCCACAACCAGTAAAATAGAATCTTATAAAATGATATAAAAGTAAGAGATATCAAAATCACCTGGTAATGAAAGGAATCAAATATATTTAGATTTCAAAAGTTGAAAATTGAACTCGAACTTAAAATGGCCATAACTTTTAATCCGAGTGTCTGTTTGGGCTCTACCACATATCAAATAGAAGCCTCTTATGAGCTCTACGCTGTTTAGGTATGATTAGAACTCTTCAAGTATTGTACCGCTTTTTATTTTTCCTGAAAGTCCTAAAATTCCTTCTAAATTGAGGGGTCGTAGAGCTCGTCCATGGTATGTGTTGTTCTGTTATATTGAGTAAAACAATTTACGTACAATATTATAATTATCATTATTATACTCACATAAAATTTTAAATGCACGCAAGAAAAAGGTGAAACACGAGTAATTACCAGGAGGTTACCCCTCCTAGTATTATTATTGCCCAAGCACACTTAACTGCAGAGTTATAATAGGATCTGGTGCATTAATGCTGGTGTGATTGCACCCAACGACACACATACATTATTTTTAAATATTTAAAGGAGATGTAAATGATTATAATATTATTTATTATTTATTATTTATAATTTTAATTTTTTATAATGTTTCAATTGATAAATATTTACAATCATTAGTTAATAATATTTTTAAAATAAAAACAAATCGTCAATAAGTTGAAGAACAGACATTGATATCAAATGACCATAACTTCCCATTCGGGAGTCCATTACAGCTCCACAACTAGTCAAATCAAAGATTATCAAATGAGATAAAACCATGTGATATTTAAATCATGTGGTAATGAAAGGAAAAAATATATTCAGATTTCAAAAGTCTAAAATTGAACTCGAACTTCAAACAACCATAACTTTTAATCCGGGTGTCCATTTGGGCTCTATCACATATCAAATCGAAGACTGTGATGAGATCTATGCCGTTTAGGTCTGGTAAAAACTCTTTGAGTATTTTACCCCTTTATATTCCACAAAAAAGTCCTAAAATGCCTCCAAAACAGAGGGATCATGGAGCTCCTACATGTTCTGTGTTGTTCTGTTATATTCTGTAAAAACGTTTATGTACAATATCATAATAATCATTATTATACTCACATAAAATTTGAAATGCACACAAAAAAAGGATGAAACGCATAAAGAAAAGTTGCAACATGAGTACTTCCTAGAATTTCAACCATCCTAGTACTACTCTCCCCCAAGCACGCTTAACTGCACCCTTCCAATGGGATCTGGTGCATTAATGGTGGTGTGATCACACACAACAACACACATACATTTTTTTTGAATATTTGAAAGAGATATCAATTATTATCATATTTTTTATTATTTATTATTATTTATTTTATTTATTTATAATGTTTAAATTAATAAATATTTACAATAATTAGTTAATAATATTTTTAATCTGAAAACAAATCATTAATAAGTTGAAGAACAGACTTCGACATAAAGTGACCATATCTTCTCATCCGGGAGTTCATTTCAGCTTCACAACCAGTCAAGACAAATATTATCAAATGAGATAAAACCACACGATATTTAAATCATGTGGTAATTAAATGGAAAAAATATCTTCTGATTTCAAAATTCAAAAGTTGAACTTGAACTTCGAATGACCATAACTTTTAATTCGGGTGTCTGTTTGGGATATTCCACATATCAAATCGAAGCCCACAGTGAGCTATCAATGATTCTCATATTATTTATTATTTATAATTTTAATTATTTATAATGTGTCAACTAATAAATATTTACAATCATTAGTTAATAATATTTTTAAACTAAAAACAAATCATCAATGAGTTGAAGAACATACTATGACATCAAATGACCATAACTTCTAATCCGGGAGTCCGTTTCAGCTCCACAGCCAGTGAAATCAAAGCTTATCAAATGATCTAAAACCTAGAAATATTTAAATCATGTGGTAATTAAAGGAAAAAAATATATTCATATTTTAAAATTCATAAATCAAACTCAAACTTCAAACGACCATAAATTTTAATCCGGGTGTCTGTTTGGGATCTACCACATATCAAATCGAAGCCTGTGACGAGCTCTATGCCGTTTAGGTCTGGTACCAACTATTTGAGTATTTTACCTCTTTTTATTCTGCCAGAAAGTCCCAGAATTCCTATGAAATAGAGGGACCGTGGAGCTCCTCTATGGTTTGTGCTGTTCTGTTATATTAAAAAAAATTACATACAATTTCATAATAATCATTATTATACTCACATAAAATTTTAAATGCCCAAGAAAAGAGTGAAACATGAAAAAAGGGTGAAACATGAGTACTTCGTTGGAGGTCACCCATCCTAGTACTACTCCCGACCAAGAATGCTTAAATACAGAGTTCTAATGGGATATGGTGCATTAATACTGGTGTGATCACACCCAACTACACTCATAAATTATTTTTAAATATTTGAAAGAGTTATAAATGATTCTCATATTATTTATTATTTATAATTTTAATTATTTATAATGTTTCAACTAATAAATATTTACAACCATTGGTTAGTAATATTTTTAAACAGAAAACGAATTGTCAATATCTTAAATAATAGACTTCGACATCAAATGACCATAACTTCTCATCCAGGAGTCCATTTTAGCTCCACCACCAGTCAAATCGAAGCTTATCAACTGAGCTAAAACCATGAGATATTTAAATCATGTCGTAATGATAAGAAAAAATATATTCAGATTTCAAAATTTGAAAATTGAACTCGAACTTCAAATAACCAGACTTTTAATCTGGGAGTCCATTTGGGCTCTACCACATATCAAATCTAAGCCTATGACGAGTTGTATTCCGTTTAGGTCTGGTACCAACTATTCGTGTATTATACCCCTTTTATTCCACCAAAAGTCCTATAAATCCTCCAAAAGAGAGGGACCGTGGACCTTCTCACCGGTCTATGTTGTTCTGTTATATTCAGTTAAAAAATTTACGTAAAATATCATTATAATCATTATTATACTCACATAAAATTTGAAATTCTTGCAAAAAAAGGGTGCAACACAAAAAAAGGGTGTAACACAAGTACTTCCCAAGAGTTCACCAATCTCAGTACTACTCTCACCCAAGCACACTTAACTACAGAGTTCTAATGGGATTCGGTGCATTAGTGCTGGTGTGATCGCACCCAATGACACACATACATTATTTTTAAATATTTTAAAGATATATCAATGATTCTCATATTATTTATTATTTATTAATTATAATTTTAATTATTTATATAGTTTCAATTAATAAATATTTACAATCATTAGTTAATAATATTTTTAAATTGAAAACAAATCGTTAATAAGTTGAAGAAAATAATTCGACATCAAATGACCATAACTTCTCATCCAGGAGTCCATTTCAGCTTCACAACTGGTCAAATCGAAGCTTACCAAATTAGATAAAACCACATGATATTTAAATCATGTGGTAATGAGAGGGAAAATATATATTCAGATTTCAAAAGTCGAAAATTGAACTCGAACTTCAAACGGACATAACTTTTAATCCAGGTGTTCGTTTGGGCTGTACCACATATCAAATCGAAGCCCGCAACGAGATCTACACCATTTAGGTCTGGTACCAACTCTTTGAGTATTGTTGCCCTTTTTATTTCACCATAAAGTACCATAATTCCTCCGAAACAGAGGGACCGTGGAGCTCCTCCACGGTCTGTGTTGTTCTGTTATATTTAGTAAAACAATTTACGTACAATATCAAAATAATCATTATTATACTCCCATAAAATTTGAAATCTACACAAAAAAGGGTGAAACGTAGAAAATAATGGTGCAACATAAGTACTTCCCAGGGGGTCACTCATCCTAGAACTACTCTCATCGAAGCATGCCTAACTCCAGAGTTATAATTTGATCTGGTGAATTAATACTGGTGTGATCACAGCCAAGGACACACATACATTATTTTTAAATATTTGAAAGAGTTATAAATGATTCTAATATTATTTATTATTTATAATTTTAATTATTTATAATGTGTCAATTAATAAATATTTACAATCATTAGTTAATAATCACTAGTAGAATTAGGACCTATACCAATGGTTTTGGCCAAACCGTTGGTAAAGGTCACTAATTTGGACCTATACCAATGGTTTGGACAAAACCGTTGGTATAGGTCACTTATATGGACCTATACCAAGGTTTTTGGCTGAAGCATTGCTATAGGTCACAAATTTGGACCTATACCAACGGTTTGGCCAAAACCGTTGGTATAGGTCCAATATAGTGACTATATACCAACAGTTTTGGCCAAAATATTGTTATAGGGTGGACCTATACCAAAGATTTGGCCAAAACCATTGGTATAGCTCAAAAAAACAAAGCAAATATACCAACAGTTCTCAAATTCGTTGGTATAGGTCTATACCAATGGTTTTGAGAACCGTTGTTATAGGTACAAACATTCTTTTATTGAATCTTTCGTTAAATAATATTAAATAAATCAAAAGTTAAAATAAATATGAATATACATATATATATTTATGAAATTATGTTAAAAAAATTCATGTTAGGTTAGTGTTTAGGTCGTTAGATAATAAACAGGAGGTGATGTGATCAAAACCAAGCAAGGTTTATTTTTTCGAATTACCTATACCAACAGTTTTTTGAAATCGTTAGTATAGGTTTTTCATATAATCTATACCAACAGTTTCCCCCGAACTGTTGGTATATACCTATCCCCATGCACAACCAGCCAACGGTTCTCCAAAATTTTGGTATAGGCTATACCAATGGTTTGGAGACCTATACCAATAGTTCCAAATCGTTGGTATAGGGTATTTTTCTATTAATGAATATTTTTAAACTGAAAAAAAATCATCAATAAGTTGAAGAATAGACTTCAACATCAAATAACCACAACTTCTCATTCGGGGGTCCATTTTAGCTCCTCAAATGGTCAAATAGAAGCTTATAAAATGAGAAAAAACCACACGATATTTAAATCATGTGGTAATGAAAGGAAAAAATATACCAGATTTCAAAAGTTGAGAATCGAACTCAAACTTCAAACAGCCATAACTTCTAATCCAAGTGTCTGTTTGGGCTCTACCACATATCAAATCAAAGCCTGCGATGAGCTATACATATTTTAGGTCTTGTATCAACACTTCAACAATTATACCCCTTTTTATTACTCTAGAAAGTCCTGGAATGCCTCTGTAATAGGGGGACCATGGAGATCCTCTGTGGTCTATTCTATTCTGTAATATTTAGTAAAAACAATTACGTGCAATATCATAATAATAATTATTATACTCTCATAAAATTTGAAATGAACGCAAAAAAAGGGTGCAATGTAGAAAAAAGTGGGGAAACCTGAGTACTTCCCTGGAGGTCACACATCCTAGTACTACTCTCTCCCAAACATGCTTAACTGCAGAGTTCTAATGGGATCCGACACATTAATGCTGGTGTGATCGCACCCAACAACACACATACATTCTTTATAAATATTTGAAAGATCTATCAATGATTCTCATATTATTTACTATATATAATTTTAATTGTTAATAATATGTCAATTAATAAATATTTACAATCATCAGTTAATAATATTTTTAAACTGAAAACAAATCATCAATAAGTTGAAGAATAGACTTTGACATCAAATGACAATAACTTCTCATCCTGGAGTCCATTTCAGCTCTACAACCAGTCAAATCAAAGCTTATCAAATGAGCTAAAACCACGCGATATTTAAATCATGTGGTAATAAAAGGAAAAATATATATTTATATTTCAAAATTCAAAAATAAAACTCGAACTTCAAATGACCATAACTTTTAATCTGGGAGTCCGTTTGGACTATACCACATATCAAATCGAAGCCTACGGTGATATCTACATTGTTTTGGTCTGGTACCAAGTCTTTGATTATTTTACCCCATTTTATTCTTATATATAATCATGAAATACCTCCAAAATAGAGGGACTGCAGAGCTCCTCCATAGTCTTTGCTGTTCGGTTATATTCAGTAAAACAAATTGCATACAATATCATAATAATCATTATTATACTCACATAAAATTTGAAATGCACGAAAAAAATGGTGTAACATAGAAAAAAAGGGTACAACATGAGTACTTATCAGGAGGTCACCCATCCTAATACTAATCCCACCCAAGAACGCTTAACTAGAGAGTTCTAATGGGATCAGGTGCATTAATATTGGTGTGATCACACCCAACGAGACATATACATTATTTTTAAATATTTGAAAGAGATATCAATGCTTATAATATTATTTATTATTTATTATTTATTATTTATAATTTTAATTATTTATAATTTGTAAATTAATTAATATTTACAATCATTAGTTAATAATATTTTTAAACTGAAAACAAATCGTTAATAAGTTAAAGAACAGACTTCAACATCGAATGACAACAACTTCTAATCTGGGAGTCCATTTCAGCTCCACAACCAGTCAAATCAAAGATTATAAAATGAGATAAAACCACATGATATTTAAATCATGTGGCAATGAATGGGAAAAAATATATTCAGATTTCTAAAGTCGAAAATTGAACTCGAACTTCAAATGGCCATAACTTTTAATCCAGGTGTCAGTTTGGGATCTACTATATATCAAATTAAAGCCTATGATGAGATTAACACCATTTAGGTCTGGTACCAACTCTTTAAGTATTTTACCCCTTTTTATTCCACCAGAAAGTCTAGGAATGCCTCTAAAATAGTGGGACCATGGAGCTCCTCCATGGTCTGTGCTATTCTGTTATATTCAGTAAAAAATATTACGTGCAATATCATAATAATCATTATTATACTCATATAAAATTTGAAATGCACGCAAAAAAGGGTGAAATGCATAAAAAAAGTGCAACACAAGTACTTCCCATGAGGTCACCCATCTTACTACTACTATCGCCCAAGCATGATTAACTGCAGAGTTCTAATGGGATCTCATGCATTAATGCTAGTGTGATCACATCCAACAACACACATACATTATTTTTAAATATTTGAAAGTGATATCAATTAATATCATATTATTTATTATTTATTATTTATAATTTTAATTATTTATAATGCATTAATTAATAAATATTTACAATCATTAGTTAATTATATTTTTAAACTGAAAACAAATCATCAATAATTTGATGAACATACTTCAACAAAAAATGACCATAACTTCTGATATGGGAGTCCATTTCAGCTCCACTACTAGTCAAATCAAAGCTTATCAAATGAACTAAAACCACGTGAAATTTAATTCATGTGGCAATTAAAGGAAAAAATATATATTCATATTTCAAAAGTCGAAAATCGAACTCGAACTTCAAACGACCATAACTTTTAATCTGAGTGTCTGTTTGGGCTCTACCACATATCAAATCGAAGTCTGTGACGAGCTCTACGCCATTCAAGTATCGTTCCAACTCTTAGAGTATTTTAACCATTTTTATTCTACTAGAAAGTTTAAGAATTCCTCTGAAACAGAGATACCATGGAGCTCCTCTATGGTCTGTGTTGTTCTGTTATATTCAGTAAAACAATTTACCCGCAATATCATAATAATCATTATTATACTCACATAAAATTTGAAATGCATGCAAAAAAGGGTGAAATGTAGAAATTTTTTTTTAACACGAGTACTTCCCACGAGGTCACCCATATTACTACTACTATCACCCAAGCATTCTTAACTGTAGATTTATAATGGGATCTCATGCATTAATGCTAGTGTGATACCACCCAACAACACACATACATTCTTTTTAAATATTTGAAAGAGATATCAAGGATTCTCATATTATTTATTATTTATTATTTATAATTTTAATTATTTATAATTCCTTAATTAATAAATATTTACAATAATTAATTAATAATATTTTTAAAATGAAAACAAATTGTGAATAAGTTGAAGAACAAACTTCGATATCAAATGACCAAAACTTCTCATCCGGGAGTCCATTTCAACTCCACAACCAGTCAAGTTGAAGCTTATAAAAAAAATCTAAAACCACATGATATTTAAATCATGTGGTAATGAAAGAAAAAAAAATATATATTCAGATTTCAAAAGTCCAAAATCGAACTCAAACTTCAAACGACCATAAATTTTAATCCAGGTGTCCGTTTGGGCTCTACCACATATCAATTCAAATACTACAGCAAGCTCTAAGACGTTTAGGTCTGGTACCAAATCTTCAAGTATTTTACCCCTTTTTATTCCACCAAAAAGTTCCAGAATGCCTCCAAAACAGAGGGACCATGGATCTCCTCCATGGTCTGTGATGTTCTGTTATATTCAGTAAAAATTTTTTACATACAATATCATAATAATCTTTATTATACTCACATAAAATTTGAAATAAACTCCAAAAAAGGGTGAAATATAGAAAACAAAGGGTGCAACATGAGTACTTATTAGGAGGTCACCCATCCTAGTACTACTCTCACCCAAGCACACTTGACTGTAGAGTTCTAATGCGATCTGGTGCATTTATGCTGGTGTGATCACACCCAATGACGCACATACATTATATTTAAATTTTTGAAAGAGCTATCAATGATTCTCATATTATTTATTATTTATAATTTGAATTATTTATAATGCGTCAATTTATAAATATTTATAATAATTAGTTAATTATATTTTTAAACTGAAAAGCAATCGTCAATAAGTTGGAGAACAAACTTTGACATCATATTACCATAACTTCTCATCCAAGAGTCCATTTTAGCTCCACAACTAGTCAAATAGAAGCTTAACAAAGGAAATAAAACTAAGCAATATTTAAATCATGTGGTAATGAAAGGAAAAAAATTTATTCATATTTCAAAAGTTGAAAATCAAACTTGAACTTAAAACAACCGTAAATTTTAATCTAGGTGTCTGTTTGGGCTCTGCCACATATCAAATCGAAGGCTACGATGAGCTCTACGCCTTTTAGGTCTGGTACCAACTCTTCGAGTATTATAGCCATTTTTATTCCATGAGAAATTCAAGTAATTCCTCTGATACAAAGTGACTGTGGAGTACTTCTACGGTCTGTGTTGTTCTGTTATATTAAGTAGAAATATTTACGTACAATATCATAATAATCATTATTATACTCACATAAATATTGAAATGCATGAAAAAAGGGTGCAATGTAGAAAAAAAGGGGTGAAACATGAGTACTTTCCAGGAGATCACCCATCTTAGTACTACTCTCGCCCAAGCACGGTTAACTGCAAAGTTCTAATGGGATCTGGTGCATTAATGCTGGTGTGATTGCACTCAACAAAACACATATATTCTTTTTAAATATTTGAAAGAGATATCAATGATTCTCATATTATTTGTTATTTATTATTTATAATTTCAATTATTTAGAATGTGTAATTAATAAATATGTAAAATCACTAGTTAATAATATTTTTAAACTGAAAACAAATTATCAATAAGGTAAAGAACAAACTTCGATATCAAATGACCATAACTTCTCATCCAAGAGTCGATTTCAGCTCCACAACCAGTCAAATCGAAGTTTATTAAATGATCTAAAACCAAGCTATATTTAAATCATGTGGTGATGAATGGAAAAAAATAAATTCAGATTTCAAAATTCAAACGACCATAACTTTTAATCCGGGTGTCTATTTCGGCTCTACGACATATCAAATCGAAGCTTGTGGTGAGCTATACACCATTTGGGTCTGGTACCAACTCTTTGAGTATTATAACCCTTTTTATTTTAATAGAGAGTCCTGGATTGCCTCCAAAATAGAGGGACCATGGAGATCCTCCATGGTGTGTGATGTTCTGTTATATTCAGTAAAACTATTTACGTACAATATCACAATAATCATTATTATACTCACATAAAATTTGAAATATACACAAAAAAAGGGTGCAATGCAGAAAAAATGGGTGCAACATGAGTAATTACCAGGATTTCACCCATCCTAGTACTACTCTTATAACACCTCAAGCTTCCATGATACGCTTTTCTTTGAATAATATAATTGCATGTATTGTATGCAACTTCGAGTTCAAACACATCACAACCAATCAAACCAGCCGTTATGAATAGTAATACACATTTTTTGAAATATTATAAATTTTATCTTTAAAAATGGACTTCTTTTTTGGATTCAGAATATCGAGATTTGCTTAGGGTAAATTTTTGGTATTTTTCTGAAATCTTTCATTTTTTGATGAATAGTGAAAAATACTAAATTTTAATTAATAACAACTTTTTTAATAAAAATAATTTATAGTGCTAAATTATACTATTGAGTGGGTTTTAAGTATAATTAGATTATATTTTTACCAATTAATACAATTTTGGTCATTGGACGTAATTTCACATTTAAACTGGACATAAGCATGTATAAATCTTTTGATAGTAATTATTTTTTAAAAACATGTTTTTTGTTTTGGCAACGAGAATTAATTTTAAATTAATTTATGACACTTTTATGTTTTTAATTTTGAAAAATAGATTCCATATTTATAATCAGGAGGTAAAAATTGTGTAAATAGGTAACTTTTATATTTAGACATTTTGAATAATTACTTCGGTAAATATTTTATTTAACATGATTAAAGGGTAAATCCGGTAAATAAGGGTACAAAATAATATTATAATAATATTAAATTACCCTAAAACATGTTCTAAACCTATTGGATGATACATTTCCAACCATGGACATCCTTGGGTCGATTTTGGGACCCCATGGAGCCACTTGTAAGTGATACTAATACTTTATATTAATTAAGTTAAAGTAAATACAAAAATGACATAAGCATATATCTTTTAGTAAAACAATTTTTACAGAGGGTTATATATGTTATCTATTAGACTATAAATATTAATTAGAAAGATAAAAATAGTTCCTACATAATGGTATTTTATTTATAATTTTTAGACATTTAATAATTAAATTTATTTATGACACAATGATGATGTAGTATTTTCCTTATTAATGAAAGAATCAAATAAATGGTATTAAAAATGTTAAAATAAATATAATTTGAAAGTTTTTATGCCATAAACGAATTTTATAAGTTAATATGACATGTTAGGGTTGGTTATATTAATTTTTTTTCGAATAAATAATGCTGTTATGAATTTAGAAAAAACAAAATACAAAATAGTGTCAAAATTAACATAAAAGAGTTTTTAAAACAATTATTATATTAATAATTGATATTCTATTACTAAAAATATAAGGTTCAGAAAAAAGACTTATATAATGATATGTGTATCATTAAGGAACCACTTGGGGTTCTATTGGAAGTATATATTAAGATTATTAGACATATAATATAAAAATACCAAGATACATGGTAAATGTCAAACTATTTAACTTAGAGTTAAATCTAAAAGATAAAGTTAATATAGTGTCCCAAACCTATATAAAACCTATTGGTTGAGTGGTTTTAGACCCATAACCACTTTATCCTTTAAATAATTAATTTTGGAGCCATTAGAAACTGAAAATTATTTTATTATAAAATAATATTTCTAGCTTTTCCTAAGGTTCCCCTCACCCCTCTTATAAAAGGGCACTTCCCCTTCTCTCTAATTCACATCTTAAAAGCCTTTTAGATCGGCCAACCACTGCCCAAATATCCTCTAAACTGTCCTAAATTAATTCTAGAGGCATTCCTTTAGTTAGAAAGTCGACCTATGGAGCCCTTTTGATCAAATCAAAAGGAAGAACCCGAAGAAGAGGTAAATATTTCATCACATCTTTCAAGTTCCTTTCTTCTTCCACTTCCTCTTTCTTTGTTGTTTCCATTATAAAATAATAACTTCATTATCTTCTATATAATTTAATGTTATTATAAATATGGTAAATCCATATTCATTATTCTATCCATCCTTTGAATGACATGTCACCATACGTTCGTGTGTACGACTTATTGTCTCCACGTCGTGGTGTAATTGTTATTCAATACATTATTTGGATGGGTATAACAATGATGGTTAATTGATTTAAATAATAAATATAACATGATAATGATTATTTATATAGGATATACCATCCAATTATATATTATTTTAATATCAAAATAATGATATTGTCGCTCATGCGTACATACAGATTACCGTCTCCACAAATGCGATTAGATTCATTCCCCATCGTATCCATTCAAAACTAATTTTCATTAAATGATTAAAAATAATGTTTAAAGACTTAATATCATTTTGAATATAAATAAGATACATCCTATCCATAAAAAATATTACTTATGTAGCAAAGCATATAAAGGAAAACGAATCAGTTAACACCCAAAACGACGATAATACTAAGATATTATTAACACAGAAATTTTAAAAGATCATATATGATATGCATATTAATGTATATTATTCTTGTATCATTTAATAACAATTATTTCACAATTATACAGGAGGTTAAGCTACCCTCAACCAAGGAAAAGTACAAGGTAAGGGTTAATTTCACAATCTCTTCATTATTCGAGGTTGTTTATACGTAATTATCTACTGGGATCTCTTTATCATCCACATCCATGATTCTTAAAAATGTATTTAAAAACATTTTTACTATTTACTAGACAATGGGTTAAAGTAATTTATACCCTTATTTGAACTTATATGTACTGAAAGGAATCTTTATGTCATTTTCCAAACAAGGTACTTTATGACCTTTTCAACAAAATTAAGGTAAGAATGTTTTTTTAACTTATACGGAGGGTGCAGAAATTTTCCGCCATTATAACATCATCAAAGATTCCCTTAATATATTATAAGAATATTTACAAAATAAATGTTTTCTTTTATAATTATATAAATTTTAAATGATTTCAAAATAGAAAGAGATATTTCTCTAAAAAAGGTTTTGATTTCATCTATGTCAACATCCTTTGATGGATTTTAAGATTATTTGAAGTTGATTTATTATGATACAAATACTCCATACTGTATTGAAGTTTTTTGTGATATGTTTGACTGTGGATGTGTTATTTTTATACCATTCATGGTTTATAGATAAAGTATTGACATTTCGTATGCTAGTTTTAATACGAATGTTTATGTTATGTTTAAACCTTTTCATATGAGGAATGCATTGGACTTAGTAAGTGATGGGTGGAGCTCGATATAGATCCTCGATGCATCGGTAGGTCTCATGAGACAAACTAGTGTCTTGGAACAAGGACTTGAAAAAATCTTATTTGTAGTCTTGGAATAAGGCCTTGACTATGTGGTTATGAAAGTCTGGAATTATGCATTCCATCATTATGAAAGTGGCTATTCATATTGCATGTGATTATTTGAATAGTAGAATATTCATTTGAATTAGTAAATGAAATTATTTTGATTTTTATTTTCCATATTATGCTAAAGTTCAAGTTTAAAAGGCTTTTGTTTTAGTTTTATACATTGCCATAAATGTTTATGCTTATTTATGAAAGTTTCTACTATATTTTTATGCTTACTGAGCATCTGAGATCCCCCCTTTCTATGTTTTATTTTCCCCAGGATACGAAGAAGTATATTATGACTGATCTGCAGGGATAGTCTATGGGATCTCAGTGTTGTCTATGGAAACAATGTTGCTGTAGTTTTCCATTTTATGATGTAATATAAACCTTATGAATGTATCTAGTATTATCAAGGCTACAAAACTAATCAGTCTTTTGAGACTTGATCTTGTGTGATTATGTCAATGTTATGTAATAATTAACCGACTCTGGGTAATTGAGGTTAGGGCGTTACAACTCTCGCCTGAGCATGCTTAACTGTAGTGTTCTAATATGATTTGATGCATTAATATTGGTATGATCACACCCAATATTACACATACATTCTTTTTAAATATTTGAAAGAGCTATCAATGATTCTAATATTATTTATTATTTATTATTTATATTTTTAATTATTTATAATGCATCAATTAATAAATATTTGCAATCATTAGTTAATAATATTTTTAAACTGAAAACAAATCCTCAATAAGTTGATGAACAGACTTCGAGATCAAATGACCATAAATTCTCATCCGGGAGTCCATTTCCGCTCCACAACCAGTCAAATAGAAGATTTTCAAATGATATAAAACCACTTGATATTTAAATCATGTGGTAATAAAAGGAAAAAATTATATTCAGATTTCAAAAGTTGAAAATCGAACTCAAACTTCAAACGACCATATCTTTTAATCCAGGTGTCCGTTTGGGCTCTACCACATATCAAATTGAAGCCTACGATGAGCTTTACACCATTTAGGTCTGTTAACAACTCTTAGAGTATTGTGACCCTTTTTATTCCTCCATAAATTTCCATAATTCTTCCAAAACAGAGGGACCATGGAGCTCCTCAATGGTCTGTGTTGTTCTGTTATATTCAGTAAAAAAAATTTACGTACAATATCATAATAATCATTATTATAATCACATAAAATTTGAAATGCCTAAAAAAAGGGTGAAATATAGAAAAAAAGGGGTGCAACATGAGTACTTCCTAAGAGGTCACCCATCATAGTACTACTCTCACCCAATAATGCTTAACTGCAGATTTCTAATGGGATCTGGTGCTTTAATGTTGGTGAGATCACACCCAATGACACACATACATTCTTTTTAAATATTTGAAAGAGATATAAATGATTCTCATATTATTTATTATTTATAATTTTAATTATTTATAATTCATAAATTAATAAATATTTTCAATCATTAGTTAATAATATTTTTAAACTGAAAACAAATCGTCAATAAGTTGAAGAATAGACTTCGACATCAAATGACCATAAATTCTCATCTGGGAGTCCATTTTATCTCCACAACCAATCAAATCGAAGATTATCAAATGATCTAAAACCATGTGATATTTAAATATTGTGGTAATGAAAGGAAAAAAATATATTCAGATTTTCTAAAGTCTAAAATTAAACTCGAACTTCAAACGGACATACACTACTGGAATCTTATTTTTTACCAATAGTTTTAATCTATTGGTAAAGGCTGGACAACCGTTGGTATTATTTATACCAATGGTTGTCCAAACTGTTGGGCAGTGAGGTATGGGGATATACATATACCAACGGTTATTTAATAACTTTTGGTATATGTCTTTAGAAAGCACATATATACAAATGGTTTTAGTAACTATTGGTATACATTTTTACCAAAGGTTATGCATATACACTCCAATGATTTGAAAACTGTTAGAATAAGTATATTCCAACGGTTTTATGTAAACTGTTGGTGAAAATTGAGTTCAGAAATCTATGCCAATGGTTTGTAAACCATTGGTATAGACTTTTACCAATGGTTTACATGAAACTGTTGGAATAAAATCTATGTTTTCAAATATATACCAATAGTTGTAAACCGTTAGCATAAATGAGTCTGTTTTCATAGATATACCAGTAGTTGTAATTTTTTGGTATAGGTGAGTTTGTTTTCACAAAAATACCAATTGTTATAAAACGTTGGCATAGTCTACAATTCCAGAATAAAAATTACAACAAGCGGAATACATAAAAAATTCAGAATTCATAATAGAATTCAAAACAACAGGAAGTGGAATACATATAGAATTTAGAATTCTGCAATAGGATTTAGAATACATATCTGCAATTCCAACAACAGGATTCAGAATTGATGTGGAATACATACCTGTAATAGGAAGCAGAATGCATACCTGCAAGTATTATAACACATAATTCATACCTGCAAGTAAATACATATAGAATTCAGAATTGAATTTAGAATTGAATACATACCTGCAATAGGAAGCAGAATACATACCTGCAAGTATTATAACACATAATTCATACCTTCAAGTAAATACATGTAGAATTCAAAATTGAATTTAGAATTGAATAACATACCTACAATAGGAAGCAGAATACATACCTGCAAGTAATATAACACATAATTCATACCTACAAGTAAATACATACAGAATTCAGATTTGAATTTAGAATTGAATACATACCTACAAGTAAATACATACATAATTTAGAATTGAATACATACCAGAATTCATAATTTAATACATACCAGAATTCAGAATTGAATACATACCAGAATTTAGAATTGAATTCATACCTGCAAGTATTATAACACATGATTCATACCTGTAATACATTCAGAATTCAGAATTGAATTCATTCTTACAAGTATTATAACACATAATTCATACCTGCAAGTAAATACATGCAGAATTTAGAATTGAATTCAAAATTCAGAATTGAATTCAGAATTCAGAATTGAATACATACCTGTAAGTATAACACATAATTCAGAATTGAATACATACTTTCAAGTAAATACATACATAATTTAGAATTGAATTTAGAATTAAATACATACCAGAATTCAGATTTGAATTCATACCTGCAAGTATTATAACACATAATTCATACCTGAAATACATGTAGAATTCAGAATTGAATTCATATCTGCAAGTATTATAAAACATAATTCATACCTTCAAGTAAATACATGCATAATTCATAATTGAATTCATAATTCATAATTGAATACATACCCACAAGTATAACTCATAATTCATAATTGAATTTAGAATTGAATACATACCTGCAAGTAAATACATACAGAATTCAGAATTGAATTTAGAATTGAATACATACTAGAATTCAGAATTGAATTCATACTTTCAAGTATTATAACAAATAATTAATACCTGAAATACATGAAAAATTCAGAATTGAATTCATACCTACAAGTATTATAACACATAATTCATACCTGCTAGTAAATACTTGCAGAAGTCAGAATTGAATTCAGAATTCAGAATTGAATACATAGCTGCAAGTATAGCACATAATTCAGAATTGAATTTAGAATTGAATACATACCTATAAGTAAATACATACCGAATTCAGAATTGAATTTAGAATTGAATATATACCAGAATTCAGAATTGAATACATACCAGAATTTAGAATTGAATTCATACCTGCATGTATTATAACACATAATTCATACCCACAATACATGAAAAATTCAGAATTGAATTCATACCTATGAATATTATAACACATAATTCATACCTACAAGTAAATATATGAAGAATTCAAAATTGAATTCAGAATTTAGAATTGAATTTTGAATTCATAATTGAATACATACCTACAAGTATAACACATAATTCATACATGCATACAGAATTCAAGCATCGTAACAAAGTAAATGTATCTTGGATGAATTCATGAAGAAGTACTAAAGTCTTATTATATAAAAGAAATTATTTTGAAAAATATGACTTTATATATTGATGATTTTTAAACTGATCTCCATGTCAATGAATTTTGTCAATGGTGACTCAATTTTTACAATAATGTGAAGCCCACAAAAAAATATATCTATATTTTTCATGAGGAATTCCTAATGGAAATGGATATTATGGGTTAGCATTTTTATTTGAACTATTGGAATATATCAATTGTGTATATTTCAAGTTTTTAGAGAAAAATTTGTCCAAACATCCAAGATAAAGGCCAAATCATCATCCTTTAATATGGGATAAAGCTCAAACATAAGTGATAACCATCCCAATCTCCTGCATGATGGAAGGAGAGTGAGTGGGCCACATAGGGACAACTAAATCAAGAATGAGTTACACATGGCACATGAAGATTACATGTGGGATTGGGAAGGTGGGATAGTGAAGGTGATGTGTGGACCATGAAGCCTATGGGTGTAGTGTTTTGGGTTCTAAACCTTGCTGCAGACATGAGTGGTGAGCGACACATAGATTATTATTATGGAGTTGTGGACTGGTTGATAAAATGATGTGGATAAGCATGACATGTGTTACTATTTTTTGTGTTTAAAGATATATGGATAAAACACCCACTACATAATGAGATAAATCTTGACAGTTTGATCGAATGAAGTCAACTTATTTAACCTCCTGGCACTCAAAGGCTTCTTTTCATTGGATATATTGAATGTACCATCTTCCATCATTGAGCGAAGCTCTAATCACTGACATTATATGTAACGCCCCGACCCCAGCTACCCAGAGTCAGTGCATTACTTCATAACATTGTCATGATCACAAGAAAGATCAAATCTCGAAAGGTCGATTGGTTTAGTAGCCTTGGAAACACTAGATATATTCATAAGTTTTACATTACATCATAAAATGAAAAACTAATACAACAACATAATGTTTCCACAATCCACACTATTAAACCCTCATAAAATCCCTGCAGGTCATTCATAACTTACTTCTTCACATCCTGGGAAAAATAAAACATAGAAAAGGGGTGAGCTCAAATGCCCAGTAAGGATAACAATATAGCGGAAACTTTCATAAATAAGAATAAACATTTAAGGAAATGCATTACTAAAACAAAAGCCTTTTAAACTTTAACTTCAACATGGTATGGCAAAAGTAAAATGAAATAATGCCATTTACTGATTCACATGGATATTCTACTAATCGAATAATCACATGCAAAAATCAATAACCACTTTCATAATGTTGGAATGCATAATGCCAGACTATCATAACCACATAGTCAAGGCCTCGTGCCAAGACTACAAATAAGATTTTGTCAAGGCCTTGTGCCAAGACACTAGTTTGTCTCATGAGACCTACCGATGCATCGAGGAGCTATAGCGGGCTCCACCCGTCACTTATTAAGTCCAATGCATTCCCATATGAAAAGGTTTAAACATAACATAAACATTCGTATTAAAACTAGCATACGAAATGTCAATAATTTCACCATAAACTATGAAGGGTATAAAAATAGCACATCCACAGTCAAACATATCAAAAAACCTTCAATACAATATAGAAGTTTTGTATCATAATAAATCAACTTCAAATAATCTTAAAATCCATCAAAGGATGTTGACATAGATGAAATCAAAATTCTTTTTAAAGAAGTATCTCCTTTTATTTTGAAATCATTTAAGATCCATATAAAATAAAACATTTTCTTTGAAAATATTCTTATAAGCTTGTATGGAAAGCTTCGACGATTTTATAACGGCGGAAAATAACCGCACCCGCCGTATAAGTTAAAAAAAACATTCTTACCTCAATTCTGTCGAAAAGGTTAAAAAGGACCTTGTTTTGAAAACGACGGAAAGATTCCTTTATAAACCTCTTATAAAAAGTCAAACAAGGGTATAAATGACTTTAACCCATATTCTTGTAAATAGTAAAAATGTTTTGAAATACATTTCGAAGAAACATGGATGAGGATGATAAAGAGGTCCCAGTAGATTATTACGTATAATACAACCTCGGATAATGAAGAGATTGTGAAATAACCCTTACCTTGTACTTTTCCTTGGTTGGGGTAGGTTAACCTCCTGTATAATAGTGAAATAATTGTTACTAAATTATACAAGAATCATATACATTAATATGATATCATATATGATCTTTTAATATTGATTTGATAATAATATCTTAGTATTATCGCCGTTTCGGGTGTTAACTTACTCATTTTCTTTATATGTTTTGTTACATAAGTCATGTTTGTTGTATCTTATTCATATCCAGAATGATATCAAGTCCTTAAACATCATTTTTAAATCATTAAATGATAATTATACTTGAATGGATACGATGGAGAATGAATCTCATCGCGTTCGTGGAGACGGTAGTCCGTACGTACGCACGAACGCTACTTCCATTTAATTTTTATTTTAAAAGAATCGAATCCAAATGATACATAAGTATATTACTATTCCAGTATAATATAATATTTTATATATGTTACTTAATTTCATTAACACCATCCTTTATACGTTCCATGTGTGGTATGAACGAGTCATATCATTTTAAGGGGGCGGTAGTCCGCACTTCCTCAAATGAAATTATCGTATGTATATACAACATGAAACGAATAATGGTATGAAATAAAATGGAATTACAGAAGCTTATATATAAAATATATATCATTAATATCATATTTAATTACAGTGCCATCATAATGGCCACCATGAGAGGCGGTAAGATGTATTTGAACAATCATCGTTTCGTGAGGCGTTAGTTTGCCATCCACAGAAACATTATGTTCATCATCCATTAGATGGAGTTGTGTGTATGTGTAGTTTGAATCCTTCTTATAACAACATCCTAGTATATTGAGGATACTGGTGTTGTTACAAAAGAAAGGAAATAAAAAGAGTTTGGGGGTTGAAGAAGCAAAATAAATGAAAATAATTTAAGAGAAATCGTTACCTTTAATTTAGGTAACTCACTTTGGTTGGAACCAAAGGACTTGTTGAAATGCTTTCTGCCTAAGGGGAAGCTTCAAGGAGGAGGAGAGGGATGTGGGGAGCTTAGTTGGGCAGATTTTGGACGATCCAAGTGGCTTGAGAGGTGTGAGGAATGAGTAGAAGTGGTCTCCTTTTATAAGGGAGAAGAGGGGCTCTTTAGGAAAGAGTGAAAGTATTACTTCATAATATAATTATATTCGGTTTATAATGGTCCAAAAATCATTGAGGTCGAAGATAAGATGACTAATATTCTAAATAACATCAACCAATAAGAATTGGACAGGTTTTAGATAATATTTTAATCATTATAATATTATTTATTTCAATGATTTATTAATGAGGTAAACATTGCATCATTATTGTGTCATTAATAATTTAACTTATTTGATGTCTAAAAATTATAAATAAAATATCATCATGTAGGAAATCCTTTTATATTTCTAATGAATATTTATAATCGAAAATCCAACATGTATAACCCTATGTAAAAATTGTTCTTCTAAAAGATGTAAGCTTATGCCATTTTTATTTTTATTTTAACTTTATTAATATAATGTGTCCCTACCACATACAAGTGGCTCCAAGGGGTCCCCAAATTGACCCAAGGATGCCCATGGTCGGGTATGTGTCCACCAATAAGGTTAGGACACGTTTTAGGGTAATTTTGTATTATTATAATATTATTGTTTAACCCTTATTTACCGGATTTACCCTTTAACCATGGTAAATAAAATATTTACCACAGTAACTATTCAAAATGTCTAAAAATAAAAGTTACCTATTTACACAATTTGAACATCCTGATTCCAAATATGGAATCCATTTTCCTAAATTCAAAACACAGAAGTGGCAGAAATTAATTTAAAATTAATTCACGCTGTCAAAACAAAAAGCGTGTTTTTAAGAGGTAATAACTATCAAAAGATTGACACTTGTTTATGTTTGGTTTAATTGTAAAATTATGTCCAATGACCAACATTATATTAAATGGTAAAAATATATTCTAAATATACTTTAAAACCACTCAAATTAATAATTTATCACTATTAATTATTTTGGTTAAAAAAGTTGTTTTTAATTAAAATTTAGTAATTTTCACTATTCATCAAAATATGAAAGTTATCCGAAATGTACCAAAATTTCACCTTAGGCTAAATTCGATATTCCGAATCCAAAAATAAAGTCCATTTTCAAATATAAAATATATATAATTTCAAAAAGTAGGTGTTACTATTCATAACGGCTAGTTTGATTAGTTATGGTGTGTTAGAACTCGGTGTTGCGTACAACACACGCTATCACATTATTCAAAGAGAAGCGTACCGTAAAAGCTTGGGGTGTTACATTCTCCCCTCCTTCAAATAATTGCGTCCTCGCAATTTCTAGGGTATTACTGCATAAAAAGACTCGGGTGGTTCTTCATCATAAGTTCCTCGGGTTCCCACGTTGCCTCTTCCATCTTATGGTTTCTCCACAAAACTTTTACCAGACGTGTCGTCCGGTTTCTCAGTACTTGTTCTCTTGTATCAAGAATCTTGACGGGCTCTTCACAATAAGACAGATCGGGTTCCAGTTCTAATTCCTCATAGGTGAGTACATGCGTTGGGTCAGGCATGTATTTTCTCAACAGAGATACGTGGAACACATCGTGAACTTTGGAGAGACTTGGCGGCATTGCCAATCGGTAAGCTACAGCCCCAATTCGTTCTAGAATTTCGAAAGGTCCGATGTACCTGGGACTCAATTTACCTTTCTTACCAAAACGTATGACTCCCTTCCACGGAGGTACCTTCAGAAAAACATGATCACCGACTTGAAATTCCAAATCCTTCCTTTGATTATCAGCATAGCTCTTCTGCCTACTTTGAGCTGCTTTGATGTGATTTTGGATTACCTTCACCTTTTCCACCGTTTCCTCCACCAGTTCTGGGCCTACAAGTTTTCTTTCACCAACGTCATCCCAACAGGTTGGTGTACGACATCTCTTTCCGTATAACGCTTCATATGGTGCCATCTGAATACTTGAATGGAAGCTATTGTTATAGGAAAATTCTACCAGTGGTAAATATTGATCCCACATACCCTGAAAGTCAAGTGAGCAAGATCTCAACATGTCTTCTAAGGTTTGAATAGTCCGTTCTGATTGTCCATCTGTCTGAGGGTGGTAAGCAGTGCTCAAATGAAGTTCAGTATCCAGGGATTTCTGAAGACTTTTCCAAAATCTTGAAGTAAAACGGGGATCACGATCAGAAACAATCGATAGGGGTACTCCATGAAGTCTCACAAATTCATTAATGTATAGTCTTGCTAGACGTTCCAGGGGTAGATCTTCTCTTATAGCAAGAAAATGTGCTGACTTGGTAAGACGATCAACAATAACCCATATTGCATCGTTCCTTCTAGGAGTCTTCGGTAGCCCCATGACAAAGTCCATCGTAATATTGTCCCATTTCCACTCCGGTATAGGAAGAGGTTGCATGACTCCTCCAGGCTGTTGCCTTCCAGCTTTCACTTGTTGACAAACCATACATCTTGACACAAAATCAGAAATCTCCCTCTTCATATTGTCCCACCAAAAATGATCTTTCAAATCTCTATACATTTTGGTGCTCCCAGGGTGTATAGAGAAATTGGAACTATGAGCATCATCCAGCAATTCCCTTTTTAGATCAGGTATATTGGGAACACAAAGTCTCTTCCCGAATTTCAAAATTCCATCTTCATATACAAAGTCTCTCAATCTCCCATCATTCACAGCTTTAATCTTCTTTTGGAATTCTTCATCATCGGTCTGAGAACTCTTAATCCTTTCTAGTAAAGATGGTTTGGCAACCATTTGAAAAAGCATTGATGTTTCACCTTCCATGGTTATTCCCATGTCCATCTTCACTAGATCCATGAAAATTGGATCCCTTTCAATTCTCATCATGTTCAGAACTCCATGTTCTTTTCTGCTCAAAGCATCTGCTACTTTGTTTGCTTTCCCCGGGTGGTAGTGTATCGTACAATCATAATCCTTGAGTAATTCAAGCCATCTCCTTTGCCTCATGTTGAGTTATTTTTGTGAGAAAATATACTTCAAACTCTTGTGATCAGTATAAATCTCACATTTTTCACCATAGAGGTAGTGCCTCCATATATTCAAAGCAAAGATCACTGCTGCTAACTCGAGATCATGAGTAGGATAGTTTTGTTCATGAATTTTCAACTGTCGTGATGCATAGGCAATAACTCTATCATTCTGCATAAGGACACAGCCAAGTCCTTTCTTCGATGCATCACTATAAATAACGAACCCATCATTCCCCGATGGTAAAGTCAATATAGGAGCATTGACTAATCTTCTCTTCAGTTCTTTGAAAAATTCTTCACACTCTTTTGTCCAAACAAATTTAACCCCTTTACGTGTGAGCTTCGTTAATGGGTTAGCCAATCGGGCAAAATTCTGGACGAAACGTCGATAATAACCTGCCAAACCAATAAAACTGCGTACCTCAGTTATACTCGTAGGTGCTGGCCATTCTTGGATTGCTTTGTTCTTAGAAGGATCAACAGAGATTCCATCTTTAGAGACAATATGGCCAAGAAAAGAAATCTCCTGAAGCCAGAATTCACACTTGCTAAACTTCCCATATAATTCATGCCTCCTCAGAGTCTTCAAGATAATGCGCAAGTGATTTTCATGATCTTCGTAGGTTTTGGAGTATACCAAGATATCATCAATAAATACCACCACAAATTCATCGAGATACTCCTTGAAAACTCTATTCATCAGATCCATGAATACAGAGGGTGCATTAGTCAATCCAAACGGCATTACAGTAAACTCGTAATGCCCGTACCTGGTTCGAAATGCTGTCTTCGGAATGTCTTCCTTCTTCACACACAACTGATGGTATCCAGATCGAAGGCCAATCTTTGAAAAGTATTGAGCTCCATGCAGTTGGTCAAATAAATCATCAATACGAGGTAGGGGATACTTGTTCTTTATCGTTATAGCATTGATCTCCCTGTAGTCGATACATAACCTCATAGATCCATCTTTCTTTTTAACAAAAATAACAGGGGCTCCCCATGGAGAAACACTAGGGCGAATAAATCCCTTATTACTCAATTCCTCTAGTTGTTTCTTTAGTTCGACTAACTCTACAGTGGCCATTCTATAAGGGGTCTTCGATATAGGCCTTGATCCAGGAATCAAATCAATGGAAAACTCAACTTCTCGTTCTGGAGGATGTCCAGGTAAATCTTCCGGAAATACATCTACAAATTCTTTCACAACAGGTACATCCTCTATTTGAACATTCCTTTCCTCACCGATAGTTACTTCATTCTCTTCCTCCCCAATAATTGAATTTAGTTGAGCTACTAGGGGTGGATCTAAATAAGAATTAGGTGGTGACGATTCTGCTCTAAAAATAAGGTGTTCCTTATCATTATCATCAAGAATCGTAACCTCTTTCTTCTTACAATAAATCTTCGCATCATAGTCTGAAAGCCAGTCCATACCGAGGATTATATCAAACTCAATCATAGGTATGACGATGAGATCAGCAGATAAAGAAAATTTATGTGCTCTAATGGGGACTGATTCACAAAACTTTGTTGCAACGATACTTCCCTTAGGAGTTTTAACTGACAACTCCCTTATTAAATCAAATTGGAAATATCTAATTTTCTTAGCAAACTGGGAAGATATGAAACAATGCGATGATCCAGAATCAAATAATGCATTTTCTAAACTTGAGGAAACCATTAAATTACCTGCCACCACATCTTTCGGAGCTTCTACCTCTGCAGTCGTGATAGCATAAGCCTGGCCTTGATCCCTTGGCCTTTTCTGAGGTAAGTTCTCCTGACGCTTAGGGCATGCATTTGCATAATGCCCCATCTCCCTGCAATTGTAGCACTGAACGTTGGTAGCTTCCTTCTTCCCCTTGCAATCATGAGCTTGGTGGCCTTTTTCACCACACTTGTAACAGACTCCCATTCCCTTCAAGCAAGTACCAGGATGTTTCTTCCCGCATTTACCACAAGATGGATATTCAACCTTTCCCTTCTTCCCCTTATTTCCATTCCCAGATTGATCAGCAGGTCTCTTCTTCTCTTGCTTTGCTTTAAAGTCATAAGACTTAGAGAATTCCTTTTCGGTCTTGATAGCACATGAGACAATGTCTTCGTACGATGAAAAGGATTGTGAGACTAATGCTCGACGGAGAAATGGTTTTAACCCATCAAAGAAACGATCAATATTACTTCTTGGGTTACGAATATAATCACCAGCGTACCTCGCTAACCATGTAAAGTTAGCCTCATACTTTGTGACATTCTCATCCTCCTTTTGTCTCAGACTCAGAAATTGCCTTTCCATATCTGCTCGATGGTCGCGAGGGAAGTATTTTTCTAAAAACAGATCTTTGAACTCCCTCCATTACATATTTGATACTTCATCATCTTCCTTCATGTTCTGAATCAATGACCACCATTGATCAGCATCTCCAGTGAGGCGGTAAACTGCCATGATAACTTTTTCCCTTTCACTGCTCCCCAAAGCCTGAAATATTTTCTCTAGGGAAAATATCCATTGCTCAGCTACTAAGGGATTTGTATTCCCATTGAACGTTGGTGGTTGTTTCCTCATGAATCGATCTAACATTGATCCTCCACGCTGCGGATCAGGGTGCTCCATACGGGTAAGGTTATTATTCATAACCTGAGTAAGTTGTCCCAGTATGGTGATTAGCTGATCGGCACCAGTTGTATCACCAGCCCCACTATAATTATCTTGAGCAGGAGGGCAATCCCTACATGGAGTACGTGCATTGATACGGTTTCCATTTCTTCCACTAGGCGCCATTTCTAAACAATGGCATAAACTAGATCAGTTTATGAATCAAAATACATAATCCCATACTTATAAAACACTTAACATAAATTGAACTATTTATGGATATAATCCATAATCATAAAAATGTTTTCTTTGAGGAAGTATATACTCATAAACCCTTCATAATGATTTGTAAAGAAAATGAGAGTTATCCTAAGCATATCCCCCGGGAGTGTCGTAACCAAGAGTGCAGCAAGGCCCGTTGTCGTGCACCAGTTCCCGTTCGAGTCTAGCTCAAAGCGGTGTTTTCGAGTTTTACCCCTAGGTACATCTGTGCCAGAGCCGCCTCTACCTGCTCGTATCCAGACAGGGATGTATTGCTCGGAAAACTCACAAAATCTCTACAATACCAAAATTCTAGGAAGTTCTTCTATACTAATCCTCAAAGTTCATCTTAGGTCTACGTGCTCTAATCAGAGTTTATCTAAATCTAGCTTCCAAGGTTTGTACTAAACTTCCTCTGATACCAACTGTAACGCCCCGACCCCAGCTACCCAGAGTCGGTGCATTACTTCATAACATTGTCATGATCACAAGAAAGATCAAATCTCGAAAGGTCGATTGGTTTAGTAGCCTTGGAAACACTAGATATATTCATAAGTTTTACATTACATCATAAAATGAAAAACTAATACAACAAAATAATGTTTCCACAATCCACACTATTAAACCCTCATAAAATCCCTGCAGGTCATTCATAACTTACTTCTTCACATCCTGGGAAAAATAAAACATAGAAAAGGGGTGAGCTCAAATGCCCAGTAAGGATAACAATATAGCGGAAACTTTCATAAATAAGAATAAACATTTAAGGCAATGCATTACTAAAACAAAAGCCTTTTAAACTTTAACTTCAACATGGTATGGCAAAAGTAAAATGAAATAATTCCATTTACTGATTCACATGGATATTCTACTAATCGAATAATCACATGCAAAAATCAATAACCACTTTCATAATGTTGGAATGCATAATGCCAGACTATCATAACCACATAGTCAAGGCCTCGTGCCAAGACTAAAAATAAGATTTTGTCAAGGCCTTGTGCCAAGACACTAGTTTGTCTCATGAGACCTACCGATGCATCGAGGAGCTACAGCGGGCTCCACCCATCACTTATTAAGTCCAATGCATTCCCATATGAAAAGGTTTAAACATAACATAAACATTCGTATTAAAACTAGCATACAAAATGTCAATAATTTCACCATAAACTATGAATGGTATAAAAATAACACATCCACAGTCAAACATATCAAAAAACCTTCAATACAATATAGAAGTTTTGTATCATAATAAATCAACTTCAAATAATCTTAAAATCCATCAAAGGATGTTGACATAGATGAAATCAAAATTCTTTTTAAAGAAGTATCTCCTTTTATTTTGAAATCATTTAAGATCCATATAAAATAAAACATTTTCTTTGAAAATATTCTTATAAGCTTGTATGGAAAGCTTTGACGATTTTATAACGGCGGAAAATAACCGCACCCGCCGTATAAGTTAAAAAAAACATTCTTACCTCAATTCTGTCTAAAAGGTTAAAAAGGACCTTGTTTTGAAAATGACGGAAAGATTCCTTTATAAACCTCTTATAAAAAGTCAAACAAGGGTATAAATGACTTTAACCCATATTCTTGTAAATAGTAAAAATGTTTTGAAATACATTTCGAAGAAACATGGATGTGGATGATAAAGAGGTCCCAGTAGATTATTACGTATAATACAACCTCGGATAATGAAGGGATTGTGAAATAACCCTTACCTTGTACTTTTCCTTGGTTGGGGTAGGTTAACCTCCTGTATAATAGTGAAATAATTGTTACTAAATTATACAAGAATCATATACATTAATATGATATCATATATGATCTTTTAATATTGATTTGATAATAATATCTTAGTATTATCGCCGTTTCGGGTGTTAACTTACTCATTTTCTTTATATGTTTTGTTACATAAGTCATGTTTGTTGTATCTTATTCATATCCAGAATGATATCAAGTCCTTAAACATCATTTTTAAATAATTAAATGATAATTATACTTGAATGGATACGATGGAGAATGAATCTCATCGCGTTCGTGGAGACGGTAGTCCGTACGTACGCACGAATGCTACTTCCATTTAATTTTTATTTTAAAAGAATCGAATCCAAATGATACATAGGTATATTACTATTCCAGTATAATATAATATTTTATATTTGTTACTTAAGTTCATTAACACCATCCTTTATACGTTCCATGTGTGGTATGAATGAGTCATATCATTTTAAGGGGGCGGTAGTCCGCACTTCCTCAAATGAAATTATCGTATGTATATACAACATGAAACGAATAATGGTATGAAATAAAATGGAATTACAGAAGCTTATATATAAAATATATATCATTAATATCATATTTAATTACAGTGTCATCATAATGGCCCCCATGAGAGGCGGTAAGATGTATTTGAACAATCATCGTTTCGTGAGGCGTTAGTTTGCCATCCACAGAAACATTATGTTCATCATCCATTAGATGGAGTTGTGTGTATGTGTAGTTTGAATCCTTCTTATAACAACATCCTAGTATATTGAGGATACTGGTGTTGTTACAAAAGAAAGGAAATAAAAAGAGTTTGGGGGTTGAAGAAGCAAAATAAATGAAAATAATTTAAGAGAAATCGTTACCTTTAATTTAGGTAACTCACTTTGGTTGGAACCAAAGGACTTGTTGAAATGCTTTCTGCCTAAGGGGAAGCTTCAAGGAGGAGGAGAGAGATGTGGGGAGCTTAGTTGGGTAGAGTTTGGATGAGCCAAGTGGCTTGAGAGGTGTGAGGAATGAGTAGAAGTGGTCTCCTTTTATAAGGGAGAAGAGGGGCTCTTTAGGAAAGAGTGAAAGTATTACTTTATAATATAATTATATTCGGTTTATAATGGTCCAAAAATCATTGAGGTCGAAGATAAGATGACTAATATTCTAAATAACATCAACCAATAAGAACTGGACAGGTTTTAGATAATATTTTAATCATTATAATATTATTTATTTCAATGATTTATTAATGAGGTAAACATTGCATCATTATTGTGTCATTAATAATTTAACTTATTTGATGTCTAAAAATTATAAATAAAATATCATCATGTAGGAAATATTTTTAACTTTCTAATGAATATTTATAATCGAAAATCCAACATGTATAACCCTATGTAAAAATTGTTCTTCTAAAAGATGTAAGCTTATGCCATTTTTATTTTTATTTTAACTTTATTAATATAATGTGTCCCTACCACATACAAGTGGCTCCAAGGGGTCCCCAAATTGACCCAAGGATGCCCATGGTCGGGTATGTGTCCACCAATAAGGTTAGGACACGTTTTAGGGTAATTTTTTATTATTATAATATTATTGTTTAACCCTTATTTACCGGATTTACCCTTTAACCATGGTAAATAAAATATTTACCACAGTAACTATTCAAAATGTCTAAAAATAAAAGTTACCTATTTACACAATTTGAACATCCTGATTCCAAATATGGAATCCATTTTCCTAAATTCAAAACACAGAAGTGGCAGAAATTAATTTAAAATTAATTCCCGCTGTCAAAACAAAAAGCGTGTTTTTAAGAGGTAATAACTATCAAAAGATTGACACTTGTTTATGTTTGGTTTAATTGTAAAATTATGTCCAATGACCAACATTATATTAAATGGTAAAAATATATTCTAAATATACTTTAAAACCACTCAAATTCATAATTTATCACTATTAATTATTTTGGTTAAAAAAGTTGTTTTTAATTAAAATTTAGTAATTTTCACTATTCATCAAAATATGAAAGTTATCCGAAATGTACCAAAATTTCACCTTAGGCTAAATTCGATATTCCGAATCCAAAAATGAAGTCCATTTTCAAATATAAAATATATATAATTTCAAAAAGTAGGTGTTACTATTCATAACGGCTAGTTTGATTAGTTATGGTGTGTTAGAACTCGGTGTTGCGTACAACACACGCTATCACATTATTCAAAGAGAAGCGTACCGTAGAAGCTTGGGGTGTTACATTATAGAGAGTTAATCCCATGGGAATTTATTCACATAAGAAACCATGTGAATGGAAGGATTAATTTGAAGAAAATTCTGCTATTGAATGAAAACGAAGTGGTAGGAGGTTATTTGTGCATTTGACATTCATGCACGAGTTTGAGTGTATAAAAAATGATGTAACATGTGATTTTTATCACATACACTGGTTGAGATCATGATAGAGGAAATTTTATCATTTTCATCTTAATTATTTTTTAGGAATACCATGTGGAATTTAAAACACTGAAATATATTTCATGGAATATTTAGTAGGACAAAAGCTGCTGATTTTCCAGACTTATAAGGTGGTGATTCACTTCTATAAGAGGAGATCTCCCAAGATTGAGAGATGATATTTTTTCTAATGATTTCAGTGAGATCTCTTTTTTGGGAAATTAATGCATCTCCATTAGTTCTATTACATGAGGAAGAAAATTTCCAAGAGCCTCTCCTGTACAGGAATAAGGCTTGTTATGTGGTCATTTATGGCATGAATAATATTCATGAAATTCTTGCTTGAAGAATAAAAGTTTCATTATGTCATGTTGTGTTTCATCCTTCATGACTGAATGATTGTTTGGATGTTCTATGAACTAGTGATTATTTAATACTATCACAAAATATTATGTGAAGAAGGTATTTCATGTACTCAATTACAAGAATAGAAATAATCATCCATGAAGCACAATTTCCTTCATGAAGAATTACTTTCACATAGTCACATTTTAATGGAGATAAAAGGAGTTTTTTTATATACTTAATTTAATGAAATGATTTATTTGATAAGGTCACATTAAAATTTATATAAAGAATAAGTTACACATATCCATTTCGGTCTACATGAAGAGGAAGGAGAAAGAGACTTTGGGTATTCTTGTTTACATCACAAGGAACTACACAAAAAATTCTGACAATATATGTTGATATTGAAAAAATTATACACATACCTACCTGAAGGTGTGCATGTATGTGGTTACCTATCATGTTAACATACATTGATAGAACTGACCATATGTGTAAAACAAAACTAAAGCATATAAGTCATCCTAAAGTTGGATAGTGAAGAATATCATGATAAAAACCAAAAAAATCATAAAAATTATTAAGGGTGGTAAATTTTTATTTGATAAAGGATACTATATTGAGTAATTTAGTCAAAGTATTACACTATTATGAGAACATTTTTGGAATTGTTTGAGGAGTCCCGCACTTAAATTGTATATCTCATATTGTTTGATGAAGATCAAAAATAGAAGTACATTTGCTGATCAAATTGATATCTGGTTATTATCATTTAGGTCAAATGAGAATTATTAGATTAATCAATCCATAATACATTCATATCATGGATGTTGAAGAAAAATAAGAATTGTGGATTTTAATTTTCCACTAGGAAGAAGAATAGCTACTTGCCTGCTGTTATGCAAGTGACAAGTAAAAAACAATTAAGTGAAGAGAAATGAAACATTGTGACATCCATATGAAGTCTCAACAGGTAGAGGAATGATTTGGTGTTTCAAAAATTTAAGAAGGTCCAGATTGTTTTATGATGTAGTATAAAGAACTAGATAAGTGCAGTAAAATAAGAACTTCCAATTTACTATAGTGTGATGTAGGTGAATGATTATTCCCTTCCTTTTATAACCACATTAAAGGATTTTTTTCCAACGGTTATGTTGTATTGGATTTTTTCCAAACCATTCCAAGGAAGTGATACACTTGTTGAGTTTTGAACCTTGTAAAAATATTATGTTCCATCATTACAAGCATTTATTGAATTTCTTATAGTAAGGAAAATAGAAAAATAAAATATATATTTTAATAGGTCTAAGAGGTAAAAGGGATAAAAGTTATACTTAGTGAAGAAGTTCCTAACTCTAGTTCACCATTATCGATGTTGAGTATATCCTAAATTAGTCCTTTCATTTAGTACACATATTTATTAAATTGATTGATTAAGATAACATTCAAAAGTTTAATATTAGTTAGATATGTAATGGTCATGCTTGGTAACCTTGCACTATATTGGATTAACCAATGTAAATGAAGATTGATAATCGATATTATTGTTGAATAATTATTGATAAATAATATCTAATTATAGATTTATAGTAGATGGAAATATGGATTTGAAAAAAATCACATTATTTTATAATTCATACCTATGGGGTTATTTATTTTATAGATAAACACATAATTCATATCTGAAAGTAAATACATATATAATTCAGAATTAAATTCAAAATTCAGAATTGAATATATACCTTCAAGTATAACACATAATTCATACATGCAAGTAAATACATACAGAATTCATAATTGAATTCAAAATTCAGAATTGAATACATACCTAAAATTATAACACATAATTCATACCTTCAAGTAAATATATAAAAAATTCAGAATTGAATTTAGAATTCAATAACTGAAACTATAACACATAATTCATAAGGTAATTAAATACATACATAATTGAATTCATAATTCAATTCAGAATTTAATTTATAATTCAGAAGTTAATTACCTTGTGCAATACAGAATTCTGAATTGAATTATGAATTGAATACATATAGAATTTAATTATGAATTATGAATATAATACATACAAAATTGAATATATAATTATGTATGTGTTATACAGAATTATGAATACATCCAGAATTCTGAATTATGTATAGTGTATTCAATTCAGAATTAAATACATACAAAATATAATTATGTATAACACATACAGAATTGAATTCAAAATTCAGAAGGTAATTACCCTGGGCAATTAAAATACACTATACACAATTCAGTGGTACATATCAGTGTTACTCATTACTACTATGATAGGTGGGTGGATTTGATCAATGTCATGTGCTTGTCCAATAACAATTTACGTCATTGAGAACTAGTAAAATATATTAGGATCAGACTAGGTTTCATGATTCTTAGATTCCCAATAGCTTGAAGTTGTTTAATTTAAATTCATTAAGATGAGATTATAAACCTTTTTCAATCTCAATGGGATAGGAGGAACTGTGTAAAAAATATGAATTAGGGAAGGTCTTACCCTTAGGCGAGGAATAGTAAATCAAGGGAATTACAATAAATCCTATGGGATAATGTGGTTCTATAGTGAGAAGTGGCATATGGACTTGGTGATGAACTTTTGATAGTATAGGGTGGAAGAAGCATGGAATATCATGAAGTTCAGACCCAATTATAGAGTTTGGGGTGAATCTTTGGGTATGAAATTATAATATTCAATGGGTGAAAATTCTTGGGTGATAATAGACATATATACTGGTTTGGGTGTTATAAACTACGAAAAATCAAAGTACAACATAGTATAAAATGAAAAACCCAGCATAAAAACTATTGGGTGTTAAAAAATGAAACTGAACTAAACAAAAAGTACAATTTGAAAAAAATAAAAATGTAAACATAGTGTATGGAGATTTAGATAAAAGCATGAAATGTCTAGAAGCATCAATTCGACACATGCGGGAAACAAAGAGCATGTAATACATCTTGTTTCACAACACACTGACTCTAAACCTGGTACTTAATCATTTTGGGATCTAGCCCCATGCCTTATACCCATCCTAATATCCATATCAACCTTATTAGTGTTATGTCACATACATATGGACCAAACCATCACATTGAAATCACCCAACACAATGAAAAAATCTAAAATAAATGGAGGCAGAAGAGATAACTCAGCTACAATGTACTGATTTGAAGTGAAAGAACAAAAATTACTTGAATCAAAGACATATCACTGGTTGGGAAGTAGGGTTCATATCCTGGGGAGGTCTAGTTTAGGGAAAAATGTTAGATATGAGTTCTGGAAGAAGTGCACTCAGGAATTAGGGTTGAAAACCTAGAGATATCCGTTTGGGAGGAAGTGACTTGTGAATTGGTCGGGAAGTAGGGTTCAAGGAGATATCTATCAGAGGAGGAGGAGAGATCTACTCGCGAATCAGTTAGGGAGTAGGGTTCGAGGATATATCTATTGGAGGTGGAGGAGAGATCTTCTTGAGAATTGGTCTGGAAGTAGGGTTTGAGGAGATATCTACTAGAGGAGGATATATGTGCTTGGGAATCAGTCAGGAAGTAGGGTTCTGTTGGAGGAGGAGAGATCCATAGATAATTGGGGTTTTTTCCAATGGTTATTAAAAACTGTAGGTAAAGGTTTGATATTACAACAGTTTGAAAAACCGTAGGAATAGGTTGGGAAATTATATACCTTTCCCAATAGTTTAGCAAAACCATTGGGAAAATCCAAGTTAAATTAGCAATGCCAATGGTTCACTAGAACCGTTGGTATGGCTTCTTTATCCCAACCGTTTTTTCAAAACGCTGGGAAAGAAGTGTTATTAAAAGTTGGATTTCCACCAGTGATAACTTTTAATTCGGGTGTCTGTTTAGCCTCTACCACATATCAAATTAAAGCCTGCGGAAAACTCTATGCCATTTAGGTTTGGTACCAACTCTTCGAGTATTATACCCCCTTTTATTTTTCTAGAAAGTCATAGAATGCCTCCAAAATAGAGGGATTGTGGAGTTCCTCCACGGTCTGTACTGTTCTGTTATATTCAGTAAAAAAATTTACATACAATATCATAATAATCATTATTATACTCACATAAAATTTTAAATGCACACAGAAAAAGGGTGCAACACAGAAAAAAAAGGTGTAACACAAGTACTTCCTAGGAGGTCACCATCCCAATACTACTCTCACCTAAGCACACTTAAGTGAAAAGTTCTAATGAAATCTGGTACAATAATAATGGTGTGATCACACCCAACAACACACATACATTCTTTTTAAATATTTGAAAGATCTATCAATGTTATCATATTATTTATTATTTATTATTTATAATTTTAATTATTTATAATTCTTCAATTAATAAATATTTACAATCATTAGTTAATAATATTTTTAAAATGAAAACAAATTGTCAATAAATTGAAGAACAAAATTCAGCATAAAATGACCATAACTTCTCATTAGGGAGTCTATTTCTGCTCCACAACCAGTCAAATGGAAGCCTATCAAATGAGGTAAAACCACGTGATATTTAAATCCATTGGTAATGAAAAGAAAAAAATATATTCAGATTTCAAAAGTCAAAAATTGAACTTGAACTTGAAATGGTCATAACTTTTAATCTGGGTGTTCGTTTGGGCTCTACCACATATCAAACCAAAGCCTGTGGTGAGATCTATTCCATTTATGTCTAGTAACAAATATTTGAGTATTTTACCCCTTTTTATTTCGCCAAAAAGTCATGGAATACCTTCGAAACAGAGGGACCATGTAGCTCCTCCACGGTCTATGTTATTTTGTTATATTCAGTAAAACAAATTACGTACAATATCATAAAAATCATTATTATACTAACATAGAATTTTAAATGGATGAAAAAAAGGGTGAAACACAGAATAAAAATTTGTAGCACGAGTACTTCCCTGGAGGTCACCCATCACAATATCACTCTCACCCGAGCACACTTAACTGTAAAGTTCTAATGGGATCGAGTGCATTAATGCTGGTGTGATCGCAACCAATGACACACATACATTCTTTTTAAATATTTTAAAGAGATGTAAATTATTCTCATATTATTTATTATTTATAATTTTAATTATTTATAATGTGTCAATTAAAATATATTTTCAATCATTAGTTAATAATATTTTTAAACTGATAAAAAATCGTCAATAAGTTGAAGAACAAACTTCGACATCAAATGACCATAACTTCTCATCTAGGAGTCCATTTCAGCTCTACAACCATTCAAATAAAAACTTATCAAATGAGATAAAACCATGTGATATTTAAATCATGTGTTAATGAAAGAAAAAAAATTTATTTAGATTTCAAAAGTTAAAAATCGAACTCGAACTTCAAAAAACTATAACTTTTAATTCGGGTGTCTGTTTGGGCTCTACCACATATCAAACCGAAGTTTCCGGTGAGATCTATTCCATTTAGGTATGGTAACAACTCTTCAAGTATTGTACCCATTTTTATTCCTCCAGAAATTCCCAAAATTCCTCCAAAACAGAGGGACCACAAAGCTCATCCACGGTCTGTGCTGTTCTGTTATATTCGGGAAAAACATTTATGTACAATATCATAATAATCATTATTATACTCACATAAAATTTGAAATACAAACAATAAAAGGGTGAAATGCAGAAAAAAGGGTGCAACATAAGTACTTCCCAGGATGTCAAACATCCCTATACTACTCTTGCCCAAGCACGCTTAAGTGCAGAGTTCTAATGGGATCTCGTGCAATAATTATGGTGTGATCGCACCCAACGACACACATACGTTATTTTTTAATATTTGAAAGATCTATCAATGATTATCATATTATTTATTATTTATTATTTTTAATTTTAATTATTTATAATGCGTCAATTAATAAATATTTTCAATCATTTGTTAATAATATTTTTAAACTGAAGACAAATCGTCAATAAGTAGAAGAACAAACTTCGACATCAAATGACCATAAATTTTCATCAGGGAGTCCATTTCAGATCCACAACCAGAAAAATAGAATTTTATCAAATGATCTATAACCACGTGATATTTAAATCATGTGGCAATGAAAGGGAAAAAATATATTCAAATTTCAAAAGTTGAAAATCAAACTCTGACTTCAAACGGCCATTACTTTTAATCTGGGTGTCCGTTGGGGCTCTACCACATATCAAATCTAAGCATGTGGCAAACTCTACGCCGTTTAGATCTGGTACCAACTATTCGAGTATTTTACTCCTTTTTATTCCACCATTAATTCTTGTAATGACTCAAAAATAGAGGGACCGTGGAGCTCCTCCACGGTCTGTGATGTTCTATTATATTCAGTAAAAAAATTTACATACAATACCATAATAATCCTTATTATACTCCACGGTCTGTGCTATTCTGTTATATTCGGGAAAAACATTTGTGTACAATATCATAATAATCATTATTATACTCACATAAAATTTGAAATACAAACAATAAAAGGGTGAAATGCAGAAAAAAGGGTGCAACATAAGTACATCCCAGGATGTCAAACATCCCTATACTACTCTTGCCCAAGCACACTTAAGTGCAGAGTTCTAATGGGATCTCATGCAATAATTATGGTGTGATCGCACCCGACGACACACATACATTATTTTTTTAATATTTGAAAGATCTATCAATGATTCTCATATTATTTATTATTTATTATTTGTAATTTTAATTATTTATAATGCATCAATTAATAAATATTTTCAATCATTTGTTAATAATATTATTAAACTGAAAACAAATCGTCAATAAGTAGAAGAAAAAACTTTGACATAAAATGACCATAAATTTTCATCAGGGAGTCCATTTCAGATCCACAACCAGACAAATCGAGTTTTATCAAATGATCTATAACCACGTGATATTTAAATCATGTGGAAATGAAAGGGAAAAAATATATTCAAATTTCAAAAGTTGAAAATCAAACTCTGACTTCAAACGGCCATAACTTTTAATCTGGGTGTCCGTTTGGGCTCTACCACATATCAAATCTAAGAATGTGGAAAACTCTACGCCGTTTAGATTTGGTACCAACTATTCGAGTATTGTACTCCTTTTTATTCCACCATTAATTCCTGGAATGACTCTAAAACAGAGGGACCGTAGAGATCCTCCACGGTTTGTGATGTTCTATTATATTCAGTAAAAAAATTTACATACAATACCATAATAATCCTTATTATACTCACATAAAATTTGAAATACAGGAAAAAAGGTTGCAATGAAGAAAAAAAGGGTGCAACACAAGTACTTCCCAGGAGGTCACCCATCCTAGTACTACTCTCATCTAAGCACGCTTAATTACAGAGTTTTACTGGGATCTAGTGTATGAATACTATTGTGATCGCACCCAACAACACACATACATTCTTTTTAATTTTTTGAAAGAGCTATCAATGATTCTCATATTATTTATTATTTATAATTTTAATTATTTATAACGCGTCAATTAAAAAATATTTACAATCATTAGTTAATAATATTTTTAAACTGAAAACAAATTTTCAATAGGTAGAAGAAGAGACTTCGACATCAAATGACTATAACTTCCCATTCAGGATTCTATTTAAGCTCCACAACGAGTCAAATCTAAGCTTATCAAATGTAATAAAATCACCTGATATTTAAATAACGTGGTAATGAAAGGAAAAATATATATTCAGATTTTAATAGTCGAAAATCAAACTCGAACTTTAAACGGTCATAAATTTTAATTCAGGTGTCCGTTTGGGCTCTACCACATATCAAATCAAATCTTGCGGTGAGATTTATGATGTTTAGGTCTGATACCAACTCTTTGAGTATTGTACCCCTTTCTATTCTGCCAAAAAGTCCCATAATTCCTCTGAAACAGAGGGACCGTGGATCCCCTCCATGGTCTGTGTTGTTCTGTTATATTCAGTTTAAAATTTTACATACAATATCATAATTATCATTATTATATTCACATAAAATTTGAAATGCATGCAAAAAAGGGTGCAACGCATAAAAAAAGGGTGCAATACGAGTACTTCCCAGAAGGTCACCGATCCTAGTACAACTCTAACCCAAGCACACTTTATTGTAGATTTCTAATGGTATCTAGAGTATTAATGCTGGTGTGATCGCACCCAACGTCACACATACATTCTTTTTAAATATTTTAAAGAGCTGTTAATGATTCTCATATTATTTATTATTTATTATTTATAATTTTAATTTTTTATAATGTGTCAATTAATAAATATTTACAATCATTAGTTAATAATATTTTTAAACTAAAAAAAATCGTTAATAAGTTGAAGAACATAATTCGACCTCAAATGACCATAACTTCTCATTCGGGAGTCCATTTAAGCTCTAAAACTAGTCAAATTGAAGCTTATCAAATGAGCTAAAACCAAGAAAATTTTAAATTATCTGGTAATGAAAGGAAAAAATATATTCATATTTAAAATGTCAAAAATCAAACTCGAACTTGAAACGCCCATAAATTTTAATCCGAGAGTCCATTTGGGCTCTACAACAAATCAAATTGAAGCCTGTGGTGAGCTATATGCCGTTTAGGCCTGGTACCGACTTTTCGAGTATTGTACTCCTTTTTTTTCCACCAAAAAGTCTAGGAATGCCTCTAAAATAGGGGGACTGTGGAGCTCTCCCACATCCTGTGCTATTCTGTTATATTCAGTAAAACATTTTATGTACAATATCATAATAATCATTATTATACTCACATAAAATTTGAAATGCAGGCAAAAAAGGCTAAAAATCATAAAAATATGGGTGCAACACGAGTACTTCTTGGGAGGTCACCCATTCGAGTACTAATCTCACCCAAGCATGCTTAAGTGGAGAGTTCTAATGGGATCTGGTGCATTAATGATGGTGTGAGCACACCCAATGACACACATAAATTATTTTTAAATATTTGAAAGAGCTTTCAATGATTCCCATATTATTTATTATTTATAATTCATCAATTAATAAATATTTACAATCATTATTTAATAATATTTTTGAACTAAAAACAAATCGTCAATAAGTTAAAGAATAGAATTCGACATCAAATAACCATAACTTCTCATCCGAGAGTCCATTTCAGCTCGAAAACCAATCAAAACGAAGATTATCAAATGATATAAAACCACATGATATTTAAATCATGTGGCAATGAAAGGAAAAAAATATATTCAGATTTAAAAAGTCAAAAATCGAACTCGAACTTCAAATGACCATAACTTTTAATCCAGGTGTCCATTTGGGCTCTACCACATATCAAATCGATGCCTACGGCGATCTCTATGCTGTTTAGTTCTAGTACCAAATCTTCAAGTATTGTACCCCTTTTTATTTCACCAAAAAGTCCAAAAATTCCTCATAAAGAGAGGGACCGTTGATCTCCTCCATGGTCTATACTGTTCTGTTATATTCAGTAAAACATTTTACGTATAATCTCATAATAATCATCATTATACTCACATAAAGTTTGAAATGAAAGAAAAAAAGGGTGTGACTTAAAAAAAATGGTGCTACACAAGTACTTACCATGAGTTCACCCATCCTAGTACTACTCCTACCCAAGAACGCTTAACTTTAGATTTTTAATGAGATATGGTACATTAATAATCATGTGGTCACACCCAATGACACACATACATTATTTTTAAATATTTTAAAGTGCTGTCAATGATTCTCATATTATTTATTATTTATTATTTATAATTTTAATTATTACAATGTCTCAATTAATAAATATTTACAATCAATAGTTAATAATATTTTTAAAATGAAAACAAATCGTCAATAAGTTGAAGAACAGACTTCAACATCAAATGACCAAAACTACTCATCTGGGAGTTTATTTAAACTCTACATCCTGTAAAATTGAAGCTTATCAAATGAGCTAAAACCATACGATATTTAAATTGGGTGGTAATGAAAGGAAAAAATATATTCATATTTCAAAATTCCAAAATTGAACTCAAACTTCAAACGACCATAAATTTTAATTCAGGTGTCTGTTTGGGCTCTACCACATATCAAATCGAAACATGTGGTTAGATCTACGTTGTTTAGGTCTGGTACTAATTCTTCGAGCATTGTACCCATTTTTATTCCACCAAAAACTCCTAGAATGCCTCCAAATAGAGGGACCATGGATCTCCTCCACGGTTTGTGAGGTTATCTTATATTCATTAAAAACATTTACGTGCAATATCGTAATAATAGTTATTATACTCACATAAAATTTGAAATTCAAGAAAAAAGGGTACAATACAGAAAATAGGGTGTAACATGTGTACTTATCAAGAGGTCACTCATCCTAGTATTACTCTCACCCAAGCATGGATAACTGTAGAGTTCTAATGGGATCCGGGGAATTAATGCTTGTGTGATGACACCCAATAACACACATAAATTCTTTTTAAATATTTTAAAGAGGTGTTAATGATTATCATTTTATTTATTATTTATTATATATTATATATTATTTTAATTATTTATAATGTGTCAATTAATAAATATTTACAATCATTAGTTAATAATATTTTTAAACTAAAAACAAATCGTCAATAAGTGGAAGAAGATACTCTGACATCAAATGACCTAAACATCTCATCTTAGAGTCCAATTCCGCTCCATAACCAGTAAAATTGAAGATTATCAAATGAGCTAAAACCATGCGATATTTAAATCATGTAGTAATGAAAGGAAAAAAATATAGTTAGATTTCAAAAGTTGAAAATCAAACTCGAACTTCAAACGACCATAACTTTTAATCCGAGTGTCCGTTTGGGCTCTACCCCATATCAAATTGAAGCATTCGGTGAGATCTATGCTATTTAGGTCTGATACCAACTCTTTGACTATTTTACCCTATTTTATTACACCAGAAACTCCCAGAATGCCTCCGAAATAGAGGGACCATGTAGCTCCTCCACGGTCTGTGTTGTTCTGTTATATTCAATAAAAAAAATTTACGTACAATATCATAATAATCATGTTCATACTCACATAAAATTTGAAATGAATGAAAAAAATGGTGCAAGACAGAAATAAGGGTGCAACACGGGTACTTATCAGGAGGTCACCTATCAGTGTACTACTCGCCCAAGCATGCTTAACTACATAGTTCTAATGAAATCTGGTGTATTAATGTTGGTGTGATCGCACCCAACAACACTCATACATTCTTTTTAAATATTTTAAAGAGTTATTTATGATTCTAATATTATTTATTATTTATATTTTTAATTATTTATAATGCATCAATTAATAAATATGTACAATCATTTGTTAATAATATTTTTAAACTGAAAACAAATCGTTAATAAGTTAAAGAATAGACTTCGACATCAAATGACCATAACTTCTCATCCAGGAGTCCATTTAAGCTCAAAAACAATTCAAATAGAAGCTTATCAAATGAGCTAAAACCACACGATAATTAAATCATGTGGTAATTAAAGGAAAAAAATATTTAGATTTCAAAATTCAAAAATCGAACTCAAACTTCAAACAACCATAAATTTTAATTCGGCTATCTGTGTGGGCTCTAACACATATCAAATCGAAGCCTTCAGCAAGATCTACACCATTTAGGTCTAGTACCAACTCTTCGAGTATTGTACTATCTTTTATTCTTACAAAAACTCCTATAATGTCTTCGAAACAAAGGGACCATGGAGATCCTCCACAGTCTATACAGTTCTATTATATTCAGTAAAACAATTTACGTACAATACCATAATAATCATTATTATACTCACATATAATTTGAAATGCAAGAAAAAAGGGTGCAAGGAAGAAAAAAAAGGTGCAACATGAGTACTTCCCAAGAGGTCACCCATACTAGTACTACTCTCACCCAAGCATGCTTAACTGTAGAGTTCTAATGGGATCTGGTAAATTAATGCTGTTGTGATCAAACCCAACAATACACATACATTCTTTTTAAATATTTTAAATAGATTTCAATGATTCTCATATAATTAATTATTTATTATTTATAATTTTAATTATTTATAATGCATTAATTAATTAATATTTACAATCATTAGTTAATAATATTTTTAAACTAAAAAAAATCATCAATAATTTTAAGAACAAACTTTGACATTAAGTGACCATAACTTCTCATCCGGGAGTCCATTTCAGCTTCACTACTAGTAAAATCAAAGCCTATAAAATTAGATAAAACCACTCGATATTTAAATCATGTGGTAATGAAAGGAAAAAAAATATATTCAGATTTCAAAAGTAAAAAATCGAACTCGAACTTCAAACGACCACAACTTTTAATCAGTGTGTCTGTTTGGGCTCTACCACATATCAAATCGAATCCTATAATGAGATCTACACCATTTAGGTCTAGTACCAACTCTTCAAGTAATGTACCCCTTTTTATTCTGCCAGAAAGTCCAGGAATACCTTCGAAACAAAGGGACTGTGGAGCTTCTCCACAGTCAATGATGTTATGTTATATTCAGTAAAAAAATTTACATACAATATCATAATAATCATTAGTTTACTCACATAAAATTTGAAATGCACATAAAAAAAGGGTGCAATGCAGAGAAAAAGGTGCAACACGAGTACTTCCTAGGAGGTCACCCATCCTAGTACTACTCTCACCCAAGCATGCTTAACTGTAGAGTTCTAATGGGATCTGATGAATTAATATTGGTGTGATCACATCCAATGTGCTTAACTGCAGAGTTATAATGGGATCTGGTGTATTAATGTTTATGTGATCGCACCCGACGATACACATATATTCTTTTTAAATATTTGAAAGAGATCTCAATGATTCTCATATTATTTATTATTTATTATTTTTAATTTTAATTATTTATAATGCATAAATTAATAAATATTTATAATCATTAGTTAATAATATTTTTGAACAGAAAAAAATCGTCAATAAGTTGAAAAACAGACTTTGACATCAAATGACCATAACTTCTCATCTGGGAGTTCATTTCAACTCCACAACTAGTCAAATCGAAGCTTATAAAATGAGATAAAACTAGGCAATATTTAAATCATGTGGTAATGAAAGGAAAAAAATATATTCACATTTCAAAGTCGTAAATCGATCTTTCACTTCAAACGAACATAAATTTTATTCCGGGTATCTGTTTGGTCTCTACCACATATCAAATCGAAGCCTGCAGCGATCTGTACACTATTTAGGTCTTGTAACAAATCTTCAAATATTGTACCCCTTTTTATTCCATCAGAAAGTCCTGGAATTACTCTGAAACAGAGGGACTGTGGAGCTCCACCACGGTCTGTGCTATTCTATTATATTCAGTAAAACAATTTAGATATAATATCATAATAATCATTTTTGTACTCACATAAAATTTTAATTTCTCGCAAAAAAGGGTAAAATGCTGAAAAAATGGGTGCAACACGAGTACTTCCTAGAAGGTCACTGATCCTAGTACTACTCTCACCCAAGCACGGTTAACTGCAGAGTTCTAATGGGATATGGTGCATTAATGCTGGTGTGATCGTACCCAACTGCACACATACATTATTTTTAATTATTTAAAAGATCTATCAATGATTATCATATTATTTATTATTTATTATTTATAATTTTAATTATTTATAATTCGTCAACTAACAAATATTTACAATCATTAGTCAACAATATTTTTAAACAGAAAACAAATGGCCAATAAGTTGAAGAACAAACTTTGACATCAAATGACCATAATTTCCCATTCGGGAGTCCATTTCATTTCCACAACCAGTCAGATCAAAGCATGTCGAATGAGTTAAAACCACATGATATTTAAATCATGTGGTAATGAAAGGAAAAATATATATTCATATTTCAAAAGTTGAAAATCGAACTCGAACTTCAAATGACCATAACTTTTAATCTATGAGTCTCTTTGGCCTCTTCCACATATCAAATCAAAGTCTGCGGCAAGATCTCCGCCATTTAGGTCTGGTACCAACACTTCGAGTATTGTGCCCCTTTTTATTTTTCCAAAAAATCCTAGAATGCCTCTGAAAGAGAGGGACTGTGGAGCTCCTCCACAGTCTGTGTTGTTATGTTATATTCAGTAAAAACTTTTACGTATAATATCATAATAATCATTATTATACTCACATAAAATATGAAATGCATGAAAAAAAATGTGTAACACAGAAGAAAGGGTGCAACATGAGTACTTCTCAGGAAGTTACCCATCCTAATACTACTCTCGCCCAATCACGCTTAACTAGTGAGTTCTAATGGGATAAGGTGCATTAATGTTTGTGTGATCGCACCCAATGAGAGACATACATTCTTTTTAAATATTTGAAAGAGATATGAATGATTCTTATTTTATTTCTTATTTATAATATTAATTATTTTTAACAATTCAATTAATAAATATTTACAATCATTAGTTAATAATATTTTTAAACTGAAAGAAAATCTTCAATAAGTTGAAGAACAAACTTCGACATCAAATGACAATAACTTCTCATCCTCGAGTCCATTTCATTTCCAAAACCAGTAAAATTGAAGTTTATCAAATGAGCTAAAACCATGTTATTTTTAAATGATGTGGTAATGAAAGGAAAAATATATATTCAGATTTCAAAAGTCGAAAATCGAACTCGAACTTGAAACAGGCATAACTTTTAATCCGGGTGTCCTTTTGGGATCTACCACATATCAAATTGAAGCCTGCGGTGAGCTCTATGCAGTTTAGGTATAGTACCAACTCTTAGAGTATTTTACCACTTTTTATTCTGCTAGAAATCCCCATTATTTCTTGGTAATAGAGGGACTGTGGAGCTCCTCCATGGTCTGTGCAGTTCTGTTATATTCGGTAAACAAATTAATGTACAATATCATAATAATCATTATTGTACTCACATAAAATTTAAAATGCACACAAAAAAGGGTGAAACGTAGAACTTCCTAGGAGGTCACTCATCCTAATACTACACTTTCCTAAACATGCTTAACTGCCGAGTTTTAATGAGATCTAGTGCATTAATACAGGTGTTATCGCACCCAACTACACATATATATTCTTTTTAAATATTTTAAAGATATATCAATGATTCTCATATTCTTTATTATTTATAATTTTAATTATTTATAATATGTAAATTAATAAATATTTACAATCATTAGTTAATAATATTTTTAAATAGAAAACAAATCATCAATAAGTTGAAGAACATACTTCGACATCAAATGACTATAACTTCCCATCCGGGAGTCCATTTCAGCTCCACAACCAGTCAAATCAAAGAATACCAAATGAGATAAAACCACACGATATTTAAATAATGTGGTAATAAAAGGAAAATAATATATTCATATTTTAAAAGTTGAAAATCAAACTTGAACTTCAAACGGCCATAAATTTTAATCTGGGAGTCCATTTGGGCTCTACCACATATCAAATTGAAGCCTACGATGAGCTCTACTCCATTTAGGTCTGGTACCAAATCTTCGAGTATTGTACTCATTTTTTTTCTGCAAAAAGTCTAGGAATGCCTCTGAAACTGAGGGACCATGGAGCTGTTCCACTTTTTGTGTTGTTCTGTTATATTCAGTAAAATGTTTTACATACAATATCATAATAATCATTATTATACTCATAAAATTTGAAATGAAGGAAAAAAAGGGTGAAACGTAAAAAAATATGATTGCAACACGATTACTTCCCAGGAGGTCATCCATCCGAGTACTACTCTCACCCAATCAAGCTTAATTATAGAGTTCTAATGGGATCTGGTGCATTAATGTTGGTGTGAGTAGACCCAAGGACACACATACATTATTTTTAAATGTTTGAAAGAGCTGTCAATGATTCTCATACTATTTATTATTTAGAATTTTAATTATTTATAATTCTTCAATTAATAAATATTTACAATCATTAGTTAAGAATATTTTTAAACTGAAAACAAATCGTCAATAAGTTGAAGAACATACTTCGACATCAAATGACCGTAACTTCTCATCCGAGAGTCTATTTCAGATCTACAACCAGTAAAATCGAATCTTATCAAATGAGTTAAAACCACACGATATTTAAATCATGTGGTAATGAAAGGAAAAAAATTTATTCAGATTTTAAAAGTCTAAAATTGAACTCAAACTTCAAACGGTCATAACTTTTAATTAGGGTGTCCGTTTGGGCTCTACAACATATCAAATTGAAGCCTGCGGCGAGCTCTACACCAATTATGTCTAGTACCAAATCTTAGAGTATTTTACTCTTTTTGATTCTGGAAGAAATTCCTAGAATGCCTCTGAAACAGAGGGACTATGGAGCTCCACCATGATCTATGTTGTTTTGTTATATTTAGTAAAAATATTTACGTACAATATCATAATAATTATTATTGTACTCACATAAAATTTGAAATGCTCAGAAAAAGAGGGTGCAATGTTGAAAAATAGGGTGCAACATGAGTACTTCTGAGAAGGTCACTAATCATAGTACTACTCTCACCCAAGCACGCTTAACTGGAGAGATCTAATGGGATGTGGTGCATTAATGGCGGTGTGATCGCACCCAAGGACACACATACATTATTTTTAAATATTTGAAAGAGATATAAATGATTCTAATATTATTTATTATTTATAATTTATAATTTTAATTATTTATAACATGTCAATTAACAAATATTTACAAAAATTAGTTAACAATATTTTTAAACTGAAAACAAATCTCCAATAAGTTGAAGTACAGACTTCGATATCAAATGACCATAACTTCTCATCCAGAATTTCATTTCAATTCCACAACCAGTCAGATAAAAGCCTATAAAATGAGCTAAAACCAAACGATATTTAAATAATGTGGTAATGAAAGGAAAAATATTTATTCATATTTCAAAAGTCAAAATTCGAACTCAAACTTCAAATGAAAATAACTTTTAATTCGAGTGACTATTTGGACTCTTCCACATATCAAATCAAAGTCTGCGGTGTGATCTCCACCATTTAGGTCTGGTACCAACTCTTCAAGTATTGTGTCCCTTTTTATTTCTCCAAAAAATACCAGAATACATCTGAAATAGAGGGACTGTGGAGATCCTCCATGGTCTGTGTTGTTATGTTATATTCAGTAAAAAATTTACGTAAAATATCTTAATAATCATTATTGTACTCACATAAAATTTTAAATGAACGAAAAAAGGGTGCAACATAGAAAAAAAAGTGTGCAACATGAGTACTTCCCAAGAGGTAACCCATCCCAATATTACTCTCGCCCAAGCACGCTTAACTACAAAGTTCTAATGGGATCTGGTTCATTAATGATGGTGTCATCTCACCCAAAAACACACATACATTGTTTTTAAATATTTTAAAGAGATATTAATGATTCTCATATTATTTATTATTTATTATTTATAATTTTAATTATTTACAATGTTTCAATTAATAATTATTTATAATCATTAGTTAATAATATTTTTAAACTAAAAACAAATCTTCAATAAGTTGAAGAAAAAACTTCAACATCAAATGACCATAACTTCTCATCAGGGAGTCCATTTCATCTCCACAACCAGTCAAATCGAAGTTTATCAAATTAGATAAAACCATGTGATTTTTAAATCATGTGGTAAGGAAAGCGAAAAAATATATTTAGATTTATAAATTTGAAAATCGAACTTGAACTTAAAATGGGAATAACTTTTAATCCGAGTGTCATTTTGGGATCTACCACATATCAAATCGAAGACTACGGCGAGATATACGTAGTTTAGGTCTGGTACCAACTCTTTGAGTGTTTTACCCCTTTTTATTCTACTAGAAAGTCCCAGAATGCCTTGAAAACAGAGTGATCATGGAGCTCCTCTATGGTCTGTGTTGTTCTGTTATATTCAGTAAACAAATTTATGTACAATATCATAATAATCATTATTGTACACACATAAAATTTGAAATGCATGAAAAAAAGGGTGCAACATAGAACTTCCCAGGAGGTCACTCATCCTATTACTACTCTTGCTCAAGCACGCTTAACTGTAGAGTTCCAATGGGATCTGATGCATTAATGATGGTGTGATCGCACCCAACTACACACATACATTCTTTTTAAATATTTGAAAGAGCTATCAATTATTATCATATTATTTATTATTTATAATTTTAATTATTTATATTACTTAAATTAATAAATATTTATAATCATTAGTTAACAATATTTTTAAACTGAAAACAAATCATCAATAATTTGAAGAACATACTTCGACATCAAATGACCATAACTTCCCATCCGATAGTCCATTTCAGCTCCAAAACTAGTCAAATAAAATCTTATCAAATGAGTTAAAACCACTAAATATTTAAATCACGTGGTAATGAAAGGGAAAAAATATATTCATATTTTAAAATTCGAAAATCGAACTCGAACTTCAAACGGCCATAACTTTTAGTCCGAGTGTCTGTTTGGGCTCTACCACATATGAAATCAAAGCCTGCGGTGAGATCTACGACGTTTAGGTCTAGTACCAACTCTTAAAATATTGTACCCCTTTTTATTTCTCAGAAATCCCCAGAATGACTTAGAAAACGAGGGACTGTGGAGCTCCTCTATGGTCTGTGTTGTTCTGTTATATTTAGTAAAAAATTTACATACAATATCATAATAATCATTATTGTACTCATATAAAATCTGAAATGCACACAAAAAAGGGTGAAACCCAGAAAAAAAAATGGTGAAACATGAGTACTTCCCAAGATTTCACCCATCCCAGTACTACTCTTTCCCAAGAACGCTTAACTACAGAGTTCTAATTGCATCTGGTGCATTAATGCTGGTGTGATCAAACCCAATGACACACATACATTATTTTTAAATATTTGAAAGAGATATAAATGATTCTAATATTAATTATTATTTATAATTTATAATTTTAATTATTTATAACATGTTAATTAATAAATTTTTACAATCATTAGTTAATAATATTTTTAAACTGATAAAAAATTGTCAATAAGTTGAATAACATACTTTGAAATCAAATGACCATAGTTTCTCATATGAGAGTGCATTTAAACTCCACAACCAGTCAAATCGAAGCTTATCAAATGAGCTAAAATTAAATGATATTTAAATCATGTGGTAATGAGATGAAATAAATATATTCAGATTTCAAAAGTTGAAAATCAAACTCAAACTTCACACGACCATAACTTTTAATCCGAGTGTCTGTTTGGGATCTACCACTTATAAAATTGAAGCCTGAGCTGAGATATACAACATTTAGGTATGGTAAAACTCTTCGAGTATTGTACCCATTTTTATTCCTCCAGAAAGTCACATAATTCCTACAAAACAGAGGGACTGTGGAGCTCCTCCATGGTCTGTTCTGTTCTGTTTTATTCAGTAGAAAAATTTACATACAATATCATAATAATCATTATTGTACTCACATAAAATTTGAAATGCCTACAAAAAAGGGGAAACACAAAAAAAAGGGTGCAACATGAGTACTTCCCAGAAGGGAACCCATCCTTGTACTACTATCGACTAAGCACACTTAACTATAGATATATAATGGGATCTAGTGCGTTAATGCCGACATGATCACACCTAACAACACACATACATTCTTTTTAAATATTTTAAAGAGCTATCAATGATTCTCATTTTATTTGTAAGAACCCAATTCTTATTCTTGAGGTATGAGTTTCTTCTTTTCCTTTTTCCTTAAGTGCTTTTGAGAAAATATGAAAAATGGGGAAAAATCCTAAATTTTATGAGTACACACCATGTACTTTTCCACACGCCGTGTACTTTGGCCATGTGGGGTGAGTACACAGGGCATGTAGGATTGCTAGCAATGAAGGGTGTAAAAACTAACTACACGCCATGTACTTTGTATTTACACGCCGTTTAATCAGTCGGAGGTGAACAATAAGGCGGGGGAAGTAGTCACCAGTTGAGCGACAGTACACGCCATGTATTCGAAAATACACGTCATGTACTCATGTCGAATGATGAATAGTACGATGGTGAAAAGTTGCCAACAGTGGAACAATTAAAAAAATGAAAAGTACACGTTGAGTACTTGAGAATACATGCCGTGTAGTTTGTTTTTTTCACTTAAAATGAGCAGTAGCCTCCTCTTTTGGCATAGGAGGCAGTGGACATGTTTGAAGCTTGGAAGGTGAGACCGGATCTTAGAGGAGCTCCTGATCGCATGCTGAGAATCTGTTTCTTCCGCTGTTGATCTTGTTTGAACTGTGCTGGTAAGACCTCCCTTCTCCTTGATCTGTTCTTACCAATTCTTTCCTGAGGGGAAGTTTTTTGAGGTTGAATGTGTAGTAGTTTATCCAAGATCTACGCCATTCTTGGTTGTTTTGGGAGGCGTCATTCGCGTATATTGATCAGTAGATATCAAGGTAGGTGGTCTGATGTTTAATTCCAACTTTCGTTTTATTTTTGTATACCATTGTGTTACACGCCCATGTTTGCGGTGTCGTATGGATGAGGCCTTGATTAATTAAATACCTATAATTTCATAGGTAATTTAATGAATATGTACAGCTACTATTTAGGATCATTTCTTGGATCCAGGGCCACCCCATGGGTATGTTCCCTTGTTTAGCCATTTGGTCAGGTTGCCTGAGGGTATACCATGATTTTATCATGCTTTGAATTTAATTGAGAGGAATTGTATATAAATTGCTTGCTTATTTGTTGGTCTCGGCCTGGTTACTTGATTAAACTGAGGGAAATGTTTCATTTAGCCTGTGGGAAACTTTTACCATGCCTGTGGACAGTAGTTCCTATGCCTGTAGGCGGCACCTCGTATGCCTGCGGGCAATATTCATTATGCCTGTGTGAAATCACCTACGGGTTTCAATTCTGATTACCTGAGGGTAAGGATTTGCATGTCTGCAGATAATGTTTATTTTTCATATTCACTGTGGTGATGTTACATGTCATACCTACCAAGATAAAGCACAGGCTTGGTATTGTGTTACTTTGTACTTGTTAGATATCTGGTTATAGTTTGGCTGCGACACTGTTAGCGATATTTTCAGTTGAGGCTGAGTCTAAAAACTTATAATTAAATTATATTTAATTGCTGAATAATAATTAAATGGAAATGGAACTAGTAGGAATTTTTAGTTTTCTGTACTTCCTGGTTTACTACATTTCATTAATGCACACTGTTGTTGCGAAAAACTCACTGACAGTTGGGCACGAGCCTTTGGTTGTTGCCTACTGGGATTATTTATCACACCCTATTTGGGTCATGTATTGGGCCCAAATAGATTATATTGTTGCAGGTGAAGATAAGGGCAAGATTTCCTATACATGTACTTGATTGTTGTAGAGGAGTAGGAGAACATGAGACCGAGCTTAGGCTTGCGATGCTGCTGAGTTCCTGCTGTGCTGCTTTATTTCTCTATGCTGTATTTGTTCCTTGTATTGTATTGTTTCATGTTATAGTATATCTTGTTTTGACTGCTTTCTTAGACTTAGGGACATATTGCATCATTATATATGATTGTTAGTTTTTTCTTTATTTTCGTATTATGTCCATTTCAGCATTGGTATTGTTTACTGCTTCTGCATTTTGTATGTTTATATCTATTTCTGCTACGCTACACTTTGACAAATGAGGGCATAGTTTCCCCACTATCAGACCTAGGACCTCACTGCTAGTCATCAGCCTCTGACATTTGGGGAAATGTGCTTGAGGTCATGTGACCAACCGGGATCCGGGTACCCGTGGTGTGGCACCCAGATCCGGGACGTTACAAAGTTGTATCAGAGAATTTCTTTTCTCTTGACTTACTATTTGGTTCTTATAGATAGGGATAGAGAGAAATAGGTACTTGGTAATAAGCTGTTCCTGGGAGTAGCTAACCTGTGTACAAGGAAAATCCAATTTACCTCGCGTTTCAATTTTTCTGATTTTGCAATTTTATAGTTGATTTGATTTTCACCGTTGGGTGACACACTTTTGGTGTGTTGTTTATATTTTTAATACTTGGATTTTATTTAGTTTCAACCCGATGAGATGAGGGTATGCCATCACATGCATCATTTTGGAACATGTTAGAATCACATGCCATGCATAATTTCCATGCCATGCAGGTGCATTAGAAATTGCATGTTGTTTTTGTGCTAGTAAATGCATGCTGTTGTGATAGATTCCTTGATAAAATACCTATTATTTGATAGGGTATTTCTATGTAAGGTTTTGTAGAATGAATGACAAACTTTGGTTCTTGAGGAGTATGGGCCCTCATTGACTGGAATTTAGTGGATCATCGATTATTTATAACATGTATAAGATTCAAAATTTTGATTCACGGGGAGTATAGGCCATCACGGATCGAAATTTGGCACTTAGGTGTTGTTTTCAGTGTTTTCTGGGATCCAGAGTAGTTTCTAAGGCTTACTATTTGGAAAAACCCAGAATACACACCATGTATTCTTATGTTTGGGAAGAAATTAATTTTTTTTAAGTACACGTCGTGTAGTTTCTACCCGTGTCATTGGTCGTGTGGGCAGAAACACGGGACAACGAAACCTTGAGGATACACACCATGTACCGATTGTACATGTCGCGTTGTGTTGAACCTGTGTCCACCGTGTAACTAACAACATGAGAAGAGGACTCTATACTGATACATGTCGTGTCAATGATGCACACACTGTGTAATTTAACCAGGAAATCTGGCCGTGTAACTAACAACATGGGTTAGTGTTACCCAACCTTGTACACGCCGTGTGCCTATGGGACATGCCTTGTAGTATTGACCGGAGAGAGACTGTGCGGACTTGGCTGTGTGGCTGGAAAGACAGAGTGGTATACATGCCATGTGCGTGTGTAACATGTCATGTAGTGTTAGCCGAGTAGCTGGCTGTGTCACTAACAACACAGGCAGTTGGAATATAAGCCGTACATGTTGTGTCCATCTGGAGCACACTGTGTAGTTTGAGCAGTGTACCCGGTAGTGTAATGGACAACACGGGCCAGTGAAGATCATCTAATACATGCCGTATAGACCTTATACACACCATGTAGTTGTGTTCAAAGGAGAGCAATGTGGCTAAGCTGTATAGAAGGACTTAGGCAGGGAAGAAAATTCAAGTACATATCATGTGTATGGACAACACACCATGTGCTTGGGGTGTTACACGACCAGTTCTGGCAGAGGTACACGCCCATGTGAAAGGCTTATGGGAACATGCCGTATAGTTATTATACATGCTGTGTAGTCTTGTTTTTTCAAACATGAATGTTTTATTTTTCCTGTTCCCTTCTTACACTCCTTGTTTTCAGTCCTTGATGATCTGAGGCATGTGTTTGAATTTGTAGAGTCATGCCGCTGAGACGAACTATAGTTGTTTTCCAAGAGAGCGACAACGAGTGTAATCAAGAGATAGTAGGCCATGGGATACCGATGGATCCTCCATCAGAGCCAAATGTGGCGCCAACCATTATACCAGACACAGACACTGATGCGCAGTTCCGTGAAGGCTTCATGCGGTTTATGCAGACCTTCCTGGGAGCACCACCGACTGCTACATCTATAGCAGAGTTGACGTGTATATTCCAGTAGTAGCATCTGCCTACATTTTTAGGGGATGGCAGATCATAGGCTACAGAGTCTTGGCTGGGTTCTATGCAGACTATTTTCGAGAATCTAGAGATTCCTCTTGGGTAGAGGGTCAAGCTTTCAATATACATGTTGGGTGATTCCACCAAGAGGTGGTGGGATGTTACCACCCAGACCGAGCATCACTGGGACATGGAATGGGAATATTTTTAGGCGGTCTTCTATTAACTTTTATTTTTGGAGATGCTGAGGGAAGATTGAGCTCGATATTTCATGAATATGTAGCAAGGCACTATGTTAGTGATGGATTATTCTGCCCACTTCGCCGAGCCACAACGCTTTGTACCGGTTCTAGTGGGATATGAGGCATTGAGGGCTCGACGCTTTGAGGATGGTCTTTGATATGACATCCGAGCACTGGTGAATGTTTTCAGGTTGCCTACAGTGCATGCTATTGTGAACCAGACACTAATTACTGAGAGAAACATGCGGGAAGCTAGTGGTGTAGGCTAGGGCGGTTCTGCAGTAGTTTCTGATACTATTTCTACCGGTAAGAGGAAGGGGAAGATGGATTTCTCTCATGGTGGTAGTACTAGCCAGAAGAACTCTTCAGGTGGCCAGGTCATATGCTACCAGTGTGGTAGATAGGGGCACAAGATACCTTAGTGTCCACGTGACATAGTGGAGTTTCGATCTTGCGGCAGGATGGGTCATCTCCAGCGTTTTTGCAGGGCATTTCCACTAGTGGCTAGTGAGAGGGGTTCTGTGTAGACTCCGCATGTGGGAGAAGGGCCAACAACTTCTTACCAGTCAGGAAATTTGGATACGTCAGGATGTACATGTAGAGGTGGTGGTCATGGCCGTGGTAGCCAGACACCAGGACCTCTAAGACAACACAGAGGGTCAGCTTAGTGTAGCCAGGCTGTATCGCAGGGCCGCAGCACTGGGCAGGCATATGCAGTGCAACAGACCCAACAAGAGAAGGATCCCGGACCTTCCACTGTCAGAGGTACTATTCTAGTTTCTTCTGTTTTATCTTCAGTACTTTTCGATACCGGTGCTACACATAGATTTATATCTATGCCTGTTGTGGAGAGCCTTGGGTTCCAGGGGACATACATGAGGAGATGATGCAGGAGTTTCATGATTCATCTTGGGAAGTTCATCTTGGAGTCACCAATATGTACTGTGACTTGAGACGTCAGTATTAGTGTCCAGGTATGAAAAGAGAGGTAGCTGGTTTTGTTACGAGATGTTCCACCTGTTAGTAGGTGAAGGTAGAGCATCAGAGGCCAGCTGTATTGTTACAAAAGTTACCCATTACATAGTGGAAATGGGATGATGTCGTGATGGAATTCATGAACAGGTTGTTGAGGTCACCTCGAGCCAATAATTACATGTGGGTTGTTATAGACATAGTTACGAAGGTAGCTCACTTTTTTCGGATCAAGGAGACCTTCGGTGTTGACGAGCTCATGAAGTTGTATATCCAAGATGTAGTATTCCTTCATGGGGTCCCTCATTCTATAATTTCAGATAGGGATGCCCATTTTACGTCTCCTTTCTAGAAGAGTTTTCATAGGGCACTGGGTATATAGGTTCTTCTGATCACAGCTTAACACCCTCAGACCAATGGCCAGTCAGAGCGTACGATACAGGTGCTAGAGGACATGCTGCATGCATGCGTCCTAGACTTTAGGGGCTCTTGGGAGAAGAACATACCCCTGGTCGAGTTTACCTACAATAATAGTTTTTAGGAAACTATTGAGAAGGAACCTTACGCGGATTTATATGGCATGCCATGCCGATCACACTTGTGCGGGTTGGAGGCAGGTGAGACAGCTTTACTGGGATCACATCTCATACAGGAGACATCAAAGACGGTCCATTTGATTCATAAGAGGATGAATACTGTATAGTATCATCAGAAATCTTATACTGATCGCCGCAGAAGACCACTGGAGTTCATGGTCGGGGATCAGGTTTTCTTGTGTGTTTCACCGAGGTTGGGACATAGGCGGATCAGGAGACAGGGTAAAATTTCACCGAGGTATGTAGGGCCATTTTAGATTCTGGAGAGAGTCAGGCCGGTTGCCTATCGGTTTCATTTACCACAGAGGTACTGGGCCATGCACGACGTCTTCCATGTATCTCAACTGTGCCGTTATCACTCAGAACCGTCTCATGTCTTTCAGCGTAAGGAGGTTGAACTTCAGGTAGACGCATCCTTTGAGGAACATCTGATTTATATTGTTGATAAGAGCACAAAGGTTCTCCGAGGCTGATCAGTTCCTCTCGTATTGGTTCTATGGCAATATGGCCGAGTGCAGGACGAAACCTGGGAGCGAGAGACCAACGTATGTACTCAGTGTCCAGAGTTGTTATTGGTTTTATCTTCACCACCCTTGGAAGGGAAATTCAGGGACGAATTGATTTAAGGGGGGAATTTTGTAAGAACCTGATTCTTATTCTTGAGGTACGAGTTTCTTCTTTCCCTTTTTCCATAATTGTTTTTGACAAAATATAGAAAATGGGGAAAATCTAAAATTTTGTGAGTACACACCGTGTATTTTTCCACACGTCGGGTACTTTTTCCATGTGGGATGAGTACACAGGGTGTGTAGGAATTCCGATGATGAAGGGTGTAAAAACTGACTACACGCCGTGTACTTAGTATTTACACACCGTGTAGTCAGTCAACAGGTGAATAGTAAGGTGGTGGAAGTAGCCGCCAGCTGAGCAACAATACACACCATGTATTCAGAAATACACACCATGTACTCATGTCAACTGATGAACAGTGTGGCGGTGAAAATTTTCTGCCAGTGGAACAGTTAAAAAAATGAAAAGTATACGCCGTGTACTTGAGAATACACACCATGTAGTTTTTTTCACTTAAAACAGGCAATAGCCTCGTCTTTTAGTAGAGGAGGCAGTGGACACGTTTGAAGATCAGAAGGTGAGGCCGAAGCTTGGAGGAGATCCCGATTGCGCGCTGGGAATCCGTTTCTTCCACCGTCGATCTTGTTTGAACCATGCGGGTAAGACCTCCCTTATCCTTGAGCCATTCTTACCAATTATTTCCTGAGGGGGAGTTATTTGAGGTTGAACGTGAAGTTATTTATCCCAAATCTATGTCATTCATGATTGTTTCGGGAGGCTTCATTCGTGTATATCGATCAGTAGAGATCGAGGTAGGTGGTCTGATGTTTAATTCCAACTATCATGTTGTTTTTGTGTACCATTATGTTACGCACCCATGTTTGGGGTGTCGTATGGTTGAGGCCTTGATTAATTAAATACCTAGAATTGCATAGGTAATTTAATGAATATGTAAAACTACTGTTTGTGATCATTGTTTGGATCCAGGGCCACCCCGGGGGTGCGTTCCCTTGTTTATCCATTTGGCCAGGTTGCCCGAGGGTATACCGTGATTTTAGCATGCTTTGAATTACCTTGAGAGTAATTGTATATAAATTGCTTGCTTATGTGTTGGGATCAGCCCAGTTACTTGCTTAGACTAAGGGCACTGTTTCATTTAGCCTATGGGCAACTTTTCTCATGCCTGTGGGCAGTAGTTCCTGTGCCTGTGGGTGACACCTCGTACGCCTGTGGGCAATATTCATTATGCCTGTGGGAAATCACTTGTGGGTTTTGATTTTGATTACCTGAGGGTAAGGATTTGAATGTCTGTGAAAAAAATTTATTTTTCATATTCACTATGGTGATGTTACATGTCATACCTACCAAGCTAAAGAAAAGGCTTGGTATTGTGTTACATTGTACTTGTTAGATATCTGGTTATAGTTTTGCTGCAGCACTGTTAGGGAGATTATTAGTTAAGGCTGAGTCTCAGAAACTTATAATTCAATTATATTTAATTGTTGAATAATAATTAAATGTAAATGGAACTGGTAGGAATGTTTACTTTTCCTTACTTCTTGGTTTACTGAATTTCATTACTGCACACTATTATTGCACAAACTCACTGACAGTTGGGAACATGCCTTTGGTGGTTGCCTATTGGGATTTATTTCTCACACCCTATTTGTGTCTTGTTTTGGGCCCAAATAGATTATATTGCTGCAGGTGTAGATAAGGGAAAGAGTCCCTATACAGGTACTTGATTGTTGTAGAGGAGTAGGAGAGCATGGGACCGAGCTTAGGCTTGCGATGCTGTTGAGTTCCTATTTCACTGATTTATTTTTCATTGCTATATTTTTTCCTTGTATTGTATTGTTTCAGATTGCAATGTATCCTGTTTTGGGTACTTTCTTAGACTTTGGGACATATTGAATCATTATATATGACTATTGGTCTTTTCTTTATTTTTGTATTGTGTCCATTTCAGCATTGGTATTGTTTACTGCTTCTGCATTTTGTATGTTGATATCTATTTCTGTTATGCTACACTTTGACAAACAAGGGCATAGTTTCCCCACTATCAGACCTAGGCCCTCACTGCTAGTCAGCAGCCTCTGGCGTTTTGGGGAAATGCGATTGAGGTCATGTGACCAACTGGGTTCGTGGCAGCCGTGGTGTGGCACCCGGATCCGAGACGTTACATTATTTATTATTTATAATTTTAATTATTCATAACATGTTAATTAATAAATATTTAAAATCATTAGTCAATAATAGTTTTAAACTGAAAACAAATTGTCAATAATTTGAAGAATAGACTTTGACATCAAATGACCATAGCCTCTCATCCGGGAGTCTATTTCAACTCCACAACCAGTCAAATCAAAGCTTATCAAATGAGCTAAAACCACGCAATATTTAAATTATGTGGTAATGAATCAAACAAATATATTCAGATTTCAAAAGTCAAAAATCAAACTCGAACATCAAATGACCATAACTTTAAATTCAGGGGTCCGTTTGGGCTCTACCACCTATCAAATTGAAGCATGCGGTGAGTTGTACACCGTTTAGGTCTGGTTCCAAATCTTCGAGTGTTGTACCCATTTTTATTTCACAAAAAATTCCCGAAATTCCTTCGAAACAGAGGGACTGTGGAGCTCCTCCATGGTCTGTGCTATTCTATTATATCCAGTAAAAAATTTACGTACAATATCATAATAATCATTATTGTACTAAAATAAAATTTGAAAAGTACACAAAAAAAGGGTGAAACACAGAAAAAAAGGTGCAACACAAGTACTTCCCAACAATTCTCCCATCCCAGTACTACTCTCACCGAGGCACGCTTAACTGCAAAGTTCTAATGGGATTTGGTGCATTAATGCTGGTGTGATTTCACCAAATGACACACATACATTCTTTTTAAATATTTGAAAGGTCTATCCATTATTATCATATTATTTATTATTTATAATTTATAATTTTAATTATTTGTAACTTTTCAATTAATAAATATTTAGAGTCATTAGTTAGTAATATTTTTAAATTAAAAAAAATCGTTAATAAGTTGAAAAAAATAATTAGACATCAAATGACCATAGCTTCTCATCTCGGTGTCCATTTCAACTCCACAACCAGTCAAATCAAAGCTTATAATATGAGATAAAACCATGAAATATTCAAATCATGTGGTAATGAAAGGAAAAAAATATATTCAGATTTCAAAAGTTAAAAATTGAACTCAAACTTCAAACATCCATAACTTTTAATCTGACTGTTCGTTTGGGCTCTACCACATATCAAATCGAAGCCTGCGGTGAGCTCTACGTCGTTTAGGTCTTGTATAAAATCTTAGAGTATTGTACCCATTTTTATTCCTCCATAAATTCCTATAATGTGTTTGAAAAAGAGGGACCGTGGAGCTCCTCTACAGTCTGTGTTGTTATGTTATATTCAGTAAAAAAATTTACATACAATATCATAATAATCATTATTTTACTCACATAAAATTTAAAATGCACGAAAAATGGGTGAAATGTAGAAAAAAAAATGTTTAAACACAAGAAATTCCTAGGAGTTTACCCATCCCAGTACTACTCTCACCCAAGCACGCTTAACTGTAGAGTTCTAATGGGATATGGTGCATTAATGCTGGTGTGATCGAACCCAAGGATACACATAAATTCTTTTTAAATATTTCAAAGAGCTATCAATGATTATCATATTATTTATTATTTATAATTTTAATTATTTATAACACATAAATTAATAAATATTTATAATCATTAGTTAATAATATTTTTAAAATGAAAACAAATTTTCAATAAGTTGAAGAACAGACTGCAATATCAAATGACCATAGCTTCTCATCCAGGAGTCCATTTCAGATCTTCAACCAGACAAATAGAAGCTTATCAAATTAGCTAAAACCACATGATATTTAAATCATGTGGTAATGAAAGGAAATAAATATTTTCAGATTTCAAAAGTTGAAAATCAAACTCGAACATGAAATGACCATAACTTTTAATCCGGGTGTCTGTTTGGGCTCTAACACATATCAAATTGAAGCTTGAGGTGAGATCTATTCTGTTTAGGTCTGGTACTAACTCTTTGTGTATTGTATCCCTTTTTATTCCTTTAGAAAGTCTCTAAATTTCTCTAAAACAAAGGGACTGTGGTGCTCCTCCACGGTCCGTGTTGTTCTGTTATATTCAGTAAAAAAAATTTACGTACAATATCATCATAATCATTATTGTACTCACATAGAATTTGAAATGCACGAAAAAAGGTGCAATGCAGAAAAAAGGGTTCAGCATGAGTAATTCCTAGGAGGTCACCAATCCTAGTACTACTCTCAACCAAGCACACTTAGCTACAGAGTTCTAATGGGATCTGGTGCATTAATGCTGGAATGATCGCACTCATTAACACAGATACATTATTTTTAAATATTTGAAAGAGCTATCAATGATTCTCATATTATTTATTATTTTTTATTTATAATTCTAATTACTTATAATGCATTAATTGATAAATATTTACAATCATTAGTTAATAATATTTCTAAACTAAAAACAAATCGTCAATATGTTGAAGAACAGTCTTCGACATTAAATGACCACAACTTCTCATCCGAGAGTCCATTTCAGCTCCAAAACCAGTCAAATCAAAGCTTATTAAATGAGTTAAAACCACATGATATTTAAATCATGTGGTAATTAAAGAAAGTAAATATATTCATATTTAAAAAGTTGAAAATCAAACTCAAACTTCAAACAACCATAACATTTAATCTAGGTGTTCGTTTGCGCTTTACCACATATCAAATCGAAGCCTTCGGTGAGCTCTACACTGTTTAAGTCTGGTACCAAATCTTCGAGTATTGTACCCCTTTTTATTCTTCTATAAATTCCCAGAATTCCTCTGAAATAGAGGGACTGTGGAGCTCCTCCACAGTCTGTGTTGTTCTATTATATTCAATAAAAACAATTTATTTACAATATGATAATAATCATTACTGTACTCACATAAAATTTGAAATGCACAAAAAAAGGGGAAACATAGAAAAAAAGGGTGCAACACAAGTATTTACCAGGAGTTCGCCCATCCTTGTACTACTCTCAACCAAGAAATCTTAACTGCAGAGTTTTAATATGATCTGGTGCATTAATGCTAGTGTGATCGCACCCAACGACACACATACACTCTATTTAAATATTTTAAATAGATATAAATGATTCTCATATTATTTATTATTTATTATTCATAATTATAATTATTTATAACTCATCAATTAATAAATATTTACAATCATTAGTTAATAATATTTTTAAATTGAAAACAAATCATCAATAAGTTGAAGAACAGACTTCAACATCAAATGACCATAGTTTCTCATCCGGGAGTCTATTTCACCTCCACAACCAGCCAAATCGAAGCTTAACAAATGAGCTAAAACCATGAGATATTTAAATCATTTGGTCATTAAAGGAAAAAAATATATTCATATTTCAAAAGTTGAAAATCAAACTCGAATTTCAAATGGCCATAACTTTTAATTCGGGTCTTAGTTTGGGATCTACCACATATCAAATCGAATCCTACAGCGAGCTTTATGATATTTAGGTCTGGTAACAACTATTAGAGTATTTTACCCATTTTTATTCATCTAGAAACTCCTGGAATTCCTCTGAAACAGAGGGACCATGGATCTCCTCCATAGTCTTTTCTATTCTGTTATATTCAGTAAAAATATTTACTTATAATATCATAATAATCATTATTGTACCCACATAAAATTTGAAATACATAAAAAAGGGTGAAACATAGAAAAAAAGGTGCAACACAAGTACTTCCCAAGAGTTCAACTATCCTAGTACTATTGTCACCCAAGCACTCTTAACTATAGAGTTCTAATGGGATCTGTTGCATTAATGCAGGTGTGATTGCACCCAATGACACAAATACATTATTTTTAAATATTTTAAAGAGATATCAATGATTATCATATTATTTATTATTTTTAATTTATAATTTTAATTATTTATAATGCATCAATTTATAAATATTTACCATAATTAGTTAATTTTTTTTAAACTGAAAACAAATCATAAATTAGTTAAAGAACAGACTTTGACATCAAATGACCATATCTTTTCATCCAGGAGTCCATTTCAGCTCCACAACCAGTTAAATCGAAGCTTATAAAATGAGCTAAAGCCACAAGATATTTTAATCATTTGGTAATGAAAGGAAAAAAATATATTCAGATTTCAAAAGTCAAAAATTGAACACGAACTTCAAACGACCATAACTTTTAATTCGGGTGTCCGTTTGGGATCTACCACATATCAAATCAAAGCCTACTAAGAGCTCTCCACCATTTAGGTCTGGTACCAAATTTTCAAGTATTATTACCCTTTTTATTTTACCATAAAATCCCGGAATTCCTCTGAAATAGAGGGACCATGGAGCTTCTCCATGATCTGTGTTGTTCTGATATATTCAGTAAAAAACATTACTTACAATATCATAATAATCATTATTATACTCACATAAAATTTGAAATGCATGAAAAAAAGGGTGAAACATGATTAATTCCCAAGAGGTAATCTATCCCAGTACTACTCTCACCCAAGCATGCTTAACTACATAGTTTTAATGGGATTTGGTGCATTAATGCTGGTGTTATCGCATCCAAAAACACACATAAATTCTTTTTAAATATTTGTAAGAGCTATCAATGATTCTAATATTATTTATTATTTATTATTTATAATTTTAATTATTTATAATCTATCAATTAATAAATATTTACTATCATTAGTTAATAATATTTTTAAACTGAAAACAAATCGTCAATAAGTTGAAGAATAGACTTCAACATCAAATGACCATATCTTTTCATCCAGGAGCCCATTTCAGCTCCACAACCAGTCAAATAGAAGCTTATAAAATGATCTAAAACCATGAAATATTAAAATAGTTTGGTAATGAAATGGAAAATTATATTCATATTTCAAATGTCAAAAATCAAACTTGAATTTCAAATGACCATAAATTTTAATCCGAGTGTCCATTTGGGCTATACCACATATCAAATTGAATCCTACAGTGTGATCTACACCGTGTTGATCTGGCACCAACTCTTTGAGTATTTTACCACCTTTTATTTCACTATAAAGTGCTAAAATGCCTCCAAAATAGAGGGACCATGGAGCTCCCCCACGGTCTGTGCTGTTTTGTTATATTCAGTAAAAACATTTACGTACAATATCATAATAATCATTATTGTACTACTATAAAATTTTAAATTCACACAAAAAAAGGGTACAACATGAGTACTTCCCAAGAGGTCACCCATCCTAGTATTACTTTCTCCCAAGCATGCTTAACTATAGAGTTCTAATGGGATCCAGTGCATTAATGCTAGTGTGATCACACCGAACTACACACATAAATTCTTTTTAAATATTTGAAAGAGCTATCAATGATTCTCATATTATTTATTATTTATAATTTTAATTACTTATAACATGTCAATTAATAATTATTTACAATCATTAGTTAATAATATTTTCAAACTAAAAACAAATCATCAATAAGTTGAAGAATAGACTTCGACATCAAATGACCATAGATTCTCATCCGAGAGTCCATTTCAGCTCCACAACCAGTCAAATCGAAGCTTATAAAATGATCTAAAACCCTGCGATATTTAAATAATGTGGTAATTAAAGGAAAAAATTATATTCAGATATCAAAAATCAAAAATCATACTCAAAGTTCAAACAACCATAACTTTTAATCCGGGTGTCAGTTTGGGTTCTACCACATATCAAATCGAAGCCTACGGTGATTTCTACGCCATTTAGGTCTGGTACCAACTCTTTAAGTATTGTAACCCTTTTTATTCCTCCATAAATTCTCAGAATTCCTCCTAAATAGAGGGACCATGGAGCTCCTCCATGGTCTATGTTGTTCTATTTTATTCAGTAAAAAAGTCATGTACCATATCATAATAATCATTATTGTACTCACATAAAATTTGAAATGCATGCAAAAAAACTGTGCAATGTAGAAAAAAAGGGTGCAACACAAGTACTTCCCAGGAGGTCATCTATCTTAGTACTAATATCACCCAAGCACACTTAACTTCATAGTTATAATGGGATCTGGTGCATTAATGTTGGTGTGATCACACCCAATGTCACACATACATTATTTTTAAATATTTTAAAGAGCTATCAATGATTCTTATATTATTTATTATTTATTATTTATAAATTTAATTATTTATAATTCATCAATTAATAAATATTTACAATCATTAGTTAATAATATTTTTAAACTGAAAACAAATCGTCAATAAGTTGAAGAACAGACTTCGACATTAAATGACCATAGAATCTCATCTGGGAGTCAATTTTAGATCCACAACCAGTCAAATTGAAGCTTATCAAATGAGATAAAACCACGCGATATTTAAACCATGTGGTAATGAAAGGAAAAAATATATTCGGATTTCAAAAGTCGAAAATTCAACTCGAATGTGATATATTCATTTCTGAGCGCTTTGCAAGTGAATTAGAAATATCACATCATGAATGTGATATAAAACTTTTGGTAAAGACTCAATCTGAAAGTATTAAAGAAACCAAGATTTATAGGAATCTTCTTATTATCATTAGTGGGATGGTCTTTCCTGTAAATCTTGTTGAACTTCCCATAATGGAATTTGATATCATTTTGGGAATGGATTGGCTTTCAATTTATCATGGTAAAATATATTTCAAATCCAGTAAAGTTTTATTAAATGATTTAATAACTTTGATAACATACCAAGATGATGAAATATTGATTAAATATGGAAGTGAAAGTTATCTTGCTCATGTTTTTTAAAAGAAACAAATAGTTTTGATTAATGAAATTCTAGTAGTGAACGAATTCATAGATGTTGTTCCTAATGAATTTCCTGGTATTGTTCCTAATCGGGAGGTTGAATTCACTATTGATTTAGTTCTTGATTCAAATCCTATTTCTAAACCCCCTTATCAAATGGATCAAGTAGAACTGGTGTAATTATAAAAAAACAGTTGCAATAATTACTTGATAAAGGTTTCTTTCATCCTAGTACTTCACCATGGGGTGCTCCAATTTTATTTGTGAAAAAGAAACATGGTTCTATGAGACTATATATTGATTAAAAATCCTTTAATAACATCACTATTAAGAACAAGTATCCATTTCCTCAAATTGATGATTTGTTTGATCAACTCTAGGGAGATCAGTATTTTTCAAAGATTGATTTGAGGTTCGGGTACCATCAGCTGAAGATGAAGAAGGATGACATTCCAAAGACAACTTTCCAAACTAGATATGGGCATTATGAGTTTGTTGTTATACCCCTTGGGTTATCTAATGAACATGCTATATTTATGAATCTCATGAATGGAGTCTTTCATCAATTTTTTTATCATTCTGTGGTTATGTTTATAGATGACATTTTGGTATATTCTAAAAGTAGGTAAGAACATTAAAGTCACTTAAGGATTATTTTGAAAACCCTAAAAGAAAAAAGCTATATGGAAAGTTTAGTAAGAGTGAATTTTGGTTGTAAAAAATATCATTCCTTAGACATATTGTTGCAAAATATTTCATAACTATTGATCCTTCTAAAAAAAAGTTATTGAAGAGTGTACGAGACCTACCAATATAATAGAGATTTGTAGTTATCTTAGATTAGCGGGTTATTCATGAAGGTTTTTTGAAATCTTTTCTTGGTTATATATCCAACTAACTAAGCTATATTTTAAGGGATTTAAGTTAATTTGGACAAAATAATGTGATTATTGTTTTCTGGAACTAAAAAGAAGATTGATAAATGCTCTAGTTTTAGCCCTACCTTCCAGGAATGGTGAATTTGTTATCTACAAAGATTCGTCATTGAAAGGACTTGTTTTAGTCCTAATTAAGAATGATTAGGTAATTGCTTATGATTCATGTCATTTGAAACCTCATGAGTTAAATTACCCTACGCATGATTTGAAATTAGTTGTTGTTGTTTTTACATTAAAAATTTGGAGGCATCATTTGTATGACGTAAAGTGTGAAATATATAATGATAACAAAAGTTCAAAGTATATATTCACTCAGAAAGAATTAAAAATGAGACAAAGATGATGGCTGTAATTAATCAAGGATTATGATTTCATGATTCATTACCATCCAAGAAAGACAAATAATGTGGCTAATGCTTTGAGTCGAAAGAGTAATGCTACATTAACCATGCTACTTTTGGAATGAGATCCTTTGGTTATTGATTTGATGAATTTTGGATAGGAAGTTGTTGGTGAAGAGAATTCCTTTGTTTTTTTAGGTGGCAGTAAAATATTCTCTATCAGACAAAATTAAGAAATTATAGAAAGAAGACAATGAGTTGCAGAAAATTGCAGAACTGGTTTAGTAGGGTAAGTTACCTAAATTTAACAATGATAAATATTGTGTTTTGAGGTTTGGAAAGAGATTATGTGTGCCTTGTGATTCAAATTTGAAGAAAGAGTTTTTATGTGAAGCTCATAATTATCCGTTTTCAGTTCATCCTGTAAGTACTAAGATGTGCAGAGATATTCAGGAGTATTACTGGTGGGATGGAATGAAAAGAGATATTGCTGACTTTATCTTGAAATGTTTGATTTTTCAATAAGTTAAAGTGGAGCGGTAGTTACTGAAAGGGATGATTCAGCCTTTTCCAGTGCTAGAGTGGAAATGGGAAAATGTGTCCATGGATTTCATAGTGGTATTACCAAATACTTCATGAGGTAACTATGAAATCTAGGTTATTATTGATCTATTGACTAAATCTCCTCATTTTCTTCTTATTCAAGATAATCTATCTCTAGATCAACTTTATTGATTATATATTAAAGATATGGTTAGGTTACACGAAGTTAACCTCTCTATTGTATCTGATAGTGATCCTATATTCGCTTATAACTTTTGGAAAGGCCTTCAGAAGTCATTGGGAACTAAATTAAATTTCAGTATAGCTTTTCATCCTCAATAAGACGGGCATTCAAAACAAAAAATTTATACCTTAGAGGATATGCTACGTGGTTGTTCAATGGATTACCATGGAAGTTGGGATTAACATCTCTCTTTGGTTGAGTTTTCTTATAATAGCAATTTTTATTCTAATATATAGATGACACCATTTGAATAATTATATGGAAAGTAGTGCCGAACTCTAGATTTTGGGGATGAAGTAGGTAAAAGGAAGTTGATGTGACCAGAATTGGTAGAAGAGATGGTATAAAAATTTCAGTTGATTCAGAAGCACATGAGGACAACTCAGAGTAGGAAAAAAAGTTATGTGGATAACCAAAGGAAGGATATTTCTTTTGAGGTAGGTGATCATGTATTTTTAAAAGTTTCACCATGGAAAAGTGTGATTTGTTTTGGTAAGAAGGGAAAGCTGAGTTCGTGGTTCATTGGACCCTATGAAATCCCAGAGAAAGTTGGATCAGTTTCCTACAAGGTGTCTTTACCTCCAAGTTTATACCAGGTATATAATGTTTTTTATGTTTCAATGTTGAGAAAGTATATGCCATATCCATCTCATGTTTTGAATCCAGAGGTAGTTCAATTGAAATAGAATCTTTCTTATGAGGAATAACCAGTAAAAATTCTTGACCATAGAGAGTAATAATTGCGGAATAAGGTGATTCATCAGGTAAAGGTTTTGTAAAGAAACATATGGTTGAAGAGACAATGTGGAAATATGAAAATTATACAAGGGAGAAATACCCCCACTTATTTGATAAATAAATAAAATTACAAGGATTCAATTTCCTAAAGGGGGAAAGATGTAACATCCTAGGTATTTATAGAATAATACATTTTCATATCTAATAATATATATAAATAAGATATTAATTTTATGTTAAAGGGGGCACTTTTTCTGATAGCGTACTCAACACCCAAAAATGAGTTTCTTTGAAATCTTACGTTGCACACAACTTTGAGTTATTCGAAAAATAATACAATAATAACAATATTATTTTAAATGGTAGTTAACGCCTAACCATTGTATTGGTGGGAATGAAAAAAACCAATTAAAATATTATTACAATTTTTTTTAAATATTTTTACATTTATCTAATAAATTTTAGAGGCTTAAAATTAGAATGAATCTAAATTTAAGCATAAAATACTCTTATATTTTTAAAAAGCTTGTTTTGTCACATTTTGACGGAGAATATTTTTTTAAATATTGTTTTTTCATTTTTATAGTTCTATTTGAAAAAATAAAATTCTTATTTGAAATAGGAACATCAAAATTTATTTTAGTTAAAATTTTGGTATTTTTTTGATAAAATTCATATTTTAATGAATAGTAAAAATACTGCATTTTAATTCAAAACCACCTTTTCATTTAATTTATTTATATAGTTAGATTATATTTTTAATTGGTTTTAAAGTGTAATTGGATTATTTTATTATTATTTAATACAATTTTTGTCATTGTAAGAAATTTCATATTTAAATTGGACATAAAAACATGTCAATCTTTTGGTAGTTTTTACTTCTTAAAAACCCACTTTCTGGTTTTGACAATGAGAATTAATTTTAAATTAATTAATGCAAATTATTTATTTTTAATTGGGAAAAATGGATTTCATATTTTTAATTATAAGTTCTAAATTACTTAAATAGGTACCTTTTATTTTTGGACATAATGAATAGTAACTTCAATAATTATTTTTATTTACCTTAGTTAAAGGGTAAATTAGGTAAATAAAGGTAAAAATAATATTATAATAATATAAAACTACCCTAACACATGTCCTAATCTTATTAGATGAGTCATGGGTGACCAAAAAAATCCTTAGCCCAGACTTTTGGCATTTGGGATCCACTTGGGTGTGAAAATGGCATGTTATAATAATTAATTTAAAGTAAAGGGAAATTTAACACAAACATGTATCTTTTTACTAAAAAAATTTTAAGGTGGGGTTATATAATTGATATATTTTACTATAAATTTTCATTATAAATCTAAAAAGATTTCCTACATCATGGTATTTTATTTATAATTTTTATACATTAAATAAATAAATTTTTTTATGACACAATGATGATGTAGTGATTATTTTATTAATGAAAGATTCAAAAAAATGATATTATAAATATTAAAATAAATGTAATTTGAAAATTTTGATTCCATCAAAAAAATTTCTAGATGATTATGATATGTTATATTTTATTTAACTTATTTTTTTTAAAATCAATAAAGTTTTTAAATATTTAATAAAAATCAATTACAAAATAGTGTCACAATTGACATAAATGAGTTTTTTAAAACAAATACTATTTTATTAAATTATATAATAGTCATAAAAATATAAGATTTGGCCAAATGACTTAGATAATGTTACAGATGTCATTAATTATACACTTGATGTTCTCTTGGTATTTTATAATAACTATATTGACCATGTAGTGTAAAAATACAAGAAGACATTGTAAGAGTTAATTTATTTAACTAAGGGTTAAAGCCAAAATATAAGGTTAAATTTGTGGCCTAAACTTCTCTAAAACCTATTGGTTGAGTGGATTTCGACCCATACTCATCTTATCCTCTAAATATATCACCTTGTAACTATTATAATTCTAAAATAAATTTATAATAAAATAATATTTAAAACCTTCCCTAAGGTGCCCCTCATCCCTCTTATAAAAGGCCACCACATCTACCCACTTACTAACACCTATAAAGCCCATTAGATCATCCAAATTCTGCTCAAATAAGATCCCAACATCCCTACCTTAATCCTAGAAGCCTTACCTTGGGCATACGAAAACTCAAGGATGCCTTTTGGCTCAAATCAAAAGGAGTTACCTGATTTAGAGGTAACATCTTATCTCAAGATCCTTTCATTTATTTTCTTTTTCCAACACCCTAACCTATATTTATTTCATTACTTTATAAAAAACCAGTATCCTAAATATAATAGGATGTTGTTATACTGAGGGTTCAACCGACACTTACACACACCTCCATGGTAGCAATTATGATAGTACTATATTTATATATGATATATATTATATTTATATTGTCTCTACTATTCTATAATTTTTATTTAGAACATACCTTTATGCTTTCCATGTTGTGTAAATATGGTAATTTTGTTTGAGGAAGTGTGGACTACCGCCCCCTCAGTGCGGTGTGACTCATTCCCTCTATACATGGAACGTATAAAGGATGGTTTTATTAAACATATGATACATACATTACATTAATATAATACTGGTATTATAATATACATTTATATCATTTTTTTATTATTATTTTAATATGACAAAGAAATGAAAGTAACGTTCATGCGTATGTACGACCTACCATCTCCATGAACAGTAAATTTCATTTCTTATCTCAAAAAATTATGAATATTATAAATACATATATACTGGATATATATGATAGTTAAATCATGAATAATATTCTAGAGATGATGGAATTTTGACTACATAGACAATTTATATCAAAATGATTTTATTTTCGACTCAAGTATTGAATATCAAAAAAAATGTATGAAATAAACTTAAATAATTTTTTAATTTTTATAAAATGGTAATAAGTGATATAAAAGAAATAATAAACTTAAAAAATGTTCTCAAGAAAGTATAAATTAACCTAATTTTATCATACAGTAAAATAATGATTATACATGATGAGTCAGACTCAAGGTAAGGGACTTCATCTCAATCTCCTTTCAATGAGGCATATTTTGATTTTATACACCACCTTATTTTATAAAATGTATAATAAACTAATTTCACTTTTAATTCCATTCAATGGGAATATTCTTTCTACAAATCATTTTACTAAACGACAAAAAGGATTTTTTTTACGTATGCGTTGAAAATGACTCCTCCGCTGTCGTAACATTTATTTGATATTTGGATTTCTCTATAAGACTTAATGTTTTTAAAATGAAAATAAATACCTTATTCTCTTTTTGGGTGTTTTGGTATTGAAAATGGTTTTGAAAGTGGATTCAATATTTTAATATCATGTAATTATTTCTTGTGATTGCAAATGAAAATTTATGAGTGAAATGTTGATAATTACAATTTTTTTACATGTTATTATAATATATTGGTACATGGACATTTGATGGGTGGTTAGATGATAAACCAAATATGTGTGGTTATATGATAAACCAAAAATAGGTGATTCCATGATAAACCAAGGATGGGTGGTTACGTTATAGCCTTCAATGCATTGGTTATGGAAGTCGACCATATGACTATTCCATTTAGTGATATGTGTGGAAGTCAACCATATGGTTATTCCATTTAAGTATTTTTATGTACCAAGTTACCTTTATATATTATATATTGATTTCTATGGGATTTATGGTAATATTTTTGTTATAAAAAGGTTAATAAATGAGCCTATATTTAGTGAAGTATATTTACTAATTCTTAAAGGTGAAAAGTATTACTTTTTGATAAAGTATTCACGGTTTTCATGTTTTCCCAAGACTAACAGTTTTCCTTCTTTGTGTATCACTTAATGAGATTTTTATACTCATCCCAAGTTTTGAAATTTTTTTCACATGACATAAATAAGAATAGAGTCAAGGATGATATCAAGGAAAAGTTATGCTTTTAAAACATGAAATGATACCATATTTCTTTTTAAAGAGTTTTTATTTTATGAAAAAAGGGATAGTGAGTAGAAGTGTCTACATGTAATATTTAAGTTGTTATGTATGAGTTATGACCTAATTATATAAATCTATAAACCTGAAAAAATCCTCAATGTGAATTAAAGTTAAATTATTGACTTATCTCAAGATTAATTAATGTTTAAGGCTGGGGTCTTATAATGAATGTTTTTTCATGATGTGAACATGTTTCCAGGAAGATGTCATGAGATAGTTTATAGTGTAAAATAGTTATACACTATGAAATTAGTTCACATAGTGAAAAGGTTGATTGATATTATTTTAACTCAAGGTGACATGTTTTTTAGTATGTCTTATAAATCTATAAATTCACTTCATGAAAGGCGTTCAATTCGTGAATATCTTAGGCCCAGTGGCTTTAAACCACGCTGTGCATATGATTTTATTTAATCCACTATAAAGATTCCTCTCTCAAAACCTAGCATGTTTCCATGAAATTTTGGAGAAATTCATTCCCTTCCGAACATCATGGTCTAGCATTTAATATTAGGTGAGTTCCTTCACTTTGGTTTTCCCCATTATTCCATAATTCTCCATTATAATGGTGTGATATCTTAACATCTATTAAATCAGGGTTTTGATCTTAATGTTCATGTCTTATAGATTTTCCTTGTTATCTTCTCTGCCTTCATTATTGATTGGCATTCCTTTTTATGAGTTTCACATTGATTTCTAGATAAAGGTAGGTGGTCTAGAACAAAACCCTATGGTTTGTTTGATTTGTTTAAGTGTGTGCAATATTATGATATTGAACTGAATCAACGTGCATGTTAAATAATAGAATAATGGATGATGTTAATCATGTGTTTAGTCTTCTCCTTGGATCCCTTTCGATCCATTAGTATCAATACTTGACTTTTTCCTACCCATAGGATGTGCCAAACCTTGAATGATAATTAACTGGCTAATTGATTAAAATATATTTTAGCATGACATGAGACCTCATATGATTACTTGTGATAAATTCGCCTTAGAAAATGGATTACTTATTTATTGAAATGACTGGTGATATTTTGATATGATATGGGTGTGTATACTTACTTTATAATGACTTAAAATATAATCCGATGAATGAATGGGTAATTTAAATACAAATGGTAGTTGGATGGATTGAACATTGTGGATTATGATTTTATATTGTGTTATTCCTTCCATTATGAATTATGTTGTGATTCAGGATGAAATGATTTGATAGAGGTCTTGACCCAGTTATGTTTTAATTCTTATATGGATTGGCTCAGTTATAATGAAATGCTTATATAGAGGACTTGAACTAGTTATGCTGTAATTCTTATAGGGTTTGACTCCGTTATGCAATAATGCTTATAAGGCTTGGCCTAGTTATGCTGTGATGATTATAGGTCTTGGTCCTGTTATTCTATAATACTCACAGGGCTTTTCCTAGTTATGCTAAAATGATTATATAGAGGGATTGACCTAGTTATGCTGATACAAAGGGATTTTCCCTAATTTTGTGGTTATGACATTGAATTATGGTTACGGTTGGTATGGTTTTGCTACATGCTCATAGATATCTCATCATGGTGTTGAGTAGGTTGATTTTTATAATTTATTAATTGATTAATTAGTACTCATGTTTTATCTCTTTATTTCATGCACTTACTATCAAACTATTTTTGTTCAGACACAATGGTATTGACCTATTAAGTTTTACTCACTCCCTATTTAGGCCATCATTTGGTACCCAAGTAGATTACATGTATATATGTTTGGATAAGGGAAAGGGACCTTGTTGTTGACTGTTTCTTGTTGGATGGTTTAGAGCTTGGAGATAAGACCAAATAGGGATTCAGACTGGGGTAATTTAAGTTTATTTGTGTAATTTTAGTCTTTTATCTATATGAATTATAACATGTCATTTTGTTACAGTTCATCCTAACATTACATGGTTTATTATTATTTGGTTTTTTGGTTCACCCTTTATCTTCTAGTTGTATGATGAACTATTTACTCTATTTCGATCACTCTGATATTTGTTTACTTTCACTATATTTTCAACTTCATACCATGGGGTATAGTTTCCCCAATTGGTTTTTTACTCCCACACTAATAGTTAGCAGCCTCTAGAATATGGGTAGGAAAAATTGAGGTCTAGTAACCAGCCTGATTTGGCCATGTGAGAGAGTTCCAGATCAGGGGATGATACAAAGTGGCATCAGAGGTTTAAGTTTTTATTTTTTTGTTTCCTTACTATTTGGGAAAGGTATAAAGGAGACTAGGATGTTTCAAGACTAGGTAATGAGCTTGTGTATGGGAGTAACTAACCCATGTATGGGGGAAATTTCAAGTGCCCAGGGTTGTGATTGATGTTCATTAGATTCTCTTGTTATAGTTTATATTACTTCACCTTGAGAGATTCACATGTTGTGTGATGTTATTTTTTCTTGAGATTTATACTCGTGGCCTGATATGGAATGAGATGAGTATTAATACATCATTATAGACCCATAGGGATATATATTGACATTCATTGTTCATGATATGGGCATATTTATTGCATGTGATATATTTTCTTGTATGAACCGTTAAATGAGATACGTGTTATATATGATAAATGAAATTAAATAACTTTTATTTCATGCCAATTCTCTTATTAAACCATGTTTAAATAGACCATGAGCCATTGGTTCTCTATTATTGTCACCTGTTGAGGTTGAAATTGTTTTTATCTAGTGTTCTAAGGAGTTCATTTTTCTTATGGAGAAAATACCTCATCATTATCTCTGAGTTTAATATTAGGATATTGGAAATAAACATGTTCCCAATGAAGCTAATCTGCATATTCATTTAGCTCTTGAGGGTCAGATGAATTTTCAACTATGTGAAAACTTTCTGGGGGTTACGAGATCCATGGAAAGGTATATTGTTTGTTCTGTACCTTTGATGTTTGAGATAATGAGATTGTTTTAGCAATTGAATCCTCCTACTTTCACTAGGGAGGGAGTCCCCAAGGTAGCTGAGTTCTAGATCAAGTTAGTCTAGATGATATTCAAATATTTTGAGACACCTAAAAATAAGAAGGTGGAGCATGATACATACATGATTTTTGGACCATCCAAGTTTTGGTGGGAACACTTTTTAGAAAGCTATACAGCAAGAGTATTTATCCTAGAAGGACATCAAGGACAAGTTTCTGAGAAACTTCTATCCAGAAACATTGAGGGATGAGAATTATTATGAGTTCATGCACCTGATGTGGGAGTTATTTTTAGTGATGGATTATGTTGGATGTTTAAATAACTTGCAATTATTTTCACCATCTTTAGTCGTTGATGAGATAACCATGGTGAGGTGTTTCTAATATGGGATTCACTATGAGATCATGTCATAGGTGGAATATTTTATCTTTAGTATAACTTCAGACATGATGAATCATGATCTCATCATGGAAGTGTATCTAGGAGAGGCCTTGAACAAAAACCATGTTGTTTTAGTAGGGTGAACTAAGATATATTCTTCTAGTGGTAATAATCACCTTTATGAAAATTATTTCCAAGGAAACAATGGGTATAACAGTCAGTGTAGTGGGCAGGCATATTAAGATCATGCTCCTTTATAATGATATTAGTGTGGAAAATTTGTACTCAAGTTGACTTAGCATCCATACCCTAATTTATAATGCTATTCTTAGAGAAGGCTAGGCAACCTTTAGAGGTTTTTTAGGGGCATGCAACATCAGAGTAGTGGTAGGGGATTTGGAAAGGTACTAGAGTCTGTGAAGGACTAAACTACCCCTCATAGGTACAATTATTGTATCATATTACTTAACTTTCATTTTTTTGATATAATATCATCATATTAATTTATATACACTCTTTTTGAAAATATTTTGGGTTTGGTTGTGGAAACTTTGGATGGTGTTTTGACCATTGACACACAATTGGGAGTGTGGTCAAAGAATATCAAATGTTGCAAGGCGTGTTCTATGGTTATGGATTGGTTAGTTCTGTACCAGGATCATATCGACTATTACCAGAGGAGAGTTACCTTTCTATCTCTAGAAGGCATTACATATTTTCACCAGGGTGTGTGGGATCATCAAGCGGTCCATATAGGACCAATTCAGTACAGATTGGATTATCTCAAAGATCACAAGTAAGTATTTCTATAGATTATGGTGGAATAAAACAAGATGATTTTACCGCAGTGGTTGATTGTTTTAAGATGTTTTTCTTGAATAGTTCTATGACTTACCACTTGAGTGGGAGATCGAGTTCTCAATTGATTTGGTACTGAAAGAAGATTTAGTTTCTATTCTTCCCTACAGGATGGACCCCACTAAGCTTCAAGAGTTTAAGGTTCAATTAGAATATCTAGAAGCTAATGGATTCATATGATCTATTATTTTACCATGGATCTCTTCCATGATTTTCACCAATAAGGCTGATAAAAATTTGTTCTTGAAATAGATGATGGTTAAGAACTAGTATCCCCATCTGCACATTGATGATCTCTTCGATCAACTGGGAGGTAATAATATTTTCTCTAATATTTAATTGATATCAGGGTATCATCAATAGAGAGTGAGACTATCAAAAATACATCGAACTACTTTTAGGAGAAGGTATGACTTGTATGTGTTTGTAGTGATGTCATTCAGTTTGATTAACACACCAGAGGCATTCACGGCCTTGATAAATTTGAGATTTCATCCCTTTCTGGGTCAGTTTTAGGTGGTTTTAATTGATAACATATTAGTGTACTCCTAGTTAGCTAAAAATGATACCCAACATCTTGAAATCATCTTGGGTATATTGATATAACATTGGATTTATTATAAGATAACCAAATAAAGTTTTTGGATTGATCAAGTGAACTTCATGGTCCATGTCATCTTAGAGGATGGAGGGTCAGTGGAACCAGAGAAGGTTGCAACCAAGGTATCTTTGGAGCAGCCCAAGAATTTCTTTGAGATTTATAGTTTCATGTGTTTAGAAGTTTATTACTAGTGGTTCATACAGGAATTCTCCCATAAGAATACACCAATGTCCAAGTTGACCAAGAAATGAGTAAATTTTGTTTAGTCAGATTCTATTGAGTGATATTTTTAGGATTTGAAAGGTAGGATGACCACATAATTGATCCTTACCTTACTTGTGCTAGGTATGGAATATACCATGTAATATGATGCATATATAGTTAGACTCAGAGCAATTCTAATGTAGGAGAACTTAGTGGTTGAATATGACTCCATACAATCGAGACTACATGATATGAATTATCTTACTTATGATATGGAGTTATCTATGGTGGTACATGCCCTAACATTCTAGAGACACTATCTTTTGGAAAATAGGTTTTTGGTGTACATTGACCAAAATATCCTTAGGCACATATTTTCTAAGTGGTACTTGAAACTTTGACAGAGGATGTGAGTTGAGTATCTATAATCTTTTCACTTTGAGATAGATTATACACTAGACAAGGGAAATGTCATTACTGATGCTTTAAGAAAAAAGATGATAACAGAGGTATTATGGGAGTCTTGTGATGAGTGGAGGATATTGTAACTCTTTGAAGACATTCATCGATATATCTAGGATTCTTAGGGATGAGTAACTCTAACATTGACATATATTATACCCTTAATTTTGGAATGGATCAAGGACTAGTAGTTATCTGATATGGAGGGCTTAGATATGAGGGAAAGATTGTATAGTGGAAATTCACCATCAAGATGGTATCTTGGAAGCAATGATACTATTATTTTCCTTGGATAAGGAGTATCAATTAAAATATAGATTCTCATTTCACATCTCGATTCTGGTAGGGTCTTCAGAAGGCTCTAGGATCACAAGTTCTTTTGATAACAACCTATCATCCATATAATGAAGACTAATTTGAATGGAATATTCTATAGGATATATTACAAGCCCATGTACTGGATTTTAATGGTTCATGTAGAAAAATTTGGAACTCATAGAGTTTTAATATAATAAAATCTTCCATGCCTCAATCCATGCATCAATCCATATAAAACCTTTCGAGGATTTGTGTGGAAAGCTATACCATTCACCTCTTTGTTGGTTGGAGGTAGGTGAGTCCGCACTTGTTAGACCTAGTATCATATAGGATACTTCTAAGTAGGTTCATTTTATCAGGAGGCAGTTGGTGACTGCACAAAGTAAGTAAAAATATTATGCTGACCATCAGAGATGACCTCAGGATTTTGAGGTGGGACCTCTTGTTTTACTTTAGGTGCTTCCTAGGTTGGGGAAATATCGTATCAAGAAAAAGGGAAATCTAGAGACCAGATTTCTCAGTCCATTTGAGATAGTGGAAATGACCAGTTTAGTAGTGTACCAATTAGACCTTCTAAAAAGTTACAGTTCCATGAATGATGTGTTTCACATGTCACAACTTTAGAGATATCATCTTTACCCTTCTCATGTAGTATATATTGATGATGTTTAGATTTTTATAGATACTTCCTTCAAGGAACATTCCATAAAAATTGTGGACCATAGTGATAATTATCTCTAGGGAAAGACCATACCTCTAGTATGAGTGCAGTAGTTGCATGGGCATGATTAAGAGGATACCTGTGAGAATGAATTTGTTATGCAACCATAGTGGCCAAACTTTTTTATTGAGACCCCACAATGGTTCTTGGAGTTGATCAAGGATGAGCTGTTATATGTTGGGGAGGTGGTATGATCCCATATTTTCCATGTACATACCTCTTTAGTTTTGGTTGAACCTATTTATTTGAGTTTTCTATTCTTATTAAAACCTTTGGGGTTGAGCTTTTTGTTTGGGGGTAGAGGTATTTTATTGGGCTGAGAGATGTCTGCCAGAAAATTTCATGTCATGAATGGTTTACACAATGTGAATGTGTTACTAGAAAGATTTCATAAACTAGTTTAGAGCATTAGATGGTTACATTCCATGAAACCACTTCACATCATGAAAATGTTGATCATGATTATTTTAACCCAAGGTGACACATTTTTTGATGTATCTTATAAATCAATAAATTTATGTCATGAAAGGGATTAATGTTATGAATATATTAGGACCAATGGTTTTAAATCATGATATCCATATTATTTTATTTCATTTTCATTGCATCTTCATCTCTCAAAAACTAGGGTGGCTCCAGGTGATTTTGGAGTGATTCCTTCCCTTACGGATGTCTCGATATAGTGTTTAATCTCAAGTGAGTTCCTTCACTTTGTTTCCCCTATTTCTTTTGGCATTCTCAATTAAAGTGGTGTGATCTCTTGATCACTATTTAATTGAGTTTTTATCTTGATGCTTGTGTGATCTAGATTTTTCTTTTCATCTCCTTCACCTTCGTTTTTAATTGGCGTTCCATATTGAGAGTGTTGTGTTGATTTATAGATAAATGTGGGTAGTTTATAACAAATCCCTATGGTCTATTCAATTTGTTTATGTGTGTGAAATATTATAATATTATGCTAAATTAATTTACACATTTACTAATAGAATAATGGTTTATAATAATCACACATCTGGTCTACTCTTGGGATCCCTTTGGATCCATTACTATTGTTACCTAGCTTGCGGTTACCCATAGGGAAAGCCTACCCTTGAATAACAATTAACTGTCTAATGGATTAAAATATGTTTTAGCATGACATGAGACCTTATGTGATTAATTTTTATGGATTCACCTTGGAAAATAATTTACTTGTTTATTGGAATGGATGGTGATAATTTGATATTATATGGGTGTGTATAATTTCATGATAATAACTTAAAATATAATTATCGGAATTAAAGGGTAATTGAAAGACAAATGGTATTTTTCTGGATTGACCTTTGTGGCTTATGATGTTATGTTATGTTATTCCTGCCGTTATTACTTATGTACTGATTCATGATGAAATGATTATATATAGTTCTTGGTGTGATTATGCTGTAATTATTATAGGGCTTGGATCATTTATGCTAAAATGCTTATATAGAGGGATTGTCCTGGTTATGCTGTAATGATTATATGTATTGAATTTGTTATGCTTTAATGATTATAGGTATTAGCTTAGTTATGTTATAATGCTTATAGATATCGATGTAGTTATAGTGTAATGATTATAGAGATTGACTTGGTTATTCTAAAATGCTTATATAGAGGTATTTACATGGTTATGATGATATATAGGGCTTTTTCTCAGTTATGTGATTATTCTATAGACTTGTGGTTATGGTTAGAATGGTTATGCTACATGATTAGAGATATCGCGACATGGTACTAAATTAGGTTTATTATTATATTATATTAATTTATTGATTAATACTCATGTTTTATCACTTTATTGTATGCACTTACTATTAGACTAGTTTTTTTAGACATGGTGATATTGACTTACTGAGTTTTACTCACACCCTATTCAGGAAACTATTTGGTACTCGAGAAGATTACATGGATGCAAGTTCAGATAAGGAAAAAAGAACTTATTTTTTATTATTGATTGTTGGATGGGTTGGAGATTTCAGATGAGATCGAGGTCTTTTGAGTTTATTTTTTTTCAGCTTAGTCTTTTATCTATATGAATTATAGCATGTAATTTAGTTACATTTCAGTCTGAAATTACATGATTCATTATTATCTGATTTACTTGGTTCATCCTTTATCATCCAGTTGTATGATGTATGATTTCCTCTATTTTTGTTAATCTGATATTTGTTTACTTCCACTATATTTGAAACTCTGTACCAGGGGTTATAGTCTCCCTAATAAGTTCTTTATATCCCTGCTGCTAGTCAGAAACCTCTGGAATATGTGGAGATTCACTTATGGTGTAGTAACAAGCCTTATTTTTCCACATGAGAGAGTGATAGATCATGGGACATTACAAAGAGTGTACATATATATAATAGAAGGAAATATTCAGGATATCCTCCTCCTTCACCCTTATTTGGTGATATTAGGACCGTAGATCAATATTTTAAAACCAACTAGGTCATTTTAGCTGGTTAAGAAAATCATCTATTCTCAGAAAGGGGTAATAATTATTGATTATTACCTAGTTTAACCATCAGTATTCCATGAACAACCTCAAACTATTTTTCTCCTTCTTGGAAAGAAACACTAGAGCACCCCATAGAGATGCACTAGTTCAGATGAAACCGTTATTCTACAAATCATCAATATATTTCATGTCGAGGGGGGTAGTATCACAACCTCATCCATAAATACATCAAGAAACTCTTGAATAACTCTAGGAGACTCCACCAACAAAGTCTCCACTGATAACTCCACCAACTGATATAGAAGAGGCTTTTCAGACATACTACCCATCTGATAGCTCCATTTATCGACAAAAAATACTTGTCAGTCCTCCACATCAAAAAACATGAATCCCCTCTAGAAACAATCCACGACTACATGCACATAGAGTACAACCAATCAATTCCAAGGATGATATCATAAAATTTTATTTGTAATAAGAAGAAGTTCCCCACCGAATGATGCTTCCCCATCATCAGTCTACATCCTTGACACACATTGAACAAGATATCCAAGCCTCCAAATGGCATGAATAACACCTATGGAACTCGATGCATCTCCATATTTAGTCTTAAAACGTAGTTCAATGAAGGAGTACATATATACAGAATGAAATAAAGCATAAACTATGGTAGATAATAAACTAATAATAACTTGATCAAACTATAATATCTCTAGAATTGGATCCTCCATAGCCTAAAACTTTATACACCCATCTCCTCTAACTTGAAACTGATAAAATCCGTGGCCATACTCTAGAATGGGTCCCTGAGGGTGAGGACTGTAATGAGGATGACCACTAATAGCTCCATATCCTCTCAAATATTAAATAAATATTGGTGGTTTATGCTACTGTTGGTGCACATAGAGAGGGTCCTAACTACAAAAACCAAAATAACCTCCCTGAGTGGTTGACCACTGAGCCTGATGGTGAAAATTACCTCTTCAAGAATAGTATGAAAACAATAATACCTTTATGGACACTCAAAAACCACTAAATAAAGAAATGAGTAAAGCAAACATCCATATAAGTACATCTAATCGATCATTTCCACTTTCTTTTGCACTTACAGATATATAGGAAGTGTAAATATGGTTAATTCATATATGATCATTGGATTTAGTGCCTTATAAAGATGTCATTACCTAGAACCATCATCTAGAAATATAGCAGGAGTAAAATTAAAGATGCACTTAAACTTAATCCTGATCTCTCACAAACTCAGGATCCCTTGATGAAGGGAGAGAAGCATATTCATCTCATCGCCTTCATCATTCACAACAAGAACTCCAAAAGTTACTCCTAAAAGTTTGACCAATAAACATACTCCTTCCCCTCTCCAAGATACAATATCCATCACTATAATTTCACCCCCTACATTTTAATAACTAAAAAAAGAACTTAGTAGTTTTCTTGGGCCTGAATCAGTCTAGAAGTAATCTCAAGATACTCTAGCCAACACTCCATATCTATACTAGAGACACTCTCATTATACTTTTACAGTCCCTAATGTTGGAAATAACACAATTACCTTTGACATGTATCATCCTCCTATGTCAGATTGGTCCTCCAACGGTCAACTGGATCTGCCAACTGATCCTTACACCCTGAACTGCATGAAGACGATGACCAAGAACCATATCTGAAAACAAAAAGGAAGCCTAACCTTGGTAACATGAAATTTATTTGGATTAATTAATTAAATTAATTTTTTTCTTCCTTAAAACACCATGTTCAAACACAAACATAAAAAAATACGATGCATGTACCTCTACTAGGTCTCTACCATTGAAATCAACATTATCTCTCCTATGGTGTTTAGTAGAATTAATTTCCTTGTAAAGGATCACAGGGGGCCCTAAACTCATGTTACCTAGCTATTCTCCTTTACTAAATCACACACTAAGTTTTATTAACACAATTTTCTTACTATTACCATTAAATCCATGATAGTGCATAACTCCAAAATCCATCTTATCTCTCATCCTCCCTTTGATACCACTCAGTCATGACCCTCACACACTAAAGTTACCCCTCTTATGCTATAAATGAAGGAAGAGAGATAATGACCCATGAGTCCCATCTTCAATAGGTCCTGGGTTGGTGAATAACATCAAGGGTGTAAAAATCACATAAAATAAGAAAATAAAATCTAATAATAGATATTAGAATCATGATATAGGATATAAAACAATAAAAAACATTATCACATAAAAAAATAAACCAATCCATCCATAATGAATGAAAAATGTCATACAAATACAAATAAAATTATTCAAAGTAAAGTACCAAAAGGAAAAAATAATGAAATTAAACCACAATAGCTCCAAAATACAAGCTATTAATGTCTAGTTTAGTCACCAAAATACTCTTGGGGACTTGAAAATTAGTTTATATACCCATATGTTGAACATAACATGTATTCTTAGAAGGGTCATACCCAAGGTCTCTCATGAAAATATAAAAAGAGAATAATAATGAACCAATGAACAAACAATAGAATAAACCATAACATAAACAATTCAACTATCCATCCCAACCTCACTATGTATCTCCATAAAAATGATGTAATAAAATAATAAGTTAATAATAATATAACATAAATAAAGGAACCCCATATCTACTTCCTCCACTGAGTTGTCACCCACACATCCTAATGTCAAATGTATTGTGCTCCCATAACTTATATTCCATATTATCACTATGAATCCAACCATATTTAATGTGGGTTGGGTAATAAACTTAACTACCCCAGCCTCCCATAGAGACTATCATCCTATAATGACAATAATTTCATCATAAACATTTCTCACACTACTACCACATCATTATCAGTATCACCACACATCCATTACAACACCACAAACATGGAGGTAGGGTATCAGGAATGTGATATAAATCAACCTCATACTCTCCTCTTACCACACATGAACCCCACCACATATCACATACTCACTTCATTAGGTATAACCACCAACTATTTCATCATCAAGGTATAGAATTTTCCATATATTATGCTATTTCCTAATACTATTTATGAAGAAAGAGTGAGGAAGATAGGGTAATAAACTATTTGTTCTTCACTATCTAGATGTTTGGGAAAAAATTACACCATAACATCTAGTTATTGATATATATAGTAATTCATGTGAGTGGGATTCATATAAAAGTATCATGAATGTACAAGTACACACACACACAAACACACACACACAAAAAACAAATAATATTAACCTAAATATTTTAAAAAACACCACTAGCACATCCTACAACACTAACAAAACACCTTAGAAAATCCCCCACTAACTGTTTACACAACTAAATGAAACACAAAAAAAAATCCACACACAAGACACAATTCATCTTTCATTCACAAGTTATTCAATTTCTAGATTTTACCAATTACTAGCTAACATCAGTTCATTAAGACATTTCCTCCCATACTTTAAACCATCCCATTCACTAGTCATTAAATTTATTAATTCATGTTCCTAACATGAATTTATATCCTTGATTATCATTCCCAGCCCATGCCATTTGAATTTCATCGATACCAGGTAAATACATCAACACACCACATTATAGCCTATCTACACATCCCATGACAACTAACCATAGTTTCATTTCACAATACATTTCACATCCAAACCTAGTCATCAATATCATCACATGACCCTGATAAGAACCCCATATAACATATAAAAAAAATGTATCAAACACACTTATAATAGTGAAATTCATCTTTCACATAACCCACAAGTTCCGATTCAAAAGGTATTTCATCATATTTCTTCATTTCATTCATGGGTATTCTCATAAAATTAATGATTTACATAGGAAACCAATTCATTATCCATAAATAATTTCTTATAATTTTTCGAAGGGAAAGTTCAATCAATCAACATAATAAGTGTTTCATAAATCATAATAGCCACATTAGAAATAGGACCCCCAACAACCATGATTTTCAGAAATGAAGTGAACATGGACAAAATCACAAGAAATATCACAAAAAAATTAACCATAGGCTAATAATAACCATCCCTTAAAATTGACAGTCAAAGAAAAATAATTATCTGGTTATGTTAACACATACTATTTACCTAAAGGAATACAAATATATGAAATTCCCATGGATTCAAAAGAATGAGGATCCCCTACCTTAACTAAATACTTTTTGAAATGCTGTACAAGGGAAAATAAGAGTAAGATGATCACTAAGACAAAAAATGAAAGAAAATACCCTGATCAACCTGACTAACAATAAGACACATAAATATCCCTACATAAAATCACCTAAACCTACCATCTCTACAACCATTGACTCCCTAGTATGTAGAATAAGGGAAAAATAATGGGAGAAATGAGGTAACGTACTTAGAATCCCCGAGAATCAATATCATAGTGTTAAGGATCAAATAAAACTATATTGGGGTGAAAAGATTCCCAAAATTATTAGGATTCACTCAATATTGGGGGGGGTAATGAGTTTTGAGATCCCCCATGAATTTATACCTAGTAGACTAATTAAAATACCATGATGCAGAACCACTGGTCAACTATTTGTCACTAGGATTCCACATAATCCTATTGTGTAATATAGGTAGCTACACCACAAGGAACTATGACCCAACTAGAATCTGAATCGTACATCATAGATCCTAGCCAGATCCTATCTAATAGAGTTAAGGATATGACACAACCCATTAACTACACCATAACTACCCTCAAAACATCAGGTGAACCCAAGATCTGACTACTAAAGCCTCCACACCTCATGGATTTTTCTACACTGTAGGAAGACCACCTCCAAGACACCATGCCACAATCACCCGATCATTAAAAAACATCCCCCAAAATAATAGGGGATACAAAAACCAACAACTCAAGACACCAAACCTTATCCTTCCTCTACACCAAAGCTAGGTTGAAATCATTAGAGACACTTAGACTTATCTTCTCCACCCATGTAGTACTATATGACACTACTCTTACATCATGAAAAAGGATCCACCCCTAGAAAACATTTTAGCTTCAAATCCACTATATCCTCCTCAAATACCTCAAAACTTCCCCAAACACTTCTACCACTAGAAAATTAAAAATGAAATGGGATAGAAAGTCTAAACCGTTATAGGATTGCTTGAATAAATGATAGAGACAATTTTTTTATAATTTTTTTATATATAATTAAATTATTTAATCACTAAAAATATATCAATTTGTGTTATTTACATTAATTTTAGATTTATAAGGTGTTTCGAGCTTAAATGTGAAAACTTCTTAAATTGGAAATATTGACAGATTTTAATCACTTTGGTAATTCAAGCATATCTTTTTAAATATAGTTACAATTTATGTTATTTCTTTTTTATTGGATTTATATATTTATTTTATTCATCTTTGTCTTATGAACTAGGATTTAAGTCATCCATCCAAGGGTCCGAAAAATTCAATCAAGTTGGAATTTTTTTTGGACGACCACGTGGACCCCACCTCACTAAATTAATCATAAATAGGTCTAAATACATACAATTTATGTGATTAAAATTTTATTTTAAATAATATTTAATGGGGATTTATATTGCTGAAGATTAGGGAGATATTCCTTCATTATGGTAGCCCATGGATGCTCAAATATTGGGGTAGAAAAAGGAAACATTCATCCAGAATAAAATATAATATTTAATTAGCCATATCCCATACTACATAATGAGGATAAATATGAGATTTTTGGATGAAATGTTAAATATATTTTGTAAGATCTTTCAAGTTGACACTATTCCAAAATTTATCCATTAAATTGGCCTACCATGATCAAAATTTCGGTGGACAGAATCTATAGGAAATATTAAACAAATATTTTGAAGATCTAAAATTTTAAGACCCAAAGATGGAATACCTTAGCCTATATAAAGAGGAGTTCACCCATTATAAAGGAGGATTTAGTCACCAACATTGTAGAGGAGTCATAGGGATATGCTGTTGACTTATAAATTTTCTTTTCTTTTCTTTTTATTTTAGTTTTCTTTTACATGTAACACAATCATTTTTTATTAACGTGTTTCCACCTTCTTTTCCATTGTGATCTATTTTCACTTCTCAATGGAATGTGACTAACCCGAGACTTGTCCATGGGGGATGTTTCATGACATTATTCATTATTTCAATTCAATTCAAAATGTTTTTATTTTATTTGTGATGGATGCGAGAATATTTCACGGGTGCAGAAATCATCCACCACAACACTATTACCAAATCCATTAATTTTCCTTGATTAATCATTTTACCTCCCTTATATTAGGAAAACCCATCATATACTGGAGTTGGGGTTTCTATAATAATTGAAACAACATACGATGGAGCTGGGTCTTTTAGGAATAACATTGTCAATTGAGATGTTACCCAATTTGACTATTAGAGGAGGTGTGGTTTGGTGTGCTAGACACATACTAAAAGCACACGCTCAATAAATCAAGGGAAATTAATTAATAAATGAGGTTTAAATAAATGAATTATAAAATTTAATTTAAAACAATACATAAATAATGAATGAACCCATGTTAACCAACCCTAGGACCAAGTTTTTTCTTCCCTAATTTCATTCTGTCTGTATTTGCAACTGTATTTTTATTTAAAGTTTTCATTTCATTATTTTATTTCTATGTTTTCAAAAAAAAATTTAAAATAAATTAGAATAGGTGAAATAGAATTAGTAATTAAACTTACTACAATGATCCTCAAGTGAGATGGCCCTGATCAGCCACTATACTGCTCTAGGAATATAAATTTTCTTTTTCCACACCGTACAACAGGCGTGCATCAAAAATGGCACTATTACCGGGGATCTAAACAGTTATTTCAATAACCTTTTCCAAATTCACATTTTTTTAAATAGTTTTAATTTAAAAAAAGAGTCTATTTTTTCATGATACTTTCAAATTAAAATTATTATGCATGGAATAATTACTCACAGGCACATGAGGAAGAAACTGACTTTAATGAGGAGGCCCTCCAATGAAGGGATTATGCTCTAATGATAAGATTAAAATAGAAGGAAAGAAGACTTGAAACATGGATCTAACTTGAATATTTGATGGTTATGGATGATGAACTCAAAAATAATATTAAATGATTTAAGGCTAATAATTATGTGCCACAAGTCTTCCCATATTTCATTGAAGAAATCCATGAGGTTGAATCCAAACTCTAGGTGTAGGAGCATGAATAACTACCTCCACACAACAATAATAAACTCTAAGAGGAACTTTCAACTCAAGAAGAGATTGAATCTGAACTAACTCAGGGAGTTGAACCTTTCATTGGATCTATATATTTTGGTTTTATTGAATATGAATTTTTTGTCACTCCCTCCTTTTTTACAGAATCAGATAGTCTTTTCTATTCCTTAGAGGATGAGGAAGAAATTACACCTATTGAGGAACACCTGGAGCTCCTTGAGGAAATTGATCATCTACTTTAGGAATCCCAAGAAGAGTTATAAGTGTATATTCCTAAAGAACCAAATATACAAGATTCATAACTTAAAAGGGAAGGTTTTGAAATTAATACTTTAAATTTAATTTTTGAATCTCCCTGATTAATATTTTCATGCAGAACATCTGGAGAAACAACTGGATTTTAAAGAAGACTTTGAATAAGTAGAAACTGAAGAGAAGGAGGTTCCATACTTCATCCTACCCCATCCATGAAAGCTATACCAAAATGTAAAGGGGGCATATATGGTGTACTCTATACATGTAATTATCCTTAATAAGAACAAATATCTATAGGATGGGAAGAAAAACATGTGGTGGTTCATTTCCAAGAAGATCCAACCACCATCGGATTATGGATAACAGCTGGTAAAACCCTATGGAGGCAATAAAAGAAGCCAGGGACCACTTGGGGGATCATACCAAGAATTATCCTTTACTTTTTTTCTAGTACTTTCATTTTAAATGTTATGAATTTATATTTCAAATTAAATATTAGGATTTAATACAGAATGCATCAAACTCCCTCCTATATTTTTGAGATTTAATGACATGATCCTTTCACTTATTGAGTAATTCTCTTTTATTGGTTCATGATGGAATAAGGGAACCCCCAAATAGAAAAAAACCAAGATTCATTTCAAAAAGGAGTTCAATTTTAATGTTTAACTCTAAAACTCCTCACATTTTTTGAGATTTAATGAGAAGAATTGAATTCCCACAATTGAATTATGTTTTACTTGAAATATTTAGGAGATGTGAGTTTCTTAGGAATCCAATGATTCCATGTTTTATATTTCAATTTTAATGATATTGAATGAGTAAAATAGAGAATTTGATGATTAAAGTGAAAAATAAATATTGAAATGAGGACCCATGATCTGATGGAATTAATTGATTCATGTAAATGAAATTTCCCTAAATTTTTCATTCTTTGAATTTATAAAATTCATGTGAATTGTTTCATTATTATTAATCATTCTGTGAGTGATTTTCCAATATCATATTCACATTCCTGAGAGGATTTTAGACTAAATATTTACTATTTTATCTTTAATATATGTATTGAGTGATCTTGGGGCATGCCACCTTCCATAACTTGTATTGAAACATATCAAAGAAATGAAATTGAAAAAACACATTTGAAATGATTGAGACACTACATTGGCTAGCCACATATTTTCCTGAGACCCACCCTTACATTTATCCTTCGTTATCCCATAGAATCGATGAATTGACTTATAGGTTTAATGCACATTACAAGCTGATATTTCTTTATCTACCTACAATTTTAGTATTTTTGGATGGATATTTAAAGTTTGATTGTAGGGGAAGGGCCTTTCATTCATGTTCATCGGGATGTGTATCATTTATGGGTGGTGTGAGGTGTGCGTCATCATTTTGGGTAGTGTATTATTAGAAAATTGGGCATGAGTCATCATTTCATTATGATTCATTTGATTTCATCTGGTTCTCCTTAAAAGAAGAGAAAAAAATTGAAAATAAAGCTGTACCTATCTGGATATTTACAAAAAATAGAAAAAAAATAAAGTAGTTCCTTTCTGGAGCTTTACAAAAAATATAAAGTTTTACCCTATTTGACTATTGGAGGAGGTTTTCTTTGTTGTGCTGAATGCATATTAAAATAACACACTCAATAAATCAAGGAAAAGTAATTCATTAATGAGGTTTCAATAAATGAATTATAAAATTGAATTTAAAACAATAAATAAATAATGAATGAACCTGTGTTAACCAACCCTAGTACCAAGTTCTTTGTTCCCTAATTTCATTCTGTCTGCATCTGCATCTGCATTTTTATTTAAAGTTTTCATTTCATTATTTTAATTCCATGTTTTGAAAAACCTTTTTAAAATAAATTAGAATAGGTGAACTAGAATTAGTGATTGAACTGACTGCAATGATCCTCAAGTGAGATGACCCTGGTCATCCACTGTTCTTCACTAGGAATATAAATTTTCTTTTACCACACCCTATGACAGGCGTGCGTCATCATTCATTTTCGAAGAAACATTTGAAATTCATATGGAAACCCTTTTATTCCAAGTTGAGAGTTCATAGAAACCATTTACAAGAATGTTATAATATCATATTTAGATGTTATTTCATAAAAAAGAAATTTAAAAAGTTCAATAAATACATGAATTAAAAAAATAAAGGAAGGTCGTGGAAGAAACTATCTCAAACCAAGAAAAATCAAGTTGTAATGCATCATCTTACATGGAGAACACCCAATAAAGTCAAGAATCACTCTCTATAAGCTCTAAATGACTAAAACCTCGATATTAGATGACTCCAAACCATATATCCCCTTTATACAATGATTAAGGTTCTTAGGGAGATAAAAAATAAAAGAGAAATAATAGAATATAGAAGAAGAGATAGAAGAAGGAGAGAAAGGGTTACCTTATAGAAATACATTGAAAACTATAATGAGAAGCCAATAATCAAAAGAATAGGAATAATGGATCTCTCCCTTGAGCTCTTATGGGTAGGATTCATGAATGGGGGAGAAGGGAGGTTGAGAAAACTTAAAAATGGATGGAAAAGAGGCAATCTCACCTCATTAAGTAAATCTGGAAAAGATTCATGGTTAAGTTTCACAGTTTGGTAAACCATTCACTAATCCTATAGATTATACTAGACGAGAACTAAGACTTACATTACTTTATTTAAAGGTTAATCATAACCATGTTCTAACCATGAAATTCACCCCCAAAACAAAATGGGTTTCACAGTTTCCTGGAAGGTCCCATATGATTTGGAGAACCGTGCGCCAACTGTGAAAAATCACATTATTATGAATTGCAGCATTGTCACATGATTATTACATGGTTATTTCTAACTATGTGCTAACTGTGAGACACCCAAAAATCTATAAAATTTAAAATATAAAGTCTCAGGTACTCTCAAAATATTAATACACCCTACAACAACTTAAAATAATGTTAAATAATCAATAATAGTAACATGTCGGTGTTATTTATTTTGTTACTTATGGTGTTAGTAAATTTTTAATGCATAGTTTAATCACATAATGATTTAGTTTAGCTTAAATTATTATATAATTCCTATTCAATAATTTATGATGATTGATTTAGTGTAATATTTTTCTAGGATGATCATCCATTTTATTTACCTTTTATCTTAATATAGTCAATTATTAATTGATAAGTTTCAATTTTCCAATCAATTAAAATAATGATGGACATAAAAAAATATCATGGTATTTATCATGATGTATTAAAAATTAAATAATAAAATGTATAATCATCATTAAAGAAATGATAAATCTTAATCTATACACAATTTGAAAATTTATTATAATCACAAGTTAAATTACATAAACATATATCAATGGTATATGTTGATGTACATAGTCACATGAATAAACTCAATAAATCAGTGAATTATTCACACTCACTCCTAGATTTAGGTTAAATAATATTAAGACCAGTTTTATCACAATTTTAATAAATGGGTTGGTCCTAATTGGCTTCAAAGGATCAAATGACACTTGTTTACAGAAGATAAAGTAATTAAAAATACTATTATCAAGATTACCATTCATGAATCCTGAAACCATATAAATTGTAAATGAAAAATTCCATATACCTTTCACCAAAGTGATTCTACCATGACCTTCAATTTTATGGTTTAATAGAGATCCATTTAAGGTATCCAAATGAATCCCTTATTCATGGTGTTTCCACAAGTTCATATGAATCACATGATACTTAGGTGGGATAATCCTTTCTTTCATGATATACTAATATCTTGTAATATAAATAAAATAGGAGAAAGCGAGCCTCAAGACGAGAGAATCAATAGAAAGCAGGCATAAGGATTAGCACAACACCATCTCTTGGTGACCAAAACCTTATATAACCATCAAGGATTCACCTCGAGTGATCATGCATTAACTCACACATTATAAAATGTATTAGTTAGGCATATAGTTACAAACCATTTGAAACCCTATGATCGAACATGTATTCATTATGTGAATTCATTATGATTCACCATACATTACATATATTAATTAATGATAACTTTTTGTAGAATATTCTCAAGTGATAATGCTTATCATTTGGTTTCTTAATTAGTCATAGAGTTTCCATATGAATCATGAAATATGATTCATTTCCATATGACATATCCTAATAATACATTACAATTGGTGAAGGTAGTGATATAATATATTATATCACACCTTATAATATACGCATATCATACCATATGATATAGCCAAAATTCACCACATGCATAAAGAGTTTAGGGAATATCTCCTTGAATCACCCACTTTTAATAAAGCCTTATCACTATAGGAAATTGGGTATTTCATGGTGGTTTTTTAAAAAAACATCTAAATGTTCTATTTTAGTTTTTTTAGTGGTGGTTTTCTAAAACATATACCAATTCTCAATGGTTTATTAAAAAATAAAAAAAATCACTATGAAATAGTGGTAATTTAAACATCAACAAAATTTGAAATTTTCTTTAATTTAGTAGTGATTTTTTAAAAAACCACCATGAAATTAGTAATAGTTAGCAATTATTATTTTTAAATAATTATAATGTTAATCACTTTTTAATAATTAATAACTAATAATTATTTAGTAATTATTTATTAATTAAAAATTAAAAATTACAATGTATAATTATTTATTATTTAACTTTTTTAATAATTTAGAGTTTTTAATTATTAATTATTAATTATTTATAAATTATTACATAGTAATTATTTATTTATGTATAAATTTACATATGAATAGACACACATAAACACACACACACACATGTTTTATTTTTATATAATTATATTTAATTATATATATGTAGATATATGTAAATATATTTATATCTATATATATTTAGCATGAATAAAAGTTATACTTTATAAAAAACACTTTATATACTATTAAATATCATATTTTAGTATATAAATATATTTATATTGATATAGATATAATGTGTTTTACTAAATATGATTTATACAGTACTAAATATGTATTTACACTTAATAGAAAATAGATTTAGTGATAAATGGTTCATAAAATAATTATAAATTAATATTAATGTAAAATTTACTAACTAATATTGAGTAATAGACATTTAATGACCATTTAGCGATAAAAAAATTAATAAATTAACTAATATTTTAAATTAATTTGAAAATAGCTCTTGAAATACAAATGACCATAGCTTTTAATTAGAGAGTTTGTTTAGGCTCCACGAACTATCAAATCAAATCTTGAGAAGATATACAGAATGTTTGAACCTAATAAAACCTTGAAAACTATTTATTCATGATAAAAAAGGTTATTAAGACCTCTAAAACTAAGTTTTTAATTGGGATGACCTTATTTTTTAATATTTGAAGGAATTTTAGCTTCATTTAGGAGGATCTTCTTGTCTTTTTATAGTAGAGAATGAATTTATTCTTCAATATTACATTCATATGTATATTATGATGTTTAAATTTTAATATTTTTCAAATTTAGTGCTATTTATAAATTAAAATATAAATATATGTACATAATTGCATATATTTACATATATAAATTTCATTGTATAAATAAATATTAAATGTATAAAAAAAATTATGTGGGAGTATATATATATATATATTTGTGTGTGTGAGTGTGTGTGCATATTTATGTATCTTTATTCATATTTTTATATGTATTTATATTTTCTGTTTGTAATATCCTCTACCTAATATATACATATAATTATATATATATGTGTGTGTATTTATATATATTTATGTATATTTATTTATAATTATATATAAATATAAATATAAATATTTATATGTATTTATGTATATATGTATATGTATATGTATTTATATATATATATATATATATTTATATATATTTATAAATATTTATATATATTATGCATATATATATATATATATATTTGTGTGTATATATATTTATGTATATTTATATGCATTTATGTATGTATATATATATAATTATATATAATTATATATATGACTTTATATATATATTTATGTAAATATATATATATATATATATTTATTTGTTTTTATAAATTTTATATTCATATGTATATATATATATATATAATTATATATATATTTATATGTATTTATATATAATTTTGTAAATTTATTTAAATTTTTATATATTTATGGATATTTATATGTATTTATTTATATTTATATATATATAATTCCCTTATATATACACAATTATATTTAATTATATATATATATATATATGTATTTATATGTATTTATATATATTTATGTAAATTTATTTATATTTATATATATTTATTGATATTTATATATATTTATATACATTATTTCTATTTATAAATACAGACACACACTCACACACACATATATACGTATTTACATGCATTTATATGTATATATATATATATTAAAGTTTGTTTGTTCATCACATGAAAGGATTGGTGGAGTTGTAAAAGCTTTGTTGAATTACCAAGAGTTAAGGGGTTTAAATCTCTTCATATACATATATATGCTTGATTTTATAGGGTGGGTTTGGATGGGATAGGGAATGATAAAAATAATAATTAATTATTTTTTTTAAAATATTTAAAATAAAAAAATGAAAAGAATTTAACACCACATTTCATGGTGGTTTAAACTACCATTAAACGCCAAAAAACTCACTACTAAATGGTGTTTTGGCATAGTTCAAAAACATTGTTTCTTTTCACCTTTTACTACATCATATAAAAAAACTTTCGAAACCATATCCAAAACTATTTTTAGATATATAAAAAAACACTTTTGAAAATCTACCCTTAAATTCTCCTTGTATCACATCACATGCAATACCTCATGAATATCCATCCAAAATTCTCTTTGGATAAACTATAAAAAGATTTTAGAGAATCTCTTTGAGTAAAACTCAATCCCTATCCAGTCAACTACAAAGTGTAACCCCATGAGCCTTTATAGCATTGAAAACATATATGGATTTCTGAATCTTTAAATGTAAGTAAAGAGCAACCTCTTTCAAAGAATTAGTGCTACTTAAGCTACAGAGGGATCTGATGTGATTTCCATCAAAAAAATGTATATCTATACCTGTTTCCACTAGATACATCATATTAAAACATATATTTTCATATGATCCCTTTATCCAAGGCATCAAGTAACTAAAATACAAAGAGTATGTCACTATCGTATAGATACTCATACATTCTTGATTCTCTTAGTATAGACTGACCAGGTTGACGAATACATCACATGACATTCATTCTTATGGATAATCACATGAAATTACTCTCATTTTATAGGTAATAATATCACATGTATTATTTATGTACAATCATACACTTCCTCAACCTATCACAATCAAGGGCCTAGATTTCATATTCATCATACAAGAGGAAAAATCCCATCTTAGTTGAGCTCCAACCGATGACATGATTAAAAATATACCACACCACCCTATGATTAGCTAAGCGTAAATGTTTTAATAGGAAAGTTATCAAAGTATAAAGGTTATCAAGGTAGTTATGTCAATATCCTTTGGAATGGGGAAATCCAAATATGAACTATGCACACCTATTATACCAAATACATAGTGTATGTATCTCCAAGTTCTATTCTTAATGGATCATCTAGCACATAAAACCCATTTATACCTCATGATCGTATTTCGTATCTTAATATAAGAATCTTACTCACAATAACAATAACATTTTATTTTAATGTATAATACTCGATGGAAAACATTGGTTAGGGATAACTCAAATTCATACTTTGATAGGTCAATAATAATTTCACATAATGAGTAAATGCAACCGACATGAAAGAATGATAAATTTTAGAATATATATTTTATAACATGATATATTTTATATTCTTAAATTATTTTAATAATAATAACAAAACCATATATAAGTTACCATCTCATCATATCATATATGATAGACTTACATAATGACCTTATGTTTTCTGCACTTTTAAGGTTTTATTAAACTCATTACTCACTATGTAATTCACACCACATGCCTATTTTACCATCTAATAAAACACTCCCACTACACTCTTTAATGAGTAAAATCTATAAATAATTCTATTTTTAATAATAGAGAGACTTAAAAATCATATTCCTATTGTTCAACTCATTGAGAAAGTATTCAAAATATTTTACTTCAAAACATCTAATGTTACGATGTTAATAACTCATGTTTTCTACTTAAAACACTTTCTAATTTAATCATCATCATTATCCTTAGAACCTTTTCCATACAAATTTTTCCTTGAAATATTTTAGTAAATAATATAACTCTTTACTTTAATATTTTATTAACATAACATAAACCTTTTAGGATCTTTAGGTGATAATAAATTTATATTTTTACTATTATAATCCTTTATTTGTTAAATTTGAAATTCTAAAAGTGAAAACATACTCCCACTAGTCTCTTAGACGCAATATTATTTTTATAATATCATGCTAAGATACACAAACTCCTTTGTGTTAGGAAATAACTTCTATTTTGTTTCAGTAGGAATATTTAACAAATAAACAACTAATATCCACATTTTATATGGTATTATATGTTTTAGAGAATTATTATGAAAATGAATACTTTATTCTTTAAAATATTTCACTGATGTTGGGATCAAATCCCTCATATTTTAACAAATATTTGGATAAAACCTTTTATCCTGGAAAAAAATCATTTAATATTTATCTTCTTCTTAAACATGTAATATAATTTGATGAATCATAAACCATCCACATCATATTATTTTATTCATAAAAATAATGTTAATAAAAAACTTCTCTTATCACATAAGAAAAATAAGATAAAAACAAAACACTTTATTTAGATCTACGAAATCTTGATATTTTCCTTTACATTCAATTACATTATTTAACAACCCTTTGATTCATAATTTGAATAAAAATGAAAGATTTATTAACTATTTTCTTGATTTTTAACTTCTATATATTTACAACACTTATAAAACTTACAGTTAGTAGCATATTCTCCTCAGAATCTAAAAATTTATTTCTATAACACTAATACCTGACATAGACATTCCATGGAGATTCCATACTCTTTTGAGTATCCCAAAAAATATCTTTATATAAAAAAATTTCCCTCCTTTAATCTTTTTTTAAGTTTCAATGACCTTGGCTAGCTACTTGAAGAAACGTTTTTGGACCTTTTAACTATTTTTTCTTCTTCCAATTTAAAAATTTACCCACTTTTATGATCAACACAACACTAAATCCTACAAATCACATTCCCTATCCATACATCCTCAATAATTTGAGAAAATAAGGTAAAATTTTCTTTAATTCATTTATATCATCTAAAAATTTCCAATGATGATTATAGAATGAATTCAACGCCCATAACGAGCCATAAAAGAAAACTTTTCTCTCACTAAGTTATAAAATTATCAATAATATTTATCATAATAGAGAAGACTAAGATTCCTTAGGTCAGTTTCTGTCATGAACTGCCTTCGACAAGACGATGTAAGGGGTGACAAAGGCCCCCACCCTTCCTTCTTCAAGTCAAAGACGAGATAAGGACCCCCGAGTCCCGCCTCCAGTAGGCCCCAGAGTGGTGAATAGAACCAAGGGTGTAACATTTTCACAATATGGGAGGCATTAACCTTTTTATTTAACCAAGACTAGGAGAAAGAATGAGTCAACACCAAACACCACCATGTATAGAAAACTCAAAAGAAAACCAAACTATAGGCATGTTTTAATAATAAAACTAAAAAAGGTACAAGAACTCCAAAGTACAAACCAACAGGAAAAGAAAAGGTGAAGCAGAAAACAATAGAGACCAACAGAAACTCCAACATCCAGACAAGTAAGGTCCCGCACGGCCTCCAAAGTCCTCCTGACAACCTGAAAGTAAACGTAGGGTGAGAATACAAAGCATACTCAGTAGGAAAACCCTATATCTCTCGTGCACAAGTGGGGAGACATACTAAAGTACCGTGAGAAGCAGAGAAACCAGCATCTATCAAAGAGTATATCCATCCTACCTCACCGACCATGCTCACCAAAAAAACAAGCAGTAAGGTAATAGTAAAAGAACAAGGGTACCCCACACCACCATTTCCCCCACTAGCTAGCTGCTCATCCCTAATGGAAAATGTCCTGACACTGCCACGCTCTTCCTGCCCACACACACTTGGGCCTCACAACCATCCATCACGGCCCACACACACCTGGGCCTCACAACCATCCATACCTGCCCGCACACACCTGGGCCTCACAACCATCCATACCTACCCGAAAACACCTGGGACTCATCCCGAAGACACCTGAGAAAACAAACCATAACCAGAACCCCTGCCCGAAAACACCTGGGATAACAACACACAAAACGAAACCTACCTGAAGAATCTTGGGTGTGAGGTTACCTCTATCCATCACAGCCGAGGGAAGAGGGAGCAGGAAGGAGAGTAACTAGGGGGAAATGACCTTCCCCATGAAATGGGGTGTCTGACACTAAGTGCCTAACACGGGTGGGGTACGACTAAACACAAACATACAATTATACATATATATATACTGACACACATCCCAACCTATGGCTCCTAAAACAGATACAAGTAGGTACACAAGCACTGGTGCCTCAGAAAACAGCCACACAACAAACAGTTCCCAGTTCCCCTATTCAAGTTATTATTCAGAACAGTTCATTATGAGTTAATCCCTTCACTACTGGGCAATCTAATAGGCACATTCACAGACAAAACAACAAAAAACGACAGAAAGGAAAAACTTCAGGTAAAAATAAGCACTCACACCTGGTTCCCTTGTGAAACCACAACAACTAGGGATCAATCGAGATCCCTCAAAGTACTGGAATCAAAACAACCCTGAGACACAACCCCATGTCCCCAAACTCCAGAAGCCAACAATTTCTCAACAACAGAGGATTCCATCCCAATTCGTGATATAAGTAGAGTAACCCCCCATAGCCTTAGATTCACAACTAGAGAAAGTACAACAGGGGATCCCATCCAAGAAAACCATAAAGTCACCCGTAATCGGCCCGTGAAGGAAAAACAACCAAACCACTTCCACCAACACAAGGTAGGACCACACAGGTATTTTTAGATTTAAAATATTTAATATACTCCATGGTTTCAATTCCATTGTGCTTTAACCAGGGTTATCACAAAAAGGGTTAATCCTAGTGCTTTCAATTTATTTAACCGAGTATACGTAATTAACCAATTCCATGTTACGTTTATTTAAACATCCAGGAACACCAATGTTTATTAGTGCATAGAGAAAGACCACCAATGACCATGATTTTTAGTGAGCATAGGACCGTATAATTCACAACACATATCAACAATAAAAGAGCACAACAGGACATCGATCCCACCCCCTTTCATTATTTAAAGGTTCTTTAATTATCTCCATTAAGTTGGGTTTCGTCAATTTCCACAGAGAAAAAGGCATTCCCACCCCTCATGATACACAGAAAGGAGAGACGAAGGAGAAAATATCTACCTGATTGATCAAGGATCGACATTAAGTCCTCACGTGGAAACCAAAAAACAAGGGTAGCAGGAACTCCATGGAACACGATCAAGGAAAACTTTGTAACAGGGGTACAACTCGTCGGGAGGAAGGGTACTCTGAGCATAGGGTGATATAAAAAGAATCTCAGGGATAAAGAGAAGCCTTTAGGTTATAAATACTGAGATAAAACATCCCCTGGACAGTTTCGATATGGAGAAAAACTTGAAACCACGGAAGAAGCGGGATCGTGGGTTGACCACGCGGCTGGGCCACCCCACACGTAACTTAAAAGGTCCTCACCTTTCGGGGTGGTTTAAACTAATTCAAACTACATGGTTTTTCATTTAAGGAGGGTACCTCACTAATAATTTAATTTAATTGCCATTAATGGTCATTAATAGGCTTTAAATCAGGCTTAAAGGGTTCAAAAAATTGTTTAAAAACCAATTTGCGTAAAAAGGAGGTGCTACTGGAAAACCCATGGGGGTAGGCGACATATACTGGTAGCCGAGAGCCACCAATAGCCAAGAGGCACCGGTAGCCTAGAGACACTAGTAGCCGAGAGCCACTGGTACCCCAAGGTCACTGGTAGGCTAGGTCTACCAGTAGGCTGAGGCTACCGGTAGGCCAAGGCTACCACTAGGAGTCACCGAGAAGCTGGGATGGCCTTCCAGACCACCCAGAAAACCTCAAACATCAAAATTTTTACCAAGTAATGGACCCCAAAAATCCAGGCCATTACATCAGATACTTATAAAACTATTCTCATCCCTAAGAATATAAGAACAAACCAGAAAGGAGAAAAATGTGGTCCAAACAACCACCCTCTAAAGATACTTCTCAGGGGAAAACCCCTGACTTGTTCGAAAGCTGGAAAAGAATCCTCCCCCTATATTTAGGAATACTATCCCAAGAGTTATCAACCAAAAACATTCACAACAAGCACAAGGATCACACTGTCTAACACATGAGTCAGGGAGTCCCCTCCTACATGTCAGGATATTATCCGCTTTGGGCGGCGCTGACTCGCCTGCACGGGTTTAATCACGTCCACATTAATGCGTCCTGATTAGCAGTCAGGTTTTTCCATCATAAAACATTCATACACACACACACACATAGAACATGGAAAAAATCATATAATAGATAAGAAAATAAAGCTTTCCATATATTAAAGCACAAGGTACAAAATCTCAAGGATCAGAACAAAAACAACAAGGAAGTCAAAACAGCTTTGGGTACTGAACACGTAACTGGGCCTCCCACTCCTAAGTGCTCTCTTCCAGGCTACCATGCCTCCACAAAACATGAACCAAGGGGATGGTTCATCCACTAAGCACTTTCTCTTTACGATCCTCAATCTTGATTGGTCATTATATGAAGTTTTCATCATCTTCGACATCTAACTCTCCCCAATCGATGATGTGGGAGTCATCGTGTAGATATCGACGAAGCTGGGAAACGTGAAAGACATTGTGAACTTTCTCCAACTGAGGTGGCAATTCCAGCTAATACTCCACCTCACCAACTCATCCCAAAACCTCGAAAGGTCCGATGAACCTAGGGGAGAGCTTACTCCCCTTCCCAAACCTTCACTTCCCATGTCGAGTTGAAACCTTCAAGAACACATGATTCCCAACCTTGAACTCCAAGGGACTCCTCCTATGATCAGCATAAGACTTCTGCTGGTCCTGGGATGCCTTCATCCTCTCATGCACGAGTTGAACCTTCTCAGGGGTTCCGTGCACCACTTCTGGCCCAAGAACAACTGCTTCCCCAATCTCTATCCAACAAATGGGTGAACGACCCGACCTTCCATACAAGGCCTCAAACGATGTCATACCAATAGTGGAGTGGAAGCTATTGTTATAAGAAAACTCTGTTAGAGGAAATTTTTGTACCCATGATCCCCCAAAATCCAGAACACATGCCCGCAACATGTCTTCCAACATCTGGATCATTCGTTCTATTTGCCCATCTGTCTGGGGGTGGAAAGTAGTGCTAAGGCATAGTTGGGTGCCAAAGGCATGCTATAATCCCCTCTAGACACGTTAGGTAAACCGCGTGTCTCGATCGGAGACAATAGATCTCGGGATCCCGTGCAACCGCACCACCTCATCGACCTACCTCTGGGCAAAGGTGTTAACCAGGCTCGAATCCTTAATCTCCAAGAAGTGTGCTGATTTTTTCAACCAATCCACCACTACCCAGATGTAATCATAGCCTCCCTGAGCCCTGGGTATCCCTGTGGCGAAGTCCATCGATATGTCATCCCACTTCCACTTGGGAACATCTAACGACTGTAACATCCCTCTAGGAAGACGGTGTTCAACCTTTACTTGCTGACACACGAGGCACTTTTCTATAAACTCTGCCATCGCCCGCTTTACCCCAAGCCATCAAAATTGTCTCCTCAGGCCTTGGTACATCTTTGAGACCCTAGGATGTACCTCTAGAGCCGAGTAATGGAACTCACTGAGAACACCTTTATGAATCATCTCTGGAACGAAAATCCTTCCACGGAAAAGCATCCAATGCTGACCATCCTTCGACCATCCCTCAGGAGCATTTCCCTGATAAACACGATCCCTCATCACTTCCACCTTTGAGTCCCCCCACTGAGACTCTTCCACCTACACCACTAAGGAGGGAACTACAATCATCTGAAACAGACATCCCCTTCCACCTTCCACCCTTGCATTCAAATGCAAGGCCGCTAACTCTTCTATCGCTCTCCAAGCATGTGCAGATTCCTAAACCACTTCCTTCTGTGATTTTCTTCTTAGGGAATCCGAGACAACATTGACCTTGAACTCGATATAAGAGATCTTGAAGTCATAATCTTAGAGGAACTCAACCCATCTCCATTTCCGCAAGTTCATATATCATTGGGAAAAGATATAATGCAATATCTTATGATCTAAGAAGACCACAAAGCGCTCTCAGATGAGATAATGCCGCCACAACTTCAATGCGAACACCACGGCCGCAAGCTCCAGATCGTGGGTGGAATAGTTACATTCATGAGAACGTAACTTCCTAGACCCATAAGAGATCACCACTCGCTGCTGCATCAACACACATCCCAACCCAAGGCCAGAAGCATCACAGAACACTTCAAACAACACCCCTTCCTCTAGTAATCTGAGTACTGGAGCACTAACTAGCTTCTCCTTTAGGTAGCCAAAAGCTGTCTGGAACTGGTTGCTCCACACGAAGGCCTGGTCTTTTATAGTCAAAGTTGTCAACGGAGCTGCATCTCGAGAGAAGTTGGGCACAAACCTCTGGTAATATCCTGCCAAACCCAGGAAACTACGAACTTCCGCCACATTTTTGGGTGCTGCCCATGAAACGACTTCCTCGACCTTCGATGGATCTACTGCTATTCCCCTCTGAGACACTATGTGTCCAAAGAAATGTACCTCTCGCGTTAAGAACTTTCACTTAGACAGTTTCCCATAAAGATGATGGTGTCTAAGGACTCCAAAAACTGCCCTAAGATGTTCAACATGCTTTTCCTTTGATCTTGAGTAGATAAGGATGTCGTCGATGAACACCACAACGAACTAGTCCAGAAAATCTCAGAAAACAGAGTTCATGAGGTTCATGAATGTAGCTGGTGCGTTTGTAATTCCAAACGACATGACCACAAACTCAAAGTGGCCATATCTTCACCTGAAAGCTGTATTCGAGATATCACTTTCCTTCACTCTCAACTGGGGGTATCCAAACTAAAAATCGATCTTAGAGAACAAACCTGCTCCCCTTAGCTGGTCGAAGAGATCATCTATCCTTGGGAGGGGGTAATTATTCTTGATCATCACCTCATTCAACCTCCGGTATACTATGCATAGTCATAAACTACCATCTGCCTTCTTTATGAACAAAACAAGAGCACACCATGGAAACACGCTGGGTCGAACAAAGCCTTTATACATTAGATCGTCAATCTGAATCCGAAACTCCCGCAACTCAGAAGGTTCCATCTGATAAGGAGCCATCAAGATCAGGCGGGCACCGGGCTGTAAGTCTATCCCAAACTCAATGTCACATCGAGGGGGTAGAGTCACAACCTCATCGGGAAAGACATCATGGAATTCTCTTACGACCTCTGGGACATCCATAATTCATGCGTTTGCCAACTCTACTAACACCCCATTCAGAATATAAAGGAGTGGCTCCACGTGTTGACTCCCCACCTGATAACTCTGCTCCCCAACAAAATCCACACGCCATCCATCCTCGTTGGATAATTCAATCCTTCTCTGATAGCAACCGATGATGGAATGAATGGAGAATAACCAGTAGATTCCTAGAATGACATCGTATTGATGCATCTGTAATGAAAGAAGATCTCCACTAGACTGATACTGTCCCAACATCAGTCTACACCCCCAGAAGAAGTAAGATACACTGGTCTGACCCCCAACTGATGTTCTTTACACTAGGGGCACAAAAAGTCTCTCGGCATCCAGACCCAGAGCATGGGCTAATTCAGGCGTAACGAAGGAGTGAGAAGCTCCCAAATCAAAAAAGGCAGAAACAAGAGTGAAAAAGAAACTGATCGTACCTCGAACGACCTCTGGTCTCGTCGGAGCTACTAACTCTACAGCATGCAACTACCCATGCCCAGTTCCTATGCCTCATTGTTGTCGACCACCTCCCTAACCACGCCCGGGTCGAGGTCCCTGATGAGCACCTTGGTGTCAATATCCTCCCGCAAGGTCATCCCTCAGAGGGCTAGGGGCCTGCTGTGGCTGCGGGAAAGGCTTTGACAGCAACAGATGCTGCTTAGGTGGGTGCTAAAACTGCCCACTTCCACCATGTGGAGCTCGAGTCAGACACCTGATGTGAACGTGTCCAAAAACTCTGTAAGAGAAACACTTCAGTCCCGGCCCTGTGAGAAAAGGGCGAGGGCCAGAAGCTCAGGACTGGAACTGATAAGGCATAAACCCTCTTTGTTGAAACCTGAAAGGCCCTGTCACTGGAGACCTGCTGCCGACTGCATTCCCCTTTGATGAACTCAGCTGGTTCCATTCTCATGGTGTGCCTCCCTTCGAGTGCATCCTCTCTACTATCTCGGCCTTCTTCTTTACTTCTAGGTACGTCAGAAGAGTGAAGGGAGTGACAACGTACTGAAGTGAAGGACATAGTGCCTCCTCTAACCATCTTGCCTGAGACTCCTCATCTGGAAAGAGATCTGGGGCAAAGTGAAAGAGATCTTTGAACTTGATTTCCAGCTCCCTCACTGATATGCTTCCCTGCTGAAGGGAAAGAAACTCCTGTATCTTCTCAGCCTTCGCCGTAGATAAGAGGAACTCCTCAAGAAATTCCTTCTCGAAACTGGACCATGAAAACTCTGTCTTTGTCTTCTCTCCCAGGAAAAGTGTCCACCATTGACGCACTGCTTCTCTCAGTTGACTGACGGCCAATGGAACCTAGTACTCCCTTGGAGCACGGATTAAAGAGTAGGTGATGGATAGCTCCTCGAGCCATCCCTCCGTTACTGAGTCAGAAACGCTTCCCTCGTACTTCTCGAGGGTTTGTCGCTGGAAGGAGCGCAGAGTCCTTTGCCACAAGTCATCCTCCTCATCTCGATTAACCCTCTGCTGGTCAACTGCCTCGATATGCTGGGCCTCAACTGCCCGGGTCGCTCGTGGATAACGTTTGGGTGCCATAGCTGTAAGGTAAACAAAGATTACCTAAGACCGAGTAGCAAAGGAATTTTTATTATTTTTATTATTAAATTTTTTTCCTCTAAGGTACCCCAAAACAAATAAAAACACAATCAGTATGATGCATATACCTTCCCTATTGTCTCTACCCTGCAATAAATGTAGTCTCACTTGGTTGTTTGATAGGCTTAGGGTCCTTGCATCGGATCACAGGGGGCCCTAAAATCACGTGTCCTAGACGGTCCTCCCTGTCCTATTTCATGAACTAAGATCACCTAACATTGTTTCCCTACCATCCCGTGAAATCCTCACTATGCCTAACTCTAGACTCCATCCTATCCCTCAACCTCCTTTGATACCATTCTGTCACGACCCGCCTTCGGCAAGACAATGGAAGGGGCGCCAAAGGCCCCTGTCCTTCCTTCTTCAAGTCGAAGACGAGATAATGACCCCCGAGTCCCGCCTCCAGTATTCCCTGGAGTGGCGACTAGCACCAAGGGTGTAACATTTTTACAATATGGGAGGCATTACCCTTTTTAGTTAACCAAGATTGGGAGAAAGAATGAGTCAACACCAAACACCACCAAGTATAGAAAACTCAAAAGAAAACCAAACTACATGCATGTTTTAATAATAAAACTAAACAAGGTACAAGAACTCCAAAGTAAAAACCAACAGAAAAAGAAAAGGCGAAGCAGAAAAAAACAGCGACCAATAATAACTCCAACGTCCAGACTAATAAGGTCCCGCACGGCCTCCGAAGTCCTCCTAACAACCTAAAAGTAAACGTAGGGTGAGCATACAAAGCATACTCAGTCGGAAAAACCTATAGCTCTCATGCACAAGTGGGGAGACATAATAAAGTCCCGTGAGAAGTAGATAAACCAACATCTATCAAGGAGTTTATCCATCCCACCTCACCGGTCACACTCACCAAACAACACAAGCAGTAAGGTAATAGTGAAAGAACAAAACATTTGGGTACCCCGCACCACCATTTCACCCACTAGCTAGCTGCTCATCCCTAATGGAAAACGTCCTGACGCTACCATGCTCTTCCTGCCCACATACACTTGGGCCTCACAACCATCCATCCCTGCCCGCACACACCTGGGACTCACAACCATCCATCCCTGCCCGCGCACACCTGGCCCTCAAAACCGTCCATCCCTACCTGAAAACAACTGGGCCTCATCCCGAAGACACCTAAGAAAACAATCCATAACCAGAACCCCTGCCCAAAAATACCTGGTCTATCAAAACACCTAACGAAACCTACTCGAAGAATCTTGGGTGTAAGGTCACCTCTAGCCATCACAGCTGAGGGAAGAGGGAATAGGAAGGAAAGTAACTAGGGGGAAACGCCATTCCCCATGAAATGGGGTGTCCTACACTTAGTTCCCAATGTGGGTGGGGTGCGACTAAACACAAACATACAATTATACATATATATATACCGACACACATCCCAAAATATGGATCCTTAAACAGATACAAGCAGGTACACAAGCACTGGTGCCTCAGAAAACAGGCACACAACAAACAGTTCCCAGTTCCCCTGTTCAAGTTATTATTCATAACAGTTCAGTATGAGTTAATCCCTTCACTACTGGGAAATCTAATAGGAACATTCATACATAAAACAAAAAAAACGGAATAAAGGAAAAATGTTATGTAAAAATAAGCATTCACACCCAGTTCCCTTATGAAGTCACAACAACTAGGGATCAAGTGAGATCCCTCAAAGTACTAGAAACAAAACAACCCTGAGACACAACCCCATGTCCCCAAACTCCAGAAGCCAATGGTTTCTCAACAATAGAGGATTCCACCCCAATTCGTGATATAAGCAGAGTAACCCCCCACATCCTTAAATTCACAACTAGTGAAAGTACAACATGGGATCCCATCCAAGAAAACCATAAAGTCACCCGTAATCGGCCCGTGAAGGTAAAAAAACCAAACCACTACCACCAACACAAGGTAGGCCCACACATGTATTTTCAGATTTAAAAGATTTAATAAAATCCATGGTTTCAATTTCATTGTGCTTTAACCGAGGTTATCACAAAAAAAGGGTTAATCCTGGTGCTTTCGATTTATTTAACCAAGTATACGTAATTAACCAATTCCATGTTACAGTTATTTAAACATCCAGGAACACCGAGGTTCATTAGTGCACAAAGAAAGACCACCAAAGACAATGGTTTTTAGTGAGCATAGGCCCTTATAATTCACAACACATATCAATAATAAAAGAGCACAACAAGACATCAATCACACCCCCCTTTCATTATTTAAAGGTCCGTTCATTATCTTCATTAAGTTGGGTTTTGTCAATTTCCACAAAGACAAAGGCATGCCCACCCCTCATAATACACAGAAAGGAGAGATGAAGGAGAAAATCACTACCTAATTGATTAAGGACCGACGTTAAGTCCTCGTGTGGAAACCAGAAAACAGGGGTAGCAGGAACTCCACAGAACACGATCAAGGAAAACTTCACAATAGGGGTACGACTCGTTGGGAGGAAGGGTACTCCGAGCGCAGGGTGATAGAAAAAGAAACTCAGGGAGCAAGAGAAGCCTTTAGGTTATAAAGACTGAGAGACAACATCCCATGGAGTGTTAATATATGGAGAAGAAATCCAAACCATGGAAGAAGAGGGATTGTGGGTTGACCATGCGGCTGGGCCACCCCACACGTAACTTAAAAGGTCCCCACCTTTCGGGGCAGTTTAAACCGACGCACACCGCATGGTTTTTCATTTAAGAAGAGTAAATCACCAATAATTTAATTTAAATGCCATTAATGGGCATTAATGGGATTTAAAACAGGCTTAAAGGGGTCCAAACATGGTTTAAAAGCCAATTTGTGTAAAAAGGAGGTGCTACTGGAAAACCCGTGGTGGGTAGGCAACAACTACCGGTAGCCGAGAGCTACCGGTGGCCGAGAGCTACCGGTGGCCGAGAGCTACTGGGGCCAAGAGCCACCGGTAGCCGAGAGCGACCGGTTGGCGACAGCGACCGGTAGCTGAGAGAAACCGGTAGCCGAGAGCCACCGGTAGCCGAGAGCCACCGGTAGCCGAGAGCCACCGGTAGCCGAGAGCCACCGGTAGCCGAGATCCACCGGTATCCGAGAGAGACCGGTAACTGAGGGATACCGATACCCCAAGGTCACTGATAGGCTAGGTCAATCGGTAGGCTGAGTCTACCAGTAGGCCAAGGCTACCGCTAGGAGTCACCGAGAAGCTGGGATGGCCTTCCAGACCACCCAGAACACCTCAAACATCAAAAATTTTACCAAGTAATGGACCCCAAAAACCCAGGCCATTACAGTTTCCATCTAATTTCATTATAATCTTAAATGCATTATTTTATACATCTCATAAGAATTTAGATTCACATGTTGAACAACATCAAAATTTGGTTATTAAGCAAGGTATTTCCCAAATACATAGTGTTTTTCTTACCCCCATAAGAAAAATTCTTATGTTTTTTACTAGTCTAAGAAGTTTCTTACATTAATATTAGCATTTCTATAGGATTTATCTCAAAATTAAAATTATAAAATAATGATTCTATTTATCTATAATATGATATTTTATCATATAAGCATCGTATTTAGATTCACTAAGAGACGAGTTCATATAATGTTACTCATATTTATCTATAATAGAATATTTACCTAATAGATGTGTTAATTTATCACTACTCTCATTTCTTAGTTATTTATTTATACTACCATGTCAATTATTTCATTTATGATGCTTGTATGATTGAAAAGATAACTATTTTCCCAATCCTTCATATGGATAAACTCAACATCATTCCTTTGGTATCCTTACAAATGGGTTCCCAACTAATTATAACACAAAGAAGATTCATAAAACGTGGCACCAAACTCTTATGGTCACCAAATTAATTACTTTCAATATAAAAGATAATTTAGGGGCACCCTACTTCAGCAAAACCTACCCGGTGGAATAATCAAGGTCTTGAAAAGTGTTCTATTTAGATGGAATCTAATACTTAGTATTTTCAAAAGGGATTTAATCTCACTATCTTATCTCATGTTATTAAATTATCATGTATAAATTATTTTAATGATCTTGTTTGTGATTTTATTTCTTCCACCAAATCAATATGTTCAAACCATATTAATGTTTAACACTTTACAAATGACAGCTTGTGTTATTAACCAAAATTAAATTCCTACTATATTTATACTATTTTAAATTATTCCTATATGTAATGTAAAAAAAATATTTCATGTAAAGGATAAAAATAATATGAAATCAATAATGATCAAAAATGTAATCTTGGAGTGATAGATAGAAAACCCTCACTTTTCAAGAAAATACTTAATCCCCCGGGCTAGTGAGTAGTCCAATCTAAAGTCCTTTTATCCAAGGATACTTTACTAAAAATAAATCTCAATTACATTATAATTTTGGCACATGATATGTATAAACTATAATCAATAATTAAATACAACATTATAACCTAGTATAAGTCATAATTAACATATAATAAAAATAAATCAATTATCATACCCAACATGAAACTTCTTAAAAGCATGTATGAAAATTTATAGAATCAATTTAAATATTTAAACTAAAGGATACACATATTCATATAATAATTATAACAATTAATAATAAATAATAGAATAAAATAAATAAATGAATAATTCATATATCTAAACATGAAGTAAACCATTTACAAACAATTCATAAATAAAGTAAAAATAAACATTTAATAAATTTAGCCATGAATTATGGACATTCTATAATCAAATAAATAAAATAATTATATATTTATTTTCAATATTAATTCATTCATATTATCCATTATATGGGATTTACATGAATATATTACATTAAATGATATATAAACATTTTACATTCTAATTTTATTATGCAATAAATTTATTTAGCCTAAATGTCGTATATTTAAGTTCATTTAACCCCTGATCATATAAATTATAATGACTTATTTTAATATGGTTTAAATAATTTCTCAAACAAGACATTTAATTTGAACATTTAAAATTAAAAAATTAAACAATTAAATTTAATAAAAATAAAATTTTTATATTTTTTCATTATTCTGTAATTTATAAACACTTTGTAAATTACTTTTATAATTTCCATATAAACTTTTTATATCAAAATTATAAGCCATTCCATATAATTTTAAAAAGTTATTTTATTATTAATATTTAATTTTATAGAATATTTATTTTATAAATATTTCACAAGCATTAAATAATTAATTATAAACATTTTATAATTAATTAATTTATAAATAGCATATAAATAAAATACATATTTAAAAATACATTTTCAATAATTCAGATACAATTTATAAAACATTTAATTCTATTCAAAATTGAAAATATAAGAAATCAATTTTTTTATCATATTGTATGGTATACAATATATCATAATATTTGATTTTCCACATGCAATTAATAAAGAAATTCTATTTATCATAAATTATGATAGATAAACTGGATTCTTATGATATGGACTCTAAGATATTAACCCTTAAATTCCTAGAATATATAATATAAACTTAATGCTAATATTATACTATGCTTATCATAAGTTGTGGTAGGCCGTGTAAGAGAAAAAACTTCAGCACCTGGGATGCCGTTTCTTACAATATATATTATATTGTATATATCTTAAAATGCTATATTCTTCATACGTAGAGTGGTGTTATCTATAGATATAACATCTCTTATCGTATTCTATGATACATATAAAATTTAAGAGCTTCAACAGAATCATCGGTTATGATATCCCATATGATACATAGTGACCCAATATCAAATAATGATATTGTATATTATATATCCATCCATAGTGAAAATATTATATCATTTTAAATGATAGATAACATTATATCAATAAATATCATATTATTTTCAATTTTCAAATATGATTTTTAGAATCATGAAGCATGATGAAGCTCAGATACCACTGATGGGTTTCCATGGATTTAATGACACCAATTCATGGTATTAGAAGTAATTGGAAACCTCATTCCCAAGATAAAACATGCATGAAAACCAAAACCATATAAACATTAATTGAATAAATTCATGTACCTTTCATAGAAGATCCACTACTATGATATTTAATTTCAGTGGTTTAATGAAGATCCCTTAGAGGCAGCCAAATTACACCCTCCTCTATGATGTATCCATAGGTTAATATGAATCACTAGATGCTTGGGTGGGATACTCATTTCTTACTTTAAATGATTGTATCTCTTAATGTAAAAGAATGAGGAGAGAAATATATTTATAAAGGTATAATTAGTAGGAATTAATCATAAGGATTAGACCGGCACAATCTCAGGGTGCCTTCCACCTTATACAACCATAAAGAATGATCCTTGAGTGATCATTCATTATCTCATATGTTATGAAATGTATGAGTTATTCATGATGTTTCAAGCCCCTTTTAATTTCTATAATCAAACCTATATTTATAATATGAATGTATTATGATTCTCTTTACATTAAATATTTTAATTATATCCTTGGGTGGAATATCTCCGAGTGATAACACTTGTCATTATTCTGCCTAATCAATCTTTTAGTTTCTATATGAATCGTACAATATGATTCACTACTATATGACATATACCAATCATACACTCTGTTTGGAGATTATAGAGACATGATATCTTATACATTTTTTTACAATATACCCATATCATATCATATGATATAGCCGAAATGAATCGCATGTATAAAGGCTTTGAAGTATATCTCCTTTAGGTTCATACCTATCCATAGAGTATCCATTATGGGTATTTTGGGTCTAAAATAACCCAAACTTTCGTTTAATACAAGGAAAAGTTATTTTAGATTGTTTTCAAACTATATTGACTTTAAAAATTATGTTAACAAAAAAACCTATGTGACCCAAATAACATGGGCCACATCAAGTGAGTTGTGAGTTAACTCAATAAAATGATCATTTTAATAACACAATAATGAATATATTATCTTGTGGATGTCATGACAATAATCCAAACATATATTTTAAGTAGTGATGTCATTATACATTATAATTATAGCTCATGATTGTTATTATTTCTCCTTGTCTCTATTATTAGAAAAATTTCCACCATCAATATTTTATACATACATGTCAATTAATGTTCCCTCCAAATTACTGTATTTTACTAGGCCTTTTTTCTATATTTATCATTTGGTTGGTTGGAACCCTCCCCAATTAATTAAATTAATGATCATTCACTTATAACTTTGATCCCCTCACCCAACCAGGTTCCATGTCAGTAATCTAGTTTTTTATAATTAAATGATATTAGTTAACTTAAATAATCATTAGGTTGAATAGAATATATAAACATTCATATAAATTAATAGAAAGGTTGACAATCCTTAGTAAAATTTTCAATAGTTTTGAAAAACCTACTTTGTTTAAGGAATTTAAAAAATTATAATTATTTTTAAATTAATAAATTATGAACTTATTTAATTATTAACATTAAAATTTTGGACTAGAATTTTAATAATGGGATATATAGAAATTAGAAAGTTCATCATATAATTATTAAATAAAATTTAATGAATTTAATGAATTTAATGGATTTAATGAATTTAATGAATTGAACTATGAATTAGTAAAATAAGAAGGGGTTCACAACTCATTTAAGTTATTTGGGAAATAGAACTACTTTGATTTCTAATAAGGGTTAAATGTAAACTTTAAGTCTTTTTACCATTTTCACAAATTTCAATGTTTTCATATTCCATCTCCCCCTATTACTATCATAATTATTTTTATTTATTTAATATCATAATTAAAAATCACTCCCCTGTCCTCCACTAAATACTACAACCCTCTCCCACACATTTGTTTTTCATCACAAATTCTTATTCAAGAAAATAAATTATATGGTTTTCTCTTGATTTCTTTAACTTATTCCTTCCTTGACCCCCCATATAAATCTATATGAGATTCCTTGGTGTGATGTATCAACTCAAGTTTTTTGGATTTTTGTAGGATCCATGGTTTATATAAGGTTTTAAAGTATTATTCATTATTTATGAGTAATTATTCCTCCCCCCAATGATGATGTTTCCCCATACATAGCAATCCCCCTAATGATGAAAAGGTTTCTCCCTCAATAGCATTCAATTACAACTATTTGGGTGAGCCCAAATTAGCTCCCCCATAATGATATTATCTATAAGATATGTAATTTTTTCCATCCCTTAAAGATATATTTTATCAATAAATTAGGCCTATCTTCCACCCCCATTTATTTTTTTAAAAAGTTGGGATAATTTTGTATAAAGGAGAGTGCATTAGAGAAATGTGACTCATGTTTTTGTTTGGATATTTTTCCATATTATTTCATGTATTATGATGATTTATAGTGGAATAATGTTGAAACTTTAAAAATTGATGGATACTTCATTCCTAACGTTGAGAAGAATATTAGAATAAAATCAATTAAATTTTTTATTTTTTATAAATGAAGATTGGAGACCATGAAAAAATTATACAATTTTAAAAACATTACATGGTTTTAAAGAACTTAAAAGGTGTTCCATACTATTGTGTTCATATAAAAGTTATATTATGAGGTTGTGATGATATTTTTTGATCATATAATAGTGATATTATACGGCTATAGTGATCTTATATAAATAGAGAACAATGATATTATCTAGTCATAGTGATCTTATATGGCTAGGTAATGGTGATATTATATGATAATAGTGACGTTAGGCATAAAAATAACTATTATGGTCAGATAATTTGATCTCACTCATGTTCATGTTTTAATTATGTAGTTAAGATAATATTGTTGTCACAGAATTGTTAATCATTTGTGATTTACTTGATTTTTATTGGCTAAGAGTGTTTTACATAGTCTAAATCCTAGAGGTATACGAACCAGGAGATTCTACCTATAAATAAGTCTCTAGTGTAATTACCTCTAGTTCATAGTTAGGTTTTATTTTGGTCTTAGTTTATCTCTTTTGGGGTTTTAATGGATTTCAGAAGTTGGGGGTTATGATAACCCATATTTTAAAAAACTTTAATTCATGATTTATTATATAAAGGTACATAAAATAACATCCCAAAAGAACATGAATACTAGTGTATTTTTAAAATTAGGTATATACAATAATAATTTTCTAAGGTAAGATAATGAAATTATTTAAAACATCCTTTAAAATGCTTCTAAAATTCAATCTCTCTTCAAAAATTTCATGGGATAACCTATAGACATGAATAATAAACGGGTGATCTATAAATCCTAGTAAGAAAATAAAAAAACGAATAAAGTATGTTAAATTAGTGAATGTTAGACAATATAGATTTCAAGGTAACATAAGAGGTGTGAGAATAATAATCTTGAATAATAAGTCATGATATAACATGATATCATAAAGACAACATGGGAATGTGGTGATAACATTAAACATGACATAATAAACATAAGTGAAAGCTAACTTTCAAGACATCATAACATGGTGAAAAAGTCTGATAATGGATTAGTTTTACTCCCTAATCCCAGAAATGAAATATCATGAGACTAAAAAAATTACCCAATGCATTAGAGCACTATCTGGGCACACCCATCATTTTCATATCATATACATGCATAAGTGTGCCACATAAATTATACAACATAAAAATGAATTTCATAAATTTTAATTCCAAGATAAAGGAGTTTGGGTTATATAATTGGAATTACCCAATCAATGAATGATAGGTGCATATAGTGGAATACTCTTGATTGAAAATAAGCATGGGTGTTCATAATAAAAATGTTTGGCATGAAAAAATCACAGGATAATTCTAACAATATAACAGAGGAGCATAAAGGTTCATGAGAGGGATTAATGAGAGAAAATGGGTATCTCATCACCTGTACATCATAAGTGAAGTAATATGGATTTTTTAAGTCATATAAAAACATGAAAAATTGGAAAACAAAAGGCATAATATAATGGAGTTTCTTGAAAAAAGAGGAGAATGATAAGATCCCTTTCCTTAAGAGGGTGTTTTCAAATGCATGGGATGAGCTTCTTAAGAGATTGGAGACACCTTGGGAGGGTTATATAGAGGTAAGGAAAGATTAATTTCATTATAAAAGTGTTTTTAGTGTATATAAATAGGTTTTCTGGTGGGGTTATACAACAAAATATAGTAGAATTCTTTATTAGTTTCTAAACATAGGTTTTGGAACTTATATGATAAAGTAATCACAACCAAAAATATTCCCAAGATTTTTTACCATGGTTACTTGAAAATTGAAGTTTGTTTCATTATTTTACAAGTTTAATAATTGAAATAATTAAAATAAACCCTTGGTGAAGTGAAAGTGAGTCATGTTTATAAATAATTAATTTTAAAACCTTAAAATATAATATAGGTTTTGGAGGATACATTAATGATTTATAAAATTAATAAAATAACCTCAAAACACATTAATTTGAAAGGTAAATATGTATTTGGTTGTGGATACCTATTATATCATATATCAAATCACCTTCATGTCATTATGATGTTATTATACATAATATATATTTCCAACGTATTTAATTTTTACCCAAAAATTTGACGGTCTCAAGAAATTATGAAAAAATCACTATTGGATAAGTTCAATGTGCTTATTTAAAAAAAATATTTATTTAATCAAAATATTTATCTAAATATGATAATTTAAACTTTTAAATCAAAATTCCAATTTATTGATAAATACTGATTTTTTTGAAAAAAAAATTTCCTAACCCTTATAACAGTTATTTTTTAAATTATAAAATTACATTATCATTTATATTTAATAAAAATAATTTAATAATTTTATTTTATTACAATAAAATTTATTTAAAAATTTATTTATATCATTAAAAAGGGTGACTTGATTAAAACTATATATTTTACAAAAATACAATTTTCATTTCATCATATCAAAATCTAATTTTTATCAAATCCATTATTTAATAAATTAAAAAGTAATAATAAAAAAAATATATTCATCAAGGTAAAAGTATAATGATTCTATATTTCTTAAAATCTCTGATAAATTGGCCTCATAGGGTACGATCATATTGGTCGAGGTCATTACTTCTATCATATGTATCAATTGGACTGTATCATAAACCTTAATATACTAATCACATTGATTAGTATACAATGAATATATTATCAATATTTATGATTCATAATGGCATTTTAAATTTTACTGACCATATAACCACTAAAAAATAACAGAATTAGTGTATGTGTTTTTTATAACTTCATTACTTGATAACGTATTTTTTCATTCAAAAAGAGGGAATTTAATTTATAAAAGTTAAATTAATTACCTTATCCCCCCCTTCAGAATTTTTCCCTTGAAAATTTCATTTCATACACTAAAACAGATGAGGGTCCTTCTGTTTCATTACCTCTTCTGGTTCTCATGTCACTTACTCAAACTTGTGGTTCCGCCATAACACTTTGACTAGGTCAGTTTTATTGTTTTGTATAACATTATCTCTATAATATAAGATCTTCACTGATTGATACTTTCTTGAAAGATCAATATCTAATGGTACCATATCTAGATTTAGTACATATGAGGGGTATGGTATGTACTTCCTCAAGAGTGATACATGGAACACATCATGTAATTTATATAGGTTAGGTGAGAGTTTTAGTTGATAGTCCACCGATATGACGCAATTAATGGTTTAAAAGGAATAGATGTATCTTAATATAATTTTTCCATTTTCCCCAAACCTCAGGGATTTATTCCATGTTTATATATGAAAGAAAACCCTATCTCCAACCTTAAAATCTAAGTATCATAGATGATTTCTTACATAGATTTTATGTCTTCTTTGTGTGCATTTCATATAATAATGAATTATTTGAACCTTATCTATCATCTCTTGGATAATATTAGGTCTCATTAGTGTCTTCTATCAAACTTCATCCCAGCACATCAGAGTCTGACACCTCTTCCCATACAGAGCCTCATAAGGTTCCATTTGAATATTAGAATGGAAACTATTGCTATATGAGTTTTCCCCTAGGGGAAGTTGTTGGTCCCAAAATCCTTATAAATCCATTGAACATGATCTTAGAATATCATATAAAGTTTAAACGGTCATTTTAGACTAACTATCCTTATGATGGTAATAAGAAATGATGAATCTCAGTTCTGTATCCAATACTTGATGAAGGATTCTTCAAAATCTTGAGGTAAACCTCAGATCTTGATAAGGTAAAATAAGGAGTGGAACTCCATGCGGTATTACCACTTCCCTTATGTATATATTTCGGAGTTGATCCAGAGATAAATATTTATTTATAACAATTAAATAAAGTGACTTGGTAATGTGATAAACTTCCACCTAGATGGTGTTATTTCTTTTAGGTGTCCTTGGGAGTCCTATGATGAAATCCATGGTTATGTTTTTCCATTTCTATATTGGTATGGGAAATGGTTGCATCATAACCTTATAATTATATAACTCTACCTTAACTTGTTTTCATACCAAGCATCGAAATAAAAACTCCAAAATATCCATCTTCATGTTATCCCATCATAATTTTTTCTTTAAAAATATATACATCTTAGTTATTCCTAGATGAATAGAGAACGATAATCAATGCACATCATCTAAAAGTCCCATCTTCAAATATAATTTTTATGGGACACATATTTGGGTTCCAATACATAAAAATCCATCTTTAGAAATTACGAAATCTAGAATATTCACAACCTTATTTTGCAATAACTCATCATCCTTTTTGGCCTCTTTGATCATATTAATAATGGATGTTTGAGAATTTATTTGATAAAGGAAGGAAGAAGATCCTATTATTATTCTAATACCCATCCTTTGCATACACATGAAGATTTTTACCCTTTAAATCCTTATCATGGATAGAGTTTTGGGATATTTTCTAATCAGATCATCTTCTACTTTGTTTGCTTTTTGAGGATGTTAATGGATTGAACAATCATAATCCTTGATCAGCTCTAACCACCTTCATTAGCTCATATTAAAATCATTTTTTTTGTGAATATATACTTGAGGATTTTATGATCCATATATATGTCAAAATTTTCTCCATATAGGTAGTTCCACCATATCATAAATGAAAACATCACCATGTCTAATTCTAAATCAGGATTTGGGTAATTCTGCTCATGGATATTTGATTAGTAGGAGGAATAAGCTATCACTTTTTCATATTTCATGAGTAAAAGACCCAATCCCTCCTACCCCACTGGTGGGTAATGTGAGAATAGGTGTAGTGATTAGCCTCTTCTTCAGCTCTTTAAAACTATCTTCACGTTCATCGATCCAGAAATACTTGATTCCATTATGAGTAATATTAGTTAGTGGTATTGAAAATTGTGAGGAGTTTCTCAAAAATAAATGATAGTACCTAAATAGTCCAAGAAAACTTATAATTATCATTATAGATATTATCCCCAAACATCCTTTGATTTCCTTAGTGTTTTAAGTATCTATAAATATATCTTTATTGGTGATAACATGTCCCAATAAAGTTACTTTCTCCAAAAAAAATTCACATTTACTACACTTCACATACACCCTTTCTTTCCAAAAGGTCTTCTATATAATATAAAAAATCTCCTCATATTTTTCCTTTCTTTTGGAATAAATGAGAATATTGTCAATGAAGACTACAAAAAATTTATCAAGGTAATCTCAAAAGACTCTATTAATTAAGTCCATGAATGTTATTTGAGAATTAGTGAGTCCAAATTGCATCACTATAAACTTATAGTGCCCGTACCTTGTACAAAAGGAAGTGTTTGGGATATCCTCATTCTTCACCTTTACTTGACAATATCCCGACCAAAGATCCTCCTTAGAGAAATATAGGGTTCAACATAGCTAATAAATAAATTCATCAATCCATGGAAGAGGACACTTGTTCTTTTTCATGATATTGTAGAGATTATGATAATCAATGCATAGGCACATTGACCAATCCTTAGTATTGATGAATAGGATTGGTGCAACCCATGGTGGAGCACTTGGTAATATAAAACCTTTATCTATATTCTCTTAAATTTTTTATTCATCTCTTTTATTTAAAAAAATTACCATTCTATATAGAGTCTTTGATATTAACAAAACTCTAGTCATGAGATCAATTGAGAATTCGGAATCATGACTTGGGGGAATACTAGAAAATTTCTCAAGAAACACATCAATGAATTCCATTAAAATGAGCATGCCATAAAGGATGATATTTTCATTAATATAAATAATTTGTGATATATATTATTACTTATAAAGAAATAATATCCCTGATTTTGATGTTAGTACTAAAAAAAATCATCTTTGTCTTTTCACATGTATAGAATCGAAGGGCGATTTTCAATACAGAGGGTGATTTCCTTCTCTTGATAGTTTATGTTGGCTCTATATATGTAAAGTGAATCCATACCTATAATTTCATTTAATTATACTTAAGGAATTATAAAAAGTCTCATTATCATGTTCATCCCACAAATTTTGATACGGGAGGAGTCATATACTTAGGATTCAATAATTTCCCCTTTTACCATTTTCACTAATATATGTACTTCCATGATTTTCAGTGGTGTTTTATTAGTTATAATAAACTTGAGAGATATAAAAGAATTCATATAACTAGAATCAGAAATCACATTCACTATCCTTGAATGAATAACTATCATACCTATCACCACTTCATTTTCGGGATCCACCTTAGTAGTGGTGATTTCATAAGCTCAACCATGATCCTTAGAGGTTGTTGGAATTGATTGTCTCTAAAAATAATTAGATTGGAGAATTGGATTTCATAATTACCATGTTCTTTAAAATTGAAACACTATACTGTTAGTTGAGGGTTGACTAAAGCTTTACATTCTTCCTTAACATTGGTGGGGTTTCCCATTATCAATCACTAGTCAGGTTCTGTTTGTTCCCAGACCAAATTAATTTACTTTCCCCCCTTATAATTTCTTAGGATACTTCTTCCAACACTTTTGGGATTTATTTCCACCATCATATTTCTATATCATACCACCAGAATGAAACTCCATTTTATGCTTCTTATCCCCATGAAAACCTTGAGATTTTTTTATCTCCATTTTTATTTTGAGGGAACATTAGGTAATTTCCTCACAGCTTTCAAATTCCAAAATGGATAAGGATTTTATAGACTCGAATTCATCCCACCAAAGAAGTGACCAAATTTACTTTTTGGGGTAATAACAAAGCCATAGGTGAATCATGAAAGTCTTGTGAAGTTTTCCTTATATGACCTAATGGATTCATCAACACTTTTATTGAGGTTAAGGAAGTACCTATCCATTTTTAGTCGAAGTGTATGAGGAAAATATTTGGTGAAAAACATTTTTCTACAATTCATTCAACTCAATCGCTTCAATCTCCTCCCTAGGATTTGTATCATTGACCAATTTATACAATTTATTAGCTTCTATATCCATATGATAAACAAAAAAATGACCTTATCGTATTAAATTCATTAAAGTATAGAGAAGATATTTTAAATAGAGTTGATCCATTGCTCCATGATTATGGGATCAAAAGATCTATTTAAAGTCAAAGGCCTTTATGGCATAAAGGTATCAATTTTAACTTAATATTTCTTAGGGGTATTCATGTATTCATAATCACTCAATTTTTGGTTCAAAACATGATTCAATTTAGAAATCATTGTTATGAATATCATGATTCTTACTCCCATTAAGTTGGGAATATCATTTGGGAATTCATCACATTTCCCCTCACATTAGTTTTTGACTCGGTTTCTCCTATTTCTAGCCATTAACTAGAATAAATGGAAAATTATCCATGATAATTTTTAAATTATTAAACACATAAATGAGAAACCATGAAAATTAATGGAATAAATCATAAATTAGATAAATTATTTAACTTATAAATCTATAGGTTTCAATCTATGTTATCCATGATCTATTTCCTAACATAAAATCTTATTGACATTTTTTACCTTAATAATAGTTCATAAGGATATTTTGATTTTTCAAAAGCATATTACCTAGGCATGTAAATCTAGGTGTGTAGTAAATGCCATTATCAGCCCCAAATAATGATCAAATCAAGCTCAATGCACCCTTTTTCAATGTCATAATCCCTATGTACTCATATGCTAGAACTATATCCACTTATAGTATATAGAAAGGGTTGTATTTGTTTGGAAACCACTTATAATATAATTTAACAAAATTTAGGGATTTTTTATTATATTTATTCTTATACCTAAGAATTTTAATGGACTTTTCTAATTCTAATCTCAAAAATAACTAGACTTTTCTCTAATACCAATTATGACAACCCATATTTTAAAATACTTTAATTCATGATTTATTACATAAAGGTACACATAATACAATCCCAAAAGATCTTGAAGCCTAGTTTCTTTGGTAAACTAGGTATATAAAATAAAAAATTGTAATATAAATATAATGAAATTATTGAAAACTTACTTAACATGATCCTAAAATCCCATCATTCTTCTAAAATTGCATGAGATAACCTGGGGACATACATAAGAAAGGGGTGATCTATAAAGCCTAGTAAGGGAATAAAAAAAGTATAGTATATGGTAAAGTAGTAAATGTGAGACAAAAATTATATCAATATAACATAAGAGGGGTGATAATCATAATATTTAATGAAAATCCCAAATATTTTAAAAGAGGAACATAATTTTTGAGAGTGTATATGACACACAACACCAATCTTAGAAGAGAACGTAACCCCCCGAGATTTTAAAAGAGGAACATCATATTCAATAGAATATATGATATAAAAAACCAAGGTGAGAAGATAATTTAGCACCCTAAGTCATTATAATATATTTTATTTTAAATAAATATATTCCCTTCAATAGCTTGTGATGTATGCAACATCAGGTTTAAATAAAATGTGATTCTCTATTAAAATATTATTATTTAAACATGAATATTATAACCTAATAGTTTTATTAGAAGGTATGAATATGAATATATAAATAAATTAAATTAAATGATTTATAAATTTATAAAATAAATTTAATGGTCATATACTGATTAGAAATAAAATCAGAACCATTTGAAAGAAAAAGAAATGTTTTTTAAAAAATCGTATTTTTCTAAAAGGTGTTTTAGTTGTGCATTTCCCACATAATTTAAAATATTTTTTAAAAATTTTATAAAATTTATTTGAAAAAATAAACTTAATTTTTTATATATACATATAAAAAATATATTTGGGTTAATTTTTCATAATTTTATGAAAAGATTATTTTTTTGATGAATAGTAAACAAATACATATTTTTAATGGAAACTGCCTTTTCGTTTAAAATATTTATAAATTTTAATTATATTTTAAATTTGTTTTAAATTAAAAATAGTTAAATTATATTAAAATTAATCAATTTAGTTCATTGTAATAAAATTATATTTTAATTATGATATAAAAACTTTTTAAACTTTTGATGGTTTTTCTTTGGAAAAACAGTTTTTCAATGCATCTATGGGTTTAATATTAAATTAAATTCCACTAATTATATGAATTGAATTTGGAAGAATGGATTATATATTTGTAATAATAATAATTTATATTATATAATAAGGTTATCATAATTTTTGGCCATAATAAATAGTGAAAATAGTAAAAATTAATTACCACGGTTAAGGTAAAAACTGATTTATCAGTGGGTTAAATTAAAAAGATAAGGGTTAAAATGACCTACCAAAATTTTCAAAGCCAATTATATGTAAATATTTATACATTTTTACCTATATGTTTTTATAATTACCCATTTTCTTTGCTTTTTTCATGATAACAATTTGGAATAATTTATTCTTTTCAAAAATTCTGAGTGTGTCCTCTCCCCACTTATAAAAGGCCAACAATCTCCCATCATATTAACACTTAAAAATAAATTTATTTTAGAAAATAACTGAAAAATATATTCCTTGATTAACTCCACAAATAATATAGGAAGTTTTTAGATCATACATCCAATCTAGGTAGGATTTAGGTTAAACCGGAAGAGGTTTCCTAAAGAAGAGGTAAAATTTTTAACTTTGCATTTTCATTTTACTTATTATTATAAATAGTTATAATATTATTAATATATTATAATAATATAAAAAAATTATATCCCATTTAATTATATTTTATTATGTTAAGTTAATAACCTATATCCATCTACTCTTACATTAAATGGGAAACAAAACATTCATCCCTATGTATAATAGACTACCACCTCACAAACCGATGTAATTCGTTTTCCATCACCACCTTTCAAGGATGGATATAATGATGGATTTAAAAAATTTATATTATATTTATGAAAATATTATACTTATGTAATTATTATATCACATATAACTTCTTACTTTCTATTCTATGGGGGGATACGATAACGTCGCTCGTGTGTACAATGAACTACCGCATCGCGAAGCGATGTGGTTAATTTGTATCTTACACTTTACATATAAGTAAGTAAGGTTAAAGTTAATAAAATATAAGAAATATTTATGACCTAAAAATATTTATATAAATATAATATTACATTAAAATTTTTACCTTAAAATTCATTGGAAAACAATAATGTTTCTTATGCATACATGTAGATTAATGCCTCCACGTAGTGATGTAAAATGTTTTTCATTTTATTTTTACATGGATATTAATAATGATGTATTTTATTAATATAAATTATATATATAAAATAATAATTATTCTATAAAGTTTAATTAATATTTATTTTCTTTTTGTTCCATCTATCAAGAAAATGGAAACAATGTTCATGCGTACGTACTGCCTCCCATCTCCATGAATGGTGTATTTAATTTCCCATATCTAGATTTTATAGATTAATATAAATAAATATATAATAAATATTTATGATATTTATATCATGTTTTAAAATTTTGATATTATGGAACCATGATCAAAGTAAATGGACCTAAATTACCGAACCAAAACATACATGAAAAACAAAGAAATTATCACCCAAAACAACAATTTTTAAAAAGAATGGTTAATAAAAAGGTGATAAAAGACTATAAGTAAATAAAATATGGTATGATATATATGATTATGGTTAAATAATATATTTATAATAAATCTATATTTATTATATATAATTTTTGAAAATTTCTGAAGGAGGTCAGACCTAAGGTAATGGATTTTTGTCTCAATTTTTCTTCTTTGAGACATATGTCATGTTGTTCACATATTTTATTTTATGAGGTGTATATATAGCCCCCTTAAAGTGTAATATAATTAATTTATTTATTATCATGATATTTTAAGTTTTATTTAATGTTATTATTTCATGGGTCTCATGATTCAAAGTTACCAAAATGGTAATGATTTATTTTACAATCTCATCATTTATCAGTATTATTTATGAGTAAACTTATGATAATGAAATATTATGATATATCACTCAAAAAACTAATAATATTTATTATCCTATGTTTATTCATGAAATTTTCAAGTATTGAACCATTTTCAAACTCTTTGGTACTTAAAATTATTGAGAAAATGATTTCTAAGAAAACCCAACTTTATTTCTCTCTTCGGTTGAAAATAATTTTTATTCCAAGGCCATGTTTTCTAATTTTTTTTCAAAAATGTTTTTAATATTGTCAAAATGATTTATTAAAATAATTTTTACCCATATTTTAATTTTTACAAAATGTATTGAAAGTAATCTTCATGCCGTTTTCTAAACAATAACCATTTGTATTAAACCAAAAATATGAAAGAAATTATTGTTTTAATGTATACAAGATGTAAGTAATTTACCACTTTCATGAACAATGAATGTTTTAAAAATTAATTTATTTTTTTCATAGGTTATTTTTAAGGAAAATTGTTTTCAAACTATTTTTTTATCTTTTATTTTTAAAAATATTTTTATAGTGAAAATAATATCTTCCCCAAGAATTATTTTAATAGTATTTTAATGGTATTTTTATTAATCAATAACATAAATAATTAATTTTACTTATGATAAATTTGGGATATTTAAATTGATATCATAATTTTTCTTTCTTCAGATTGTTTAAGATCGGTTTGACTTAGGATGTACAGTTTTATTACCATTATCCATATTACTCTAAATGGTTTATAACTATGTGTATTGATTAGTGTAATTATGAACATTTAATATGGTAGTTTTTCAATATGAATGTTTACTTTGATTATATTTCACCCATTTAATGTGAAAAATGCATTGGACTTAGTAAGTGATGGGAGGGGCCCATAATATCTCCTCAATGTATCGGTAGGTCTGATAGACAAACTAGCTTGGGTTTTTGGCTGAGGCCTTACCCATTTATGTAAGACATCTTGGTAAGCGGCCTTCAAAGTATGCTTATGATGTATGAAATTATTCATTCCATCATTATGATATTATTTATTTATGTTCTATGTGATTATTCGATAAGTTATAATATCCATAGAAAATTTTCAATTTTATGTGATTACGTATATGGAATTATTTTATCATTATTTATTATTACTATATTATGATAAAGTCATTGATTAAATGGTATGTGTTTATGTTAGTTAACTTTATATATTTATTATGAATTATTTATTCACGATAAATTCCACTATATGTTTACACTTATTGAACTCTGATCTCACCCCTTTTTTATGTTTCCTTTACCTAGGATACTAGAAAATGTTTTATAATTGATATGTTGAGACATGATAGAGGTAATAATGATGAAATTAAAGAAAAAAAATTTGTTGTAATTTATGTTTTCATTTATAAATTGTTAATTTTCAATATGTATCCAGTTTACCAAGACTAATAAACTATTAGGTCCTTTGGGATGCAGTTACTTATATCTTATGCCAATGTAATAAAGTAACAATAAACTTTGGGATACTAAGGTTAGGGTCTTTACAATTGGTATCAGTGTAATTTTACTAGAAATATTGGGAACTATATTTAGAAGAATATAGATTAGAGAACATAACCTTAGATAGACATTGAGGATAATTATAGAAGAACATCCTAAAGTTTTTGTGAGGATTTTTTTTATGGTTTTTCCTATAAACACATACCTTTATGGATACTACAGGTGGAGGTGGTTATGACACAAATTTACCTAGGGGTAATAAACATAAAAAAGGCATGTTGGGATTAACTCAAACATTACCTAGTACATGATAATGGGCCTTACCATTCTCCTAGTTTGATAATCCAGGGGATATATTTGTGTTAATTCCCATTTTTGTTGAAAACCATTATAAAGGATTTTAAAATATTTTTATGATTTGAAAATTTTACCAAAGAAGCCATGTATATGACTCTGATATTTTACATACATAAATATCTCAAATTATATTAATTGTTTCACTAGTTTTGAGATTATAAATTATGTTTCTTAATATTATGATTTAATCTAGAGTTTTCCATTGTTTATAAATTGATCTATAGTAAGGAATAGAAATCATATAAAAGGTTATAAAGGTATGATGAGAACTACTTATTTAATCCAAATAGAAAGATTGGCCATTTATTTAATGGGCTAAAGACAATTATTTGAAGGTAAATATTCTCCCAAACTTTCTCATCATATGAGGATATAATATCATTGGGTATTAAGATATATTAATAATTTTACAAGTCTTATGGATTTTAAGGTAAGAAATAAAAAAATATAATGATAGAAAAAAAATAGATAAATATAATATGAGAAATAAGGATTTTCTCCATGTGATAATTATGGAAAGAAACACCTTAGTACTTTCTTGAAGAGAATGAGAGTTTGCTACAAGTGCGGAGAGAAATTCCACCATGATCATTATTAAGAGGAAAATAAATAATATTCCAATGTTCAGTGATTTAATTGTAAGTATATAGGGAACTATGAAAATATAGGTCCTGCGAGTCCATGGAGTATACCACAAAATAATTTAAGGGATCAAGGTTAAGCGTATGCTATTACTATGACCAAAGTGGAATGATTAAATTTATTGTGTAATTGGATTCAAGAATTATGTTTTATAATAATTTTTAACAATGTTATTTTGGTTATAAGAATCATGAAATGTATGAGGACTTTACTATAGTAGTTTTCCTATAAGGATTTGAAGTCATATGTTGAATGGTACTAAGAAAAGTGATTCAGTGGAAAGTTGACATTTTTAGAAAACATATGACTCTAGTAAGATAACCATTTATATGATCTTTATGTTTATATAATAATGATAAAATATATTTATGTAATAGTATTGGTGACCTTAAAATTGATTATTTATTTGATGGTTTATGTTATCTTTGTTGGAGCTTACTGCATGTTTGGATTTATTGAATATACTCAGTAACATGTGTTTTATTTTTTTTGAAGCATTCATGTTTTAATTAAATTTTTTTAGTGATAAAGGTATTTATATATTTGGCATGTGACATTAAGAGATACATTATGTTTTATTGCATATCAAATTTTAAGTTGGTTTTGGAAATTTGGTGACCTCCCTTTTATATTTTTTTGGACATTGAATTTAGTGAGACATATTTTGGATGAGCCTTAAGGTTAAATATTTGTGAAATAGATTAATTTGAATTTTGGGTGTTACTATTGATGTATATAGATTAATTTATTATATAGGGTAACTTTTTATAACCATTTTTGTTTTTTTAAGATAGGAGGAATGAATTTTCTTTCTTTTATTGATATTATGTTTCATTAAAAGTTAATTTTAGTGATTCAGGCATAAAAAATTCATTTTGGGATACCCATTTAATGTATAAATAAATGAATTAGAAATTGATAAAATAAAAACAAAAGGTTTAAATTGTTCTTATGAAATATAAAGATATCAATAAAGTATATTTACTTATATTCTTATGTAGTAGAAGAATCCCTTAACTTTATGCAAAGGAGTTTGAAACAAAATTTTTATCATATTACCTCCATATTTGATGAATCAAATGGTATTTTAAATCATAATATATTTATTATTTTTTGTTCCTTAAATTTCCATTTATCATTCAATTTATTGTGATCAATTATCTCTATAACTCTCTATAATTATTTATTATTTTATTCCACATCCATATCTTCACTTCCCACCAATGTTTTCCTAATTGGAAACCTAGTGACATATTATTATATTTGACCTTTGTAATAAACTTTCTATATTATCAAGAAGATTTTTTATTAACCCTTTTATGATGTTGTTTTCCAAAAAATGTATCTTCAAATGTCAAAATTCTAATTACTGATATCAAGATTAAATTGCGAGGAAATTTTTTATTAAAGAGGGTATAATGTAATACCCTAATATTTTTAAAATAGGAACATCATGTTTGATAGTATATATGACACAAAAAACGAATATTAGAAGAGAATTTAACTCCCTGAGAATTTTCAAATGTATTTAATTTTAAATAAATCCCTTCTATTTAATGTCTTGTGATACATTACACACTGGGTTTAAATGAAACGCGATACTATTAAAATATTATTATTTTAACATGACCATTATAACCTACCTGTTAAGTTGGCGGGTATGAATATGACTAACTAAATTATTAAAATTACATGGTTTAAACATGTATAACCTAGTTTTTAATGTTTATCTATTAATTATAAATAAAATAAGAACTATTTTAAAGAAAAAGAAATGTTTTCTGAAAAAATTTCATTTTTCTAAAAAGTGGTTTAGTCGCACATTGAACACATTATTTAAAATAAAATTTTAACACTTTTAAAAAATTTATTTAAAAAAACTTATTTTATTATATCTATATTCCAAAATTATCTTTGGGTGAATTTTTAATAATTTTTATAAAATATTAATTGTTTACTGAATAGTGAAAAAAGTACAGATTTCAATGGATATTTCCATTTATTTTATATTATTTAAAAAGTTAAATTATATTTTAAATTGGTTTTAGAGTAAAATTATTTCAGTTATATTAAAATTTAACTATTTTAGATCATTTTAATCAATTTTATATTGAATTTTGATATAAAAACTTTCTAAACTTTATAAGGTTTTTATTTGGAAAAAGTTTTTTCCAACAAATTTGCGGGTTTAATTTTAAATTGAATTTTTCCACTTATGCAAATTGAATTTTAAAAAATGGATTTAATATTTAGAATTATAATAATTTATATTTTCTAATAAGTTCAAATTAATATTTTACCATATTGAAAAGTGAAAATAGTAAAAATTAGTTACCATTGTCAAGGTAGAAAATGATTTTCCGGGTGGTTAAAATAAATAGATAAGCATTAAAATGCCCCATAAACTTATAAAAAACTAATTTTATGATCATATTTGACCTCATAACCTATATGGTTTGATAATGTATCATTTTTAGTCTTTTTTCATGATTATAACATGGGAATAATTTATTATTTTCCAAAATTCAAAGTGTGTCCTCTCCCCCACTTTTAAAAGGCCTCCCCCTCTCCCATCCTTGTAACACTCTCAAACACATTTGTTTCCAAATATAACAGCCAATATATCTTATATAATCACTTAAAATCATCCTATATTAATTATTTAGATCATAAATCCATTCTAGGAAGTATTTAGGATAAAACTTAAGTGGTTTCCCAAAGAAGAGGTAAAGTTTTTAGCTATGTGTTTTCATTTTAATTCTCCATCTAACTCCTTATAATATTATTCATCAATGATAATGTAATAAAACCAGTATCAAATATATAATTAGATATTATTATGTTAATTTAATTACCTATATACATCTTATCCTCCATTAAATGGGAAACAAAACCATCGATCGAGTGTATAGCAGACTACCGCCTCGCGAACTGATATAAATTATTTTCCATCACGACCATTAAATGATGAATATAATTATAGATTTAACATATTTATATGGTATTTATGAAATTATTATAATTATATAATTATTATATATCATATACCTTCTTACTTTCCATTCCATGGGGTGTTGTGATAACGTCGCTTATGTATATGGCAGACTACTGCCTCACGAAGAGATGTGATTCATTTTTGGATTAAAATTTAAATGGAAGGAAGTAAGGATATTTTTAGTCTAATATATTTGATATTTATTACCTAAACATACTTCTATAAAAATAACACCACATATAACTTCTTACATTCTAATCAATTAGAAAACAATAACATCCCTCATACGTTTGTGTGGACTATCACCTCCATGCATCGAGGTGAAATGTTTTTCATTTTATTTGTATATGGATAGTAATATAAATGGATTTGATTAATATGAATTATATACATAATATAATAATGATTATAGAAATTTTAATTAACATTTGTTTTATTTTTATTTCATCCTTCAAGAAAATGGAAACAACGTTCATGCATACATAGGCCTATCGTCTCCATGAATTGTGTATTTAATTTCCTATCTCTATATTGTATATATTACTATAAATACATATATAATTAATATATATAATATTTATATAATTGTTTTAATTATATAGATCATGGAAATATGATCAAAGTAAAAAGTCCAAAATCACTGAACCAAAACATACATGAAGAAGAAAGCAATTATCACTTGAAATAGTGATTTTTTCAAAGAATTATTAATGAAAGATGATAAAAGAATATAATTAAATAATATATGGTATGATATATATTATTATGGTTATTTAATAGATTTATAATAAACCTATATTTATTATAAAGTAGGTTCAAACATGTTTGAAGGAAGTCGGACCTAAATTAAGGAATTTTTATCTCAATTTGCCTTCTTTGAGATATATGTCATGTTATGCTCCTAGATTATTTTATGAGGTGAATATATAGACCAATTTACATGTAATATAATGAATTTATTTATTTTCATAACATTTTAAGTTTCATTTAATGTTATTACTTCACAGAAATTATTATTCAAAGTTACTAAAGTGGTAATGATTTATTTTACAATATCATCATTTATCAGGATTGTTTTTGATTAAATTTACAATGAGGAAATATTATGATATATCACTCAATAAAATCATAAATCTTATTTTAATATGGTTATTCATTAAATATTAAATAATTATTACCAATTTACCTCTCTTTGGTACTTAAAATTATTTAGAAAATTATTCTTAGGAAAACCTGACTTTATTTCTCAATTAGTTGAAAATCCCTTTTCTTACAAAACCATGTTTTCTAAAAATGTTTTTAAAAATATTTTTAACATTATATAAATTATTTATTAATGATTTTATAACCAATGTTTGAATTTTTAATTTTTTTTGAAATGAATCTTCATGTTGTTTTATAAACAAGGATCGTTTGGATTTTTTTAAAATGTGAAAGGAATATTTATTTTAATGTGTATGAAATGTATGAGATTTTCTGGTGTCATGTCCACTAAATATTTTAAATATTTTTTTCTAATTTTCAAAGGTTATTTTCAAAAAATATTATTTTCAAAATATTTTTAAACTTTTAGTTTTAAAAATATTTTCAAAGTGAAAAGGATATTTTCCTCAGGAATGTTTTTTGTGGTATTTCTATTCATCAACGACATCAGCCATTTATTTTAATTATGATCTATTGATATCATAATTATTATTTATTTTTATGTTTAATGATTAGTTTTAATGATTATATACAATTTTATTACCATTCACCATATTACTCTGAATGGTTTATGATTATGTTTATTAATTAGGGTAATTATTAACATTTTGTATGTTAGTTTTTCAATACTAATGTTTATATTGATTATATTTTACCCATTTAATATAAGAAATATATTCTAGTTAGTAAGTGATGGGAGAGTCCCACTATATCCCCTAGATGCATCGGTAGGTTTCATGAGACAAACTAGTGTGAGTTTTTGGCCAAGGATTTACCCATTTATGTAATATTTCTTGGTATAAGGCCTTGATAGTATAGTTATGTTGTATGAAATTATGTATTCCATCATTGTGAGATTATTTATTTATGTTATTTGTGATTATTCAATTATTTAGAACACCCATAGAATTTTTTCAAGATTATGTGATTACTTATATGAAATTATTTGATTATAATTTATTCCTCCCATATTATTCTCAAGTTATTGATTAAATTAAATGTGTTTTAGTTATCTAACTTTATTTATTCATTGTTACTTATTTATTCACGATAGCTTAAAATGTAATCTTACCCTTACTAAGAATATGATATCACCCCCTTATTGTGTTTATTTTACCTAGGATTATAGGAAATTATTGATGATTGATATGTATAGACATGCTAAAGGGAATAAAGATTCACTTGAAGAAAATACTTTGTTTTACTTTATGTTTTAATTTTTAAACTATGAATTTCAAGTATGTATATAGTATAAAAATACTATTAAAATATTCAGTACTTAGGGATAAAATTCCATGTATCTTATACCAATGTAATATAGTAACATTCAAATCTAGGCTACTAAGGTCAGCATTATTACATTGAACAATAAGTCATGATATAAAATGATATCATAAAAGGAACATGGGAATATAGAGATAACATTAAACATAAAACCACAAACATAGGTCTAGTATAACCTCTAATACAATATAACATAGTGAAAAAAGTCTCATAATGGATTAGGTTTACTCCCTAGTCCAATACATTATGTCTCATGAGACTAAAACATTACCCAATGCATTAGAGCACTATCTAGGCACACCAATCATTTTAATATCATGTACATGCATAAGTCAGACACATGAATCATACAATATAAATATGCCTTTAATCAATTTTAATACCATGATAAAGGAGTCTGGGTTATATAAATGGAATTTCTAAATCAAAAAAAGATAGGTGCATCTTGGTGAATACTCTTGAATGGAAATAAGGATGGGTATTTATAATAAAAATGTTTGGCATGGAAAAATCACTGGATAATTCCAACAGCATAATGGGGGTGCGTAAAGGTTTATAAGATGGATTAATGAGAGTGAAATGGGTCTATCATCACTTTTAAATAATATGGGATGTAATATGGATTTTTAAAATCATATCCTAATATGAAAACATGGAAAACAAAGGGCATAATATAAATTAGGTTCTTCAATAAAGAGGAGAAGGAGATGATCTTGTTCCTTGAGAGGGTGTTTCCAAAAGCTTGGAATGTGATTATTAAGAGCTTGTAGACACCTTTATAGAGATATAGAGAGGGAAGGAAAGAGTAATTTTATGATACAAGGGTTTTTAGTGAAGATAAATTAGATTTTGGGTGGGTTTATATAGAAAAATAAGGATAATTCTTTATTAATTTCTAAAAATTAGGTTTTGGACTCTATTTGATAATGTAATCAAAACCACAAACCTTCCCATTGGGTTTTTGATGTTTTTTCCAAAATTATTTTTTATTTCATTATTTTACATGTTTCATAACCTATATCTTTATAATAATACCCTTGGTGATGTAGAAATTAGTTATGTTTACAATGAATTGATTTTAAAACCTTAAAATATAATATAGGTTTTGGAGGATTCATTAAGGGTTTATAAAATCAATAAAATAACCTTAAATACAAATCATTTTAAATTAAATATATGTATTTTTATATGGATACATCTTATTGAATATATTAAATCACTTTTGGCCAATTCTGATGTCATAATACATACAATATATTTATATTGTATTTAATTTTTTACCTGAAAATTTGACTTTCTAAGAAAATTATGAAAAAATAAATGTTGGATAATTTCAATGTGATTATCTCAAAAAAATATTTATTTTATTAAAAAAATTCTATAAATATGAAAATTTTTACTTTTAAATAAAAATACCCATTTATTGAAAAATATTGGTTTTTTTGACAAAAATAGTTTTCTGACTCTTATAACAATTATTTTTGACTTCATAAAATTTTATTATAATTTATTTTTAATATATATTATTTAATTATAATATTTTATTAAAATAAAATTTATTTCCAAAATTATTGAAATCATTAATAGTAGTGTCTTGATTGAACTATATATTTTCTAAAAATACAATTTGTGTTTCATCGCATCAGAATCTTATTTTTATCAAACCCATTATTTAATCATTAAACAGTAATAATAAAAAAAAGATAAATATAGTAATTATTTAATTAAAATAAAATATACAAATTCATACTATTAAGGTCTAGATACCCAACCCTTTATTACACCAGTGAAATCCCTAAGGGTAAGGTGTGAAATAATGATATTTTATTAGGGTGGTTTTGTGTACATGGTTTGGGTTGTGATCTCAATGAGCTTGAACTAATCTAGTAAATATTTTTGTTTGTGATTTACTTTTTTAATATTATCTTGGGATTGATCAAGGTAAAATTTCAATGATGTTATCTCTCTTGGAATCCTTGATAAATTGGCTTCATAGGGCATGATCCTACTGGTTGAGGCCACCACTTCTTTCATCTGTATCAATTAGACTTTATCACAAACCTTAATATACTAATCTTAATGGTCATTATACAATAACTATAGTATCAAAAGTTACGATTCATAACAATATTTTAATTTTTTAAAAACCATATAATGCTTCAAAAATAACCAAATTAGTGCATGAGTTTCATTTAACTTCATTACTTGATATTGTATTTATTCATTCAAAAAAGGGAATTTAATTTATAAAAGTTCAGGTTGTTACAGGGGTTGAGAATTTGGGGATTTAGGATAAACATGAAAGATGCACTATTTTTTCATGGTCAGTAGTGTCCATTAAGTAATCATATGATATGAATCTATTAGGTATAGTAGTGTTTGGAATGGTTGAGTACAGTTTGTCGAACCATGAAAGTCACTAGGACAACTTTATAGATGAAAGGGTTTTGGTGTAGAGGATGTCACATGACTTACACATAGTTTTTATAATCATGTAGATATTCCATAGTAATCATGAAATTCAACTTTCAAGGGACAATAACTACCACACAGTTTTTCTAACTATGAAGGCTAACCATGAGACCCATACAACTTTTTTAAAAGTGGAAGATTACCTTGATAACCTTGTTCATTTTAACTCTAATATAATCCCAATCCCTCATTATCTTGAACCTACCTCCCCTTGATGCTCTATAAGTTTAACTTTGGTCTCTTAGAGATTATCATTTATTTTTTGTGGATCTCTTTGAGGAATGTTCTGATTTCCACCTGATATCCTTTCATCCTTTTAGATCTCTTCTCGACCTCTCATCCCCTTGTTTTGTTGGAAAAATAATGAGATGTGATTTCTAGATATAAATAATTTTATAGGGAATTGATTATTTTTCTTATGCATCTAGGCTTGTGAGGTCTTGATCTATTCATTTACAATCACCATTTTGAAAGAAACTAAGTTTCATCCATTAGTGAGTTAGGTGTCTATATACAATGGTTATATCTGATGACTTACTTTGTGTTCTTGTAAATTTAGTTTTTTTGGTTTATGAAAATGATTGATTTGATATCAAAGAATAATTTTTTTATGAAATTTCATCTTTAATGGCTTGTAAAGTGGTTTTAAAAGGGGGTTTTCTTTTAAAAAACTTTTATACACATCATGATTTTGATGAAATGACTCAAATATGGTTTGTAATACAAAATAGTTTCTAAAGCATGGGATTGGTGATGCTTCATTTGTGAAAATATTTTATAAAATTATGTACATGTTTTACTTGAATTTTTTATAAAAACATAGTGCATGGGAATATTGGTTGTTCCATGTTATTAGCATATACAAACCTTATTGTGTGTGGAAACACTAGGGGTTATTATTGTGATATTGATAGACTATTTCCAAACTCAATATCAATAGGATTTATGGTATTACTAGATTAGTGTTCCTTTACATCTACTAGTACATACTCTCATAGACTAAATCCTAATTTGTACTTGGTTTTATTCACGATGGTAATGTTTCATGATTAATTTCTCACATGGTTATCATATGAGATTTTAAAGGATGATTTTGATCATTTACCTTTAATTATATTTCATGCAATTTTATCGTATTATTAGTTTATATTGATATGGTAATTGTAAAGGTAAAACAAAGTATTTTTTATGAAAATTATTTACAAATAAAATATATTTATTATTTTTTGTATAAAATCTAGAACTAATGGTTTCACGATGACAAATATTTTATAGATTCATGGTGGTATCCTACTAGGTGTTTACCTCACACCCTACATATGCCTTTGGGAATATGAAAACTAGGTTTTAACGTATAAATATAAATGGAAGGGAGTCATGTTGATGATGTATTATCTAGGTTGATGTTTCCTTCCTAGTTGCTTGGGGTAGTGGTGATGGATGGTCACATGGAGACTTGGTTTTCGTTTTATTTTGATTCTTGTTTAGCCTTTGTCTTGGTGTTGCATGTATCATGTTTTTTTACTTTTCTTCTACATTTTAATATTATTTTTATTTTTATATTGTTATAAATTAGGAATATTTTATTATGTTTCTAGGGTGAAACCACTCTCATAGTTATGTATACTGATACCCAGGTACTTATTTCCAACCTGTATCAATTAGAGTTGTGATCCAGGTCTTATGTCAAGCCATCTTGATGACATGTTATTCTAAACTGGGTTGATTCCTTATACAATGGTATAAGACCCCATATTTAGTTTCTATATTGGTTAGTATATTTAAGGAGGACCATCAGAACTCATGTGGTAAGTATATAAGGGTGTGTAGCTAGCTCATTGTCATATCTAACCATGATTTACCATGGGTGGTATGGGATTTTTAATCATAATTGAGGTTGATTTTGGGGTTATTTAAATGAACATGATTTTTGGGTTTATTTAGATAAACCTTGCCTTTTCTACTATTGGTTTCTAATGTCTTCATCTCTTGTTTGTTGAATCTTCCATTGAACTAAATTATTATCATGTAATGGATTTATTTTGGATTCTTAAAGTTCAAGATTTGATTCATAGATGTGTTCCTAATATAATAATGTTAAATATATTATGTTTAATAAATAATTCCTCCTAGAAGGATATACTAAATCAGAGGGAAGGACCAACGGAGTAAGATCCATAGACAAACCCTCTAGTTGACCCTACTTTTGTGGAAATATTAATTTGGGATATTAAATATCTGGGTCAATCAGATGGTAGGAACAAGAAATGGATGATGGATAAATATTTTAAGTTTACTGAAAAAATACACCAATCTTCCATAGTAATAAAGTAACCTAATATCCCAAGGAATGGATTGAAATAATAGAGGATATTTTAAACTTTCTGAATACTCCAATCAAAGGGTATGTTAATTAAATGATAATTATCACTTCCTCCATCAAATAATAAAAGTATAGATTATATTGAAAAAATTAAAAGTAATTCTATATTTTTCAATAAAATAGTGGGAAAGTGGCCTTTATTGTCAGAACAAGTTAAAAATATATTTAGTAAATTTGAGTAAGGTCAATGTATTATATAGAAAGAGTTGAATAAATATAAAATACTAGTCATTTTTTATCCCATTTCTACCTCCAAGTTTATAATATTAAACTTATTTAAATAGGAATTCATAACCCATCTTTATTAAAATCATTGGATGAAACTCAAAAATATAAGAAAAAAATTTCCTAGCTTAAGAAGAGTACACTGATCATCTCACGATGTTGTATAAATAGTGCTTCCATGTCAATTTTGATACTCTTACAATATCCAGGAACCTTGAGTCTCTCAAGTAGAACTATTGTCTCCAATATCATTTCTTAAATAGTCTCAATAACCTCCATAAAATTATCAAAGAGACTCTACCCCCTATAATCCTCAGAGGATGGGGTGGGTTTGAGGGATTACATTTCATCTTACTCATAGGTAAACAAGTTCATCCCTAATGGAACTTTACAATGTCATTAGCCCAGTTCAAGATCCATATCTGAGATTTGAGTATGTTAGTTGGAAAATCTAATAAATAACTACTTTCCATAGAATATAAAAATTTTGTACTCGAAAGAAAAAATCTATTGACAGGATCCTACACCAATATTCCCAAAAGGTGAAAAAAGTAGCATAACTATGATAGTTTTAGCTAATTAATAAGTATATATCTTCTATGATGGATATTTTTCAAGTAGGCATATCATCACAACTGCTACATCCAATCCACTCCATAATTTGAGCCTAGAAGCATTGAGGGATGTGAAATAGTTGCAATAATATAAGGGAAACCCCAAACCATAAGATGTTGGGAAATTTAACCCCCTACCACCATTATTGAAATCTCCAATCAAGAATAAGGATTTTAAATTTATGACACACTTCCACGAAGAAGATCAATATTATCCAGGATGGGGGAAACTACATGAAAGATCCTTATAGCCTACTCTATTTATGATTCAGGATTCAACCTATCCATCATAATTATTATTTGTATAAGTTAGAGGGGATTCAATTAGAATCACTATTCATGATCAATCTCTTATTCTGTATCAATGGTAGTTCCAACTGGATAAATTACAAACTTTTATGGGATTTAACCCCAAAAAATCCACTAATAAAGTGAAAAAGGAGTATTATGACATGAACATTAAAGAGAACTTTAAAACCAATGAGACCACATACTTCTATGATATAGAAAAGGATCAGATTCCTATAGTGGGATTGTATCCTTAATTTTTCTCAATATAAATCCAATAAATTATATAGATCATGACACCATTGGAGAAGAACATGATAGTGGATCAGTATATATAGAGAACATTTTCTATATAGAAGTATGATAAGAATACATGTGTACTTGATATTAGATACATGATCATGATTTGGGAACTTATCTAAATATTAAATTTTTACCTACTAAGAAAGACAACAATAGGGAGATGGGAAAATTTATTGATATATACATAGCCCACCTACTTCCTAGTAATGTCAAGTGAAATGAACTGTATCATTATGATTTAGTGACCTTAGGGGAAATTTTAATTTTGAGCTTTTGAGTATATATATTTTTGATTATTTGGATTGATATTAGAATTATGAGAGTTGGTATGTCTCTAAGAGGTGTTTTTTCTTAATTATAAAGGTTGTTAGAGTGATTGGGTTTGTTATGGAGGTTTGAGTACTGAATATTGGGGTGGTAATTAACTGTTAAAGAATGCACTAGCCACCAGGTACCCGGTTGGATAGCATTTGGTATCTCATACACACTAGAGAGTCTGTAGAATACTGTAGACACCATAATGGCACCTAGTGGAGGGGAAATGGGTTCCTAGTGGAGTGGAAAATAGTTTATATCTATGTGTAGTCCACCAGGTACTCAGCAGGGGTTGACTGGGAACCCTATCATATCGGCTTGTGTTTTTTAAATGTGGAGAAAGGGTAAATTTATAGACCCCTTTTTAACCCCACTTCAGGGTTTCTTACCTTGGGAAAATGAACCATAGGGAGGGGTTCCCACCCCCTCTCCTTTACTTCCATTTCCCCCATTGGATTAGAGATGATTTAGACTTATTTCCTCATAAAAAATCAATGTATTTCTTATCCCTTATCCCGCTATTATTCTTTTCCCCTTTTTATTATATTTTTTGATTTCTATAGGCTGGGAATTATGTTTGATTTAATTGAGTAATGGTGAAATATAATCAGATTGAAAATACCTTGTGGTTTGGTGTCTTTAGGATGTCAAAGGAAAAGAAATTCCACCAGTTTCTCACTATTTATTTATAGGTACATTGCTATGTGTATTTTTATAGGGATTATAAGAAATTATCTTTGAATAAATAGTTGATTGGTTATAATTTCATGGTTATTTTGATTACATTATTGTTAAGTTAATGGAGTGAACCTTATACATATTTTTCATTTTGGTTTTGTTATAATCACGACACTCAATGAGTTTTCTATGATTATTCCCTATTAAATTAAATTAATTAATTAATTATAAATGTTTATAATTACTTATTTAGGTTTTATTGGTTGAGATAGGGGCTCAAGATCATGTTGGTGCTTGGTATGTTCTTTGATGGGGCATTTTTGATCTTAGTTTAAGAAAATTAACTCCATTTTATATATAGGTGGTCTCTTTAACACTTAACCACCTATGTGTATACATGTAAATTTCATGTGTGTAAATTTGAGTTTGGGTTCTTGGTATGAAAATTGTATAAAGAGGGATGGTTGTGTCTGGATATGTGAGTTAGTCTAGGGTTAAACCATTTAGTCATGATTTTAGTACTGCATGCATGAGTTGGAGATTAGAGAGATACCTAATGAATATATTACTAATATAAATGGTGTTTATAATTTTCTAAGGAACTAAAGTGGTATTAGATCATGGGATAAAGTTTATATATCCTAGGGTGATACCAAGAGAGTTCATTTAGGGATTATAAGTGGTTAGACATTGAGGAATGGTCCAGTTACTATCAAGGATTTGGGGATTTGTGTGAGAAGGGATAAAGAAAAGTACTTAAAACCTTGTGACTCCTTGAGTAAGAGGAGTAATATGTTTGAGATGGTTTTAGTTACCTATGGTGAGATATCATTATAGAGAACCTCTTTTTTCATACATGGAGATAAAATTACTTTTATGGAATTCTTAATACATTACACAAACAAATGCCTAAAGACTATATTAGTCTAGTGCCTTTGGAAATATAGAAACATAAACACTGGTATATAAGTGATATACATAATCTCCCACTAGGTCCTTATCGACTAGAACCCTTATTAGACACATCAAACATATTAAATATCTTCAAAACCTGGGGGAAAGGAAACATAAAAAGGGTGAGCTCAGATTCTTAGTAAGGGTAAACAAGGGATATATGTAAGCATATTCATAAGTATAATGGTATTAAAACATGATTATGAAAATGGAAGATAATCCCATTTATATCAAAGATCATAAACACGAATCATGGAATAAATATTGATAGTTCATAAGATATGAATCATATGAAAATAAATAACATTTTCCATAAAATCATAACATATGAATAAGACATGAAATTTGTGGTAGACACATAAGCATATAAAATTATTTCAATAGTAGTAAAAGTATATCTAACAAGGTCATATTAGTAGTATGGATTCACTCCACATACAATTTTAGTAGTCATGGTTCACTCTCATAACCATATTGGTAGTCATGGTTCACTCCCATAACTATCTTAGTAGTCAAGGTTCACTCCCAATACCATCTTAGAGGACAAGGTCCTTTATGTATATCACATAAGATATTGATATTTAACCAATGAATTATATGGAGATATATCTTCCACCCATAACAAAAATAAAACCATATATATGTTTTCCATAAGAAAATAAATCATATTAGAACCCATAAAAGAAATGATTTTCATAAATATTTTATCATACCATAACCCATGGAAAAGAAATGGGTTTCATAAAAATCATTCCATCATGGAAATAAAACATTATTAGAAAGAATAATAATGGTAGAATTGAATAATATACTTATTAAAACATAATTAACATAAAATAACATTATCTTATATGAAAAATAATTTTGACATATCTCTTGAAAATAATTATTGAAGAAAATATCCATTCTGCTTTGAAAACATTTCCTTTACTAGAAATTCCGCACAATTTTAAAAAATTTTTTTATTGAAAATAACCTTGTAATATTGTAAGAAAATATTCAAGGTAGTAAGGAATACAAAATTCATAAAAATACATTCATGCTATATGAGTAAAAAAAATCTTCACGTTCTTTTTCTGGAAAAGTAAAAAGTACCTCACTAGAAAAACAAAAAAATATTTATTTAAAAACATTTAATAAAATTTCATACATGGATAAATTTGAAATTATAAAATTTTATAAGAATAGTAAAAATATTTTGGAAAATATTTTTAAGAAAAATGGACATGTAAGATAAATATTTCCAAGTAGATACTTATATATAAACAATCCTTATAATAATGGGATTTTCGAATTAACCTTTACCTTAGGTTTGATTCCCTCTGTACGTGTCCGAAACTAATATATAGTAATTTTAAACATATAATTAACTTATAAAATAATCATAATAATATTTATTATATCATATATTATTCATTTATTACTTTATATTACTCATTTATTAATAATTCCAAGTTAAAGTAATGTTTTGGGTAATAACCGCTTTATTTATCATACGTGTTTTGAGTTGTTATTATTGATCATATTACTTAGATCATGATTTAATTAATTAAAGAATTTAAAAAATTATTTATATATCATATATATTTAGTATATAAATATATATTAAAGATAGATATATGAAATGGAATACACCGTTCATGGATACGATAATCCGTACATATACATAAACGTTGTTTCTTTTTTCTTATCGTACTGAATAGAAGAAGATGAATGAAATATATGTATATATATATATATATTATTAAATCACAATTATTGTATAATATATTTTTTATTTATTAATTATATATATTTTTATAATCATTCTTGAAATGGTTAACGTGTAAGATGAATTTCATCACATCATGGAGATGGTAGGTCGTGCGTTCGCATGAGCGACAATATCATTCCCTTAATTGTGAAAAATTAAAGAAGTTGATGGTATATATTTTATTAAAAAATCAATATCATGTTATAATAATCATATATAATTATTATTTATGTCATTATACTCATCCAAGTAAAGTGGTGATGAAAAACATATTACACCATGACATGGTGATGGAAAGTCGTATGTACTCACGTGTGGTACATTAATTTTTCATTGGATGAATAAAAGGTGGAAAATGGTTTCTCCATAATCATAGTAAATTATAATCATATATTTTATACAAGAGTTATTAATTTATAATGGAATCATAACATGAAGAGTAAGTAGAATAAGAAACAATTTTTAAAGAGTCGGTAAGGAGATTACCTCTTATTCGACGATCTCCCTCTAGATCTCCTTTTAGGGACACTAGAGTTGGTATTTTGAGAATAATAGAACCTATAGAATGTTAATAGGTAAGTTTATAAGATAAATTGTTAGGTTATGGTTGATATTGAAGGCTCAAATTGGTTTGAGTAAGTGAGGGAGTAGATTCCCTTTTATAATTGAGGTGAGGGGCACTTTTGGAAATATTCAAAATATTAAAATACAATAAGGCTATTCTAGAGCTAAAAACTTAAAAATGAGATATAAATGAATGGGGTGTGAAATTTGAGACCATATAATATCCCATTTGTGATTATTTATCATTTTTTCTATTTTTAAATAATTTAATTATATATTAATTCAATAAATTATCATTATTTTTAAATTTGATACTATTCATTTAATTTGGATTTAAATGAATCAAGATAAAGTGATAATGATAATATAATGGTTTAAAACATCTCTAATATATCTTATAGATATGTAAAATTCATTATAAACTTTAATTAATCCAAAATATATCAAAATTAATATTATTAAAATCAATTATTTTATTTTTCTATTTATTAAATAAATAATGTTTTAACATTGAAGAAGTATATAAGGTAATTATATAATTTCTAAAAATTTAAAATAACATTATATAATGAATTTAATATCATTATTATCAAAATAAACATTTATATTCATTCTTATCTTGATTTTTCCCTATGTGGGCACATAAAAGATATTAAATACAAGAGAGTGATATTTTGCAACTATCCTTGACTTTAAATAATATACAGGTTATTTTCATAGACTAGTGTCCATTAAACATCTAAAATTAAATATTAATGTGATAATGGTCTAATAATATTAATACAAAAAGTTTTGGACAAGTTTTGGTTTTATTTTAAACCTTGTCATTTTGATTTACCCTTAATTAATCTATTATAATTTTAATTGTGGTAACGACATTTTAAATATTAATAGGTTTTAAATTACTACTTATATGGTGTAAATTATCAATAAATGGAAAATTTATAATATTTTATACCTTATCATAATATAGATTTATTTTTTTAAATATTTTTATGTTTTTAAATTAATTTAATAAAATATTTATTTTATAAAATATCATTAGTGTCAATTATGAAACTATTAAGAACTTTTTCTTTAAATAAAATACAATAAGTAAGATAATTTCTAACCAAATAATTTAATACACTCCTAACATGTCACAATCACCTATAAAATTCATGGATCACCTTAATTAATTCAAATTATAATAATTTTAATATTTTTAATGTCATTTATTTGAACCTTGTATTAATTAAACAATTACCACATCATCATTGTGTCACCATTTAAGTTAATTATTTGATCGCTAAAAATTATATATATATTATCAAGATTTAGATAAAAAAATTATTTTTAAAATGACTATTTATATTCAAATTTATCTTTTGTATAACCCTATATTAAAAATGTTAAATTTATTAATAATATGAGTATGAAATTTTTAACTTATCTTTAAATAAAATATAATAAATTTCATATTCTTAACCAAGTGGATTAAAGAGATTATAATTTCTCACTATGGTTTATTTTATTCTAATCCCACTTATCCAATAAAATTAGGACAAATGTTAGAGTAATTTTATAATTTTATAATATTTTTTTTACATTTAACTATTCTATTTACCCTTAACCGTTGTAAATAAAAATTTACTAAATTTACTATTCATAATATGCAAAATATTAAGTTGATCATATAAAAATCTAAATATCATAATTATTACAATCATGTATGTATGTATTTATAAATTCAATTCACAGAAGTAGTAAAATTATGTTTAATTCTAATCCCAAAGACATGGTGAGAAGGTGGGTAAAAAGAATGTTCAAAAGCTTAATAAGTTTTTTAATAGTTAATTTAAATATAAAAATGGTTCCAATGACCTAAATTTGATTAATATATGTATAATTGATTTATTTTTACTTTAAAAATAAATTTAAATTATAATAATTCTTTAAATGAAAAAGGTAGTTTTTAACTACAATGTGGTATTTTTCACTATTGATTGAAAAATGAAAATTCTAAAAAGAGTAAAATTAACCTTAAGATAATTTTGAAATTAAAAATTAAAAATTGATGTTTATATCAAATAAAATTTCTAAGAGTATCTAAAATTAATTTTATTATTGTTCATAGAAGGAAATAAAAAGTAGTTTCTTTAAGTAAATAGTATTTCTAAATATATAAAACTTTACCAAATATTATACATTTCATTATTAATATGTTTTATTTATTTGAAAAAATTTTAAATAAAATTTAAAAATTAGTTATAACTATTATTATTATTATGTTTAATGGCTAGGTTAGGACTATCTCATTGAAATAATTATAATAATAAATTGTTTTTTTGTAGAGACTCAGTGTTGAGTGCAACTCAAGCCAAGTCGATGTTTCATGTTAGGAAAGATTAAATTGGTGTTTCATATAATGTAATTAAAACATAGTGATTTTATATAATAATAAAAATATATATTCTGTGTTACATGAAGTGTAAAAATAAAAAAAATTAAGTCAAAAAAAATAACTCACGAAATATCAAAGTGTTACATTCTACCCCCCCCCCCCCTTAAAATGAATTTCTCCATCGAAATTCATCTTTGTTATCAAAGGTTTAATTCTGTAAAGTTTCTTTCATATAAATCCACATCATAAAAATTAATTCTAAAACTTTATTTTAAAAATGAAAATTATTAAAGTAACAGTTACCCAAATTAAATGATAACTAGGTCTCTATATAGGAGAACATATGTAAAGATTTGGGCATGGAGGAAAAATGTAAATAATCTTAGAGATTGATAATGATCACTAATAATAATAATGTGGGTGATCCATAGAAATTTAATAGTAACAAAAATATAAACTAAATAAGCATTAAAGGGTCAGGTCACTAATATCATCAAAATGATGATAACAAGACAACCTTTTTACATCACAATCATTTTTATAATGTTAAGAACTTTTTAGGAGAAGAAATACTTACTTTATTTCAGTACAGTCTCACCTTTTTTTGTGCCTTAATTAATTTCCACTTCATCTATTATTCCAAGTAATGAAGTTGAGATTTTCATTCCTGAAGCACTAATAGATCATGAGATCCATAAATAGAATTATAGGTTATTACAACAAAATTTAGCACAAGTTATCAAATATGCATAAATCCACCATGGTGAGATAATACTTTAATCTCACAAAATTCATTTGAATTTTTACTTATCCTATCCATAAATGTATAAAATTACAATCTTTATAAAGATACAAAACATTATAAATAAGTTTACTAAATTAGCTTATCATTTATCCCCGATATATCATAAGGTCGTTCTTGGTTTTCATATTCCAAAAATGTGAATACATTCATCACATATTATCTTGAAACATGGTGATAACCTAAATTACCATACATCCTTACTAAAAACATACGAGTTACTATATTACAAAGTTAATTGGATATATTTACTAATACCAAAAAGTTGTAAACTTCATCAATGATAGCATAACCTATTTGTAAAAAAATCCTTAATTATATACATGATAACTAGTATCATCCAATTTAATTACTGATATCCAAAATATCTTTATCCAAACATAATTATATTAAAGGTTATCTTTCCCTTAGTCACGTGTTTTCCAAAAATATCATATTACCACCTCAATCACTTTTAATGGTTACCAGTACCATTCAACATATGCTATCACTTTTCATAGTTACCAATACCATTAAACATATGATATCAAATCCTTAAGGAAAAACTATAGTGGACCAATCCATAGATGTTTCATTATTTCATAATACCATAAAAGTACTTATACAACATTATTATTTAATTATCATACTTAAACACCCAATTATTTTACAATTTTGTTCTTATACACCACATCTCCAATAGTAACCGCATATGATTTTCCTTTATCTTTGGCCTTAATAGGTTTTTGACATCGACCATCGTCATTAACCCTTGGATTTGGGAATTGGTTAGGATAATGCGTATTTTACTTCCACTTAAAACATTGATTTGTAAGAGGCCCACTCTTTAGAGATTTATTTTTATTCGCATTACTTCATAAGTAAAATGCATTATAAACTTCTTTCCCACACTTAAAAAATTTACCAGTATCCTTAATCAAATTCAATCCATGTTTCCTTCCACACTCTAATCATAAAGTAAATCTAATCTTCCTCTCTCTATATTTTTAGAGTCCCCTTTGAATTACATCCGTCTTTTCTTGTCATAACTATAAGATAGATGGGAAAATTAATATCCCTTTTTATAAGAAGAATATTATGACGTTACTTACTAAAAAATAAGCTCTTGAACTTGTCCCAATCCATGAAGTCAATTTTATCTTGTTGCTTCATATTCCTAATAAAGTTATCCATTGATTCGATTCATATTTTAAGTGATAAGTTCCCAACTTAACTTTTTCAAATTTCTAATAATGGATAATAGAAAATATCTTTTCAATAGTATATATCCATTTATTATCAACAATTGGATTGGTCATTCCACTAAAAAAGGTGGATGTTTCCTTAAAAAGGATTCAAGAAAGCATTGTTCCATCCTTTGGCCATTTAGAGGTACAACATGAATCATAGCTATATATGGTTGTGTGGTCATAGAAATAAGGTTTTGTATTCTATCTCCCATAACATTCCATTTCTAAGTAGGAAAATCATTGCATTTTGCATCTCATCCATCATTAACATGGTTCCTTCAAGTTCCATCCATTGTCTAAAACTAGAATGCAATGTGTGAGAAAAACTTATCAAAGTGGAAGAACCAGATAATTAAGGGAAATTACTTATAATATTTCAATCCATGACACATTAGGTTTAATCCTAAGTTACCCATAACCAAATTATATTTAAATCCCTCAAAATTGTTCATGTAGTGTTTTTTACTTTTTTAAGCATATCCCTCGAGAGTGTCAATCCAGGTGAGCAACAAGGCCCATTATTGAGTACTAGGTTACAATCGAGTTAGGCCTGACATACCTTATCGGATTTGTTACACCTATGTATATATATACCAAATCCACATCCACTTGTAGTATCTAGATAGGGATGTATTTCTAGGAAACCACTCCCTCCATCCTTTACCAAAATTCCAAGACATTTTCCTATACTTTTCCTTATCCTTAAACTGATCCTTAGACATGTCCTTAGAGTTCTCACTAAGGTTTTCTCATCCTAGTTTCCAAAGGTTAAATAAAATTTTTCTTTGATACCAACTATAATGACCCTAACTTTTCATACATGGAAGTTACATTACTTTTGCGGAATACATAATATATTACAAAAACAAATTCCTAAATAATGTATTATTCTAGTACATTCGAAGACATGGAAACATAAAAATAGTACTTAAGTTATCTAAATTATCTCCCACTAGGTTATTATGGACTATCACCCTTACTATAAACTTTAAAAATAATTCATATCTTCATAACCGGAAAGAAATGAAACACAGAAAAGAGTGATATCAGATTCTCAGTAAGGGTAAACAAGGGAGATATGTAAGCATATTCAAGATTATAAGGGTATGCAAACATGATCATGAAAATATAATATCATAACATGAATATCAAAGACCATAAACATGAATCATGGCATAAATTTTTATAGTTCATAAGACATGAATCATAAGAAAATAAAGAACACAAACCATAAAATCATAACATAGTAATAAGACATGAAATTTAAGGCTGAAATGTAAGCATATAAAATGATTTACATATTAGTAAATACATCACTACCAATGACATATTAGTAGTATGTTTTCACTAACTATACCATCGTTTTATTCATGGTTCACTCCCATATCCATCTTGGTAGTCATGGTTCACTACCATAACCATCTTAGTAGTCAAGGTTCACTCCTAATACCATTTTAGCAGACAAAGTCCATTATGTCTATCTCATGAGATATAAATATTTACCCAATTAATTGGATGGAGATATATTTCCCACCCATAACATAAATAAAACCATACATATGTCTGCATAAAGAACATAAATTATATCAGAACCCATAAAAGAAATTAGTTTCATAATCATTTCATCAAACCATAACCCATGGAAAAGAAATGGGTTTCATAAATATAATTCCAACATAAACATAAAAAATTATTAGAAAGAATAATAATTGTGAAATATAATAATATACCTATTAAAACATAAGTAACATGAACCAATTTTATCTTATATGTAAAATAATTTTGATAGATCTCTTGAAAAAAATTCTTAAAGAAAATATCATTTCTACTATGGAAACATTTTCTTTACTTAAAATTCCATGAAACTTAAAAGAAAAAAATTTCATTGAAAATAAAATTTTAATCTTGTAAGGGAAGATTCAATTAAATAATATGTCCTGAAATTTTAAAAATCCTTTCATTCTGTATAATTTTAAAAAAACATTCACCATGTACTTTTTTTGGAAAAGTAAAAAAGTATCTCGTTTGGAAAATCAAAATAGATTCCTTTCAAACCGTTTAATAAAAACTCATACATGGGTAAAAATGACTATAAAAAATTGTAGAAGAATAATAATTTTTTTTGGAATATAATTTTAAGAAACATGGATGCGGATGATAAATATTTCCCAGCAGACACTTGCATATAAATAATCCCGATAATAATGAGATTGTGGAATTAACCCTTACCTTAGATCTGATTCCCTCCATACGTGTCTGAAACTACTATATAGTGATTTTAAAAATATTATTAACTTATAAAAGAATCATAATATTATTTATTATATCATATATTATTCATATATTACTTTACATTACCCACTTATTAACAATTCCCAGTTAAATCAACATTTTGGGTAATAACCACTTTTTTATCGTACATGTTTTGACTTGTTATTATTGATCCTATTACATAGATCATGATTTAATTACATAAAAAATTTAAAAAATTATTTATATATAATATATATAAAATATATATACATGAAATGGAATACACAATTCATGGATACTGTAAGCCGTATGTACGCATGAACACTATTTCCGTTTTCTTATCATACTGAATGGAAGAAGGTAAATTAAATATATGTATATATATTATTAAATTAGAAATATTATTTCATATATTTTTTATTTATTCATTATATAATGTTTTATAATCATTATTTAAATGGTTTACAGGGAAGATGAATCTCAACGTGTCGTAGAGACAGTAGGTTGTACGTACGCATGAGCGATGATATCATTCCATTAATTGTGAAGAAGTACGGAAGTGGATGGTATATATTTTGTTAAAAAATAAATATCATATTATTATCATCATATATAATTATTATTTCTATCATTATACTCATCCAAGTAAAGTGGCGATGAAAAACATATTACACTATGACATGAAGACAGTAAGCCATACGTACACATGCGTGGTGATTTTAATTTTTGTAGGATGAATAAAAGGTAGAATATGGTTGTTCAATAATAATAATAACATCTTATAATATATTTTATATTGAAGTTATTAATTTTTAATGGTATAAACATATTAATTTGAATTAAAATAAGAATTTTTTTTGAAAGTGTCGGTAAGAAGATTACCTCTTCTTCGATGATCTCCCTCTAGATCTCCTCTTAGGGAAACTAGAGTTGGTCTTTTGAGAAGACCATAAACTCTAGAATATTACAAGGGAATTTTATAAGGTAAATAATTAGGTCATGATCGATATTGAAGGCTAAAATCGGTGTGAGGAAGTGAGGGAGGAGGTTCCCTTTTATAATTGCGGTGAGGGGCACTTTTGGAAATCCTCAAAATATTAAAATATAATAAGGCTATTATAGAGACAAAAACTTAAAAATGAGATATAAATGAATGGGGTGTGAAATTTTATACCATATGATATCCCATTTTTTATTATTTATTATTTTTTGTGTTTTTTAAATAATTTAATAATATATTAATTCAATAAAATATTATTATTTTAAAATTTGATATTATTCATTTAATTTCGATTTAAATACATCAATAAATATTTTAAATTTGAATATAATGGTTTCAAAAATCTCCAATATATTTTATAGATCTTTAAAATTTGTAAGAAACTTTAATTCGTCTGGAGTTTTCCGACGGGAGGATTTGGGCTGGTGTCGATGGTCGCGCCGAGGGACGTTCAAGGTAACCCTTTCTGAGGTTTGGCCAGCATTTCTGATGTTCTTGTGCCCTGGTTCCTGGTTTCTTGGACATTTCCATTGGTTTATAATTTTTTTGTGTAATGGTGAAATTGGTTGTATTGGAATCATGTAGTGGGGTACCGGGAACCCATAAACCGGATTTTGAAAATGAAAAAAAAAATGATTAGCATCAGCAATTTTGACACTATTCAGAACTTTGTCTTTAAATAAAATCCAAACAACAAGATAATTTCAAACCAAAGAATTTAAGACACTCCTAAAATTTTATATTCCTCTATAAAATTCATGGAGGACCTTAATTAATTCAAATTATATTTATTATTATATTTTTAATATCATTTATTTGATCATTTTATTAATAAAATAATTATTACATCATCATTGTGTCGTCATTTAAGTTAATTAAATATCAATAAAAATTATAAATAAATTATCATGATGTATATAGATATTTTTTATTTATAATTACAATCTATAATCTAATTTATATTCTATATAACTCAATATTAAAAGTTTTATAGTTATTAAAAATATGAGTATGACATTTTTAACTTGTCCTTAAATAAAATATAATATATATCATATTCTTACCAAAGTGGATTAAATGGTTATAATTTCAAACTAAGTTTGATTTTAGTAGAATCCCACCTATCCAATGAAATTAGGACAAGTGTTAGGGTAATATTACAATATTACAATATTATTTTTACCTTTAATTATCCAATTTACCCTTAATCATGGTAAATTAAAATTTACTAAAGGTAATATTTATAATATCGAAAATTATAAGTTGATCCTATTAGAATATAAATATAATATTTAATACAAACATTTTTTTTATTTTTTTAAAGTTAAATTCATAGAAGTGAAAAAATTACGTTTAACGGTAATCCCACAGACGTGGCGAGAAGTCAGGTAAAAAGAACATTCAAAAGTACAATAAGTTTTTTATATCTAATTTCAATATAAAAATGATTCCAATGACCTAAATTGGATTAATATATTTATAATTGATCTATTTTGACTTTAAAATTCAATGTAAAGTATAATAATTCATTAAATGAAAAGGGAAGTTTTTAACTACAATGCAGTATTATCACTATTCATTGAAAAATAAAACTTCTTGTAAAAATACTAAAAAACCACCCATGTTAATTTTGATATTCCAAATTATAAAATGATTTTTATTTTATAAAATTAAATTTCTAATAGAGTCTAAAATTAATTTTATTATTATTCATAGAAAGACATAAAAAGGAGTTCCTTTAAGAAAATAATATTTCTAAACATATAAAGACTTTACCAAAGATTATAAATTTCATTATAAATATGTATTATTTATATGAAAAAATTTTAAATAACATTTAAAAAATATTTTTTAATATTATTATTACTTTGTTTAATGGTTAGGTTATAACTATATTGTTTAAATAATTATAATAATAAATTTCTTTTTCACAAAGACTCAGTGTTGATTGTAATGTAATACAAGTCAGTGTTGCATATAATGAAAGATTAACTTAGTGTTATTTATAATGTAACCCAAACATAGAAATTTTATATAATAATAAAAATATATATTTAGTGTTACATGAAGTGAAAAATATCAATAAGATTAAATTAAATTGTAAAAAATAATTCACAAAATATCGGGGTGTTACAATCATGCTTGGGATTCACATATTATTGGATTGCGGGAGAAAATAGTCATTGTATTAGAGTGTGAATTATATAAGTTGGAGATTGATTAGTGTAAACATTGGATTTCTTGAGCATATATCTCTTAAAGAAGCAAGTATGGATTCGAGGATAAGTATAGACATCTTAGGGGAAGCATCAAGAGGATTGGCTAGGACAGATAATGTGATGTATATGGGTAGACCCTAGTGGGGTATTGGTTAGTCTGTGTGCAGTATTAGTGTATGAAAAGTGATGGAAATGTGATCGAGCATCTGGTGAGACACCTTTAAGAATTTATGGTTACTAGTGGGGTGATAAATATTGGGATAGTGCTTGGATTGAGAGAGAACTAATGTTGGTATGAACATAGGGTTGGGTTATTAAGTGAGTGCAGTATGAGTTCTTAGGATAATCATTGAGGTTTTAGAGTTATTTTTTTGTATGATCATCACATATGATGATGTTGGTCAAGGGTGGGTATGCTTGAAAAGGTTCTTTGAGACTTATCAAATTGTTTATTTATCTTTACTTACTTAAAACTAATACAATAATGAGTAGGGTCGAACCCATATAAAAGGTTTGGGTAAAATCCAATAAAATAATAAAAAAATAAAAATAAAGAAAAAATAAAATAGTGATGGTGGTGGGATGTGTAGAATGAGAGTATGATGAAATAATGAAGATACATGTATGAATCCATGGAAGAAATAAATTAAATTCAATCTGTAGATCCAAGGTAGAAACAATTGAGAAAGATATGGGAAACTTTAATTGTATGTTGTTAAATTAGGTTTCCTTAATTCTTAATAAATTAGAAAGCTAAGTCTCCAACATTCAAAGATTTCACCAGTACCCTTAGTTGATAATTTTAGTGCTATTATAGAATAATTACAAAGTTTATCAATAACTAAGTTCACTATGATAGAGTGGAATGAATTTGGGTTTATCAAGTCCAAATATTCATTTTATCTTGTTGAAGAAACCCAATAAATAAAATATTTAAGAAACAAGTAAAAGGGTGATAACAAAACAATCATATTTACCCTAAAAAATCAAAGTACACCTATTATTGAAATAATGGGTTTCATTAATGAATTAATTAAAAATATTATATAAAGAATATTAGAAAAATCAATAAAATAATCTTATCTATTGAGGATCTCTAGTTTCCAAGCTTCTTATTTTCAAGTTTCTCCTAAGTCACCTTATTTTTACCTTTATGATTTTGATAATTCTTATACTGAATTATTCGACACCCCTGCACATATTCCCCCTTTTTTGGTCAATTTAAAGCTAAATTATAGCATCACACCTCGTAGTCATATCTCCAAGATTAATTCCCATCCTCCATGAGTTGCGTGTTACTATAGATTAACTTTCTCATTTGATTCCTACTAAATTCATCCACTCAAGTCAAAAACCTATTGTGGGATTCTTGATTCAATTTCTTCTTCTTATAATACTTTGTATGATTTTAAGATCTTCACAGTCTCCTTTGATTTATACTTAATTCCTACCTTTTATTTTTAATTGAATTGATAATTAACGCACCATGCATTTTAATTATATTTGAATAACCTTTATATATCCCGATAAAGTGTGTAGTGGCCTTGAAGTAGGTCTGGGATGAAGTAAGAACTACCCTTACACAATTTATGGAGTATGAAACTTACCCCATTTCAGTTTTCATCTATGAAGATACCTTTACACAACATTAGTACAAGTGAGGGTACCTTTACACAACATTTAATTCACATTTACATGATCATAATAGCTTTTTAGGTACACTTATGGGAGGTGGAAACTACCTTTACCCAATTGGATTCTAGGTGTGGGTACCATAATTCAAAAACTAAGATGTGGGAGTGACCTTATATAGTCCCTATGAATACATAATTACCCTTAAAAATAAGTTTAAGCATGAAATATACCTTTATATAGCACTTCAAAACCAAAACATGACCTTTATGTAGGAAATCTTGGTTACCACTACAACAAAACATGCCTATAACAGTGCTAAAATTTATCAACACTAGAAAAATGAACTCATAAAGTCCATATTTACTAGTGCTAAAATAAGTGCTGATAAAGGAAACCCTTTATCAATACTAAAAAAAGTGCTGATAAAAGGAACCCTTTATCATTTTTATTTTTAGCACTGATAAATAGTAACCTTTATCATCACTTTATTTTAGCATTGATAAAGGAAACCTTTATCATCTCTTTATTTTTAGTGTTAATAAAATGTGCCCTCTATCAAAGCATTTTTAGCACTGATAAAGGTCCAGAATAAAATGAAAAATAAAACACATAAAAATAAAATGAGTATATTAAGAAAAATATGAACCATTTTTTAATTAAATAATTATTTATAAAAATGAATAAATTTAATATAAATATATATATTTTATAGATATTAATAAATAACATATATTAAATGTAGATATATAAAATGAATAAGTATAATATATATAAAATGTTAATTAAAAAAATATCAATGTCTTATTCATTTTTAATATTGTTTGATTTTTCAATTTAACCTATATCAAACATCATATGTTGCATTTATTTCACACACACACACACACACACACAAGTTAATTCATTTGTATACAAAAACACACACACAAATATATTTACGCAATATATAGAAACACATACACCTAATATTTATGTAATTAATTCAAACTTAAGTATATTTTAGAATTTCATTATAACATGATACATTTAATATATATTATGTTTTTAATCGGTCAATTTTATTTATTTGTTTTTAATACTACAGTTAGGGTATTCATTTTTAATATTTTTTATTTTCGTTTTGAATTTGATAAATTTTTACTATATATATATATTTACTATGTTTTAGTATTTTCAATATGTATTCATCCACTTCAATATATATATATATATCAATATTTTTTAATAACATATATTTAATTAAAAAAACTTATTTATTTTTGAAATATTTTTAAAGTGTACTCATTTTGAATTATTTAATTTCACTCATTTTTAAAATGTATATATTTAGGATTATATATCCATTAATAATGTTAAAAATATATTTGAAAATAAATATTTATAAATAAATATATCTATAAATGTATATTTACTATGTTTATAATTATTATAAATAAATAAATTTTAAATAAGTATTTATATAATTATAAATAAATAAATATATGTATTTAAATAATTATAAAATTATAATAAATATATTTAAAAAATTATAAAATTATAATAAATTTATTTAAATAATTATAAAATTATAATAAATTTATTTAAATAATAATAATTATAAAACTTTTAGCAGCTTTTTTTAGCACTGATAAAGATCAGTCTTTATTAGTGCTAAAAAAACGTTGTTAAAAGTGATATTTATGAGTACTAAAACATTAATGCTGATAAATAGGTCTTTTATCATTGTTGATAATGCTCGAGATTTATCAGCGCTAGAAATGCATTGATAAATATTACTTTTATCAATGCTTATAAATTTAGTGTTGATAATAGGTATCTTTATCACCCCTTCTTTGAAAGCACTGTTGAAAGTGTCCGTAATCAATTTAAAAAAAACCCTAACCAAGACTCTATCACTCATGATTCTCAAGCTCTTGTGGAACTTTTCTGCTACCAGCATGACTCCTCTACATTGCCTCAGATTAATCAAGGCTATAATCCAATGTATGTTATTTTCTACTTTTCCTCTGTCACTATTTGATATTTTAGGTTCCGAATTTTTTGTTTTTTGCGTAGTTTTTAACCATTAAGAACCCTATATCTCTTCTCTTCGCTACTAAAATACAACGAGTGTTTCTATTTCATCTTTTTCCTCCATAGATAATGGTTTCAAAGAAAGAGAAAGAAGTTTTCATATGATAAGTTTATTCCACATATGTGTATGGGCCTATATGGATAAATAAAATAGATTTAGTACCACACGCTATTTCAAAGGTAATGTTGGATTTATAGCATTATCAAATTGAGTTTAGTTAAAAATTTAATAGGGTAACTCATTTCTCAAACATGTTATCTATATCCCTTAGCATTGACACATGACTTTGGATAGTTTTTAAAAAATGGTATCCTAGCATAGGTTCTTCAGAGTTCCTAAGTTTCAAAGTGCGCCTTTTTATTTTAATAGTAAGGGTAGTATGGACTTAGGTTGTCGGAACTCAAGAGGTACATTCAGGGCAGAGTGTCATGAACTCTTTTCCATTTAGAGAAATTATTTTCTAGGGAACTTTGGGATGGAGTCTTAGAACTTGATTGAGATTTTAATCGGTTTTATGTATTTGATATGAGAATTTATATTGAAATTTCCAATGGTTTTAAGTGATTTTGGGATTTGGTTGAGTTTGGGGTGATGGTGGATGAAGAGATTGAGCTATATGGCTGGTCCCCATGGTCTATCTAACCACATGGAGCCCATGTGGATAGTTCTAAGGACTCCACTAAACCCACAAGAAGATTTTCATTTCATTTTAGACTTATTTAAACCACTTTTAATTATTAAATTACTCTTAAAGTGAATTCTCACTTGTGGGAGGTGAATTAAAGACAGTTTGGTGTTGTTTGATGTTATTGAAATGAATTTTATCTAGTATTGTGTAGTGTTTTGAAAATTTTATTATTTTTTGAATTAAAATGTGTTTTAGTTATTTTCTAAAACAAATGTTATGTTCTTAAATATTTTTAATGGTTTATTTTAAAATGGATTATTTATATCATAAAATGCATTTAAAAAAGTGGTTGATTTCATTATGGGTTTTCAAAAAAATTATTTGTAAAAAATGTATATTTTTATGGAAATGATTTAAAATGAACCATCTTTATTTAAAAATGTCTTTAACAGTAAATAAACTTTAAAAATGAGAATTTTTATTTTTAATTGAGTGTATTGATTTAAAAATATTTATTTAAAGTTAGTGATTTTCAAGAAAAAGATGTTTTATAATTTATTGATCTTTTTTTTTGTGATTATGATTTTGGATTTGTCTTGTGGTCTTAGAGGGACTGTTTAGTTTGATATATTGGAAATTAATTAGTTGAGTTCATGTCTTGTGTCATTTAAATTATTATTCCTAAAATGTTTAAAGAAAATAGTAGAGGGTTTGTCTCTTACTATAACCCTCTTAGTGGTTTCTCCCTTTATTTAGAGGAGACTCGTTATGTTTCAATATCTACATAGACTCTAAACTGAGTTGAGAACATGGAACCTGTTTTTATCTCAAACCCCATCGTAGGATATTTATTTGTGTATGTAGAGTCAGTTGAGACTTGGGAATATAGTGGTTGGTTATTTTATTAGTTTTTATAGGTTTTGTTTTCCTTGATGAGCCTAATTGTTTGGTTATACCCTTCTTCAATTCTGTGGTTGTGTTGAGGGTCTTGACGAAATTTTATAATGGGACACATAATTTGTGTTATTTTTGAAATATTATTATTTTTGGAAGGGGAAAATTATGTGATTATCTACATTAATATGTAATATCTCACCACTCTGACCCCTAGATCTCCATAGTAAAAAGATAATTAATATCCTCTGTATGTTATAACATATATTGATCCTCATCTCCTAGAGGGAATTGTATATCTACTTCAATCTATGTAGTATAAATTTCAATTATGGGAAGTATATATGGTTCCTCTAAGATTTTATGGTAATATATCATAATAATAAATTTAGGATTGCATTGAATAGATTCATTTCATTTATAAGAGTAAAAAAATTTAGATCAATACTGAGCATAATTTGAAAAATTAACCCTTTAAAGGGATGTATGTTATTAGAGGGGTCATATGGTGGATTAAAAAAATAGCAAAAATTTGAAGGTGAGGAATCATCGAGTAGAAAGAAGTGGCGTCCAATGTAGGTGGGGTGAGATTTATTTTTTCAACACCATTATAGTGGAGGTATTCCATTTCATCTTCAATTGAGGAGAACTTTTGAGTGATTCCATTAGTGTAGGTTTCTAGGACACTTTAATCCTTAGATGCTTGATTGTCTTCCATCTCTTGATGATGGATTGGACTCCCTCTTTCAAAATAGCCTTCCTCCCATAATTTTGGTTCCAATGTTCTTTGATGACATACCTTTCGAATAGTGATGGGAGGAAGGCTAGTTTGAAAGTGGGAATGAGTAGACTCAAATACATTATCAAGGGATGGAAGATAATCAAGTGTCCGAGGACAGATTAAATAAAGCTAGTAAAGGTTAGTTGTACTATAGTATTAAAGTATTATAAATTTAATCAAGATATTAAAAATTTTCATGCAAGATGCATGCAATTGTGGACTTTTATGCATGGAGTGTATTTCATTGTTGTTATTCAAGAAAAATTAAATGTTTGACTACTTATGAAGTCAATTTCTTTTGAACATGATGATTTTACCAATCCTGAGCAAGAATAGACTGTTGATGATGAAACTACAGAATTACTAGAGGATCAACAACATGTTTATAAAAAAAATAACAACACAACATCACTTTTTTGAATAAAATTATCAAGGCAAGAATTCAGGGTAAATTTTTTTAGGATGGTTGGAATCAACACAGCCAACCTATTAACCCAAAAAAGTAAATATTCATTAGTTATATTGGGATCACAATAAGGATGAATGTGCTGATTGATATTGACTCATGGCACCACATCCAACTGATAATGAAGGAAATCCATTGGAAAGATATAATTATAACATTACAATATACTTTCTCAATTTTACTAACATTTTTTATAATGAAACGTTGATTTAGTTTTTATTATTCCTTATAGAATTAATTTATTTAAGAGTATTTTTGTAAGAAAGTTTTCTTAATTAATGATGGAAAATCCCATCGAGGCTTCTGAACTATTCTAATGAAGTTACATCTTAGGGATGTTGAGGGGAAAATAAAGCCTCACCCACTACTTAGTTATGAACACATTATAAAGTAGGAATCATGAGTTGAATTTAGTAACAATCACAATGAGAAATCATTTTAGGTGCATTGTGGTCAATAATATATTATTTGAAATTATTTATTTTATCCAACTTGATTAAAAATTGTTAATTTATGAAAAAAAAGATTTCTGAAAATAAAAAACATGCAGATAAAACAACATATGATATAAATCATCAATAAAAGTTTAATTATGTGATATAAAACAGAATTTGTTCTTTTGTTTATATGCATATTGTTGAATCAAAATATAAATCCACTTCTATCCCACTTCATGTTCCATGTAAGGAAGATATTATAAATAAGGATGGTATATTAGTTGATGAAAACACAAAAGTAGTATGATAAGCATGTGTAAATATGAAATAATTATAATTTGTTATGATTTATTATAATTTACATAAAAATAAATTTTTTCATATTTTTTTATATCATTTGTTCACAAGAATTGGCAACGAATATACCAGAAGAAAAGAGACTTTTAATATCTTTGAAGCAGCCTAAACAATATGGTCATATTAGAGGATTAGTTTTTGGAGTCTCTATTCAAACATATTTCAATAATATAAAACCAAATGAAGATACATATAATATGATGAGACTACTGTAGACACAAATAAACTCACTACAAGATACTATTTTGCAGTCAGGTTTGGCAAACCAATGTAAAAGAAAGGATCAAAGCGAACCAGTGGTGGAGCAAAGATCCGTACAAAAACCAAATGATCCTATTAGTTGTAAGACTAGTTATTCTACCAAACACATACCTTACCCAGGGTTACCAATTTTTTCATTAATATTTCTTCTAAATGTGAATCAAACTACTTCAGATAACTTTATATTACTAGAATTATATAGGGCATAGTTTTATATGATTTTTATATGTCAACACTCACATACCACCATGTTTCAATGGGTATATTATATAATATCCTAAGATACCAGATACACAACAAAACCATCCAAAAAAATCACATGAGAGTGAGGATTGAGGTAGCTTATGAGAGGATTGATGAGTTTCCTATTCCACTTGATGATCAGAGTTTTACAACGGTTGAAGATGCTATTGGAGCTTTCATAGAATGGTCATCTAATCTTATAAAGATACACGAGGTTCGACTTTAACAAAATTTTTCATATGAAAAATATGTAACAATTGATGATAAAAGGTCTAAAGTAAGGTATGATATTATATATGGATAAAGCGGTGGAGAAACAAAAGGTCGAATCAGGAAAATATAGCGAATCGATCAAGAAAACAAAATGACCTTCTGAGAGTACCTTCTCCACAGTAGTTCCAGAGAAACATTTATTATCATTAAAACTTCATACAAAGACTAAATTTAAATATAAAACTATGTCTTACATTTAATATGAAGAAAACATATGTGAATAGTCCTTTATAGAAAAATTGGTCTTTAGACTCTAACTGAGATTCTCAAGCATGAATGGATGGGCATCTCAATTGTGAATACATACATAAGATACATTTTTATAATATGTTTGTCCAAATAGTGAGCTAAATATGTTTATTAAAGTTAATAACCATTCATATTTTTTACAGACATTTATATTAAAACTATATAAATGGAAGATTGTGTGAAGTATGATTTGGATTCATTAATCCCTATATCATTTCTATGATATAATTTACTTTGAATAAAGAATAAATTAATATGAAAAAAGACGAGTTACTCAAAGATTTTAATTTAAAAACATAATAAAATAGACTCTTTTTTATTCCTAAATTGCAATGGTAAAACTCTATGACCTAATCACATAAAATATATTTTTAATTTTTTTGCATCACTTAATTATTTTATTTTTTAGGAGGCACTGGATGCTGATAGCAGTCAATATAGACACCCCATATATTTATTTGTTGGATTAAATGCAGGGGTATACAACCAAAAAACCACCCATGATGTGTATCATGAATATTTAATACATTGTAGTCAACATTTTATATATAAAATTCAGATTATATGTTTTTTTGTGTTTTAATAAGAATCTTTTTTATGATAGGGCTATCGCTCAATACATGATAAATCATGGCATGAGGTTAGTGTCTAAAAAGATAAAGCCTATATATTAATACAAATAGAAAAAAATTAAGGTATATATAGAAATATTTAACTATAAAAACATTTAAAAACAATTTACTTATTTTGGCCAATGTTTCTATAGTGTCTGAAACAAGATAATGAAATAGATTGTGAATATTATGTTTTCAAATTTATGAGAGAAATCATAAAGCATCAAAAGTACAGAATCCACCAATAGGTAATTTCTGAAGGTAATTACAATTTAATTATATATATATATATCATAATCATTTATTTTTCTATATTTTTTTAATAATATCAAGATTACTCATAATGAAGTAACTCAAAAGAAGAAATCAATTTGTTTAGAGATAAGTGGGCAACATAATTTTTGTCAGAACGTATATTGACAACAAATTTAGGTGATTAAATACTATTTTTTTGATATAGTATGAGTTATAACCTTCTAAAAATATTTGGGGTGTTAAGTATTAGTGTCAGAATGCTTATATATTATTTTTTATCTCTCTATCAAGGAGAATAATAATTGAGGAAATCAATTTGTTTAGAAGCACTAACCTAAAAACAATAAAATTTTTTGGAAATAGAAAAGACAGTGGTGGAGGTGGAGGTAAAGGAAGAGGTGGAGGTGAAGGCGAATGCAGAGGTAGATTCGGAGTCAGAGACTGACGTGGAGGAGGAGGGAGAGGTGAAGATCTAGGTGGAGACCGAGGCAGAGGAGGGTAAAAAGAGATAGCTTCAAAAACAATATAATTTTTTGGAAATGAAGTAGAATAAGGACCATACCATGATTTTTTAGAGAAAAATTGTTTAAAATCACACAAAAAACTTTTCACTTATGATAAGATCCATTGTTCATGTTTCTAGTTTAAAATGACATTTTAGTAAAAAAACAAACGTGACGTACTCAAAACCAAGGAAACACATTATTATTGTTTTGATACTTTAGGAAAATGATCCATGTGTCATTTGGGACATGTAGGGATCATCTGTACCTCAATATGACCCACAGTGTGACTATTATGACTCCAAGTGCATCTTTTTATTCAAAATTGATATTAATTTTAGTGAAAAAACAACTGACATACTCAAAAATTATTAAACACATTCAGATTATTTTTTTACGTTAGTAAAACAATCCATACATCATTTGTGACATGTAGGGATCATCCACACCTCAATTCAACACACAGTGTGACCAATATGAATCTATGTATTCGTTATCGGTTTAAAATTGACTTTTTAATTAAAAAAAACATGTCACTCACTAAAAACAAAAACATGCTTGGATTTTATCGATAATGTAGTATAATGATTAATAATTCATTTTATATGTGTATGAATCAGTATCATTTCAAATTCACACACGATGCCACCTGTATGGCTCAAAGTGCATGTTTCCAGTTTAAAATAACATTTTAGTAAAAAACACATGTTTTATACTCAAAACCAAGAAAACACATTCATATTGTTTTGGTACTTTAGTAAAATGATCCATGAGTCATTTGGGATGTGTAGAGATTATTCACACCTTAATTGGACACACTTTGTGACCAGTATGACTCCAAGTGCATCTTTTTATTCAAAATTGACATTAATTTTAGTGAAAAAACAACTAAAATACTCATAACTGATCAAATTGAATTCAGATTATTATTTTTTTACTTTAGGAAAATCATCTATACATCATTTTTGAAATTTATGGATCAACCATACCTCAATCCGATGCATGGTGTGACCGGTATGACTCCATGTATCCATTATCAGTTTAAAATTGACATTTTAATACAAAAAGTGTCACTCACTAAAAACTATGAAAACAGATCAGATTGTATGGATAATTTGGGACAAAGATTCATAATTAATTTATGACGTGTATGGATCAATTTCATGTCATAATTACACATGATACCACCTGTATGGCTCAAAGTGTGTGTTTCCATTTTAAAATTACATTTTAGTAAAAAAACACGTGGCATATTCAAAACCGATTAAACACATTATAATTGTTTTGATACTTTATAAAAATTATCCATGAGTAATTTGGTATGTGTAGGGATTAGCCATGCCTCAATACGATGAATTGTGTGATCGATATGACTCCAAGTACGTCTTTTTAATCAATATTGACATTAATTTTAGTGAAAAAACTAACATACTTAAAAATAAGAAAACCCATTGGATTGTTTTTTTTACTTTAGGAAAATGATCCATACATAAGTTGTGATGTTTAGGGTTCAACCACACCTCAATAATATGCATGATGTGACTAGTATGACTCAAAGTGCACAATTTTATTCAAAATTTACTATAATTTTACTAAAAAAACCACTGACATAATCTATAATAGTGTTTTATTTTTCTAGTATTTTTGTTAGAAATTTTATTTCATTTAAATTCAGTTTTTTTATCTTATTTTGGTAATTTATATTGATATTTTTGGTGATGCAGTGTGTTGTTACATCACACAATACCTATTTCTGGGGATGTAGTGTTCTGCAGCATCACACTGCAGTTTTCACCATTATCAGTGCTACTAAATGCCTTGCTAAAAAAATCCTTTATCAGTGCTTCTATAGGTGCTGATAAAGTCTATCTTTATCATCGCTTTTAAAAGTGTTGATAAATCACACTTTTATTAGTGGAAATAAAAGCACTGATAAATCATACTTTTATTAGCACAAATAAAAGAACTGATAAAAACCCATTTATCAGCATTGATATAAGGTCTATTTATTAGCTCTAGATAAAAGTACTGATAAATGGGGTCTTTTATCAGTGCTTCTAAAAGCGATGATAAAAGTGTGATTTATTATCACTTTTGAAAGTGTTGATAAAAGATATGGACTTTTAACCATGCTGAGGTAGTTAGTGCTTTTCTAGCACTGATAAAGGCTGATTCTAGTACTATTAAAGGAGTGTTTTTTAGTAGTGTAACCTTATGTGGGTGATTTTTTATATTATCTTTATGAATCTACTTCCTTTAAAATAGAATCCAAAATGTAATGTGATTAATCAATTCAAAATAAAAAATAAAACATCAATGAATGATAAAATTCAACAAAATATATATTTTTTCATTAATTAATATTAAAAATAACAACATGGAACTTTGAAATGTTAAATCTCAAAACCAATAAAATCACTTCAAAGTTTTGTTTCACTAAAATTTCTACCAAAAAACTGAAATAATTTGTTTTTAAAACATATGAAAATTAAAATATGGAACATCAAACCATTAAACACTGAAAAAATTGTTTTTACTAAAAAATGGAAAGAATTACAACTTCTATCCAAATTGACCAATATTAAAATATTATGAATTAAATCACATTTTATCATTAAAATCATTAAAATGTCTTAAATGAAGGACCCCAGAACACACTGAGAGGGGAGGGGTGAATCAGAGTGTCAAATTTTTCTTTGAAAGCGATAGATCTTTTTCCCACATGGGTAGGAACCTATTAAACCCGTTTGATGGGAACTTGAAGAAAACAAACAATCAATTGCAGAGACAACACAAAAATTTTACTTGGTTCACCACTAAGGTCTAGTCTAAGGAGAAAATTCATATAGTGTTTTGGTGTTACCTAAATCCACTAATCTTCACTAGTTGTGGAATATAGAAGTTAAATCAAAATTACTATGTTCCACACACACTACCTTTAAATGATTTTTGGGATATCACACTACATCCCTCAGAACACTTATATCGACTCCCCCTAGCTCACTGCATTGGGTGAAGTATTACTCAGTTTATCGACTTGAAGTTCACTTCAATAGATTGACATTTAAGTCTTTATCCCAGAATAAAATGAGACTCTTATTGCACCATAGTTCGGAGTTGATGCACTTTAAAAGTACTGTTCACTAAAAAATTGATGTTCAAAACTATCTTTCGTGAAGCTCCTTTAGGAAGCTCACTCCTTCATGAAGAAAACTACCTTCATAGAAAAAAATTATCCATCATGGAATACCCTGCCATAAAAAATCACCCATTACTTAGAATCATTGGCATCATTCAAGACATAACTAGTCTTTTCATGATGCTCAAGCTCACATAGAAATCTAGATTCACAAAGCTCCCCAACCTTCATGAAATCAGATTGATTCTGACTTTTCTCCAATTATTTTTGTGTATAATGAAGTGGGGGTAACCTTACATTTATAATCTTGGACATTCATGATACTCCACCATCTGTTATCATATTTTTTTATATCTTTTAAAAACATATTCACATAGAAACTCCTTTCACGATGCTCAGGTGAGGTTAGTCATAGATGTAGAGATCACCGTCAACACATCACATAGTCATGATGTTATAATTATTGTAGTCACAGAGAACAATGTAAACCCATAAAAAATCTTGAAACTCGCCTTTATAAATCATAGTATTCATGAAACCCATTCCTTTTCCTTATTTATAAAGAGATGAATCTAGAAAACAACCTTTCACGATGCTAGTTCTTCCTCCAGATTTTAAGCCAAAAAATTTGGAAAACACTCGGAAACAATGCCAACTTCAGCACTATTGTTATCTTTTATTTTAATATCACTTATATTGAAAAATCCTTGATCAAACCTATGTGGATTGATAATAAATACAAAATAGACTCCATTTCCAGCAAATAATAGCCTTGGTTCCAATAATAAAAATAGAGTGGAAAAATGAATCAAATTAAGGCCACATCAAATTCCCCACACTTAACCCATTTCTTTTCCACATCCAATCAATATGAAATATTTAATGGAAGAAAATTCATCTCAAAAATAAATATTTTAAATTCCATCAAAAATATGTTTTTAAAGATGTTTCCCCCACAAAATCTCTCAAGTAATAAAGGATGATATCTCTTCTTAAAAGAAAATTTTTGGCCAAAATTTGGTTTCTTTTTTATACAAAAATGATTTAATTTTACAATTTTGAAATAAAATAAACAAATATTAACATAAATTTAATTATTCTTCTAAATTTATCATTTTCTATTGGTGAAAATGCTCACATAATTAGAAGATCCACAAAATTGGACACAACATTGGATGAGTGAGATTTAATAATTAATTTTTAATTAACTCATAAAATAGTTTGAAAATAAAAATATTTTTTTACAAGGATTAAGAGTTAATCTCATGACCCATTTAAATGAAAATCTATTAAGTTTAATTATAATTAAATTTTTTAAATCCAATTAACATTGTAAATCTTACTCTCAACGTTTGTTTAAAATAAAAAATTTTAGAGGGAGAAATGTAAATGATGTTAAAATATTGAGACCAAGGTTTAATAGAAAATATTAATCCATCTAGCTGACAAAAATAATCCTTAAATTCAATAAAAAATTATATCCATTTGAAATGAATAAACTGAAACTTGAAAATAGTCAATTTTGAAACATTTAATGTTATTATTTTTGTGTTTTTACAGTGAAATATAGTTTATTATAACATGAATACCCCCATACTTAAAACTCATTATTTTCACCAATTTAGAACTCTAATATTGGAGAAACATTAAACAAAGTTTATGTTAAAAGATAGTTTAAATACAATAGTTGAAAAAAGATTAAAGGGATATAGTGAAGCTCAAAAAAGATGTTTTTAAAAAATAAAAGTAGTTTTCCAAATAATATTTTAGTATGCACATGAATTTTGTTTAAAATCACGTTATTTTCAAGAAAAATCCTGAAAGTAGTGTAGTTAAAGAATGTTTCAACATACAAAATAACTTTTAAAGAGATTTAAAAATTATCCAACAATCCAAAAATTATTTTCAATGCTTTGAATAAGATTTTAATTATGATTATAAATAGTTTTCAATAATGTTAATTAAAATAATAAATAAATCACCCATCAGTGGAATATGGATTCAACACAAAATTGATTCAAAGTTTTGAAAAAATTTCCCCCACACTTAGTTTTTAGAAATATACAAAATAAAAAAAAAATCAAAAATTATGCATAGTTTCGAACCAAAAGTATACAATCAAAAGAAATTTAATAATTTAAAGAAAAAAATACCTTGATTAGAAATCTTAATCCTTTAAATTTTATTAAGGACACCTTCTATCTATCTTTGAGTATAGTCCCTTTAATTATCAGCTTTTAATTCCTAAAACTTGAAATAGATTAAAATTATAATCCAATATATTAAACTCAGATAAGAAAAAAATTAAGTTGAGGTAATGGAAATGTAATTCAAAATTTTCTTGTATGCATCTCCTTTTTTTTTCTTTGAAAACAATTTGAATTTGGTTTTAGTGAATTACAAAATTAGGTTCACCATCCATAAAATTAGAGACAAGATCATTAAAAAGTATGAAATAAATAAATTTATTCTTATTAAAAATAGAATAAAACTTAAAAAATATGACTATGGGCTGACTGTCATAAAGAACCGAGTTTAAATTCCTCAGTTAGACTCAGAGAAGGTGCAGTTAGACTTGATCTTTGAAGGTGTTGTATTTATTTTCAACATAGATTAAAATAGTGTTTATGAGTTGGGTTATAATGTTTATAAATATGGAAAAGATAATTTTAGAAGAAGATTTGTAGGTTATCTAGAAGAATATTTGTAAGTTCACTATAATAATATTTTTAATTTCACTAGATGAAAATTTGTAAGTCTACTAGAAGAGTATTTTTAAGATCCTATATTTTTTCAGGTATATCCATATTTGAGTTTTTCATTTGATACTGGGTGGTCGTGTCTTGTTTGGAGACATAGATACTTTATTGGATAAAATTAATTAAAGTATGTGGATGTCTATTTTTTTTAAATAAACACAAAATTGGGTTGCAAGGAAACTTTAAAAAACTAGAGAGGATCCACATGAGGAGAAATTTGGGATTTACATTTTAATTAATGGACTTCATTTATAAATGTGTTAAATGGGTTTACAATGGTTTTCTAGGCTTGGAATGATTTTGAGGTGTTGAAATTCTTATGTAGGAAAAAATGGGCTAAAGGTTTTCTACTGGATAATTACACACCATATAAAGGTATTATACACTGTGTAAACTCTTCCAGACACATGTCATGAAACAAATACATGGAATGAACTGGTTACACTTTGTGTAACCAATACACATCATTTAATGTTTAGGATAATTAAATATTAAGATGAGGTGATTTGTTTTTTGGTGTATCCCTCTTACAATAATTTAATGACTTGTAACTTCATTACACAACATGCAATTTCCTAAGAAGGTATTTACGAAAATATCATATTGTTGGTTTTATTTCCAAATAATGTGTAGATTCTTCCTCTCGACATAGGGAAACCTTATAAGTGATTTTTTAATCCTTCCCCTCCTTATGGATATCATGATCATGCATCTGATCCATGGTAAGTGGTTTTAGTTAGGTTTTCCCTTCACTCCCTTGGTTCTCCATCTATTTCGGTGTAATATTTTGACCATGTCATTTGTTGGTTTTGATCTCGATCAATTATGATCAAGTATCCTTTTTGTGATCATCTGTGCCTTCATTCTTGTTGGTGAATCCTCTTGGAAGTGTTGGTTGATCATTTTTTAAAGGAAGGGGTTCTAAACCTTAACCCCGTGGTTTGATAATTTTTGAATATATGTAATATTGAAATTTCACCAATATATGTGTGCCTCAATTGATTAAATGATGAATTGGATTATTCATTAGAGTCCCTTTATATCCAATTAAATAATGACCTGTCTTGTGGCTATCATTCGTATGAGAAAACCCTTGATTATAAATGAATTATCTAATGGATTAAATTGTGTTTATCATGACTTGGATTTTGGATGTTTGATTAATATATATTCTCCTTGGATTGGATTGTTTATTGAGACAAATGGCATGTTATTAGTTATGAACACTTAATATGGGTAGGAATATTGGAGGTCTTATAACCAACCCATTTCATCCATGTGAGAGAGTGCCAGACCGAGGGATGTTACACTTAGTATCAGAGGCTGCAAGTTTCTTTTATATTTCTTTACTATTTGGGAAAGGTATAAAGGATTATAGGATATGTAAAGACTTGGTAATGATCTTGTTCATGGGAGTAGCTAACCCATATATGGGGAATTATTTGAGTGCCTAGGAAAGGATTACTTTTTATATTATTTTCCTGCTACAATTGATGTTATTTCAACCTGAGTGACTCAAATATTACGTGAGGTCATTATTTCATGATGTTTTTAGTTCTTGAGATTTATACTCGTGGACCGGTATGGAATGGGATGAGTATTCATTCATCAAAATAGGAACATATGGATATATTTACATGCATTTTTCATGATAGGGACATATTTATTTTCATGTGATATATACTTTCCTATTGAACAATGATATGAGATACCTATTATATCTAATAAATGAAATGAATGAATTGTTATGTCATGCTAAAACACTTGTAATCCATGTATAGAGAGACTATGAGTAATTGGTTCTCTGTTGTTGTCACCTTTTGAGTTTAACCCAATTGTTATAGTCCGTGTTCTAAGGAGCGTGTTTTCCCTGTAGAGAAAATTACTTCTCATCATATTTGAGTTGATAATTATGAGAGTGGACATCAAAATGCTCCTAATATAGCTAAACTAGATCTTCCTATAGTTCCTAAGAATATTATGGATGTTCAGTTTGGCGACAGCTTCCTAAGGGTTATGGGATCCTTGTAAAGAGAGATTTTTTTTCATTGTTCCTTAGATATCTAAGATGATGCAAGAGTTTCATTGGTATAATCATTCAATGTTCAATGGGGAGGGAGGCCCCCAGGCATTCTAGTTCTAGATCAAGTTAGTCAAGATGATATTTAAGAATATGGAGAAACCCGTAGATAGGAGGGTGAAGCTTTCTATGTAATTATTCATAGACCATCCAAGCATTGGTGGGACATTTTGGAGAATGTAGGAAAGAGGGAGATGTTTTCCTAGGGGGACTTCAAGATTATGTTCCCGAGCCATTTTTATCTTGAGACCTTGAGGTATGAGAAGGTCTATGAGTTCATGCACCTGATATAGGAGGGAATGTTAGTAATAGACTACTCTGAATGCTTCACTGACCTACAATGATTTTTACCATCTTTGGTAGTGGATGAGATCTATAGGGGAAGATATTTTAGGATTTTATTTTATATAAAATCAGGTCTCACTTTAATATGTTTTGTCTGAGTAGTTTTGCATATGTAATGGATGAAGAACTTATCATGAAAGGGAATATAAGAGAGACCCTAAGAAACAACTATGGAATTTTAGTATGGAAAATTTTGAACTCTTCTTCAAGTGGAAAAAATCATCACTATAACAATTTTATCCAAGGAAAGAGAGGTCAGAGAATTCAGGGCAGTGAGAAGCTAGATTAAGAATGTATTCCATTGTCGTGCTATCAGTTTGGAAATATGGGCCGCAAAAAGACTCTGTGTTCATACCCCGATTTGGAGTATCATTGTTTCTATAGGTTTGACCACCTACAAATAGGTTTTAGGGTCATAGAACAATATAATAGTGGAATGGTATCATGATAGGTACTGGAGTTTGGGAAGGACTCTACTACTCCCCATAAAATAGGTATCTAGAGATCCACAATATGTTCTAATAGAGGAAGTAGACATGATACCCCAATACAGGAATGATAGTACCAGAAATAGGGTAAAAATTAGGGGAGTTAGTATGGAGCCCAATGAAGAGGGTCTAGTCAGCTGCATGTTATACAGACTACTCTGGTTAGTGTGGATATAGGAATATCTACTATTAGAGGCAAAATTCTTATATCATCTACTTTTGTTTATGTTTTTTTTAATACAAGGTTATAAAATTCCTTTTTATCTAATATTTTTAGATGGATTGGGATTGTATGTGGAAAGTTTGGATGGTGTTTTGGCCATCAAAACACTATTGGGAATATAGTCATAGAATATTGAACATTTCAATGTGTGTTCTCTAGATATTGGTGGTTACCATTTTTTTAGGAGCCGTTTATTCTATAAATGAAAAGATTTAATTTTATTATTGGTATATATTGGTTAGTTTTATACCAGGATCATTTAAAATGTTACCGGAGGAGAGTTACCTTTTTATATCTAGAAGGAGGTAGTTATTCTCACCAGGGTGAGTGGGATCTTTAGGGTTGTTGTGGAAGACCAGTTAAGTGTACATTAGATCGTATCATGGATCAAATAGATAGTATTAATTTAGATTATGGTGAGATGAAACCTAATTCTTTTGCTTTGGTGGTATAACATTTTCTAGATGTGTTTCTTAATTAGTTATATGACTTACCACCCAAGAGATAGATCGAGTTTACGATCAAGTTAGTGCCAAGAGAAGATCCAATTTCTATCCTTATAGAATGTCACAAGAAATGCTTAATGAGTTGAAATTATAGTTGTAATATCTAGAAGACAAAGGTTTTATTTGGATGAGTACATATCCTTGGGGTTCTTCAATTCTCTTCACCAATAAGGTTGATTGGAATTTTCACTTATGTGTGGATTATTAGAGGTTGAACAAGATGACAGTCAAGAACTGATATCCTCTTTCACATATTGAATGTATCTTTGATCAACTAAGAGGTTCTAAGAACTTCTCAAAGATCGACCTAAGATCTGGATACCATCAATTGAGGGTGAGGACATCATACATACCTCAAACTGATTTTAGGAGTAGGTATGGATTGTATGAGTTCTTAAGTAGGAGTGTTAGTATACCTAAAGAAATTTTTAGCTATGATATCTTTAGAGAAACCCAAGAATGTATTTGAGATTTAGAGATTTTGGGGTTTATCAGGTTATTAGTAGTGATTTATCTAGGACTTTTTCTGTTTGGTAGCACCAATGCAAGGTTTGACCAAGAAAGGGGTGAAGTTTGTTTGGTTAGATTCTTGTTAGAGAGCCTTTCAAGAGTTGAATGACAGGCTAACATCAGCACCTATCCTCACTTTACCTATGTTGGGTAAAGTATATACTATTTATTATGATGCATCTGAAGTTTGAATCATAGCAGTTATGATGTAGGAGGATTGAGTGGTTGTTTATGGATCAAGATAGCTAAGACTGCATGAGAGGAATTATCCCTATCATTATTTGGAGTTATCAGTAGTGATACATTCCCTGAGATTCTAGAGACATTATCTCATGGGTGAGTGTTTTGTGGTATACACAGACCACAAGAGCCTCAGGCACATCTTTTCTCACTAAGACCTAAACCATCATATGAGGATGTGGGTTGAGTATCTAAAGTCCTTAAAGTTTTAGTTTTCTTGTACACTAGGAAATGGAATCATCGTTGCCAATTCCTTGAGCCAAAAGATGCAGGAATAGAAAGTATGGGAGTCTTGCGATTATTGGCAAGGGTTGGAGCTATTTTCAGACTTACATCTAGATTTTCAAGAGTATCTAGGATGAGTAGATCTGAATTTGACAACTATTATACCTATGATTTTGGACTAAATCAAGAATGATCAGTTATCTAATATGGAGGTATTAGTTTTGAGAGATAACTTATATGGTGTGGATAAACCATTAGGATAGTCTCTTGGTAGTGGTAATTATCTTATTTTCTATGGCAGAGTTTGTGTTCCTACAGGCTTGCATGAGGAGTTGATGAAATAGTTTAATGCTTCTAGATGGACAACTCATCTTGGATTGACAAAGATGTATCATAATCTCCATAGACAGTACTGGTGGCCAGGAATGAAAAAGGAGGTAGTAGGATTTTTGGAGATATGTTTCACTTGTCAATAGGTGAAAGGTGAGCATCAGAGGCCAACTCAGATTTTACATACTTTTCCCATTCTTGAGTAGAAATGGGATGATTTCACTCTATATTTTGTGATTGTATTTCCTAGGATAAACCATAATAATGATAATTTATGGGTGATTTTGGATCGAATGATGAAGGTTTCCCACTTTGTTCCTATTATAGAGACCTTAATAGCTAATGTTTTGGGTAGCATTTACATGCACAAGGTATTTTAGATACATGTTGTTACTAGGAGTATCATTGCAAATAAATATACTTGTTTCACATCATATTTTTATAAGGGTATTCATAAGGATCTGGTATTGTAGGTTCTTTTGAGTATGAACTATCATCCTTAGACTGATGGTTAATCTGAGAGAACTATTCACGTTTTGGAGGATATGTTATGAGTTTGGGTTCAGAATTTATGTGGTTTGTGGGAGAAAAATATAGAGTTCATGGAGTTTTCAAATAATAAAAGCTTCTAGTATTTGATCCATATGGATAATTTTGAGGCTTTTTATGGAAGGTCGTTCCCTTTTCCTCTTTTTTGATCGAAGGCATGTGAGTTATCTCTTGTTTGGCTTAGTCTTGTGCAAGAGACATATGAGAAAGTTCAGTTGATTAGACAGTGGTTGGTGACCACACAAAGAAAGAAAAAATCTTCTTCTGACCATTAGAGGTGACATTTGGAGTTTTAGTTTTATCATCATATTTTCTTTCGGGTGTCACATAAGTTGGGGCAATGTTGTATCAGGAAGTAAGGAAAGCTGGCACCAAGGTTTGTGAGGCTGTTTGAGATAGTGGATAAGGTCAGTCCAGTGGGATACTGATTAGCCCTTCCATAGTGGTATAGTTCCATGCATGATGTGTTTTATGTGTCTCAAACTTATAGATATTCTTTAGACCCTTCTCAAGTGATAGATATAGTAGATGTTGATCTTAATGCTGATGCATCCTTTTAGGAGCATCCGATACAGATTGTAGACCATAGTGAAAAGTATATGTGGTGTAGGGATATTCCTATAGTTTGAGTACAATGGTAGCATGGGAGAGTTCTGGAGGATACTTGGGATAGGGAGTCTCATATGTGAGTATAGCTTCCAAACTTGTTGTCTGAGATCCCACAATGATTCTTAGAGCAGCTTAGGGACGAGATGTTATATGGCGGGGAGGTTGTAAGATCTCGTCTTTTATCAGGTACATTCTTATTGGAGTTTTTAATTTAATTCTTAGTCTCTATGTCATTTTTTTTAGACATAGATCCTTTTTGGGGGAAATTACTTAAATTAATTAGATGTTTGTTTTCTTAAGTAAATGAAGACTTGGGTTTCTTGAAAATTTGATAAAACTAGAGAATACCCATGAAGGAGTAGTTTAGGATTTCCATTTTAATTAATGGAGTTAGGGCATACATGTTTTAAATGTGTTTACTATGTTTTTATAGTCTTGGAAGGATTTGGAGGTGTTCGAATAATTATTCAGGGAAAAGGGGGCTGAAATTTGTCTGTAGGAGAATTACATGCAGGTATTACACACCATGTTAACTCTTATAGACACATGTCATGAAACAAATAAAATGTGTGAACTAGTTACAAATCATGTATGAAATAATCATCCTATGATTTTTGAGATAATTAAATATTAAGTTGAGGTTATGGGTTTTTTGGTCTATCCCTCTAAAAATAAATCCATCACATGTAACTACATTACAGGGTTTATAATTTTCCAAGAAGGATTTTAAAACAGTGCCATGTGGTTGATTTTATATCCACATTTCATGAAGATTCTTCATAATGACCTAGGAAGACCTTCTAGGTAATTTTGGAAGACTTCCTTCTCTTCTAGACATCCTGATCAGGCATATGATACTTGGTATGTGGATTTGGTTAGGTTTTCCCTTCTCTCCCTTGGTTCTCCAGCAAATGCGGCATAATCTCTTGATTGTGTGAATTGTTGTTTTTGATCTTGATTGGTTATTATCTATGATCCTCCTTGAGATCATCCACAAATTCATTCATGTTGGTGAATCCTATTGAAATCATTGGTTGATCGTTAGTTAAAGGTAGGGGGTATAAACCTTAACCCTATGTTTGATAATTGCTGAGTATATGTAATATTGAAATTGCACCAATATACGTGTGCCTAAATTGATTAAATTATGAATTGGATTATTCTTTAGAATCTCTTTAGAACTAATTGGCTATTAACCTAGATTTTGGATACAGTTCGGGTGAGAAAACCTTTAATTGTCAATGAATTGACTAATGTATTAAAGTGTGTTTAGAATGAATTAGATTTTCGGTGTTTTATTGATATATATTCACCTTGACTTGGCTTGTTTATTTTGATAACTGACATGATATTTTTTATAAACAATTAATATATGAAATGTTTAATTGAAATTTGAGTGGTATTTTTATTAATTAACTATTAATCATGATGATGTGATATTGTTATATTTTGATATCCTTATTATTATGACATGTGTTGTAATAAATGCTATAATGATTATATAGGGTGTTGGCCTAGTTGAAAAATTCTAAAATGATTATATAGAGGGTTATTTCTAGTGACACAAGCTAAAATTCTTATACACTGGGCTATTCCCTGTGACATGCTGAAATGATTATAGTATGGGTTATTCCTAGAGACACATAAGGAAGTGATTATATACAATAATTACGCATGATAAATGCTGAAATTCTTATATAACAGGCTTGGAACTGATAAATATTGAAATTATTATATAGTGGGCTTCACCCAAATTGATTTCTAAAATTATTATATAACGGTTTTGACCTAGATTGGTGTAATTTATACCATGGTGATAAGGTTATGGTTGGAATGGTTGTGAGACATGATCAAAGACATTCTAGAATGGCACCGAGGTAGGTTATGTTTTACCATGGTTATATGGTTATGGTTTTCATGGTTGAAATACATGCTCATAGACATTCTAGCATGTTTTGAAGAAAGTTCATATAGTATTAATTTAATTTTTTAATTAATTAATACACTTGTTTAATGCATTATTGCATACACTTATTACCAGACTAGTTAAATTTAGACATGGTGGTGTCTACCTATTGATTTATACTGACACCCTATTTGGGACACCATTTAGTACCCAATAAGATTACATGGATGCAAGATTAGACAAGGGAAAGATACCTTGTTGTTCATTGTTTTCTTACTGGATGGGAAAGATCTTGGAGATGGTACTGAAATGGGGTTTGGGACTAGCGAATTTTGATTATTTTGTTTAGTCGGATAGTATTTTATTTTTTATTACTTCTATAATGAAATTTAGTTATATTCTAGCACATCATTACATTATTCCTTTATGATTTATTATATTATTCAGCTGGCTTTGATTGTTGGTATTCCATAGTAATGTATTATTTCCACTGTTTCTTCACTCTAATATTTATTTTTTATTATTGGTATTTGATTCTTATCCTATTTTATAACTATGTAACATGGGGTTATATTATCCTTAATAAACTTATCACTCCCTGGATACTAGTTGGTATCCTCTAGAGTATGGGGAGGTACGTTTGAGGTCTCATAACTAACCCATTTCAGGCACATGAGATATTTTCTAACTAGTGGACATGATAGTTTTTGTATGTTAACCTTAAGAAGAATTATAATTTCACTAGAATAATATTTTTAAGTTCATTGGAAGAAGATTTTTTTTTCATCGGAAGAAGATTTGTGAGTTCACTAGATGAAGTTTTGTGATTTCACTAGAAGAATATTTATGATTTTACTAGAAGGATATTACTATTTTTGATGTTAATAATTGTTGAAATTGGATGATACAAGATTAACATAAGAATCAATTTAATATAAAATGAATATTTTTATAGAAATCTATTTTTATGTTCATAAAGCTATTTTACCCTAATTGATTAAATTAATTACAATTATTGAGTGATATTAATGTAATAAATATGTTACATGTTCAATCAATTACTTTTTTATATTCATCCAATAGATTTGGTTAGCATAAGATAAGAAAAAAACCAATAGATCACATAAAAACCTATATTTTTATTAAGGAATTTTACCACCTTTTAATAGTGAACCTATTTTAAATATTAATTTTGAAACTTTTATGAATTTAATTTGACAAAATATACTTTATTTTTGAATTTATAATGTTAAAATTATCTTAGGGTGAATTTTTGAGTTTTTTTGGAAACTTCATTTTTTAGTGAATAATGAAAAATACTATGTTTTAGTTAAAAACTACCTTTTCATTTAAATAATTATTAATGTTAAATTATATAATAATTTTTATAAAGTCACATTGTATCAATTATACATATATTAATATAATTTATTTCATTATAATCAATTAAAATTTTATATTTAATATAAAAACATAATAATCTTTTGAACATTTTCTACTAAAACCAGTTAATATGTCTGTCTATGAAATTATCATGAATCCTAATTTTACTGCTCATGTGATTTGAATTTTGAAAATAATACATACACCATTGTATCCAATATAATATTTGTGGTCTAATAATATCAAATTAATTTTTTACAAAAATTATTAGTGAAATTGATTAAAATTAATTACAGTAATTAAGGTGCAATTAGGCATAAAATGGACAAAACCCTAAGTTTAAGGGCCCAAATGACCTATCCACTTGTCCAAAACACATTGTATGGAAATATTTTGGCCATTAACCATCCATTATTTAGTTTTATTGGTTTTTTATTACTCTTTTTTGTAATAACATGTGCACACATAACATCTTTTCAAAAATACCAAGTGAGTCCTTTTCCCTCCACTACTAAAAAAACAGGCAAGGGAAGTGCCACCTTTTATCAGCGCTAAGAAAAAAGTGCTGATAAAGATAATTATTTATTAGTGCTAAAATTTTAGTGCTGATAAAGGGTGCGCTTTATGATCACTAAAAAAATGCTGATAAAGAATCCCTTTATCAACGCTAAAAAAGGGCTGATAAAGAATCCCTTTATCAGTGCTAAAATTTTAGTGTTGATAAAGGGTCCTTTTATGAGCGCTGATGAAACCATAGTCCCATTTTATAAAATCACGTGCGTAATATCCTCTTTTTATCATGACCTCAAGATCTCATGGTACTATACTCTTACGACGACTCCCCTCCCCCCCCGATATTCTCTTTGTCGGACCTCTGATGCTGGCCCTACTCCACCACTATCCCTACTACTTATCATCCTCGTTGAACCCCTTTCATGGATCCTCCTCCCCATGAAACCTAATTCTCCTCCTCCCCTTGAACCCTACTCCTCCATTTCTCAACGGTTGGTAGCTCCCCCCGTGCACCTCCCCCTCTGGCAGTCGTGTATTCCCCTCCCAACATAGTGCAGAAGGCTCCCTGACCACTCGATGCTTCTTCTCTCCCTCCATTACGGGTGCGATCTACTCTAGGTAAGTATCCCACTTCTCCTTTTAGGTCTATATTTGGTAATTTCTCTCCCTGCACTATATGTGTTCATCGTTTTAATTCTCATTTGGCCAATGATTCAATGAATAATTGGTGAATGGTCATTGAACATTCCATAGTTGGAATCACAAATCACACCATGTGAAAATGAGACACATGCAATGCTATTCTTTTTTAGACACACCATATACCCCTAGGGACATATCATGTCCTCCTTTGAGGATAGTGTTGTGCTCTATTTCCTTTTATTTCAGTTTTTTGTGAGATTTTTGAGCTTCCATGGACTAGTATTGGTGGATTGTGTTCCTTTAGTCCATTCCTATGAGGGATTGATGTAGCTTCATGACCCCATCCAATGATTTTGGCCCCTCTATATCTTCTTAATTACTAGGGTAGTTTTGGTGAGTTCCATTATTCTTGATTGAGTTATCTTAGTCCACTTATATGAGGGTTATTATGGAATTAGGTCTCGTTCATTGGAACTCATACCCCTAAGAAACTTGGAACATGTATCAATTCAAGGGACCCAGAGCGATCCTCATTTCTACAGGGTGATAATGACTGTGATTTATATCTGTCAACACCCACCTATCAACTTGTAGTGAGGGATACATCGTTAAACATCCCAGAGGACAAGATGCATAATAGACCACTTCTAAAAGATCATTTGAAAGTGATAACTACTGTATCTCATGATCCAAATACAGATATACTTATTCCACTTTATGGAAATGATGTTCATATGGCCGAAAAGGCTATTGGGACATATACTGCATGTCCATCACAACTTGTAAGAGTATATGTGGAAAAAGAGGTATTTATTTCCATTTTGTTTCAAGATAAGCCTTTAATAATTAACTAAAAAGGTCAAAACTAATGAATGTTATTATAAATGGAGAAAGGGAAGGGGTGAAAAGAAACATGGGCTCAAAAGAATCTAAATGATCGACCAAATGATCACAAAGAGCTATTAAAAGCATAATAACACCACCTATTCTCTATCCACATTTACTAGCATTGAAGACTCATGAGGGTACAAAGCTAAAAAATGGTAGTAGTCATATAGTTGTTTTTGAATAGAATATACACAGAGAGAAAATTCAAGATTTCGTTGCTGCTAAAAATGTAAATGAGATCCTTGAATATGGTTAGCTTGGTGTCACAGTTGTAAATTTATATATGAGGCATGTTTTCATGAATTGATTTTCTAAAAGATGATATAATGTGCTAATCATGACTAAATGAATTTTATATTATTGGCAGGAATATATATATAAAAATTTAAGGGATTTTCCCATGATCAAAAATTTAGACTCGTTAGTCCTCATACCCCATCAACACAACTAATTAATTTAGATTCATAAAAAAAGGATGAAATAGGGAAAGGCTTGCTTAAAACATTTGAAAGAAAGATTATGGATGACAAACTCTTCCTAATACCAACCAAGAAGGGGTAAAACTCTACTATTAAAGCATATCTATTATATTTTCACTTCTTTTATTACTTATTCCTTTTTTTAGGCAACATTGGCTGCTAATTGCGGTGAACTTGGATACTCCAAAGATTTATTTTCTAGATTCAATGCAAGGATATACAATAAACTGATCACACATGATGGAGTTTGTGAATCTAAAAGAAACTACCTCATATGTTTTTGGTCTAAATGTAACACCTCAAGCTTCTACGGTACATTTCCCTTTGAATAATATAATAGATTTCATTGTACACAACTTCAAGATTCGAACACATCACGACCAATCAAACTAGCAGTTATGAATAGTAAAATACACTTTTTGAAATTTCATAAATTATACCTTTCAAAATGGACTTCATTTTCAGATTCGTAATATATAAATTATCTTAGGGTGAATTTTTGGTATTTTTCTGAAAACTTTCAATTTTTGATGAATAGTGAAAAACACTGAGTTATAGTTTAAAACCGAATTTTTTATTTGAATAATTATTTATTTTATTTAAATTTATTTTAGCTCAAAATAGATACATAATACCGATATAAGTTCAATGTAATTCATTGGAGTTAGTTTATAATAATTTTAGATATATAAAACTTTTATTGAACTTTTAACCGTCTTTTACCCACCTCCTAGGAGAATTTGAAAACTTTAATAAAAACTTAATTTTACCGCTTCTGTGAATTGAATTTCAAAAATCCAAGAGTCACGGTTGATATCAGTAAGTAAATTTTGGTTCAATAAGATGAAAATAATTTTTGGTGAATAGTAACTTTTTTACTTTTATTTACCACGGTTAAAATTAAATAGGGTAATTAAGGGTAAAAATGATATTATTATTACCCTAACACAAGTCCTAATTCTATTGGATAAGTATAATTTGACAAAAAACAACCTTAATAATATAATATGTATCTCTTTGGTCCACATGGATTAGATTAGGATATTTATTCTTATTTAATTCAAAAAAGAGTTAAAAGAGTTAAAATCAAAGTTTAATAACTAATTTTTTTAATATAGGGTTACACATAAGATAAATTTCGACTATACATATTCATTAGAAATATAAAATTATTTCCTACATAATGGTATTTTATTTATATTTTTTAGACATTAAATAATTTAATTTATTTATGACACAATGATGATGCAGTAATTACCAAATTAATTAAATATTAAAATAATTGATATTATAAATATCCAAATAAATTTAATTTGAGACTTTTTATAAATTACACTAATTTTATAGGTTAATATGACTTGTTAGGGTTGGTTAGATGATTTTTTTTTTCAAATTAATAATGTTGTTATGAATTAAGGAAAAAGAAAATACCAAATAGTGTCAAAATTGACATAAACGAGCTTTTAAAATAAATATTATATTATTAATTGATAATCTATTTTTAAAAATCTATGGTTCGAACAAAAGACTTATATAATTATATATGTATCATTAATGAACCACTTGGGGTTCACTTGTAATTTTATATTAAGTTTATTAACCATATAATATAAAAATACAAAGAGACATGGTAAATATCAAACTAATTAACTAAGAGTAAAATATAAAAATAAGGTTAATATAGTAACCCAAACCTATCTAAAACCTATTGGTTGAGTGGTTTTCGACCCATCCCCTTTTTTGACTTTAAATAATTCATTTTTGAGCCATTATAAACCGAAATTTATTTTATTATAAAATAATATTTCTAGCTTTTCCTAAGGTGCCCCTCACCCCTCTTATAAAAGGGAACTCCCCCTTCCCTCAAATTCACACCTTCAAAGCCTTTTGGATCAGCCAAAATCTACCCAAATACCCTCTCAACTATCCTCCCTTCATACTAGAGGAATTCCTTTATTCATAAATCCAACCTAAGGAGCCCTTTTGATCAAATCAAAAGGAAGAACCTGAAGAAGAGGTAAATATTGCATCACCTCTTTCAAGTTCCTTTCTTCTTCCACTTCCTCTTTATTTCTTGTTTCCATTCTAAAATAATAACTCCAGTACCTTCTATATAATGTGATGTTATTATAAATATGGTACAACCATATTCATTATTTTTTCCATCCTTTGAATTACATGTCACCATACGTGCATACGTACGACTTACCGTCTCCATGTCGTGGTGTAATTGTTATTCAATACATTATTGTTTGGATGGGTATAATAATGATGTGTAATTGATGTTAATAATAAAAATAACAAGATAATTATTCTGTATATATGATATTACATCCAATTATATATTATTTTAATATCAAAATAATGATATTGTCGCTCGTGCGTACGTACGGATTACCGTCTCCACGAACGCGATGAGATTCATTCCCCATCGTATACATTCAAGAATAATTTTTATTTGATAATTAAAAAAATGTTTAAATACCTGATATCATTCTGTATATGAATAATATACATCCCATCCATAATAAATATGACTCACATAACAAAGAATATAAATGAAAACGAATCCGTTAACACCAGAAACGATGATAATACTAAGATATTATTAACAAAGCAATGTTAAAAGATCATATATGATATCATATTAATGTATATGAATATTTGATAATTTAATAACAATTATTTAACCATTATACAGGAGTTTAACCTACCCTAGAACAAAGAAAAGTACAAGGTAAGGGGTTTCTTATCTCACTTTTAATTCTGTGAGATTTCCATTATTCGCCCCTTATTTATTGGATGTGGTGTATTGTGTAATTACATTTGATATATATTATCATGATTCTATTTATATTCATGCTATTATGTGATTTATTTGGTGGTTATTAACTTTTAGTCAGATTACTTGATTGATTACAATGAAGTAAGGGTTTTTTCATCTGGCTTTTTATTCCCGTGAGATTCATACTATATTGGCCACCATTTCCTTTTGTGTGGTGTATGTACTGTCCATGATTGTATTCTTGGCATAATATACTTAAATAAATTAGTATTTAAGTCTTAATTGTATAATCCTTATTTCATGGGTTGTATGTTTCATAAGTTACCAAATCGGTAAGGGAATTTCAAATTTCAATTTCCACTCATTCGTCTTTATGCATACTTTATTGATTATTTTACACCATGATTATTTGTGGAATCACTATTTATTATTTTTATAGTAATTTCCACTCCAATTTATGTGTTTATACTTTCTATACACATAATCACTCTAATGATAAATTCTCAAGTCATCTATATGAACCTGATAAGAGTAATTTTAACTCAATCTCCATTCATTGAGTTAAACATCCAATTCATTGGTGTTGTTTTTACAAGAATATGTGGGAATGTCCTATGATTGATTTACACTGAGTATCCCATCATATTTAGTGTATTTATATTTGTTACACATAATTATGTAATTTTTTTATCCTTTACCTAAGGATACAGTCTTTATAATGGATTTTATATCAATTTAAATTCCTTTGAGACTTCATTGTTGTTATGAACCAATTCACTTTTATATGGTGTATATGTTGTCCTTTGACCTAGTATATCATTAAATCCTTTATTGTCATGATATTATAAAGTTTTAATAACCTCAATTATTTCTATTCAATCATATATCATTTTTTAGAAACTCTAACTAAAATATCATTTTTAAATGTTTTAAAGATTTACTCTTCTAAATATTTCTCATTAATGTCCATTTTTTAAAAATGTTTTTAAGGATTTATTTATATGGACATTAATGTTTTAAAATTAAAATTCCTTTTAAAATTTTCAAAGTGTTATGGGACACTTTGATTCAAAAATCTATTTTTAATTGACTTCTTTAAAAATAGTGCGACTTTTAAATGTTTTCAAGAAAAGGGGGATATTTATCTCAAATAGTTTTGATGATTATTTTCATCTATGTCAATATACATTATTATTGTTGATTTAGGTTAATTTGTTACAATAAAATCTTCCATATTGTATTGAATGAGTTATGTTTGACTGTGGATGTGTTGTTTTTATACCATTCATGGTTTGTGGATAAAGTATTGACATTAGGTCTGCTAGTTTTAATAAAAATGTTTATGTTATGTTTAAATATTTTCATATGATGAATGAATTGGACTTAGTAAGTGATGGGTGGAGTCCAATATAGCTCCTCGATGCATCGGTAGGTCTCAGGAGACAAACTTGCATCTTGGCACAAGGCATTGACAAAATCTTATTTGTAGTCTTGGTACAAGGCCTTGACTATGTGATTATGAAAGTCTGGCATTATGCATTCCATCATTATGAAAGTGGCTATTGATATTGCATTTGATTATTCGACTAGTAGAATATCCATGTGAGTAAGTAAATGGAATTACTTTGATTTTATCTTTTCCATATTATGCTTAAGTTCAAGTTTAAAAGGATTTTGTTATAGTCTTATACATTGCCTTAAATGTTTATGCTTATTTATGAAAGTTTCATCTATATTGTTATCCTTACTGAGCATCTAAGCTCACCCCTTTATATGATTTATTTTTTCCAATATGCGAAGAAGTATATTATGACTGACCTACAATAATAGTCTATGGGATCTCAATATTGTCTATGTAAGCAATGTTGTTGTAGTTTTCCATTTTATGATGTAATGTAAACCTTATGAATGTATCCAGTACTTCCAAGGATACTAAACTAATTGTTATTTAGAGACATGATCTTTTGTGATCATTCCAATGATATGTAATAATGCACCGACTTTGGGTAACTGGAGTCGGGGCGTTACAATTGGTATTAGAGGATGTTTTGTACAAACCTTGGAAACTATATTTAGATAAAATCTTATTATAGCACATATCCCAAAGATAGACTTTGAGGATTAGTATAGAAGAACTTCCTAAAATTTTGGTATTGTAGAGATTTTATGAGTTTTCCAAGCAATACATCCCTGTCTGGATACGAACAGGTAGAGGCAGCTCTGACACAGATGTACCTAGGGGTAAAACATGAAAACACTGCTTTGATCAAGACTCAAACAAAAACTGGTGCACGAAAACGGGCCTTGCTGCGCTCTTAGTTACGAAACTCCCAAGGGATATTCTTTGGATTAATTACATTTTCTTTACAAACCAATTTGAAGGATTTTAATATAACATGAGAAAAAATAACCTTAGTTAATCCTACGGTGTTTCAAATTGAAAATATTATGTCATGATATTCTCTAAATGATTTTATGAATACTGTTTCTCACATAATGATTTCTTGTTTTAGTCAATGGATGGATTCGAAGGAAGCCATAGTAACTTTGAGAATGATGTACAAGGTGGGAACAGTGGTGGAAATGAGAAACAAAATGGAATATTGAAAGGTGTAAAAGATACCGTGTTCATGCCAAATCAGTTTTCCAAAAATATGGTCAACAACATATATATTAACCGACTCTCGGACTCAACAAAGAAGAGAAAGGTGATGAATAATAAGAGCTCCAGTAGTAGAGACCATGGAGAAAAGTATCCTCAATTTCCATCATGCAAGAAATGTGGAAGGAGACACCAAGGAAATTCTCTCAATAGAATAAAGAAATTATTTACGTGTGGGAAAGAAGGACATAAAGTAAAGAATTTCCAAGGGAAAATGAAGAATACTATGTAAGAAAATAAAAATGGTCTCAAGAATCCATTTATAGTCATTTTTAGTAAATGTAGGGGACCTTTCCATTACCTGAGTGAATGCTCTATTATATACGATATTTTTTTGGTCAAAGAAGAAGCTATGTGGAAATAAATTGTTGGAGAAATGTTTAAAAGTATTAGTGCTCCTTATTTATGGGATTACTTTGGAATAATTTTCTCTTATATTTGTAACCCAGTAGTTTGTAATGTGAAAATGATATTTGAGTAAGAATTATCTTTTATCTTGTAGATATTGTTATAAATAACCATTTGGTTTTATATGATCATTTAGTTTGAGGCAATTACAAGTTATTATATTTTGGGATGAAAATGAAAGGTATGAGATAAAATTTCTGGTTAAATTATTTTATGGTTATTTTGAGGAATTTATCTCATTTTGGTAATGTTATAAAATATAGTTTTTAAAAAAGGACAACACGTGGACCGTGTGACAACCTGTCACGTCGGACAAAGCTATGGGAATCGAACCCACAACTAGAGTGCGATTGGGATTTATCGCCTACCACTGGACTACTTGAAGTCCCTAGTTAGTGTGACTAATTATTTTTGGTTAAATAATTTTATTGATCAATAATAAGTTGATTTGGGATCTTATGTCTTATCAAATTAATACCCTTAGTATAGGAAAATGATTTGGTGATTAAGTGATAAATGTTATTTTGGAAGATGTTCGCTCTGTTGGGAACACTATATGCCTAAGGAAAATAGAACACTATGGTATTTTATTTTGAGGAGTAGTGGTGGAATTTTATCTATTTTTTTATTATGGATTTACAGTTATTTTTGTTATTTATAGAAATTATTAACCTATAATAGAGAATATGTGATTAGGTTAATTACTTTTAAGTATGTGACTTTAAGAGTAGTCGATGTCATTTGGAGATACAATTTAACGTGGAATACTACATAACCAAATTCTTCTAAGTGTTGGGTTTCAATATTAGTTTGGATTATATTGAAGGATTTTAAGGAAAATTGTTTATTTAATGATATTTATTTAACTTTGGGGTATTGTTGATTTAATTTTAGATATTAAGATTAATGTTTATTTATCTAAAGGAATATCATTTTGGGCGATCATCTGATCTTGTACTAACCATTTTGGTTTTGATTAATCTCTAAATACAAGGTAAATATATTGTTTATTCTTTTTGGATCTTGTTATTATCTAGAAGTTGATTATAGCTCTTTCGGTGTGGCCAAGTAATCTTGAATACTCATCGTTTGAAAAAAATGAGTTAGTAGTAGAAATTTATTAAAGAATGAAACTATACTTAAAAATTTAGTATATATCTTTATGTTCTTGGTCAATCTCATAAATAAATTCCTCATCATTATGAAATGAAACTTAAAAAAATGTTTTCCATTTACTTTTCCTTCTGGGAAACTAATGACCATTTGTCCCATCACAATTTTGTGGTTTTATTATTGTTAACTATCTACTGATCATGTTTTCTATCCCTCTTCATCAGAACTTGACACTTAGTTTTTCTTCCATATCCATGTTTTCCTACATGGAATCCTAGTATGGGTTATCTTGGGTGACCTTTGTACTTCCCTTTATTTCTTTTAAGGTGATAGTTTTATTGACTCTTTTTCTGATGTGGGACTTTTAATTATGTTTCCAAGACCAATTTTAAAAATTGTGAGGACATAATTTCCAAATGGGGGGAAGAATGTAACACCCTAGGCTTCCACGATACGTTTCTCTTTGAATATTGTAATAGCTTGCAGTGTACACAACTTCGAGATTCGAACACACCGCGACCAATCAAACTTGTCGTAATGAATAGTAATAACCACTTTTTGAAATTTTATAAATTTTATCTTTCAAAATAGACTTTATTTTTGGATCCGGAATATCGAAATTATCTTAGGGTGAATTTTTGGTATTTTTTCTGAAAACTTTCAATTTTTGATGAATAGTGAAAAACACTAAGTTATAGTTTAAAATCAAATTTTTTATTTAAATAATTATTTATTTTATTTAAATTTATTTTAGGTCAAAAAAGATACATAATACATATATAAGTTCAATGTAATTCCTTGGAGTCAGTTTATAATAATTTTAGATATATAAAATTTTTATTGAACTTTTTACCGTCCTCTACCCACCTCCTAGGAGCATTGAAAATTTAAATAAAACATAATTTTACAGCTTCTATGAATTGAATTTCAAAAATTTGAGAGACACGGTTGATATCAGTAAGTAAAATATGGTTCAATAAGATGAAAATAATTTTTGGTGAATAGTAACTTTTTTACTTTTATTTACCATGGTTAAAATTAAATAGGGTAGTTAAGGGTAAAAATGATATTATTATTACCCTAAAACATGTCCTAATTCTATTGGATAAATATAATTAGACCAGAAACAACCTTAGGAATAAAATATGAACCACTTTGGTCCACTTGGATTAGATTAGGACATTTATTATTATTTAATTCAAATAAGAGTTAAAAGAGTTAAAATAAAAGTTTAATAACTAAAACATTTTTAATATAGGGTTACACATAAGATAAATTCTACTATAAATATTAATTATAAATATAAAAATATTTCCTACATAATGGTATTTTATTTATATTTTTTATAAATTAAATAATTTAATTTATTTATGACACAATGATGATACAGTAATGACCTAATTAATTAAATATTAAAATAATTGATATTATAAATATCCAAATAAATTTAATTTGAGACTTTTTACGAATTCCAATAATTTTCTAGGTTAATATGACATTTTAGGGTTGTTTAGATGAATTTTTTTCTGAAGTAATAATGCTGTTATGAATTTAGAAAAAACAAAATACCAAATATTATCAAAATTGACATAAAAGAGTTTTTAAAATAAATATTATATTATTAATTGATATTATATTCCTAAAAATATAAGGTTAGACCAGAAGAATTATATAATGATAGGTGTATAATTAATGAACCATTCGAGGTTCTCTTGGAAGTTTATAGTTAGTTTATTAACCATATAATATAAAAATACAAAGAGACATGGTAAATGTCAAACTAGTTAACTAAGAGTTAAACCTAAAAGATAAGGTTAATATAGTAACCCAAACCTGTCAAAAACCAATTGGTTTTACTGTTTTCTACCCATACCCACTTTAGACTTTAAATAATCTATTTTGGATCCATTAGAAACCGAAATTGATTTTATTATAAAATAATATTTCTAGATTTCCCTAAGGTGCCCCTGACCCCTCTTATAAAAGGGAACCCAACCTTACCTCAAATTCACACCTTCAAAGCCTTTTGGATCAGCCAAAATCTACCCAAATACACTATCAAATGTCCTATATTCACCCTAGAGGTCTTCCTTTAGTCATAAATCCAACCTAAGGATCCCTTTTAATCAAATCAAAAGGAAGAACACGAAGAAGAGGTAAATATTTCATCACCTCTTTCAAGTTCCTTTCTTCTTCCACTTCCTCTTTCTTTGTTGTTTCCATTATAAAATAATAACTCCAGTATATTCTATCTACTGTGATGTTATTATAAATATGGTACAACCATATTAATTATTTTTTCCATCCTTTGAATGACATTTCACCATACGTGCGTACGTACAGCTTACCGTCTCCACGTCGTGGTATAATTATTATTCAATACATTATTATTTTTATGGGTATAATAATGATGTGTAATTGATGTAAATAGTAAATATAACATGATAATGATTATTTATATATTATATACCATCAAATTGTATATTATTTTAATATCAAAATAATGATATTGTCGCTCATGCATACGTATGGATTACCGTCTCCACGAACGCGATGAGATTCATTCCCCACCGTATCCATTCAAGAATAATTTTCATTTGATAATTAAAAATAATGTTTAAAGACTTGATATAATTCTTTATATGAATAAGATACATCCCATCCATAATAAATATGACTCACATAACAAAGAATATAAAGGAAAATGAATCCTTTAACACCCAGAACGACGATAATACTAAGATATTATTAACAAAGCAATGTTAAAAGATCATATATGATATCATATTAATGTATATTATTCTTGTATAATTTAATAACAACTATTTAACCATTATACATGATGTTAACCTACCCTTGACCAAGTAAAAGTACAAGGTAAGGGGTTTCTTATCTCACTTTTAATTCTGTGAGATTTCCATTGTTCGCCCATTATTTATTGGATGTGGTTTATTGTGTACTGTCATTTGATATATATATATATTATCATGATTCTATTTATATTCATGGTATTCTATGATTAATTTTGTGGTTATTAACTTTTGGTCATACGACTCTATTGATTACAACGAAGTAATGTTTTTTTTCATTTGACTTTTTATTTCCATGAGATTCATACTATATTGGACACTATTTCCTTTTGTATAGTGTATGTACTGTCCATGATAGTATTATTGGTGTAATATAATTTAATTTATGATTATTTAAATCTTCATTGTATGATCCTTATTTTATAATTTGTATGTTTCATAAGTTACGAAATCGGTAAGGGAATTTCAAATTTCAATTTCCACTCATTCGACTTTATGCATATTTTATTGATTATTTTACTCCATGATTATGTGTGGAATCACTATTTATTATTTTTATAGTAATTTCCACTCCCCTTTATGTGTATATAATTTTTATACACATAATGACTCCATTGATAAATTCTCATGTCATCAATATGAACCTGATAAGAGTAATTTTAACTCAATCTCCATTCATTGAGTTAAACATCCAATTCATTGGTGTTGTTTTTACAAAAATATGTGTGAATGTACTCTGATTGATTTACACGGAGTATCCAATCATATTGAGTGTATTTATATTTATTACACTTAATTATTTCATTTATTTATCCTTTACCTAAGGATATGGTATTTATAAGGGATTTCATCTTAATTTACATTCCTTGGGGACTTCATTGTTGTTATGCACCAATTCACTTTTATATGGTGTATATGTTGTCCTTTGAAAGAGTATATCATGAAATCCATTATTATAATGATATTATAATGTTTTTATTACCTCAATTATTTGTATTTGAGAGTCTCTCATTTGGTTAGAAACTCTAACTAAAATATCATTTTTAAATGTTTTAATGATTTACTCTTCTAAATATTTCTCATTAATGTCCATGTTTTAAAAATGGTTTTAAGGATTTATTTATATGGACATTAATGTTTTAAAATTAAGATTCATTTTAAAAGTTTCAAATTGTTATGGGACACTTTGATTCAAAAATCTATTTTTAAACGGCTTCTTGACAAATAGTGTGACTTTTAAATGTTTTAAAGAAAAAATGGGATATTTATCTCAAATAGTTTTGATGATTATTTTCATCTATGTCACTATACTAAATTATTATCGATTGAGGTTTATCTATTAAAATAGAATCTTCCATATTGTATTTAATGAGTTATGTTTGACTGTGGATGTGCTATTTTTATATGATTCATGGTTTGTAGATAAATTATTGACATTTAGTAAGCTAGTTTTAATACGAATGTTTAAGTTATGTTTCCATCTTTTTATATGAGGAATGAATTGGACTTAGTAAGTGACAGGTGGAGCCCGTTATAGCTCCTCGATGCATCAGTAGGTCTCATGAGACAAACTAGTGTCTTGGCACAAGGCCTTGAAAAAATCTTATTTTTAGTCTTGGAATAAGGCCTTGACTATGTGGTTATGAAAGTCTCACATTATGCATTCCATCATTATGAAAGTGGGTATTGATATTGCATGTGATTATTTGACTAGTAGAATATCCATGTGAGTAAGTAAATGGAATTATTTTGATTTTATCTTTGCCATATTATGCTGAAGTTCAAGTTTAAAAGGCTTTTTTTAGTCTTATACACTACATTAAATTTTTATGCTTATTTATGAAAGTTTCCACTATATTGTTATCCTCACTGAGCATCTGATCTCACCCCTTTCTATGTTTTATTTTTCCCAGGATGCGAAGAAGTATATTATAACTGACCTGTAGGAATAGTCTATGGGATCTCAGTGTTGTCTATGGAAGCAATTTTGTTGTAGTTTTCAATTTTATGATGTAATGTAAACCTTATGAATGTATCTAGTACTTCCAAGGATACTAAACTAATCGATATTTTGAGACTTCATCTTTTGTGATCATGCCAATGATACATAATAATGCACCAACTCTGGGTAACTGGGGTTAGGGCGTTACTCTAAACATTTAGTTATATAATTTATATTATCTTTTACTGAGGATTATATTATGATAGGGCAGTGTATCCATATCATCTAAAACAAGGAATGAGGATAGGGGCTAAGCATAAAGTGGTGAGAAAATACTACATCTGAACCAGTATCAGGGTATATATAATAAAATTTCACCATCTAAACACATATCAAAACAAGTTACTTATTCTCCTAGTGATCAAAGTTTTTACAGTGTTCAAAACAAAACAATTTAATGATTGCAGTTATTATGTTTGTAAATTTCTGAGAGAGATCGTTTTCTATCAATAAACTAGCATCCCTAAAGAGGTATTTAAAAAACAACTATTTCATTTAAATTATTTATTATTTATTTATTTATATATTTCATAGTACTAATCTGACTGTCCAACAGCCTCATATTGACTAGATGATATATATTTGTTTAGAAATGAGTGGGCTACAAGCTTGATGGAAAATTGTACACAAATAGCATGAAGGTCTTACTTGGGGACGTGTACAATTGGCAACCATTCTTAGAGGGGTTGAAGAGATAAAAAGATGAAACATTGTTGTATGTAAATGTTTGTAGGAAAATTGTAATTGTTATTAAATAAATCATCCTTTATCCAATGAGTCATTTTTCCATTTTAACATATGAAATTCACCAGCGACATGCAAGAATGATGAACCACTTTTCTTTGGGATTTGGATAAGAAAAAACAGTAAAATATTAAAAATACATTTATATCTGAACAAATTAATTCATATTACATTGATACTTTTGGAGAAAGATCCATGGGTCATTTTGGACGTGTATGAGTCAACCCCGCCTCAATCTGAGGCATAATGTGGCCAGTATCATTCAAAGTGTCTCTCTTTTGTTTAAAATAGACATAATTTTAAGTGAAAACAACAACTGACGTACGAAAACCAACAAAAACATTAGGATTGTGTTTATACTTTAGGATAATGATACATGTGTAATTTTTAATGTGCACGAGTCAACCCCGCCTCAATCTAGGGCATGATGTTGCCGATATCACTCAAAGTGTCTCTCTTTTTGTTTAAAATGGATAGAATTTTAAGTGAAAACAAAAAATGACGTATGAAAAACCGACCAAATGCATTTATATTGTGTTGATAATTTATTAGAACGATCCATGGGTCATGTGGGACATGTAAGAGACAACCTTTCATCAATATAAGGCATGGTGTAGCCGGTGTCACTCAATGTGTCTCTCTTTTGTTTAAAATGGATAGAATTTTAAGTGAAAACAACAACTGACATACAGAAAGATGACCAAACACATTTGTATTGTGTTGATACTTTAGGATAATGATTAATGGGTCATGTGTGATGTGTATTAGTCAACCCTTAATCAATCTGAGGCACTGTGTGACCGGTATCACTCAATGTATCTCTCTTTTGTTTAAAATGGACAGAATTTTAAGTGAAAACAACAACTGAAGTACGGAAAAATGCCCAAACACATTCAGATTATGTTGATACTTTATGGGAACTATCCATGGATCATCTATGATGTTTATGAGTCAACCCCACCTCAATAAGAGGAATGGTGTGGCCGGAATCACTAAAAGTGTCTCTCTTTTCTTTAAAATGGACAAAATTTTAAATGAAGACAACAATTGACGTCTCGAAAACCAACCAAGTGCATTTATATTGTGTTGATACTTTAGTATAATGATCCATGGGTCATGTGTGACATTTATGAGTCAACCCCACCTCAATCCAAGGCATGGTGAGGCCAGTATCACTAAAAGTGTTTCTATTTTTTTTTTAAAATGGAAATAATTTTAAGTGAAAAAAACAAGTGACGTACATAAAATCAAAAAAAATCATTTGTATTTTGTTTATACTTTAAAGAATGATACACGGGTCTTGTGTGACATGTACTAGTCAACCCCTATCAATCTGAGGCATGGTGTGGCTAGTATTACTCAAAGTTTCTATCTTTTGTTTAAAATGGATATAATTTTAAGTGAAAACAACAATTGACGTATGGTAAACCAACCAAACACATTTAGATTGTATTGATACTTTAGGAGAACTATACATGGGTCATTTTTGACATGATTGAGTAAACCCTGCCTTAATTTGAGTCACAGTGTGTCCGGTATCCCTCAAAGTGCCTCTTTTTTATTTAAAATGGGCAGAATTTTAAGTGAAAACAACAACTGATGTACGAAAACCCCCTTCCTACCATACACACAAAAAGAATTCAATTTTTCCTAAAGAAACACATTATATTGAACTAAACACTATTCCAAAAACATTTTAAAAATATCAATGACCTTAAAATCCATGAAATTCATTCCTTTAAAACCATTAAAGCCCCCCACCCCACACCCCTAGACACCCCCACCCCCCTGGGCACCCCCATGGACAACCCCCCCCCCCCCCACCCTGAATAGCCCACCCCCTGGACACCCCAAAACTTTTAGATGACCCCCACCCCCTGGATAGCCCCCACCCCTCCTAGACACCACCCCACCACTTGGAAACCCCACCCCCTGAGCACCCCCACCACCATGGACAGCCACCCCCACCACCCTGGACCCCACCCCACCCCCCTTGGATAGCCCCCGAAACACCCTGGACTACCCCACCCCTGGATACCACCCCACCCTCTGGACACCCCACCCCCTGGACAACCCCACCCCCTAGAAATCCCCCAAACCCCTGGACACCACCCCACCCCCTGGACACCCCCATGGACAACCCCCTAGATAACCACACCCCTAGACACCCCCTAACCCCAGGATTCCCCGACCCCCTAGATGACCTCCACCCCTCCTAGACACCACCCCACCACCTGGACACCCCACACCTTAGACACCCCCACCACCATGGACATCCACCCCCACCCCTTGGACACCACCCTACCCCTTGGAGAGCCGCCAACCTCATAGACTGCCCCCACCCCCCTTGGCACCACCCCACCCCCTAGACACTGCCCCCACCCCCTAGGAAACTACCCCACCCCCTGGAAACCCCCACCCCCTATACCCCCCACCCCCTGGAAAGCCCCCCAAACCCCTAAACACCCATCCCCCACCCCCTGGACACCCCACCCCATGGACGACCCCCACCCCCTGGACACCCCCACCCCCATGGACAGCCACCCCCACCCCCTGGATACCACCCCACCCCCTTGGATAACCCCCAACCTCCTGGACCACCCCCACCCCCTGGACACCACCCACCCCTAGACACCCCCTGGACACCCCCACCCATTGGAAATCCCCCCCCCCCAACCCCCTGGACACCACACCACCCCCTGGACACCACCATGGGCATCCCCCCAACCCCACCCCTTAGACACCCCCATCCCCCAGACAGACCACCCCCCTGGACACCCCCTACCCCCTTGGACAACCACTCCAAACCCCTGAAGAACCCCCAAACCCCCGAATTCTGAATTGAATTCTTTATGTATTTAATTAACTTATGAATTATGTGTTAATGGTGTATGGGTATAATTATTTTATAGATATACTATTTGTATGGGTATGCTTGTTGTATGTGTATTCTTACTGTAATTACCTTATAAATTATGTGTTAATTTTGTATGGGTATACTTGTTGATATGCTGATTTTTATGCAGGTCTTGTTTGGGTGTGCTGCTACAGAATTTTATGTTACAATGGGCATGGAATTTATTAGCGATTTTTAGCACTGATAAAGGGTGCCTGTATTAGGGATAAATAAGCGATCATAAATGTTCCCTTTATCAGTGCTAAATAAATGATGATAAAAAAATCATTTATCAGTATTGTTTAGCACTGATAAAGAATCCTTTTATCAGTGCCTTTTTAGCGCTGATAAAGGCTCCCTTTATCAATGATTTTTTAGTGCTGATAAAGGATAACTTTATCAAATCTTTTTTAGTGATGATAAAGGGGACCCCTTTTATCAGTAATGATCTTTACAATGATTTTTTATCCCTATTAAATCCCATTTTGAGGGATGATAACGCCCATTTTTTAGTAGTGTTCCCTATAAAGGCCACCACCTCTACCCATTCCTCACACCTCTAAAACTATTAATATTGGCCAATACATAACCAAATTTTCTCAGAACATACCTCCCCATGACCTAGAATCCCCCCTTTTGTAAGAATACCTTCCATGTATTCCTTTTGGTTTAAACCAATAGAAGTTACCCAATTAAAAGGTAATATCTTTTCTCAATCTCTCTAGTTTCATTTCCATTCACTAAACCCTAAAATATTCTTATTATGTTATTTTGTAACAAAAATAGTATCATTAATATACTAGGATATTTTTCTGATAGTTATACCTACACTTACACACACCACCATATAATGTGTAACAAACATAATGTTTCTTTGTATGATTAACTACTGCCTCACAAAATGATGATTGTTTAATTTTTCCCTACCTCCTCTCATGGTGGCCATTATGAGGGAAAATATGATTATATATGATATTTATTGTGTATTTTTACTTATTTAATCATTTTATTTCACATTCCTTTAATACATTCCATTTTATGTTAATACGATAACATCATTTGAGGAAGTCTGGACTACCTCCCCCTCAAAGCGTTGTGATTCATTCACACTAAACGTGTAATATATAAAGGTTGGTTTTAATTAAACATATGAGGCATAAAAAATATCTATATGATATTCATGAAATAATTACCTTTCTAGAAATATATATATATATATATATATATATATATATATATATCATTTTCTTTATTACCATTTTACACACTTAAAAAGTGATAACGTTATTCGTGGATGTGTGGACTATCGCCTCCTCGACACGATGTGATTCATTTTACACCACAAAAGTATATATATATATAAGTATATGTTATTAAGAAATATTATATTTATTATATAATTATTATTATATAAATATTTTAGTTATTTACTTTCTTTCTATAATGATCATTTAAAAATGGTAATGTTACTCATGAGTATGTACGGCCTACCATCTCCACGATTGAAATAAAATCTTATTTTCATAACTATATTTAGTGATTGATTTTAAAAATATAATTGATGTAAAAATATGATAATTATGTCATTTTTATTATTATATATATGTTATATAATAAACCCTATTACCATAGTTGACCAACAATAGGTTTTTTGACATATAAACCAAATTTGGTCAAAAACACCTGATGTAAACTTAATTGTTTGAGTAGTTGTACAAAACATGGTAATAAGTGAAATAAAATAAATTATAAACATGAAAAAGGTTATTAATCTAGTATAAAAGTAACATAAATCTATTAAATATTAATTTAAATGTTGTTCACCCGAAACGAAACTCTAGGTAAGGGACTTCCATCTCACTTTTTATATTTGTGAGACAAATTTCATGTTCAGTACTTACATCTTTTGTGTGGTGTATCTACTACCCATTTTTATATATTATATCAAGAATTATATTTCCCTAATTTAATTTAATACTTTAATTTAATATTATTATTTCATGAGATTTATGATTTAAAAATGTTTCAAAGTGTTATGGGACATTTCGGAATGTTTAAAGATTATTTTCCTCAAGACTAATCCTAATGATATTTAAATGGAATTTCCATTTTATGAAATTATATAAACTTTTTTCAATAATCACTTTAATTATTGTTAGGTTATTAATGACAATTTTCAATTATTAATACCATTTTTTAACTCTTTGGTACTCAAAGTATTTTATAAAATGTTTTTAAGTAAACCCAACTTTATATCTCTCTTTAGTTAGAGAACCTATTTTATTCTAAAAAACATGTTTTATTAAAAGGTTTTCAATTTTTTTTAAAATTGATTGGGTAAATAAATTTTTACCCCTTTTTTCCTTTAACAATGTTTAAAAGAAATATTCTTGTCACTTTCCTAAGGAGGCATTTTCTATCCTTTTTCCATACAAAAGTAATATTATTTTTACCTCGTATGACATGTAAGGATTCATCCTCCATCATTTATTTGAAGCCTCCTTTTCATGTTTAAAAGTTTTATTTTTAAAGAAAAATATTTTTAAAATCTTTTTCAAAAGAAAATTATATTTTACTCAAGAATATTTTTAAAATTTAATCTTTTATTTCATCAATGACAAATAACCCTCTATTTTACTCTACTTGGGTTTGGTATATTGATACCATCCTTATTTTTCTATAGACAGTTTATTATCAAATTTTCAAAGGATAGAATTAAAATTCACTTCCTTTATTTATTTTTTAGTCACCTTTATGTATTCAATTTCCTATGATCATTAAAATTTTAATTTACCCTTATTATCCATTTCATTTTTCATGGATATTACTATTTCATAAATCATATACCATTTTACATACAGTTCCTTCTTTGATAGTTATTTTATTAATTGGTTAATTATTGATAGATCTATATTTCTCATCCATATCGTTATTTGGTAAGGCATACTAGTTATTTTTATTATTCAATATGATTAATTCTTTGGACTGGCAATGAAGGGTGGATCTCAAACTTTATATAGCTCCCCAATGCATCAAAATGTTCTCATGAGATGAATAATTATGAAAATAGGTTTCTACCCTTAGTTTTACACCATCTTGTGAAAGGTATTGACGGTAATAGTTCCTCATGTTCCTTAGACATGATTTCCATTAAGAAATAATTTCCCTCATATTAGTTTAAGTTATTATTCATCCATGAGATTTTTTATTGACATATCTATGAATACATTTCATTTCAGTTCAATGATTAATGGAATGTGTTTTAGTTTCATACCTTTCCATATTTTATTTTCATTATTTATTATTATAATGTAATGTATTTATAGTTATTTACCTTTCCATATTGACTATTCTCATTGATTCATTATTGCATCTACTATTTTTTTCCTTTACTGAGAATTTGAGCACACCCTTATTATGTTTATTTCCCAAAGAATCCAAGAAGCATATTATGGAAGAAGTGTAGAAATATACTATATGTATTAGAGTTATCATCAAAGATGATTATTTGTTTAGAATAATTTTTTTTAAATAGTGTATCCATTTGTAATACAATTCTCATTTATGTATCTGGTTTACCAAGACTAATAAACTGATCAGTCCTTCAGGGCTTGATTCCTTATAATCATACCATTTTAATTGATAGTAGACACTGGATTCTGTCTATCTAGGGATGGGTCACTATAGTTTGTATCAAAGGAAGTTTAGTAGAAACATTGGGATCTAGATCTTGGAAAAAGTAGGTTAGAGAACATAACCCTAAGGTAGAATTTTAGGATAAGTATAGATGAAAACACTATAATTTTTGTTATTTACAGATTATATGGGTCTTCCTAGAAATACATCCCTATTTGGATAATACAAGTGGATTTGGTTCTGGCACAGATGTACCTAGGAGTAACAACTCCGACAAGGTGTTTTGGGCTTGACTCGGGGTAACCTGGTACACAACACGAGCCTTACTATACACCTGGTTTGATACTCCCATGGGATATGCATAGGATAATCCACCTTTTCCTTCAAACCATTATGAAGGATTTGGATACATGATAATTAACCTAGGTTAAACCTAATTTGTTTTAGATTGAAGATATGGAATCGAGATTTATAAATCTGACTAATGATATTATAAATAAACCATAGACCAAGGAAGGACCTATGGATAAATAAAATGGATGAGGTATTTACGTGTTCAGGCTATAGTGAAGACCTTATTTAAAAGTATATTTAGTGATTAACCTTATTTTAATTATGTCCATCATATTTATATTTATAAGTTATATTAATATTGTTTTAGAAAATTAAATTCTATAAGTTGTGTGACAACCAATCAAATGTAGCAAGGCCGTGAGACTTGAACCCATGACCGATGGATGATAATGGTTTCATGCCAACCACTGACCTACACAATATCCTAGTTAATATGTCATTATTTTTAGTTAAAATTTTTGATGAATAAATATTAATGATGAACCATTAGTAATAATTTTGAGGATTAGAAATTAATCTATTAACCATATTTATTTATGGAGATAGTTAAAGAAAAATAGTAAGAATTTTCACTCTTTTATAGGCCCTAAGATCCTTTAAATTTTTCTTTTAGTGCTTCAGGCATAAATTTTTTTGTTGTTGGTAATTAATTTTTGGGAGTAAATGGATGAATTGTAATTTAATCAAAGAACAAACAAAAGTTAGGATTGTTCATATGAGATTGAAACCTATCATGTAAGAATATTTCATTATATTCTTGGTCAGTTAAAGGATTACCCAACATTGGGAAAATAACTTATAAATAAAATGTTTTCCTAATACCAAAATTTCTGTTGAACCGATGGCCTCCTAAATCATCAAAGATTTATGGCTTTGAGGCCCTCAACTTTCCACTGATCATTCACTTGTTTGTGATTGATGACCTTATTCAATCCCTATAAATACTTAATCTTTTTTTCAAAGTATGTATCTATACTTTACACTAATGTTATCTTATTTAGAAATCTATTTACATGGTATTCCATGTGACCTTTTTACATTCCATTCTCTCTTTTATAGAGGATGACTTATGAACCCTTCTCACAATGTGGGATTTCAAACATTAGAAGTATCAAACAATCTATCACCATGATAAATTTTAAATTTCATGGATTCAATTTAAATAAGGTTGGGAGAATGTGACTCCCTAAAACACTAAAGTAATATCCTTGTGGTTGATAGCGTGTATGACACGTGACAAAAAGCGTGTAATGTAATATAATATATGTATACTTATATTTACTATTTAAAATATATTCTATATATTTCAACACATGAAACACAAAGTTAGCTTGAAATTCACATGACACTGAGTTACCATAAATCATACAAAAAAATTAACTTCCTCTATATCTTGCGTTACATGCAAAAGTGACCTTCTTCGATGGCTTCTTCTATACACAATACCGAGTCTTACCGAGAAACAATATGTTATTAAAAAATTATTATAATAAGATATAAACTAGCCATTAAAAATAGTATTAAATAACTCATAAAAATATATAGTTTATCATAATATATGATTAATTCATAGGTTAAAAATTAATTATAAATTAATAGAAGAACCAATTTAATATAAAAAGAATATTTTTATAGAAACTATTTTTATGTTTACAAAACTGTTTTAACCTAATAGATTAAATTAATTACAATTAATGAGTGCTATTATTGTAATAAATATGTTACATATTAAATAAATTATTTTTGATATTCATCCAATAGATTTATTAATCATAATATAAGAGAAAATCCAATATTTCACATAAAAACCTATATTTTTATTAAGCCATTTTTACCACCTTTTAATGGAGAACCCATTTAAATTATTAATTTTGACAATTTTATGAATTTAATTGATAAAATAAACATTATTTTTGAATTCATAATTTTATAATTATCTTATGGTGAATTGTTTATATTTTTCTGAGAAACATCATTTTTTAGTGAATAGTGAAAAATACTGCGTTTTAGTTAAACACCGCCTTTTCATTTAAATAATTATTATTGTTAAATTATATTATAATTTTTTTTAAAGTCATATATGATAAATTATATATCTATTAATATAATTTAGTTCATTAGAATCAATTTAACATTTAAATTTAATATAAAAACATAACAATATTTTGAACATTTGTCTACTAAAATTAGTTAATCTGTTTGTCTCCAAGATTAACATTAATCCTAATTTTACTAATTATCTGATTTGAATTTTAAAAATATAACATACAAAATTTTATCTAAGTTAATATTTTTGTTCTAATAAGATCAAATTAATTTTTGACAAAAATGATTTGTGAAAGTGATTAAAATTAATTACAGTAATTATAGTGTAACACTTATCCAAAACTCATTAGATGGAAAAATTTAGGCCATTAACCTTACATTACTGAGTTTTATTATTTTGGTATGACTTTTTTTAGGTAAGAACATGTTCACACCTAACTTATTTTCAAAAATACCGAGTGAGTTCTTTTCCTTCCCAAAGAAAGGCCACCAACTCTACCCATTCCTCACACCTATCAGACCTCTTAAGTTAAGCCAATCCTTGACCAAATTATATCCCATAATCTCTCCACATGAACTAGAATCATCCCTTTGGTTAAAATACCTTACATGGATGTCTTTTGGTTTAAACCAAAAGAATTTACCTGATTAAAAGGTAATGTATTTTACCAATCTCTCTAGTTTCATTTCCATTCTCCAACCCCTAAAATATCCTTATTCTATTCTTGGGTAACAACACCAATATCATCACGAAATAATGATTGTTCAATTTTTCCTCACTTCCTCTCATGGTGGAAATTATGATGGAAAATATAATTATATATGATATTTATTTTTTTATACTTTTTTAATTATTTTATTACACCTACCTTTAATACTTTCCATTTTTCGTTAATACGATAACATCATTTCTGGAAGTGTGGACTACCTCCCCCTCAAAGCATTGTGATTCATTCACACTAAACAAGGAACGTATAAAGGATGGTTTTAATTAAACATATGAGACATACAAAATATATATATGATTTTAATGACATAATTTAATTTCTATATATATATATATATATATCATTTTCTTTATTACCCTTTCACACTCTTAAAAAGTGAAAACGTTATTCGTGGACATGTGGACTACCTCCTCCTTGACATGATGTGATTCCTTTTACAACACAAAATTCTATATATAAGTATATATGATTAAATAATATGATATTTATTATATAATTATAATTCTATAAATATTTTATTTTCTTACCTTATTTCAAAAACTATCATTTAAAAATGGGAATGTTACTCATCCGTATGTACGACCTACTGTCTCCAAGATTGTAACACATTCTCGTTTTCATAACCATATTTAATGATTGATTTTAAAAATATAATTTATGTAAAAATATGATAATTATATCATGGTTATTATTATGGAGATTTTATATAATAAACCCTAGGACCATAATTGACCAACAATAGTTTTTTTGACACATAAACCGAATTTAGTCAAAAACACCTGATGTAAACTTAATTGTTTGAATAGTTATACACAAAATGATAATAAGTGAAATGAAAGTAATTATAAACATGAAAAGGTTCTTAATACAGTATAAAATTAATATAAATCTATTATACATGAAGTTAAAGGACATTCTTACAAAAGGAAACTCAAGGTAAGGGACTTCCATCTCACTTTTTATATTCATGAGATAAATGTCGTGTTCACTACTTACATCTTTTGTGTGGTTTATCTACTGCCCATTTTTATATATTATATCATTAATTATTTTTAATTCATGGTATTTCATACTTTCATTTAATATTATTCATTCATGAGAGTTATGATTTAAAAAGTCTTCAAAGAGGTATGGGACACTTTGGAATATTTAACGATTATTTTTTCTAAGACTATTCCTAATGATATTTCAATGGAATTTTCATTCAAGGAAATTATATAACCATTTATCAATAATACATTTCATTATTATCTAGTTATTCCTAACCATTTTCATGTATTAGTACCATTTCCCACTCTTTGGTACTCAAAGTGTTTTAGAAAATGTTTATGAGAAAACACAACTTTATATCTCTCTTTATTCAGAGAACCTGTTTTATTCAAAAAACCATGTTTTATGAAAATGTTTTCAAAAATATTTTTAAATTAAATTATTAAAATAAAATTACCCTGTTTTTATTTTACCAATATTTCAATGGAATATTCTTGTCACTTTACTAATGAATCATTTTCTAACCTTTTTTCATACAAAATGAATATTTTTTTACCTCAAACGACATGTTCAGATTCAACCACTGTTATTTCTTTGAATCCTACATTCAAGTTTAAAAGGTTTATTTTTAAAGAAAAATTTTTTCAAATTTTTTTCTCAAAATAAAAGTATATTTTCCTCAATAATATTTTTAAAAGTTAATATTTTATTTCATCAATGACAAACAACACTCTATTTTACTTCACTTGGGTTTGTTGTATTGATACCATCCTTATTATTCCTTTGGAAGGTTCATTATTGATTTGGATAAGTATAGTATTGGAATTCAATTCCTTGATTTATTTTTAGTCACCTTTAAGTATTAAATTTCCTATGATCATTGAACTTTGAATTTCACCTTATTATCCATTTCATTTTTCATGGATATTACTATTGCCTAAACCGTATACCATTTTACATAAGGATCCTACATTGACAGTAATTTTATTAATTGGGTAATTATTAATAGATCCATATTTCTCATCCAATATGGTTATTTGACAAGTAATATTAGTTATTTTGAATATTAATTATGATTAATGCTTTGAACTGGAAATGACGGCTGGATCCCAGACTTTATATAACTCCTCAATGCATCGAAAGGTTATCATGAGATTAATAATTGCGCAAATGGGTTTCTGTCCTTAATTTTAGACCGTATTAAGAAGGGTCTTAATAGTAATAGGACCTCATGTGCCTTATAAATGATGTCCATTAAGAAAGAATTTCCCTACCAGTAGTTTCAGTTATTATTCGTCCATGAGATTTTGCATCGACATATCTATGGATACATTTCATTTCAGTTAAATGATTAAAGGAATGTGATTTGTTTTCGTACATTTCCATATTTATTTTTCCTTATCTAGTTATTGGAATGGAATATATTTATAGTTATTTACCATTACATATTGACTATTCTCATTGATTCATTATTTATTATGCTAAATTTTTTCCTTACTAAGCATTTAAGCTCACCCTTATTATGTTTCTTTCCCCAGGGATCCAAGAAGCATACTAAGAAGGAAATAGAGGAATATAATAGATGAATTAGAGTTATCCTAGATGTTTTTTATTTGTTTATAAGAAAAAAAGGTTGTAATTAGTCTATCCATTTGTAATAAAATTATCATTTATGTATCCGGTTCACCAAGACTACAAAATTGATCGATACTTTGGGGATTGATTCCTTGTAATCATGCCAATGTAATTGATTGAAGACACTAGCTTCAGACTATCTGGGACTGGGTTGCTATAATTTAGAAGTTTTTAAGGCTATTGAATGAAGAATTTAAGTGAGTGGGATTTTCAAACCATAACTCATTCATTATCCACATTTATCAGATAATGTCCGGTTAAATATAGGGTTGAAAATTATTCAAGAAAATTTTGTTTACCAGGATATGATTTTCAATAATTACATTGATCCTGGTTGAGTGAAGAAGATCACTAAACATTCAACTTAAAATTTATCAGAATAAAGAGCTCAAAAAGTTGAGTTTACTAGAAAATGAAAAATTATAAGAATAAATTTCTAGATGATGAAATTATGTATATTGAAGTTTGCGAGTAAAAGATGATTTATTTATTAGAAGGATCATATAATAAGACAAATGTTGTAACTACTGGGAACTGGTAAAATATTTTAATAAGGAGGTTTATTTATGAGATTCACTTTTAGGTAAAGGATGATCCCTTCAGATTATACTTTAATGGTTTATTGATCATAGTTGAAAAACTAAAACTCAGAAATTCTAAGTGAAGTAATGAGTAGGTTCCCTCATTCAGGATGAACCATGTAAAAATTCATATTTTTTACTTTATTGTTTACTTTAATAAATTAAGTGAGGGTGATAATTTTTACTTAAATAGATCATAACCTTAATAAGTTTAAATAGATGACTTTACGTTAAATAAATTTGTTAAAAGGGAACAAATGAACCCCCATCTAAGTAGTGTAACACATTTCTATGTATCATAAGTGATATCAGTGAAATGTTCCATATTTTATATATTTTTGATTGAATAAAGATCTTAAATTACATTAAGCACCATGGTATTCATACCTTTTAGGAAAAAAATACTTCATGGATAAAAAAATTAGATAATACCCTATGTCTTATCACTTGGATTGGAAGTGGTGAATACTGATACAATAGGTTTTTCACTTAGAGAAAAAGATGCACCTATAAGTTTTATGGACAAAAGGGACTCAAAAGATGATGATAAGGATCATAATGTAATTATTATATCTTTTTCAGACAAGGTTTACACTATATTAATGGTTCTTTAATCATCCATGTAAAATTAGGACATTATGGAAAGTATCTTTCAAGGTAATGTAAAAGTTAAAGATGAAAAACATCAAATATGAAGAAGTCAGTTTGAGGACCTGAAGATTGATAATATAGAAACCATAGATAACTATTTCACTAGATTTGGTAAAATTATTCATAATATCATGGGGTTTGGGTACACATTTTCAAACTCAATAATCATAAAAAAATTAAAGAGAAATTTTCTTGATAGATTCGATCCAAAAATCTCACCCTTAGAAGATAGAGTTGATTTTGCCCTTGATAAAAATAATAATATTCTTATGGAATATAAAATAAATAAGTCTCTATCATTTAAGATAAGGGATAAATAAGAAATTAATTTTTAATTCATAAGTAAACTCAAACTTAATATAATCTAACTTGAATCCTCTGATCAAATGGAGGAAGAATAAAATGGGTACGAGAAGTAAAATCACTCAAAATTTTAGAAAGAGTAAAGGGAAGTAAAAAAGGAAACCTTCCATTGAAATTATTTGGGTGTGTATGATTTAATAACTTTACTTTGAATTTCCCAAAAAACAAAGATGAATAAAGTGAATAATATGAGATTGATTAAAATCCTTGAATACAGATTTGGAATAAGGATATAAGGAATGCTATAAAATTAACTGAATGAAAAAATAAGTTTATTCAAATGAGGAAAATAAGGTTTATTTATAAGTAGAAAGAATGGTAATACATGAAAGTTGTATTAGATAATAATGAGATTATCAGATTCTTCATAATATTTATAGATCATGTAAAATCGATGGAAATATCAAGCAAAGAAGAAAAAGAAGGTGAAGTAACCTACTTGAAAGACATGTTGAAATCATAACTTAAAGCTTATCTTGATAAAAAAAATTAACTCAAGAAGAAACTTTTATTATTTAAAAATATACAAGAATATAAAATTGGAAGTGGAGAATATTCTATAAAAATGTATAATGTATATGTTTATAAAGACAATAACCTCAAACTAAAGGTGGATGAAGAGGAAAAAATACTAAATAATAAAAACTAGAAGCTTGATGTAGTGGTATATGAATTGCTCAAGACACAATCCATATATCTTGAATTTCAATGGACTCTGAATAAGTTGAAATATTATTTAAAAAAATCAAAATAAGTTAAAGTTGTATATTCATAAGATATTCTAGAAAAATAGATAAATGTTTTCCTTGATAAAAATGAATATAAATAAATTTTTACTAAAAATTTATTTTTCTCAACCAAAAATAAGAATGTATAAATTGAGAAGAAAAGTGGAAGTACTTATATAAAAATAATGAAAGTTAGACACTAATTTGTTTTTGAAAACTATCTACACCAGAGGAGAAAGGAAGTATTATATTCCAATAAACCTCCATAATAGTTCTATAACTAAAAATCATATCCATTAAGAAAGTGGAGGTTTGAAGGATATTATTAGTGTAGTGGAAACCATGTAAAAAATCAACTATCTTTTGGGATAATATATCTTTACGTGGTAGAAAGTGATAGTCGAGAGGGAGTAGATCTATAAGGAAATAAATTATAAATTATAAGATAAAAGTAAATATCTCATGGAAGGAGGAATCTTAAGTTCATAACTCATCAATAAGAAACCACTTCAACTACCTGGAAGAAACTTGAGAAAAATGTGTTCAGACTAGTCACTATGTGTTATAATTTGTGAAAAATATTTCTAGATTGGGTCATTACATTGGAAAATAAATGGAAAAAGGGGTAAAATATCAAGGGATGGTCTTTAATAGTTGAAGTTTCTTTAAAATCTATTCAGAATGAGAAACCATGGATTCTTAATAGTGGATTCTCCTTACATATGATAGGTGAAGTAATTTTTTTTGAGAAACATCAAAGATCATAATGGAGGTGTCATTACCTTTGGGAATGATATTTCCTTAAAAATAAAATTAAGTGGAATAATTGTAATAGATGATCAAAATTGAAAATACAATAAATTTATATTTATTGATGAACTCAAACATAACATACTAAGTGTAAGTTGTATTTGTGATAATGGAAACAAAGTAATATTCTGAATACATTTTTTCATCATTTGATTCTTGAAGGAATAAAAATCTATTTTAAAATATGTAAGATATAAAGAAAATTTGTTTCAGTTTATAGATTCAATTAACTCATGTTAACTAAGAAAGAAGGATGATAATTAGTTGTGTCATAGGAGTTTTGGTCATCTTTTCCAACTAAACATGAGAAATATATCAAAGGAAGAAACTGTAAGAGATTTACCTCTACTAAAAAGAGAAAGAACCACTCTTTTTGAATCTTGTCAGAAAGGAAATATAGCTGAAGGAAAACATAAAATAGTATAAATTCAGCCAACCATACCTCTTAAACCTATGTATTCTAATATTTGTGGACTGATTAGGCATCCATCCACAAAGGGTTATTTTTATTCTATCACCTTTATTGATGAATTCACCAAAATAACAAGTCTTATGTTTTTAAAAAATAAATCCGATGTCATTGAAATGTTCATGTTTTACATATGGGAAGATGAAAAACAATTTGGTGTATATATATTAATGATAAAAATAGATAATGGAAAAGTGTTTACATATAATGTAACATCCCGACCTATCTAATTTTCTTAAGAGGGTAGAGGAATGCTATTTGGCATTAAGTGACGTTCCCAAGGTGACAAAAGCTGGAAATAAATTCCAAGGGCTTTAAGAATAAATTGGGGAATGATTTTCACTTAAGATAAAACCAACCAACCAAACAGTCCACTATCAACAAAATTCATGATGTATGTCGACAAAACAACCAAACCCATACATTACCAAAAAACAACCCAACTATTTCACAATACAACCCAAGAACCAAAATAACCAAACAAAATATCAGAGTACCATGTGGAAGACTAAACAAGAGACACAAAATAAACCAAGACACACTCCACAACTCCACACCAAGCTTCATGCTCCAAGAACCACCACATCTCCCAAGCATCACCACGAACCACTATCCATGTGATTGTTTAGCTTTACCTATGTCCAAGAATACAACATCCGCAAAAGCAACCAAGTTCCAAAGTATGGGGTGAATAATAATACACATTAGGTTTTCCCCAAAATGACTTACCTATACACACCACTAGGATAAAACTGTTAGCAAATTTATAAAAATAGTTTATATAAAATATTCAGTTGTGCAACAACTTTCAACATGCCAAACATACCCTTACTAGGCCATGACAAACAAAGGAAAGCCACAACCATGCCACAAACCATATCCCCATCACACATTAGCACAAAAATTCAATCTTTTCAAAGAAATACACAATAAAGAAATCATTATGGTGGGACTTCTGCCCATCCCATTCACCCCATTCTCAACTAGCAGTACTTTCAAACCACTACCCATAATAGTGGTTCTTCCAACCAATATCCTTAACCTTTTATAGTGAGACTTCATGCGCAGTTCCACACAACCAACACAAACCACAACGCTCAATAAACCAACAAGCACAAAGCACCAAGGTCGCACAATAAGCACACAACCATTTCCAACACATGCTAATTCACTTCAATAAATCACCCATTTATTGAAAACACCCTTTAACTAAATTTCCATGCCAAATCACATTTCCCTAAACAACATCTTTGTTGAAAACCATCTTTCACAAAACATTTTTATAATCATCCACTCAAGATTGTAAAATCAAAATTTTAAAATCACACAACAAAGCCCCTTTTTGCAATAATGACTCATTTTTCCCAAATCACCCAAATCAAAACCAAATGGATTTCCAACAAGACTTGCACATAATTATCACAATTAATTTCGATAAAAAAATTTAATTCTAACCAAAAATATAAGTTATAACCAAGTGGAGTCGAGAGAGAATCCACCTACCTTTAGGGTTCCGACAAATTCAACCCACAAGCAACCACACTACAAATATGGCGAACACAGCACTGAAACCACTCTAGAATCCCTTCCCTAGCATCCAAAAGACTAAAAATAAACACCCAAGGAAACAAAAACCCTATATCTACAAGAAACAAATGTAGATCTAGAAAACCAAGAAAGGGAGAAGAGAAGATCTAGAGGAAACCAAAGAGAAACCAAGAGAAGAAACTTACCTAGAAGAAACCACATTCAAAAAACTGAGAAAACCCATTGATTTTCTTCCAAAATGAGTGGGAGAGCCTCTTCAACTCTTGAGAACCAAAAATATTGAGTGAGGATCAAGTGGGAGAGAATTTGGAGTGAAATGAGGCACCCTTGGGGGAGCCCAGATTTAAGAAACCCTATTTTTAAGTGGCTACATGGTTATCCCACATAGTTTGGAAAACCGTGCACTAACTTTGTACACACCACTACCTCGAGAGAAGGAGTCCACATGATTTCCTCGCATATTTTGGAAAATCGTGCGCAGGCCATGTGATACCCACTGTCTCCCCCTACATGGTTTCCTAGAGAACCCACATGATTTTCCCTAATTGTGCTCAAACTATGTGCCCTTATAAAATCCTCCAAAGTTATTAAAAACCATTCAAAAATCTCAAAACATCTTACCAAATCATTCCAAGCACATTAAATACATAAAAAGTAATAAAAAAAAGCTACATACCTCAAACTAGGGGTTCTACATATAACTCTTCGAAACAAATTTTTAAAAACATGGAATAAAACATCAGTATAGTGATCCCTATACTCATAAATAAAATAGGGTTTTAGAGAGTATGAATAGAATTTTGGTTGAAATGGGAAGGATCTTGGTTATTGAGTATAAAATTACTAAGTTATTCAAGAAGAAATTTATATTTATGTAAGTACACGTGACACCACATACCCACACTCCTTGACCCACTACGAATAACACAAAATTTACATATTAGATTTGATACTAAATATAGATTACTATACATAGCTATCTATATTTACATGAATTAATAAAAATGCTGCATTACAAACATTCCCAATACATTTCAGGTTAAAATATTTAGAGAATTAGGAAAATACATAAACTAATAAATCCTATGTCTTTCTCAACCAAAATGACATTTTTCTACTATAATAAACTACTGAATCAATAAAAAGTCTTAAATATCTCCCAAAAATTTTCTACACATGATGCCTTTTAATAAATATCATGTGTGATAGTTTTATTTATATCTTTGGAAAATAGAAACATTAGAAGTAGTGAGATACAATGCTTAGTAAGGGAAAACATAAAACTGAGGAAATCATGACATTTACATGGTATAAATATTATAGAAAAAACAAGTAATAATCATAAGTCCCTAATCAATTGAATCTTAGAGAATAATATATCCATGTATATAAATACAAAAAAATATATCACATGGATTAAAATAACTAAATTCATGATGATAAAATGTATAATTTCGAATATCTTGGTCTTACTGTTAAGGACTTAACCAAGAAATCATTCTTTTCATCACGGTCAAAGAAAATACATCTTTCTTATCATCAAGAACATAATCAAGAAATATTTATTAATTGTGTAGTAATACACCAAATACCAAAAAATTCACCTCTCATGAAACCTACAGATGTATTGAGGGGCGGGCTCTACCCGTTACTTGTTTAATTCTAATGCATTCATAATATGAGATAGTGAGTAAAAAATACACAATCAACTTTGATAATAATCATCCATATTGGAATAAAAACATATAGAATGAAAATAATTTACCCCAGGTTAATAAAATTGATAACATGCTCATAAAATATCCAAATAAAGAAGATGTATATTTAAAAAATATATATTCAACTTTCTTGAGTAATCAATAAACATCAGCATTAGAATTAAAAAATATACAGATTTTCAACATTTCACTAATCAATAAATAGAACATATTTCTATTTAATAACCGCTCAATATAAAACCATTTGGAATAGTAATATATGGTTAATTAAATAAAATACTCAATCAATCAATGTATAGAATCTAGGTGAACACCCTTCAATAAAATGAATACAAAAAAGTATTCATGAAGCAAAGACATTGAAATAAAAATTAACCCTATTCATGGTGGATGGTTAGGTAAGATAATAGAAGTGATGGATCATATATTTGATAAAAAAATATTACATAAGAAATATAGAGAAATAATTTGGATGGTTTCAAAATAGCATATCCCCAATGTAATAAAGGAAACTTATAAGGATGTTAACATAAATAAAGGACAACCTTGAAAACTAATTATTCAAATTGTATCACACAAGAAGTTTTCATTAATCAAATTATTTGATACCATGAGTTAAATATAAAAAATTATAAATATATATATTTATTAGAGAATAAATCATACAATATAAATTCAATGAGTATAAATCCATTTTAATATGAAAAGGAAACTGAAGGTAAAAACTTAAAAGAGATTTTAGAAAATATATTTAACATAAACACAAAATTAAAACTTACACGTCACATTCAAAAGTTACTTTTGAAAAGGTGAAGGGAAATATTTTTAAAACTTTTACTTTTAAAAATAATCTATAATAATTTATACTTTAAAATTATTTGAAGTTTTCAAAAATAAATTTAGAACCAAAGATAAAACATTTGATTATGAAATTAACATTTTTTAATACTTTCAAATTACCTTTATTTAAAAATAAAATAAGAAAACCTTTATTTTGTATTAAAATAAAACTTTCAAAAATAGGATTATATAATACCATATAATAGAATATTAGGGTGGTATAACCCAAAAAATGTTAAATATAAAACATTTTAACTTAACGAATGAAAATTGAGTTACTAAAAATACTTACTACTGACGTAATAATTGAATCAATAGAAAATTAAAGAATGGAATATGATTTGGAATAGTATATACCATGGAATAAAATTTTTCATGATAATAATACATTCATTGTTTGTAAATAAACCATATAATGAAAACATGGTGAAAAAATGTATTATGTATCATAGAATCAGAATTGAGACCAAGAAAACCCTTACAACCTTAGAAACTTTCGAGTCAAAACCCATTGAGGGATATGATTTAAAATGAAAAATTAAATACCATGAGTAATTTGAGGATCATGATACAAAATATTAAATGGGTAGTAGATGAAACATTCCAAATAAATCATGGTGTATAATAAGGTGTATATCTTAAGGAAATGAAAATTGAGACGAGAAACCCTTACATTGTTCCGGATTCATTCTATACATGCATTTAAATTCCCGAATAATCAAATTAAGTTTATTATATAACTTATTATGAACCTTATTCATCTATATTTAATTCAATATAGACTATTTATTATCATATTCTATTTATTTATTATATATCTTTTTCTAATGTTTTCAAGAAAGTTGAATCCATGTTGAGTGATTTTAGAGATGGAATATGATATTTTTAAAATAAGGTAAATAGATAACATAAAAATTATATGAAAAAATTCTTATTATCTTATTAAATTATAATAAAATTAGTATTTAATTTCCTATAGTAATCCATGATATAGTTTTATAACATTGTTCAAGTAAGTGGTTAAACCAACCCAAACATGAACATGCTATATCTCGATAGGGGAGTATGGTTAAGGAAGTGTATAATATCATTATAATAGAAGAATAGTGATATTATTATTTTTTATTTTGGTGAATCATATTTTAAGTTGTTTGGATAAATAAATTAAATCAAGATGAAAAACAAAAATTACTTCACAGAGGCTATAGTCCTCACAATGCCCAGTTAGTGTACTTTTGTTTTTCTAAGTGGATGGAAAGGTATAAATAATAGTTTTTTATATTAGTATAATATTGATTAAGTATAATAATGATACTTATTTCATTATATAAGAATGTTTAGGGTAGTTTTTTAAGATAAATATTAAGAATAAATTGTATGAAGTAAGTAATACTCACTTCCTAAAATCTTTTTTTTTCATTTTCTGAATAATCCACTTTAAGGGTGGGTGGGAACCTATAACAACCCTGCTCTTTATTACAAACTTAAACATGATTTATTACATAAACTATTAACTTGATACAACATAAAAGATAAAGATTTATAGTGTATTTGGGTATTAGTAACATAACATAACAACTTAAAAAACATGAAATACACATCTTTATTGAAAACTTCTTTTACATGACCATACACATTCCTTCGTACTTAGAATTGAATGGGATAACCTGAGGACATTCATAAGAAAAGGGTGATATATAAATCCCATTAAGGGAGTAAACAAGGTATAACATGAAGAATATAGTACATGTTAGGTAATAGGCATATTAATGGAGCGTAAGATGAACATGAACATAAAGTAATGATATAGCTTGATTATCATAACATGGAAATGCGTCAATAACATTTAACATGATATTAGAATGATCCAAGGCTCATTGCACATGGAGCATGAGAAAACCCTCATTTAACTTGAATTATCATGAGTAAACCCTCATTGCAGTTAACGTATCATGATACTAATCTTTTCCCAATGCATTATTGTGCTATCAGGGCACACCCTTCTTAAACATTTCATTTCATGCATAAGTGTTCCACATGGATCATATAACATGGATTCATTAAACATCATCATTTATTCCATGATAAAGGAATGATAAATTCATACATGAAACTATATAATCAGTAATTAAATGTTCATAATGATGAATAACCTTGATAGAGAAATTGGTATGGTATTCACTATACAATGGCTTTGGCTTGGAAAATCATAGTGCAATTTTGACAGCATAACGACGTGACATAAGAATTCATAAAAATAGTTGATGAGAGAAAAATTGGTGTCTCATTATATTTACTTCAAATGGAAAGTAAGGGGGTCATATAGATACATGTACCAACATATTTAATGTAATTTAGATTCATAATACAAAATAATTGCTTGAATGTAAATGAGGAGAGAGAAACCCCTTATGGAATTTCGGCATGGTAACAGGTGTACATGGGAGGCATTAATGAGAGAGAAATGGGTATATAACCATTAAAAAATAAGGAGGGAAGTATGGGGGAGCTGAGAAATCATACCCCTAATATTTGTAATTTAAAAATGGTATAACAATATAAATAAATTTAGATAAAAATGAGAAAGGAAGATATCCCTTACTTGGAAGTGTGATCTCAAAGGCTTGAGAGAGGCTTGAGAAAGGATTATAGAGAGCTTGGGGCACCTTTGGAGGATTTTTGAGAGAGGAGGTCAGGGTATGGACGTTATCTTAGGGTTTTTAGAGAATAGAAGTGGGATCTTGGGTGGGTTTTTATAGGAAAAGAGAGGGAATTCTTTATTATTTAGGTTTTTCACACCACACATTAAACTTATCGAAACCACAAACCAAACCATGGGTTTTTCCCATGGTTTTTTCTAAAGGGGATTGGAAAACATTATTTTATAAGGACAATGTCAGAACTTATTAAAATATTAGGATTGATTATGTGAAGGTGTGTCACTCTCTCAAGGAAAACATTTTAAAAGGTTAAAATATTTTATAACCCTTGGAGGGTCCACTAAGGCACCATAAAATTAATCAAACAAATCTAAAATCACATTATTTTAAAGTTAAAACATATATTTGATGGAAATACCATTTATAATATAACACCCTGACCCTAGATTCCTAGAGTAAATGCATTATTTTAATACATTGGCATGATTACAAGGAATCATGTCCTAAAAGAACGATCAGTTTAGTAGTATTGGAAAATAGATTACATACATGAACGTTACATTACACTTTCCAACATACAACACAAAAAAAAATCCTTTTAGAATTCCATTATTCCCTTAGATTAACCCTACATCAGAAAAATAAAACTCTTCTTGGGATTCTCGGATAATAAAACATAAGAAAGGGGTGAGCTCAGATGCTCAGTAAGGGTAAATAATTTAGCGGAAGCTATAAACTTTTAAGGAAATATGTGTAATAAAAGAATAGCCTTTTAAACATAAACATGAACATAATATGGAAAAAATAAATAAAAAATTACCATATAAACATGCACATGGATATTATACTAGTCTAATAATCACATGTAATAACTAATTTCATAATGAGGGAATGTATAGTACCAGACTTTATTTTCTGTGTCAAGGCCTCATGCCAGGACCTATGGGCTAACTGTAACCAGACCCAAAACCCGGAGAGCCTATATAACCGGACTCTAACCCAAAGAGCCTCTGTAAGCAGACTCCAACCCAAAGAGCCTCTCTTAATAAAATCCAACCTAGAGTGTCTACTGTAACTAGAGCCCAACCCGGAGGGCTTACTTTTACTGTTCCCCAACCCAGAACATACTAGTCCATTACATTCTTCTTAAGAAAAGATTGAAATATAACATAAAAATTCGTATTAAAACTAGCATACAAAATGTAAATACATTAACCATAAACCATGAATGGAATAAAAATAACTCATCCAGAGTCAAACATATCAAAAAACCTTAAATACAATATGGGAGATTTGTATCATAATAAATCAACTTCAAACAAGTGTAAAATTTATCAAAGGATGTTGACATAGATGAAATCAAAACCATTTGAGAGAAATATCGCTCTCTATTTTGAAATAATTTTAGAGTCACATAATTATAAAGAAAAAATTTATTTTCAAAATATTCTTATAATATTTTAAGGGAATATTAGATGATGTTATAATGAATGAAAATAACCATACCCGCCGTATAAGTTAAAAAACATTCTTACCTTAATTTTGTTAAAAAGGTCATAAATTACCTTGTTTAGAAAATTATGGAAACATTACTTTAAAAAATATAAGGTAAAATAAAGGTATAAATGAATTTAACCCATTGTCTAGTAAATAGTAAAAATGTTTTGAAATATTTTTTTTAAAAAGACATAGATGTGGATGATGAAGAGGTCCCAGTAGATACTTACGTAAAAACTACCTCGGATAAAAAAGAGATTGTGAAATTAACCCTTACCGATTTGGTAACTCACGAAACATACACCCATGAAAGAAGGATTATTCAATAAAGTTGTAAATACCCATATATTAAATTATATTACACAAGGAATACAACCATGGACAGTACATACACCCCAAAAAAGTAAATAGTGGCAATACAGTGTGAATCTCATGAGAATAAGAAGTGAGATGAAATCCCCTTACCACGTTGTAATCAATCGAGTCGTATGAAAAAAAGTTAATAACCAAAAAATAATTCATAGAATACCATTAATATAAAGAGAATAATGATAATATATATCAAATGTCAGTACAAAATACACCACATGCAATAAATAAGTGGCGAACAATAAACATCTCACAGAATTAAAAGTGAGATAAGAAACCCCTTACCTCATGTCCGGATTGACTTGTTTGTTCCTTGTTCTTCCTGAATAATAAACTTAAGTTAATTTATACTTGATTAGGAAAACTTTTTAAAGTTTATTATTCCATTTATGTCAATTATTACCATGTTATAAACAATATGTAATCATTTAAGTTAATAATGGTCATTTTGTCGATATTTGGTACTTGAGTAAAAAATGAACACCTTATAATTACAAGTTGTCCATGTGGTAAAGAGTCCATTATCTACAGAATTATATTAATGATTTAGATATAATATATATCATATATATCCAGTATATATATGTATTTATAATAGTACATAACATTTGGAGATAAGAAATGAAATGCGCTGTTTATGGAGACGGTAAGCCGTACGTACGCATGAACGCTACTTTCATTTCCATTTCGTATTTTAATTGAATGAAAATGTAACGATAAATAGTTATATTATAACTATAGTATAATATCATATATAATTTCAATAACTCCATTCTTTATATGTCCCGCGTATGGTAAGAATGAGTCATATCACTTTGAGGGGGCAGTAGTCCGCACTTTCTCAAATGATATTATCGCCTTTACTCATAATGGAAATCATAAAGGTATGATATAAATTAAAAATACATAAAAAATGAAGAAAAATTAAAGATAATATATATCATATATAAATACAGCATCATCATAATGGCCACCATAAGAGGTGGTAGGAGATAATTGAACAATCATTGTTTGGTGAGGCGTTAGTTTTCCATCCACAGAAACAGTATATTATTTACCCATTAGATAGAGGTGTGTGTAAGTTTAGTTAGAATACTTATCATAACAACATCATAGTATATTTAGGATACTGGTGTTGTTATAAAATAAAGTAATGAAAACGTTTTAGGGGTTGGAGAAGAAAAATAAAAGAAAATAATTTCAGAGAAACTGTTACCTTTAATTCAGGTAACTCCCTTAGGTTTGAACCTAAAGGACTTCTTGAAGTTCCTTATACCTAAGGTAAGGATTCTAGGAGGAATATAGGGATATTGAGAGATTATTTGGATAGGTATTGGATGAGCCAAGGGGATTTAGAGGTGTGAGGATTGGGTTAGAAGTGAGGGATTTTTATAAGGGGGAGGAGGGGTTATTTAGGAAAGTGTGAAAATATTATTTTATTATATAATGATTTTTGATTTATAAAGATCCAAAACTCATTAAGGTTGAATATATGATGAATAATGGTCTAAATAATTTCATACAATAATAATTCGACTGGTTATGGATGTTATTTTAATATTTATAATCTTATTTATTTAAATCATTTATTAATGAGGTAAATACTGCATCATTATTGTGTCATAAATAATTTAATTTATTTAATGTATAAAATTTATAAAAAAATACCATGATGTAGGAAAACGTTTTAGCTTTCCAAATAATATTTATAGTCTAAAAGATAACTTACATAACCCCATTTAAAAATTAATTTACAAAAAGATATTTGTTTATGTCATTTTTGTCTTTACTTTATGTTAATTAAAATAAAGTGTCATTATCACTATTAAGTGGATCCATGAGGTCCCAAAATCGAACCAAAGATCACAATGGTTGTCAATGACTAATAAAATAAGGTTAGTATAAGTGTTAAGGTAATTTTGTATTATTATGATATTCTTTTTACATTGAATTACTCTGTTTACCTTTAACCGCGGTAAATAAAAGTCAAAAGCTACTATTCACCAAAAATTATTTTTATCTTATTGAACCACATTTTGATTATTGATAACAACCATTTATGTTCGATTTTTGAAATTCAATTCATAGAAGCTATAAAATTTCATTTAAATGAAAAGGTCAGTTTTTTAACTACTACTAAGTGGTTTCACTATTCATCAAAATTTGATGTTTTTTTCAGAAAAATACCAAAAATTCAGCCTAAGATATATTTGATATTCCTAATTCAAAAATGAAGTATATTTTACCAAATTAAAAACATAGAAGTTGAATTAATTAATTTAAAATTAATTCCCATTGTCAAAACAAATAGCGTGTTTTTAAGAAACAATATCTATCAAAAGATTGACACTTGTTTATGTCCAATTTCAAAGTGAAATTAATTATAATGACATAAATTGTATTAAATGATAAAAATATAATCTTATTATACTTTTTTTTAAAAGGTGGTGACATAAACTGGTTTCCCAGCGCATGCCCCATAAGAATTTATTAATATAAAAAAGAAAAAAAGAAAAAGAAAGAGTTTACAAAACAAGATAGAGGTGTAACATACTTACACCAGCAGGGAATTAGAGTTTACAAATCATAGAAAAAAAATAGACACCATCAGGGTACCTTAATTGATAGAAAGATGTGCCTCCATGACCAGCCCTTATAAACTTCAGAAAGTATTAGATAGTATGAACAGATTCTTCAGAGAAGCAAAGTTATTTTAGATCTAGCATTCCTCAAAATCAAATCATAAAGGATGAGAGTCAAAACTCAAGAAAAGGATTCCAAACAATAAGAATAAGTACTAAATCCAAGAGATGACTCCAAATAGAATGTCATAAAATTCATGCATCATACCCAACACTAACTAGAAACAGAGAAAGAAGACAAAAAATAATGGAGAAGGCAGACCAGGGCTTCCACAACAAATAAACTGGAGGTAGAATCTTCACAAACTGTCAGATTCTTTTCAGATTCATGAAAGCAAATAGAATCTTGATTCATCAAAGCAGTATGGCATGCATCCATGACAAAACTTTCAGGAGCAGGGCTTCAGCATTGAGAACAGATATGGAGTGCGGAAAGGGGAACCCAGCCAACATACAGCTAACCATCATAATTCTAGGGGTGTAGCACAAAGGAATAAAAGGACTCAATTTAAACTGAATCAGAGGTAATCAGAGATCGAAAAAATAGAAACAAACAGATCCAAATAGCCCCAATTCAGAAATGAAAAGCAGATCTGATTAAGAGGTCACAACCAAATCCCCAAACAGGTTGAAAGGTCTCAGCCCAAAAACATCCCTAAAACCTGTACTGTCCAAGAAACTAGACCAGTCTAGATGAATTCCAAAATAAGAAAAAACAACCTTGAGAAAATTACTATAAGACAGAATTTAAGCAGAAATTGAACAAAGACAAACAATAACCAGATTGAGACAGGTGAACCAGGAGCATGTTCCAAGACAAGAAGAAAACACTCAGAAGCAAACTTTAAGAAAGAAATCATTCAGTATCCACTAGAGTCATCAATACAGAAAGTCAATCAAAGATCGAAACAGATCCAAAACTTATTTCCATGGAATACTCGTGAAATCAAAGTTTGTATCCATATTGAATTCCTCAGCAACTTTGATAAACATCCTCTTTCTGATATCAAGGTAATCCTGAGCAGTTATATCACCATTTTTATACTTCGTAAATGTATTTGTCTCATTTTCCCTAAACCACGAGTCAAGATCTTTTGAAAAATCCAGATCATTATTGTACTAGTAGGAATCCCTATATGCCGGGTCATTTTTATCAACTTCAATTGAAGAAGTGTCTGAATCAGAACAATCAGATTTTTGTGAATATTCAGGCAGGGGATCTATAGGAACTGGCTGTGGAGGAACTTCAAGGGTAGAAATTTTGGCCGCAAATGATCTTGTGATGATGGTTCTTTCATAGCTGACATTGTCTCTATGTTTCCTAGTTTTCCTGGGGAATGGAGTGATGAAACCATCTGAGTCCACAATAACTTTTTTACCTTTTCGATCATGTAGATGAAAAGATTCCCCTACTTTAGGTATCTTATCAACAACAACCTGGAGAGACTCCTCTGTATGCCCATCTTTGTTAATCACATGACCCTCATATTTTTCAACTTCCTTAATAGTTGGTTGGGTGGAATCACTCTTTTTCGCATCAAGATGTTATTTCTTCTTGGTGACAGCAAGAACTTCACTGACAAAGTCTGAGAGTTGATCTTGAGAAGTTTGAGAATTCAATTGTCCTTTTACCCCATCATCTCTTTCCTTGAAAACACAATCAAGGATTTTTTTCTTTGTCTTTAACCACATGATCATCTTCTCTGCTATCAAATTTAGAAGGTCTAGCCATGTTTTCTTGGTTATTTTTACACTTTTCTGTCCAAACAGGTTTAAGGATTTTAAAATGAACAATAGTTTTTCCACAATTGCTTGTACGGTGCCCTAATCTGAAGTACTTAGAGCAGTATTCCGACAATCTTTCATAAATAACTTCTTGGGAGAAGGCAAAGTACCCACTTTTAATCCAAATACTGGAGGGCAAAAGCTGAGAAATATTTAACTCAATTCAAATCCTAGAAATCGAGGGTCTTGAAAGCATTTTTTTTTACAAAATCTAACTTCAGAGGATTAACAATAAGATTATAAATAGGGAAAAGGGATGTCTACTTGAACAGGTGAAGTGGTAACTCTGGGAAGCTAACCCAGATAGGAACAATAGGGGATTCAGTATAGGCATCAAACTCTGGAGTCCACTTAAGAATTTTCAACAAACAACCTCCAAAGGACCATGACCTCTTTCCCAAAGCCTATAGTATCCCTCCTCATATGTGAACCGAAAAACTATGTGTGAGGGGTTCAGGAGACCGATTTTAAAACCCGTAAAGCCTATCGCTTCAAGGGATGAGTTAAGATACTTCAAAGATGGCCTTCGATTAACAAATTTTCCAACCAAAACAAATCTTAGATCAGAAGAAAGCAAGTTTATCTCATTTTTTGAGAATGAAATCGCGGGTTACCCATAATGTCGAAAATATTTAGGGAAAATCTGAATTTCTTAAGTCGCGTCAGGTTGATTAGGAAGCTCATCTCTTGATTTCCCAGCAACTACATCAGTAAAATATCGAGAATCCAATTTAGGGTTTTCCTCTCACGACAGGTTCTTTGGGAGTGCTCTGCGGGACTCCATCCCTTTACCTCCAAATAAGCCATATAATCTAATTATACTTAAAAACCATACAAATTCACAATTTAACACTATAAATTATTTTGATTAATAAATATGATTTCAATTAAAATTTAGTAATTTTCACTATTCACTAAAATATGAAAGTTATCAGAAAAATACCAAAAATTTATCAAAACTAAATTTTTGTGTCCTAATTCTAAAGAAGAAGTTTATTTTGTCAAATTGAATATATAAAAGTGTCAAATATTGTATTTAAAAAGGGTTCTCCAATAAAAGGCGGTAAAATTTCATTTTTTGAAAAATAATTCTTTTATCTGAAAAAAATGATTTTTTTCTTACATTATGTCTAAGAAACTCACAATATGGATTCTAAAATTTTAAGGATTATATAAAGTTTAAAATCCAGTCAATACTATTTGTAACCGCTTTTAAATGACTAGTTTGGTAAGTTGTGGTGCGCTTGAACTCGGTGTTGCGTGTAGTGCAAGCTATTAAATTACTTTAATGAGATAATGTACCATGAAATCTTGGGGTGTTACATATATTATTTTATTACATAACTATTGGGTCATTATGATGTAATAAGTCACATTATATATTTAAACAGTATTTAATTTTTTTCCAAAACATTGACTCTCGGAAAATTAAGAAAACTTCACCATTGGATAATTTTGACGTCCTAATTACAAAAATAATATTCATTTTATCTAAATAATTTCCTAAATATTTGATTTTTTACTTTTAAAATAAAAACTGACATTTATCTAAAATTCATAGGTTTTGACAAAAATGACTTTCAAACCATAATAAAAATGACAATTGTATTCATAAAAATTATACGATCATTTATATTTATTAAAAAGTAATTTAGTAATAATATTTTATTAAAATATTATTTAATTCAAAAATCCATTAATTCATCAAAATAGATTTCTTAATTGAATATTAACAAAACACACTATTTGTGCTTTAAAAACTATTTACAAAGTAATAGTAATAAAATGAATGTTTATTGTTTATTCTATACAAAAAAATGCACATAACCATAGTGCTAGGGTCTTATTACATAAACCCTTATAACACCCGCATAATATCTAAGGGTAAGGTGCACGATGGTGACCGACTCTTGGGGTGGATCATATAACATCACTCGAGTGGTAATCTCTATCAACTTCCACTTCTCCTATAGGCGGTTCCATTTGAGATTAACATGTTGAAGCTCAACTTGGGATTGGTCAAGAGTGAAGCCCAGTGATGCCACCTCATTTCTGAGCTCCGACAAATTTGCTTCGTACGGTGCAATTCTATTGGATGAGTCCATCACTTCCTTTTCTGAGTAAATTGGAATTGTTATAGCCCTATATTTATACTAATCATGTAATCACTATTCAAAGACTATATTAGAAATGAAAACAATTATTAATGGTATTTTGAAATCCAAAACCAGAAAACCAAATTTGTTCATATGTTATATCACCATTTTACATAATAATCAATTTAATTAGATTGAGAGTAATTTTCATTAATAAAAGTTTGGGTCATCACAATCTTCCCCCCTTAAGAAATTTCATCCTCAAAATTTCCTTTTCCCATACTAAAACAGATGTGGGTAACTCTACTTCATCACTTTCTTCGATTCCCACATTGCCACTTCAAACTTATGGTTTCACCACAACACCTTGATGAGGGGAATTGTCTAATTTCATAGAACTTTTTCCCTAAGATCTAATATCTTCCCCGGCTTCTCTTCATAGGATAGGTCAATCCCCAATGGTATCACCTATAGATTGTGTACATGTGATGGTTTGGGTATGTACTTCCTCAAGAGTGACACATGGAATACATCATGTACTTGATATAGGTTCGGTGGGAGTGAAATTCGATAGGCCACTGCTCCAATGCGATCAAGGATTTAAAAAGGTATGATGTACCTTGGACTAAGATTTCACTTCTTCCAAAATCTCATAACTCTCTTCCACGGTGATATGAAGAGGAATAATTTATCTCCAAAATCAAACTCTAGGTCTCATCGATGATTATCAGCATAGATATTTTTTCAAATTTGAGCAACTTGAATGTGTTGTTGGATGGTCTTAACCTCCTCCACCATTTATTCGACCATTTCTGGACCTAAGAGTTTTCTCTCCCCAACACCATCCCAACATGTCGGTGCTCTACACCTCTTCCCATAAAGGTATTCATAAGGAGCTATTTGGATTCTTGAGTGTAAACTATTATTGTAAGAGAAATGAACAAGAGGAAGATATTGATCCCATACTCCTTTTAAGTCCATTGATAATGATCACAACATGTCCTTGAGTGTTTGGATAATGCTTTCATATTGGCCTTCAGTTTAAGGATGATAAGCCTTACTGAAGTTCAACTCAATATTAAAAGTTTTTTGAAGACTCTTCCAAAATTTATAGGTGAATCTTGGATCTCGATCAGATATAAAAGATAGTGGTACTCCATACAACCTCACCGCTTCTTTGATATATATCCATGCCAGTTGATCCAATGATAAATCCTATTGAATTGAAATGAAGTGTGAAATATTTGTAAGATGATCCACAATAACCTGGATTGAATTTTCTTCTTTGTATGTATTCAGAAGTCTAGTGACAAAGTCCATGGTGATGTTCTCCCATTTCCATGCTAGTATGGGTAATGGTTGCATCATCCCCTTAGACTTATACCTCTCATCCTTCACTTGCTGACCTACCAGAAACTTTTATGTATACTCAACGATCTCCTTATTCATGTTATCCCACCGATAAGGCTATCAGATATCTCAATACATATTTTTGTTTCCTAGGTGAATGGATAAATTTAAACTATGTGAATCATCAAAAAGTTCATTCTTTATCTCTGGATTTTATAGAACACATAGTATTGTCCCAAATATCACAATTCCTTCGTCATTAACATTGAACTCTGAGGGTTTCCATTTTCTGATAGTTTTCACTTTCTTCTAAATTCCCACATCATTCTTTTGAACATCCTTTAACCTTAAAAAAGAGATGGTTGAGAAATAATCTGTGAAAGGATTTATGATGTTCCATTCTTTATGATTTCCATGTCCATCTTTATCAAATCTAAGAAGATTGGATCCTTTTTAATTCTAATCAATGATAGAATCGCTGGGTCCTTTCTACTTAGACGATCCACCACCTTGTTTTATTTCTTAGGGTGGTAATGGATTGAGCAGTCATTGTCTTTGATCAGCTCTAACCATAATTGTTGGTGTAAGTTCAACCCTTTCTGTGTGAATATATACTTGAGGATTTTTTGATCCATATATATTTCACAGTTCTCTCCAAAGAGGAAATGTCACCAAATTTTTAAAGCGAGATTACTACAACTGACTCCATATCATGTGTTGGATAGTTTTTCTCATGAACTTTTAATTGTCTTAAATCATAGTCAATGAATTTTTAATTTTTCATTGACACATATCCCATGAAATTATTCAAAGAATCAATAAATACCACAAAAACTTCTCCACTTGTGGGTGGTGTGAGCATGGGTTCCATGATAATACTCCTTTTCAACTCCTTGAAGCTCTCTTTGCATTCATCACTCCAAACAAACTTGACTTCCTTCTGAGTTTTCTTGGTAAGAGGGTTTGACAATCGTGAGGAATTTCTCACAAATCAGTGATAATATCCAATTAACCCCAAGAAGATATGGATATTTGTCACCAATGTTGGCCTCAACCGTCCCTCTACTGCAGCTATTTTAGAGGGATCTATAGATATCACATTAATTATAATGATATAAACCCAGAAGGATAACTCCTTCAAATAGAAATCACACTAGATGTACTTTTCATAGAGATTCTCCTTTCACAAGGTCTCTAGTACAGTGCTTAGATTCTCCACATGCTCCTCCTTAGTTTTGGAGTATATAAGAATATCATCTATAAAGACTACCAAAATTTTTCGAGGTAATATCTAAAGACCCTATTCATCAAGTCCATGAAGATTAATGGAGAATTAGTGAGTCTGAAAGGAATTATTATGAAATCATAGTGCCCATATCTTGTACAAAAATCAATCTTGGGGATATCCACCTTCTTCACTCTTACTTGGTAATATGCTGACTGAAAATACACCTTGTAGAATTATTTTTCTCCACGTAGCTGATCGAAAAATTCATCAATTTGTGGAAGATGATATTTTTTCTTTATCATGATTTTGTTGAGATCACAATAATCAATTAAAAGGATCATTGAACCATCCTTCTTCTTGATGAATAGGACTAGTGCATCCCTTGGTGAAGAACATGGGTGTATAAACCCTTTTATCTTGATTCTACTGTAGTTATTTTTTCAACTCCTCAAGCTCCAAAACAGATATTCTATACAGAGTATTTGATATTGGCCATGACCTAGGTATAATATCAATTGAGAATTCAACATCTCTTCTAGGAGGAAGACCATGAAATTCCTTGAGAAACACTTTAGAGAATTCCCTCACAATAGACATGTCTTCAAGGATAGTTGCTTCCTTAGACCCAATCATATGAGGTAGATACACGTGCTCATAGGGTAGTAATATTAACACTAGATATGATGGTACTAAAGAAGATTCATCCTCCTCCTTGCACTTGTACAGAATCAGGGCTCGATTCTCCATATAGAGAGTGATTTCCCTCTCACAGAAATTTATGTTGGCTCTATATAAGGGAAGACAATACATGCCAAGAATTTCATCAAATTCCACCAAAGGGAGTATGATGGGGTTTTCTAAGAAGTTCAATCCACAAACTTAGACAGGGGAGGAGATATATTCATGGGTTGAAATGACTTCCCCATTTTTCATTCTCACTGACATGTTTACTTCCATGATTTGTGGTGGTGTTGGGATTGCTCTACTAAACTTTTAGGATATAAAAGAATGAGTAGAAACAGAATAAAAAAGTATGTTCTCTATTCTTGAATGAATAACTAACATAGCTATCACCACTTCTTTTTTGGTGCATGCTTCAGAGTTAGTGATGGAAAAAGCACTCCTTTACTGCCTTAGAGGCTGTTGGTTTCCTTTGAAAACCCTTGGATTAGGGTACTTGTTTGAAAAGTTCCATAGTCCTTTATAGTTGATGCAATGAACAACAAATTGAGGGTTGAAACAGAGCGTTCCTATTCTTTGTCACAACCGTGGGTTTTATTGTCAGTAGTTAATGTCCAGGTTCCCTTCTCTTCCACACCTAAAGCATTTCCTTATCCTCTTCAGGCAATTTCCTGGGTGCTTCTTTTTTAACCTTTGGCAAGTGGGGTGCTATATTTTCTTAGAACCATTGGATTTATCCATCAGTCTTCCAGAATTGAAGTCCACATTATACTTCTTATCCCCATGATACCCTTGATATTATTCAATCTCCATTTAAACATTGATGGCACATTGGACAATTTCCTCATAGCTCTCAAAGTCACAGATCACTAGGGATTTCCGTAGGCTAGGTTTTATCCCACCAAAGAAGCAGTCAACCTTGCATTTAGTGGTAATGAAAAAGTTGGAGGCGTATTGTGTAAGACTTTTTAAGTTTTCCTCATACACAATGATGGATTTGTATTTTTTTTGATGTCAAAGAATTCCCTTTCCATATTAAGTCGAAGGGTGCGGGGAAAATATTTGTCAAAAAACATTTTCCAGAAATCCTTCCATTCCAATGCCTCGATCTCTTCCTCAGGCTTCGTATTTTTTATCAATGTTCACCATTGATAAACTTCACAATCCATATGATAAACACCCATAAGAACCCTCTCTTTTTTGAAACATTTAATGATGGAGAAGATCTTTTCAATGGAGTTTATCCATTGTTCAACAATTGAGGGATCAGATGATCCATTAAAAGTAGGAGGCCTTTGTCTCATGAAGATATCAATTGCGACATGTTCTTTCTTAGGGTGGGTTGAATGTTCCTCTTGATCCATGTTTCTATTCAAAACTTGAGTTAACTGAGAGAGTATCATGACAAAGTTATCGATTCCTGCTCCCATCAGATTGGGTATCTCATTAGAACAATCATCGCATTGATCTTCGCATCAGTTGTTAGTCCAAGTACTCCTATTACCAGACATTGGCTGGAATAAAAGGAAAGTTCGGGGTAAAACATAAAGGGTAATATCAAATACAAAAAAGTTTGCCTTATAAATTACTTTTATTTCCTTAACTTATGAATTTATAGGCTTCAATCTATTTTATCCATGATCTACTTCCCAACATATATTCTTAGGGGAATTTTTTTATTCCCTTAATAATGGTTTATACTAAGCTTATGAATTTACCAAATCATATCCCATAAGAGTGTCGTAAGCAAGAGTGCAACAGGGCCTATTTTTATGCACTAGTTCTCATTCGATTCTATCTTAAAGAAGTGTTTTTGGGTTTTACCCATAGCTACATCTATACCAAAACCACCTATACCTACTCATATCTAGACAGGGATGCAATTTTTTGATAAAACACTTACTCAATACTCACCAAAATCTAGGGATTTTTTTATTATGATTAGTCTTATCCCTAATTATTTCACTATGATTTTCTAATCCTAATCCCAAAAATAACAAAACCTATCCTCTGATACCAACTATAACAACCCTGATCTTTATTACACACTTAAACATGATTTATTACATAAACTCTTCACTTGATACAACATATAAAATCGAGATTTATAGTGTATTTGTGGATTAGTAACATTAAATAACAACTTAAAAAACATTAAATACACATCTTTATTGAAAACTTCTGTTACATGACCATACACATTCCTTCATACTTAGCATTGCATGGGATAACCTGGGAACATGCATAAGAAAAGGGTGATCTATAAAGACCAATAAGGGAGTAAACAAGGAATAACATGAAGAATAAAATACATGTTAGGAAATATAAAAATCAATGGAGAATAAGAGAAACTTGAACATAAAGGCATGATATAGAATGATTATCATAACATGGAAATGTGGAAACAACATTTACCATGATATCTGCATGAGCCAAGAATCATTCCACATGGAGCATGAGTAAAACCTCACTAAAATTGAATTATAATGAGTAAACCCTAATTTAACTTGATGTATCATGATTCTAATATTTGCCCAATGCATTAGAGCACTATCAGGGTGCACCCATTTTAAACATTTCATTTCATTAACAAGTGTGCCACACAGATCATATAACATTGATTAATTAAACATCATCATTTATTCAATGATAAAGGAATGTGTAATTCACACATGAAACTCTATAATCAATAAGTAAATGTTCATAAAGGTGAATAACCTTGATAGATAAAAGGGAATGTAATTCACTACATGATGACTTTGGCTTAGAAAATCACAATGCAATTTCAGCAGCATAACTATGTGACATAAGAATTCCTAAAAATTGTTGATGAGTGAGAAAGGGGTGTACCATAATATGTACATGAAATGGACAGTTAGTGGGTCATATAGATACATGTCCCAACATATGTGATGTAATTTATATTCATAATACAAAGGAATTTATTGAATTTAAATGAGGAGAGAGAAACCCCTTACGGAATTTCGGCATGGTAACAGGTGTACATGGGAGGTATTAATGAGAGATAAAGGGGTATATAACCATTAAAACATAAGAAGGAAAGTATGGGGGAGGTTTGAAATCATAAACCAACATTTTTAATTGAAAAAATGGTATAACAATATAAATAAATTTTGACGAAAATGTGAAAGGAAGAAATCCCTTATCTGGAAGTGTGATCTCAAAGGCTTGGGAGAGGCTTGAGAGAGGATTATAGGGAGCTTGGGGTGACTTGGGAGGATTTTAGAGAGAGGAGGGAATAGTAGGGACGTGATATAAGGGTTTTTAGTGAAGAGAAATTGGATCTTGAGTGGGTTAATTATATAGGAAAAGAGATGAAATTCTTTATTATTTAGGTTTTGGACACCACACATTAAACTAATCAAAACCAAAAACCAAACCATAGGTTTTCCCATGGTTTTTTACAAAGGGGATTGGAAAAAAGTATTTTATAAGGACAATGAATGATCTTAAAATATTAGGGTTTCTTATGTTGAGGTGAGTCACACTCTCAAGGAAAACACTTTAAAATTTTGAAATAATTTATAATCCTTGGAGGGTCCACTAAGGCACCATAAAATTAATAAAACAAATATAAAATCACATTATTTTAATGGTAAAACGTATATTATACAAAAATCACATTTATAGTATTTTATTACATTGCTATTGGGTCATTATGATGTCCTAAAACACATTACATATTTAAACGGTATTTAATTTTTACCCAAAAATTTGACTATCTCGAAAAATTATGAAAAATTCACTATTGGATAATTTAGAAATCCTGATTCCAAACATAATATTCATTTTATCTAATTTTTTTTCTAAATATGTGAATTTTAACTTTTAAAATAAAAACCAACATTTATCAAAAATTCATGGGTTTTTGACAAAAACGTCTTTCAAACCTTAATAAAAATTACAATTGTATTCATAAAAATTATAAGATCATTTATATTTAATAAAATTTAATTTAGTAATAATATTTTTTTAAAATATTATTTAATTAAAAAATCCATTAATTCATCAAAATAGATTTTTTAATTTAATATTAACTAAAAATACTATTTATTATTAAAAAACTATTTACAAAGTAACAATAATAAAATGAATATATATTATTTACTCTATACAAAAATAATACACATAATCATAGTGCTAGGTTCTTGTTACATAACCACTTATAACACCCACATAAGACATAAGGGTAAGGTGTGTGATGGTGACAGACTCTTGGGGTGACTCAGATAACATTGCTCAGGTGGTAATCTCTACCAACTTTCTTTTCTCCCATAGGCAGTTCTATTCGAGCTTAACGTGTTTAAGCTCAGATTGGGATTGGTCAAGAGAGAAGACCAGTGAAACCACCTCCTTTTAGAGCTCCAAAAAATGGGCTTCTTGTGGAGAAATTCTACTAGATGAGGGCATCACTTCCTTTGTCTGTGTAAATTGGAATTATTAAAGCCCTATATTTATAATGATCACTTGATCACTGTTCAACGACTATATTAGAAATGAAAAAAATTATTAACAGTATTTTGAAATCCAAAATCATAAAACCAAAGAAGGGCATATGTTATATAACCATTTTACATAATAAGACATTTAATTAGATCAAGAGGAATTTTCATTAATAAAAGTTTGGGTCATTACAGAACCTCACAATACTAGATACCAAATTTCAAACACCAAAATATTACATTTTAAACACCAAAAAAGGATCCAAAATCCACCATAAAACATAAAAATTCAAATTCATATTCCAATTCAAAAAACAACACACAACCTTTATAATAATAAAAATGGTATCGCCTCGGTCTACGATCCGCCTCATGACATGCTCCCATATTTTCAATCCACCCATCATCATCAACACATCATCATAAATCAGAAGACCCTGGAAAGGACTCATTTCCATTGTTTAAAATAAAACAGAAAACATCCTACTAAGGCGTCAAACCATTGATAACAATAGAACACAATTTTACATTCAAATCGAAATGAAAACTTTGTAACATCTTCAAACAATATCAACTTTATAAAGGATGATAACCAGGCTACCTTCAAGAGTGAACCATGACCATCACAGACCTAACATCCCTTCATGAATCAAATAGTAAGAAAACCAGTGTGTGAAAACCCTTTACATCGATGAAACTACAATGAAAAATCTGATATTGCATGACATAAAACGTAGTTGATGAAGGATGCACCTCTTGGAACACTAACGACCAAACAAACAACACCTACCAAATTCTCTTGAATCCACCACTGTATAACGACTCGGAGAGCAATGAAGGAGCATGACGCTATAGTAGAGCTTGAAGCAGAATGGTATCACAAAGAAGCACAACCTCACCCGAAACCACCAACCTCGACTGACGAAGCCCCCACGAGGAAAAGGCACACCATCCAGTGGGAGGAAGAAGAGAAGATGAAACCAGGGAGGGGGAAGTGTTTCAATTTTATAAGTGAAGAAAATTTCACTTTTGTGTTCACCATTTTATTTTTAATGATATAATTACACTATTCAAGGATTGATAAATTAAAAATTTATAAATAATGAGGTGAGGGGTGTTCTTGGTTTTATAAATCATTGAATAATTATCTACACACATGTTTTAAAAATGTTAGAAATCATTTGTTTTAAATGTTCACTTTTATTTTTTTTTTGTTTTACAGGGGTAACTAGTTTTTACCCAAGTAACATATGTTTTAAAAAGCATATAAAATAACAAATTTTACCAAATTTAGAGGTGATAAAACCAAATGTAATACCCATTTAATATAACTATATTTAAAATATAGATAAAATTAAATTTTAAATTTAAATATTATATATATATATATTTTGTAGAAAAATATTATTTTCACAATTAAGTGTTCTAAATCTTATTTAGTTTTGATGACCTGTTGAATGAGTGTTAATTTATTTAAATATAGGATTAAAAAATATATTAATTTTAAATTTTAGTATATTTTTATTTATTTTATTTGAAAATTATTACACAATATTAATAACAAAATTCTATGAAAATAAGAGTTTTACATTACCCTAGTCACTAACTTTAATCCTAGTAACAATTATTTTATGAACAAAAATGAAATTAAACTTATTACATAATATGATCATGTTGATATAAAATATTAAATATATTTTTTGGGTTTAATTTATACAAGTGATGAAAGCTAATTTTTTAACCTAAGTAAATAAATCAGTTTTTAGTGTAAAATATTACTTATATTCCCAAAATTATATTCATGGGTTTTAAAAATAAACAAAGTAATTTTAAATGATTTATTATATATATATATATATTATTGAAAAATATTTGAAAAATATTTATGTCACTCTTGTTATATGATAATTCCATAAAATATGTGGTTTTAAAAATATTATTATTATTTCATTATTCCCCAAAAAATCAACTATTTTTGAAAAATCAAAAAAAACTCATTTTAAGATAATATTGAATTTTTAAATATAAAAAATCTATTTTATATTTTTTAAAATTAAAATTCTAAAAGTTGATAATTTAAATTTTAAATAATAATATAAAAAATAATGAGATCTTTTTTCATAGGAGAATAAGTTTTTTTTAAAAAAATATATTAAAAAATATATCTTATTTCCAATCAATTACTTATTAAATATTGATTAATATATTATTAATATCAATAATATTTTTTATCCATAATATAATTATCATTTTAAAATAAAACATAAAAACTATTTTTTTAGAAAAGTTACATTTTAAAGCATAAATCAATCGTATTAGTTACTTATCTAAAATAATTGAATTTTATCAATGCCATAATATTAATAATAAAATTTATCTTAATTTATATAAATATTTTTTAATTTGGTTACCTATATTTTTACCCACCAATTATATTACAACATTTTAACTATTATATACTATTTTACATTTCATTATAGTTCATTATTGTGTGTGAAATTAGATGCTAAAAACATTCGGGTTTTAGTGGAAATATATAATTTGAAATATTAGGGTGTTACATTATTGCCCTTAAATAAAATTTTCCCTTAAAATTTTAATTACCACTTACTAAAAACATTATTCAAGTGAATCTAAAAGATAAATATAACTTAACATTTATTTTTGAATGAGGTATCTACCTTAATATATTAGGTATGACTTGAAAAAAAATTCATCTATACTATTATCCAAATTCTTAGCTTCCCTATTTCCAAATTTGTAACTCATAAAACACTTATAGTTCATTTATGACATTTCACCAGGTTCTTATTCCCATATTTTTGACATGAAGGACATTGAATCTTCTTTCCTTAATCGTCGTTTTAACCTGAATCCCCATGAGGCTCCATCATTATCTTCTTTGGTTTGTTTAGAATTTAATCCTTTTTCACATTGTTAATCATGATAGATTTTTTTTCATAATGTCAAGGTATATAACTTCTTCTCTCATACCATTAGGTTTCTTGTTAGTAAAATCTCTGCTTTATCCATGGAATACATTTTTAACTAGGTTCCTTTAGGATTTATCCATTAATAAAATAAAAAATATGCAATGTGAGTGATGATTCATAAGAGAATTACTATGAGATAATAATTTCAACCTTATAATGTATAAATATTTGAAATCAACTTTTAGTTTAACCTAAATTAATCTTGGTTCAATATGAGTTTCTTTAGGTTGGGTTCTATCATAATACTTAACCTAATTACCTAACATAATGGCATGTAAAGAGAATGTGATTAACCAAATCATATCCACTGGGAGTGTCAAACTAAGATGTAGTTAGTCCTCTTTTTCATGCACCAGTTGATGAACAAGTTAATACCCAATACAGTATTTTCAAGGTTATTACCTCTAGGTACATCTATTATAGATCACATCCATTTTTAGTATCCAGACAAAGATTTCATTTACAAGAAAACCACATACTCAAAACATCACTAAAATATCAAGATATTATCCTACACCTAGACTTATACCTTAGATATATCCTTAGGGTTTTAATAAGTTTCTCTTATCTTAATCCCTAAAGTGTTCAATATTATCTCAAATTACCTAAAGAGTTATCTATATTTTTATAATTATGATCAACCCCAACTTAATAAACCTCTAATTATTCCTATATAACATACTAACCTCTATAGTTTTCTAAACCTTGGTTTGATACAAATGTTGATACCCCAGACCCACACTCCTAGATCTGGTGTGAATAAAACATACATTACATATTGAACTTGATACCAATTGTAGATTAATAGACATAACTATCCATATTTACATGACTTAATGAAACAAATTCATTAAATACACTCCCAAGACCTTTTAGGTTTAGATATTTATAGAATCAAGAAAAACCATAAACCAATAAAGCCTTGGTCTTTCTCAATTAAAGAAAAAAAATTCAACCATAAGAAACTACTCAATCCATAAAAATAACTAAATATCTATTTTAAATTATCCACAATAAAAAATCATAATAATTCTATAATCAACTAAAACTGGTATCATAATATATACATGGATAACAATGAAAATAAATAGATCACAAGGATAAAAATATATAAATTCATGGTGATAAAATTCATAATGTCATATATCTTTATCTTACCATCATGGACTCATCTAAAAGATCATTCTTGGCATGAAGTCTATAGCTAAGAAATTATTATTATCATCAAGACCATAGTCAAGACATATTTCTGAATTGGGAAGACATACAGTAAATAACAATGCATGTTTATCTCATGATACCCACTGATGCATCAAAGAGATATATAATGTTGGCCCCTAACTATCACTTGTTTAAGTATAATTAATTCATTATATGAGATAATGATTAAAAAAATAATCAATTTTGGAAATATCTTATGTATTGGAATAACAACATACAAAACACCAATACTTTTCCCCATGATAATAAAAGGTATAATATTATCACAACCCATCCGAAGAAAGATGGCGTATGGTTGAACAATACATAGTCAAATTTCTTGAGTAATAAATAAACATTCTTATTAGAATACCCAACATATCGATTTCCAAAAGTTCCCTAATCAATAATGGAATATAAATCTATGTAACTATCCATAAAGATAAAATCACATTGGGTAATGGTATATAATTAACTCAATAATTTTAACAATAAATTGATGCATGATATCTAGGTGAATTCACTTCAATAAAATTATTAAAAAATTATATTCACCAAGTAAAGGCACTGAAAGAAAATTTATGCTTACTCATTATGGATGGTTACAAAAGAAAAATAAAACGATGGATCATATATTTGATAAAAAAATAAAATTAAATAGGCCATATAGAAAAATAATGTGGATGGTTACAAAAGAACATATCCCTATGGTAGCAAAGGAGTCTCATAAAGATACTGACATATATTAAAAAGTCCTCGCAAAAGAATGATTTTGAATGATATGATATAAGAAGGAATCAATAATAAAATTATTTGATACTATGAGTTAAATACCAAAAATTATGAATATATATATATATATATTAGTGAATATATTATGTAACATAAGTACCATGAGTTCAAATCCTTTGGAATATGAAAAGGAAAATGGAGGTGAAAACTTATAAGATCTTTTATAATTTTTTATAGCACTTAAATAAAATACAAACTTACACACACTTTCAAAAGTAACCTTTGAAAAGGTGAAGTGAAATATTTTTAAAACTTTTACATATAAAAATAATCTCTAATAAAATATCCTTAAAAATGATATAAATTTTTCTATAGGAAATGTGTAGCCAAATATAAAACATTTTATCATGAAATTACCATTTTTAAAACTTTTAAATTACCTTTGTTGGAAAACCATATAATAAAAATTTATTTTATATTAAAATATCATTTTAAAAAATAAAATTTTAAAATTAAAAATAATGAAATATTATGATGGGATAACCTATGAATTTTTCAAGATAATAAATTATAACTCAATGATTGAAAATTGAATTATCAAAAATACTTAGTACTAGGATAATAATTGAATCAATAGACACATAAAGAAGGGAATATGATTTGGATTAGTATATCCCATAAAATAAAGAAATAATGATAAAAATATATTTTTGGGAAGTAAATACACTATACAAGTAAAACTTGGTTCACAAAATGTATTATGTATCAAATAATTAGAATTGAGACCAAGAAACCATTATAACCTTAGAAAATTTAAAGTCAAAAAACTTTGAAGGATATGATTTAAAATGTGACATATAATACAACGAATAATGATTGTACCATGATGAAAAATATTAAAGGTGAATTAGGTACACTATTCTAAATAAAACATGGTTTATAATAAGAATTATATCTCAGAGGACTGAATAATTGAGACAAGAAATCCATACCTTATTATTGATTCATTCTACGCATGCACCTATCTTCCAGAATAATCAAATTAATTTTATTAGATAAATTATTTGGAAACTTATTCATCTATACATCCATTAATATATACCATTTATTATCATATTTTATTTATTCATTATATATTTTTTCCTATGTTTTCATGAAAGTTGAATTAACATCGACTTATTTCATTGAGTTTAGCGATCAAAGATGCTGTTTCAATAACAAGTTAAATAAATAATATAAATTTTAAAGAACAAAAATATAATTATCTACCAATTAACATATAATAAAATTAGTATTTATGTATCCATATTCATCAATGATAGTGTTTTATAGCATTTTTATGTATGTGGTTAAACCCACCAAAACATGAACTGACTATACCTCGATGGGTGAGTATGGTTAAGGAAGTGTATAATATCATTAAAAAATAAGAATAATGATATTATGAATATGTTTTTATATGGTTGAATAATATTTTAAATGGTTTGGGTAAGTAAATTAAATCAATATAAAAAATCAAAAACATTACTTCATGGAGGCGGCGGTCCACACAACAAATGATTACCATTATTTTGTTTTTATATGTGTATGGAAAGGAATAAATAATTATTGTAAAATTATTATAATAAAAATTAATTATATTAATGATACTGAGGTAATTATTTAACTATTATTTAGAAATGTTTGGAATATAATGATTAAGAATAAATGGTAAGGATTAAGCAATACTCACTTTGGTACCATGAACTTTCTCATGAAAGTATCCTTGAAAAGGAAGAGATTAAGATAACATAAGGGAAACAAGGTTGTAACACCCGAGACTTTTATGAGAAATATTATGTTTTTATGTTATATAAATCATCAAAGGAATCTTTCACTGCACGCAATCGCGACCTTCCTCGATAGCGTGAGTAGTACGCAATACCGAGTTCCACTAAACAACGATATATTATTATAATATTATAAACTAGCCGTTATGAATAGTATTAAACTAATTTTAAATTTTACAACATTATTATTCATTTTACACATTTTCTAGAACATGGTAAGAGAAAAAAATATTTTTTTTGGGTAAAATAAGTATTTATCAAAAAATGCAGTTTTGCCGCCTTTTGATGGCGCACCCACATTAAATCTAGTTATTGACACATTTATAAGTTCAATTTGACAAAATAAAATTCTTCTTTTGAATCAGGATATAAAAATTTACTTTGGATAAATTTTTGAAATTTTTCTGGTAACTTTCATATTTTGATGAATAGTAAAAATATGCTAATTTTTAATTAAAAACAACTTTTTTCATTGAGATAATTTATATGGTTAAATTATAATATTGAATGGTTTTAAAGTATAGATAGAATATATTTTTACTATTTAATATAATGTATTCCATTAGAATTAATTTCACATTGAATTCATAGGTAAAAACATTTCAATCTTTGGCAATGTTTTAACTTCTAAAACCCATTTTCTTAACAACGGGATTTATTTTAAATTAATTACTGCAACTTATATGTTTTGAATTTTTAAAAATGGATTCCATATTCAGAATTAGTGGGTCCAAATTATGTTAATAGGCTACTTTTTATTTTTGGGCATTATGAATAGTAACTACGGTAAATTTTATTTACCATAGTTGAAGGTAAATCGGGTAATTAAGGGTAAATATAAGATTATAAAATTACCCTAACACCTGCCAAAATCCTATTGGATTACTAAAAGTAGACCCATATCACATAAGGGTCGGATTAGATTCATTTAATATACTTTTGTCCATGAAAATAATTTAATAATTATTAAAACCAAAGAAAGTGACAACATGTCACTTTCTTAAATCTTATAAGTATAATAATTTTAATTTGGTGATAAACTTAATGAAACTTCGAACATGAATATTCTCCGGAAATCTAATAAAATTATATACATCATAGGAATTTATTTAGAATTTTTAGGGATTAAATAATTATCATTAATTATGACACAATAGCGATGTTGAAATTATTTTATAATTAAAATATCAAATAAATGGTTTTAAAATATTAAAATAATTATTATATGCACTATTTAATGTCCTAAAATAATTTTCTAGATACATATGACATTTTAGTAATCTATTAAAGCTTTTAGTTAGAACATATCCTCTGTATATATTTTATTCAAATTCAAATAAATGAATAGTGTCAAAATTGACACTATTGTTATTTTATAAAAATAACATATTATAAAATTGTTTAAAAATCACAAAAATATTTAAAAATTATAAATTAAAATTTATATGGTTGAACATGTCATAAAGTGTCAAATTATGGAAAATTCACAACACATATGTAATTATTAATAATAATTTAAAATTTAGAATATTATTACCACAAATAAAACTAAATTGATAAATAAGGATAAATAAAGTTGGTAATGTTTAAAATAAATTACTAACATGTCTAAATTTTATTGGTTGATGATATTACAACCCTATCTCATCTAATCTTTAGATATGAGTCATTTTGGAAGTTTTTAAGTGGGGTTGGGATTTAATATAAACTAATATTTCTTATATTTCCAAAGGTGCCCCTCTCCTCCCTTATAAAAGGGCACCTCCTCCCTCTCCTCATCACACCAATTTGAGCCTTCAGGCTCGGCCAAACCCTACCCATTTCACTTCCCCAATTCCCTAGAATCATCCTAGAGGTTCTGGTCTTCTTCAAAGACCAACCCTAGTGCCCTAAGAGGAGGTTAAGAAGAGGCGCGTCAAAAAGAGGTAATATCCATTACCGATCCTTTCCAAATTATTTCTTCTTCAACATCTTCTTATTTAGGAAATTCATTATGAAGTAATAATATCAGTATCACTCATATACTGATATGTTATTATAAGTATGAAACAACCCTATTTCAACATCTATCTATCCTATGGAAAACGAAATCACCGCGCGTGCGTACGTACGGAATACCGTCTCCACGCCGTACTGTAATCTATTTTCCCCCACCACCTTACTTGGATGGGTATAATGGTGTAAATAATTACTATATATGATTATTTTAAAGTGATATTGATTCTGAAATAGTACACATACACTCCAATACAATTCCATGATCATGGGAACGATATCATCGCTCGTGCGTACGTACAGAATACCGTCTCCACGATGTGATGCGATTCGTTCTACATAATCTTCATTGCATAATGATTATATAAATGAATTGAATGAATAAATATGATATATAGTACATTAATACAATTCTGGAAATGATGTATCTATAACCTAAAGATAAGAATAAGAATTTATTCGACAAAACACACATAAGAACAAAAAGTTATAAACACCCGAATAACAAGTAGCAATGAAATATTACTACTAAGAAGCTAAGAATATGACCATATATGATATCATAATAATAATTATGATTCTGGAATAAGTCAATAACATTATTTAAATCATTATATAGGAGTTTTGGACACTTACGAGGCAAATCAGACCTAAGGTAAGGGAAAATATCACAATCTCATTTTTATCCGAGATTGTTTATACTTTGGTATTTATTGGGGTATATTTTATCATCCACATCCATGTCTCTTCAATATATAATATTATTTCCATCCACCTACAATTTTGTAAATCCAATTTTACCCTTCGATGAGTTTTTAGTAAAATATATGAAAGGAATCTTTTGTCATTTTTCATACGAGGTACTTTTTGACTTTTCTGACAAAAGTACGAGAAGAATATTTTTTTTTAACTTATACGGAATGAATGGATTTTTAAAACATTATTTCCAAGAATTTTCCTTTACAAGTTTTAAGTTTTATTTTTAATCTACTTCTTTTAGTTTAAAATCCACTATATTTACTAAACCTGGGTACAACCAGCCTTAGGTGTCACTCAACCGGCCTTCCACGTCACCCATTTCCCATCTCGAATTACCATTGCACCGTCCACCTTTCATCGAAATTCTTATCGTATCCTATAGAATACCACGATGCCCGACGCGGTTATCCCCGAAAATTTTTCCTCCACTGAATAGATTACTCACGTGGGTGCTTCATTAGGGTTTTGTCCTCCCAGGATCTTCCTCGCGCGGCTCCCTGATTCCGGTTTCCATCACCGACCTTCTTCGTCCCGCAACGCACCTTCGATCGTTCTCCCAGCTTATTCCTCCTGCGGATACACGATTACGGTATCCATCTCCGACCTTCTTCATCCCGTGGGTCCCTGATTACGGTATCCACCTCCGACCTTATTCGTCCCGCAGCGAGCCTACGACGACAGCCTTACCAACTCCCATCTTCAGGCCGGCGGTTTCCCTCTTCCGGTGACTACGACGGAGAGACTATGTCTACTATCCTTACAACAAACGCTTCAACATCGTCTTCCTCCAGCCTTACTATCATTCTACATCGATTTCTTCCAATACTAACTTGATATTTTCAATCATTGTCTCAGTCTATTATATGTCGACTATGGTTACCAGATTCTGAGTTGTACAACTCCTCGGTATATAAGGGATTCCCGATTACTTCTACTGCGTCACCATATTCCACAGCCCACTGTTACACCTTCTACTACCAGAGCCAACAACTATATTCCACTGCGTCGGCTAGCAGAGAACCAACGGATGTTCGGAAGAATAGACTTTACAGCAATACTCTGTTGAGGTAGTAGTATTCTTACTTTCAACAGAAATATGCTACCTACATCATTCAATTGATTATGAATTTTGCATTACCCAGTAACGGCACAATGATTTGCTCCTGACAACGATTCCTCTTCATAATTTCATATATGCTGCTGCTAAATTTTGACATTGTGAGTATACCATACACATAATAAAACCTTCTAACTGCTTTACGTAATACTTTTTTTTAACTACAAACAAATTCGTCACTTTACTAATTCCATTTAGCACAATCTCAAGTATATAAGAGAACAGCTGTTAGCATACGAGCCTCATGTTCCGATCAAATTGGTTTTAATCCACTATATTTACTAAGGCTGGGTACCTCCACACTTACGTGTCTCCTCCACAGCCTCCCACGTCACCACTTCCATACCTCCATTTACCATTACACCATCCGTGTTCCTCCAAAATCCCGGCCGTGCCCTACCCGATATCGCGGGCTTCGCCTCCCACCCAAACCTGTTACCTCTTTCGCCTCGCCTCCTCCCGCGTCTCTTCCATTAGGTTACCCTCTACCGGCAAATCGCTCCCGCAGCTCCCCGCATACAGCAACCTTCTCCGACGACTACCGTCAACTCCCACGGCCGGTAGGATCTTCCTCCCTGCTCCTTCCTCCCGGTTCTCACGATTTCGATTATTTGCAGCCCGCTACGCGCGAACCAGCTCTAACCGCGGACATCCGCTCTAGGGCTTCCCTGTTCCGGCCAGTGCTACAATTCCAACTAAGTCCGGTAGGATATTTGAACCTGCTACCTCCTCCCGCTTCCCCCGATTTCAACCTTCTTGAACCCGCAGCGAGCGTACCATCTTCCTCCATTAATTTCTCTCCCGTAGAAAATTCTTTCGCCACGCAACGCGCCAGCGACAACGGCCATATCACCACCCGACTTGCACCGTGCGGTTTCCGTGTTCCGGCGACTACTACAGCTTGCACTGGAACAACCGACAACCCTATTTTCACTGAGGTAACAGTCTTCTTAAAGTAGACTAAAACATGCAACCTACACCATTCAACTGAATATGAATCCTGTATTACCCAGTAACCTGACAACGATTTCCTCCTGGCAACGACCTGTCTTCTGCTGCTGCTTATTTTCACAATGTGAGTATACCTTACACATTATACGGGCCTCGTACTTCTATCCATTTGGATTTCTTTGCCAATAAGTGCAACCGGCACCTTCCACAAATTCATACATGCATGTTTTGTTTATAAATTTCTGACAGTTACATATAGTTGCACACATATATCTTTAGCAAATTCTGAGTCTTCAATCACAATTTGAACTAAAATTTATTTAATGCTCTCCTTCCATACAATGGTGTTAGTACTCTCCTTTACATTAATATATATAGATATAGAACCAAAAAATTCGCTCCTCGACAACCTCTACGAATGATGTGTTGTAGAAAAGAGTGCTAACAATGGAACAACGGAACTGTGAGTTTACTGTCGACTTAGTTTTATACATGTTTCTTTCATAGCTTTATTCCATCATATGGACAACCTAATTTTGTCACGCTTGCAGTGTCAACAACTTCAAGTCCATCAATGACATCTACAAATCTCTCTCCTGCACTAACAAGTGAACCGCATTCTATAAATGGCGGTGCAGATGGAGTCATACGGACGCCCCTAACACCATTATCTGTCAATGGTCTGTTATATTTACATTATATTATCTATATCCATACTTTCTTTATTACTCTTCATAATAACTAAGGACATGCATTCTACAAATGGGAGTGCAGCTGGAGTCCCACTAATGCCACTAACAGCAGCGTCTATACCGGGTCTGTTCTGTTTACATTGCACTGTAGAAATCGCTCACTTACTAAATACTTTGCATATTAATTGAATATATCGCTCTCTAACTAATTTGTCAGCAGTTCAACAACAGTCCGATACAGGGAGAACATCTATCACAAATGCAAAGAAGCGGAAGCAAACATCATATGCCTTCAAACAGTCTCCTATCCCTTTCTGTAAGTATAATGACCATTATCTGCAATTTTCATACTGCACACCGCATGAAAACCAAGACATGGTCTAACTATTCCATTCACAATTTCGATAGCGCTCATAACGAACGAAAACCTCCACTGCCCATCGACCTCTAGAGATGCAAGGTTCCAAAGACGATTGCACATGAGGGAACGACACAATTGTGAGTTCACTAATACCTTCACCCGATAATTCTTTCAATTATGTAATAATACAATAATTATTATAACGAACTGATGACACAGTGCCGATGTCATCATCTACCGGAGGTGCTTCATTGACATCTACACATGGCGGTGAAAATGGAGTCACACGCACGCCATTACAACCACTGTCTATCAATGGTTACTTCTGTTCAAATTTTAGTATGTAAGTACATAAATTTCAAATCCACTATATCTACTAACATAAGCTATTTGTCTTCAATTACTTCGTCTACAGTGCAACATCAATCATCTGGTATGACATCATCCGTTGTGGGAGCGAACAATCGAAGGCAAAGAACAAATTCCCTCATACACACTCCTATTCCATATTGTAAGTCTGGTGACACATATATGCTAAAACCATTCTGTACACCACAATACTGGGATATTATTCATCTAACTATTTCCTTCACACTTTCGGTAGCGATCGTGACTGATGATACCAATCTGTCAAATTCATCGCCGGGATCGCTGACAATGTAAGCACGTAATTCAGAATTTAAATATTACTATAATTATTACGGAATCTTCAAAAATTAACAATTTACTTTCCCATTTGTTGCAGGTTGAGTCAACCAAATAACACGGAATATAGTAATATATCATCTACAGGTTCAACGTCGTATTTAACACAAATATACAGCATCACACGCACCCACACTTCAATTAGCTTACATTTTTTTTCTTATACTGTTTTTTAAAAAAAATAACAGACCATCGTACAGTGCTGTTTCGTCCACAAGCAGCAGTTTCTAACAGTTCAGAAACAAATTACGACATCAATGGTGGAATACAGCGTACAGGAAGCACTACAGGCATTTAACGAATAACCCTAGATACTAACAACAGTAATATCTTATTTATACTAAGTGATTTCGGTATTAAACGGGTTACTGTTGCAGGCTGCTCTGTACAACATGTGATTTCAGATAACACAGGTCAGCGTACTAATTTTTTCAACATTAATAGTAACAAAATACTGGAGGCAAATACCGCGCACATTATCTACTTTGTAAGTACTGACAGCTACTATATATTTTTATTCAACCAGGATATTTAGACATTGGTCACCCATCTTACGTCTGTCAGTACTGTCATGCTTTAATGTGGTTCGATGAAAGAAACAAAAAATGTAGAAACCGACAAAGCAAACGTTTCTCTGCATGTTGTGCTATGGGAAAGATTTCTTTGAGCTTTATACCAGCGTCTCCGCCGTATCTAGAAATGTTGCTCTTCAATACAACATCCAAAGTAGCAAGAGAATTCCAGGAAAACTTACATATTTACAACTCCATGTTTTCTTTCACTTCTATGGGTGGTAAGATTGATAGGTCTATCAACAAGGGTGGATCTCCATGTATATTCAGATTGAATGGACAAAACTACCATCGTATTGGAAGTTTATGTCCACCAGATGGTCACCGATCGAGATTTGCACAACTATACGTGTATGACACAGCACATGAATGTCAGAATAGGGTTCGCGAGATTAGGTATCGCTGCATTTATCTGTTGTCGACTTATTTCTCATTGTGGCTTATTTCTGTATTAACATACCTATTGCCTGCAGCTCAGAAAATCAGAATGTCCAATCTCGTATTGACAACGACATAGTTGAAAACCTTCAACAAATGCTTCATGACAACAATGGTTTAGCTAGACACTTCAGAAGTGCAAGGGATGTTCTTCAACATCAGGGTGTGCAGAATTTGAAACTACGTCTGCTGAAGAGAAGAAAAACTAATCCCAGTACATATAACATACCAAATAATTCTGAGATTGCAATGCTTATCGTCGGTGATGTTGAAGATCTCAACCAAGAGCGTGATATAATTATTCATACCAAAACTAGTGATTTTCAACGAATTGATGAGCAGCACCCACTATATCTTCCATTGCAATATCCCTTGATATTCACAGATGGCAGTGATGGATATGTCGACAACATTCTACATCGCCCAATTTCTTTCACAACAAGTACAAAATTTAAGAAGGTTACCATGAGAGAGTACTTCTCTTTCCACCTTCAATTCTGTGATAATCAATCTTCAACACTACTACATTCAAGAAGACTTTTGCAGCAGTTCGTTGTTGATGCTTATACGATGATAGAGTCTCAGAGACTATCATTCATTCGCTTTAATCAAAAGAAATTGAGGGTAGATCTATACAACGGCTTGCAAGATGCATTTCTACGAGGCGACATAGAAGGTTCTTCATGCGGCAAACGGATCATTTTGCCTTCATCCTTCACAGGTGGTCCAAGGTATATGATCCAAAATTACCAAGATGCAATATCTATTTGTAATTGGGCAGGGTATCCAGATTTGTTTCTAACCTTTACATGTAACCCAATGTGGCCTGAGATCACTCGGTATCTAAGATACAAGAACCTTCGACCAGTAGACTCACCTCAAATTCTATCTCGAGTTTTCAATATGAAGCTTGAATATCTAATGAGAGATTTACGAGAAGGATGTTTCTTTGGAAATTCAAGGGCAGGTAACCATCTACTTGCATATATCAAATAATATTTTCCATGCAATTTGCAATTTTATCATCACTTACTGACTATGGCACTTTTGTTTCCATTTAGTAGTTCGAACTGTAGAATTTCAGAAACGCGGCTTGCCGCACGTTCACATCTTATTATTCCTCTACCGTGAAAATAAAGTGGACACTCCGTTGGATATAAACAAATACGTCAGTGCTGAAATCCCAGATAAAGATGCCTGCCCAAACCTACATGAAGTTGTCAAAAGCTTTATGCTCCACGGCCCCTGCGGTGCTGCCAACAGATCATCACCTTGCATGAAACATGATAAATGTGCTAAATTTTTTCCAAAAAAATTTGCTGAAAATACGACAGTAGATGAGGATGGCTGTGTCGTTTATCGGAGAAGGGACGACAAAAGAACTATTCTGAAAAATAACATTCCTCTGGATAATCGCTATGTAGTCCCATACAATCCGGTGTTGCTATTAAAGTACCATGCACATCTCAACATTGAAGTTTGTAATCAGTCGTCTTCAATCAAATACTTGTTTAAGTATATTAGCAAAGGAAATGACCGTGTAACGGCAGTACTCTGTGACGGAAACAATGAACAGTCCACACATAATACGGTAGATGAGATAAAAATGTATTATGACTGTCGTTACATATCTCCTTGTGAGGCATGTTGGAGGATTTTTTCATATGATATCCATTACAGATATCCACCAGTTGAGAGGTTGCATTTCCATTTTCCACAACAGAATTGTGTCACCTTCTTGGACTCCGATATCATTGAAGATGTATTGAATCATAGAAACAACTCTCAGTCAATGTTAACCTCTTGGTTCGAAGCAAATATTAACTACCCGGAAGGAAGAGGGTTAACTTTTGCAGAGTATCCAACTAGATTTGTTTTCCACTCTCAAGATAGAAAATGGAATCCCCGGAAACAAGGATTCTGTATTGGAAGACTGTACTATGTGCCTCAAACCACAGGTGAACTCTACTACTTGAGAATACTTCTAACAAAAATCAAAGGTGCAACTTATTTTGAGTATATCAGGACTGTAAACAGCATCACACATGGTACATTTCGAGAGGCTTGCTCTGCTATGGGACTACTAACAGATGACAGAGAGTTTGTTGAAGCAATAAAAGAAGTGTCTACTTGGGGAATGGGACAACATGTACGCAGACTATTCGCCAACATGTTAATCTGCAATAACATATCTCGCCCAGATATGGTCTGGGATGCAACCAAAGACATACTATCAGAAGACATTTTATATATACAGAGAAGGACCCAAGAAATTCCAGGTGCACATTTAGTCATGTTCCTGCTTCATAGTTTTCTTTTTATGTCTTCCCAATGTCTAATTATTTATGCCCTCTGATCAGCATTCTTATATTTTAATTGACTTTATTTATTCTGCTCTGTAAACACTCAAAAAAAATTCAGTGCACTAATTCACATAAGTATATTGTCCACAGTTTGTGACAACAAAGATTGCAACCTTTCTTTTCAAATACAATTACAGTAATTCTAGCATACTTAAAATCTGTACGATGTTGTACAGATACTTGGCACTTTAATGTATAATTTAGTAACATTAAATAGCCTTTTGTACTGAAATTCTTGAATCTGTATAAATAATCTGCATCATCAAACATTAAAAAAACATGTAATACTTCGTAGTAAATTGAATATGAATTCATTGTAAATTAATCTCTTCTATAAATTTGTTTATATTCAATATAATCCTGTACTTCAAAGTTTATAGCCCTGCTGTTCAGATATATTTTCAATATATTTTAAACTGTACAAATCTGTACACATAATGCACATATACTTATATCGTTTCTTCACATTACATTGCCTTATGTACTGCAATATTGGATTCCGTACAGTAATTCTGCATTTTTTTAAATTCAATAAACATATATGTTTTATTCAGTATAATCCAGTACATCAGAATTTACAGCCTTGGTGTTCAAATATAATTTGAATATATATTAAACTGTACAATTCTGTACACATAATCCACATATTCATATATCATTTGTTCAGATGACAGTGCCATTTGTACTACAATATAAGAATCTGTACAAATATTCTGCAATTTAATAAATTCAAAGAACCTATGTGTTTTATTCACATTACATTGCCATCCGTACTGATGTTTTCTATCAACGTTTTTCAGCTTCAACTATTTTTCTTATATTCAATTAAATGTAAGATGTTGTAATGACTTCGTTAGCGGTTACTCGTACTACTGTTTAACATTATTCCTCAACATTGTAGATTTGACACTCACAGATCACCAGATACAAACATATGCTTTGAGAGAGATAGACTGCATTTTACAGAGCAATGGAAGAGCACTTCATTTATTTCCTCCTATGCCACTTCCAGATTCAGATTCTGATGCCACTGCAAATCGTTTAATTGCAGAAGAATTGAATTACAATAGAGAAACACTTCTAGAAGAGGGAAACCGTTTACAAAGATTTCTTACAGATGAACAGAAAGATGTTATGTCTACCATCCTCTCTTCACTGAATACCAACTCAGGGGGGTTCTTCTTCTTGCATGGTTATGGAGGCACAGGTAAAACGTTCGTCTGGAGAGTATTAACATCATTGCTGCGAGCACAGGGATCAATTGTACTTGCAGTTGCATCGAGTGGAATAGCTTCACTAATGTTGCCTGGTGGACGAACATCGCATTCCAAGTTCCGTATTCCAATCTCCATTACTGAACAATCAGTTTGTAATATTCAGTAGGGGAGTGACGTAGCAGAACTTCTGCAATTGACTAAGCTCATCATTTGGGATGAGGCATCTATGATTCATAAATTCTGTTTTGAGGCTCTAGACCGTACTCTTAGGGACATTATGACTGTCAGGAATGATAATGCTCAGAATTTTCCATTCGGTGGATTAACAATTGTCCTCGGAGGAGATTTTAGGAAAATACTGCCAGTTATATCGGGAGGAAACAGATGTGACATTGTCTACGCAAGTGTGAAGTCATCGTTTCTTTGGCAACATTGTCGGGTGTTGTCTCTTACAAAAAACATGAGATTGCATAGTACTACTAGCACTCTTGATGCGGCTGTGTTACATGATTTTGCAAAATGGACCTTAGATATTGGTGAAGGTCGAATTGGAGAACCAAATGATGGTGAAGCACTCATTCCAATTCTGTCAATGTTTCTTCTTACAGACACTGTTAATGCCATGGCTGCAATCGTCAACCATACATACCCGGGTTTCCCTGGCAGACATGGAGACAGATCATATCTACAAGACCGTGCAATTTTAGCTCCAACCCGTGATGTCGTACAAGAAGTAAATGAATATATGTTGAGCCTCACTGGCGGTGAAAACAAATATTACTTCAGCTCAGACTCTTTTTGCAATGAAAGTTTTGATACAGACAAACCAGAAAATATTTACACATCTGACATGTTGAATTGTATAAACGTCTCTGGGTTACCAGCGCACAAAATTACACTTCAGCTTGGTGTTCCTATTATGTTACTCCGAAATGTGGACCAATCTGTTGGTCTGTGTAATGAAACTCGAATGATAGTAACACACTTGGGTGAACATGTTGTTGGCACTGAAGTATTAAATGGGTGTCATTCGGGAAATTCATCATTCATTCCAAGATTAACTATGACTCACTCTGATAGTAAATGGCCATTCAAACTACAAAGAAGACAATATCCTTTGACAGTTTCTTATGCGATGACTATTAATAAAAGTTAGGGTCAATCACTGTCTTCAGTTGGGCTTTATCTTCGGAAACCAGTGTTTTCTCATGGTCAATTATATGTTGCAGTGTCTAGAGTCACATCGGCTACTGGGTTGAAAATTGTAGTTGAAGGTACCAGTACTGAGTCCAACAGTTACACATAAAATATTGTCTACAAGGAAATCATTCAGAATTTGTCTTAGGTATCATTTCAAATTATTTCTATGTGCTTTATTCTATGCTGGAAAATTATTTTGTTTACTGTCATGGCGTTTTTACATGCTTAATATGTATTATTTGAACACTTACTTATTATGTACAGTCAGAAATATGTCACGCTCAATAACCACGCTGAATGAGATCAGCCCAGACGACGATGAAACACTACGAATACAAGTTTGTGTCCTCAACATGTGGTTCAATTCGTCTTCCAAATACTCCAATGAAGTTGTTGATGTTGATCTTGTACTCTGCGACATCCAGGTTAGTTTTCCTTACAACAATACATTACTATTTATTTTCACTATCTGTCACCTACGATGAGAACATTTATATATATATATATATAAATAATGTTATCATTCCTTGCAATTTGTAATGATTCCTCATTAACCAACGGTGAAACATACTATATGCAGGGAACCAAGATTCAATGTACCATTACGAATCGTCAACTTATCTCTAAGTACAAACAACTGTTGGTTGAGGGACTATGCTATATTGTACAGAACTTCCAAATAGCTTCCAATCTAGGAAGTTACCTCGCAACAAGACACCCGTGTCGAATCATGTTCACATCGACGATGTTTGTTCGTCCGTGTGAAGTACAACTACCTCTTTTTAGTTTTCATTTTACTTCGTTTGATGACATAATTCAGGACAAAGTCCCTGAGGAACATCTAATAGGTACATGTGGTTAATATGACCTATTTACACTACCTTTGACCAAGTTTTGTTAAATTAACATGCAAAATGTATTTCCCTTCAGCCAAATTTTTTTCACAAAAACATTGTTTCTATGTACTGTGATTTAGAAATAATTGGAGTCCTACGTTACTCACATCCAATGCAATCAATGGGCACTTCGAACCACAGAATGCAGATTGTTTTAGAAGATGACCGGTACTTTTTTTGGACTGATTTCATTTCACAACTGTATCAAAAAAAAACTACTAATTTACTCACTCTGTTTTATTTGCAGACGCTTGCAAATTACCTGCAGCTTATGGGGCAATTTTGCATTTGAAATGTCACAGTACATGGAAAACAACTCAGACCCCACTACCATATTGATATTACAGCTTGTCCGGGTTAAGAAATTTACGAGTATGGTTTCTTTCTATAGTTCATAATCTCAATCTATCAACTTGGTGTTTTCAAAATTGTGGTTTTAATGTACAAAAATATAATCCTGACTTCATACGGCTTTTAGCCTCTGTTCTTGTCACTACAACTGCTAATGCAACCAGGATTCTCTACAACCCAAACCTTCCACCAGTTGAGGACTTCAAAAACAGGTAACTGTGTATCTTACTTTTCTTTCGAAGTACAATATTTTATTTATCTCATCGTCAAAACTGTACTACCGACATTCTTTTAGTGTTTACTTACATTATTCTTGATCGGCTTTTTCTAGGCTTGCTGTGATAATAGCATCACCAGCACATACCACATCACCAACAACTCCCAACCAAACAATGGAAATACCATATTGGAATAACAAGACAACCATTTTAGATGTGAAAACCTGTCTAAAGGTTAGCAATATTCAATTCTTTCCCTTTTTTTGATTATACAATATTATTATGTGCTAACTATTGTCCTGTACAAAATACTATATTAACATGTAATTAATCTACTGCAGAGTAATAGGTGCTTAATTGCAGTTACAGTTCAGAAAATTCAAAGCACCCACAACTGGTTCTATGAATCATGCCAGTTGTGCATGAAGAAAGTGCAGATTATAGATGGAAGCATTTGCTGCATGTCCTGCAAGTCCTCACCTACAAGCATTATTCCAAGGTTTTCATGTATTCAATGCTGGAAAAATATCTTTTTATCATTATGATACTTCATTAAGCAGCACATTCAAAATGATACTGAAACTGTATTCATAATAACAATTGCAATAGGTTTAGAGTTCAACTAATGGTTACAGACAAGACAGACTCTTTTTCTGTGGTGTTGTTTGAAAAACATGTCATGCAATACATACAAAAAACAGCAGTGCAACTGAGAGCTAATTTGTTACAGGTAAATCCATATCCTTATGTCTTCTCTTTTAAAATTATTTGAAATATTTAAAATTACACTGACAATGGGTTTTTTTATTAGGACGATGACGAGTTTGGTTTCCCTCATGAATTGAACTTCTTCAAAAGCAGAAATTTTCTGTTGGGAATTGACCCGACAGATTATAATATTAAGAATCGTCATCGCCCATCTGAGAAAAACTGTTACAAAGTCATTTATATGAATGATAATGAGAAGTACATCAACCTCTTCAATGACGTCTTAGAACATAAACACGTCAGTCTGTATTTAATTCACGTTATCTATAAAACCAACAAGTCACAATACCTTACAATTTTCGTCAATAATATGCAGGCTTATCAAAGCAGTTCTTCTTCTACAGTAAGTATTGTAGATCATTATATGCAGGTAACTGTTTTTCAATTACATTACTATGTGTTTCTAAGAATGGATTTCAGATTATTGATATATTCCTTTTACATTTCCTCGTAGGCTCATCAAACAGTGGGGTCTTCTCTTGGCACTTTAAACACTGATACATGATTACATACTTCACCCTTCAACCCGTGTTCTACTAGGGTATACATATGTTATCTTCTATTACTCCTAGATTATTTCCATTACTATAACAACACAATGCATTACTGTTGTGCAATCTGATTTTTAAATATTTATAAATCATAGATGTACGTAGTTATTACATCTATGTGCTGATAAAAAATAGTCTACATATTCAGGTTGAGCAACTCTTTATTTCACTGCTTTTAATTGCTCTACTTTATAGTTTCAAGTTATTCTAACATGAAACCTCTCTGTAGAAAAATCTGTCGCGTTCTTTTGATATTGATAATGGTGTGGAAGATACTGTCCAGACATTTCCAGACATCGTGCCTACAACATGTCCATCTACTGATTTGCAGAGCATGCTGAAGGGATATATAAACAAGAGAACCAAAAAAACAGACTGAAAACTCATCCTGAAAATAGAAGGTAAACATACATCTATACTGATGAAATACTTCCCATTAATGTGATCATAATGCTTGAGGTTTTTGCTACTAGAAGTTAATGCTGTAGGTTTCTAATGCTGCACTGTTTCTTATATTTTTTACAGATTGCTTAGGTTGGTGATTTAATGCTGGACAATACTTCAATCTGGGAATTTTGTTGTATTCTGCATTTCCCAATATGTTGGAAGGTTTTCTTCACTTCTTGATTACTAATTTATCGGATTTTCATGGACTCAATAGATTTTGGTACAACATAAGTTTACTTTCATTTTATGGTGTGCATGATCATTATATTTTATTTGAGTTATTAGTTACATTTAGTTATACTAAATGTGACTTTACATTAATTATACCAGTGGATTGTTTTTTTTAGTAGTGGATCTTACATTTTCTGAGCAGTAGATTGAAGCATGTATTTTTCTTCAGTAGTGGAACATGTTTTCCCTGTAAGCAGTGTAACATTCAGTTTATTGGGTACTGGATCATGATTTTTCCAGTAGATCATTTTTTATAGTAGTGGATCATGTATTTTAGAGCAGGGGATCATGTAATGTATAAATTGGACATGCTAATCTCGTCAGACGGCCTACAATCCAAACATCGGGGCATAACGACTTCCAGTTTCCCTTTAGGGGCGACCATTTCTGATTTGAAGGTGATGTTTCTGTTGCATCTTCTTCATGTACTTCCCACCTCTAGGGTATTATTCATCAAAATTTCAATTTTTTTGTATAAAATGTTTGATCATATGCTTTTAAGTTTTTTTATATGATTACTTATAGGTGGGAACCTATGGGTCATCCTTTTGACACGCCAAACATTGGAAAACTGCAGCAACTATGTGAGGGTTTGGAAATCTGCCCACTAACCGCCTCTGCCCTCCCCAGCCCCTCCCCTCCCCTCCCCTCCAGCACAGCCAGCCCCTACCCCTCCCCTCCCCCCCAGTCCAGCAACTGCCTCTCCCCTCCCCTCCCCCCCTGGGAAACAGTTTCCCCCTACCATCACCCTCCCCTCCGCGCCCCTCCAGCTTCTCCAGCCCCTGCCCCTCCCCTCCCCTCCTGCCCAACCTTTCCCCCTAGCAACCCCCTACCCCCTGCCATCACCCTCTCCTCCCCTCCCCCTGCCTCCAACCTGCCCAGCTCCTCTCTCCCTCTCCCCTCCCCTCCAGCCTGCCCCAACTGAGAACATAACTTATTTCATTCTTCATGTTCAAGAATTATTCAAATTTCTAACAATCAGATTGTTTAATGACAGGGTCATTGACACAAAATTGAGGAGAAGACACCATCATGGAAGACTGCAGCAAGGGTATATTTTCAAGAATTAGGTATTTTTTTCAATTATTCGTTTATTTTACTAGTATTAAATGTGAGATGTCATTCATTTTTTACACTGCATGTACTCTCATTAAAGTAGTGGATGTTTTTGACCTTAAACCTAGGGCTGAACCTGTTGTTTTATCCATTAAGGCATGTCGTTTTTTTGTTTGAGGGAAGTGGGGCCTGGTGGGGGAAGCGGTTGGGCAGGGGGGGAAGTGGTGGGAGAAGGGGCTGGGCAGGGGGGGGGGGGGGGGTTGTTGGAAGATGGGGCTGGAGGGGGGGGGGGTCTGCTGGAGGGGCGGAGGAGCTGGGGCTGGGGGCTGGGGGCTGGAGGGGGGGGGGAGCTGGGGGGACTGCTGGAAGGGGGGGGATGCGGATAGGGCTGGAGTGGGGGGGGGGGGAGCTGGGGGCTGGAGGGGGGGGGGGGGCTGGGGGGACTGCTGGAAGGGTGGGGGGGGATGCAGATGGGGCTGGAAGGGGGGGGTCTGGGGATGGGTCTGGAAAGGTGGGGGGGAGCTGGGGATGGATCTAGAGGGGGGGGGTGGCTGGAGGGGAGAGGAAGTGGCTGGAGGGGGGGAGTCCTGGGGGCTGGGGGCTGGAGGGGGGGGGGCTGGGGGGACTGCTGGAAGGGGGGATGCGGATGGGGCTAGAGGGGGGGGGTTGGGGGGACTGCTGGAAGGGGGGGGATGCGGATGGGGCTGGAAGGGGGGGGGGGTCTGGGGATGGATCTGGAGGGGGGGGGGGTGGCTGGAGGGGAGAGGAAGTGGCTGGAGGGGGGGAGTCCTGGGGGGGATGGATTTGGAGGGGGACGAGTGCTGGCTGTTAAGGAGTCCGCTGTAACAGTAAAATTGGATTTCTTACAACTACTAATATTTCATCTATTCATAATATTTTTGTATTTTCATCACTGTCTTTTATATTCATTACATCATTGGAGTATAAATGAATATTTTTTCAGTTTTATTTACAATTTTTATCTTATTAAAACACATTGCATTTGTTGCTGTCATATGAAAATAGGTAAACATCAGAATTCTGAAGTATTTTTCTTTTTTAATCAGTATATACTTTACACTGAACCAAATTCTCTACTTTGTTTTTCTCAGATATTATTAATTGTTGTAGGGATTGACATCACTATCAACCAACATCCAGAAGTGTTGGTCCAGTGCAGCAAAACCACACAACATTCGTGCTAGGCTATTATTGTGACAACTCATATTTCTGAATTACACACCATACCATGGGAAGATATAACCAGGAAAACTGAAAAAATAGACTGATATATGCTGCTTCAAACACAAGGTAACCATATATATTCACATGGTAACCTTATATATTCACTGTTTCTGTTATTTTATTTATTGTTTTCAGATTTACATTTGTAGTGCAAAACATATTACATTATATAGATTAAATAAAATTCATTTAAAATGCATTCTACCGCTCATTTTCTATTTTGATTTTATTATTATATCCTCTGTCATGTAAAATACCACTGTACCCAAAATTTTTCCGGTTTTCAAGCTATAAAATATTATTTTTCTAACTGTTAGAGGGGGGGGAGCTGGGGATGGGGCTGCAGGGGGGGGGGCTGGGGGGACTGCTAGAAGGGGGGGATAGTGCTTCTATTATGCATTGGTTATAACCCACCAGCAGTTGGGTTTGCTGATTTATGAAACCAAAAGAATGATGTAATTGCATGGTATTTGATAAACAAGCATTAATCATTTATTTTCAACATTGTTTCTTAATTTTTCTTTCCTCTATTGTTTATACTGGTAATAGATTACCATGGATTTATTCTACTGCATAAATTCAGTGAATTTATGCTACTGCATAAAATCTTATGCTACTGCATTACCATGGATTTATTCTACTGCATAAATTCAGTGAATTTATGCTACTGCATAAAATATTATGCTACTGCATTTACCATAATTCTTATGCTACTACATAAAATCTTATGCTACTTCAATTGAATTCTTATGCTACTGCATTACCATAATTTCAGTGAATTTATGCTACTGCATTTACTCATCCATGCATTACCATTTCAGGTATGAAAAATTAGATTACCACCTATTTATTTTATGACTTATCATGAATGAAGCAATCCAGATTATATCATTCTTGATGGACATATTCTTCCATTATCTGGGTAAGGTATAATCTGATGAATATTAGGAAACAAGTTTTTTCACTTCCCTACTATCCTTATCATTGTTTCATCCTTCAGAGAATTTAGGCTACTGCATAAATTCTTATGCTACTGCATTTACCATAATTCATATGCTACTGCATAAATTCTTATGCTACTTCAATTGAATTCTTATGCTACTACATTTCCATAATTTCAGTGAATTTATGATACTGCATTTACCATGAATGTTTGGGATACATTATATATATAATTTGGGAATAAATTTATAAATTGTATTTAAATTTACTGACTGTAGTGATTTTGTTATAGATTTGATAAAGAGTTATTATTTTGAGATGCTGGAATATAAATATCAGGTAAATAATGTTCACAAACTATTTATTTAGTAACCTAGGTTCTTTAGGAGACCATAAATAAAGTAGGAAGTTTTTATTTCATTATTTTTTATAATGTCAAATTGTGTCATATCAATATGCTTTATCAAAAATTTACAATAAGTTTATTGCGATTTTTCCAATATTATCTTATTTTTATTGGTCCATGTTTCTAATTCCAATTGGTTAGGGGCACAAATCTAGATACTGCTCTGCCTACCCAGGATGGGTGAATGTCTCCATTTATGGGAACTAAAATCTGGATACCGCTCTGTCTACACAGGATTTATCTCCTTCCATGCATGCTATAAAAACAGAAACCCAGGTAAGTGTTTATTTTCACTATCTTTTATTTTGATTACATCATCACATTAGACAATACTGCCTTTTGCAGTATCATTTTCACTGTATCATTTAAACACAATTCAGTTTTCTATCTCAATTTTCAATTTTTAAACCTGGAATTACTTATTCAATAATAACTTTTCTATGTATTTTTTGCAACTAATTGATTTAATTCATCTCTTAATTTACATAAACCTATTGACATCGCTGATATATACCCCACAGCGAAACTGATCGACGCATACAAGGAACGGGAGAGGGAGTGAATGAGGCTGAATGAGGTCTCCAATGGCGGAGGAATCAGCGCCGAAGGAGAAACCGATGATGGTGGTGGTGATGGATGAATGATATCACAGCGTGTACGCTCTGGGGTGGACGCTTGATCACTTCTTCGTTCCTTTCACTTCCAATCCCCCTTTCAATCTCGCCGTTATCCATGACAAACCTTTTATGAAACTGTTCTTCTTATCAATGAATTATTTCCACTTAATTTATGTTACTAATTACTAGTCATTGTATAGTTAACAACTTTCCCAGTTTCATTTATTTTTTCAAAATATTTTATTGCCTCTATAAAAGAAGTGAACCATATCGTCTGGAGAACGCATGAACTAAGAACTTTGTTATATCACCGTGCAAGTGCACGGGCGAGTACTAGTTGTATGACATGTTGAGAAAGGAAAATGTTTTTGAAGTAGAAAGGATATTTTCCTCAAGAATGGAGATCAAGAGTTTTATCAAAATTATTTTCCATCTAAGATAATATAGGGTTATATTTATATGCCTATTATTATATGGATTTGATTATATTGTGATGGAAATATTTTTATGTACTCCTTTATCTTATATGAATTGTTTTATGATGTCACGATGTTTAAGATTCCCATTTTTATTACATGGGTTATGCTATGATGTATGTTTTATGATTTTGTGGCAAAAATAAGAATGGTATCATTATGAGATGGGTGGGACCTATATCTCCCTCCAATGCATTGGGTAAATATTTTATATCTCATGATATAGACATGGCTGGAACGACATGTTAAACCGGTTCAGCGAAACGGGACTGAAACGAGGAGTGAACTCAGTTCAGAAATGGACTTTGTCCACTAAGATAGTATTGGAAATGAGTCTTGACTAACCAGAAATGATTCTCTATGATTATGTGTGTATGCCACAAAGTTTCATGTTTTAAGTTATGATTATTGGGATTACATTTCACTACTATGATTTATCTTATGTTATGAAATTATGATTTCTTTTGCAAGTTAAGATTTCCAAAAGTTATGTTATTATGTATATGATGTGATTGATATTTTTTTTGTTTACCATTACTGAGCTTTTGAGCTCACCCTTTTGTATATTTTATTTCCCCAGGTCAGGAAGAAGGTTATTAAATAGGATATGCCAAAAAGGGACTCTAGATATGATGAAATAAATGGGAGGCAGAGTAGATTCTTTATGAACCAGTTGTTTATGTTTCCCAGTTTCTAAAGACTCTATACCTATATGGTCCTTTCCTGGTTTTGTTATATGTTGTAATAAGTGTTCTTAAATTCTGAAGTAATGACAATGTATGTAAAGTATGGGTCGTTATAGTTGGTATCAGAGGAAAGGTATAGTCAACCTTTGAAAACTAGGATGTGAAAGCCTTAGTAAGAATCCTGTGGATAAGTCTAAGCATAGAACACAATCTTAGTGTTTTAGAAATGGCCATGAACAACCTATGATAAGACCTTAAGTGTGAAATTTTATTCTTGATTATGTGGTTTTCCTATTATAATCAGTGTTTCTCACACTATTCTTCTTGGTTTTAGTTAATGGATGGAACCCGAAGGAACCATGTTAAATGCGGAATGCGACGGGCAATGTAATGATTGTCCCCTGAGCAACCAAATGTTATGGGAGCTGGAATGAAAAATCTTGTAGCCATGCTCACACAACTTTCTCAAGCTATGAATCATGCAGGACTTCCAAACTAGAAAAGGAAGGAGCAACATTCTGTTGAATCCTTCATGAGGCAGCGTCCACCTTCTTTCAGTGGGTCTACCGATCCATTAGTTGCTAAAAAATGGATTAGTACTACTGAAAAGATATTTTCAGTTCTTCAATGTTCTGAACATGATAAAGTCATCCTAACAGTGTATCGTTTGGAAGGAGATGCTGATCAATGGTGGAATCTTATTAAGAATACGAGGCAAAGGGATGAAATTAAGTCCATGGAATGGGACGAGTTCAAGAACTTATTTTTCAATAAGTACTTCCCTCATTTTCTCCGAACAATGATGGAGAAAGAGTTTCTTGAACTGAAGCAAAAGGATGATGAATCTATTGGTACTTATGAAGCAAATTTTACAAGACTTGCAAGGCACGCTTCTGGTATTATTATCCAACCTGAGAGTAAGGTCGATCGATTCTTTAGTGGCTTAAAACCAAGTCTTCTAAGGGCGTTAGCCATAAGGGACTTCAATAGCTATGAGGAAATCATTCAATGTGCACTCAAAGTCGAGATGGATATTGGAGTAACCCATCAGTCATATGGGTTTGATAAGAAGAGGAAAATGGAATTCAAAGGAAAATCTAAAGAGAACACTGAAAAGAAAATGAGCTTTCCCTTATGCTCAAAGTGTGGAAAAAAACATGGAGGGAGTTGTCTTAAAGGGACAAGTAAATGTTTCAAATGTGGAAAGGAAGGTCATCAGGCATTTGAATGCCGCAATGATGGGAAGAATATGTCTAGTGATGCAAACAAAGGAAGGGACACAGAGAATGAACCTACTACACTTCAATGTTTCAAGTGCAAGGAGATGGGGAATTATGCCAATCAATGCCCAAATCCAATGGTTGATGATGATGGTCGACATCCACAAACTCTTAAGGCTAAAGACAATGGAAAGTCACATGCAATTTCTATAAGTTATGTGGAGTACGATAATGATGTGGTGAAAGGTACACTTACCATCCACTCTAAAGTAGAAAATGTTTTATTTGATTCTGGATCCACCCACTCCTTTATTTCTGAAGAATTTTCTAAGTATATCACCGTGTTACCTCAACAGTTAGATGTTGAGTTAGCTGTGACAACCCCTAATGGCACAACAGTCACATCAAAAGTTTATAATTCTTCTCCGATTGAAGTTTGTGGGAAAGTGCTTCCTGTAAATCTTTTGATCCTTCCTATAGTGGAATTTGATGTGATTCTTGGCATGGATTTTCTTTCTCTACATGGAGCTCATATCAATTGACAAAGAAGGGAAGTCGCATTTCATATTCTAGATCAATCTATGATCATCTATCGATGCAAGGATGAACATAACCTTCCAGTGGAAATTTCTTCCATTTTATGGGTATTGATTCCACTAAATTAAGGTTATTTATCTCAAATGGTTGGTGAGAAAATCACGTTTAAGAATATGCCCATTGTATGGGAGTTTGATGATGTCTTTCCAGAGGAATTACTGGGTCTCCCACAAAATCATGAAGTTGAGTTTTCAATAGAACTCGTACTAGGTGCTTTACCTATTTCAAAGACACCTTATAGAATGGCCCCAATTGAGTTGCAGGAATTGAAGAAGCAACTCCAAGAGAATCTTGATAAGGGGTTCATATGCCCTAGTGCGTCACCTTGGGGAGCACCTGTTCTGTTTGTTAAGAAGAAATATGGATCAATGAGAATCTGCATTGATTATTGAGAACTTAACAAGATCACTATCAAGAACAAATATCCTCTCCCATACATTGATGACTTATTTTACCAACTACGAGGAGCTCAATACTTTTCCAAGATTGATCTTCGTTCAGGGTGTCACCAATTAAGGGTCAAAAGGGAGGATATACCAAAGACGGATTTCCGTACAAGGTATGGACACTATGAATTTATAGTGATGCCATTTGGTCTTACTAATGCCCATACTATCTTCATGGATCTGATGAATAGAGTCTTTAGAGACTATCTTGATCAGTTTGTGGTATTCTTTATTGATGATATTCTTGTATATTCAAAGAGAAAGGAAGAACATGAAGATCACTTGAGAATTATATTCAAGACCCTGAGAAAGGAGAATCTTTATGCCAAATTTACCAAGTGTGAATTTTGGCTTCAAAAAGTTTCATTTTTGGGTCACATAATCTCAAAAGAGGGGATATCTGTGGATCCAGCAAAAACAGAGGTTATCGAAAGATGGTCGAGACAAACAACAGTGACTGAGATACGAAGTTTTCTTGGTTTGTTGGGATATTATCGACGTTTTGTGAATGATTTTTCACGATTATCTAATCCACTCACCATGTTGACTCAGAAAGGAGTTAAGTTTGTTTGGACGGAGGAATGTGAAGACAATTTCAAGGAATTGAAAAGAAGGTTAACCAGTGCACCTGTGCTCACACTGCCTTGTAGTGCAGAAAGGTTTGTGATCTATAGTGATGCATCCAAGAAGGGTTTGGGGTCTGTTCTTATGTAAAATGATATGATGATAGCTTATGCCTCATGACAGTTGAAAATACATGAGAAAAATTACCCAACTCATGATTTGGAGTTAGCTGCGATAATCTTTGCATTAAATATTTGGAGGCATTACCTTTATGGTGAAAGGTGTGATATTTATACTGATCATAAAAGTTTAAAGTATATTTTCACACAAAAGGAGATGAATATGCACCAAAGAAGATGGTTGGAGCTGATTAAGGATTACAACTGCTCAATTCATTACCACCCTGGGAAAGCAAACAAGGTGGCAGATGCATTAAGTCGACAAGACCATGCCATTTAATCCATGATGAGGATCACAAAAGATCCAATATTTATGGATTTACAAAGGATGGATCTTGGAATTATAATGAAAGGGGAAAAATCGTATCTTTCTCAAATGAATGTTCAACTATCTATACATGTAAATATTAAAGAGGCACAGAAATAAGATTTCGAGTTACAAAAGAATGTGAGAAATGTTCCTGAATTCAACCTTGATTGTGATGGGATAATAAAGTTCAGGAATCGGGTTTGTGTTCCTCCCATCCCCGAATTAAATAAGGAGCGGCTGGATGAGGCTCATAGTTCTTCATTCTCAATTCATCCTGGAAGCACGAAGATGTATAGAGACCTGAAAGAGTACTTCTGGTGGGATGGAATGAAAAGAGATGTTTCTGAATATGTCTCTCGATGCTTGGTTTGTCAGCAAGTTAAAGCTGAGAGATAGAAGTCTAAGGGGATGTTAAAACCATTACCCATACCTGAATGGAAATGGGAAAATATCATTATGGACTTTGTCACAGGACTTCCTAAAACATCCAAAGGCAATAATGTTATCTGGGTCATAGTTGATCGTCTTATAAAGTCTGCACACTTCATCGCTATTAGAGAGGATTTCTCTCAAGATCAGCTTGCCAGGATATATGTGAAGGAAGTGGTAAGATTTCATGGAGTACCACTTTCTATTATATCTGATCGGGATCCAAGGTTTACCTCAAAGTTTTGCCGATGTCTTCAGCATACTCTGGATACAGAGTTGAGTTTCAGCACTGCTTATCATCCTTAGACAGATGGTCAGTCTGAGAGAACAATTCAAACTCTAGAAGATATTTTGAGAGCTTTCTCTATGGATTTCAAAGGTGGTTGGGATCAACACCTACCTTTGGTGGAATTTTCTTATAATAATAGCTTTCACTCTAGTATTCAGATGGATCCTTATGAAGCTCTTTATGGAAAGAAATTCAGGACTCCAACTTGTTGGGATGAAGTTGGGGAAAGAAAGCTATTAGGACCTGATATTGTTGAAGAGATGGTAGAAATGGTCTGATCTATTCAACAACACATAATAGCATCTCAGAGTGGACAAAAAAGTTATGATGACAACTGAAGAAAAGACCTAGAGTTTGAAGTGGGTGATAAAGTGTTCTTACGAATATATCCCTGGAAGAGGGTCATGAGATTTGGAAAGAAGGGGAAGTTGAGCCCTGGATATATCAGTCCTTTAGAAATACTGGATCATGTTGGGAAGGTAGCTTACCGATTAGCGCTTCCACCGAATCTCTCTCAAGTTCACGATGTGTTCCATGTATCTCTCCTGAGAAAGTACATACCTGATCCTTCACATGTACTCAGCTCAGAAGTTGTACCGCTGGAGCAAGATCTTTCTTATGAAGAACAACCGATAGAGATTCTGGATCATAGTGAAAAATTCCTACGAAACAATACCACTCGCTTGGTGAAAGTTTTATGGAGGAACCACCAATTAGAAGAAGCTACATGGGAGCTTGAGGATATGATGAGGGAGAGGTATCCTCATCTGTTTGTTACAAAGTGACGAATTTCGAGGGAAAAATTCATTTTAAGGGGGGTACAATGTAACACCCGAGACTTTTATGAGAAATATTTTGTTTTTATGTTAAATAAATCATCAAAGGAATCTTTCACTGCACGCAATCGCGACCTTCCTCGATAGCGTGTGTAGTACGCAATATCGAGTTCCACTAAACAACGATATATTATTATAATATTATAAACTAGCCATTATGAATAGTATTAACTGAATTTTATATTTTACAACATTATTATTCATCTTACACATTTTCTAGAACATGGTAAGAGAACAAAATAATTTTTTTGGGTAAAATAAGTATTTATCAAAAAATGCAGTTTTGCCGCCTTTTGATGGCGCACCCACATTAAATCTAGTTTCTGACACATTTATAAATTCAATTTGACAAAATAAAATTCTTCTTTTGAATCAGGATATAAAAATTAACTTTGGATAAATTTTTGATATTTTTCTGATAACTTTCATATTTTGATGAATAGTAAAAATACGCTAATTTTTAATTAAAAACAACTTTTTTCATTGAGATAATTTATATGGTTAAATTATAATATTTAATGGTTTTAAAGTATAGATAGAATATATTTTTACCATTTAATATAATTTATGTCATTAGCATTAATTTCACATTGAATTCATAGGTAAAAGCATTTCAATCTTTGGCAATGATTTAATTTCTAAAACCTGTTTTCTTAACAACAGGATTTATTTTAAATTAATTACTGCAACTTATATGTTTTGAATTTTGAAAAATGGATTCCATATTCAGAATCAGTGGGTCCAAATTATGTTAATAGACTACGTTTTATTTTTGGGCATTATGAATAGTAACTACGGTAAATTTTATTTACCATAGTTGAAGGTAAATCGGGTAATTAAGGGTAAATATATGATTATAAAATTACCCTAACACCTAAAAAAATCTTATTGGATGACTAAAAGTTGACTCATATCACCTAAGGGTCGGATTAGATTCATTTAATAGAATTTTGTTCATGAAAATAATTTAATTATTATTAAAACCAAAGAATGTGACAACATGTCACTTTCTTAAATCTTATAAGTATAATAATTTTAATTTGGGGATAAACTTAATGAAACTTTATACATGAATAGTCTCCAGAAATATAATACAATTATCTACATCATAGAAATTTATTTAAAATTTTTAGGGATTAAATAATTATCATTAATTATGACACAATAGTGATGTTAAAATTATTTTATTAATTAAAATATTAAAATAATTATTATATGAACTATTTAATGTGATCCACTAATTTTATAGATACATATGACATTTTATTAATCTATTAAAGCTTTTAGTTCGAACATATCCTCTGTATATATTTTATTTAAATTCAAATAAATGAATAGTGTCAAAATTGACACTATTGTTATTTTATAAAAATAACATATTATAAAATTGTTTAAAAATCACAAAAATATTTAAAAATTATAAATTAAATTTTATATGGTCAAAAATGTCATAAAGTGTCAAAGTATGGAAAATTCACAACACATATGTAATTATTGTTAATAATTTAAAATTTAGAATATTATTACCACAAATAAAATTAAATTGATAAATAAGGATAAATCAAGTTGGTAATGTTTAAAATAAATTCCTAACATGTCTAAATTTTATTGGTTGATGAGATTACAACCCTATATCATCTAATCTTTGGATTTGAGTCATTTTGGAAGTTTTTAAGTGGGGTTGGGATTTAATATAAATAAATATTTCTTATATTTCCAAAGGTGCCCCTCTCCTCCCTTATAAAAGGTCACCTCCTCCCTATACTCCTCACACCAATTTGAGCCTTCAAGCTCGGCCAAACCCTACCCATTTCACTTACCCACTTCCCTAGAATCATCCTAGAGGTTTTGGTCTTCTTCATAGACCAACCCTAGTGCCCTAAGAGGAGGTTAAGAAGAGGCGCGTCAAAAAGAGGTAATATCCATTACCGATCCTTTCCAAATTATTTCTTCTTCAACATCTTCTTATTTATTTGTTTCATTATGAAGTAATAACATCAGTATCACTCATATACTGATATGTTATTATAAGTATGAAACAACCCTATTTCAACATCTATCCATCCTATGGAAAACGAAATCACCGCGCGTGCGTACGTACGGAATACCGTCTCCACGCCGTGGTGTAATCTATTTTCCCCCACCACCTTACTTGTATGGGTATAATGGTGTAAATAATTACTATATATTATTATTGTAAAGTGATATTGATTCTGAAATAGTATACATACACTCCAATACAATTCCACGATTATGGGAACGATATCATCGCTCGTGCGTACGTACGGAATATCGTCTCCACGATGTGATGCGATTCGTTCTACATGATCTTCATTGAATAATGATTATATAAATGAATTGAATGAATAAATACGATATATAGAACATTAATACCATTCTGGAAATGATGTATCTATAACCTAAAGAGAAGAATAAGAATTTATTCGACAAAACACGCATAAGAACAAAAAGTTATAAACACCCGAATAACAAGTAGCAATGAAATATTACTACTAAGAAGATAAGAATATGACCATATATGATATCATAACAATTATTATGATTCTGGAATAAGTAAATAACATTATTTTAATCATTATACAGGAGGTTCAGACACTTAGGAGGCAAATCAGACCTAAGGTAAGGGAAAATATCACAATCTCATTTTTATCCGAGATTGTTTATACTTTGGTATTTACTGGGGTGTATTTTATCATCCACATCCATGTTTCCTCAATAGGTAATATTATTTCCATCCATCTACAATTGTGTAAATCCAATTTTACCCTTCGGTGAGTTTTTAGTAAAAGATATGAAAGGAATCTTTTGTCGTTTTTCGTACGAGGTACTTTTTGACTTTTCTGACAAAAGTACGAGAAGAATGTTTTTTTAACATATACGGAATGAATGTATTTTTAAAACATTATTTCCAAGAATCTTCCTTTACAAGTTTTAAAGTTTATTTTTAATCAACTTCTTTTAGTTTAAAATTGTATGACATGTTGAGAAAGGAAAATGTTTTTAAAGTAGAAAGGATATTTTCCTCAAGAATGGAGATCAAGAGTTTTATCAAAATTATTTTCCATATAAGATAATATAGGGTTATATTTCTATCCCTATTATTACATGGATTTGATTATGTTGTGATGGAAATATTTTTATGTATTCCTTAATCTTATATGAATTGTTTTATGATGTCACAATGTTTAAGATTCCCATTTTTATTACATGGGTTGTGCTATGATGTATGTTTTATGATTTTGTGGCACACATAAGAATGGTATAATTATGAGATGGGTGGGACCTATATCTCCCTCCAATGCATTGGGTAAAGATTTTATATCTCATGAGATAGACATGGCTGGAACGGAAGGTTAAACCGGTTCAGTGAAACAGGACTGAAACGAGGAGTGAACTCGGTTCAGAAATGGACTTTGTCCACTAAGATAGTCTTGGCAATGAGTCTTGACTAACAAGAAATGATTCTCTATGATTATGTGTGTATGCCACAAAGTTTCATGTTTTAAGTTATGATTATTGGGATTACATTTCACTACTATGATTTATCCCATGTTATGAAATTATGATTTCTTTTGCAGGTTAAGATTTCCAAAGGTTATGTTCTTATGTATATGATGTGATTGATATTTCTTTTTTTTTTACCCTTACTGAGCATTTGATCCCACCATTTTGTATGTTTTATTTCCCCAGGTCAGGAAGAAGGTTATTAAGTAGGATATTCCAAAAAGGGACTCTAGATATGATGAAATAAATGGGAGGCAGAGTAGATGCTTTATGAACCAGTTGTTTATGTTTCACAGTTTCTAAAGACTCTATACCTATATGGTCCTTTCCTGGTGTTGTTATATGTTGTAATAAGTGTGCTTAAATTCTGAAGTAATGACAATTTATGTAAAGTATGGGTCGTTATAGTTGGTATCAGAGGAAAGGTACAGTCAACCTTTGGAAACTAGGATGTGAAAGCCTTAATAAGAATCCTAAGGATAAGTCTAAGAATAGAACACAATATTAGTGTTTTAGAAATGGCCATGAACAACCTATGATAAGACCTTAAGTGTGAAATTTTATTCTTGATTATGTGGTTTTCCTATTATAATCAGTGTTTCTCACACTATTCTTCTTGGTTTTAGTCAATGGCTGGAACCCGAAGGAACCGTGTTAATGCGGAATGTGACGGGCAGTGTAATGATTGTCCCCTTGAGTAACCAAATGTTATGGGAGCTGGAATGCAAAATCTTGTATCCATGCTCACACAACTTTCTCAAGCTATGAATCATGCAGGACTTCCAAACTAGCAAAGGAAGGAGAAACATTCTGTTGAATCCTTCATGAGGCAGCGTCCACCTTCTTTCAGCGGGTCTACTGATCCATTAGTTGCTGAACAATGGATTAGTACTACTGAAAAGATATTTTCAGTTATTCAATATTTTGAACATGATAAATTCATCCTAGCAGTGTATCGTTTGGAAGGAGATGCTGATCAACGGTGGAATCTTATTAAGAATACGAGGTAAAGGGATGAAATTGAGTCCATGGAATGGGACGAGTTCAAGAACTTATTTTTCAATAAGTACTTCCCTCGTTTTCTCCGAACAAATATGGAGAAAGAGTTTCTTGAACTGAAGAAAAAGGATGATGAATCTGTTAGTACTTATGAAGAAAATTTTACAAGACTTACAAGGTACTCTTCTGGTATTATTATCCAACCTGAGAGTAAGATCGATCGATTCTTTAGTGGCTTAAAACCAAGTCTTCTTAGGGAGTTATCCATAAGGGACTTCAATAGCTACGAGGAAATCGTTCAATGTGCTCTCAAAGTCGAGATGGAGATTGGAGTAACCCATCAGTCATATGGGTTTGATAAGAAGAGGAAAATGGAATTCAAAGGAAAATCTAAAGAGCACACTGAAAAGAAGATGAGCTTTCCCTTATGCTCAAAGTGTGGAAAGAAACATGGAGGGAGTTGTCTTAAAGGGACAAGTAAATATTTCAAATGTGGAAAGGAAGGTCACCGGGCATTTGAATGCCACAATGATGGGAAGAAGATGTCTAGTGATGAAAACAAATGAAGGGACACACAGAATGAACCTACTACACTTCAATGTTTCACGTGCAAGGAGATGGGGCATTATGAAAATAAATGCCCAAATCCAATGGTTGATGATGATGGTCGACGTCCACAAACTCTTAAGGCTAAAGACAATGGAAAGTCACATGCAATTTCTATCAGTGATGTGGAGTACGATAACAATGTGGTGAAAGGTACACTTACCATCCACTCTAAAGTAGAAAATGTTTTATTTGATTCTGGATCCACCCACTCCTTTATTTCAAAAGAATTTTCTAAGGATATCACCATATTACCTCAACAGTTAGATGTTGAGTTAGCTGTGACAACCCCTAATGGCACAACAGTGGCATCAAAAGTTTATAATTCTTCTCTGATTGAAGTTTGTGGGAAAGCGATTCCTGCAAATCTTGTGATCCTTCATATAGTGGGATTTTATGTGATTCTTGGCATGGATTGGCTTTCTCTATATGGAGCTCATATCAATTTCCAAAGAAGGGAAGTCACATTTCATATTCCAGATCAATCTATGATCGTCTATCGATGCAAGGATGAACATAACCTTCCAGTGTAAATTTCTTCCATTTTATGGGTATTGATTCCACTAAATGAAGGTTATTTATCTCAAATGGTTGGTAAGAAACTTGAGATTAAGAATATTCCCATTGTACGGGAGTTTGATGATGTCTTTCCGGATGAATTACCGGGTCTCCCACCAAATCATGAAGTTGAGTTTTCAATAGAACTCGTACCAGGTGCTTTACCTATTTCAAAGACACCTTATAGAATGTCCCCAATTGAGTTGCAGGAATTGAAGAAGCAACTCCAAGATAATCTTGATAAGGGGTTCATACGCCCTAGTTCGTCACCTTGGGGAGCACCTGTTCTGTTTGTTAAGAAGAAATATGGATCAATGAGACTCTCCATTTATTATTGAGAACTTAACAAGATCACTATCAAGAATAAATATCCTCTCCCATGCATTGATGACTTATTTGACCAACTACGAGGAGCTCGATACTTTTCCAAGATTGATCTTCGTTCAGGGTATCACCAATTAAGGGTCAAAATGGAGGATATACCAAAGACGGCTTTCTGTACAAGGTATGGACACTATGAATTTATAGTGATGCCATTTGGTCTTACTAACGCCCCTGCTATCTTCATGGATCTGATGAATAGAGTCTTTAGAGACTATCTTGATCAGTTTGTGGTAGTCTTTATAGATGATATTCTTGTATATTCAAAGGGCAAGGAAGAACATTAAGATCACTTGAGAATTATATTTAAGACCCTACGAAAGGAGAAGCTTTATGCCAAATTTACCAACTGTGAATTTTGGCTTCAAAGAGTTTCATTTTTGGGTCACATAATCTCAAAAGAGGGGATATCTGTGGATCCAGCAAAAACATGGGTTATCGAAAGATGGTCGAGACCAACAACAGTGACTGAGATCCGAAGTTTTCTTGGTTTGGCTGGATATAATCGACGTTTTGTGAAAGATTTTTCACGATTATCTAATCCACTCACCAAGTTGATTCAGAAAGGAGTTAAGTTTGTTTGGACAAAGGAATGTGAAGAGAATTTCAAGGAATTGAAAATAAGGTTAACCGGTGCACATGTACTCACACTGCCTTGTAGTGGAGAAAGGTTTGTGATGTACAGTGATGCATCCAAGAAGGGTTTGGGATGTTTTTTTATGCAAAATGATATGGTGATAGCTTATGCCTCACGACAGTTGAAAATACATGAGCAAAATTACCCAACTCATGATTTGGAGTTAGCTATGGTAATCTTTGCTTTAACGATTTGGAGGCATTACCTTTATGGTGAAAGGTGTGATATTTATTCTGATCATAAATTTTTAAAGTATATTTTCACACAAAAGGAGCTGAATATGCACCAAATAAGATGGTTGGAGTTGATTAAGTATTATGACTGCTCAATTCATTACCACCCTGGGAAAGCAAACAAGGTGGCAGATGCATTAAGTCGATAAGACCATGCCAGTTTATCCATGATGAGGATCACAAAAGATCCAATATTTATGGATTTACAAAGGATGGATCTTGGAATTATAATGAAAGGAGAAAAATCATATCTTTCTCAAATGAATGTTCAACCATCTATACATGTGAAGACTAAAGAGGCACAGAAAGAAGATGTCGAGTTACAAAAGAAGGTGAGAAATGTTCCTGAATTCAACCTTGATTATGATGGGATAATAAAGTTCAGGAATCGGGTTTTTGTTCCTCCCATCCCCAAATTAAAGAAGGAGCTGCTGGATGAGGCTCATAGTTCTTCATTCTCAATTCATCCTGGAAGCACGAAGATGTATAGGGACCTGAAAGAGTACTTCTGGGGGGATGGCATGAAAATAGATGTTGCTGAATATGTCTCTCGATGCTTGGTTTATCAGCAAGTTAAAGCTGAGAGACAGAAGTCTAAGGGGATGTTACAACCATTACCCATACCCGAATGGAAATGGGAAAATATCACTATGGACTTTGTCACACGACTTCCTAAAACATCCAAAGGAAATAATGCTATCTGGGTCATAGTTGATCGTCTTACAAAGTCTGCACACTTCATCACTATTAGAGAGGATTTCTCTCTAGATCAGCTTGCCAGGATATATGTGAAAGAAGTGGTAAGATTGCATGGAGTACCACTTTCTATTATATATGATTGGGATCCAAGGTTTACCTCAAAGTTTTGGCGAAGTCTCCAGCATACTCTGGATACAGAGTTGAGTTTCAGCACTACTTATCATCCTCAGACAGATGGTCAGTCTGAGAGAACAATTCAAATTCTAGAAGATATGTTGAGAGCTTGCTCTCTGGATTTCAAAGGTGGTTGGGATCAACACCTACCTTTGGATGGATTTTCTTCTAATAATAGCTATCACTCGAGTATTCAGATGGCTCCTTATGAAGCTCTCTATGGAATGAAATGCAGGACTCCAACTTGTTGGGATGAAGTTGGGGAAAGAAAGCTATTAGGACCTGATATTGTTGAAGAGATGGTAGAAAAGGTCCGATCTATTCAACAACACATAAGAGCAGCTCAGAGTGGACAAAAAAGAAATGCCGAAAACCGAAGAAAAGACCTAGAGTTTGAAGTGGATGATAAAGTGTTCTTACGAATATCTCCCTGGAAGAGGGTCATGAGATTTGGAAAGAAGGGGAAGTTGAGCCCTAGATATATCGGTCCTTTCGAAATACTAGATCATGTTGGGAAGGTAGCTTACCGATTGGCGCTTCCACCGAATCTCTCTCAAGTTCACGATGTGTTCCATGTATCTCTCCTGAGAAAGTGCATACCTGATCCTTCACATGTACTCAGCTCAGAAGTTGTACCGCTGGAGAAAGATCTTTCTTATGAAGAACAACCGATAGAGATTCTGGATCGTAGTGAAAAATTCCTACGAAACAAGACCACTCGCTTGGTGAAGGTTTTATGGATTAAACCACCAATTAGAAGAAGCCAAATGGGAGCTTGAGGATATGATGAGGGAGAGGTATCCTCATCTGTTTGTTACAAAGTGATGAATTTTGAGGGCAAAATTCATTTTAAGGGGGGTAGAATGTAACACCCGAGAATTTTAGGAGAAATATTTTGTTTTTATGTTATATAAATCATCAAAGGAATCTTTCACTGCACGCAATCACGACCTTCCTCGATAGCGTGCATAGTACACAATACCGAGTTTCACTAAACAACGATATATTATTATAATATTATAAACTAGTCGTTATGAATATTATTAACTGAATTTTATATTTTACAAAATTATTATTCATCTTACACATTTTCTAGAACATGGTAAGAGAACAAAATAATTTTTTTGGGGTAAAATAAGTATTTATCAAAAAATGAAGTTTTGCCGCCTTTTGATGGCGCACCCACATTAAATCTAGTTTTTGACACATTTATATGTTCAATTTGACAAAATAAAATTCTTCTTTTGAATCAAGATATAAAAATTTACTTTGTATAAATTTTTTATATTTTTCTGATAACTTTCATATTTTGATGAATAGTAAAAATATGCTAATTTTTAATTAAAAACAACTTTTTTCATTGAGATAATTAATATGGTTAAATTATAATATTGAATGGTTTTAAAGTATATATAGAATATATTTTTACCATTTAATATAATGTATGTCATTAGCATTAATTTCACATTGAATTCATAGGTAAAAACATTTCAATCTTTGGCAATGTTTTAACTTCTAAAACCTTTTTTCTTAACAACGGGATTTATTTTAAATTAATTACTGCAACTTATATATTTTGAATTTTGAAAAATGGATTCCATATTCAGAATAAGTGGGTCCAAATTATGTTAATAGGCTACTTTTTATTTTTGGGCATTATGAATAGTAACTACAGTAAATTTTATTTACCATAGTTGAAGGTAAATCGGGTAATTAAGGGTAAATATAAGATTATAAATTTACCCTAACACCTGCCAAAATCCTATTGGATGACAAAAATTCAACCCATATCACCTAAGGGTCGGATTAGATTCATTTAATAGACTTTTTTTCATGAAAATAATTTAATTATTATTAAAACCAAAGAATGTGACAACATGTCACTTTCTTAAATCTTATAAGTATAATAATTTTAATTTGAGGATAAACTTAATGAAACTTCAAACATGAATAATATCCAGAAATATAATACAATTATCTACATCATAGGAATTTATTTAGAATTTTTAAAGATTAAATAATTATCATTAATTATGAAACAATAGTGATGTTGAAATTATTTTATTAATTAAAATATCAAATAAATGGGTTTAAAATATTAAAATAATTACTATATGCACTATTTAATGTGATCCACTAATTTTCTAGATACATATAACTTTTTATTAATCTATTAAATCTTTTAGTTCGAACATATCATCTGTATATATTTTATTTAAATTCAAATAAATGAATAGTGTCAAAATTGACACTATTGTTATTTTATAAAAATAACATATTATAAAATTGATTAAAAATCACAAAAATATTTAAAAATTATAAATTAAAATTTATATGGTCTAAAATGTCATAAAGTGTCAAATTATGGAAAATTCACAACATATATGTAATTATTAATGATAATGTAAAATTTTGAATATTATTACCACAAATAAAATTAAATTGATAAATAAGAATAAATCAAGTTCGTAATGTTTACAATAAATTCCTAACATGTCTAAATTTTATTAGTTGATGAGATTACAACTCTATCTCATCTAATATTCAGATATGAGTCACTTTGTAAGTTTTTAAGTGGGGTTGGTATTTAATATAAACTAATATTTCTTATATTTCCAAAGGTGCCCCTCTCCTCCCTTATAAAAGGGCACCTCCTCCCTCTCCTCCTCACACCAATTTGAGCCTCAAATCTCATCCAAACCCTACCAATTTCACTTCCCCACTTCCATAGTATCATCCTAGAGGTTCTGGTCTTCTTCAAAGACCAACCCTAGTGGCCTAAGAGGAGGTTAAGAAGAGGCGCGTCAAAAAGAGGCAATATCCATTACCGATCCTTTCCAAATTATTTCTTCTTCAACATATTCTTATTTAGTTGTTTCATTATGAAGTAATAACATTAGTATCACTCATATAATGATATGTTATTATAAGTATGAAACTGTTGGAACCAGGTTTTTCAAAGCATGATTTGGTGTATGGTTTGTGTTTGTTGTCAATCCTCAGTGGAAGTTCCGAATGTGTTCCAGCAAAGTGATCATACAGTTCAAGCAGACAACAGTTTTGAAGGTGGCGCTGTTTCCCAGTGTTTGCCAAATTTTTGGGCCTCAAAATCGGAAAATGAAGACATGGATTGTCTGCAAAAGGAGCTTCGCAGAAAACGGAAGTGGTGCGCGAAATATAAGAGGCTTGCGCGAAAAACTTAAGTTAGGCGCAGAAAACAGCGGGATGCGCGAAATAGTTTTTTCGCGCAAACAGTGTTTCGAATTCAGAGAGGCGAAAAATGGCAAAGGCATGGGCTGCGCGGAAAATCAGGGATGTGCGCGAAATACTTAAGTTGGGCGCGAAAAACAGCGGGATGCGCGAAATAGTTTTTTCGCGCAAATGCTGTTTCAGAATCAGTTTGGGGAAAGATGGCAAAGGCATGGGCTGCGCGGAAAATAAGGGTTGTGCGCGAAATACATAAGCTGGGGGAAAGATTACGCGCCAGATGAGAGATTTTCCGCGCCGAAGGGGATTTTGAGCGCAGTGGTCTCAGTCGCCTATAAATATGAGGTGACCCCCTTCATTCGTTTTGTTGGAAGACTTAGAGAAGATTCGAGGTCTGATGCGCGAAAAGGATCGCGTAAAGGAGCTTGCGCGAAATATTTGGAGTTGCGCGAAAAAGGGGATTTTTGCGCGAAATATTTTTCCGCACCAAAAGAAAATGTTGCGCGCAATAGGATGATTTTGCGCGCAAATGGTTGATGTCTCGCATATTTCTCAATAAGGTTTGTCTGCACATTTTGGTTATCCAGTTCAGTGGTTCTGTGCGTTCTAGTGCATCTCTTCCGGACTTCGATGCAAGCAGAGTCTCGTGCTGAGCAGAGGCAAAGACTTCAATGCAAATTTATTGAAGAGACCTACACGTCTATAAACTGAGTGAGACTTCACCAACGGCAGTGAGCCAGGGGGAGTCAACGGGAGTGACCCGAGGGACGCAGTGAGCTATCCCTGAACAATTGTAAAGGCAGTGAGCCTGGGACATAGTTTCTGTACCCGAACATTTGTATCCGCAGCTAGTGAAGCATAGTGGATTTAGGTACGACCGGCAACCTGTCGGCGTATGCTCCTTGGACGTAGCCCTTAGTGGTGAACCAAGTAAAAATGACTGTGTCTTCTCTGTGCATGTGAATGTTTTCATTTTGATCGTAATCATCATACAGGTTCAACAAGTTCCTACCAACGTGGGAACAAGATCCAACAAAGTAGAAGAAAAAGTGGTCACCCTGATTCACCCCTCCCCTCTCAGGGTGTCCCGGGGTCCTTCAAGTGGTATCAGAGCGTAAAGGTTGCTGGTGTTGAATCTGACCTTCTTCATCATGGAAAACGCCGTCAATGTCAGGGGAGTCCCTCACTTCGATGGAAGCAATTTCCAGATCTGGAAGAACAGAATGAGATCTCATCTAAGATCTCTTGGAATGGAAGTTCTTTTTTCTACCATGCAAGGAATACATGTCACTGATCCAACAGGTCTGGCTATGACTGAAACAGACAGGAAACTTCTTGATGCAGATGCTAAAGCACAGAATGCTCTCACTGCTGCCCTTTCTGATCAGATTTACCTGAAGGTGATGAATTGCACCTCAGCAAAATCTATGTGGGATAAACTTGAGAATATTTATGAAGGTGATAGCAAAGTGAAGGAGGCGAAACTACAAGTGCTACACAATCGGTTTGATGATCTGAAGATGCATCCAGACGAGAATGCAGACTCTTTCTTCAATCGAATTACTGAAGTGGTTGGAGCAATTCGGGGTCTAGGAGAAGAAATCAAAGACATTGATATTGTAAAGAAAATATTAAGAAGACTTCCACCTCTGTATAATGCGAAGGTGTCAGCTCTTGAGGAAAGAGATCTTTCCAAACTTTCTTTAGATGACTTACTGAGCAGTTTGGTAGCATATGAAATGAGAGTCAAACCAGAAGATGCTACAACTCGGGTGAGCAAGGAAATGGCATTCAAGGCCATGGATAAATTGAAAATCTCAAAGGATAGTAGCGGTGATGATGATGAAGAGAAAGAAATTCTTTCTCTCATTGCAAAGAAGTTCCAGAAGGGGAAAGGGAAATTCAAAGGGAAGTTACCTCTCGCATGCTTCCGTTGTGGAAAAGTTGGGCATATTGCCTCTCAGTGCTTGAAGAATATCAATGATGATGACAGTGAAGATGAAAACTTCAAGAAGCCTCAAAGAAGGTTCTTCAAAAAGGGAGACTTCAAATCTGGTAAGAAAATGCAAAGGAAGAGTTTTGTCTGTGAAGAGGAAGAAGATGACAATGAATTCTGTGATGAAGAAGAACCAGAATTCAAAACTGGGAACCATGCTTCTATGATGGCCACTGTTGAAAAGTCAGAAGATACTGATGGTGAAAAACAACTGAGAACTTGTGTAGATCCTGAGGTGCAACTTAAGGATGCAGTTAGTAAGCTTAAGATTAAATGTAAGAGCTGCAATAAGTGGAAATCAATTGTAGAAGAATCAACTGAATATGTTGATCAACTTGAAGCTGAAATTGAACGACTGGAAGAATTTGTGAAGGTACAGTCTAAAATAATTGAAAGCAATGATGATGCAGTTGATCTGAAGCTGAGAGTTGAAGAGCAAGCAAAGGTCATCAATGACCTCACATCCAGACTGGATGAAAAATCCAAGACTGTTGAGGGTCTTGAGGAGGAAGTAGTTACTCTGAGGAGTAAAATGGAGACAGAATTAGTTCCAAAAGAATCGAGGAAGAAAATACAGTTCGGAAGATTCTCAGATGCAGAATTACTTGCAAGAGCCAAGTGTGGTTCAGATGGGGTTGGAAAAGTCTTGAGTGATCAAAGACCTGCTTGCATGGGAAAGAGTGGAATTGGCTGTGAGGCTGAGTCATCAACTGCTGGAAGTGCAAAGATCCAAAAGAAAGATAAGATGGAAGTTGAACATGTTGAAATGTTACCTAGAGTGCTGAAAAAGGAACCCTCAATCCAAACTAAAAGGAGACCTGAAAATTATCCTCAAACTTTCAAAAATGGCAGACAGTCTTGCTATTCTCCCAAGGAAGAAGCTATGAGGAAAAATTCAAGTGAGAAGACATTTCTTCTCATGAAGTGTCAGTTCTGTGGCTATCTGGGCCATACCATGTCCTATTGTGAAGAGGCAAGAAGCTATCTGAATGGAGAAGATATAGATGCTCAACAAAGGAGAATAATTTCATATCCTAATTCTTATAGAAGAAATAATTTCTATGGATATTGTTTTCATTGTTCTAACTTTGGTCATAAGGCCATTAATTGCAGGCAGAGAAGGGACATTGACACCTCATACAGAAGTTCCAGACATGTCAAGTCTCGTCAGCAAGACGATGTTTCTCTTTCAAACAGGTTCTCACCTCTTAAAGAAGACTTTGACTATGAAGAACCTGGGTTTGCGGAAGAGATAGTTGAAAGGCCATCAGTTCTATATACTCAATCTAATGTCTCATGGAAGGAAAGGAGGAAGATTGAGAAATCAAACCTTGCAGAGGTAGCTCTCAAAGCCACAAAGAACAACAGTACCTGGATTCTCGATAGCGGTTGCTCATCTCATATGACAGGTAATGCCGGTCTACTTACAAATATCATAAAGAATGTTGATGGTACAGTAAGATTTGGTAATGATGGGGCTCTGAAAATCAAAGGGAGTGGAAGTACCAAATTAGCTAATGGAGAACTAAAGAAGACTGAAGTCCTTTACGTAGATGGCCTACGTCATAATCTCCTCAGCGTGAGTCAACTCTGTGACTCAGGACTTGTTGTTACTTTTAATCAGAAAGGCTGCACTATCAAGGGAAAAACTGGCAATTCTCTCATGAAGGGATGCAGAACAGAAGGAAACTTGTATCAGGTTGATAGTGAAGAGAATGTATGTTACATGACTGTTGAAGAAGAAAACAATCTGTGGCATCGGAGATTGGGACACATCAATCAACAAGACATGGAGAAAATATCAAAATTGAGTATTGTCATGGACATTCCCAACCTGAAGCGTGAGCGTGAAAAATCCTGTGATTCTTGTATTCGTGGGAAGCTGGTCTGCAGTTCATATCGGCCAAAGAAGAAAAAGGCATCTCACCTTCTTGATCTGATTCATACAGATGTTTGTGGTCCAATAAATGTTGTCGGAACTCATGGAGAAAGGTACTTTGTCCTTTTCATAGATGATTACAGTCGAATGGCATGTGTGATGGTCATTCACCGGAAACGACAGGTCCTTGACTGCATGAAAACATATCGGCGAATCGCCGAGAATGATACTGGACGAACAATCAAAGTGCTGCGATCTGACAATGGAGGAGAATACACGTCCATTGAATTTGAAAATTATCTGGAGAAGCATGGGATACAACATGAGGTAGCTGCTGTGAGAACTCCACAACAAAATGGAGTTGTTGAACGAAGGAATCGACAGGTGAACAACATGGCACGAACTATGCTGATTGAGAGTCGTATTCCACGACATTACTGGAAAGAGGCTGTTCAAGCTGCAGTGTACATTCAGAATCGAACAGGACTTTATATGGGTGAGACAAAGACACCATATGAATTGTGGCATGGACGGAAGCCTTCTCTAAAATACTTTCGTGTCTTTGGAAGTAAGTGCTTCATCAGGAACAAAGAAGGAAATCAGGGGAAATATGGTGACAATGCAGATGAAGGAATCTTCCTCGGTTACTCAATGAACAGCAAAGCCTACAAATGTTTCAACAATCGTTTGGGAAGGATTGTGGAAAGCAATGATGTTAAGATAATTGAAGAGAAAACCACAAATGCTTCACGGACGTCATATGCTGATGTGATCGAAAGTCATGAAGAATTTGAACATGAAGAACCTACAAATGCAGAAATAGAGGAAGCTGTTCAAAACACTCATCAATCACATGATGATGTTGACTCAGAAGAAGAATCTGAAGAAGAAACTATGGCTGAAGAGAATACTACTGAACCTCGCAGGAGAAATCGAAGAGCTGAGATTGATCCATCCAACATAATTGGGGATAGGAGTGCACCCACTCAAACCAGAAGGATGAGGAATACCACACAATCTGCATTTCTATCAGTTGTAGAGCCATCCTCCTTCGAAGAAGCTGCAAAAGATGAATCTTGGGTGAAAGCCATGAATGATGAATTAGATCAGATTGATAAGAATCAGACATGGGATCTTGTCCAGAGACCCGAAGGTCACAATGTGATTGGTACCAAATGGATCTTCAAAAATAAGTTTGATGAGCATGGAAGTGTCATCAGAAACAAGGCACGACTGGTATGTAAAGGATACTCTCAGATTGAAGGCATTGATGTTGAAGAAACCTTTGCTCCAGTGGCTAGACTGGAGTCAATAAGGCTTTTCCTTGCCATGGCACTCCAAAGAGGATATAAAGTATATCAAATGGATGTCAAGACGGCATTCTTGAATGGTGTACTCGAAGAAGAAGTCTACATTGAACAACCAGTGGGCTTTGTCTTGGGTACCGATGAAACAAAGGTCTGCAAACTAAAGAAAGCTCTATATGGTTTGAAGCAGGCACCACGGGCGTGGTACTCACGGCTAGATTCATATCTCAAGAAGTTGGAATTCAAAAGAGGAGGAGTTGATCACAATCTCTATGTGAAGAATTCTCCAAAAGATCAATTCATGGTTCTTGTCTACGTTGATGATATCATATTTGGTGGCAGTAGGAAGAAATCAGTGGATGAATTTGCCAACCACATGAAATCAGAATTTGAAATGTCTATGATTGGGGAGCTCACATATTTCTTGGGGCTGCAAGTTATTCAAAAGAAGGAATACACATTCATTTCTCAGGAAAAATATGCAAGAGAGCTGCTGAAGAAGTTCAATATGCAAGACTCCAAACCAATGTCAACTCCGATTGCAGTTGGAACTAAACTTGGAAAGCATGAGGATGGGAACTCTGTTGATCCCACCATGTACAGGAGGATCATTGGCAGCCTACTGTACCTGACAGCGACAAGGCCAGATATTGTCTTTGCAACATGCCTTGCGGCCCGGTTTCAGAGTAATCCAAAGGAGGAACATGTAGCAGCAGTAAAAAGAATCATGAGGTACATTCAAGGTACACATAACTTCGGGTTATTTTTTGCTGCAGGCAGAGACAGTGAATTATCAGCATTTTCTGATGCTGACTGGGCTGGTGATGTTGTAGATAGAAAGTCCACAAGTGGTGGAGCTTTCTATATTGGGCAGAAATGTGTTGGCTGGTTGAGCAAGAAACAAGAAAGTACTTCTCTTAGTACTGCTGAAGCTGAATATATATCCGCCACAAAAGCATGCACTCAACTTCTTTGGATGAAGCAGCAGCTAACAGATATTGGTGATAAGGTGCAGCAACCAATGGTGATTTATTGTGATAACAAAAGTGCAATTGATCTTACGAAGAATCCGGTTCAGCATTCTCGTACAAAACATATTGAAATACGGTATCATTTTATCAAAGAAAAGGTTGAACAAGGCGTGATTAAAATGGATCATGTTGGAACAAATGAGCAAGTGGCTGATATCCTAACCAAGACATTGTCCGCGGCTGTGTTCGAGAAGCATCGGTTGAACCTCGGTGTTCGACCACCTCCTACTGCATAAGGAGGCTCCGGAAGTCCCCTCTCCCCTTGTGTTTTGACTGTTTTTATCTGTTTATGGCTGTGATGCAGGTTTATGGGGGAGATACTATCCAGGGGGAGTATGGCTTGAGCTGAACGTTGAACAAACTTTTCGGTCTTTGGTTTTATTGTCAATGGGGGAGAAAGGAATAAATTCACGGCAAGAGAATTCAAGGCAAGAAATTCACGGCAAGAAATTCACGACAAGAAATTCATCTGTGATGGAAGTGTAAGATTGTGATGAGAAGTTTAATAAGGATAACATCGGGCGTCATGGAGAATTTCAAAACACTAAGACCCAATTCAAGCTTCCTCTCTTGTTTTCTACACCGAGCATTGCTCACGTAGACTTAGAGTGTTGGCTGAGTTGATTCTTGCGTTTTGGATTTGCTCATGGTTGGAGATCTATTGAATTTATTCTGATTGCCAACAAACCCAAAGGGGGAGATTGTTGGAACCAGGTTTTTCAAAGCATGATTTGGTGTATGGTTTGTGTTTGTTGTCAATCCTCAGTGGAAGTTCCGAATGTGTTCCAGCAAAGTGATCATACAGTTCAAGCAGACAACAGTTTTGAAGGTGGCGCTGTTTCCCAGTGTTTGCCAAATTTTTGGGCCTCAAAATCGGAAAATGAAGACATGGATTGTCTGCAAAAGGAGCTTCGCAGAAAACGGAAGTGGTGCGCGAAATATAAGAGGCTTGCGCGAAAAACTTAAGTTAGGCGCGGAAAACAGCGGGATGCGCGAAATAGTTTTTTCGCGCAAACAGTGTTTCGAATTCAGAGAGGCGAAAAATGGCAAAGGCATGGGCTGCGCGGAAAATCAGGGATGTGCGCGAAATACTTAAGTTGGGCGCGAAAAACAGCGGGATGCGCGAAATAGTTTTTTCGCGCAAATGCTGTTTCAGAATCAGTTTGGGGAAAGATGGCAAAGGCATGGGCTGCGCGGAAAATAAGGGTTGTGCGCGAAATACATAAGCTGGGGGAAAGATTACGCGCCAGATGAGAGATTTTCCGCGCCGAAGGGGATTTTGAGCGCAGTGGTCTCAGTCGCCTATAAATATGAGGTGACCCCCTTCATTCGTTTTGTTGGAAGACTTAGAGAAGATTCGAGGTCTGATGCGCGAAAAGGATCGCGTAAAGGAGCTTGCGCGAAATATTTGGAGTTGCGCGAAAAAGGGGATTTTTGCGCGAAATATTTTTCCGCACCAAAAGAAAATGTTGCGCGCAATAGGATGATTTTGCGCGCAAATGGTTGATGTCTCGCATATTTCTCAATAAGGTTTGTCTGCACATTTTGGTTATCCAGTTCAGTGGTTCTGTGCGTTCTAGTGCATCTCTTCCGGACTTCGATGCAAGCAGAGTCTCGTGCTGAGCAGAGGCAAAGACTTCAATGCAAATTTATTGAAGAGACCTACACGTCTATAAACTGAGTGAGACTTCACCAACGGCAGTGAGCCAGGGGGAGTCAACGGGAGTGACCCGAGGGACGCAGTGAGCTATCCCTGAACAATTGTAAAGGCAGTGAGCCTGGGACAGAGTTTCTGTACCCGAACATTTGTATCCGCAGCTAGTGAAGCATAGTGGATTTAGGTACGACCGGCAACCTGTCGGCGTATGCTCCTTGGACGTAGCCCTTAGTGGTGAACCAAGTAAAAATGACTGTGTCTTCTCTGTGCATGTGAATGTTTTCATTTTGATCGTAATCATCATACAGGTTCAACAAGTTCCTACCAACGTGGGAACAAGATCCAACAAAGTAGAAGAAAAAGTGGTCACCCTGATTCACCCCTCCCCTCTCAGGGTGTCCCGGGGTCCTTCAGAAACAACCCTATTTCAACATCTATCCATCCTATGGAAAACGAAATCACCGCGTGTGCGTACGTACGGAATACCGTCTCCACGCCGTGGTGTAATCTATTTTCCCCCACCACCTATCTTGGATGGGTATAATGGTGTAAATAATTAATATATATGATTATTGTAAAGTGATATTGATTCTGAAATTGTATACATACACTCCAATACAATTCCACGATCATGGGAACGATTTCATCGCTCGTGCGTACGTACGGAATACCGTCTCCACGATGTGATGCGATTCGTTCTACATGCTCTTCCTTACATAATGATTATATAAATGAATTTAATGAATAAATATGATATATAGAACATTAATACCATTCTGTAAATTCTGTATCTATAACCTAAAGAGAATAATAAGAATTTATTCGACAAAACACGCATAAGAACAAAAAGTTATAAACACCAGAATAACAAGTAGCAATGAAATATTACTACTAAGAAGCTAAGAATATGACCATATATGATATCATAAAAATAATTATTATTCTGGAATATGTCAATAAAATTATTTAAATCATTATACAGGAGGTTCAGACACTTACGAGGCAAATCAGACCTAAGGTAAGGGAAAATATCACAATCTCATTTTTATCCGAGATTGTTTATACTTTGGTATTTACTGGGGTGTATTTTATCATCCACATCCATGTTTACTCAATATGTAATATTATTTACATCCACCTACAATTTTGTAAATCCAATTTTACCCTTCGGTGAGTTTTTAGTAAAAGATATGAAAGGAATCTTTTGTCGTTTTTCGTACGAGGTACTTTTTGACTTTTCTAACAAAAGTACGAGAAGAATGTTTTCTTAACTTATACGGAATGAATGGATTTTTAAAACATTATTTCAAATAATCTTCCTTTAAAAGTTTTAAAGTTTATTTTTAATCAAATTCTTTTAGTTTAAAATTGTATGACATGTTGAGAAAGGAAAATGTTTTTGAAGTAGAAAGGATATTTTCCTAAAGAATGGAGATCAAGAGTTTTATCAAAATTATTTTCCATCTAAGATAATATAGGGTTATATTTCTATCCCTATTATTACATAGATTTGATTATGTTGTGATGGAAATATTTTTATGTATTCCTTTATCTTATATGAATTGTTTTATGATGTCATGATGTTTAAGATTCCCATTTTTATTACATGGGTTATGCTATGATGTATGTTTTATGATTTTGTGGCACACATAAGAATGGTATCATTATGAGATGGGTGGGACCCATATCTCCCTCCAATTCGTTGGGTAAAGATTTTATATCTCATGAGATAGACATGGCTGGAAAGGCAGGTTAAACCGGTTCAGTGAAACAGGACTGAAACGAGGAGTGAACTCGGTTCAGAAATGGACTTTGTCCACTAAGATAGTCTTGCCAATGAGTCTTGACTAACAAGAAATGATTCTCTATGATTATGTGTGTATGCCACAAAGTTTTATGTTTTAAGTTATGATTATTGGGATTACATTTCACTACTATGATTTATCCCATGTTATGAAATTATGATTTCTTTTGCAGGTTAAGATTTCCAAAAGTTATGTTCTTATGTATATGATGTGATTGATATTTCTTTTGTTTACCCTTACTGAGCATTTGAGCTCACCATTTTGTATGTTTTATTTCCCCAGGTCAGTAAGAAGGTTATTAAGTAGGATATTCCAAAAAGGGACTCTAGATATGATGAAATAAATGGGAGGCAGAGTAGATGCTTTATGAACCAGTTGTTTATGTTTCCCAGTTTCTAAAGACTCTATACCTATGTGGTCCTTTCCTGGTGTTGTTATATGTTGTAATAAGTGTTCTTAAATTCTGAAGTAATGACAATGTATGTAAAGTATGGGTTGTTATAGTTGGTATCAGAGGAAAGGTATAGTCAACCTTTGGAAACTAGGATGTGAAAGCCTTAGTAAGAATCCTAAGGATAAGTCTAAGCATAAAACACAATATTAGTGTTTTAGAAATGGCCATGAAAACCTATGATAAGACCTTAAGTGTGAAATTTTATTCTTGATTATGTGGTTTTCCTATTATAATCAGTGTTTCTCACACTATTATTCTTGGTTTTAGTCAATGGCTGGAACCCGAAGGAACCGTGTTAATGCGGAATGCGACGGGCACTGTAATGATTGTCCCCCTGAGTAACCAAATGTTATGGGAGCTGGAATGAAAAATCTTGTAGCCATGATCACACAACTATCTCAAGCAATGAATCATGCAGAACTTCCAAACTAGCAAAGGAAGGAGCAACATTCTGTTGAATCCTTCATGAGGCAGCGTCCACCTTCTTTCAGCGGGTCTACTGATCCATTAGTTGATGAACAATGGATTAGTACTACTGAAAAGATATTTTCATTTCTTCAGTGTTCTGAACATGATAAAGTCATCCTAGCAGTGCATCGTTTGGAAGGATATACTGATCAATGGTGGAATCTTATTAAGAATACGAGGCAAAGGGATGAAATTGGGTCCATGGAATGGGACGAGTTCAAGAACTTATTTTTCAATAAGTACTTCCCTCGTTTTCTCTGAACAAAGATGGAGAAAGAGTTTCTTGAACTGAAGCAAAAGGATGATGATTCTATTGGTACTTATGAAGAAAATTTTACAAGACTTTCAAGATACTCTTCCGGTATTATTATCCAACCTGAGAGTAAGATCGATCGATTCTTTAGTGGCTTAAAACCAAGTCTTCTAATGGAGTTAGCCATAAGGGACTTCAATAGCTACGAGGAAATCGTTCGATGTGCTCTCAAAGTCGAGATGGAGATTGGAGTAACCCATCAGTCATATGGGTTTGATAAGAAGAGGAAAATGGAATTCAAAGGAAAAAATAAAGATCACACTGAAAAGAAGATGAGCTTTCCCTTATGCTCAAAGTGTGGAAAGAAACATGGAGGGAGTTGTCTTAAAGGGACAAGTAAATGTTTCAAATGTGGAAAGGAAGGTCATCGGGCATTTGAATGCCGCAATGATGGGAAGAAGATGTCTAGTGATGAAAACAAAGGAAGGGACACACAAAATGAACCTACTACACTTCAATGTTTCATTTGCAAGGAGATGGGGCATTATGCAAATCAATTCCCAAATCCAATGGTTGATGATGATGGTCGACATCCACAAACTCTTAAGGCTAAAGACAATGGAAAGTCACATGCAATTTCTATCAGTGATGTGGAGTACGATAACAATGTGGTGAAAGGTACACTTACCGTCCACTCTAAAGTAGAAAATGTTTTATTTGATTCTGGATCCACCCACTCCTTTATTTCTAAAGAATTTTCTAAGGATATCACCATATTACCTCAACAGTTAGATGTTGAGTTAGCTGTGACAACCCCTAATGGCACAACAGTCGCATCAAAAGTTTATAATTCTTCTCCTATTGAAGTTTGTGGGAAAGTGCTTCCTGCAAATCTTGTGATCCTTCCTATAGTGGAATTTGATGTGATTCTTGGCATGGATTAACTTTCTCTACATGGAGCTCATATCAATTTCCAAAGAAGGGAAGTCACATTTCATATTCCAGATCAATCTATGATCCTCTATCGATGCAAGGATGAACATAACCTTCCAGTGTAAATTTATTCCATTTTATGGGTATTGATTCCACTAAATGAAGGTTATTTATCTCAAATGGTTTGTGAGAAACTCACGATTAAGAATATTCCCATTGTACGAGAGTTTGAAGATGTCTTTCCGGAGGAATTACCGGGTCTCCCACCAAATCGTGAAGTTGAGTTTTCAATAGAACTTGTACCAGGTGCTTTACATATTTCAAAGACACCTTATAGAATGGCCCCAATTGAGTTTCAGGAATTGAAGATGAAACTCCAAGAGAATCTTGATAAGGGGTTCATACGCCCTTGTGCGTCACCTTGGGGAGCACCTGTTCTGTTTGTTAAAAAGAAAGATGGATCAATGAGACTCTGCAGTGATTATTGAGAACTTAGCAAGATCACTATCAAGAAAAAATATCCTCTCCCACGCATTGATGACTTATTTGACCAACTAAGAGGAGATCAATACTTTCCCAAGATTGATCTTCGTTCAGGGTATCACCAATTAAGGGTCAAAAGGGAGGATATACCAAAGACGGCTTTCCATACAAGGTATGGACACTATGAATTTATAGTGATGCCATTTGGTCTTACTAGTACCCCTTCTATCTTCATGGATCTGATGAATAGAGTCTTTAGAGACTATCTTGATCAGTTTTTTGTAGTCTTTATAGACGATATTCTTGTATATTCAAAGAGTAAGGAAGAACATGAAGATCACTTGAGAATTATATTGAAGACCCTGAGAAAGGAGAAGCTTTATGCCAAACTTACCAAGTGTGAACTTTGGCTTCAAAGAGTTTCATTTTTGGGTCACATAATCTCAGAAGAGGGGATATCTGTGGATCCAACAAAAATAGAGGTTATCGAAAGATGGCCGAGACCAACAATAGTGACTGAGATCCGAAGTTTTCTTGGTTTGGCTGGATATTATTGAAGTTTTGTGAAAGATTTTTCACGATTATCTAATCCACTCACCAAGTTTACTCGGAAAGGAGTTAAGTTTGTTTGGACAGAGGAATGTGAAGAGAATTTCAAGGAATTGAAAAGAAGGTTAACCAGTGCACCTGTACTCACACTGCCTTGTAGTGGAGAAAGGTTTGTGATCTACAGTGATGCATCCAAGAATGGTTTGGGATGTGTTCTTATTCAAAATGATATGGTGATAGCTTATGCCTCACGACAATTGAAAATACATGAGCAAAATTACCCAACTCATGATTTGGAGTTAGTTGCGGTAATCTTTGCATTAAATATTTGGAGGCATTACCTTTATGGTGAAAGGTGTGATATTTATACTGATCATAAATGTTTAAAGTATATTTTCACACAAAACGAGCTGAATATGCACCAAAGAAGATGGTTGGAGCTGATTAAGGATTACGACTGCTCAATTCATTACCACCCTGGGAAATCAAACAAGGTGGCAGATGCATTAAGTCGACAAGACCATGCTAGTTTATCCATGATGAGGATCACAAAAGATCCAATATTTATGGATTTACAAAGGATGGATCTTGGAATTATAATGAAAGGGGAAAAATCTTATCTTTCTCAAATGAATGTTCAACCATCTATACATGTGAAGATTAAAGAGGCACAGAAAGAAGATGTCGAGTTACAAAAGAAGGTGAGAAATGTTCCTGAATTCAACCTTGATTGTGATAGGATAATAAAGTTTAGGAATCGGGTTTGTGTTCCTCCCATCCCCGAATTAAAGAAGGAGCTGCTGGATGAGGCTCATAGTTCTTCATTCTCAATTCATCCTGGAAGCACGAAGATTTATAGGGACCTGAAAGAGTACTTCTGGTGGGATGGCATGAAAAGAGATGTTGCTGAATATGTCTCTCGACGCTTGGTTTGTCAGCAAGTTAAAGCTGAGAGACAGAAGTCTAAGGGGATGTTACAACCATTACCCATACCCGAATGGAAATGGGAAAAATATCACTATGGACTTTGTCACAGGACTTTCTAAAACATCCAAAGGCAATAATGCTATCTCGGTCATAGTTGATCGTCTTACAAAGTCTGCACACTTCATCACTATTAGAGAGGATTTCTCTCTAGATCAGCTTGCCATGATATATGTAAAGGAAGTCGTAAGATTGCATGGAGTACCACTTTCTATTATATCTGATCGGGATCCAAGTTTTACCTCAATGTTTTGGCGAAGTCTTCAGCATACTCTCGATACAGAGTTGAGCTTCAGCACTGCTTATCATCCTCAGACAGACGGTCAGTCTGAGAGAACAATTCAAACTCTAGAAGATATGTTGAGAGCTTGATCTATGGATTTCAAAGGTGGTTGGGATCAACACCTACCTTTGGTTGAATTTTCTTCTAATAATAGCTTTTACTCTAGTATTCAGATGGCTCCTTATGAAGCTCTCTATGGAAAGAAATGCAGGACTCCAACTTGTTGGGATGAATTTGGGGAAAGAAAGCTATTAGGACCTGATATTGTTGAAGAGATGGTAGAAAAGGTCCGATCTATTCAACAACACATAAGAGCAGCTCAGAGTGGATAGAAAAGTTATGCCGAAAACCGAAGAAAAGACCTAGAGTTTGAAGTGGGTGATAAAGTGTTCTTACGAATATCTCCCTAGAAGAGGGTCATGAGATTTGGAAATAAGGGGAATTTGATCCCTAGATATATCGGTCCTTTCGAAATACTGGATCATGTTGGGAAGGTAGCTTACTGATTGGCGCTTCCACCGAATCTCTCTCAAGTTCACGATGTGTTCCATGTATCTCTCCTGAGAAAGTGCATACCTGAACCTTCACATGTACTCAGCTCAGAAGTTGTACCGCTGGAGCAAGATCTTTCTTATGAAGAGCAACCGATAGAGATTCTGGATCGTAGTGAAAAATTCTACAAAACAAGACCACTCGCTTGGTGAAAGTTTTATGGAGGAACCACCAATTAGAAGAAGCTACATGGGAGCTTGAGGATATGATAAGGGAGAGGTATCCTCATCTTTTTGTTACAAAGTGATGAATTTCGAGGGGAAAATTCATTTTAAGGGGGATAGAATGTAACACCCGAGACTTTTATGAGAAATATTTTGTTTTTATGTTATATAAATCATCAAAGGAATCTTTCGCTGCACGCAATCACGACCTTCCTCGATTGCGTGTCTAGTACGCAATACCGAGTTCCACTGAACAACGATATATTATTATAATATTATAAACTAGCCGTTATGAATAATATTAACTGAATTTTATATTTTACAACATTATTATTCATCTTACAGATTTTCTAGAACATGGTAAGAGAACAAAATAATTTTTTTTGGGTAAAATAAGTATTTATCAAAAAATGAAGTTTTGCCGCCTTTTGATGGCGCACCCACATTAAATCTAGTTTTTGAAATATTTATAAGTTCAAATTGACAAAATAAAATTCTTCTTTTTAATCAGGATATAAAAATTTACTTTGTATAAATTGTCGATATTTTTCTGATAACTTTCATATTTTGATGAATAGTAAAAATACGCTAATTTTTAATTAAAAACAACTTTTTTCATTAAGATAATTTATATGGTTAAATTATAATATTGAATGGTTTTAAATTATATATAGAATATATTTTTACCATTTAATATAATCTATGTCATTAGCATTAATTTCACATTGAATTCATAGGTAAAAACATTTCAATCTTTGGTAATGTTTTAACTTTTAAAACCTGTTTTCTTAACAATGGGATTTATTTTAAATTAATTACTGCAACTTATATGTTTTGAATTTTGAAAAATGGATTCCATATTCAGAATCAGTGGGTCCAAATTATGTTAATAGGCTACTTTTTATTTTTGGGCATTATGAATAGTAACTACGGTAAATTTTATTTACCATAGTTGAAGGTAAATCGGGTAATTAAGGGTAAATATAAGATTATAAAATTACCCTAACACCTGCCAAAATCCTATTGGATGACTAAAAGTAGATCCATATCACCTAATGGTTGGATTAGATTCATTTAATAGTCTTTTGTTCATGAAAATAATTTAGTTATTATTAAAACCAAAGAATGTGACAACATGTCACTTTCTTAAATCTTATAAGTATAATAATTTTAATTTGGGGATAAACATAATGAAACTTCGAACATGAATAGTATCCAGAAATCTAATACAATTATCTACATCATAGGAATTTATTTATAATTTTTAGGGATGAAACAATTATCATTAATTATGACACAATAGTGATGTTGAAATTATTTTATTAATTAAAATATCAAATAAATGGTTTTAAAATATTAAAATAATAATTATATGCACTATTTAATGTTCTCAACTAACTTTCTAGATACATATGACTTTGTATTAATCTATTAAATCTTTTAGTTCGAACATATCATCTGTATATATTTTATTTAAATTCAAATAAATGAATAGTGTCAAAATTGACACTATTGTTATTTTATAAAAATAACATATTATAGAATTGTTTAAAAATCACAAAAATATTTAAAAATTATAAATTAAAATTTATATGGTCTAAAATGTCATAAATTTTCAAATTATGGAAAATTCACAACATATATGTAATTATTAATAATAATGTAAAATTTAGAATATTATTACCACAAATAAAATTAAATTGATAAATAAGGATAAATCAAGTTGGTAATGTTTAAAATAAATTCCTAACATGTATAAATTTTATTGGTTGATGCGATTCCAACCCTATATCATCTAATAGTTGGATATGAGTCATTTTGGAAGTTTTTAAGTGGGTTTGGTATTTAATATAAACTAATATTTCTTATATTTCCAAAGGTGCCCCTCTCCTCCCTTATAAAAGGGCACCTCCTCCCTCTCCTCATCACACCAATTTGAGACTTAAAGCTCAGCCAAACCCTGCCCATTTTACTTCCCCACTTCCCTAGAATCATCCTAGAGGTTCTGGTATTCTTCAAAGACCAACCCTAGTGCCCTAAGAGGAGGTTAAGAAGAGGCGCGTCAAAAAAGAGGTAATATCCATTACCGATCCTTTCCAAATTATTTCTTATTCAACATATTCTTCTTTAGTTGTTTCATTATTAAGTAATAACATCAGTATCACTCATATACTGATATGTTATTATAAGTATGAAACAACCCTATTTCAGCATCTATCCATCCTATGGAAAACGAAATCACCGCGTGTGCGTACGTACGGAATACCGTCTCCACGCCATGGTGTAATCTATTTTCCCCCACCACCTTACTTTGATGGGTATAATGGTGTAAATAATTACTTTATATGATTATTGCAAAGTGATATTGATTCTGAAATTGTATACATACACTCCTATACAATTCCACGATCATGGGAACAATATCATCGCTCGTGCGTACGTACGGAATACCGTCTCCACGATGTGATGCGATTCGTTCTACATGATCTTCATTGCATAATGATTATATAAATGAATTTAATGAATAAATATGATATATAGAACATTAATACCATTCTGGAAATTATGTATCTATAACCTAAAGATAAGAATAAGAATTTATTGGACAAAACACGCATAAGAACAAAAAGTTATAAACACCCGAATAACAAGTAGCAATGAAATATTACTACTAAGAAGCTAAGAATATGACCATATATGATATCATAACAATAATTATGATTCTGGAATAAGTAAATAACATTATTTAAATCATTATACAGGAGGTTCAGACACTTACGAGGAAAATCGGACCTAAGGTAAGGGAAAATATCACATTCTCATTTTATTTATTTTTTATATTAAAAAAAGTTTTCATCACTTGTAGAAATTAAATCCAAAAAATGGATTTCATATTTTAGCAATATCAATATTTTTTCACTATTCACCTAAAAAACCTATTTTATAAAAAACCAAAAATTAATATTAAGATAATATTTATATTTTGAATATAAAATTAAGTTTTATTTTTTCAAATTAAAATTCTGAAATTTGATAATTTTACTGTAAAATAAGAACATAAAAATATAATGAAAACTGTTTTTATAGAATACAACTTTTTTTAATAAAATATTAAATATTATTTCTTATTTCCTATAAATTACTTATAAAATTGGTGTTAATTTATTATTATAAAGGTTATTTTTTAAATCATAAAACTATTTTATTGGTTACTTATCTAAATTAATTGAATTTTATCAATTCCTTAGTATTAATAATTACCTTTATTTTAATTGGTAAATGTGTTTTATAATTTTGTAATGATTTTTTACCTACCAATTATAAAGATACATTATGGTGGTTATATACTATTTCACTGTTTATTGTGGTTCAATTTTTCATGTGAAGAAAGTTATAAAAACATTAGATTTTTAAAAGAAAAAATATAATTTATGATATCAAGGAGTTATAGTACAAATTTATAATATATTCATACATATACCATAAGTATAAATTATTCCTCTAAGATATTGTATAAGAAGAAACCAATGATAAATTTTTTTAATGTGTTTCGATGTCCCTGCATTATGATGTTCAAAAATAAAAATTTAGGAAAATTTGATGAAAAAGATGAAGAAAGACTTTTTATGGGTTACAAAACCAATATAAAGAGCTACAGGTTCTAGAACAAAAAATCAAAAAAAATTATGGAAATATGTGATGTTAAATTAATTGAAAACAAGTCTAAATCAATGGAAGTATAGAAAGGTTAATCCAATGAACCAATAATATTTTTTAAAGAATCTTCTCAAAGAACTGGTGGTAATGAAGGAATTCATGACGTTAATTTGAAGAAAATATGTTCCAATGAATCTAGTGTTGAATAAGGTTATACCAAAAGTAGGAACATAAAATTACATATATTATATAAGTATATTGAACCAAGTAATATCATTTGATGTTATAAAGATCCAGTTGATACAAAGAGAAAGATGAAAATAGAAAATCAAACAACACTTATTTTTTAGGTTGAACCTCACATTGTATTAGAATCAATTGATTATAAGGAATGGTTAAAGGCTTTGAATTTGGAGTTGGATCAAATTGAGAATAATGAAATCTAATATTATGTAATCTTAACTAAATGGGAGTTTTGGAATAAACTTAATGAAATGGGATAAGTTTCATGAAAAAAATCAAGGTTAGTTTTATGGGGATATTCATAGTTGGAAGGTGTTGATTTTTTGGAAATGTTTTATCTAGTTTCATTACTTGAGACCATCGAATACTCTTAGAAGTTTCTGATCATCATAAATACATGTATTATTATATGTACTTTAAGTCAACATTCCTAAATGGAGAAATTGATAAAGAATTTTACACTGAACAACCAGAGGGATTCTTACTTCCTGAGGATGTCAGTATGGTATATTAAATATAGAAATATTTATATGGGTTGAAGTAGGACACATGTTAATGGTATTATAATATTGATAGATACTTGAAGATATTGATGTTCTCTAAAGTAAATGTTGGTAACAACTAATATATTAAGTATGACAGTTAGAAAACTCTAATTTTCATTGTTTATGTTGATGATATAAATTTTATTGGTGAAATTGATTGGATCGGTGATTACGATGACCATAAATCAACATATAAAGGCACATTATTTATTGGAGAAATTTGTGTTAGCTGTAAAAGTAAGAAGAAAAACTCAGTGACTTTGAGTACATTAGAATCAGAATATGTCACTGCCACCCATTCCTTCACTCAAATTATGTGGATGAAAGTTTATATAGAATAATTAAAAGTTAATTTTGAACATTCAATGAAAATTATCCATGATAATTAATGTTCAATTGATCTATAAAATAACTCAGTTTAATACTTTATATCAAAACACATATAGATAAGGTTTAATTTCATAAAATTTAATGTTTTTTTCGGTGAAGTTAAGCTAAAAAATATTTCAATAAAGGATCACATTTATGATATTTTCCTTAAATCTATTCCAAGGGAAAGATTTAATGAACTAAGGATGAAACCTCATATTCATTATTCTCCTACCACTTAAGGAAATATTGGGGGATCCCCCAACCCACAATGACATGTATTTTATTGACAAAATGGGAAAGAAATAAAACTTTTTTTCAATAATATGTTACAAAAAATTTTATATCTTCTATTGATCTGAGGATTTAGTTCCCATAAAAGGGGGAGAGAAAAAAGAGATAATGAAAAGTGATTGAATTAATGCGGAGTACATAAAAATAACTTAGCCAAACTTTTCTCATCACTAAGACATGAAATTATTTAAAAAAACTTATTTTTAAAATATCATGGTGTTAAAATTTATCTCTTTGATAAAAGGCTATGATTATTTGGAAATAAAAGGTTTTGGGTTTGTAAAATAGTTGTGTTTATAATAAATTCAAAGGGGGAGATTGAAGATCCCTTTGTCCATCAAAGGTGTTGTATTTATTTTTAACACCATTTGGAAGATTTTTTTTATTTTGTATATATTGTTTGTAAATATGGAAAGTTATGTCAATAATAATATTTTTAAGTTCACTAAAAGAAAAATTTTAAGTTCATTGGAAAAAGATTTATAAGTTCACCAAAAGAAGATTTATAATCTCACCAGAAGAAAATTGGTAAGTTCATAGGAAGAGAATTGTTAGTTAATCAGAATTAGATTTGTAAGTTTAATAGAATAATATTTATAAGTTTATCAAAATATTATTTGGGATTTAACTGGAAGAATATTTATGAGTTCACTAGAGGATGTTTTGTGATTTCACTAAATGAAGAGTTATGATTCCTCCAAAAAGAGATCAGTATATCCAAAATTGAAAATTATTGAAAGAGAATACTATAAAAAAATTTCAAAGGTATAGTTAATGTAATTTTTGGAGACCAATAGATGCATATATTTATATAAAAAATAATATAATTGCTAATGGATAAAATATTATGAGTTGATTTGAAGCTGAGACTTCATAAGAAGTAATTTCACTAGAGTATTCTAAGATAATTTATATGAATTTTGTAATTCATAAAAATTATGATGATGATGAGATATACTTTAAACATTCCAATATTCATGGAAATAATTTAGTGATTCTAGTTATGTTTTGTGAAATTTTTTAAGGATGTTTATGTTTATTTTTGTGGAAGATTTTATGAATTCAAACCTTTGATATTTTTAAATGTTTTAAGGATGTTTATCAAATAATTTATTTGACTAAGATTTTCAAATAATAATGAATGTGTTCCCAAAATTTATTCAATATTTTTTTATATAGAGAGTAAAATCATTTTAGAGAATGTGGTTGATCAATTCCTAATTTTCTATAATTATATTATGATAGTTTTAGTGAATAAGACCACTGAGAATATAACCAACATTAATCCAGAGAAGGATCTCATGGAGTTGAGTTTACCAGAAATAGAAGAACCAGAAGAAAATAATTTCTAGTTGAAGAAATTACAATTTTTTAAATTTATAATAAGAATATTATTTAATAATTAAAAGTCTTGGAGAATATGCTAAATGTTTTAACCAGTGGGAACTAGTATAATATTTTTATTAGGAGACCTATGTATAGGATTAACTATTGGGTAAAGTTTGATCTCTTCCCATGACACTATAATTGTTGATTAATAATAGAGTAAAATATATGTATTATAAATTCTTATCATAGTAAAGAGTAGGTTCCCTCATTAGGGCCTAACATTGAAAAAATCTGTACACTTTTCTTTTCTGTTTACTTTACTGCATATAGTGAGAGGGAGTCTCTTTTCTTGAATGATTCATAACCTTAACAAGTTGTAGATTTAATATTATATTAAATAATTTTATAAAAATGGAACTATTTAATTCTCCACCACTCTCAGTGGTTCATTATATTCCCAAGTATCCTAGAACATTCGATTTTAAACACATAGGTAATAGCCAAAACCATTGGATTCCCTTAAAAATAATGATTATCCATTTTCTTGTTAAATATTAAAGGCATATTCCCTTGTACTACTAGTTACAATTCTCCACTAACCAAGAATCTCAGGATAGTGAAAGGTCCTGACCACTTGGATTTAAGTTTTCTAGGGAAAATATTAAGTCTAAAATTAAAAATAATCACTATTGATCAACCTTAAAGTCTCTAATATGAATGACTGAGTCCTGAAAAACATTTGTTATTTCTTTTTATATCCTATATTTTTTATAGGATTATATTTTAATATTTTCTAACTCACTCAAATCACAAAATATTTTTTAAAAATAATACTTAAAATAAAATTTTAATTCTTTGAAAAAATAAAAGTATTTGTGTTGTAGTTTGATACTTAAGTGGAAATATTTTACAAAAATCATTTTTTAAGTAGAACTTCCTATGGGTCTTTAAAGGTAGTCATACCCATAGACACTCATCTAACTTTAAATACCATACCTTCCTTGATCCACTCATTTTTTCTCTAATATCTATTTAAGTTCCCTTTATGAAACTTCAACTTGGACACTATACCAAGGATGGTATGTAGTAACATTTTTGTTCACATACCCATATTTTTCCACTAAATATTTTAACTTTAACCTATTAAATTGTGTACCGTCTTCTATGATGAAGTATTTGGGAGCCCTAAGTTTAAAAATATTTTTTAAAATGAAATTCACAACACCATTAGACAAGTTATTAGGAAGTTCCATAACTTTGACCTATTTGGAAATGTTGTAAATAATAACTAAGATGTATTAATTCCCATGGGAATATAAGAAAGGTATTTTAAAATATAATTGAAACAAATAAAAAATCACAAACTCTATAATAAATTTTTGAGGAATCTACTATTTTATTCCAAAATTTCCCAACCCTTGACATTTTTCATAGCCCACCACAAGTCTCTTATCATCCTTAAAGAGGCTAGGCTAGTAAAATACATCTTGAATCACTTTTTGGACTCTTATTTCTCCCCATGTTATCCATTCCATGGAAAAAATTTGTAGCCTTATCAAATGGAAAACATATCCTTCTCGAGGAAACACCTCCTAAAGACTCTATTAGCATACCTCCTAAACATAAATGTCTCATCCCAAATGTCATAATTAAGGGTTGAAATGAATTTCTTTCTCTGTTATGGTGTAAGATCACTATGTAGGACTCATGAATTAATTAAATTAATAAAATATACACACTAATCAGTTTTATTAACTATAAATATGAGGAGTTTTTTCATGTAATAAAAGAAAATTTATCTCTCTAAGGTCATCACTTTGTGAATTTGGCATCCTTGACTAGTAGTCCACCACTGCATTTTCATCTCCTTATCTCTAATTTCAAAATAAAATTATCACAATTGGAGGATCCATATCATCAATCATGGTTTTAGATCTTTCTTAAGAAATAGGTATTTTAGCGAATAATGGTTAGTAAATAATATAAACTTATATCCAATCAAGTAATACATTAATTTCCCTATAGAAATCACTAAAACCAATAATTCCATCTTAATTGGGGTGTAATTTATTTTAGTATATATATAAACCTACTAGCATAATAAACCACCACATGTAACTTATTATCTTTCCTTTATCATAAAATAACCCCTACAATAGGATTATAAGAATCACAAATTAATTTTAATGGAAAACTTTAATAAATGAAAATGGTGATAGGTGCTGAGGTTGTTTCTTACTTACATTGGTTGAATGAATCAAAAATTTACCATAAAAAATAAATGGTTAATCCTTGAAAACTAAGGATCAAAGAGGCCTTGTGATTTTTAAAAAATACTTTACGAACCTCTGGTATAAACTAATGCTCCACCAAAATATTATAAAACACTTCACATTTTTTATAGAGGGTAACTTTTAAATTACATTAATTTTATAATTATTAACTTTTATTCCCCTACTTGAGACCTTATAATAAAGAATGATACCATCGATGACCATGAAATAATAATTTTTCCAATTAATAATAAGATTGGCCTCTTGACACCTTTGAAAAACTAATTCTATATTTTCCAAATAACATTCAAAATCCCTTCCAAAAATTTAAAATTAATCCATGAATACCTTAACAATACCCTCAATCATATCCTAAGATATATCCACCATACATATTTGAAAGGTAGTTGGGGTCACCACAGAGTCCAAAGGGAATTTTTGGTAAGAAAATTTCTCAAAGGGGTATGAAAATGTGGTTTTCTGATGATATTCTAGGTGTATGAGAATATATTTGTAACTAGAATATTGATCAAGAAAGTATTCATATTTATCCCTAGATATCCTCCTAAGTATTTGGTCAAAAAATGGAATAAAGAAATTATCACTCCAAGGTGTTGAGTTGATCTTCTTATAGTCAAAAAAAATCCAATTGGTCATTTTTTGTATTATGAATTTACCAATTATTTTCATTGATAATAACTACGAATCCTCATTTTTTAGGAACCAATTGGACTAGGATTAACCAATGATTTTCTAAATTAGGGATGATAATTCTAGTATCTATAAATTTATTCACATCTTCCCTAGAAAACTCTTTCATATTGGGATTGATCCTCCTTTATACCTAAAATCCCCAACTTATGATCAGGTTATATAAAAATTTGATTCTTACAAAATAAAGGTCTAATCAATTTGATATATATAATGTCCTATAATATATAAGTTTTATTCCATTTAAGACATTCAATATGTAAAGACTCAAACTATCTAACCCATTACTCTATGAGAAATCTAGTGGTTAAAGTGTCCAGGGAAATTTCAGGGGTTTTTGGTGGATGAAGGGAGGATTATGGTGGTATTTTGGTAGAAAAGGGGTGTTTTAAATATATGAACTAATGTTAGATATCTGAACTAATGGTAGATCTCTGAACTAATGTTATATCTCTTAACTAATAGTAGATCTATGAACTAACGGTATATCTCTAAACTAATAGTATATCTTTTAACTAATGGTAGATCTCTAAACTAATGGTAGATCTCTAAATTGGTGGTAGATCCCCAATAGTAGACCACAAATGGAATATCACTTAACAAGTGGTAGATAACCAAAATTATATCACTAATTATACATCATGAATGACAGATCACTAAACTAGTGGATGATCACTAATTATAGATCAACAAAAGTTTATCACTGATCTAGTGGTAGATCACTAAGGGTAAATCACCAATGGTAGATAACTGACAATAGATTTATGAGATGGATTTAGATTACCAATGGTATATCACCAATGATAGATCTATAATTAATCCAATTTTTTTCCTATAATTTCTATATTAAAACTTTTATGTGTTTTTTTGAAAAAATATGTTATTTATTTATTAGTTAATATAATTTAAATCCATTTTAAAGGTGGATAATTTATATTATATTTATTAACAATTCAGATAATTTTAAAATAGTTATACCATATAGATTTTATGAGATATATATTTAATATTCAACTAAACCATATCAAATCTCATTGGTTTTGTATATGATCATTATAAAGTGAAGATAATTTTTTCATTCTTTTTGGATATATTTCTCTTGAAATGGGTGGTTCCAAATCCTTCTTACCTCAAAGCTGTGGAATCTTGTCATTATAGTTAGTTTGAGTTCCACCTATAGATGGTTTTCTTCTATATGCGTACCCCCAATTTTTGGTTCAGTAAGTTGGTGCAATGATTATTTCTTTCCAAGTATGGAATTCATTCATTTATCCTTTATGTGTTTCATGAGGGGATGGGATATCATGTTTCTATATATGTAAAAATGGTTTCAAAAAAATTAAAAAAAATAGTTGAATTGATTAATAGGATTTAATAAGGTTCAATGGAATTCAAGAATGTTTTTATAGTTTTGATATGGTTTTTTCTTATTGAAATTGAATGGGATAAATGTCCACTTAAAATAACAACCACTAGGTGTCCTAGTTTGTGTACAAGTTGATGATTTTTTGAATAATTGTTGTGTGATTGTTGTAACACCACATTAAATAAACGGTTAAACACTTATACTAAGGAAAATTAAATCTTTATACTAGTATATAGTGATTTTGTGATAACTCCCTTTAATAAATAAGTGGAATTGAATGAAATCCCCCATTCCTAATCTAGAAAATGATGTTTCTGTGTGTGATACATTGTCTTTTTGGATGAAATTTTGTGTTGTATCTTGTTTATTATTATGTGATTCATGGGGGAGGATATGTTGTAAGGTGTGCGGGGGCAGTGGATGTGATGTGGTTGTGCAGTAGGGATGCGATGATGGTTGTGGTATGGTTGTGCAACAGGGCTTTGAAGTGGATGTCCTCTTGTTGGTAGGTGGAAGTTGGGCTATCTATTATTGTGATATGATTAGTTATGCTAGTCGATTGAATATTAATGGAATTAAACATATAATAATTATTTAAAATGGTAATTCTTAATAAATAAATTGACAATGTGTTGGAAACATTAAACATGGAACCTGTTTTAATGGAATGGGTTGGTAATGAGAAATATGGAAAACAGATTAATGAGAATTATTGAATAAAATATGAATTGTGTATTGTGTTTTTATAATGTGGAGTTATGTATTTAGTTCTTTTAGAAAAAGTAGTGGATATTGTGAGATGGATTATGCCATGGTAGTGAGCCCTTAGGATTTGGAATGTGTGATGCGACTCTCTATACATATAAATTATATATTCTTTGTGATTTATATACAAAACCAACCCACTTTGATCACTATGTGATGACACCTATATCATCACATGGGGGGTGTTTTTTTAATCATCCCAATGGGAGGATGGTTGTATAGCTACACACACTTTCCCGATCCCTCTTATATGTGTTGAGATAGATATGAATGGGATCTGATGGCCAATGTTAAAAGTGAAATTTTCAAGATGTGATGTCATGAGATGTGATGGACTAGGTGTATTTGGTCAGGATGTAGTGAAATGACTTATGGTGGGGTTCATTCATGGTTGGAGGAGGGCACAATGTTGATGTAATTCATGTTCACGATACCCTAATACACTAGTTATGAGATGTTATGGCCCAGGTTCCTTCAGGAGAGATGTGATGTGATGTGATGGACCAAGTTCCTTCTAGAAAGATGTGATGTTATGTGATGGCCTATGTTTTTATTGGTGAAATGTGAGGTTATGTGCTGTGATGTTATATTAAAGGGGTGAGAGCACCATGGAATTCATTTTTGGGGTGTGAGAGTATAAAATTAGTGGAAAAAGGTGTGGGGTACCCTTTATATATATACTTCATATTATTTTATTACAATTGGATGTGTTATTTGGTGAGTGATCCTTGGTAGGGATGGGTTTGGTTAGTATACCTATATAGGTTCTATTTGGATATTGTGTTTTCTCACGAGTGCATTAGTATACTCTTTTTACATGTGAACAAGATAATTTGGTTTCCCTACTGAGTAAACCTATAATATAACATTTAATTGATTTCTAGGTTTATAAAAGGACTACATGGATCATGATAGATGATACTAACTCAGACCTTTTGATAGTTATTGTGTCTCTGTTTTAATTTTTTAGTTGGGTATTTAATTTAGAGACTTTTATCTATATCAGTTTTATTTATACTTTCATTATGATATGTTTATTTGACTTTCTATTATATTATTTCATGGATTTTCATTCATTTTATTCATCTTATCTCCTGATCCTATGTATATTATAGAGGGTAATGCCTCCCATAGATGATATTTTTATACCCTCGGTTCTAGTCACTAACCTAGGGCCTATTGGAGATGGGAATTAGGGGTCCATTGTCTCTCTTAAATCATTATAGTATATTTTTAAAGAGCGGTTCATGACTGAGTGGTATAAAAGGTGATGATTGAGAGATAAGATGGATTCTAGAGTTATTCACAGTGAGGATTTCATGGGTTGGTATGGAAATAGTGCTAGTTTACCTTAATGCAATACATAGGCCATGGATAATGGCTATGAAATCAGATCCCCCCTCCATGATTCACTACATGGAACCTGAGACTATTTAATGACCAAGTGAGGCGGTCCTAATTCTAGCGTAGATACCAAGGAAAGGTACTTGTATCATTATGAATTTTGTTATTGTTTGAAATGGGTGTTTTGAAGAATTTTTAAATAAAATAAGGGAGTAAAATTAATTAAAATGAATATAAATAATATTATATACTATTGGGATTATAAAATATTTGTTTCCATTTTTATCTATGGATTATGGTCATCATCTATAGGTGGATTAGGAAGTGGAGTTTTAGTAGGCTAACCCAATTCATTACTAGAGGGTTGATCTAATTGACGATGATGATCAGTTGTAGAGGATGATGTGTGATTTTTAGTGGTAGGTTTTGGGAAATTATGAGGGTGGTGTTTTAGATGTGTATAGTGAGAGATATCTAGAGGAACTGGATGTAGATTTTAGTTTGATTTGATCCTTGATGGAGTACTGGGTCCATTTTTTAGTTTGTCACATGTGAGGAGTTATGCGTCAGTTGTGGCTACTATACCTTGGTGATAAGAAGGATTCATATGTTTCATGGGTCGAATTATAGAAGGAAATCTAGACAACGTTCCTTTTTCTAACCATAAAGTCTATGAATTGGAAAGACTGACTCTCCCTTCAGTAGGAGAGTATGTTTATACAGGATATTGGGATCAAGTTTAAAGTCCTTTTGTGTTTTCCTTAGATATTTTCATAGATGAAGAGTCCCATGCGTGAAGTCTTGAGGATGAACTCCTTCCTTTGATCTAGTATACAATTAATCCTTTTACATTATCAACACATATGAAGGTTCAGAATAAGGAATAGGTGATCGAGAAGATGCGCTGGTGTGGAGGTTTACTTTGAGAGGGTAACCAATAAGTTTTTGTGAGGAGTATATTTTTTAGTGGTAGGTCCTAGACACCAGGGCCTTTGAGGTTTCAACCATCAGGGAGTCAAACTCTACAAATTCCCTTCAAGACATCTAGAGATATTATATTCCCTGATATTTATATGGACTTCATACTAGTGTGTTTCATCTGTGGGGGTTCATGGACATCATTGAGATTAGTGGATAGTGGATTCTCGAGCTTATTTTGGTAGGTGTGGATAGGTTCAGATTCAACCTCACCATCAAATTACCAGTGTGGGCATTCCGACAGTAGGGGTAATAGGATTATGCTCTGGCATGAGAAAATGAGGTAGTTAGTGGCTGAACATAGGATGTTACTTGTGTTTAGGGACCTCTACCAGATTATGGATATGGTGGAGGCTATCATAAGAGAGGTAGAAGAGATGGGTGTGGTTAGTTGAAGGAAATAGAGGTAGTAGCACCAGAAGGGCCAGAGATCATTCAAAGTACTCTTAGTCTGTCATGTACCCTTATTCATGGATTTTTTGATTTATCATCTTCACACTCCTTTATTTTACACACTTTAGTATGTGATTTGGGACTAAAAATAGATATGACTCTCATGAAAATGGTGTTTAATATACTAGTAGAAGTCCATACCAACTTTTTTGATGTATAAATAGGGATTATAATGATGATGGAATCACATCAACCTCATAGAGTCCTTTTCTTAAAGCTGTATGATGTAATCCTTATCATAAACTAGTTGTTTTCTTTCCATGCTGTTATTGAATGCTTCTAGAGGAGAGTCATATTGTTATATGTGTATGGACAACATTTGGTTTTCATTGGTGAGAGGGTATGTGAGTTGGGAAATATATATATATAGAATACATAATTTTTATGATAGAGGATATATAAGTAGAGTCAGTGGATATTGGGACAGTGGTTTTCCTAGGGTCATTGGAAGGCTTCTAGATGTTTTCCCCAATGAGGTTGTGACAACACCAACTTTAAGTGACGTCGAGTTTGGGATAGACTTACATCTTGGCGCTTATCTGATTTTTGATGGATTCTTATTGGATGAAACCTTTTGAGTTGTGGTAGTTGAGGATTTAGATAGATGATCAGATTCAAAAGGGTTTTATCTAGCATAGGTTTCCACCATCAGTTTCTCCAGTGTTATTCTCTAAAAAGGAAAATGGTAGTTTAAGGTTGCGAATATACTATCAGAGGTTGAACCAGGTAAAGATCAAGAATTGATATCCTCTTACAAGGATTAATGATTTTTTGAACCAGTTGCGGGGAGCTTGTTGGTTCTCTAAGATCAATATGTGGTCTGGATATAACCAGTTGAGGGTGAAGGATTTAGATATCTAGAAGAATTCTGTAAAATGAAAGTATGGATACATTGAGGTTATTATCATGATGTTTGGTGTTACAAATGCACCATCTATGTTCATGTGGCTCAAAAAAATTGTGTTCTATGAATTCTAAGACCAATTCATAGTTATGTTCATCAATGAAATATTGATGTACTCAATGTCATAGGAACATCATACTAAGCATCTCAGATCTATTTTATAAGTTTTTTGATGCCACAAAAAATAGGGTAAGTTAAAAAAGTGTGATTTCTAAACATGAGAGGTGAATTTCATTGTACTTATGGTGTCTCAACAGGGTGTGGTAGTAAACCCTATAAAGGTCAAGGTAATTGTTTCTTGGTAAGCACCTAATAAAGTGTCATAGGTTCATAGATTCTTGGGTCTTATAGGATATTATCAGGGGTTTGTTCCTAATTTATATAAATTTGCATCTCCATTGACAAAATTGACTAGGATGGACTAGGATTTTGTGTGGACTAATCAGTTATTGCCAGTTTTTGATTACCTAGATGGGAAATTTGGTCAGTGCTTCAGTGATCTAGTTTTATGAGGAGGATGTGTTGTTTTCAGTGTTTTTTGAAACTTACCATACGGTCTTGGGATGTGTCTTAATGAAAAAAATATGGTGATATCATATGGGTCTAGGAAGTTATTCTCCCATGAGTATAACTATGTCACCCATGATATAGAGATAATAGGGGTTGATTTTAAATGATTTTTGGTGGAATTGCCTCACTGGGGAGCACTTTGTGGTCTTTTTGGATCACAATATCTTGAGGTATATATTTTCATAATGTGATCTAAATACGTGAAAGCGGAGGTGGATAAAGTTTCTTTAGGATGATGATTTTGAAAAAGGAAATGTGAAGGATGATGCTTTGATAAGGAATTCACATAAGGATGTTGTTCAGAAGTTTGGGGATGATTATAAAGTGATGGAGGAGTTAGAATACCTACACATTTATTAAAGGGTGGTTGATGGTGGTGGTTTCTTATTTTAGATGACAGTGGATTATTACATAATGCGATATGAGGAAGAGTCTCAATGAGGAGACTCCAAGGAAGAAGTATTGTGTGATTGTATTAGCCATGATGATGCTCCAGAGGGATGTCCTGGGGATGGTCAGAATTGGATGATGTTTCGGGGATGTTTTTTTTCTGATAGTGATGCATGAGGGAGTAATTAGTTAATTTCATAGATAAAATTTAGAAATATACTAAAGATTTTCCAAGATTTACTATGGTTTTGAGGATGCGTTTTTGGTATCTTGGGATGAAATGATAGGTGGCACAGTTCATAGAAAGGTGCTTTGTTTTCTAGTAGGTAAAGGTCTAACATCATGTTATTGGATTTTTTTGCAGCCTTTGGATATTTCTAAGTTGAAATGAGATTAAATCTTAATTGATTTAATCATAGGGTTACCCCAATCTCTGCAAGGTTACAATCCTATTTGGGTAATTTTGGATCAGTTGATGAAATAATCTCACTTTCTAGTGATCAAGGAGTCGATCATAGTAGATGTTTCTGAAAAGTGTTATGTAGATATTGTGGTGGGACTAAATGGAGTTTTAATGTCCATTTTTTTGGATCAGGACACATGTTTTACCTTGTGATATGGGATAGGATTGAAACATTCTTTTGTAACTCAGTTACACCTCAACACATCTTTGCACCCTCAGAAAAGATGGGATGAAGGATCAAACTTTACAGATGCTAGATGACATGTTGTGGGAACGTTTCTTATACTTATGTGGATTATGAGCATGATAATTTCCTTTGGTTGAGTTTTATTATAATAACATATATCACTCATCCATTGACATGGATCTTTTTGAGTCTTTTTATGGGAAACCATGTTGTTCTCTATTGTGTTGGGTAGAGTTTAAAGAGTATATAGTTATTGGACCTGATATGGTGCATAGAATGATAGTTAAGGTTCAATTGGTTTGAGGGAGGATTAAATTAGTGCATTAATGGTGGAAGTATTATGTTGAAAGAATGTGGAGTCCCTGGGAGGCTGAGTTTGGGGACTATGTGTTCCTTAAAATTTTCCCTCGATATGGGCAGTGATGTTTTGAAAAGGGGAGTAAGCTCTATGCCTAGTTTATTGGGACCTTTAAGGTGTTGGGGCATGTTGGAAAGGTGTATTACCAATTTTAACTTCCACCTTGAATGGACCAAATCCATGATTCATTCCACATCTCTCATCTCCTTTAATATCTTCATGATGACTCCCATTTCATTGAATGGGGAGTGTTGGATATCGAGAATGATGAGATGTTTCTAGAGAAGCTAGTGGAGATATGTGATTGTCAAGAGAAGGTGCTGTAAAGATAAACCATTCCTTTGGTTCATATACTATGGATACATAAGGTCCTGGAGGAGAGTTCTCAAGAGTATTGGATATAGATGTGTGCTTAGTACACAGAGTTGTTTTGAGATTTTCTTTATCTGGACTTTACCTTTTTCTGTTTTCTTGTTGATGTCATTTTTAGAAATTTCTATTTTATATATGATATATGATTATTTTTTGATGTGTGATGTGTGATAAGGCTTCCAGTGTATAAAAAGTTGAGGACCAAATTCTTAATTGATATGAATTTTACTTTGATGTGATTAAAATCATGTGGGTGAGATAGAGAAACCCATAGTAGAAAATATTTTGAAATAGAGGATAAAATTTTCTAATTCATATGTTTGTAGGATTATGGTTTGTTGGGATTTTTTGAGCACTTGGGTTGGAAATTTTCATTGGTGGTGGTGTTTTGGATGTAACAAGCTCATTGAGAGGTATCTCAAGGGACAATTGTTTAAATCTTTTCTATCATTTCTTCTTGGTTGGTTTTAAATTCTCAAAGGTTAGAACTATTTGAGAGTTATTTGATATAATGGTCAGAACCTTACGACTTTTTAATTTGTGAGAAATCTAGTGGTTAAAGTTTCTAGGGAAATTCCAGAAGTGTTTGGTGGAGGAAGGGAAGAGTTTGGTAGTGTTTTAACAAAAAGGGGTATTTTATATCTCTGAATAAATGGTATATCTCTAAAATAATGGTAGATCTATGAACTATTGGTATATCTCTAAAATAAAAGTAGAGAACTAATGGTATATCAACAATGTTAGATCACTAAATAAGAAGTAGATCACTAACTCTAGATCACCAATGGTAGATCTCCTAATTGGTGATAGATCACCAATAGTAGATCACTAGTGGTAGATCACTAAAATGGAAGTAGATCCCAAATGTTAGATCACTAAAATGGAAAAAGATCACCAATGGTAGATCACTAATGGTAGATCACCAATGGTATATCACAAATGATAGCTCCCTGAACTGGAGGTATATCACAAATAATATATCACCAATGGTAGATCACTGAACCAGTGGTTGATTACTAATGATAGATCACCAATGGTAAATCACTATTATGTTCGTAGATTACCATCAGTAGATCCATAGTGAATCCATTTTTTTCTCAAAATATCTATATTTACCATGTTATGTCTTTTCAGATGAAAATGGTTTTAAGGCATTAATTAATGGAATTTAAATCCATTTTAAATGTGGATAATTATATCTTCTATTTTTTAATAATTAAAATAATTTTTAAATGGTTATACCGCATGTATTTTATGAGATATACCTTTAATTGTCAACTAAACCATATCAAATTAAATTTGTTTCATATTTGATCTTTCTAAAAAAATATTTCTTTTGTTCTTTTAGGATTACGTTCTATTGTGATGGGAGGTTTGTAATACTTCTCCCTTCAGATTCATGAAGCCTAATTACTGTAGTTAGTTTGTGTTCTCCCTATACGTAGTTTCTACTTGTATGTGCACCCCCTATTTTTGGTGCAACAAGTTTTTGTTGAGATTCTTTCTTTCCATGTAGGTAATTCCTTCATTTCTCATTTACATGTATCATGTAAGGAGTGTTGATCATGTTTATCTATATAGAAAGGGTTTCATCCAAAGTAACAAAGATAAATGAATTAGATAAATGAATTTAATAAGGTTTAGGAGAATGAAAAAATGTTTTTAACCTTTTGATATTGTTTTTATAATTGAAATTATATTGGATAAATGTCCACTAAAAACCATAGCTCTTGGTGGTCCTTGTTTGTGAACTAGTTGATGATTTGTGGAATGCATGTTGTGTGATTGTTGTAAAACCACATAAAATAAATGGTTAAACACTTATACTAAGGTAAATTAATTGGTTTCACCATGATATATGGGTTTTGTGATAACACCCATTAATAAATAAGTGAAATTGAATGGAATACCCTATACCTGATATGGAAAATAATTTGTGTGTTTTATGTAACATGATTGTGGATGCGATTATGTGTTGTGTCTTGGTTATGATTATGTGATTCATGGGAAATGGATATATTGTAAACTGTGTAGGGTAGTGGATGTGATGTGGTTGTGTAGTGGGGTTGAGATGGTGGTTGTGGTGTGGTTGTGTAGTGGGTATGTGAAAGTGGATGTTGACCTATTGGTATTTAGATGTTGGGATATCTATTGTTGTGATAAGATGATTTAAACTATTTTACAAAGAATTAATTGAATTAAATGTATAATATTGATTTCAAATGGGCATACTTAATGAGTAAATTAATAATGGACTAAAAATACTAAACATGGTGTCTTTTTTAATCAAATAGGATGGTAATATAAAATATGGAAAATGGATTAATGGGAATTAAAGACTAAAATAAGAATTATGGATGGAGTTTTACTTGTGTGGGGTTGTGAATTTGGTTTTGGAAGCAGAAGTGGAGGATCTTGTGAGATGGATTATGTCTTGGTAGCGAACCCTTAGAATGGGGCTTGTGTGATGTGACTGTCTCTATATATATATACACTGTATATTATTTGTTATTTATATATTCACAAAACCCATGTCGACAATTATGTTTTGACACTCATATCGTCACACGTGGGGTGTTTTTACAAACATCCTATTGGGAGGATGGATGAATGACCGACTTATCTTCCTCGATCTATCTTCTAGGTGTTGAGAAGGACATTCATGGGCTATAATGATCAGATGTAAAAATCACCACTATCAATATGTGATGTGATTATATGTTATTCCCAAGGTGTATTCAGGTTAGATGTGTTAAGATGGATTATAGTGGGGGTCATTCATGGTTGGATGATGGCATGAGGTTTATGTACTCCATGTTCATAATACCCTAATACACTAGTTATGATATTTAATGTGATGTGATGGCCCAAGTGTCTTCAGGAGATATGTGATGTGTTCGTCCGAGTTTCTGTGGGTGGGATGTGATGTGATGTTATATATAAGGGGTGGGAGTGATAAGACATTCATCATTTTCGTGTGAGAGAGGAAAATTAGTGGGAAAGAGGTTTGGGGTACCCTTTATTGATATTATTTATATTATGTTATTACACTTGGATACATTATTTGGTAAGTGAGCCATGTTAAGGATGGGGCTTGTTAGTAAACATGTATTGGTACTATTTAGTTCTAACTTTTACTTATGGGAACATTAATATTATCTATTAACATGTGCATGAGAGACTTTAGTTTTCCTACTGAGTATACCTATATGATCAACCTACTTATATAATTTTTTTTTCAGGTTTCTAGGAGGAATATGTGGATCGTACTAGATATTACTAGCCCAGAACTTTTCTCTCTACTTTAGATTTTCTATTAGGTATCTACTTTGGATACTTTTATCCATATCATTTTTATTTATACATTAATTATGAGATGTTTTTTGGATTTATTCTATATTATTTCACAGAGTTTATTTCATTCAATTTGCCTTATCTCTCGATCCAATTTATATTATAGAGGTTAATGCCTCCCAAACATGATATTTGTATACCCTTGGTGCTAGTCGCCGACCTGGGGCCTACTGGAGGTGGTACTCAGGGGTAAATATCTATCTCCCCTCAATATAGTATCTTTAGAAAAAGGGGGTCATGAAGCAATATATTTTTTCTTGATTTTTTCATAATTCAGCAAATATTATAACTACCAGTGAAGAGTTCCCACATATAAATGAGTATTTCAGGCGAAATGGGAGTGGTCTAAACTTCAAATATGGTATTTCTTGACTAAAATGTAGACTCTTGGGCCCTGGTTTCCTAATTTCTTAATTTATTCTCCAAAATAATGATTAGATATAATGAAAGTATACTCTTCACTATTTTCTATATTGGATAAATCCTCTCTCACAGTTTCTAGATTTGGTCTAAGATTGTTTTCATCAACAAATTTATCAAGATGTTTTAAAAACTACCATCATAATCATTAAATTAATCTACCTATTTAAAAGTGTTAATTAATAATAAATATTCTATAGTGGAGGGTATACTATATGCATAAAATACATATTTTATTGGGTAAAAACAATTTTCTAACTTCTACTAGCAATTCATCTAGTCTCTTGATGGGGTGATTGATAGATTAGTTACCCAACTAAAAAACCACTATGGTGGGTTTGAATTATCCTAGTATCAATTATAGAAACAAAAAGTGATTAAATTAGTGATAAAAACAAGTAAACAAACAATTTTATCCATTTACTATTTCCAATAGTGAATGTAATGAAAAAACTACAAAGATCCATAAGCTTAGAAGATATATAATTTTGAACAACAACACCACACTCTTCTATCAAGAGATAATTGAAACTCCTCTAAATAATTTTTGTTTGAAATAATTTTTTAGCATTTAGTGGTATGGTGGGAAATGAACCAAATATTTAAGGAATAGAATATTTATGAGAATCTCCTGAAACAACTAAAGGAACTTGTGTAATTCAGGAACATGATTATTTTTATTCAAACTTTTAGGGAAAGGGATGGTTATGGACAAATTCATCAAAACAGTATAAATCCACACAAGTAATTCCTAAATTTTTATTCCCTTTATTCTTCATAATTTTATTATTTTTTTATCTTTTTTAAAATGAAAAATATCTATAAATGTGATTTCATTATTGTTGTCCAAATTTTTAAATTACATGTCACCCATATTTTTTTCTAAATTGATTCATAATTTGAGTTTTATCTTCTGTATAGTATTTACTAACTTCCTAATGAATTTTTAAATAACTTTTTGTTGTTATATATATGTTAATTTATGCCTTTTATTAACCTTAGTTGTTATAGGATGTTATCATTTTTTTTCACCTCCTAATTATCTAACCATTTGGATAATTTGATTTTTAAGGTTGTACATTTTAGTTTTAAATACAGAGCTTTTAAATTTATATCAGTTTTATGTTATGAGTCTTGATAATCAATTCAAATTTGACATTTGATCCATATTATAAATATTATTTCCTTCAAAATTTATTTTTTAATGGGAATAATCATCCCATTTTGGTTTTGGAATTTTTTCCTAGGGTGTGGTGGGAATATTTGGGTAGAATTTGGTCTAAAAATTCCACAATCTCTCCAAGATATGTTATTGTAGTTCCTATATCCTTGATTATAGTTATTAGATAATAGGTCACCACCATCTTGAATCCTATATATATAAATAGAAAAATTTACATTTTTATATGGATGGGATAGACATATTAATGTTGGGATAACTATAAATTGAATGAAAAAACACACCATAGTGGTGGAATTGCTCCCAAAGTTAATTTTTATGACTTCCATTAAAAATTCCAGTAACTTGAGCATTTGTTTGTTGGATAGAATCTATTTACTTTCTATGTATGGTCTTTATCTTAGTAAATTTATGTTATTAATTCTATTTAAGAGTTCTAAAAATCTATTTTAACTCTTTAATACTTTTATTACAGAATTCAACTCTCATAGACTACTCTACGATTGTTTGATGGAAATGGGTGAGATAATTTTAGAATGTGTAAATGGGGAAATGTGAAGTAGATTTATGGTTATGAAATTTTATAAAAAAAATATTTTAATCTATCCTATGTTTCATAAAACAACCCCCATCATATTAAATAAAACAAGTGGTTTTTTATCTAACCTTAGTATTCTTAATCTTGGGTAAAAATACATGATAAATTAATTTAAGAGATTATTTCATGTATTAAAAATTTCTTCATATAACTATTAAAACAGGATTTTAGTATTTCCATTGAGTAAAATTGAAAAAATTAAGTTGTAACACCTCTTCACTCAACCCTTGTAGTGGAGGTTGTTGAACCACATTATAAAAATAAAAAATGAATTCTAAACTATCTTTATTTAAAAAACCATTGAAAGTTGGAAACCTTGAAAGAAAAGAATACTTAATTTCATAGTTTTAAGATCGAATGGTAAGCCTAATATAGGATGGATTTCTAGAAACAATTGGAAGCTAATACTCTAAAATATTATTCCAATTAACCACTTGTAGTCTAAGATGATGTGAAAAAAAATTTCTTGGGTAATTATTTTTCTCCCTAAGATATTCAATTTTCCCTTTATTTTCTTTCTTAAGGGTACATAGATGTTTATTAATTTTAGGAAAAATGGGCTATAATTCAACAAATTTCTACCTAGTGTTCATATAATTTTGAAATATTCAATTTTATTTTAGAGCACAATAGATTCAATGAAATGAATTCTAGAAATATATATATATATATATATATATATATATATATATTTAAATTTTCTTTTAATTTTTTTTGTTGATATTTTTTAAAATTTTTTGTATATTGGTTGCATGAAGCCTTCCCTAAAAATTATTGAAACAATCTGATAAGGGTTTTTGAGATGTATCAAAATATTTATTTATTTTACCTAGTTAATAATAATACACTATTTTGTAGGGTCTTAACCATAGAGAACATTTGTAATAAATCTAAGAAAGAAAAACTCAAAAAAAGAAAAAAAAATGAAAAAATTTATGGTGATGATATTTGTAGAATGAGAGTATGATGGAATAGTGATGATACCATTATGAAATCATGGAAGAAATATATGAAATTCAAGTTATTTATTCCAATTAAAAACAACTGATAAATATAAGGGAAATTTTGTTTTCTTGTTGTTAAATTGTTTTTTATTAATTACTAAGATACTAGAATGATGAGTCTCCAATATTAAAGGATATCACCAGTACCATAGGTTGATAAAATTAGGGATCAACTGAAAAAATATAGTAGGTTATCAACCATGAAGTTCACTAAGACAAAGAGGAATACAGTTGGGTTTATCAAGGTAATGTTTTCATTTTTTCTTAATGAACAAAAATACATAATAGAACTGATATAATAAAGAAGTAAAAGGGTAATAAAAGAAAAATCTTATTTCCCCTAAAAAATTGGCTGTGACATCCCAGGCCCAGTTCAATCTTGAGTAGCCAAACCTAGTTGGCCATATAGCCCCAATAGAACCTCCCCTTGTTCCAAAGGCTACTGACTATTATAAAATTCCTAGGGTGTGTCCACGGGGCGACTATTCTCTTAGGTTAGAGTAGACCATAATATTAAATATAGGTGAATAACAACAAAAGCATAATAATAATGGATATGGTAGTGGGAACCAATATAAGCATCATGAATTAAATAATCACCAAATGCTATGAATATATCATATAAAAAATATGATGACATGTCTCTTCAAAAAATAAATGAAAGCATACATGGTAGTAAGAATAAAATAAAATACATGATATACAAAAGAATCAAAAAGGTAAAAAAATTATCCAAGCATCCTGAGATCTGTTATAATCATTTTCTACACTGCTCCCATCCTAAAGCCAAAAAGTTAGGTTTCTAAGGAGGGATGATTCACTTTGTCCACACATGTGATCATATAATCTACAAAGGTAATAATAGTGGATTATATAGGGTGTGAGATGCATCTAATTAATCCATTAAAAATGGTTTCTATATAAATACAGTCTATGAATATAAAATATAATAATTTAAAGGTATATAAAAGTAAAGAAGTATAAAATATACAACCTATACCTACTTCAGGATCATTTGGTTTCTGAAATTGTATTCATTTAATTATTATATAGGGGATTTTTATTATAATATAATGGTAAACATGAAGTAATAATGATGATATTAATAAAATAATATCCAAGTAGAATCCAAGGAATCCTTATCATCAAGGTCCAATACAACTCATAGTGGTAACTCATGAATTTTATCAATAAGTCTCTAAGTGTAATACAAGGGTGTACAACCAAGGCATTCCACTGTGAAAGAGTTTAACTGACTCCATGGATATCAGCCACTGTAATCCCAGGCTAAGCATGACTAGGACCATTGGGGTGAATTTATGGAACTGCGTGTCCGAAGACCTCAAGATGAATCCATGGAGTGAATCCAAGAAATTATAATATTTGAAAAAGAGTCAAGTTAATCATTGACCAGGTGGCCTATTTTTTTTCTCCAAAATCCCATTCTCTAGGATTTGAACAAGCCTCTGAAACCCTAATAAACTCCTTGAACTCATTAGGAATTCATATTGGGTCCAAAAATAATAATTAAATTGAAAAAAGTTCTATTCCTCAAAGAAAATCCATGTCCTTACAGTGTTACCCTCTTAAAGGAACTCATCCTTTAGTTTCCCTTCTAAGGGTTGTGAACCCTCATCTGAGAATAACTCCAACCAATGATCAAGTATGCTAGTATACAACTCTCAAATATCATCCTTTACATGAATGTTCTTCCATAGCACCTATATTGAAGGGATAGACCATCCTGGAAGAGAATTCATGCTTCAATCAATGATTTAAATGGGATACTCCTCAAAAGAAGCATCAAATTCCAATTCAATATACTTGGGATCTAAAGTATGAGATGAGTCAGCATAGTAATGGAAAATCTGTGAAACATTGAATATGCCATGCATTTAAGGGTACCTATAAGGTAATATAAATCTATAGAATACAGGCCAAACTCTATCCAAGATCTCAAACGACCTAAAAAATGATGTGATAACTTCCAATTTCCTCTATATAAGTTTATTCCCAAGTCTAGGTGATAACCACAAGAAAACATGATCCCGGACCTCAAACTCTAAAGGTCATCGAAAATGATTGGAATAATATTTCTATGTATATTGAGAAGTATAAATCTGATTCTTGATTAACTAAAACTACTCTAAAGTATTCTATACATGATGAGGACCTAGTAGAACTACCAAATGATATACCATATACGGTCTAATACAGAGCCATATGAATTATTTTTTTTGAAATTTATTATTGTAATAATACTTGATGAGAGGTATATGTTTCTCCCAAGAACCCTAAAAATCAAGGATGTATGATAATATAATGTCCTCTAACACCTCTGTAGTCCATTCTAAATGGTCATCCGTATGAGGGTGAAAATCTATGCTCAAAAGCACTTGTGCACCTATATCTTTATATAACCATTTATATAACCTTGATGTGAAATGAGAATCCCTTTATAAAATTATAGTATGAGGGAATCCATGTAGGCATATAATCTCATAGACATAAAATATTTCTAACTCATCAACTAAGAAAGTCTCTTAGATTGGAAGGAAGTAGGATACCTTTCTTAGTCGATCTAAGACTACACAAACCACATCGCTACCTCGAGGTTACCTTAGAAAAACAGTCATAAAATCTTTAACGACATCATCCAATTTTCATTCCATGACTGGTAATGTTTGTGAAAGGAATGTGGGACACTGGTGTTCTGCCTTCCCCTCCTAATAGGTGGAACACCTAGTGATAAAACCCATGATCTGACATTTCATCCCAAGCCACCAATACTAGTGGCACATATTATGATAAATATTTGGGATAAATGGGAGCACTAACCACTCAAAATAATGGGATTATCATATAATATCCTCTCACATGTCTGTAGGAACCAACATATTCCCTTATATATGCTGGATGTCACCTCCATCAATAGACCAATTTAGAGGCGAATCCTCACCTGAAATAATTTCTCATAGGACCAAACCTTCAAGGTCTAAAAACTATCTTATCTTCACCTTATCCATAAGTGAGTAGGTAATTGGAAAGGATATAAGAAAATGCCTCTCATGACTATCTGGAAATTATAAATTCATCTTAGAATAAATTCCCATCAACTTTCATTCAGTAATGGTTTCTTGAATGGCTTGTGCCTTAGTCTTCCAGATCAGCACCTTAGATACCACATTACCTTTTTCAAGTGTATAAGAAAGTTCAAAGTCAATGTACTAAAGGTATTCAACCAATATTCACTATATGAGATTCAAGTCACATCATCTAAATATATATTTGAGGATTTTTTTGGTCTGTATACCCCAAAATGTTATCTCCCATTTGATAATGCCTTTAGAAACACAAGGAATGAACATGTACTATTAGCTTGAGGTCGCATGTTAGGTAATTACACCCATGGGTTCTCAGCTGTTGAGACCCATATGCAACAAATCGATCCTCATACATTAGTATTACACCCATCCATATTCCTAATACATCACATAACATTTTATATCCTCTGGAAGGCTCTCGAAGAATCCAGTTCAATGCTGAATTAAGTCTCCCTTTCATATCCTAAAAGACCTTCTAGAACTATTCAAAACACAAGAAATTCACAACCATCATAGTCAAAATTGTAAAAGGTTCCTCGAGGTGTGATAATTGCTATATTAAATTCCTATAATATCCATCCAACCCCAAGAAATATATTTTTTGAAATAAATTCTTTTTATATTCCAAGGAAACCATAACTCTCACATTCTCTAGGTCTTGTGATATTCATGATTCCAAGATAATATGACCTAAGAAGTGAACATTTTTAATCCAGTAGTGGCACTTTGTGAGTATAACATATAACCAAGGATATATCAGGATACTAAATATGATATCAAGATATTTGTCATCATCTCTTCAAGTATGAGAATTTATCAAGATGTCATAAAAAACCATGAAAAAATAATCTAGGTAGGGGTAGAAAAACCTATTAATTAAATCTATAAAAATGGTGGGAACATTCGTAAGATCAAAATACATAACCAGGTATTCATATAAACCATACTGACTTTGGAAATCCATACATGGTATGTATTAAGTCTTTTCTCATACATGATGATAGCCCGATCTTAAGCCGTTCTTGGAGAATAATCTAGCTCCTTAGAGTTGGTCAGTGATATAATCTATTTGGGGTAAAGGATACCCATTCATAACTATAATTTAGTTCAAAAATTGATAATAAATAAAAATTTGGAGGGTTAAATACACATTCTTGGTGAAAAAGATAGGTGAACCCCAAGGAGAAGTATTGGGTCAGATAAAACCCATGGATTCTAAATCCTTTAACTATATATTGTGAACCTGGAGCTTAGTAGGTTCCATCTCATATAGAGGAATATATAGTAGATATGTTTCTATAATGATATCAATCTTTTAATCTCCCTCCCACTTGGGAGGTGGTCTAGAGAATTATTTTAGGAAGACATCCCTAAAAAAATCCAAACCCTGAGGAAAATTAGCCTAACATATTCCTTAATCCTCCATATAAAGGATTGAAATCAAAGCTATCACTCTACATTAACGATGATGATCTAGTACAACTCTAATTTTCTAGACATCCCACCCATCATATTGAAAAAAAATCTCCCTATAGTGATGTAAATGATACCATGTAGCAATAATAGTCCACATAGGTGTGATAGAGGATGGAGCAATCCATCCTGAGAATGAAATAAAAATCTTTCTTCTTGAAGATGAAGATGTTCCATAAGAGATTGTAACTACCTACATCAAGGGGGAACCTTCCATTAGCATATACCCTTTGAAAAAACACCCAAAAATAAGTCTTGGGTCATCACCCCACAAAAGTATAGAATTCCCAAACAAAGAGTTTCCATGATTGATACAGAGATAAAGGGTAGAGATAAAACTATATCAAACAAATAAGATATAATAGTATATTATACTAGAATAGTATTTCATACAATATATATTCTTATACTATTTTCCTCAAGTATCTAATATAATGCGTGAAACTGACATAATCTACGGTCCAAAACTATAGTTGGACTACCCTCAGTAGGTCCTCTATGATGGTGCTAAAAATCATAATTATGGATACCCTGGCCATGACCTCCTCCTCAACATTCTTGGATGGTACTACTCTAGCTTCCTTATAGACATAGATTCACAGATTCGACTCCTGAAGGCGAAGTTGGTGTAGGTCCTCTTCCACTAGAATATGGTGGAAATATCTGATAAAACCTCAGAAGATGAACCATTCTGTTGTAAACACATCACTCCAATGAGGCTCTGTAACACTAAATCTTCACATGACCACAAAATACAAAATTATATCATATAATAGATCTACTATTAAAGATACTCAAAATTCAATTGCTTTAATGAGAAACCTCAAGGCCATACTTCCTACTGTTGGAGGAACTACTACCCAATCTCAGCACTGAATCTATATCCCTAGTACTATCATCTTCCCTCAAGTTTCTCTCTATGATAATAGATTGTTTCATGATATTAGAAAAGGTATGTTTTTTGAATACATTCACTTGATAAAAAAGTACATACTTGAGACCATCCTCAAATCATCTCACTCGCAATAGCTCATCACCGGTAAGAAATAGTGTAAAGCATTGTGGCTTGGTGAAACTTGATGACTAGTCTATGAAGGACATATCACATTGATCTATGTTCATGAATTACCAATACCAATCTGATCTTAGCATATCAAGGGACAACTAATCATAAAATTCATCTTGAAATTGTTCCCAAACCATGCTCTGATGATGACCAGCATGTCTAATCACATCCCACCAGTGTTTAATGGAATCAAGTAGCATGTAGGTGGAAATATTGAACCTCCTCTATGGAGGCATATCCATATTATATAATATGGATAAATTGGTTTCTATCCATGAATCATAAGCCTATGGACTATTGTTACCCAAGAATATGGGAGGATACTACTGATGGAACTCATGATTAAGTTCATACACCATATGTGCGGGTCATAGAGCACCCTCTATAGAATTCATCAAGCGTAAGAAACTCTTGCGAAGTTGAGTGTTAGTGATCAATTTAGGAATAATAGGTGGTGCCATAGGTGGAACTATTGGAGGCAACAATGGTGGATTAGGGCCCACTACCTCCATAGCATGATCATTGCCAACCTCCTGATGCTTGACTTGAGGACGTCATGGTGTTATAGCTCTATAAATTCTAATAAAACACCTTAGAACAATATTTAAATTAAATAGGATCACTAAAAAATAGGAATAAAGGAAAAGGGATCACTACCCATCATACTACTATAACTACCCACTTATAAGGTCAGGGAATTGTTAAGTGTTCAAGTTATTATTAACAGGGGTTCCAGTATATTGATGGTCAATTACAAGTTAAAGAGGGAAAACTATTTAAGTTGAACTTGTCCACTTTATTTATTGGAAACCATTTCATTTATAAGTTAGAATTTATCTCTTAAATTCATAAGTGAGTATATACATAAATTAAGGGTTAATTAAATGGATTTTAATTCCTTGTCTATAAAGGTCCATACTCCTTATAAATTGAAAATGACACCCAATTAATTTCTACCATCCCCCCATAAATTTGGTATAATAATGTAACAGGTAAAATAAAATTACTTGATTCAATGAATTATCCATTCCAATTTATAAAATACCATATAATTTATAAATTTAAATTTATAGTCACACAATCGCAACAAAAGTGAAACTCATGCAACCGGGTTTACATATATCAAATGGATCAAAATTATCTATCAAATATGACACCATCAATATATATTTAATAACACTATTTATGTTTATTATGAAATTTTAAAAAACTAATTTATCTTTCCTAGATAAGTCGTTTGTGGAACATGCATATATCATAACCAAGGTACACTCAACAATCACATACAACTAAGGAAATGAAAGTAATAAAATTAACCTATATAGCCTATAATATGCATGGAATGTGAATCCTAGGTTCCATTAATGATGCTTGTAACAATTATACTTTCTATATTGGGTCAGGTTTAAATTTTCAAGAAGAATACGGAATACCACAATTAATGTGTATCACCCAATTATGAAAGTATATCGACTGTAATAAGAAAAATATAGAACAATAACTTCCCATTCCCCAGAAACATGGTTTTTACCTTGAAAGTGGTTTAACTTATACTAATAATGACTTATAACCAAGTTCTAACACATTACTATTATTATGTATAAATTTCCTAAACAATAATACAAGAAAAGAAATCCTCTGATATCGCTTTGTGACATCCTAAACCTGATTCAATTATGAGTAACCGAACCAAGTTGGACACATGGCCTCAAGCTCACTTTCCCATACACCAGACGCTATAAACTCATAGTGAGGTTCTAGGGTGTGTCTATGGGGAGACTATGTCCTCTGGTTAGATTAGATAACATCATTAAAGATTTTTAAATAATTTCAGAAGTATAATAATAATGTATAATATAGTGAAAATAAGAAAAATCATCATGAAATAAATAATTATCAAAAGATGTGAATATTATCATTTAAAAAATATGATTGAATATCCCTACAAAAAGAAAATATGGAATACATGGTAGTAGGTAAAAAATAAAGTACATGATATATAGAAGAATAAAAAAGGTAAAAAACCATTCAAGAATCCCAAGCTCTATTTCAGTCATTTTCTACCCAGATCCCATACTAAAGAAATAAATTCTGTTGTACAAAGAGGTACACTTACATTTTTAAAAAACCATGGTCATATAATCTAATCGAGTTCCAAAAATGGCCTATATTGGGTGTGAGATAAATCTCAAAATTCCACCACCAATGGTGTCTATGAAAATCTATTCAGTGAATATAAACTGTAACAGTGTGTAGGTATATAAAAGTAAAACAATATAAAATAAACAACCCATACCTAATTCATCCTTATATGATTTCTTAACATATATTCATTTAATCATTATACATGGGATTTATATTATAATATAATTGTAAACATGGAGTAATAAAAGAGGATCCAATGATAATACAGGGAATCCTTAACCTCAGGGGTCAAGCCAACTCATAGTGGTAACTCATGTAGTCTGAAAATAAGGGGCTGAGTGTAATGAATGGGGGTATAACCAAATAATTTCACTATAAAATAGTCTAACTGAGTCCATGTCGCTCCTCCACAGTAATCTTGAGTTAAGCCTGACTGGGACCAATGGGGTTAATTCATGGTTCCAAGTATCTAATGACATCAAGCTAAATCCAAGGAGTATATCCAAGGAATTATAATATATAGAATATACTTAAGCGCATCATTAGTACAACTCCACGGAATTCACTTAATAAGATAAGGAATAGATTCTATTGTGGGTATCTCCCATGGAAATTGGATAAATGAACCGTAATGACATGCTCTGAGTTATCAAGGCATCCCATCAAAAATCCAAGGTGGGATTAAGTTTTATAATTCCTATAAAGATAATAAAGGTCCAAAAGATATAGGCACCTTATAATCATTTATTATATATATATATGTCATCATAGACTATGTCATACCCATACCAATTACAATTCATTAGGTTAATTACATTACCTTTCAACCTAGGTGATAAGGTGTCTCAAGGACATGTAACCAATTATCAAATTAATTATAAGTTAAAAGGGAAGGTGATATCTATAAGTATATATATTCTATTTAATAATTTTATGATCCATTTATTAAGATAGAACACTTAACTTACCAATGGTAAAGTCATGCACCCTTGAATGGTGTCTCAAGTAATCCCAACATGGATCTTCAAAGGAATAACAAAGATCAAACCCTACATGGTTTGGTTAACATTGAGGTAAAAACCTCCAATGACATCAAGATATATAATTTGGGCCTTATAATACAATCTAGACTATTTAAATTAGAACAAATTAATTTTTAGAGAAAATTATTAATGAAACCAGAATGCGCACAAAAGAAACAATATATAAACAATGATACTTTGAGGTAAAATCCATAGATCAACTACCTTATTCATGTAGTAGGTTTCAATTCCAGTATCGACCATTAGTTTATTCTATATCAGAAGAAAATAGAATAAAAGTTGAATACTATGAAAATAGGTCATATGAGCTTGAACCAGAATAGAATCACTGACTGGAGGAAGAATGACGAAAGGAAGTTAAGGAGTTGAGAACTTATTAGTATGAATCCAATGAGATGAATAGATCTTGATCCTAAGGGTGAATAGAGAAGTTATCCAAGAACCCAACTTTAGGAATGAGAGGAGATATTCAAAGAAGAGGAGATGGAATAGGATCTATACTATAGATAATAAAAATCAAACGAAGGTGATAAATTTTAAATAACGGTAAAATATTGTTTTCTCCCAATAGATAAGGATTCACATGGTTTTCCCACACAGTTGGCTAAATTGTGCACCAACAATAAGCCCAATTTTACCTCAAGACACTCGTCGCATGGGTTGGCCACATAGTTTGACTAAAAATGTGAAGATTATGAAATACACATCTACCATTGGTCCTATAGAAGTTTCATGACTTTTCCTCCTAGAAATCACATTTTAAACAAACTGTGAATCCTTAGACAGAGCACTGGACAACCCCGCATGACTTTCTCTAACCATTCAGACCAGGATTCATAGTATCTACTAAATGTGAATCCCTACCACTTTCTTCAAAATCCTTGTATATAGGCTTTAAAAAAGATTCGAACACCCTCTTAGTCTATGTGACCTCATAGGAATTCATATTAGGTCGAATAAAAATAATTAAATAGATAATAAAAGGTTTTATACCATGAAGGAAAATCAGGTTCTTGCATCTTCCTATAACCATTCTTGATATAATAGTTTGTATTAATGAATTAATTAAAAACAATAAACCATGAATATAAGAAAAAGGATATACTATTATTCTTTATCAAGGATATATAGTTTACCTACTCCCAATTTTCCATTTCTCTAGAGTTTTCTTATCCATATCTCTATCCTCTTGATGGTCCGCATCCTGAATAATTCCACCCTCTGCACATGTCCTCCCCATTTTGAAGAAATAACATACAAAATCCAAGCTCTACTACTCATAGTAACATCCACATGACACATACATTTTCTCCACATGTCATGGGTTACTATGGATTATCTCCCTCATGTGATTCTAAATGAACTCCTCCTCCAAAGTCTACATATCGATGTGGGATTCTTGATTTAGTTTCATCTTCCTAGATTTAATAAAAGATTCAAATATCTTTATATACTTCTTTGAATTCATATTTAATTATTCATTTTATTTATAATTAATTTGATAATTAGGGATCTATACAATTTAATTGTCTTTACATTACCTTCAATTATCCTGATGAATCATAAAGTGACCTCGATTTAGGTTTGGCATGAAGTGTGAACTACCCTTAGATGAGTGATGGAGAGTGTAATTTACCGTAACATAGATTTAATCTATTGATATACCTTTATGTATCATTAGAAAAAGTGAGGGTACCTTTACTTACTATGTACTTCACCATTACATGAGTTTAATAACTTCAATAATACCCTTATGTGAGCTCGCAACTACCTTTATTCACATAGATTCCAGGTGAGGGTACCCTAATGCAAAAATTAAGATATGGAATTACCCTTATATTCCCCCTTTAAATGAGGAATTACCCTTAATTAGTGGTTGAAGCATAGAAGATACATTTACATATCCCTTCAAATCCACAACATTACCTTTATAAATTTAATCGTAGTTACCATTACTTGGGTGATTTATTATATTAAATTTACAAAAATACTTCCTTTAAAATAGAATTGAACACCTAATGAGATTAATCAATTCAAAATAAAAAATAATACTTCAATGAAATCCAAGATTAAATGGTATATTTAAATAATGTTTCATCAATGAATATTAAAACTAAAAAAATGGAACTTTGAAATGTTAAATATTAAAACAAACAAAATCACTTAAAATCATTATTTTTCCAAAAAAATTCACCAAATAACTGAAATAAATTGTTCTTAAAACACATAAAAAATAAAACATGGAATATTGAACCATTAATCCCCAAAAACCTAATTTTTACTCAAAAATATAATGAATTAAAACTTCCATAAAAAAGAACTAGATTAAAAATATTATGAATTAATGCTCATTTTATCATTAAAACCCTTAAAATATCATAAAAATGGTGTGTAAAACTTGAATGAAATTAATTACACTGCAATGATAAACTAGATGTTCTACATTCTAGTTGAGATATAGGTTAGGAGGTTTGGATAGCAAAGGGATAGGCTATAAACTATGGTTTCCATGATTGTTGTATGTATTTTCTGGAATATAATTTGATTTGAGATATTTTAGTTTAGTGATGGGACCTACCTTATGTTGGTGGTTCAACTAATGAAGGATTTTGGATATATTATTTACCTCCTTAGTATCTACTACCCATATACAAAATTATCCATTGGAGATACTTCATATTGGTGGATTTCCATATTCGGTAGGTTTGTTTATTTTAGTTTACTTATCAAGATATGTTTTACATATACATTATTAGTTGTGGGACTTACCTTTTATTGGTGGTTCATCTCATGTGGTAGGTTGGATTTGTTGTTGTTCTTATCTAGGTACTCTTTCTATATGTTTCACTAATGATTATGGGATTGTTTAGGATATGTTCTCGAATGGGACTTTTAAATTAGGGTTTGGATATTACACTACCAAGGTGTATTCCATTCCCAAGTGCTAGGCAGATCACCATCATATGAGAGGATACCTAGTTTCTCAATTTTCCTATGTTTGGATCTTTTTTAAACTTTACCCATATTGTTTTCCTATAATATTTAGTTTGGATATGTTTTACCTTTTCCATGATAGTCTTTATATGATGTGAATATGACAGATGTATTACTAGAAGTAGCTAAAGTATGTGGGGTTCAGTGTCATGGAGGCTTGATTAGCACACAATGGCCTGATTTGGTTACACTCATGTTTTATATTACTTCCTATTTATTTTTATCATACATGAATACAAAATATATGATCTCATATATAAAGGACACGTTTGTGGCACCCTATCATGTCTTATGCTCACACCTTGAATGAGAACTAGGTTTGTGTGAAAACCATATGTTTGGATTTTAGTTGATAGGTTATATGAACTATCTTGATGGAGTAGTTGTATAGAGTTTTGAGAGACTGGTCCGTGATGGGACTCACATGTTATAGTTGTGTCACCATTGTGTTTTTTATAATATTGTTTAGTAATGAGAGTATATTATCTCCATATTTATTATAAACTTTCACCACTAGTTGGTAGCCTTTAGCATATATGGAGCCATGTTTGAGGTAATATGGCACTCTATCTAGGGTTCTTTTGAAGTTATTTTAGTCAGGGTATTACTGAATGGTATCAAATAAGTAATTTTTGTTGGATATACTATTTTTAAATGGTGGTTAGAGGTAGGATGTTATTAGATCTTGTGATAAAAATTAGGTTTAGATGTAACTTACCTATGTATAAGGAATGTCTAAGAGACCTGGGATGGAATTGTTTTTCATTGAATTTTTCCATTATGATTTTGGTATTGAATAAATTATAATGTTTCAGTGAGACTTTAATTTATTTTTTTTACACTTAGTCCATAGTGGAAATAGGGCATGAATTCAAGCATCATACTTGGCATATAAGGATATCTATACATTTGTATAGTTTTCTGTGGGAGATAAATGGTTTATGAAAAATGAAAAATGGTTTTAGAATGATATTAAAAGGAAATATTTTGATATTTTTTTTAAAAAGTGGTTCTTGTTAATTAAAGTGTTAATAATAACTTATTAAATATTTTCCAAAATAACATATTAGTAGTGCCTTAATTAATTGAGACTGTTCTGGTTTTTTATGTATGTCTTTTTGATACTATGAAACATAACGTTTTGATCATGATAGATGATTGCCTGTATTGGGTAGGTTTGGGGAATGAGAAGCTTTGTGTTGGGATCAGGAATGAGTGTCAGGTTTTGACTAAGCTAGTATGAGATGTTTTAATTAGAGAGAGACCCTTGATTCAGTCAGTATGGTTAGAGATGTTTATTACAGAAAATGATTTATGCATCTCAATGAGGTGAGTATAGTAGTACCTAAGTGTGGCTAGTGGTTACACCTATTAGAGTGGTTATTGTTTTGTATAATATAGGCCCGTTAATCTTTATTTGATTGAGATATGAATGAGAGAGTTTTGTTCCACTACTATAAATAAGGCCATTAGCGACCGCCATTGGCGGTCGCTGTTGCCTCGTCGCTAGAGGCCTTTAGCGACCGCCAATGGCGGTCGCTATAGAAGGCCGGCAGATCGGCCTTCAGCGACCGATCAAATCATTGTGCTATAATAATTTAGAAACTTCGATTCAAGAAATAATCTCATTTCAGGTCGTTCGGAGCACGTCTGCTCCGAATGGGACCGCCGCACGCCGTTTTGGTGTTTTATGGCGCCAGAAACGCGTTTCCAGCCGCCGCGGTCACACGGCACTTCCGAATGAGGTACCGTCTGGCCGACCATTTCACAATTCACGCCCCGGATGTTGTCGTACGGTTTCGTGGCATTCGGAGGTCGTTCGGGTGGTTTTGACCCCCCAACGCGCCATTTCAGCGCGCGCCACGCTGCTGAAAACGGCACAATCGGACGTGTCGCGCGCACCGCACGTCCGATGGACGTGCGGCCTCCTCCTGCATCTCAGGAATAATATTTTTATCGTTCCCGTGCGGTTTCAGTTCGTTCGGAGCACGTTTGCTCCGAATGGGACCGCCGCACGCCGTTTTGGTGTTTTATGGCGTCGGAAACGCGTTTCCGGCCGCCGCGGTCACACGGCACCTCCGAATGAGGTGCCGTCTGGCTGACCATTTCACAATTCATGCCCCGGATGTTGTCGTACGGTTTCGTGGCATTCGGAGGTCGTTCGGGTGGTTTTGACCCCCCCAACGCGCCATTTCAGCGCGCGCCGCGCTGCTGAAAACGCCACAATCGGACGTGCCGCGCGCACCGCACGTCCGATGGATGTGCGGACTCCTTCTGCATCTCAGGAATAATATTTCTATCGTTCCCGTGTGGTTTCAGGCCGTTCGGAGCACGTTTGCTTCGAATTGGACCGCCGCACGCCGTTTTGGTGTTTTATGGCGCCGGAAACGCGTTTCCAGCCGCCGCGGTCACACGGCACCTCCGAATGAGGTGTCGTCTAGCCGACCATTTCACAATTCACGCCCCGGATGTTGTCGTACGGTTTCGTGGCATTCGGAGGTCGTTCGGGTGGTTTTGACCCCCCAACGCGTCATTTTAGCGCGCGCCGCGCTGCTGAAAACGGCACAATCGGACGTGCCGCGCGCACCGCACGTCCGATGGACGTGCGGCCTCCTCCTGCATCTCAGGAATAATATTTCTATCATTCCCGTGCGGTTTCAGGTCGTTCGGAGCACGTTTTCTCCGAATGGGACCGCCGCACGCCGTTTTGGTGTTTTATGGCGCCTGAAACGCATTTCCGGCCGCCGCGGTCACACAGCACCTCCGAATGAGGTGTCGTCTGGCCGACCATTTCACAATTCACGCCCCGGATGTTGTCGTACGGTTTCGTGGCATTCGGAGGTCGTTCGGGTGGTTTTGACCCCCCAACGCGCCATTTTAGTGCGCGCCGCGCTGCTGAAAAAGGCACAATCGGACGTGCCGCGCGAACCGCACGTCCGATGGACGTGCGGCCTCCTCCTGCATCTCAGGAATAATATTTCTATCGTTCCCGTGCGGTTTCAGGTCGTTCGGAGCACGTTTGCTCCGAATTGGACCGCCGCACGCCGTTTTGGTGTTTAATGGCGCCGGAAACGCGTTTCCGGCCGCCGCGGTCACACGGCACATTCGAATGAGGTGCCGTCTGGCCGACCATTTCACAATTCACTCCCCGGATGTTTTCGTACGGTTTCGTGGCATTTGGAGGTTGTTCGGGTGGTTTTGACCCCCCAACGCGCCATTTCAGCGAGCGCCGCGCTGCTGAAAACGCCACAATCGGACGTGCCGCGCGAACCGCACGTCCGATGGACGTGCGGCCTCCTCCTGCATCTCAGGAATAATATTTCTATCGTTCCCGTGCGGTTTCAGGTCGTTCGGAGCACGTTTGCTCCGAATGGGACCGCCGCACGCCATTTTGGTGTTTTATGGCGCCGGAAACGCGTTTCCGGCCGCCGCGGTCACACGGAACCTCCGAATGAGGTGCCGTCTAGCCGACCATTTCACAATTCACACCTCGGATGTTTTCGTACGGTTTCGTGGCATTCGGAGGTCGTTCGGGTGGTTTTGACCCCCCCAACGCGCCATTTCAGCGCGCGCCGCGCTGCTGAAAACGACACAATCGGACGTGCCGTGCGCACCGCATGTCCGATGGACGTGCGGACTCCTCCTGCATCTCAGGAATAATATTTCTATCGTTCCCGTGCGGTTTCAGGTCGTTCGGAGCACGTTTGCTCCGAATTGGACCGCCGCACGCCGTTTTGGTGTTTTATGGCGCCGGAAACGCGTTTCCGGCCGCCACGGTCACACGGCACCTCCGAATGAGGTGCCGTCTGGCCGACCATTTCACAATTCACGCCCCGGATGTTGTCGTACGGTTTCGTGGCATTCGGAGGTCGTTCGGGTGGTTTTGACCCCCCAACGCGTCATTTCAGCGCGCGCCGCGCTGCTGAAAACGGCACAATCGGACGTGCCGCGTGCACCGCACGTCCGATGGACGTGCGGCCTCCTCCTGCATCTCAGGAATAATATTTCTATCATTCCCGTGCGGTTTCAGGTCGTTCGGAGCACGTTTGCTCAGAATTGGACCGCCGCACGCCGTTTTGGTGTTTTTTGGCGCCGGAAACGCGTTTCTGGCCGCTGCGGTCACACGGCACCTCCGAATGAGGTGCCGTCTGGCCGACCATTTCACAATTCACGCCCCGGATGTTGTCGTACGGTTTCGTGGCATTCGGAGGTCGTTCGGGTGGTTTTGACCCCCCAACGCGTCATTTCAGCGCGCGCCGCGCTGCTGAAAACGGCACAATCGGACGTGCCGCGCGCACCGCACGTCCGATGGACGTGAGGCCTCCTCCTGCATCTCAGGAATAATATTTCTATCGTTCCCGTGCGGTTTCAGGTCGTTCGGAGCACGTTTGCTCCGAATTGGACCGCCGCACGCCGTTTTGGTGTTTTATGGCGCCGGAAACGCGTTTCCGGCCGCCGCGGTCACACGGCACCTCCGAATGAGGTGCCTTCTGGCCGACCATTTCACAATTCACGCCCCGGATGTTGTCGTACGGTTTCGTGGCATTTGGAGGTCGTTCGGGTGGTTTTGACCCCCCAACGCGTCATTTCAGCGCGCGCCGCGCTGCTGAAAACGGCACAATCGGACGTGCCGCGCGCACCGCACGTCCGATGGACGTGCGGCCTCCTCCTGCATCTCAGGAATAATATTTCTATCGTTCCCGTGCGGTTTCAGGTCGTTCGGAGCACGTTTGCTCTGAATGAGACCGTCGCACGCCGTTTTGGTGTTTTATGGCGCCGGAAACGCGTTTCCGGCCGCCGCGGTCACACGGCACCTCCGAATGAGGTGCCGTCTAGCCGACCATTTCACAATTCACGCCCCGGATGTTGTCGTACGGTTTCGTGACATTCAGAGGTCGTTCGGGTGGTTTTGACCCCCCAACGCGCCATTTCAGCGCGCGCCGCGCTGCTGAAAACGGCACAATCGGACGTGCCGCGTGCACCGCACGTCCTATGGACGTGCGGCCTCCTCCTGCATCTCAAGAATAATATTTCTATCGTTCCCGTGCGGTTTCAGGTCATTCGGAGCACGTTTGCTCCGAATGGGACTGCCGCACGCCGTTTTGGTGTTTTATGGCGCCGGAAACGCGTTTCCGGCCGCCGCGGTCACACGGCACCTCCGAATGAGGTGCCGTTTGGCCGACCATTTCACAATTCACGCCCCGGATGTTGTCGTACGGTTTCGTGGAATTTGGAGGTCGTTCGGGTGGTTTTGACCCCCCAACGCGCCATTTCATCGCGCACCGCGCTGCTGAAAACGCCACAATCGGACGTGCCGCGCGAACCGCACGTCCGATGGACGTGCGGCCTCCTCCTACATCTCAGGAATAATATTTCTATCGTTCCCGTGCGGTTTCAGGTCGTTCGGAGCACGTTTGCTCCGAATGGGACCGTCGCACGCCGTTTTGGTGTTTAATGGCGCCGGAAACGCGTTTCCGGCCGCCGCAGTCACACGGCACATCCGAATGAGGTGCCGTCTGGCCGACCATTTCACAATTCACTCCCCGGATGTTGTCGTACGGTTTCGTGGAATTTGGAGGTCGTTCGGGTGGTTTTGACCCCCCAACGCGCCATTTCAGCGCGCGCCGCGCTGCTGAAAACGCCACAATCGGACGTGCCGCGCGAACCGCACGTCCGATGGACGTGCGGCCTCCTCCTGCATCTCAGGAATAATATTTCTATCGTTCCCGTGCGGTTTCAGGTCGTTCGGAGCACGTTTTCTCCGAATGGGACCGCCGCACGCCATTTTGGTGTTTTATGGCGCCAGAAACACGTTTCCGGCCACCGCGGTCACACGGAACCTCCGAATGAGGTGCCGTCTGGCCGACCATTTCAAAATTCACGCCCCGGATGTTGTCGTACGGTTTCGTGGCATTCGGAGGTCGTTCGGGTGGTTTTGACCCCCCAACGCGCCATTTCAGCGCGCGCCGCGCTGCTGAAAACGGCACAATCAGGGGGCTGTACGGGGGTGGCGGGGGGCTGTACGGGGGTGGCGGGGGGCTGTACGGTGGTGAGGGGGGCTGTACGGGGGTGTCGGGGGGCTGTACGGGGGTGGCGGGGGGCTGTACGGTGGTGGCGGGGGGCTGTACGGGGGTGGCGGGGGGCTGTACGGGGGTGGCGGGGGGCTGTACGGGGGTGGCAGGGGGATGTACGGGGGTGCGGGGGGCTGTACGGGGGTGGCGGGGGGCTGTACGGGGGTGGCGGGGGGCTGTACGGGGGTGGCGGGGGGCTGTACGGGGGTGGCGGGGGCCTGTACGGGGGTGGCGGGGGGCTGTACGGGGGTGCGGGGGGCTGTACCGGGGTGCGGGGGGCTGTACGGGGGTGCGGGGGGGGGGGGGGGGGGTGTACGGGGGTGCGGGGGGCTGTACGGGGGTGCGGGGGGCTGTACGGGGGTGGCGGGGGGCTGTACGGGGGTGGCGGGGGGCTGTACGGGGGTGCGGGGGGCTGTACGGGGGTGTCGGGTGGCTGTACGGGGGTGTCGGGGGGCTGTACGGGGGTGGAGGGGGGCTGTACGGGGGTGGCGGGGGGCTGTACGGGGGTGGCGGGGGCCTGTACGGGGGTGGCGGGGGGCTGTACGGGGGTGCGGGGGGCAGTACGGGGGTGCGGGGGGCTGTACGGGGGTGCGGGGGGGGGGGGGGGGCTGTACGAGGTTGCGGGGGGGGTTGTACGGGGGTGCGGGGGGCCGTACGGTGGTGGCGGGGGGCTGTACGGGGGTGGAGGGGGGCAGTACGGGGGTGCGGGGGGCTGTACGGGGGTGCGGGGGGGGGGGGGGGGGCTGTACGGGGGTGCGGGGGGCTGTACGGGGGTGGCAGGGGCCTGTACGGGGGTGGCGGGGGGCAGTACGGGGGTGCGGGGGGTTCTCCGGGGGTGCAAAGGTCATCCCATTGATTACAAAAATGAAAAATAAAAGTGATAACATCTAATTAATACATATTTCTTTTATCGATACCATACAGAAATTTATAAAAAATATATTAATAATACATAATCTATAATATCAGATTTATTGATCTGTTGGAATTAGTTCGACTTTTTCAAATGTAGAATCATTCAAGATTATCTGATCAAAAACTCAATATGTGTATAAAATATTTAAAAGACCACCATGGATGGTAATAATGCATTACTTAAATGAATAAATACAGTACATCAATGTCAACCCTACCAGTAAAAACAAAAAACATATCTCGTGAATATATGGTGCGTCACGCGTTGCCATCACTACTACCTCCTTCTGGTGGGCCAGGTGCCTACAACAAATAAACATTATAAATATTTTAATAACAAAAATAATTTAAATTAAATAAATAAATACAGTATATACCTGCGTCGTATGATCCCCTGTACCATCAGCTCGACGCACATATTCCCGCAGTGCTCTAACCTCAGCTGTCAATTGCGCATTTGTCTCCTCGGAAGCGCGCAACCGTGCCTCAAAATCTGACATCTGCTGTGTCATATGAGCAACAGCAGGACCGACAACCACAACGCGTGACACTACAGAACGAGGAATCCCTGCTCCATAGGTCAAACTATAGCCATGCCCGTCCCGACCAATAATGCGATGAAAGATCTCATCCCGTCGCATGGGAAGCTGTCGCTGGTCCTCTGGCAGATGTTCTAACTCAGCTTCAAATTGATCCTGTGAAATATTTAAATATATTTAAATATATATATGTTAATATATAGATTTATGTAATTATTGGTAAGTACAGACACTTACTATCAATGCTGCAACCTCTGGATCATTGCGATCACGAGTCCTTATCCACACCGACATTTTATCAGTTGCTGCACCTTGCCCTCGCAACTGTATATTAAAAGAATATAAACACAAAACCATATTAATTAATAAATTAAAAAATGAATAATATATACCTCATGTCGGATCTGAGACACGTGACGAGTCCCGAGCCTGTGAGCTGGTCCCTGCAACGCTCGATTCTCCGAATGGCGTGTTGACACCTCCTACATTCAATTCATTCAAATTTCAAACAAATCACATATTCTTGAAAATATATATACAGCAAAATAATTAATATACAAACCGCAACACCCTCAGTAGACCAATATGCAACCAAGTCACGCCACTGAGCTGGGAGGACACCTCTCGGGACTTTTTCCAAAATGTCAAGGGCACCCACATTTGGTATCCAGTGGTCCCTCTTCACTTTGCCTTTATAATCTTTCCACAACTTACGACATTTTCTCATACACACCGGCCGAAACTCTTCAGGGCATACTTTCAAATTTTTCTATAATGAAAATAATCAAACATATTAGTATTATTTATAAATAGAAAATAAAGTAAAATTATTTTCTTATCTGAACCTCCCTCCATAGACGATCTAATGTGTCCTGAGGGATAGAAGCCCAATCACGCGTGGTCAATGGAAATCGATGTGGGTCACATATGATATGACCCAGCTGACGAATAAATGCCGGGGCATTCGGTCCCACGGGATGAAATACCTCATCAAATGAAACATCTATCGTCGTGTCGGAATTCCATGATAATATGCCACGACCAGGGCCTCTCCTGCGAGAGGAAGAAGCAGCCGAGTCTGATCCTGTTGAAAACAATTTTATATATAAATTGACAAATGTTATATATATATATATATGTCAATTACATAAAAAATATAGACAATGACATTCAAACATACCTCGACCCTGAGACGTAGATGCCTCAGATGGATGATGTGGATTTTCTGCCTCTTCCCCTGACATGTCTGCAGTCATACAAAATATCAGTAATGAGTCCAAAGTGTTTAAAAGATAAATTGGATTGTTTTTAATAAATCAAACTTGTACAACTGTTAATCAAACAAAAAATGGATTGAATAATTAGTTGTGAATGAATTTTAAAAAATCAGAAAGTTAATCAACCTAAATATTTATGACTGAATTAACTTACAAAAGTGAGGATTAAAACTTATAAGGATTTATAAAATGATTAGATAATTTATGATATCCTAGGACATTCTACTGAATAGAGGAAAACAATTATACCTTTCATTAAGCATGAAAATCGACCGTTTCTCCTTCAATAGCCGCTCTGACCCAATAAATATCTTCTTCACGTTGAACTACGGTATGTTGATCAAGTTGTTGGTAAACAAACGGAACAGTCTCGGGTTCATCTTCTTCAAATAAAAACACTCCTCACCGAGAAATTTTGACAACAACTTGCCAACTTGGATCCGAAGGCAAAGTAACGAAGAATACTTGTTCCGCTTGTGATGTCAAAATGAAAGGTTCATTCTCAACTCGTTCATTATTTCTGTATAACATATAGTTAAAATTCACCAATGAAAACTGATATTGATCGACTTTACATCCACGCACTGGATCAACCCAATTACACTTTAACAATATGTACTTCAAACCGTGTGTGTATACAACTTCAATGATGTCTATCAATTGACCATAGTAATAACCAGAATCGACAAAGGGACAACCGATGCCACTGTTTTGTGTTGCTCGTTTGTCGTCAACATCTTTAATGCGAAATCGAAAACCATTAGCATCAATAGCTTTATAACGACGAGCCGTTATAGATGGACCCTCAGCCAGTTGGATAAATACTTCAGGTAGCGTGGGGTCCCCTAACTCCCTCAGCTTACGAACCTACATAATTTATAAAAATCAATACTGATATATGCAGAAAGAATTAGTTTAATACTTCACTCATAATGAAAATCAATTTATACATACATAATCCTTGAACCAATCATGAAATGCCGCATAATGAGATTGTTGAATTTGCAACTCAGTCGCACGATGCATCTCTTCTTTTATCTCATTAATGTGTTTCCTGCAAATGATTACGCGATGTTTAAAAGATCAACTTATGCAAAGAAAACATGTAAAAGTTATACAAGAACATTGATAAGATACTTACTGCATTAATGGTGCAACTGATGGAGTATTGAACAAGATATATCGATGTGCTTGTATCCACTCGATGTTGTCCATATCAAATGTGGTTCCTTCTCCAACTGGACCATCATGAATCCGAGAGGGCTTATCTAATTTTGTTTCAACATCCGTAAGATATTCTGCACAAAAGGTAGTACACTCATCCATCAAATAACCATTGGCTATTGATGCCTCTGGACGAGCTCTGTTGCGTACAAATCTTTTCAATGTACTCAAATACCGTTCAATAGGATACATCCACCTGAATTGCACTGGACCAATAGCCATTACTTCATCAGTTAGGTGCACTGTCAAGTGGACCATAACATCGAAAAATGAGGGGGGGAAAAGTTTCTCAAAGTGACAAAGCGTAAGTACAATTCGGTCCTGCAAACTTTTCAAATCACTCATTCGTTGATTTCTTAAACAAAGCTGTCTAAAAAAATTACTCATCTCAATCAAGGGATGAACAACATTGGGGGATAAACAATCACAAATTGCGATTGGAATCAACTGCTGAAGTAATATGTGATTGTCATGACTTTTCAACCCTTGCAATGTCTTGCTCGTCAGATTCACACACTTTGAAATATTAGAAGAGTAACCATCAGGCACCTTGACCATCTTCAAAATGGAAAGAAATGTCTCTTTCTCCTCTGTAGTCATCGAATACTGTGCAGCAGGCATATATGCCTTGTTTCCCTCAGCTAACTGTAAATGCAACTGTTTCCTTAAACCCATTTCTTCCAAATCACGGCGTGCATTAACATGGTCCTTTGACTTTCCACTGACACCTAAAATGGTCCACAATATGTTATCACAAACATTTTTTTCAATGTGCATGACATCCAAATTATGCCTCAACATGTTATTTTTCCAATACGGAAGACTATAAAAAATACTTTTCTTTTTCCAATTGTGACTGCGCTGCCTACCCGCAGCACGAATATTACGTATTGGAGGAGCCACCAAATCCTGAATTTCATATATCGTGCGGATGTTTTCTTCCTCAATCTGCGATAACATTTCGACTCCTGTCATGATCTTTGGTGCTGGGCTGAACTCTCTAGAACCATCAAATGCCACTCTGTCCTTTCTGAACCTGTGCTGGGGAGGGAGAAAACGCCTGTGACCCATGTATGCCCATTTTTTGGAATGTTTAAGCCATACAGATTTTTTACTTTTATTGCAACAAGGGAAAGAAAATTCCCCTTTCGTACTCCAGCCTGATAAATTTGCATAAGCTGGGAAGTCATTGATTGTCCACAATAAAGCTGCATGCAGTTTGAACATTTCATTCGTTTCGCAGTCATAAGTCATCACACCATCGCCCCAAAATTCATTCAACTCATCAATCAATGGCTGAAGGTAAACATCAATCTTATCCCCCGGACTTTTAGATCCATCAATAAGAGTGGAAAGTAATATAAATTGTTGCTTCATACAAAGCCACGGAGGAAGATTATATGGAACCAACACCACGGGCCATGTGCTATGAGTTGCACCAACCATAGACTTGAATGGATTGAAACCATCTGCTGCCAATCCCAATCGGACATTACGAACATCTTTAGCAAAGTCGGGATGTCTCTTATCAAAATCCTTCCATGCATGAGAGTCTGCTGGGTGGGTTAACATGTCACTTTCATGAACTCTTTCTGCATGCCATCTCATTAAATTAGAAACTTTAGATGACATAAAAAATCTTTTCAACCTCGGTTTAAGGGGAAAGTAACGCATTTGCTTTACGGCAATCGGTTTCCCCTGTATCACAATCTGACTTTGACGAGTCTTATTTCCCCTGTTCTCTTTCCACCTGGAAGTGCCACAAACCGTACAAATATCCAAATGAGCAGTTTCATTTCTAAACAACATACAGTTGTTTGCACATGAATCTATAGTCTCATATGTAAAACCTAAGTTCTCTGTCAACTTACGAGCATAGTAATACAACTCAGGAATCTTAGCGTCGACAGGAAGAACTTTTTTCAATAAAACCAAAAGCATGTCGAATGATGTGTCTGACCAATTATTCAAAGTCTTCAAATGCAACAACTCCATGATAAACGACAGTTTATTGTAAGAAGTACATCCAGGATATAATTCTGTTTTCGCATCATCAAGTACTTCATAAAACCTCCTCGAATCATGATCTACACCAGAGCGAAGATTTATCTCACCGGTCTCAAGATTCTGGATGTCAATGCCTTCAGGATCAAACCCACGTACCATTTCAGTAAGCATTTCATGCATTGGATCAGTCATCCTTGCATCAACATCCATCTGAGCTGCATCTGTATTTTGACAACGAACATATTCTTCTCCATGACGAGTCCAACTCTTATAATTTTTCAGAAATCCATTAAAGAAAAGGTGCTCCCTCACAGTATCTCGTGTGAATTGATATCTGTTAGCACATTTTCTACATGGAAAACTAATATAGTCACTTTCAAATCCTCTCGTGAAGTCAATAAACTGCATAATTCCATTGAAATATTCTCTAGACGTTCGATTTGGAAGATCAATCCAACTCTTATCCATAATAATATCTGTATAACAAACATTTACACAATACTTATTACATTTACATTTTTCAAATCAACTATATTCACAATAAATATTAACCATTTGTTTATGAACCATTGATAAAATAATAATGTAACTGAAAGCTCATGTTACCTGATTGAGCTACAAACCTGAAAGGGAGGGGAGCCGAAGGCGGTGCTGCGAGGGAGAGGAGGTAGCGAAGGGGAGCCGGAGCCAAAGGCGGTGCGGCAAGGGAGGGGACGGGTGGCGGCGGCAGCGGGGAGCTGGAGGAGAGGAGGCGGTGAGGGGACGGGGGACGGGCAGCGAGGGGGGGGGGGTGTCCGGGGTCGGGGGGGGGGGGGGGGGGGGGGCTGTCCGAGGTGTGGGGAGGGGTGTCCGGGGTGTCGGGGGCCTGTCAGGGGTGCGGGCATGGGTGTTCGGGGTGCGGGGGTGTCCGGGGTGCGGGGGAGGGGGGGCTGTCTGGGGTGCAGGGGGGCTGTCGGGGGTGCGGGGTGGGGTGTCCGGGGTGCGGGGGGCCTGTCCGGGGTGCGGGGGGGTTGTCCGGGTTCAGAGGGGGGGTGTCCGAGTGCGGGGGGGGGGGGGGGGGGGTGTCCGGGGTGCGGGGGGGCTGTCCGGGTTCGGAGGGGGGTGTCCGAGTGTAGGGGGGCTTTCCGGGGTGCGGGGAGGCGTCCGGGGTGCGGGGGGCGGTCCGGAGTGCGCGCCGGGGGCTGTCCGGGGTGCGGGTGTCGTCCGGGGTGGAGGGGGAGGGCCGAGAGGCCGGAGGGCGGCGGCCGGAGGCCCGAGGGCGGAGGGCGGCTGCCGGAGGCCGGATGGCAGGCGGCGGGGGAGGCCGGGCGGCGGGGGAGGGCGGGCGGTGGGGGAGGCCGGGCGGCGGGGGAGGCCGGGCGGCGGGGGAGGCTGGGCGGCGGGGGAGGGGAGGGCGGCGCGAGGGAGGGCGGCGAGGGAGGGAGGGGGTTAGGGCGAGGGAGATCGAGGGCGCGAGGGGGGGGGGGCGGGGCGCAGAAACCCCCCGATTTTTTTTAGGCAGGTTAGCGACCGCCAGTGGCGGTCGCTAATGGTGAGCTATAGCGACCGCCAATGGCGGTCTCCCGAGTCTGGGGGGCTCCAATGCCCCCTTTTCTAGTAGTGTTCATTATATTAGGTTCCTGGGTGGATGTTATCTAGGAGGATAGAAGCATGAGTAGATGCTTCAGATGTTGAGAGATACTCAAGTGTATTGTGTATTTGAGTTTTTGGTTTTGTTTAGGAATTTACTTATGTATATAAGGCACCATGAATATTTCATGATAGAGATGTTAGTTTCCTAGGAATGGGAAGGTTGATGTTGGATCATGGAACAAATTCTATACTACACATAATTGGACTTCCTATTCATAATAGGGAAAGTGGTAATTCGGATAGAAGTAGGAGGCCCAACCATTTGAGTAGTGAAGGGTATAAAAAGAGAAGTTTCTTCACTATTCTATAAGATAATCTCGACAATTGAGGCCTTTCATAAAATATTTGGGTATGATGTTAGACCGAAGCTCTTGACCTGCGGCCTGATATCAGAATAATGTAAAATCTCAAACTTCAAGGCCTTATGAGCATAATTCCCGACCAGAAGAGGTGTAAAAAGAAGAAGCTCAGTTAAATAATCCGAGTAAGTTGACACTACCTTGGATCCCTACTATAGCTCCATGAACTCCTGCACTCGATCGAGCTTCAGTGTACCGATAAATAATTCCCTAAGTAATTAGACCTTGAAGGTCTCTTAGCTGTGACCCTCATGTCGTCCAAAAAATCCCATGAATCCACAAGAATGCCTAGTGGGCCTCTATAGCATGTAATATACCAGCTTCATCATCTTATCATCTAGTTTCTCAATGAGGTCAAAGATACCCTAGATGATATCCACCCAGCCCTCAATATCTATTAATTAACTGGTGCCATAAAAAGCTATAGGATGATTTAGATAAAAATACTTGGCATAGTAGACCATGGAACTCAATGGAAGGGATCCTAGTTGGAGTGGACTAACATCCTATACCATTAGATCTACCTGCACCACTATAGAAAGTATAGAAACATTCCCTGGATCAACTTCCTACTCAACTTATGGTCTCATGAAATCTCTATGAGGTGCAATCTTCTTTAAAATATGGAACATTACTAATATAAACATATCCTAACCAATATGAGGTATCAAACAAGGTTATCCTAGGAGTCTATTTGTAATGACTCGAACATGAATGAATAAATTTCCTTTTATTTTATTTAATTAAATGTCTTATGGATATAGAAAACGCATGCACTCTTTTATTTATTTATTTATTATTGGGTTTAAATGAAAATTATGTATCTTTACCATTGATAATATAGTCGTTGAATAGTGATCACATGACTAGTATGAACTTAATATTTTTAAAAATAATCCTTTTGACACAGAAAAAGGATAGGATGAACTCATCTAGTAGACTCGAATAGTACAAAGCTCATTTTTCAGAGCTCAGAAAGGAGGTAACATCACTAGGATTCACTCTTGACCAAGGCCAAGCTAAGATTCAACATGTTAAGATTGAACATAATCGCCTATGGGAGAAGTGGAAGTTAATAGAGATTACCACCCAAGAAATGTTATGTGAGCCACCCTAAGAGTCTGTAACCATCACACACATTACCCTTAGGTCTTATGCTGTTGTTATAATGAGTTATGTAACAAGACATTAGTTAATTTTTTTGTGTGATCCATTTTAAAAATAAAAGTACTATTCCATCAATTCTTCTATGAGAATAGTTTTTTATCAAAAAATATAATGAATTTGAAAATTTGATTTTTCGGTTAAAATATTACTATCTAGAAATATATAAAATATTATAAACTAAGGTTTTATTAATATTTTTATTATAATAGTGTTATAAGAACACTTGTAATTATAATTAGTGATTATATTCCTTATTTTTTTTACTCTATAAATTATTAAGTATTCAGTATGATAAGAATTATATTTTCATACGACTAAAATGAAATTTTATTTTTTATTTAAGAATTTATTTTTAAGAATTAATGAATTTTTGGAATAAATAATATGTTAATAAAATATTATTATTATATAATTTTTATAAATGATCATATGATTTATATGAAGCCAAAAGTAATTTTATTAAGGTTTGGATACTGTTTTTGTCAAAACCCATCAATTTTCAATAAATAGTAATTTTTTATTTTAAAAGTGAAAATTCACATATTTATTTAGATAAAATTAATATTATTTTTGGAATTAGGATGTTAAAATTATCCATCGGTGAATTTTTCATAATTTTCTGAGACAATCAAATTTTTGGGTAAAAATTAAATACCATATAAATATATATTGTGTTTTATGACATCATAATGGACAAATAGTGATGTAATAAAATACTATAAAATGGATATTCGACCAAAATATGTTTTAACTTTAAAATAACGTGATTTTAGTTTTTTTGATTAATTTTATGACGCCATAGTGGACCCTCCAAGAGTTTAAAATGTTTTAACATTTTAAAATGATTTTCTTGAGAGGTGTCTGACCTACACATAGAAAATCATAATATTTTAATAAGTTAGTCCATTGGAATTATAAAATAATTTTTTCCACTCCCCTTTGGTGAAAACCATGGGAAAAAAACTTGGGTTGGATAGTGGTTTTGAATATTTAATTATATAGATTCCAAAACCAAAGTTTGTGAAATATTAAAGAATTCCCCACTCTTTTCCTATATAAACCCACCCAAACTCCCACTTATATTCACTAAAAATATTTTTAGCACGTCCCTAATCTTACCTACTCTCTCTATAATCCTCCCATGTCATCCCAAGATCTCAAGAATCCCCTCCTCAAGCTCTTGAAGTCACACACTCAAGTAAGGGATCCTCACTTTCCTTCCTTCCTTATTTTTATCCAAGTTTTCGTGAATTGTTATGCAATTTTATTTTCAATTAAAATTGTTGGGGTATGATTTTGAACCTACCCTATACAGACCTTATTATTTTTGAATGATGATAGACCCCTTTCTCTCTCAATAATTCCTCCCATGAACACCCATTACCACACTGATGTTCCGTAAGGGATTTCTCTCTCTATATTTACATTCAAGAAATTATTTTATATTATGCATCTATATTCTGTTAAATATGTTGGGATATTATGTTACATTACCCCCTTACTTTCCATTTCATGTATACATGATGACAGACCCCTTACTCTCTCATCAACCCATTTTATGATTTCTATTTGACGTCGTTATGCTGCCAAAGTTACACAAAAATTTCCCATACCAAAATCATCATGTAAGTAAATTCCATACCCATTTTTCTATCAAAGGTATCCACCTTTATGCACATGTACATGTTTATTGAGTATGTAAATTTATGTATTACACATATCTTATTCATGGAATAAATTTCTTTTTTTAATGAATCCATGCTGTAGGATATATGTGAAACACTTACGCATGAAATGAAATGATTAAGAAGTGTGCACCCTGATAGCGCTCCAACACATTGGGTAAAGAATATTATCATGATACATCATGTGAAATGAGTGTTGAATCATGATAATTCATATACAATGAGTTTTTACTCATGATAATTCATGTGCAATGAGGGTTTACTCTTGATCCATGTGCAATGAGCCTTAGCTCATGCGAATATCATGTTAAATGTTCTTGCCGCATTTCCATGTTATGATAATCATGCTTTATCATGCCTTTATGTTCATGTTTATCTTATGCTCCATTGATATTCCTATTTCCTAACATGTATTTTATTCTTCATTTTATGGCTTTTTTACTCCCTTACTAGGATTTATAGCTCACCCTTTTCTTATGTATGTCCTCAGGTTATCCCATGCAATGCTAGGTATGAAGGAATGTTGTGGTCATGTAAAAGAAGTTTTCAATAAAGATATTGTATTTTATATCTTAAGTGGTCATGTAATGTTCCTAATTTTCCAATATACTATACCTCTCTATCCTCAGAGTTATCGTAAGTGAAAGTTTATTTAATAAATCATGTTTAAGTGAGTAATAAAGAGGAGGGTTGTTATAGTTGGTATCAGAGGATATGTTTTGATATTTTTAAGATTTTTATTAGAAAAACGAAGTGAAATATTTAGGGATAAGACTAAGTATAATAAAAACATCCCCAAATATTGGTGAGTATAGAGTAAGTGGCTTATCAATAAAATACACCCCTGTCTAGATATGAACAAGTAGAGGTGACTTTGGCACAAATTTATCTAGGGATAAAATCCGAAAACACCACTTTGAGATAGACTCAAATGAGAACTGGTGCACGAAAATGGGTATTTCTGTACTCTTGGTTCGAAAATCTAGGAGGATATGCTTTGGTAAATTCATAATCTTAGTATGAACCATTATTAAGGGAATAAAAAAATATCTCTAAGAATATATGTTGGGAAGTAGATCATGGATAACATAGATTGAAGCCTATAAATTCATAATTTATTCAGATAAATGTAATTCATAAGTTATCCCTTTTTTTCATTGGATTCCCTTTTATGTGTTACCCATAACTTTCATTTTATTCTAGCCAATGGCCAGTAATAGGAGGAATCATGATAACAATCGATGCAAACATAAATATGATGAATGTTTTAATGAGATGCCCAATCTGATCGGAGAGGGAATCACACACTTTTTCATGATACTCTCTTAGTTAAAACAAGTTTTGAATAAAAATATGGGTCAGGATGAACGTTCAACCCCCCTAATAAAAAAAAGCTATAATTAAGAGCTTTACGAGACAAAGGCTACCAATATTCAATGGATCATATGATCCCTCAATCTCTGAACAATGTATCATCTCCATTGAGAAGATATTATCCATCCTTCAATGTTCTAAACAAGAGAAGGTTATTCTGGCTGCTTATCGTATAGAGGGTGAAGCTGGTCAATGGTGTACATTGATAAAAAATACGAAGACCGAGTAAGAGATCGAGGCATTGGAATGATGGGATTTCTGAAAAATGTTTTTCGATAAATATTTTCCGCATACCCTTTGACTTAATATGGAAAGGTACTACCTTTCCCTCAAGAAAAAAGATGACGAATCCATCAGAGTGTGTGAGGAAAACTTCACATGGCTTACATGATATGACCCAGGATTTTTTATCACCCCCATGTGAAAGGTTGATTGTTTCATTGGTGGAATAAAACCTAGAATACGGAAATCCCTAGAGATCATTGTCTTTGATAGATATGAGGAAATTCTCTGTTGTGCCCTCAAATTTGAAATAAAGATTGGTGAATATCTGGGGTATCATAGGGATAAGAAGAAGAAAGTGGACATTAATTATAGTGTTCTGATGGATAAATACAATAGTTCTAAGAAATTTCTTCACCCCACTTGCCAAAGGTGTGGAAAGAAGAACCCCGTAAATTGCCTGAAGGGGATAAGGAAATGATTTAGGTGTGGAAGAGAAGGGAACCTGACCATTAATTTACGACAAGAAAAACCTGCTGCTACAACAGAGGAGATGAACAACCTGTTTGACCCTCAATGAATTGTTCATTGCTTCATATGCAATGAACCATGGAACTTTGAAAACCAGTTCCCTAAGACATGGGTTTTCAGAGGCAACGAACAACATCAAAGGAAGCAAGGGTGAACACTTTATATCACTACCACCAAAGTGAACTCCAAAAAAGAAGTGGTGACTAGTACGTTAGTTATTTATTAAATAATAGAAAGCATACTTTTCAATTCTGGTTCTATGTATTCTTTTATATCCCAAAAGTTTAGCAGAACAATCCCCAAACCACAAAAAATCATGGAAGTAGAGATGTCTATGAGAATGGAAACTGGGGCAGTTATTGTATCCCATGAATATAACTCCTCCCCTGTCATAATTTTTGGACTGAACTTCCCGATAAACCTCAACATACTCCCTATGGTGGAATTTTATGAAATTATTGGCATGGATTGAATTTCCCTACATAGAGCCTACATAAATTTCCATGAGAGGGAAATCACTCTTCATATGGTGAATCGAGCCCCGATTCTGTACAAGTGCAAGGAGGAGAATGAATCTTTTTTAGCACCATCATCTCAACCATGGATATTATGACCGTATGAACACACGTATCTTGCTTAGTTGATTGAGTCTAAGGAAGCAACCATCCTTGAAGAGATGTCTATTGTGAGGGAATTTGCTGAAGTGTTTCCTGAGATATTTCCTGGTAGTCCTCCTAGAAGAGATGTTGAATTATCGATTGATCCTATACCTGGGGCATTTCCAATATCCAAGAATCTTTATAGAATGGCTGTATTGGAGCTTGAGGAGCTAATGAAACAACTACATGAGAATCTGGATAAAGGGTTTATATGCCCAAGTGCTTCACTATGGGGTGCACCAGTCCTCTTCATTAAGAAGAAGGATTTTTCAATGCGCCTTTGCAATGATTATCATGAGATTAAAAAAATAACGATAAAGAACAAGTATCTTCTAAGATGAATTTATGACTTGTTCTATCAGCTTCATGGAGCACAATACTTCTCCTAGGTGGATTTGCGGTCTGGATATTACCATGTAAGGGTGAAGTAGGAGGATGTCCCCAAGACTGCTTTTCATACAAGGTACGAGCACTATGAATTTATAGTAATGCCTTTCAGACTCACTAATGCTCCAGAAATCTTCATGGACTTGATTAATAGAGTCTTTAGAGATTACCTCAAAAAATTTGTGGTAGTATTTATGGATGATATTATAATATGCTCCTTAACCAAGGAGGGGAATGAGGAGCATCTAAGAACTATACTAGAGACCTTGTAAAAGGAGAATCTCTATGCAAAGTATAGTAAGTGTGAGTTATGGTTGAATGAAGTTGAATTATTAGGTCATATCATCACAAGAAATGAGATATATGTGGATACAACCAGTATAAATGCAATTGAGGGATGGATGAGGCCAACATCTGTGACGAATATCTATTGCTTCCTTGGGTTAGCAAGATATTATCACCGATTTGTGAGAAATTTATCACGATTTTCAAACTCTCTTACCAACCTAACTCGAAAGGGATTAAAGTTTTCTTGGAGTGATTAATGTGAAGACAACTTCAAGGAAATTAAAAGGAGGCTTATCACTACTCCCATTATCACACTACCCACAAGTGGAGAACTTTTTGTGGTATTCAGTGATTCTTCAAAGAAGGGTCTAGGGTATGTGTTAATGAAAAATGACTCATTAATTACCTATGCTTCGAGGAAATTGAAAGTTCATGAGAAAAACTATCCAACACATGATCTAGAGTTGGAATTAGTAATCTTAGCTTTAAAATTTTGGCGACATTACCTCTTTGTGTAGATATGTAAATATATATATAGATCACAAAAGACTCAAGTATATATTCACATATAAAGAGATGAATATCTTCCAACGAAGATGGTTAGAGCCGATCAAAGACTATGAATGCTCAATTCACCACCATATGGGGAAAGAAAATAACATGGAAGATGATCTAAGTAAAAAGGACCCAGTGATTATATCATTGATGAGAATTGAAAAGGATCTAATCTTCTTAGATTAGATGAATATGGGTATGGAAATCATAAAGAAGGGAACATCATCAATCCTTTCACACATGATTTCTCAACCATCTCTTTTGGAATTGTTAATGGATTCTGAAAAGGATGATGTGGGAATAAAAAATAAAGTGGAAACTATCAAAAAAAGTAAATCCTCATAGCTCAATGTTAATGATTAATGAATTGCGAGATTTGGGACAAGACTATGTGTTCCATAAAATATGGAGTTAATGAAAGAATTTTTGGATGATACATATAGTTTGAATTTATCCATTTTCCTAGAAAACACAAAGATGTATCAAGATCTATGATATCATTATTGTGCGGATAACCTGAAGAAGGATATCACTGAGTATACATCAAAGTGCCTCTTATGTTAGAAAGTGAAGGCTGAGACACAAAAGTCTAAGGGGATGATGCAACCATTACCCATACCAACATGGAAATGGGAGAAGATCACCATGAAATTTTTTATCAGACTTTCGAAGACATCCAAATGAAACAATGCTATCTAGGTTGTTATGGGTCATCTTACAAAGACTACACACTTCATTGCAATTTGAGAGGATTTCTCATTGGATCAATTAGAACGAATATACATAAGATAAGTGGTAAGAATGCATGGAGTACCACTATCTATTGTATCCAATTGAGAACCAAGATTAACTTCTATGTTCATGAAGATTCTATAACACAATCTGAATACTGAGATGAACTTTATCACAACTTATCATCCTAAAACTTATGGCCAATCTGAGCAGACTATCCAAAAACATGAGGACATGTTGAGAGATTGTTCTATGGACTTCAAAGCAGGATGTGATCAACATATTCCCCTAGTTGAGTTCTCTTACAATAACAGTTTCCACTCCAGCATCCAAATGGATATTTATGAATCCCTTTATGGGAGGAGGTGAAAAACACTAGCATGTTGGGATGAAGTCGGAGAGAGAAAACTCCTAGGTCCAGAAATGGTCGAAGAAATAGTGGATAAGGTTAAGACCATCCAAATGCACATTAAAGCTACTCAGAGTTGACAAAAGAGCTATGCTGATAATCGTTGATGAGACCTAGAGTTTGATGTTGGAGACATGGTATTCCTATGCATATCACCAAGGATGAGAGTTATAAGATTTGGGAAGAAAGGAAAACTTATTCCAAGGTACATAGCCCCTTTTGAGATCCTTGATCACATTAGAGCAATCACCTATTGACTAACACTCCCAATAAATATGTCTTAAGTGCATGACATATTACATGTATCACTCATGAGGAAGTACATACCTAAACCATCACATGTTCTCAATCTAGAGGGGTACCATTATAGAATGACCTCTCCTATAAAGAGAAGCCGGTGAATATCATAGATTGTAGGGAAAAAGTTCTACAAAATAAGACAATGCCCCTCGTCAAAGTGTTGTAGAGAAAACAAAATTTTGAAGAAGCAAAATGGGAATCAGAGGAAGTGATGAGGAAGAGTTACCCATATCTATTTTAGTGTGGGAAAAGGAAATTTTGAGGGTGAAATTTCTGAAGGGGAGAATGTTGTAATAACCCGAATATTCATGAATAAAATTCCCTTTCTTTTAATTAATTAAATGTCTTATGAATATATAAAACACATGAATTATTTTTATTTATTTATTTATTATTGGGCTTAAATGACCATTAAGTACCTTTATCATTGATAATATATCCGTTGAACAGTGATAACATGACTGGTATAAATTTAAGGGTTTTGAAAAAAATCATTTCAACACAAAAAAGGAGGGGATAACCTCATCTAGTAGACTCAAGTCATATGAAGTTCATTTTTCAGAGCTCAGAAAGAAGGTAGCATCACTAGGATCATTCTTAACCAAGACCAATTCGATCTTCAACACGTCAATCTTTCACGGAATTTCCTAAGTGAGAAGTGGAGGTTAATTGAGATTACAACCTGAGCAATGTTATCTGATCCGCCCCAAGATTCTGTTACCATCTCACACCTTACCCTTAGGTCTTATGCGATTGTTATATGGGGTTGTGTAACAAGGCGTTAGTTAATTTTTTTGTTTGATCCATTTTATAAATAAAATTATTATTCCATCAATTCCTCTATGAGAATAGTTTTTCTTAAAAATATAATGAATTAGATAAATTGATTTTTCAAGTAAGATAGTACTTTCTAGAAATATATAAATTTTTATAAACTAAGGTTTTATTAATAATGTTATTATAATAGTTTTATAAGAACACTTTTTTAAATTATAATTGGTGATTATATTTCTTTTTGTTTTTACTCTATAAATGATTAAGTATTCACTCTGATAAGAATTATATTTTCATATGATAAAACTGAAATTGTATTTTTAATTAAAGAATTTATTTTTAAAAATTATTGAATTTTTGGAAAAAATAATATTTTAATAAAATATTTTTATTATATAATTTTTATAAATTATCATATAATTTTTATGAAGCCAATTGTAATTTTATTAAGGTTTGACAACTAGTTTTTATCAAAACCCCTCAATTTTCAATAAATGACATTTTTTATTTTAAATGTAAAAATTAATATATTTATAAAATTATTTAGATAAAACAAATCTTATTTTTGGAATCAAGATTTCGAAATTATCCAATGGTTAATTTTTCATAAATTTCTGAGACAATTGAATTTTTGGGTAAAAATTAAATACCGTATAAATATATAATGTGTTTTATAACTTCATAATGACCCAATAGTTATGTAATAAAATAATATAAAAGGGAAATTCTGCCAATATATGTTTTAAATTTAAAATAATGTTATTTTAGATTTTTTATTAATTTTATGATGCCTTAGTAGACCCTCCAAGACCTATAAAATATTTTAACATTTTAAAATGATTTCCCTGAGAGGGTGACTCACCTCCACTAAAGTAAGTCAAATATTTTAATAAGTTTGGGTATTGGACTTATAAAATAATGTTTTAAAATCCCATTTGGAAAAAACCGTGGGCAAAAACCATCTGTTGGTTAAAGGTTTTGAATATTTAATTATATAGATTCTAAAACATAAGTTTGTGAAATATTAATTAATTCCCATTTATTTTCCTATATAATATCACCTAAGCTACCACTTATCTTCACTAAAAACCCTTATATCATTTCCTTACTTTTCCCTACTCTCTCTATAATCCTCAAAAGGCTCCCCAAGCTCTCAAGAAGCCCCTCCTCAATCTCTTGAAATCACACACTCAAGTAAAGGATCTTTACTTTCATTCCTTCATTATTTATATCAAAGTTTAATTATATTTTTATTCTAATTTATTTTAAATTAAAAATGTTAGAGTATGGTTTTTAACCTCTTCTATACTTCCATAATTGTGTTTTAATGATGATATACCCCTTTATCTCTCATTTATTCCTCCCATGAACACCCATTACTATGCCGAAATTCCGTAAGGGATTTCTCTCCCCCCATTTACATTCAAGAAATTATTTTATATTATGAATCTAAATTATATAAAATATTTTGGGATATTATGTTACATTACCCCTTTACTATCCATTTCATGTATAAATTATGTGATACTAATTTCTCTCTCATCAACATATTTTACTATTTCTATTTGACGTCGTTATGCTGCTGAAGTTACACCAAAATTTCCCATGCCAAAATCATCGTGTAAGTTAATACCATAACCATTATTATATCAAGGGTATTAAAATTTATGCACATGTACATTTTGATTTAGGACTTACATTCATGTATTCAACATCTCTTATTTTGGAATAAATTATTTTGTTTAATGAATCCATGTTGTAAGATCTATGTGGCACACTTATGTGTGAAATGAAATGATTAAGAAGGGTGCACCTTGATAGCACTCTAATACATTGTGTAAAGAATAGTATCATGATATGTCACGTGAAATGAGTGTTGATTCATTCTAATTCATTTTCAATTAGGGTTTACTGATTCTAATTCATGTGTAATGAGGGTTTACTCATGATCGATGTGCAATGAGCCTTGGATCATGCTCATATCATGTTAAATGATGTTGCCACATTTCCATGTATAATAATCATGATATATCATGATTTTATGTTCATGTTTATCTTATGCTCCATTGATATGACTATTTCCTGACAGGTACTGTATTATTTATGTTATGCCTTGTTTACTCCCTTAATGGGCTTTATAGCACACCCTTTTCTTATGTATGTCCTCAGGTTAAACCATGCTATGCTAAGTACGAAGGAATGTTGTGTTCATGTAAAAGAAGTTTTCAATAATTTTTTTTATTTTATATCTTAAGTTGTCATGTAATGTTCCTAATTTCCCAAGACACTTTACCTCTCGATCCTAAGAGTTATCTTAAGTGCAATTTTATGTAATAAATCATGTTTTAATTGAGTAATAAAGAGTTGGGTTGTTATACTATACACAACCCAATTTATAACCCTCCTAGTACTAACCCTAGTATCTATCCCTATATGTGAGTCATAAACATCATATATATACTAACACAATAGCATGCTTATTTCATCTAGTTAATTAAAAATAGGGATATATCATATCAAAATGGTAAAACAAATGCATCACACAATCATAGAAAATATAACATATAGATTGTATCATTCAAGGAATTATATTAATGAACTATCATACATAATTACAATAGGTATATATATGAAATGTGAACAAACATGTTGAATAATAATGAATGAACATGCTGGTCAGAGTAGATTACTCAAGAGGGGGGGGGGGAGAATTGAGTATCTATAAAAATTTCTGGTTAAAAAGTAATGTTAAAAAGGTTTCCTCGAAAGGTTAAATACAACCCAGTGAATCAATGTTATACTGTTATAATAGTTTAACTTTTTAAATAACTTTTTAGAATATTTATTAGTTCTCAGTTATCTTAATGTCAGTTATTAATATTACTTTTGAAGCCATTATACTAAGACAAGACAATTATAACTTATTTGCAAGATCAACTATCAAAGTGAATTTAGTCATTTCTGAATTATACAGTAAAGTAGTAAAATAGAGAAGACTAAATTAAGAAGCATAGAATATATGAAACACGTGGTTTAATCTCAAGCTGAGACCTAATCCACTCCACTTGGTGATCACTTTAAACCAAGTAGTTTATATAAATAAACTTGATCCAGACCCAGGATCGGGGTTAAACAACATTACACAGGACTTTCTAGGTTGCACTGGGACCTCTTCCACAGTTCTTGGTGGGAACAAATAACTAGTCCACACAAGGACCTCTTCCACACTTACTAGTGGGTATAAAAAGATGTTTGAGTAAGGATATATTGTATCCTTTAGTTTTATGCAGTAGATAGAATGTGTTTTTATACCGATACACACACTGCTCGAAAGATAGTAAAATGATACACAATAGAGTAGAAATATTGAGATAGTTTTGGAAATTATTTGAATGTTAGTCTTTGTAGCTCTGGACTTCTAGGATGAAGCAGATACAAAAATAAAGTCCTCATATGAAAAACAGAGTGTCGCAAGTCAGACAGATCCGACTTGTGTTCTTAGTAATGTTTGACAGTGTGAAGATGTTCTCGATTCTGGGATTCATTTGAGCTTCGTGTGTTCTCCAGTAGCATTGAGTTTCATGAGACAATTCTTTCTTTAACAATTATCTAAGTGTATTCTATTTTTGTGCTCATGACCACCCTCATTTTCTGCTTTTTAGTATCATGCCACAGTTCTTATTTTTCCTGGGCTTCATTACTCTTTTATCATAGAGTGGATGTGTTTGAGCCAACATGTTGCATGTATTTTGCACCTCGTACCTCGTATTGTCAGATGAAATGTCTACAAAGAAATATTAATTATGTTAGTGCATTTAAAATATTTAAATATGACTGTTAGAGATTAAATTGAAAGACGATAAAACATATTAAGAAACTGTGTCATAGTATGTCATGGAAACAATGTCTCTTTCACATGGTATCTTGATTGGTCACAGTGTCTTGTGGTCACAGTGTCTGGTTCATGGTGTCTGGTTCACAATTTCCCAATGTCACGGTGTCTGGTTCATGGTGTCTTGTTCACGGTGTCTTGTTCACAGTGTTTTGTTCATGCTATCTGGTTGTCACGGTGTCTTGATGTCACAGTTTCTTGTTCATGGTGTCTTGTTCATGGTGTCCTCTTCACGATGTCTGGTTGTCACAGTGTCTACTGGTTCACAATGTCTCAAACTTAGGCAAATATCTATATTCATACTTAAGCAGTGATATTTATGGAATGAATTAAACTTAATCATTTGTCAAAGAAATCATTATAATGTAAATTGAAAGATAGTGCATAGTAACCAAAGTGAGTGTATATAACTTAAGAGCTTTGGATAGATTTTACTAAAAAACATTTCATTTTATGTGAGACAGATTGCATAGAGTTAACATGGTTTATAGACTGAATAGGATTTGTGAACATTAAAATATGATTAATACATGAGGAGTCCAAAAATATCCCCCTTTTTATGATCACAAATCATGTATATTTAGAGTGTATATTTGTTCTAAAAACATAGTTCAAATGTGCATATAACATATATAGAGTGAGTGTTCTCTTCTCCTATATGTATTCTATATTTCTCCCCTTTTTGGGATTATCATATTATATCAAGAAAAATAAAGAAAAAAGAGACAATAAAAGGGCATAATGTTTTATACAAAAAGAGGGGAATTACAAATAGTAATACAAAATTAACACGATTCCCATAAAAAAGAGTACGAACTGTCCTTCTTCACTGGCTGGTATTCTCTTTTCCCTTAGTAGCAACAGTATAAGAGAAAGCAATAAGAGTATAGGTAGAGGTAGAAGAAGGTAGTGAGGTGGTTGATAGAGAAGGTAAAGGAAGACCTTCAAAGACAGAGGGATCCAGAGTAGGTGCAGTAGAAGACTGAGGCAGTTGTTGATCAAGGATCACAGGCCTGATCTGACTCAGTGCTTGATTGACAGACATATAAGTGGAGTCTAGGGTAGAGGTGAAAGTAGGAAAACCAGGCTTCAGAGGGACATCCATAGGAGCAACAATGGATATAATCTATACATGATGATAGGGCCTCAGAAGCTTAATAAAATCTTCAATGATCTCTCCACCATACTATATAGATTTCTTGAAGCCATCCTTGTTTTCCATAAACCTTTCCAACAGATGAGTTAACTCTGTGAGATTTTGGACATGAGTCTTGAAATCTTGAGTAATAGGAAGAATCCTCATATTTTCGACAAGATATTTGAAATGATTGGTCATGTCAGTCTTTGGGAAGATTCAGTTGAAGTAGAAATCCACATTCTTGGAAATTTCTTATTGAACATCATTATAAATTTTTGAATGGATTTGGACCAGATCAAGAAATCTATCACTGTTCTTGATAACTTTAGATTGAAAATCTTTATTGAAACCACTAAGCATAGTCTGAAGTTCTTCTTTGACCACTATTCTAAGCAGGTCAATGTCTAAGGAAGATCGAGATGATTTTCTGGATGTCTTAGAAGCTGTTATAGCAAATGTTAGAGATTTTAGTTGATTTATAACTTTTTAAAGGATCCCCATATACTCATCAGTGAGCTTGTTAATATTAACTACAATATCTTACATTTCATTCACAATATTTTGTTTATTTCTGCCACTTTTTCAGCTAAGGAATCTATATGAGGTTGAATCTGAGAGACAACATTCTATGGGGTTTAAGGAATAATAGGCTCCAATGGATGAGAAGTACACTATGATATCAAATTCATCACTTTATGCATGTATTTAAGCATAAATCTTAGTGTCTTCACTTCATCACTAAGTAGTCTATTTTCAACTCTATCTTCATGAATCTCATGAAGCATTTGGGTTGAATTTTCCAAATAACTTTATCCAAAAACAGTGAGGAATCTCCCTCACTTAGATTTGTTATAAGAGTTGGTTGGGTATTCATGAGTTTTTCAACTCCAACCAAAAGGATAGTTCCAAATTCTTTCAGATCATCTTTACTCACCACAAATGGTTGTTCTGGTGAAGGTTTAGAGATAGGGACTGATACAGGCTCAGGTTCCTTTTCAAGGGCAATATTAGAGATAGATTTCAATTGGAACATAGTGGAAAGGTCAAGGACTTTTACTGAGACTTCCTAGGAGTCATTTACATCATTAAAGCTATTGAATTTATATCGAGTGTCTACATGGCTTGGATTAATCAGGTTTGGTACTTCAAAAGATTCCATATTAGGGGGTTGCACCCCCTCAACAGTTGAATCCTTCTCATGACTGACAGGCTTAGAGGCTTGATCTAGTTCCATGAATTCATCTCTTAGTTCCTCTCTCATTCCCTGTCTAGCCAACTAGAAAGCCATATCTAGCCTTTCCTCAGTCGAAGGAATGACTTTAGGAATAGATTGTTCCACCGGGGGTTCCTCAAGGTCAGCTTCATGCATAACCGGTAATTTTTCTTCTATAAGATCTTCCATAGCATTCTTTTTGGTTTCATTGGAAATAGATTCTGTTTCAACTTTGGGTTGATCTTCCTGATTAACAACATCTTTAGAAGCAAGGACTTCCATTTCAATTACTACATGAGGGACATGAGTATTGTATTTCATATCAAAAATAGTTTCCCTAGGAGGCACAAAAACCTCTTCTTCTTCTACTTCTTCTTCAGAATAATCAACAAATTCATCTGATTCCAAACTAGGATCAGTAATATCTTTTTGTCTTGAAGGATGTTCCACTAGATTGTACTTTTCCTAAATCCTATCATTGTCTTCCACCCATGATTTTTCCAAGGATTCTAGTTGATTTTCATCCTCTTGATAATTAATTTTGAAAGGAAGAACTCACAATCCTTAAAAAATTCTTCATTAGGTCCAACCATACCTTTAGCATGAAGCATAGTTGAGATAAGCTAAGAATAAAATAGGCTGGTTGACTTGAATGTGGTTTTGATCAACTCACACATATGATGTATGAAATACTTACAAAGGTTGATGTTATGCCCATTTTTCATAACATGAATCAGAAACACATCCTGATATTTTAGTATAAAAAATAACCTTTTATGGGTATAATCAAGTTTTGTATAAACATAAACAGAATTCTAGATTCTCCATCTAGTTTATCAATAATAGATCTCCTCTTGGTTCCATTTATGGTTGATCTTTTCATAGCATCTTCCAAAAAAAATAATTCAATGGAAGGTGGAGGTCCTCTCTGATAGTCCTAAAAAATGCCTTCATGAGGTATCCTAAGGCATGTAGCCCATAATATCGAAGAGAATGAGAATTTTGGGCCATTTATCTAGCTTCTCAGAGCATAACCATCTTCAGAATCAAAGCAGAACTGAACGTACTGATAAAATTGAGCCACAAGCTGAGGGCAGATAGGTCTATCTTTCTTCAAAAACCATTCTAACCTGCCTTGATCTTTTAAAACTTTAAAATCCAGAGACTTACTCAATAAAATCCACTTAGGGAATATCTCTTTCTTAGGTAATACTACTCGGTTCACTAGATTTGGATTTAGAGGAACTTCAGGTTCCATCTTTGGTGCAATCTTCATCTTCTTTGAGCTAAGTTTATTAGGAGTCAACGATGAAGGGCATTTCATCCTAGGCATTCACCTAAGGGTTGAGAGAGAGAAGGGTTATAGGATTCAAGAAGGGTTACAAATTTAGTTAATAAAAGAAAGCTCAATTGAAAGATAAGTGACACTTCCTTTATTTTATCATTTAAGAATACCAAACATCGCAAAAGTAAAAGCATAGGAAAATAAAAAGGTGAAATGAATAATTACCACGATAAAACCTTTTAATTTATAAATAAAAATCATACAAAAATAATTACGGTGAGACCATATCAGGTCTTTATGGTGAGACAATGAATGAATTTTACAGTGAGACAGTGACTGATCCTTACGGTGCGGTAGTGATTGGTCCTTATAGTGAGATAGTGACTGATACTTACGATGTGATAGTGACTGATCCTTATGGTGAGATAGTGACTGTCATAAAATAATCACGATATACTAACTATGATACTGTAAACATGAAATAGTAAGATATAAAAAATAAAATATAAAACCGTAAGATATTTACTTAAGATTTATCATGCCTAATTCATGTATTATGTAATCTATTCTTTAAGAATTTAATGGTTTGGTAAATATATCAGCAATATAATACTCAGTACCAATGAACTCCAAAGTGATAGCACCATTTTGATAATGATCTCTCAAAAAGTGATGTCTTACATCAATATGCTTTGTCCTAGAATGTGAAATAAGATTTTTTGAGATGTTAATAGCACTTGTGTTGTCACAATTTATAGGTACATGCCTTAATTGATATCCATAATCTAGTAATGTGTGTTTCATCCATAATATTTGTGCACAACAACTTCCAGCAGCTATATATTCATCTTCTACAGTAGATAATGCAACAGAATTTTGTTTCTTACTACAATATGATACTAATGACTTTCCTAAAAAGCGACATGTTCCAGAGGTGCTTTTTCTATCTAACTTATATCCATTGATGTTAGCATCAAAATAACTAATTAATTCAAATGATTGTCCTCTAGGATAGAACAGTCCTAGATTGGGTGTATGCTTGAGGTATTTGAAAATTATCTTTACAAAATTTTAATAAGATTCCTTAGTATTTTCTTAAAAATGAGCACACATACACACACTAAACATAATGTCATGTCGACTATTAGTTAAGTAGAGTAAACTCCCAATAATTCCTCTATAAGTGGTTTGATCAAAAAAATTTCCATCTTTATCAAGATCCAACTTACAAGTGGTACTCATGGGAGTGTCACTACTTTTATTTCTATCCAACCCCGAATGTTTTTGAAGATATCTAGTATATTTACTTTGAGTTAAAATAATACCGTAATTATTTTAAAATATTTGAAATCCGAGAAAAAAATTTATTTCACCCATTAAACTCATTTCAAATTCATTTTGCATCATTTTAGAAAAATCAATACATAAATAATTTCTTGAAGATCCAAAGATAATGGAATATATATAGATTTGAACAGTTAAAACATCATTAGAAATTCATTTTATAAATAGGGAAGGATTAACTATTCCTTTTGTAAAACCTTTGGAAATAAGAAAAGTACTCAACCTATCATACCAATCTCTTGGAGCTTGTTTTAAACCATATAATGCTTTTGATAATTTAAAAATATGATTTGGAAAATGGGGGTTTGTAAAGCTAGGGGGTTGTTCAACAAAGGCATCCTTAGCTATATACCCATTTAAGAAGGCACTCTTAACATCGATTTGATATAGTTTGACATTCATATGTGTAGCACAAGAATGTAGGATTTTGATGGCTTCAAGTCTATCTACTGGTGCAAAGGTCTACTCATAGTCAATTCTTTATTCTTGACTATAGCCTTGTGCAACCAATCTTTCCTCATTTATAACTATGTTACTAGCTTTTTCTACCTTATTTCTAAACACACATTTAGTTCCTATGGTGAATGTGTCCTTAGGCCTTTTATCAGGTTTCCAAAACTTATTCTTTTCAAACTGATTAAGTTTTTCTTGCATAGCCATCACCCAAAATTCATTATTGATAGCATCATTAATGTTTTTATGTTCAAGTTGTGACAAGAAGACTTGATGTTCAACATGATTTTTAAGAGAAGCTCTAGTTTGAGTTCCTTTGTCTAGGTCTCCCATAACAACATCTAAAGGATGGTTCTTAAGAGTTCTAACAGCTCTTGAAAAAGAGAGACTAGTGATTTCAGGATCATCAACATGTTCAGGTTCATTGTGAATTGAGTCTAAGGAATTTCCAGAACTAGAAGTTTTCACAGATTCTTTCACAGAATGCTTTGAGGTTTTTGAATTAATGTTCAGATTTGATACATCATCCTCCAAGTTCTCTAGAATGGTTTTAGGCTCATGTGGATATGCTTCATCAAATTTGACATGGATATATTCTTCCACACATTTAGTTCTTTTATTGAATACTCTATAGGCTTTACTAGACATGGAATATCCTATAAAGATTCATTCATCACTCTTGGATGCAAATTTTTCAATATTGTCTTTAGTATTAAGAATATAGACTTTGCAACCAAAAACTTAGAAGTAGTTAACCTTGGGTTTTCGATTGTTCCATAACTCATAAGGAGTCCTTTTAAGAATAGGTCTGATCAACACTCTATTGATTATGTAGAATGCTGCATTGACAGCTTCAACCCAAAAATAAATAGGTAGATCATTTTCACTAAGCATTGTTCTAGTAATCTCTTGCATGTATCCATTTCATCTTTCTACAACTCCATTTTGTTGAGGTGTTATAGGGGCATAGAAATTGTGACTATATCCATTTGGTGAGAAAAAGGATTCAAACTATTTATTTTCAAACTAAAGACCATGATCACTTCTTAAGGATTTAATTATTTGTCCACTAATAGTTTCCACATACTTAGCATATTTAGTAAAATAAGAGAAGGCTTCACTTTTGAGAGACATAAAGAAGGTCCACGTATATCTCGAAAATTCATCTACAAGAATATAAACATAGTTCTTCTCATTTAAACTAGAAACTATAAATGGTCCAAACAAATCCATGTAAACCAGTTTGAGAGGTTGAGAAGTTGACATTTATTTCTTTCGTTTGAAGGAAATTTTGTGTTGTTTTCTCTTTTGACAGGGATTACACACTTCATCATTTGGAAACTCAAGTTTGGGTAAGGCTTTAACTAAGAATTTTCTAGTTAGATTTATAAGGGAGTGAATATTACAGTGTCCTAGTCTCTTATGCCAGATCTAAGACTCTTTATGAAATCCACTTAAGCATGAATCATTTTGAGAAGATAAGGAATCTATGTTAACATAGTAAACATTTTCATTTCATAATACAGAAAATACTAATTATTCTTTAGAATTAAAGACATTGTGATCATTATTTTCAAATCTAACATGAAATCCAACATCACATAATTGTGTGATACTCATAAGATTATATTTTAATCCATCAATAAACAATACTTTAGAAATTAAAAATGAGTTAGAGTTACCTATTTGGCTGAGGCCAATAATCTTTCCTTTGGAATTATCACCAAATGTGACATATCCTACATCTATTTTTATTAGGTTCTTGAAGCATGAGTAGTCTCCTGTTATGTGTCATCAACATCCATTTTCCAAGTACCATAAAATTTTATAGGAACTCTTTTAGTATCTTTCCAATAAAATGATTAAGCAAAAATATATTTTGGTACCCATACTTGTTTGGGTCCAAAAATGTTAGTAATGATGGCTTTTGGAACCCATATATGCCTCATAGGTTTCCTATAAGAATTAAGTAAAGTATTTGAAAAGTAAACTCTATTTGGTCCAGAAAAACATGAAACAATAGAAAGTGTATCATAAATTGAATTAGTTGATTTGTGTCCAGAACAGGGACTAAAACTATATATCCTTGATTTAGAAACAAAATTTATTCTACAAATATTTCTTTTTCCATGTTGATAACCAATGCTAAAGTTATATTTAGGGGAATTTTGTTTACCTATCATTTTAGTAAGGGTATTTTTCCCATTGGTAAACTTTTCTAGGTTATTCTTCAATTGTTCATTAGACATTTTTAATTCGTTTTTCACTTTGAGCAGTTGAGAATTTTTCTCTTTTTTAGTTGTGAGTTTAGATTTAATAGTCATAGTAAGAGAATATTGTTTCTTCAATGATTTATATTTTTCTTTTATTTCATTGCATGTTTCTTAAATCATGTTACAGTATTAAAACATTTCATGATTAGTCATATTTTCAAAGTCACTATCATCTCTAGAATAATATTAATTATGTATAGGAGAGTCCAGTGTTACCTCAGATGTGTTTGTCATAAAACACATATTGGTTTTTTTAGCTTGTTCATCATGTGATGTTCTTGAGTCCCTTGAAATATCCTCAGAAGTAATCTAGGTTGATTTCATTCCCTTTTTATACTCCCTTTCCTTGTCCTCATATCTATTTTTGTACTTGAGCTTTGGATAGTTAGCCTTGATATGTCCTTTGCGCTTACATTCATAGCAGACAATCTCATCAGGCTTGTCACTTCTTTTCCAATCCTTCTTCCGACTTCCTTTTTGGTCATATTTTTCCTTGAAGTTAGGCTTTCTAAAAATGTTCTTCTTATTGTAAAATTTCTTGAATCTTCAGGATAACTGATCCATATCCTCATCATTGTCAAGTGAATATTGTTCACTACTAGAACTTTCTACAGAAGCTTCCAATTGTTATTGTAGGAAGTTTTGACAGGTTCATCCCATGTGATTCTATCAGCAGCAGGAATCTTATATTCCTCTATAATGGAATACCAAAATTCAAAACCCATACTCTCTAAATGAATTTTCATTTTAATTTTCCACTCAGCATTATTGGTTCCATTAAATAATAGTGGTCTGTTGATTGTAGCACCTTCCAATATTTTAACCTTAATACAGAAAAACTTTGAGAGAGCTAGAAATTTTGAATTAGCCGAAATTTACAGATCTTAAATGTACAACTAAAATCAATGTTGAATAAGGTTAAAAAAAGTTTTAATAAAACTCTTCTGATACCAAATGTTGGTCAGATTAGTTTACTCAAGGGGGGGGGGGGTGAACTGAGTATCTATAAAAAATTATAGTTAAAAAGTAATATTAAAAAGTTTTCCCTAAAAGGTTAAATACAACCCAATGAATCAAGGTTATATTGTTATAAGAGTTTGAGTATTTAAATAAAATCTTAGAATATTGATTAGTTCTCAATAATCTTAATGTCAGCTATTAATATTAATTTTGAAGATATTATACTAAGACAAGACAATTATAACTTATTTCCAAGATTAACTATCAAAGTGAATTTAGTTATTTCTGAATTATATAGAAAAGCAATAAAATTGAGAAGACTAAATTAAGCAGCACAATGGATATGAAACAAGTGGTTCAGTCTCAAGACGAGACCCAATCCACTCCACTTGGTGATCACCTGCCGCCAATCATTTTATATAAATAAAATAGATCTGCACCATGGATCGGGGTTAAACAATAGTACACAAGACTTTCCAGGTTGCACAGGGACCTCTTCCACAGTTCTTTGTGGGAACAAATAACCAGGACATACTAGGACCTCTTCCATACTTACTAGTGGGTATACAAATATAAAAAGATCTTTGAGTAAGGATATCTTGTATCCTTCAGTTTTTTGCAGGAGATAGAGTGTATTGTTATACATATACACACACTTCTTAGAAGATAGTAAAATGATACACAACAGAGAAGAAAAATTGAGATAGGTTTAGAAATTCTCAAAATGTTAGTCTTCATAGCTCTAGACATCTATGATGAAGCATATGCAGAAATCAAGTCCTCGTATGGAAAACAGAGTGTCACAAGTCAGTCAGATCCAACTTGTGTTCTTTTTGATGTTTGACAGTGTGAAGATGTTCTCGATTCTGGGATTTATTTAAGCTTCGTGTGTTCTCTTGCAGCGTTGAGTTTCATGATACAATTCCTTCTTTAATAATTATCTAGCTATATTATTTTTTCATGCTCATTCCCACTTGATTTTTTTTTCTTTTTAGTATCCTGGCACACTTATTATTTTTCCTGGGCCGCATTACACTTTTATCTTGGAGTGTATGTGTTTGAGTCAACATGTTGCATGTATTCTGCACCTCGTACTGTCAGATGACATGTCTACACATATTTATTAATTATGACAGTGAATTTAAAAACTTCAAATATGACCATTAGTGATTAAATTTAAATACAAAAAATCATATTATGAAATGGTGTCACAGTATGTTATGGAAACAGTGTCTCATTCACACAGTGTCTGGATTGGTCACGATGTCTTGTGGTCACAGTGTCTGGTTCACAGTGTCTAGTTCATGGTGTCTCGATGTCATAGTTTCTTGTTCACGGTGTCTTGTTCATAGTGTCTTGTTCATGGTGTCTTGTTCACAATGTCCTGTTCACAATGTCTGGTTGTCACAATGTCTCAATGTGAAAGTGTCTTGTTCACGGTGTCTTGTTCACGGTGTCTAGTTCACGGTGTCTGGTTGTCACGGTGTCTGCTTGTTCATGGTGTCTTGCACTTTGGCAAATATATGTATTCATACTTAAGCAATGATATTTATGGAATGAATTAAACTTAATCATTTGTCATAGAAATCATTATAAAGTGAATCAAAAGATAGTGTATTGTAACCAAACTGAGTGTATATCACTTAATATCTTTGGATAACTTTTACTAAACAACTGTGCATTTGATGTGAGATATATTACAGAGAGTTAACATGGTTTATATAATTAATAGGATTTGTGATCATTAAAACATGATTAATACATGAGGAGTCCAATAGAACACACCCAAATCTCATAGAAATAGAAATAACAACCCCATCCATGGTAATTCAAAGGTTCGATGCACATGTGAAATCTAGGAACACGGAAAATCCCCAACATCAGTCCCACACAACTATATCCTTTCTACCAAATTCCACGTTATTCTGAAAATAAAATAAAAAAATTGATCCTCTGATACCATCTTGTAACAACCCGATCCTAACCACTTGGTCTGGTCCGTAGGGTTATAAGACCTCATGTGCACCTCCTTGAATGCAAGAGGCTGCATACAAGAAATAAGGATCTTAGTCCATTATTAGGGAGACTATACCCTCATTATCAAGCCTATAACACCCAAATATTTTGTGAAATATGTTTTTTCAAATAAATTTAATCTTTTTGATATTTTTAATTTCACACAACACTGAATATAGTTTTTATATTAATGAACTAAATTTGGATTGCATGAATTACATGAAATAGTTATATTATATTTTGATGCAATAAACACTATGTTTAACTTGTATTACACATAATACCGAGTTCCTCTGATAGCTTGCATTATACACAAGGTTTAGTTTTTATCAAACTACAAATACTATTTATATGATTATTAAAATATTATTATAGCTACCACCAAGCCATTAGAATGGAAGTTACATTTAATATTAACTAAATTTTGAAAATATTATTTAAACTTGTATTTAAAATGAATCATTTGCTTATAAATTTCTATAATTCAATCCGATAAATATTTTAAAATAAATAAATTACTTTTACAAGAAAACTATTTTTATAAGTACAAATACAATTTTATATAAATAATTTAATCAAAAAATGTTTTATTAATATTTTCAATATATTTTTTAAATTATATATTAAATAAATATTTTTATACTCGTCCAATATACTTGATAAGTATAAGATAAAAATAAGTCCAATTTTTTGAATAGAAAGATACATTTTTCTAAAAAGAAATTTTACTAGTTTTTAATGGAGAACCCATTTTAAATATTATTTTTGACAATTTATAATTTATATTTATCAAAATAAACTTAATGTTTTTAATAAGTACATAAAAATTATATTAGTGTGAATTTTTTGTATTTTTCTGTAAAGTGTCATTTTTCGATGAATAGTGAACAATACTGAATTTTAAATCAAAACATTGTTTTCATATAATTTATTTATATGGTTAAATTATTTGTTATTGGTTATGAAGATAAATTAGACTAAATATACTTAAATTAGTCTAATTTTGGTCATTGGAATCAATTTTACTTTGAAATTGGATAAAAATGTACCAAACCTTTGAACATTTTTACTTTAGAAATTCACAATGGCGTCCTACATGTAGGATTAAATTTAATTTAGTTTCTACCAATTTTATGATCTGAATTCCGATTTTTTTTTTACATATTTTGGATTAGAATAATTTATAATTTACAATATGTTAAACATAGTTTTGGACAAAAAAATATTGCTGAAAGTGATTAAAATTAATTACAATGATTAAAACAAAAATTAGCTTAACAATGGACAAAACCTTACACTTAAGGAGTAAAATGACCTAAAAACTTGTCTAAAATTATTTAGATGGCCATATTCAGACCATATAATCATTTTTATTGTTTTTTATTTCATTATTGGATCCACTTGTAATTGGAAAAACGTGGGAGGAATTCCCTTTTCAAAAATTTAAACGAATGCCACTCCTCCTACACTATAAAAAGGCACACAACCTCCCACATATTAACACCTATAAAGCACTTTAGATAGACCATAATCTGATAGAATAATCTCCCAAAATCTATACCCTAATCTTATAATCCTCAATCTTGTAATAAAGGGATCCAAGAGAGTCTTTTTGTGAAAACCAAAAGAAGTTATCCGAAAAATAAGTAACCATATTCAACGATCACTTTTGTTTTATTTCTTTCTCCATTAATAAAATTATCATTATTACATGATCATATAAAAAACCAGTATAATCAATATACTTATATGTTTTTATTCTAAGTGTTCTACCTAAAATTACACACACTTCCATCTAATGGGTAATGAACTTACCGCATTTGTGTACGGCGAACTACTGCCTCATGAAATGATGTTGTTTGTTTTTTATTTACCATATATAATGGTTTGTAATTATGATGAAAACTATATTTTTATATGATATATATAATATATATGATTTATTTATGTTTCTCGAATTATTTTATAAAACATACCTTCATGATTTCCATTTTTTTGTAAATATGATATTTTCCTTTGGGGAAGTGTGAACTACCACCTTTTCTATTCGGTGTTATTCATTCACACTCTACACAGAATGTATTAAGGATGAGTTTAGTGAACTTATATTATATATATGAAATAATAATTCTACCTGAATGATATTATATACATACATACATATATCTTTTATTTACTTTCTTTCAATATGATAATAAAACATAAACATTGTTTGTGCATATGTACGACCTACCGTCTCCATGAACAGTGTATTCCATTTCATTTTTCTATATTTAATAGATCATTATATATAAATATATAATGAATATATATGATATTTATATTATTTTTGTAGGACCCTAGGACACCCTAAGAGGGGAGGGGTAAATCAGGGTGTCAACTTTTCTTTTAAACTGATGGATCTTGTTCCCATATTGGTAGGAACTAGTCAAACCTGTATGATGGATATGATTAGAAATCAAACATTCACATGTAAAGAGATGACACAAAATTTTTTACTTGGTTCACCACTAAGGGCTATGTCTAAGGAGAATACGCTGACATGTTTTCAATCGTACCTAATTTCACTATTCTTCACTAGTTTTGGATTACAATGGTTTAGGAACAGTCACTCTGTCCCAGGCTCACTACCTTTATAAATGTTCAGCGATAGCCCACTGCATCCCTCAAGACACTCCCGTTGACTCACCCTGGCTCACTGCCTTCGGTGAAGTCTCAGTCAATTTATAGACGTGAATGTCTCTTCAAAATATTTGTATTGAAATCTTTGCCTCTTCTTAGCATGAGACTATGCTTGCATCGAAGACCAGAATTGATGCACTTGAGCACACTGAACCACTGAACCGAATAATCAAAAACGCACAAATAGGTTATATTGAAGATTTCATGCAACTCATACCCTTTGTGAAAAATATCTCATTTTGCGTGTAATACATGGTTTTCATGTGGAAAAATATTTCGTGCAACTTCATTTCATTTTCGTACAACCTCTCCTTTTTTCGCACAGCTTGGAATTTTTCACGCAGATCAGCCTTTTAGATGCACCTCATAATTTTTCACGTAGCTCAGCCTTTTTCGTGCACCACAAAATTTTTCACACAGCTCGGCCGTTTTCACGAAACTCAGAATTTTTCACGTAACTGCCTTTACACAAACCTTTTATGAGCAATATTACTTGGATGTTCTCTAAGTCTTCAACCGTGTGTAATGAGGGGGGTCACCTCTTATTTATAGGCTTCTTATACCCCCCCCCCGTGTACAAAACCCCCCCTGTGGTGCGAAAAACCTCTCATTAGGAGCATAATATTTCATGCAGGTACCATTTTTTGCAAACATATCAAGGTTTTTAATGCATCCCATTCCTTTTCCATTTTTTGACATTCTGATTCTGAAACACTACTTGGAGAAAAACCTCGCTCCACTATTTCACGCACCTTGCTGTTTTTCACGCACAAATCAAATATTTCATGCACAACCCACATTTTTTACACACCACTTCCTATTTGTGTGCACCTCCTTTTACCAATAATCCATGTCTTCATTTTTTAATTTTCAGACCCAAAAATTTGGCAAAAACTGGGAAACGGGGCCACATTTAATACTATTTTATGCTTGAACTGTATGATCACTTTACTGAGAAACATTCTGAACTTCCAAAGAGGATTGACAACAAACACAAACCATACTCCAATTCTTACGTATAATAGACATGGTTCTAACATTTTTTATATTATTTAATTATGTAAATATTGTTCTAATTAATAGTATCAAGAATAATAAGCCAAAACATATTTAAAAAGCAAAGCAGATTTTACCCAAAACATAATATTAACATGGAGTTATTAATAAACAGATAATATAAATTCAAAAAATTAATAATATATGGTATGATATATAATAACATTTCTTTGTGTTAGATATATAATAAACTTATATTATTATATAGGAATTTTGAACGTGTATGATGAAAGTCATGACTTAAGGTAAGAGAATTTCATCTCACTTTTTATTTCTATGAGATACATGCCTTATTCACAAATAATTTATTTTGTGTGGTGTGTATAAAAACTATGTATGTATTCTATGATTATTATAATTAAATTTATGGGTATTTAAAGATACATTTTATGATATTTCTTTCATGCAATTTACGTTTCAATAGTTACCAAATCAGTAAAGTAATTTTGTCTCAATTTTCCTTCTTTGAGACACATTCCATGTTATGAACCTATAATTTTCTATGAGATGTATGTACTAAATTTTATATGTTATAGTATGAATAACCTTCCTTAATGATATTTTAAGTTTCATTTAATGTTACTATTTCCATTTTATTATGATTCAAAGTCACCAAACTGATAATGACTCATTACTACAATCAAGTCATTTATTGAGATTATTTATGATTATGATTAAATTGATGAATTATTATGATACAAATCTAAATAAATATAATAAATTTTCTTACCCTTTGGTTATTCATGTCATATCCAAGTAATGGTACCATTTTTCAACTCTTTGGTACTTAATACAATTAATGAAATTTTTTCATGAAAGTCTGACATTATTTCTCATTTTGTTCAAAAATATGTTTTCTTTAAAAGCTATGATTTATAAAAAAACTCCAAATAAGTTTTAATATTATCCAATTATGTTTAAAGTAAAATTTTACCCATTTATTACCCTTTTAAAAAACGGGACTAAAGGAAGTATTCTTGTCATTTTTTGACCAAGGGACTTTTATAAACTTTTAAGTTGCAAAAGGAATGTTAGGAATGTACAAAATTACACACCATACTAACTATAATTTTTTTAAGATTCATTTATAATTTTATAATGTTATTTTTAAAGAAAATGTTTTCCTAATATGCTAAAAATTTGTTGAAGGTAAAGTGGTTTTCAAAGAAATTTTTTTTCAAAAATGTTTTATTTTTAAAAAGTGTTTTAAATTATTTTCAAAGAATCCATTATATTTATTCAAAAGGTTATTTTACAAGAAAATGATTTAAATATTTATTTATATGTTTTTAAATTATATTCAAATAAATATTTTTCAAAACATTTTCAATCTTCTGTTATAATTTTTTAACATATTTTCAATGAAATGTTTTTCGAATTTTTTTAAATCTTTCTATTTATATTTTCAAAGAAAAAGGCTTTCAAAATATTTTAAAATATTCCTTTATAATTTTTCAAATCTATTTTTAGGAAAATTGATTTAATCTTTTTTATTCATTTTTCAAAGAAGAAAGGTTATTTTCCTCAACAAGTGTTTCTAAAAGATATTTCAAAACTATTTTCCATATATGATGATATCAGTTAGTGTTACTCGTGCCTTTTTTAGGATATGACCCAAGGGTTTCATTAATATTCTTTATCTGAATGTTTTATTTCTTGATGACAATATTTGTATGTAACCTGTTCCTTTTTCACGAGTTATATTCTTATGAAACCGGCTTCTTTTCATGAGTTTTTATTTTATGAAATGATTATGAAACCTATCTATTTCCACAGGTTAAGATATGATTACATGTTTATGACACCCACTTAATATCATGGGTTATGATATGATTATTTATGATTTTATGGAAAATGTATGCACGGTTTATTTATTAGATGGGTGGGAGCTATATCTCCCTAAAATTCACTGGGTAAAGATTTATATCTCATCAGATAATTATGCGATTCAATTCAACAATATTAATAAACCTTGGGAATATGGTGAAACCCAATCCACTATGGGAAGATGGGGAAACCCAATTCACATTGGTAAGATGCTGAAACATTATGTATTACACGGAAAGGAATGTGACTGGGAATGGTAGTGTGTCCCACCCAATATGTGTAGTCCCCATAAAGTTCCCTGATAAGTTCTAGAAATGCATCTTGAATTATAGCGAATGATATTACACCTTTATGTGTATGAAAAAAATTCCATGTCTTATTCCTATGTTATTATTTCAGGTTTATGATCTTGTTTCCTTGATCATTCGTGTCTAATGAACTTCTAATATTTATTTTGTGATTTATTTTTATGATCTTTGATATATAGGGTACGATATTCTAATGTTATGATCACGTTCTCATACCCTTATAATTAGTTTTATACTTCGATATCTCCCTTGTTTACTCATACTCAGCAAGTGAGCTCACTATTTTTGTTGTTTCCTTATTAGGTTATGGGGATATATTTCATGTATGATTAGTTTATGAGGGTTGAAAGTCTTGGAGAACCTATTGGGATATTATCTAGTTCACTCTTGTACCATCTTTTATGTTTCTATGTTTCTAAAGGCACTAAACTAATATGATCTTTGGGAGTTTGTTGTGTAATATATTAAGTATTTTGAAAAAATGATGAAATTTATAAATAAGTTAAGGATAGGTCATTATAGATGGTATCAAAGTAAAGGTTTAGTAAACCTTTGGAAACTAGGATGATAAAACATTAGTGATATCCCTAGGGATATTTCTATGTATATATATAGTAGCGTCTCTAATGATAATTCTAAGGATGAGTTAATGTTTTGGAGAATATCTTGGAATTTTGGTAAACATAATTTTATCTCAATAATTTAGAAAAACAACTTTCAATCAATGTTTTAAATATAATTTATAAATTATATATTCAAGCATTATTTTTGATACTCATTAAATATATTTTATAGGTATAAGATAAAAATAAATCTAATTTTAAGAATAAAAAGATGCATTTTTCTAAAAGATAATTTTACTGATTTTTAATGTCAAACCAATTTTAAAGGAAATTTTTGTCACTTTAATAATTTATATTTATCAAAATAAAATTTATTTTTTCTATTATAATATAAAAATTATATTAGGCTGATTTTTTGGTATTTTTCTGTGAAGTTTCGTTTTTTTGATGAATATTGAATAATACAAATTTTAAATCAAAACTATTTTTTCATATAATTTATTTAAAAAGTTAAATTCTATTTTGATATTGGTTTTAATGTTAAATAAGATCAATTATACATCAATAAATCCAATTTATGTCATTGGAATAAATTTCTATTTTAAATTAGATATTAAAAATTACTAAACTTTTGATAATTTTTTCTTAAAAAACACATTGTGTAATCCCATATATGGGATTAAATTTAAATTAACTTCTACTACTTATATGATTGAAATTTGGAAAAATGGATTCAATATTTGGTATAAGAAAAATTTATAATTTATAATTAATTAAACTTAGTTTTTTACAAAAAAATATTAGCAAGAGTGATTAAAATTAATTACAATGATTAAGAGAGAAATTAGATTAACAATGCATTAAACCTTGCACTTAATGGAAAAATGACCTAGAAACATGTATAAAATATATTTTATATCCATATTAAGACCCTATAATTCCTATTATATAATTTGGTTCATTTTTTATCCACTTTTCATAGAAACAATGTGGGTAGAATTCCATTTTCAAAAATTTACACGAATGCCACTCCACCTCCACTATTAAAAGAAACTCACCGTCCCACTAATTCTCACCTCTAAAGAAATTTAGATCACCAAAAAATAGTTAAAATAATCTTTCATAATCCCTACCATAATCTTATAAGCCTAATTTTGGGAATAAAGGGATACAAGGATATTCTTTAGTGAAAACCGAAACAAGTTACCCAAAAATAAGGTAACCTTCTTGAATGATCACTTTATTTTATTTCTTTGTGAAATCCATTAATTATCCTTATTCAATGATAATATAAAAAAACAGTATCCTAAATATATGAGGTGTTTTTATTCTATTTTTTATACCTTTATTAACACATACTTCCACCTAATGGGTAATAAACTTACCATTCTTGTGTACGACTAACTACCGCCTCACGAAATGATGTGGTTCATTTTTAATTTACCACCTCTCATGGGTGGGAATTATGATGGAAAATATATTTTTATATGATATATATGATATTTAATCTGTATTTATGCTTCTTTAGTTATTATATAACAAATAAATTCATGTTTTTAGTTTTGTTTAAATGTGATAATTTCATTTGGGGAAGTGTGGACTCCCTCCTCCTCAAAGCGATGTGATTCGTTAACACTCTATATGGAATACATTATGGATGAGTTTAGTGAATTTATATGATATATATGGAATAATAATTCTAATTAAATGATATTATATTCATACATACATACATATATTTCATTTACTTTCTTTCCTTCAATACAACAATAAAATAGAAATAGCGTTCATGCGTACGTATGACCTACCATATCTTTGAATATTGTATTCCATTTCATATTTCTATATTTTATATATTATTATAAATAAATATATACTTAATATATATGGTATTTATATAATTTTTTATATTCATTAAATAAGTCTATTATGATCTACGTAAGCAGATCAAGAATCATAAGCCAAAACATATACAAAAAATAAAGTAGATATTACTTGAAATAAAATATTAATATTACATTATTAATAAAAAGGTAATATAAAGTCATAAAAAATTATATATGGTATTCTATATAATAATATTTATCATTTTTATATTTATAATAAACATATATTTATTATACAGGAGGTTAAAACATGTACAAATAAAGTTAATAATTAAGTTAATGGAATTTCATCTCTCTTTTTATTTCTGTGAGATACATTCCTTATTCACCACTCATTTATTTTGTGGGGTGTGTATAATGAACATGGATTTATTATATTATTTTTTAATTAAATTTATGTGTATTTAAATATCAATTTTACTATGTTTGTTTCATGGGGTTTTGTTTTAATTGTTTCCAAATCGATAAAGTAATTTTGTCTCAATTTGACTTATTTGAGACACTTTCCATGTCATGGAAATATATTTTTCTATGAGGTGTATATACTACCCTTGAAATGTTTTATCATTAATCTCATTATGTTCATGAAATTTTATGTTTCATTTAATATTATTATTTCTATTTTATTATGATTCAATGTTTCCAAAGTGATAATGATTTACTGCTACAATCTCATTGTTTATCAAGATTGTTTATTATTATGATTCTATTTGTGAAATATTATAATATATATTTAAATAAATATCTTTAATTTTATTAGTTATTCATGTTATATCTGGATAATGGTACCATTTTCCCACTCTTTGGTAATTAATACAATTAAGATTTTTTTTATGAAAATACGACTTTATTTTTCCTTTCACTCAGAAATATGTGTTCTTTAAAAACCGTATTTTCTAAAAAAACATTCATAAAAATTCTACTATTATGCTATGATGTTTATAAGAAATTTTTAATAATTTATTACCTTTTTAAAAAATGCTTTTAAAAGGAAAAATATTGCCATTTTCATTTAAGTCATTTTTTAAGCATTTAAGGGGAAAAAGAAATATTCTGCATTTACAAACTTACCCACAGTCATGATCGTCATTTCCTTGAAGCTTACTTTGTAAGTTTACAGGGTCATTTTTAAATAAAAATTTCCCTAATATTCTTTAAATTTGTTGAATTTATCATTATTTTCAATGAAAAACTTTTTCAAAATTTTTTTATGTTCAGTTTTTTAAAATGATTTTCAATGCGTCCCTTATATGTTTTCAAAAGGATATTTTCCAAGAAAATGATTTAAATTATTTCAAGATTTATTTATAATATTTAAAAGTCTTTAAAAAATAATTATTTTCAATAAGTTTTCAAGATTATTTTATAATATTTCAAATTATTTTGAAATAAATATTTTTCAAAATGTTTTCAATATTTCATTATAATTTTCGAAGAAAAAGGTTTTCAAAAGGTTTTCAAAGCTTACTTTATAATTATTCATGTTTATTTAAAAGAAAATGGTTTTTAAAAGGTTTTATTCATTTTTCAAAGAAGAAATAATATTTCCCTTAAGAAATGTTTTTAAAAGATATTTTAAAACTATTTTCTCTCTAAGATGACATTTTTTTGTGTTAATCATGACTTTTTGAGGATATTACACAAGGGTTACATTAATATTATTTATATTAATGGATTATGTTTTTATGGAATTATTTTTATGAAATATTTTTTCTATTTCATGGGTTATATTCTGAGAAAACATGATTATTTTCCTAGGATATGATTTTATAGAATGATTATGAAACTAGTATTTTTCCATTGGTTAAGACATGATTACATGTTTATGACACCCACTTCATTTAACGGGCTATGATATGATTGTTTATGATTTTGTGGAACATGTATATATGAATTAATTACGAGATGGGTGTGACCTATATATCCCTCCAATTAATTTCGAAATGATTTATATCTTCTAATATAATGATGGGATTCAAGTCAAAAGTCTAAATCCAACATGGGAAGAGAGGAAAACCTGATCCACTATGAGAATATGGGTAAACACGATACACTATGGGAAGATGGGAAAACCCAATCCACTATGGGAAGATTTGGAAACCCGATCCCTTACAAGGAAAGGTCTGTGACTGGGGATGGTGGTGTGTCCCATTTAGTTAGTGTAGTCCCCCTGAAGTGCCTTCATATGTTCTAGAAATGTGCCTTTACTTAAAAGGAATGATATTACACATTTATTTAGAGGTAACACTTCCATGACTTATTCATTTGTTACGATTTAATAGATAATTATCTTTCTTCCATTATGATTCATTTTATATGAACTTCTAATCTTTTTTCCATGATTTAGGTTTATGATATTTTATATGCAGGATATGATCTTATAATTCTATGATCATGTTATAATACCCTAATATTGATGTTAGTGCTGATATATCTTCCTTGTTTAACCTTACTGAGCATATGAGATTACCCCTTTAATATTTTTTCCTTCCCCAGGTTTTGAGGATGTATTTAATGTATGATATGTCTAGGAGGGGTTATATTCTTGGAGAACCTATCAGGAGATAATGCAGCTCACTCATGTACCATCGTTTACATTTCCATGTTTCCAAAGGTACTAAACTAATATAGTCTTTAGGTGTCTATTGTGTAATGTATTAAGTATTCTCCAAAAATGATAAAATTTCTATGTATGTTAAGTTTGATTAGTTATAAAGTCATTGAAAAAATAACAAAAAATAATTAAAATATAATAAATAAATAGATTAAATAAAAAAATCTAATAAATATAATACATGTCCTACATGTATAAAAAACGAGCCCCTAAATTAGAAATACAAACTAGAGTAATAAGTGATGATAAAAAATATATAAAATAGTGGGTCCTCTAGAGGCTATATCGGTCCTCTGCCATCTCTACGATTCTTTGTTCGACCATCCAATATAGGTCCTTTTCCATTTTCAAGATCTCTAGTCATGAAACATACAAGTGAACTGAAAATTCCTAAGTAGAGTGTGAGTAAAAGACCCCGTTGGACACCACTAATGTACCCTTAAAAATTATGCTCTTGTAGACAAGTGTATTCCATAAATAAATAACAAATTCGAAATCAACACAAAAATCCCATACAAAGTGATTGTGTTCTAACCATGTAACGATGAGTCATAGCCATACCTTCTTCGACTACAAGACAAAAGGAATTTCAAGGTATTATTGGTAATTATGAAATATCCATGAGGCTACTAATCATGCTTATCACCATCATGTGTAATACTTAGTATTCACTAAGTATCAAGTGATTCTTGTTCTTAGCATTCACTAGGATTTGAGAATGACTCAACATATGATAGACATAAAGTAACATAATCCTTGACATATTCTTGGAATCAAGTGTATCACACAAAATTCCTGAGGCATCATCATATCCCTACCCTATACTTAGGTCCATCATCACCATCATTGGAAGTCATGCACACCCCCTACAAGGGATAAACACTTCATGACTGCCCACATAATTGGGGAACTAAGAATAATACCTATAAAGGAATACACAACTTGTTAGAACACACTATAAAGTATAACAGATCATCCTAAGTAATATATAAATATAAAGTAAATGTGATCATCATCAAACATGAATAAACAAGCTACCAATGTACTCATATAAAAAAGTATATCATCACAGGCTACACACACCCACATGCGATCATAATTAAGCATGACAATTAAGTACGCAAACACAAGTTTTATATCATGGTAATAAGTTTAAAGCAAATCCCCATAATTTATTAAACTTTCTACCTTAAATACATCAATGCCAATATCAAGGATAAACCACCCTATGTGTTTCTAAAAATTAAGTTAAAACCTCTATATCTAAGAACTACTCTTTAGGGGCCTTATTATCGTATATTTCAACACGTTAACATTAAAATTTATTTAAGAATCCTTAAAATAGCTTCACCTAATTTATTTCAAAAATGAATAACAATATCATATGCTATAATAGTTTCTCTCTCTTAGATAATTTAAAAGTTATCAAAACATTCTAATGCCTGTGTTAGAAATTATTCTTAAAAAATAACAATAAAATATCATGAATTCATATTATATTTCAATAGAAAAATAAACATTTGATAATACATTATTATTATTTTTTCTTATTTTAAGATAATAAATATTTCATTATCTTTGATAATTTCTAGGATTATATTCCTTTATCATTATTTGAATAATTTATATATTATTATTATTCAATTACTATTTATATAATTTCTCTAGTTTATTTCATGATACAAAAAAAAATATAGTGAAAATAAGAGAATATAATCCAACATAGAACTACCACTCATAGGGACTATACCTAGGAATGGGTGAGAGAGAGTGAAAGCGATGAGGGTTATGCCACACATATAATTTGGAATAAGTGGTCATAATTTTCATTGAAGGATTCACTAGACTAGAAAACATGAATCACTAGGCTTATAGGGATCAAAATATTGACTAACAAATGGTGGCAAGTTACAACTATTTTTTAAAAATCAAATCATGTACAATTTTTTTATTAAAACCAAAAACTAAATACCATTTTTTAATTTATGATTTAATAAATTATTCATTGTAAAGAGATTAATTCCATCCATAAATATTTATTTAAGGTAAAATGAAGAAAATGAATTAAAAAATAGGATTTTTTGTGTTTTAATGTTTTGAAAAGGAGTTATAGATGTGTTTCAATAGGAAGAATGGGAAAAACCAAAAAAAATATGTTAAAAAATTACCCTTATGAAATGGTTATGCACTACATAAGACTAACTTGAGTTTACCCTTATGCAGTGGAAGGTAACCTAGTGTGGCTGCAGAAATGGGCTCATACCCCTATAAAAGGACCCTTATGTGTTTGGTTACCCTTATAGACTCTTTGAAAAACTTGGTTTACCCATACACAACTACCCTTATGCAAGATAATACCTTTATACAATGTTGGATGTAGCCTTATAACACTTCAGATACATTTATACAATATACTTATAGATATGGATACCCTTATAAAGGTAACCTTATGTGGCCAGTACCCCTAAAAAATTCCTCTTAACCTTAAACATTGAATGAATCGTGGGATTACCCTTATGCATGTAGTTTGACCCTTACACAATGCATAAAAAAGATATTTTCCCTTATGAAAACTATGGAAATGGGATTTTACCTTTACATAAGGACTATAAATCCCATTTTACCATTAAATAAATCCTTTAATTTATGTATAAGTTTATTTTTATTGGAAATTTAAAATTTCACTTAAAAATAGTTATATATTACAAACAAAATAGGGTTTCAAGGATCAAATAAAATTGAGAATATTACGGATCACTTATACCCTTTGAATACCCCACTCATGTTTCAACATTGACTTGAAAATATACACAAATTTAACCTCATTTATGTCCTTTACATGTCCTAGTTCTCCTATTCACCATAAATTAGCCTAATTCCCTCAAATATAAGTCATTCATCAAGAGGATGTTCAAGGTCTCAATGCATGTATCATATCTTTCTTAACATTTTTTCCCATTCATTCATTTATAAAAAAACCTAACAATAGTATAATAAAAAAATAATCATTATTAGTGTATTAATATGTTATTATAATAATGGTACAACCATTATTTATTCTCTTCCATGTACTATGAAAAACAAGAATAATTGTTAGCTCATGTGAGAGGATTACCGCCTCCATGAAGAGACACTTTTGATTTTTAATCATCAACCCTCTTGGATGGTTTTAATGATGGTATTTATTAATAAAATTTAATTATATAATATATTTATTATTATAAAATAATAAATTAATATCCATTTTATCTCCTATAATTCATTGGTTAGCAGAAACAATAATTATACATTGTGCAAACTACACCTCCAAGAATAAACATGTTTTGTTTTCCTCTAATTAAAAAAATATAAGGATTTAGTTTATATTACATGAGTTTATATGATATATATAATTAATATATATCATTTATATGGTTTTTTTGAAAACAAATAAAAGTGATGATCATTGGAAGGTAATCTGTCAATATCGGTAAATAACCAAAAACTAGTTCATTAACGTATTTATTTGCATGAAACAAGAATAAAAATCCAATGTAATGGTATTATAACATTATAATTATTTATAAAAAATAAATTCAAATACCTTTAATGTTTTTTAAATGATTATATATTAGAGAAAAGGGAATATCTACACTGATTTTACGGATCTTGTTCAAAATAATCATGATTATTAGCACCCGATGATGAAAATAGATTACCAAAACATAATACCAGAAGGGAATTATTATTAATGTATAGTATAAATAGAAATGTACATGAATAAGGTTATGTAGTAGGTAATTAATATTTAGATCTTTATAATATAACTAGTTATATTGCTTCCATGTAAATCAAGGGTAAAGGTAAGGGAATTGATAACTCAAACTCCATTCTTTGAGTTATAAATTTTTTTATTTGAACTCCATTTTTCTATGAATTTACCTTGTAAATGATGTTTTATTTTTTACTTCTATAGAAAAGTGTTTTGAATAAATTCGATTTTCATGAAATTTTTTCTATTCATTTATCTTCAAAGGGGTATTTTTTAAAAGAGTCTCTTCACCTTGACTTTTACAATGATAAATACTAAATGTTTTCATTTTTTTTTCTGATTTAGTTTTCAATATCTTAAAAAAATTCACCTCAGATGGAGTTATGTTTCATGTTATACCCTATTTTATTCTTTTATTATGTGTTTATTTTTGGTGATCAATATTTCAGTATCAAGTGATTCTATTTATGATTTTATTTAGTAGATTTATGAAGCCCATTTTTCCATGGTTTATTTATGAAAAAAATAATGATTTCAATTTGGTTGTAATATGAAACCCATTTTATTTCCATGGGTTATTCATATGATGATTTAGAAATGTCATTGAAACCATTTTTATTTCTATTAGTTATTTTCTGTTGTGATGATTATTTTCAATTGGAACACAAATATATGGATTAAGAGATGGGTGGGACCTATACATCCCAAAAATACAATGGGTAAAGTTTCATATCTAATGATATAGATTTGTTATGTGAATGGGTTAGTATGTATATTATTTTATAAAGGGTAAGTGTGAATGAATTTAGTCACACTCACAATTTTATGAGTGAATGGGTTGGTGGGTAACCATGTTCATAAATATAAGAAATTCTATGTTGATGATTGTTTCATTTTTTTCTATGTTATATGGCCCATGTTATATGCTTCAGGTTTTATATTTCTCATTCCATGATAAAAGTGTTATCATTTGATATGTTATTTCTCTATTTCATGCTTATGGTTAATGCTTATTGTTTTATGATCTTTTAAATCAAATATTTTTCTTGTTTTTCTCCATATGTTTATGATCCAACAATTGTAGTCTTTGATATGTTATCCCTTATAGAGCATTTGGGATCACCCCTTTTTTTATTTTCCATTCCCCAAGATTTAAATAGGATTATGTATCATAGAATTTATAAGAGTAGATTTATATTACAGATAATTTTTCACAACATTTTAAATAAGTGTTTTATGTTTTTAGTCTTCAAGATACAAAATTTTTTCCCATAAGAAACTATTGGACACCCTATCTAGTTTTAATGGTTTTAATAATCACAAATCATTTTAGTTCCTATTAATCATGTCTAAACATTTCAATCATGATTATTTAAGTTATAGAGTGTGAAATTATGTTTATCTATGATTACATATAAATTTGATACATTTGGATAATATTTATGTTGTAAGACAGTACAAGAAAGAATATTTTCTAAGTATAACAGACTGAAACTGGCAGAAATAATGAGACACCAATAGTTCAATTGACATTCTGGTGCATGGTGATACCGATGCATGGTGCTACCGATTCATGGTGCCACTGATGCATCGTGCTACCGATGTAAGGAGATACTTATAAAATGACTCAATGATAGTGAAATCGACACATCAGCATATCGATTGTATCACAGATAATGCAATTGACCTACTGACCCAAGGACATACCAATGAAACTGACCTACTGACTCATGGTACTACCAATGAAAGGATTCACCATTAGTTAAGATGTGTAACCAACACATAGAAAGAATGATAGATTGACACACATATGAAATGATACACTGATAGAAGGAGATGCTGACTGAGGACTCACAAATAGAATATTTAAAATTTCTTATATTAAATTTACTTATAAAAGTCATATTTAGAGTAATTTAATGTACATGATTAATTTAATGCTTTTTTCCAACATCTTAAATGAGGATGTCAGAAATACGAGGTATAATATCTACCACAAACATGCACATCATTGGGCTGAAAGAATATATATTCAAAGAAGAGCGCATGAAAGAGATACAAACATGTATACACCCATACACAAGAAGATACAAGATGAACCCCATGAGCAACATATAGAAAAGAATAACACACAAGGAATTCTTCTTTCTTGCTGGCTGTAAACCAGATAACAACTGTTCATCAAATTGTCATCATCTATATAACATTTAACAAAACTGAAGGAGAACTTTTTCACCACCCTTAAAGACATAACACAATGCTCCGTGACACTCTGTTTTTAGTGTCTGTTTACAGAAGAGGAAATGAGCTTCACATCAGCTACATATGAAGAGTCCACAAATTAATTGCATAATAGTTAGAGCATTTCTAATCCCATATTATTTTATTATGATATATCGTGTATTATTTTATTAAACCTTTGAGCAGTGTGTTCGTATGTCTGTAAAACACACACTGTCTCTTATAGTAAATTAGATGATTATATATATATATATATCCAAAAAACTATATTTTTACATTTATTTATCCCACATAGAACTGTGGAATAGGTCCTGTGTGACCTGATTGTATTTTTTATTCCCATGAAGAACTGTGGTAGAGGTATTGTGACCTGGAAAACCTGTTTAATATTATATTAACCCCAATATAGGGTGTGGATCAAAAATCTTTATCTTTATAGATTTTATGGTGGAAAGTTATCACCAAGTAGAGAGGACTACGTATCTTCTTGATCCTGAACATCTTGTTTTATATCTTTTGTGTTATTCAATTTAAACTTTCTTTGTTTTAACACATATTTCAGAAAAATAAATTTTAATTTGATAGTTTGTATTGGACAGTAGTTATAAATATTTTTTACTTATTAGAGTAGTTTCAAAAGTTTTATCAATATCTCATATTTTTATAACTAATAATTAATCAATCTTCTCAGAAACTATTTGAACAACCAAGCTATTATAATTTTACTACCTAGGTTAACTGGATATTTTTATTTTAAATTAGGGGAAAATTGAAAATAAACTTTTTAACATAAATTTTTATAGGAACTCAATTCACCCTTCTCTTGAGTGTCCTACTCCAGCCAACATTTGGTATCAGATTATTTTTTCCAAGTTTCTCTTTTCAAAATTTTAAATATGTTTTTAAATATTTTTCAACTGTGATTTTAGTTATATTTTAAAGATCTTTAAATTTGTCTTAGTTATAAATTTATATATCATTAAAACCTAGACATTATCTTTTTGTTATGGATAATTGATTGGATTGTGTTGCTACCAATAGACCTATATTCTTTAATGGAACAAATTACGCATAATGGAAAATTAAAATGAAACTGCACCTAGAAAGTATGGATTTTGAGATTTGGTCATCAATTATAGATGAATATAAGATTAATGATACTAATAGAAATACATGGGATAACCCAACTAAGGTTTCTTATAATAATAATTTCAAATCCATGAATAACCTATATTGTTCCTTAGGTGAAGAAGATTTTAATAGAATTTATGCATGTAAAGAAGCCCATAAAATATGGAAATATTTATCTATTTCACATGGAGGAACCTCTAGTGTTAAGGAAATGAGACTTTACACATATACTATTAAATATGATAACATTAAAATAAAGCCTGATGTTCCTATTTATAACATGTATCTTAGTTTTAATGAAATTGTGAATACTATGATATCTCCGGGAAGGGATTTTAAAACCAAGGATAAAATCATGAGAGTAATCAGATGCTTAATAGATAAATGGAGGGACTTATGTATCAATTAGAAAATCCTATGACATCATAATGTTTCCAGTAAAGGATCTGATAGGAAAGTTGATGATGTATGGGGAAGAAATAAAAGTCAACAAAGAAGAGGATGATGAACCCTAAAAAAAATCTATTACTTTTAAATATACTACCTCCAAGAAAAAGGAAAACGTTCAAGATGAAATTGAAAGTTCAAGTGATGAACAGTCATCAACAAACAATGATAAAGATATTACTCAAATATCTATAAGGATTAAGAAATTTTATAGAAAAACAATTCTTTAGAAATCTCAACTACAAAGGTAAGTATGATCACTAGGACCATTGGAAAAAAATATTGGAATAAAGGTGATACTTATAGTGATATAATCTGTTATGAATGTAATAGAAAGGGACATGAAAAGGTTCACTATCGCAAGCTAAAGTACAAGAAGTAGTATGATGATAAGGAAAAAAGTATAAAAAGTGGATGAAAGAAATTTGGAGTGCTTCTGAAGATAGATAAAGTGAATGAGAATCCTCTCATGAAGAAAAAGATAATAAAGAAAAAATGTGTTTTATAACAAACACTTCTAAGGTAACACTAAATTCTCATGAAAATAATTATCATTATTCTAGAGATAAAAGTTATTATAAAAATATGAAAATTGAAGAAATGTTTGAATATTGCACAATGCTATAAGACACTTTTAATGAATTAAAATATAAATACAAATAATTAAAGAAAGAACATGCTTTTACTACCACTGTTAAATACGAAATTACTATAGAAAAATAGAAAAATTATCAACTACTTAAGGAAAATAACTATCTTAAAATATATAATGAGAAATTAAAAAAGGATATTGAGAGATTTACCAATGGAAAATAAATATTAGTTCAAATTATTGGTAAAAATGTAGCTCATAAGTATACTGCTGATATATGATACCACCTAAAGAAGAGGAATATAAAAAAAACTCATTTTGTATCAAAATATGGAAAATCCAATTTTATGCCGAGCACTAAAAAATATTTTGAAAGTTCCATCTATGAAACAACTTCTACTGTTTCCAGTTTTTCTGAACCAAATGAATTTTATTTTTCAAGTACTTTACATATTGCTTATAAGAAACCCATGAGGAAAATTTTGGATCCCAAAGCTCTCATTACTAATGTTACTAGACACAAAAAAAATCTGGGTTCCAAAATATTTAATTGTCTGATCTTTTTTGTAGGAAAATTATTTGAAGATCTCCTATAAAATCTTATGGGACTTGGATAGTGGATGTTCAAGACACATGATAAGAGATTACTTAAGCTTCAAGAATTTGATAAATATTGATGGTGGTCATGTCAGCTTTGGTGACAATGCTAAAGAAAAAATCATTATCCTTGGCCAGATTAGTAACTCTAACTTAGTTCTAATTTCTAAATTACTTTTTATTGATGGATTGAAATACAATCTACTTAGTATCTACTAGTTATGTGATGATGGTTTTAATGTTAAATTTTAAAATGATGCATGCAATGTTTTTAACTCTAAAAATAATTTAACATTTTTTCTCTGAGAAATGAAAATGTTTATATTGTTAACTTATATTCTGTAATTTCTCAAAATGTCTCTTTCTTGATTACTTTTAAAAAAGAATCATTGTTTTGGTATATATTATTAGGACACTAAAATGTACACTCAATTATAAATTTTACTAGAAAATTTTTTAGTCAAGGATCTAACAAAACATGCCTTTCCAAATGAAAAAGTCTATAATCCTTGTCAAAAGGGTAAACAAAACAAAATTCCTTTCAAAAAAAAGAAAGAAGTTTCAACTTCTCAACCTATTTAGTTGGTTCACATGGGATTTTTTTGGAATTTCTATAGTTTCTAGTTTAAGTGGGAATAAATATGTCTATATTCTTGTAAATAACTCCTCTATATATACTTTGACCTTATTCTTGGCTCCCAAAAGTGAATATTTCTCTCATTTCATCATGTATTCTTAGACTATAGAAAATATTAGAAGTCTTAGAATTAAATCCCTATAAAGTGACCTTGGACATGAGTTTGATAATAAATATTTTGAATCCTTTTTCTCATAAAATGGATATTGTCACAACTTCTCTGCTCCTAGGACACCCCGTAAAAATGGAATTGTAGAAAGAAGAAATAAAACCCTGTAAGAAATATCTAGAATCATGATTAGTGAGTATAACCTACCTATATACATCTGGGAAGAAGCTATTAATAAGACATGTTATATAATCAATATAGTCTTGATTAGAACTATCCTTAAAATAACTCCTTATGAGTTGTGGAACAATAGAAAACCCAAGGTTAACTACTTCAAAAATTTTGGTTGTAAAGTCTATATTCTTAACACTAAGTATAATCTAGATAATTTTTCCTCCAAGAGTGATGTAATATTTTTCCTAGGTTATTCAATTTATATTAAAGCCTATATAGTCTTCAATAAAAGAACCAAATGTGTGGAATAATATGTAATTGTCAAGTTTGATGAGACAGATCCACATGATTCAAATACCTCTCTAGAAATTTTGAGGATGATGTGTCAAACATGGAAATCAATACTAAATCTTCTAACCATCCTATGAAGAAATATGTTAAAACTTCAAGTTATGTAAATTCTATATATTCTCTTCATGATTAACTTTAACCTATTGAATAACTTGAAGTGACTATCCCTTCATTTTCTAGACGTGTTAGGACTTTCAAGAGCCATCCTTTAGATGCTATAGTTGGAGATTTAGACAAAAAAGCTCAGACTAGAGGTTCTCTCAAAAATCAGGTTAAACATCAATCTTTTCTATCATATATTTAACCTAATAAAATAAACTATTATATAAATGATTAATTTTTGGTGATGGCTATACAAGTAGAGTTAAATAAGTTTGAAAGAAACAATATTTGGAAACTTGTAGATAGACCCAAAGATTCATTGAATATAGGCACTAAATGGGTGTTTATGAATAATGTATATGAAGCTGGTAACATAGATAGAAACAAAGATAGATTGGATTCCCAAGGTTGTAGTCTAGAAAAATGAATTTACTATGAGGAAACCTTTTCACCTATAGCTAGACTTGAGTCCATTAGAATCCTGCTTGCCTATGTAGCACATCTTGACTTCAAAAATTATCAAATGTATTTCAAGAGTGAATTCCTAAAAGGGAAAATATTTTAGGTTGTTTTTTTTGAACAACCCCTTGTTTTATAAACCCTTATTTTCCAAATAATGTTTTTAAATTAAAAAAATATTTATATGATTTAAATTAAGCTCAAAGATTTTGGTATGATAGGCTCATCACGTTTCTTATTTCTAATGTTTTTACAAAAGGTATAGCTTATCCTGCAATATTTATAAATATATTTTCAAAAGTTGTTTTAGTAGTATAAATTTATGTAGATGATATTATTTTTGGATCTTATAAAAACTATTCATGTGTTTATTTTTCTAAGAAGATGCCAAGTGATTTTGAAATGAGTTTAATGGGTGAACTTAAATTCTTTTTAGATTTCAAATATTTCAAAAATAAATAAGGTATTGTTTTGAATCAAAGTTAATATACTAAGGATATTTTAAAAAGTTTTGTCTTTGAAAGCACTAAAAGTAGTAAAACTTCAATGAGTACCACTCATAAGTTGGACATTAATGAAGATGATAAATCTGTTGATTAAACCACTTACCGAGGAATGACTGGAAGCTTACTCTACTTACCTGCTAATAGGCCATATGTTATGTTTATTGTGTCCATGTGTGCACATTTTCAAGAAAACCCATAATAATCTCATCTTATTTATGTTAGAAGGATTTTCAAATACATCAAACATACTACCAACTTAGGATTGTTCTATCCTATAGGACATCCTTTTGATTTGTTGAGTTATGCAGATTTCGATTTTAGTGGATGTAAGTTAGATGAAAAAATAATCTATGGAAAATGTCACTTTTTGGGAAAGTATCTAGCTTCATGGTTTTGTAAAAAAAATTTATTTCATTATATACTTCTGAAGCTGAATACATAGCTACTGGTAGTTTTTGTGCACATATTTTCTGGATAAAACACATATTACTATATTATTGATGTCAATTCAAACATCTTCCTATAAATTGTGATAAAAAAAGTGCTATTAATATTTCTAAGAATACTAGATCACATTATAGGACAAAAAACACTGTTGTAAGGCATCACTTATTGAGAGACCATTATAAAAAAGGTTATATAACTTTAGAGTTCATTTGAACTGAATATCATCTTATTGAATTTTTCACCAAGCCATTGAAAATTAAAAGAATAAACTACATTAGACATGACTTAAGAATGATCAATATACAAGACCTTATATCTTTTATTATTTTGATATTTTTAGTGAAGTTGTAATACCAACACCGGTGAAATCATACAGATTGTGTCATGCCAACACTGACAGTATGAAGCTGAAAATGTCATGCCAACACCAGTAACTTTGTCATATCAACTGTAGAGACCCGAAGCTTATCGTACATGGACATTACATTACTTTTGTGGAATACTTAGTATATAACAAAAACACACACACAAGGATCGTAATAGTTTAGTGTCTTTGGAAACTCGGAATATAATCTTCTAATCGTGGTGAAAGATCTTCAACATCTCCCATAAAGATCTTCTTTTTTTTACCTAAACCCTTTCTTTATATCCTGGGGAAAAGAAAACATAAAAGGGTGAGCTCAAATGCTCAGCAAGGGCAAATAAAGGAAATAAAAATCATATCATATCTTTATGAAAATCAAAACCTGCAAAAGAGATCATAATATCTTAACATGGAATAAATCATAGAAGTGAAAATGAGATCCCCATAATCATAACATAAAACTTGAAACTTTGTGGCATGCACACATAATCATGGAAAATCATTTCTTGTTAGTCATGACTCATTGCCAAGACTATCTTAGTGGACAAAGTCCCTTTCTGAACCGAGTTCACTCCTCGTTTCAGTCCTGTATCACTGAACCGAAATAACCTTCCGTTCCAGCCATGTCTATCTCATGAGATATAAAATCATTACCCAATGCATTGGAGGGAGATATAGGTCCCACCCATCTTATAATGAATCCTTTCTTATGTGTGCCACATAATCATAAAACATACATCATCGCATAACACATGTAACAAAAATGGGATTCTTGAAACATCATGACATCATAAATCAATTCATATAAGATAAATGAATTCATAAACATAATTCCATCACAACATAGTCAAATCAATGTAAAAATATGGATAGAAACAGAACTCTTTATTATCTTAGATGGAAAATAATTTTGATAAAACACTTGAATTGAATTCTTGAGGAAAATATCCTTTCTTCTTCAAAATCAATTTCTTTTCACAAAACATCAGGCAATTTTAAAAGAAAGAGATTTTATTGAAAATAGTCATGAAATCTTTTAGAGGAAGCTTCATGAAAATAAGGCTTTATAAAACAGTAGAAATCCGTTCGTGCCGTATAAGTTAAAAAAAAAACATTCTTCGTACTTTTGTCGGAAAAGTCAAAAAGTACATCGTACGAAAAACGACAAAATATTCCTTTCATACATATTACTAAAAACTCACTGAAGGGTAAAAATGGATTTAAACAATTGTAGGTGGATGGAAATAATATTACATATTGATGAAACATGGATGTGGATGATAAAATACACCCCAGTAAATACTTACGAATAAACAATCTCGGATAAAAATGAGATTGTGATATTTCCCTTACCTTAGGTCTGACTTGCTTTGTAAGTGTCCGAACCTCCTGTATAATGATTTAAATCATGTTATTGACTTATTACATAATCATATTAATTGTTATGATATCATATATGGTTCACTTATGACATTATATTACCCGTTCTTTTGTAAATTCAATGTTAAAGAAGCGTTTTGGGTAAAATCGTTTCATTTATCGTAGGTGTTTTGACTTGTTGTTCTTGACATCATTATTACTTATATCATGATTTACTCACTTACAGAATATAAAATATGATTTATATATCATATATATTCAGTATATATATATATATAATAGGTAGATAAATAAAATGAAAAACACCGTTCATGGAGACGGTAGTCCGTACGTACGCATGAACGCTGTTTTCCTTTCCTTATTGTCTTGAAATGGAAGTAAGTAGATGACATACATATGTATATATATATACATAAATCCAGTAGCTTTATAATGTCATATATTTCATTATTATTTCTTATATATACATTATAATCATTCTTAAATGGTTAACATGGAGAATGAATCTCATCGCGTCGTGGAGACGGTAGTCCGTACGTACGCACGAGCGATGATATCATTTCTATAAATATTGAATTGAATTGGAGTGGATAATACAATATATCAGAATCAATATGATGTTGTAATAAATATGTATAGTTATTCTTTACACCATTATACCCATCCATGTAAGGTGGTGGTGGGAAAATAGATTACACCACGGCGTGGAGACGGTATTCCGTACGTACGCACGCACGGTGATTTCTTTTTACATAGGATGGATAGATGGTGAAATAGGGTTGTTTCATACTTATAATAACATATCAGTATATGAGTGATACTGATGTTATTACTTCATAATGAAACAACCTAAGAAGAAGAAGTGGAAGAAGAAATAAAGATGAAAGAATTGGTAACGGTAATTACCTCTTCTTTGAAGTGCCTCTTTGAGACCTCCTCTTAGGGCACTAAAATTGGTCTTTGAGGAAGACCAGAACCTCTAGGATGTTTTTAGGGAAGTGGAGAAGAGATTTTGGCAGGGGTTGGCCGAGCTTGAGTGCTCAAATTGGTGTGAGGAGGAGGGAGAGGAGGTGTCCTTTTATAAGGGAGGAGAGGGGCACCTTAGGAATATCTCAAAATATTATTTTATTTTAAAGTCAAAATCGGTTTATAATGGTTCCAAAGGGTCTTATTTCGAAGATAAAGTGGGGATGGGTCGAAATCCTATCAACCAATAAGATTTAGACAAGTTTAGGGAATTATTTTAACCTTATCAACTAAATTTAACTCTAAGTTAAATAATTTAACTTTTACCGTGTCTTTTTGTTTTCTTACACTATATGGTTAATACACTTACTATAACTTGCCAAACGAACCCCAAATTGTTTATTATTAATATATATATCCTTATCTAAGTCATTTGGCCGAACCTTAGATTTTTAGGAATAAAATAACAATTAATAATATAATATTTTATTTAAAAACTATTTTGTGTCAATTTTGACACTATTTGATATATGATTTTTGTGAAAGTCATAACAGAATTATATGTTCGAACCAAGTTGATTCAATCAACACTAATATATCATAGTAACCTAGAAAATTAGTGGAATTCATAAAAAGTCTCAAATTATATTTATTTTGGTGTTTATAACATCAATTATGTCAATATTTCATTAATAAGATAATTACTGCATCATCATTGTGTCATAAATAAATTAAATTATTTGATGTCTAAAAATTACAAATAAAATACCATCATGTAGTAAATCTTTTTAGATTTTTAATTAATATTTACAATCTAATTTATCTTATGTATAACCCCATATTAAAAATGATTTACTTATTAAACTTTGATTTTAACTATTTTAACCCTTCTTTAAATAAATTAATAATAAATGTCCTAATCTAATCCAAGTGGGCCTAAATGGTCATCTTTTATTCCTAAGTTTGTTTTTGGTCGAATTACACTTGTCCAATAGAATTAGGACATGTGTTAGGGTAATATTAATATCATATTTACCCTTAGTTACCCTATTTACTATTAACCGCGGTAAAAAAAAGTAAAAAGTTACTATTCACCAAAAATTATTTTCATCTCATTGAACCACATTTTACTTACTGACATCAACCGTGTCTCTTGGATTTTTGAAATTCCATTCACAGAAGCGGTAAAATTAAGTTTTATGAAAAATTCAGTTTTTTAACTACCACTTAGTAGTTTCACTATTCATCAAAAATTGATGTTTTTCAGAACAGTGCCAAAATTTCATCCCAAGCTATATTTCATATTCCGAATTCAAAAATGAAGTCTATTTTACCAAATTCATTACATAAAAGTTGCATTAATTAATTTTATAATTAAATCCCGCTGTTAAAACAAATAGCGTGTTTTTAAGAAACAATATCTATCAAAATATTGACACTTGTTTATGTCTAGTTTAAATGTGAAATTACATCCAATGACCAACATTGTATTAAATTGTAAAAATATATTCTAAATATACTTTAAAACCACTCAAATTAATGATTTATCACTATTAATTATTTCGATTAAAAAAGTTGTTTTTAATTATAATTTAGTAATTTTCACTATTCATCATAAAATAAAAGTTATCCGAAAAGTACCAAAATTTCACCTTAGGCTAAATTCGATGCTCCGAATCCAAGAATGAAGTCCATTTTAAAATTTATAAAATTTAAAAAGTGGTTATTACTATTCATAACGGCTAGTTTTAATAATATTTTAATAGCATATCATTGTTTCGTGAAACTCAGTATTACGTACCACACACGCTATCGAGGAAGGTTGCGATTGCGTGTAATGCAAGGCAAGTCAAGGATGCGTGTTGTGCAAGCTCCTTTTAGTGTAGCGTACAACACAAGACATTAGTGAAATAAAAAAGAATATTTTTCATAAAATCTCGGGCTGTTACATCAACACTATGTCATGATGACACAGTTGTCATGCTGACAAAATTGTCATGATGACCCTGATGATTTTTCATGATGATACTCGGTCACACCGATACCAATGACTTTTCAATCTAACACTGTTAGTGTTATGAAAAATCTATCACGTCGACACCAATGACTCTATATTTTTATCCATTTTATGTTTTAAGAAAAATGACACTATTTTATTGACTTTGTTGAACATGCTTCATGATTTCACGATTTTGTGATTTCAAAATCACTAAATGATATAAATTTGAGTCGATACAGTATAATTTTTTACCCTTAAACTCTTTCAGTTGTTTCTCTTTCTACCCCAAACTTTCACCTTCTGACCTTCAAACTGAACTGTTGGAATGGTGCATGTGAAGTGAGCTCTTGATGGTGTCAAGTCTCATGAATCCAAGAAACATAAATTGGAATTGAAAAAATCTTCTGGACTAGTGAATCCTGCTCTGTCTAATAGAGTAGTAACTCTAAAAAAAGCGGTTCTTGTGGAATAGCTATCAGAAAACAAATATTTGATACTTAAGGTACTATAAAATCAGGGATGGATTTAGTGGTTCTCAAATAATGAAGGACCCTTCTACATGGAGCTAGTTTACTAATTTTCTATGAATGTGGAGTTCTTGATATAAGGAAGTGACATTGATTGAATTAAGTCCATATTGAATGGAAATATAATTTCATTCTCATAAAGAGAATGGGATAAATTTATTAAGGAACCCCATGAGGGTGTGTTTGACATTTATCAGCGTAGTTCTCCACCTGAGAGTAATATTTTCTTATTTGAGAAAGCTCTGAAGGATCTTAATAACAATGATGAGAATAAGAGACCCATTTCTATAGAGTTATGTAGAGAATGTAAGATTTTATTCTTATTTATTCAGCATCAGATCTATCATAGGAAATAGAAATTTTCATCTCTGTAGTATCAAGATGTCTACTTGGTTTGTCTGTTGAGAAAAGTGATTAAGTTAAATCTATGTAGATACCATACTATGAACATGAATTAAATGATCAAGCCTTATTTAAAAACCAATTCCCTATTTTATCCAAGGTTAATATCAACCATGTTAAAAGAGAAAGGTTGGGTTAATAATGGAGAAGAAGTTGTTTCTGAGTGAAATGGGATCTTCCTTAGTAAAGATATCTGTAAAAGGATGAAGATAAACTAGAACCCGTGGAAGAAAGAATAGGTTGGAGAGGAAGATAAGATTTATGGTAATTTAAATTTCGGGACCTTCTAACTAAGCCTAAGAATATGGATAATCCTAGTTTGGGGCTAGATGAGGAATTTGTTTACTATTCAAAAGAAGAAGAATATCCCTCCACACCAGTTAGAGATCAAAGGTCACCTGTTAATGATAGGAGTGATCCTGATACCACTGAAGCTCACAAAGGTATTTATTTAGGACCTCCTAGTCATCCACATTCCTTACCCTCCGATGAGTCCACACTTGATGACAATGGAGATAAGGATACATAAGTCTCAGGTAGTATGGAATATGTAATTAGATATAGTGTCTCTGAAGAAGAAGAAGAAGGAATTGAAGATTATGAGAGTGGCAGTGGTAGTGAAGAGGAAAAAGGTAAAAAAATGTTGATGGAAATGAAGATTATATCTTTGGACATGATGATGATGAAAGCAGTGAAAGTAATGATGAACATCATAAGGATGATCAAGGCGGAGATATTTAAATGGTTGAAGATATGGATCAGGAATGATTGGAAGAACATCTTAAAGTTGTTGTTGATTTAAGATAAAATGTTGATGTTCCTTATGAAGTGAAGGATCAGACATTTAATGTACCTTAGATAGTATATGATATAATAAGACACCATGCTGAAGGTTAGAAACCAGTGGGGAGATCTCAGATTAAGGGTGATCCTCAAGATAGGGGAGATCAAGTTAATGAATAGAATCAACTTGGAAGAGTAAGACTCGACACTCTCAGTCCTCTGGATGATGATGTAATGATTGAATAGGAATGTAATCCAGTGTATGTAGCACTGGGTTTTGATTATAAAGACTCATATAATGAAGTTTTTTACCTGTTTCAGGAGAATAAGTGGATGAAACCATTCCTAGTGACTCTACCACTAAATCAAATTTTGAAGGATTTAAATAAGTTTGTTCAGCTGTAAGTGTATCAGTTCCATCTAAAATGGTGAATGAAATTCAAACAGATAGAAGAGAAAACATCGAGTTGAGTGATGAATTACATTCTCTCTGATCTTTAATAGAAAAATTGAGGTAGTTTGAGAAAAAAAATTCTATTCCAAGCCAGATTGTGCGTATAAGTGTGGATAATGAAGCTAATGCTTCAAATAAAGTGATATAGGATATTCAACCCAAATTAATTATAATTGTAGATACAATTGTCACAAGCACTAAAATGTTGAGAAAAGAAATGATTGTGCTTGATTCTGTAATAAATATCTTGACCTCAGATTATAAAGGTTGTGTGGAGACTATTCTAAAAGCTTTGAAGTCTCATACCTCATCTCCGTCTAATATTCCTTCTACCTTTGTTCATACTTCTCAAAAATTGTAAATTGAGGTAGTTCAAAGTGTTATTAAGGAAGAGATTCAAGATCTATTTGGTTCTTATGGGTTTGAAAGACTTTCTAAAATTGAGCAGAACACTGATTGTGTGCCTGATATGTTGATATTTTATACCAAGGAAGCATCTTATACCCAGGAAGAGCTTACAAAGAGGATTAATTCACATTTCTCAAAGATTTACACTAATCACCAATTGACAATTCACTTTAAGTATTTGGCAGAGAATTTTACTTTACATCCAATTAAAAGAGAATTAAATGAACAAGTCATGTAATTGAGGGACTTCACCTAGATTTTGGAGAAATTCATGGAGAATAAAGATGATTTATAGAAAGTAATGAAGTATGGTGGTGAAATCATTGAGGATTTCATCAAGTTGTTGAATCCATACCTTCATGTACAAATTGAATCAATTTTAGTGCCTACCACTACACCTCTTAAAAATACTAGATTAGTGTATCCTCATCATATTTCAATTCCTCAGGACTTGACTCAGATTCACCCAGTGATCCAAGAATAGATTCAACCTCCTGTGTTGTCACAACACAAACCCATCCTTGTACCTAATGTTCTAGAAGGAGTGATCCTACCTACTTTGAAAATTTATTCAGACTATCCAGTTTCTAATCCACCACCTACTAGAACCTCTATTGATCCCACTAAGAAAGGGAAAGAACCTCTTCATATTGAGTCGTAGTGTTGATCATTATCTGATAGGGTTGTTTGGTTGTCTTTTTTCTTTTTTCTTGAATATCCATAACACATTATACTTTATTGATTAATGGAATTTTTTGTTATATTCTTTATTCTATTTCCATTCTATCTATCATTCTTAGATAATTTTTATTTATTACTATAATCCAATGGGAGAGAAGAGTTTTAGATCCCCTTGTACTTTTTGAGAATCCCAAAAGGGGGAGAACAGTTTGGAATTATCTTTCTTTAATTTACCTTTCTATCACTCTTATATATTTTATTTTTCTTTGATACCATTTCTATTTTTTTACCTCTGAACCAAATATATATATTATGAACAATCATAAATAATGGAAGAGGATAAGTAGAATGATTTCATTACATAACAAATTATTGTATTATATAATTCCATGATTTGTGATCATCAAAAAGGTTTAGATTATTAGCCTATAGGAAATTGTTGGACACCCTCTCTAGTTTTAATGGTTTTAATAATAAAAAATCATGTTAATTCCTATTAATCATGTATAAACATTTAAATCATGGATATTTAATTTTAAATGTGTTAAATTATGTTTATCTATGATCACATATAAATTTGATACATTTGGATAATATTTATGTTATATGAAAATCCAGGAAAGAATATTTCTAAGTATAACAGACTGTCACCAACAGAAAAAATGAGACACCGACAGTTCAATTGAACTAACAATGCATGGTGTTAACGATTCATGGTTCCATCGATGCATGGTGCTTCCAATTAATTTTGATACCAATGCATGGTGCTATTACACATGAAGATATCAATGCAATGACTCACTGATAGTGCAATTGACACACTGACTGCCTCACAACTAGTGAAATTGACCTATTGCCGCAAGGAATTACCTATGGAACTAACCTACCGATGCATGGTACTACTGATGTATGGACTCACCATCAATTTAGATGAGTCACTGATGTATAGAAAAACTGACAGATTGACACACCGATGAAATGAGACACCGACAAAAGGAGATACTGAATGAGGACTCACTGATTGACTATTTAAAATTTATTTTATTTAAAATTAATTTTAACAGTTATATTTTGAGTAATTTAATACATATCATTAATTTAATGATTTTGTAGACATCTTAAATGAGGATTTCAGAAATACGAGGTATAATATCTACCTTGAAAATGCACATTGTTGGGTTGCAAGAATATATATTCAAAGAAGAGCGCATTAAAGAGATACACGCATGAAAAAACACATACACAATAAGATACAAGCAGACCCCCACAAGAAACATACAAAAAAGAAGAACACACGATGAATTATTCATTCCAAATTGCTACAGAATAGATAAATTCTATTCATCAAAGTTCTATCATCTCTATATAATCCAACAAAACTAAAGGAGAAGAAAATTTTCACCCTCTAGGAAGATAGAACACAATGATCCATAACACTCTATTTTTATTTTCTGTTTCAAGAAGAGGACTCGAGCTTCACAGCAGCTACATCCAAAGAGTCCATAGCTGAATTGCACAATACTCAAATAATTTCTAATCCCATATTATTATATTTTTCTTTGTTGTCTACTATTTTATTAAACCTTCAAGTAGTGTGGGAATATGTTTGTAAAATACACAATGTCTTCTGCACTAAACTAAAGGATACTAGAAATCCCCAAACAACTATCTTTCTAGAATTTTTTAACCCACAGTGGAAGAGGTCCTGTGTGACATGATTGTTTTTTTGTTCCCACAAATATCTTTGGTAGAGGCCTTGTGACCTGGAAAGTCTATGTACTATTGTGTTAACTCCGATCCAAGGTGTGGATCAAAAATATTTATCTTTATATATTTCTTGGTGACAGGTGATCACTAAGTGGAGAGGACTAAGTTTCTTCTTAATATTGAACCTCTTGTTTTATATCCACCGTGTTTGTCAATTTAGTATTTCTCTGTTTTAACTCTTATTTTAGAAAACTAAATTTTACCTTGATAGTTACTCTTGGTTTGTAGTTATAACTATTTTTACTTATTAGAGTAGTTTCAAAAGTTGTATCAATATATCATAATGTTATAAATGATAATTAATCAATCTTTTGAGACACTATTTGAACAACCAATCTATTATAATTTTACTACCTTGGTTAACTGGCTAGTTTTATTTTAAATTGGGAGAATATTTTAAATAAACTTTTTATCAAAATTTTTATAGGAACTCAATTCACCCCTCTTGAGTTCCCTACTCCGTACAACACTAAACATTTAGGCCCTTGTATTGTGATATTATTCATGGATTTAATAATTAAACCATGCAATAAATGTATTATTTATCTGTGTTTAGTTTGGTTCTCTATAGGGACACTATTTGAGAAATAAATCAGTATATTGTATCCAAATGGTAATTTCCTCAAGGTTGTTTCTTTCATTAAACTCATCCATTTGGGTAAGATATACTTCTTCATTAGGCATTAACACCCACACCATGGATGAATTTTCTAAAAGATATTCATGATCTTCCATGCATTTTAATAGAAGCATGGGATTATTTATAATATATAAAAATATTTTATTTTCTCGATATTTGATGTGAGATTTACATATTGAGAGCCAATAAATGCTCATTATATCATCACATTACACTCAAGGATGTATTGTGAGATTTTATTGAAGAATATTACCACATACGCTAACAGGAGAAGAGTCTAACACTTGGGTTACAATGATAGCACCACTGGGTGTTATTATAAATATATATACTTATTTTTATCATTTAAGCAATTAAACATTTCTATAAAAAAAAATTATATAAAAGAATGCATAAAACCAGAAAAAAATAAAGAATTTTACATTTTTAAGTGAATAGGAAGTGTAACTTTTATGACTTCATTTTCATGTTTCACCACAACGATAGTGATGGAATAACCTTTCCCATTATCCTTTAGCTTAAATGGTTTTAGAAGTTGATTACCCTCAAATTATCATGTTTTAGTGAACTAGATTTCATAGTTCCCTTACTCTTTATAGTTGAAGAATTTAACAATGTGTGTTTTATTCATATATACATTCCTTTCCACCATTACATTGGATAGTATAAAGACCCTCACTTAACATTTACATTACATAACTTTTTCATAATACTTAAAAATTATACAAACAGAATCATAAAGTCTATAGTTGGTATAGTTGCTTTGGAAACATGGAAATATAAACACTGGTATGTATGTGATCTACATAATCTCCCACTAGGTTCTTCTTCACTAGCACCCATCTTAAACATATCAAACATATTACATATCATCGTAACCTAGGGGAAATTAAACATAAAAGGGGTGATCTAAAATGATCAATAAGGGTAAACATAGGAGACATGTAAGAATAAACATGATCATATGGGTATAATAATGTGATCATGAAAATAGAAGATTATACCCTATATATCAAAGATCGTACAAGAGATCAAGGCGTAAAGATTGGTAGTATATAAGACAAGAATTATAATGAAATAGAGATCATAATCCATGAAATCATAACGTAGGAATAAAACATGGAATTTTGGAAAAGATATAAGCATATAATGATATCCATAGTATCAAAGGAATCACTTACAAGACCATATTAGTGTAAAAAGTCCTTTACTAAATCTGGTAACCCTCATTCCATCCCTATATTACTGAACCTAGTGTCCCTCATTCGAGCCCAGTATTATTGAACTGAGTGACCCTCATTCGAGCCCTATATTAATGAACTGGGTAAACCCTCATTCTATACTTGCATTAGTAAACTGAGTAAACCCTTATTCTAGCCAGGTATTAATAAATTGAGTAACCCTTATTCCAACCTTGTATCAATGAACTGACTAAACCCTCATTCTAGCCCTATATTACTGAACTGAGTAAACCCTCATTCCACCACTGTATTACTAAATTGGGTAAGACTCATTCCATATTTATACTATTTAACTGAGTAACCCTCATTCTAACCCTGTATTATTGAACCAATTATACCCTCATCCCAGCCCTATCTTATCTCACGAGATTTAAATCTTTTGTCAATTCATTGGAGGTAGATATAGGTCCCACCCATAACATAATGATATCATACATAAATTCTACACAATATCATAAATGAATATATCATAACCCATGAAATGAAATGGGTATCATAAAAATGTAAACATATCATAACCTGTGGAAAGATATAGGTTTCATAATCATTTCATTACAAACATAACTAGTGTAAAGAAGCGGGTTTCAAAAGCATATAACTTGTAAAAGAGAAATGGGTTTCATAACATCATTCCATCTAAAAATAATCCATTCAGAGAAAGAATATGAATAGAGACATTGAATAATTACTCATAAAGGAATTATTAACACCAATGGATGTTATCTTTGATGGGAAATAATTTTGAAAGATCTTTTAAAAACATTTCTTGAGAAAAATATGTTTCTTATTTGAAAAAAAATTATTTTTATTACATAACACCTTTTGAAAACCTTTTTCTTTGAAAATAGATTTTAAAACTTTTGAATAAAGTTTTTAAAACAATAAAAAATTTTAAAATACATTTTTTCCTTGAGAATTATCTTCAATGATCTTTCGAAAACATTTTTTAAAACATTTTTTTATTACAATAGATTTCCGACCGATGATAGAGGTGGTCAGATTTTACTAAAACATTATCTTAAGTGCCAAAGAGTAAAAAATGGTACTAAGAAATGAAGATATATTGAATAAATATAATTTAATAAAACTCATGAATATTTTTAAACTATGAATCATAATATTTCATCAAATGAAGAATAATAATAAACAATCTCAAAAAAAAGAGGAGATTGTCTCAATAAACTCTTATAACTTGGTAACTTGGGATCATACTCTACATGTAAGAAAACAAAATTACATAAAGCCTAATATATAATGAAAAGAAGTTTATTGATGATATAACACATTACATGTAACTATATACTCCTCAAAGAAGAGTTCAGTTGCATAACAAAACATGAGTCTCTAAGAAGGAAAATTGAGAAAAAACTATTTTACCGAGTTGGTAACTTTTGAAAGTTAAACACAATGAAATAAGAATCATAGAATAGATATGTGAATACCCATAAATTTAATTTCATGATACCTATAATAAAATTATCGTAAGTACATACACCACAAAAAGGAAATAGTGGAGAAAATATCTTATATCTTATAGAAATTAAAAGTTAGGTGAAATCCCCTAACCTTGTATCTTGACTCTCTCTGTACTCATACAAGATTCCTATATAATAAATATAAGTTTATTATAAATATTTTAAATAATAATGTTATTATATATATTTCCTTATATTATTTTATAATAACCATATATTAAATGCTTTGTTAATGATCCTACATTAATGTTTCACTTTGGGTAATATTCACTTTGTTCTTCACATGTGTCTCAATTTGTTACATCTTTGGTCCTTATACTTATATCATGATTCAAAAATAAAAACCATGATATAAATATCATATATATAAATTAAATTATTATTATAATAATATATAGAACATTTGAGTAGGAAATTTAATACACCTTTAATGAATATGGTAAGTCGTACGTACGCATGAACGATGTTTTCATTTTTATTGTCGCATTGAAAGAATGTATATAAATGAAATATGTGTATATATATATTTATTAAATTAGTATTAACATATCCTATATTTAATATAATTTCATTAAACCCATCCTTAATAAATTCCGTGTGGTTTGTGAATGAATCGCATCACTCTGAGGGTGAGATAGTCCACACTTCCTCAAATGAGATTATCGCATTAATACCAATTAGAAAGTAAAGAGATGTGTGTTGTAAAAGGAATAAAAAATATTAAATACATATTAAATATAATATATGACATATATAAATATATTTTGCATCATAATTTCCACAATTATTGGTGGTAAAGGAGAAATAAACAATCATCATTTCGTGAGGCAATATTTCTCTGTACAAAGAAACAGTATATTCAACATCAATTAGATGGAGATTTGTGTAAGTGTTGGTCATAAAATTTTCATAAAAACATACTATTATATTTATTATACTGTTTCAGTTACAAAATAAGTGAATAAAGAAAGTGGAGTTGGTGGATAAAGAAAATAATGGAAATAAGCTTTAGGGAAGACATTACCTCTAAATCGGGCAACTCTTTTTGGTTTGTGCCAAAAAGCTTCCTTGAGAAAATTTCATCCCAAAGGTAGGATAATGGTATAAGGTAGGATTGTTGGGATTATACATTTACATATATTGGAATAAATTAAAAGGTTATAGAGGTTATAGGAGTGGGTAGAGGTAGTGGCCTTTTATAGGGAAGGAAAACAACTCACTTAGAATTTTTAGAAACAAGTTAGGTTTGCACATGTTCTTACCTAACAAAAATCATAAAACACTAATTCAATTCAATAATGGAAGGTTTTTGGAATACATATGGACATTAAATGGGTTTTTTACAAGTTTATAGTTCATTTTGGCCCTTAATTTTAAGTTTTAGTCCCTAATTAAGTTTAATTTGGCCTTAACTACTGTGATTATTTTTAATCGGTTTTACTAATCATTTTGGTCAAAAATTAACATGGACTGATTAGTATATAAATAATAGACTAAATAAAATGGTTTATTTATGATTTTTTAAATTCAATTCACATAAGAGGAAAAATTAATATTAGTGCTAATCTCACAGATGATACGAAATAATAGGGTTTTAAAGTAGGAAAAAGTTCAAAAGCATGTTAAGATTTTATTTTCAATTTCAAAGTGAAATTGATTACAATTAATTAAATTGTATTAATAGATGAAATATTTAAATAATTTTACATTAAAAATATTTACAATATCATTTAGAATTAATAATTAATTATAAAAAGGTAGTTTTCAACTAAAAATCAGTATTTTTTCACTATTCATACAAAAATGAAGTTGCTCAGAAAAATACTAAATATTCACACTGGAATATTTTAGATGTTATAAATTTAGAAATGAATTTTATTTTATCAAATTAAATTTATAAATTCACCTATTATTATTAAAATTGGTCCATTCAAGAAAACAATATTTTTAACATAAAGGAATTTACCAAAAAATCTCATCTTTCATTATCAATATGTTTTATTTATATAAAAAAATTATAAAAAAATATTTGGAAATTAGTTATTAATATTAATATAAATATTTTTAATAGTTAGGTTATAATTACCTCATTTAATTATATATATAAAGATGTTTCATAGAAACTCAGTGTTCCGTGCATTGTATGCAAAGTCAGTGTTTCTTGTAGTGCAAGCCAAGTTGGTATTGAAAATGAAAGGAATGATTGACTTAGTGTTTTAATATATATATATATAACTATTTAAAGTGTCACATGAAATGAAAAATATTGAAAACATAAATTAATTATAAAAATAATAATTCTCAAAATATCAGGGTGTTACATTCTACCCCCCTTAAAATGAATTTCACCCTTGAAATTCGTCTGGGTTATCAAAGGTTTAACACTTTAAAGTTTCATTCATAGAAACCCACATCATAAAAATGGATACTAAAACTTCCCTTAAAAAGGTAAATTTGGAACCATAAAGGCTACCCAAATTAATATATAACTAGGTTTCCACTGAGGGGAACATAGGTTGGGTGTAAAGATTGGACATTGAAGAAAGGTGTAAATATTCATAGGGAGTGATTGAGCCAATCGATAAAAAAGTGAATGATTAAAGGAATGTTAAGGGCCTCAAAGTCATAAATTTGTGATGATTTAAAATTCCATCAGCTCAATGAAAATTAAGGTATTAAGACAATTATTTTTTTGATAACTTTCAGAACATTGAGTAATTATTGATAAATTTATATAAAAACAATTTCATTCTTGGTTTGTTTTTTGATTTTTTTTAAATCAATTACCTCATGGAATTAATTTCTATAAATTAACTTTTCTGAATAAAGAACTAAAATACAATTTTAACAGATATCAAGTCCCATGAGGAATAAAAAGTCTAAGTATTTGTTTCTTAAAAAAACAACATGAATTAATCTATAAAAATAAAATGTAACACTAACATTTCATCATAAATATTTTTTCATTACAAATAAATATACATTATCTTGGATATCACATAGGCCAGTGGTAGGCATGAAACCCATATCGTACTTCAGTCATGGGTTCAAGACCCACAACATTTTTGGACTTGATTGGTTGTCATCCGACATACATGATGTCCTTTTTTAAAATCACAGTAATATAATATATAATATGGAAACACTTGAAATAAGTTTAATAATTGATTATCATTTTAACCAAGGTTTTCAACACAAACTCAGCGAAAAAAATACTTCCTCTGAACCTTTACTTAAACTTTTCATGAATGATTAACTATATAAACCTTCTCAAAGTTGAAAAATCCAAAACATTAGAAAGAGTGTCACAAAATTAGATTAAAATTGATTCCCCTATATAAAATAATGTAGCTCTTGGTTTTCATATTCCAAGAATGTGAATAACCTCATCATATATTCTCTTGAAACATGGTAATAACCTAAATTACCATAAATCCCTTTGGAAAACATGCATGCTTTCTCATTCCAAAGTGTATTGGATTTACTCCTAAAATAAAAACACGTTGTAAACATTATTAGTGGTAGAATAAAACACCTATAAAAAATTCCTTACTTAGTTCCAAGGTAATCATTACTGTTTAATTTACTTATTCATATCCCACGTATCATTACCCTTACAACATTTTTATATTATAAAGAACATATTAAGGGTTACCGTCCCTTAGTCAAAATATCATATTGTAATTAAATCACTTCACCAGTCCATATGGAACATTAAAAATAAACTTATAAATACTGAAAAAAAACATTAGTAGAACAATCCTTGTATATTTCATCATTCTTAAATTTTAAATCCAAATACATAAATACCAAAATTACTTAATAATTAATCCATTAACAATAATACCACATTCTTTTCACATTTTATCTATAATATGATCATAATTTACAATGTAACCATTAATCACACAACCTTGTTGATTATCTTTAGGAACTTTCCTCTTGGAACATTGGGTTTCATAATGAACATCTTATCTACACTTAAAACACTTAACCTTTTATGATGAATTTGGGAGGGAAAACTACCATCCATTTCATTAACCAAACTATTTATTTTTTCCTTGTAGTCACTTTCTTTGTGTCCTTATTTTTTATAGTAAAAACAACTTCTTGTTCCTCTAAGGCATTCACATAGGTGATTATTTCAACATTATTTACATAAAGGAAAGTGTATTGTCTTTCTTTTATGGTCTCCATTACCCAAACTCTCTGCAAACTCCTTTTTTCTATTCTTTGGTGAGTTCGATAGTTGGTTAAGGTAAAAAAAATTAATCATTTTCCATGAAAACTAATTAGGCATTACCATGAAATATTTCACTCCAGTGACCATTGCACCTGACTGCTCATCAAAAAATATTTCATCACATTCAACATTAAACTAGTTCCTTCCAATTCATACCATTGACTAAAACCAGAAGCATAGTGTGTGATTTTATTAAAATTGAAGAAAACCACATAGTTATGAAAATAATACATATAGAATATCTAAATCATGACACCTTACTTAATCTATGGAACCCTAGGTTAATCCTAGGTCATTCACAGACAACTTATATTTAAATTCTTTATAATGGTTCATGAAGAGTTTGTGAATTTCCAATGAATATCCCTCTGGAGTGTTAAACTTGGTGTGTATAAAGGCCCATTGTCATGTACCAAATTAATATGATCAACATTGGAACATCTAGTCAGATTTGTTACCACTAGGTACATCTATTACAAATCCACACCCACTTGTAGTATCCAGACATGGATGTATTTTTTAGAAACTACTCACTCCATCCTTTACCAAAATTATGGGAAACTTTCCTAAATGTTAACTCATCCTTATACTTATCCTTAGAGACTTCCCTAGACTTATAATTAGAAATATACCTAGGTATATCACTAAGGTTTTCTCATCCTACATTCCAAAGGATAACTATAACTTTTCTCTGATAACAATTATAGAGACCCTTGCTTTACAAAAAAATAACATTACATAAATTTTATAAAATACTTAAACATTATACAAACAGACACCCAAAGACTGTAGTTGGTATAGTGCCTTTGGAAACATGGAAACATAAACATTGGTACATATGTGAGCTACATCATATCCCACTGGGTTATTCTAGACTAGAACCCTTCTTAGACATATCAAACATAGTATATATTATCCTAACATGGGGAAATGAAACATAAAAGGGGTGAGCTAAAATGCTCAGTAAGGGTAAAAAAGTGAGACATGTAAGCATAAAAATGATCGTAAGGGTATGAGAATGTGGTCATGAAAATAGAAGATCATACCCTGAATATCAGTGATCATAACAGAGATAATGGCATAAACATTGATAGTTTATAAGATATGAATCATAATTAAATAGAGAGAATAAACCATGAAAGCATAAAATATGAATAAAACATGGAATCGTGGAAAAAACATAAGAATATAATGATTTCCATAGTAGCCAAGTAATCACTTCCAAGAACATATTAGTGGAAAAAGTACTTTATTGAACCAAGTAATCCCCATTCCGACCCTGTATTACTGAACCAAGTGACCCTCATTCTAGCCCTGTACTGCTGAACTAAGTAAACCTTATTCCATCCCAGTATTATTGAACTATGAAAACCCTCATTCCAGCCCTGTATTATTGAACCGAGTAAACCCTATTTCCATCCCTATATTACTGAACTAAGTAACCCTCATTCTAGACATGTTTACTGAACTGAGTAAACCCTCATTCTATCCCTGTATTACTAAACTAAATAAACCCTCATTCCATCCATATATTATTGAACTAATTAACCCTCGTTCCATCCCTATATTACTGAACCGAGTAACCCTCATTATATCCCTCTATTACTGAACTGAGTAAACCCTTATTCCAGACCTATCTTATCTAATGAGATATACATATTTACCCAATTCATTGGAGGGAAATATAGGTCCCCCCAATCACATAATGATATTATACTTACATTTTCCACAAGATCATAAATGAACATATCATAACCCATGAAATGAAATGGGTATCATAAAAATGTAAACATATCATAACCTGTGGAAATATACAGGTTTCATAATCATTTCATCACAAACATAACCCATGAAAAAAGCGTGTTTGAAAAGCATATAACTCATGAAAGAAAAATGAGTTTCATAACATCAGTACATCAAAACATAATCAATTTAAAGATATAATATGAATGTATACATTGAATAATTACCCATAAAGGCATTATTAACACCAATTAATGTTATCTTAGATTGGAAATAATTTTGAAATATATTTTAGAAACACCTCTTGAGGAAAATATCATTTCTTTTTGGTAAAAGATTATTTTTATTACATAACACCTTTTTAAAAAACATTTCTTTGAAAATAGATTTGAAAACATATGAAGGAAGGTTTAAAAAAAATACAAAAAATTTAAAATCCATTTTTACATGAGAATTATCTTCAAGTATCTTTTGAAAATATTTTTGAAAATATATTTTTTGAATCTAATAGATTTTTTGACTAAAGAGAGAGGTAGTCAAATTTTACTAAAACATTATCTTAAGTACCAAAGAGTGGGAAATGGTACTGAAAATGAGGATATCTTGAATAAAAATTGTAGAATGAAAATCCTGAATATTTTTGAATTATCAATAATAATATTTCATCGAATTAATCACAAACATAAACAATCTTGAAAAAAATGAGGAGATTTTCTCAATAAACTCTTATAACTTGGTGAATTAGGATCATACTCTCTATGTAAGAAAAAAGGAAATTACAAAAAGCTTAATATATCATGAAAATACTTTTATTTATGATATAATATGTATAATGGAATTATATACACCTAGAATAATATTTTAGGTGCATAACAAAACATGTGTCTCAACGAAGAAAAATTGAGACAAAATTGTTTTATCAATTTGGTAACTTTTGAAAGTTAAAACCCATGAAATAAGGATCATAGAATGGATATGTGAATACCAATAAATTTAAGTTCAAGATACCTAGAACACAATTATGGATAGTAAATAGACCACAAGAAAGGAAAGAGTGGTGAAAATACATTGTATCTCATAGAAATTAAAAGTGAGCTGGAATCCCTTTACCTTGTGTCTTGACTCTCTCCGTACTCGTACAGGATTACTGTATAATAAATAAAAGTTTATTACACTTTTTTATAGAATAATATTATTATATATATTACCATATATGGTTTTATTATAACTTTATATTACCTATTTTTTATTGTTATTATGTTAAGGTTTCAATTCAGGTAATATTCACTTTGTTCTTCGCATGTGTCTTAATTTATTAGATCATTGGTCCTTATAATTATATCATGATTAAAAAATGTAAACCATGATATAAATATAAGGTATATAAATTATATTTGTATTATAATAATATTTATAATATATTAGTATGAAATGGAATACACCATTCATGGAGATGGTAAGTCGTACGTACGCATAAACGTTGTTTCTGTTTTTATTGTCGTATTGAAAGAAATTATGTAAATGCAATATGTATATATAATTATGTATATATATAATTATTTAATTAGAATTAATTTATCATATATATCATATAATTTCATTAAACAAATTATTAATACATTCCATGTGGTGTGTTAATGAATCACATCGCTTTGACGGGGGCGATAGTCCACACTTCCTCATACGAGATTATCATATTAACACCAAATGGAAAATAAAGAGTTGTATGTTGTAAAAGGAATAAATAATATTAAATAAATAGTAAATATAATACATAATATATATAAATATATTTCATATCATAATTTCCACTATGATATGTGGTCAAGGAGAAATGAACAATTATCATTTTGTGAGGTAGTAGTTCACTGTACAGAGAAACAGTATGTTCAACATCCATTAGATGGAGGACTGTGTAAGTGAAGGTCGGAAAATTTGCATAAAAACATAATAGTATATTGAGGATAGAGGTTTTGTCACAAAATAAGGTAATAAATATATTGGAGTGGGTGTAGAAGGAAAATAAACTAAAGGATCTTGAGAGAAGATGTTACATCTAAATCATGTAACTACTTCTGGTTTATGCCAAAAGGATTCCTTAAGAATATTTCTGACCAAAGGGAGGCTACAAGGTCTAAGGGATTATTTTTGGGAGGATACTTGGGAATATCAGGGTTGAACTTAAAATTTTTAGAGGTTTTAAGAGTGTCGAGAGGTTGTGCCCTTTTATATGAAAGGAAAATGAGTCACTTGGAATATTTATAAACAAGTTAGGCATACACATTTTCTTACATAAAAAATATCATAAAAAACTAGAACAATAAATAATTTAAGGTTTATGGACTAAATATGCATATAAAATTGGTTTTTTATAAGTTTCTAGTACATTTGGGCCCTTAATTTTAAGGTTTAGTCCCTAATTAAGCTTAATTTGGCCTTAATCACTGTGATTAATTTTAATCAGTTTTACTAATCATTTTGGTCAAAAATTAACATGATGTTATTAGAATATAAATATTAGACTGAATAAAATGGTTTATATAATATTTTTTAAATTCAAATCACATAATCAGAAAAATTAATATCAGTGCTAATCTAGTAGACAAGACAATATAACAGGGTTTTAATGTTGGAAAAAGTTCAAAAGTTTGTTAAGATTTTATATTCAGTTTAAAAGTGAAATTGATTCTAATAAATTAAATTTTATTAATAGATGCAATATTTATCTAAGTTTACATTAAAAAATATTTAAAATATTATTTAACATTAATAATTAATTATAAAAAATTTATTTTTTACTAAAAAGCAGTATTTTTTCACTATTAATAAAAAATGAAGTTTCTTAAAAAAATCCCAAAAATTCTCTCTAGGATAATTTAAAAGTTATGAATTAAAAATTGAAGTTTATTTTATCAAATTAAATTTCTAAATTTTTCTAAAATTAATTTTATTATCAAAATTAGTCCATTCACGAAAATTGTATTTTTAACAAAAAATGACTTTTCCAAAAAAATCTAATTTTACATTATCAAGATGTTTTATTTATATAACATAATTATAAAAATTATTTGCTAAGTATTTAATACTATTAATATAACTATGTTTAATTTTTAGGTAATAATTATCTAATTTAATTAATTATATATCTATGAAGATGTTTCTTAGAGACTCAGTGTTGCGTGCATCGTACACCAAGTTATTGATGCTTGTAGTACAAGCCAAGTTGGTATTGCATGTAGTGAAAGAAAAATTAGTATTTAATGTGAAAGTAATGTTTGATGTAGTTTTTTAATATATATATATATATATATATATATATATATTTCTAGTTTCTTGTGAAATGAAAAATATTGAAAAGATAAATTAATTTGAAAAAAAATAATTCTCAAAATCTCAGGGTGTTACAGATGGATTCTTCACATAAATTAGACATTAATGAGATTGTTTCCTTATTACCAAAACTTAAATAATTTAATCATACCTTTGAGGAAATTCCCATGTGATTCTCCCCACATTTTTCACATATGGGTGGCTGGAACTTTTTTCCTCATTTTTCATTTGTCCCCCTCCTTGAAACTCCATTTGTCTCTTCTTATCTACATATCCATCAGACCATTCTCCAAACTTCACATCTACTTTGAGAAAACATCAAACCACTTCTTCATAACTCCCAAATTATTATATATCTAGATCCATTTTAGACGTGGTTTTAATCCAATAAAAAATATTTTTATTTTTCTATCAGTATTGATAACAAAATATGATGTGTATCTTAAAAGACTTTTTAAAATTTCCACATAATTCATGATAGATTCAATATCATTTTACTTATTCTCAAGGAATTGTATCTCCTTATTTATTCCAATATTTATATATAAATAAATCTTAATAAATTACTTCTTAAAGTATTCCCACTCTATTTCTTACATATCATATTTCCGCTCTATATTCTTTATCAGCACCCACCAATGATTAGCCTCTATTTCTAAATGATAACTTGTTAGAGAAACCCTTTACTTCTTAAAATATTGGATAAGAAAAAGATATTTTCCATTGAGTTCACCCATGATTCCATGAAAAGTGGATTGGAATACTCACTAAACATTGGTGGTCATTTCTAAACAAAGGACTCAATATCTAGTTACTCTTTCTTCGGTGAAAGTAGACATTCCACATGGATCATGTTATTGTTCACTGCCCAAGAAAACTGAGTAATAATCACCATGATGTTTTGAACTCAAAATAACATTTCATTGGGAATGTATTCTGGAAAATCATTTAATTTTCCTTGACATGTGTTGTTTTTTTGTTTCACTTGGATACCACCATTTTCTAAATATAAATGGTTTTTAACAAAACATAGGATAATAAATGATGAAACAGTTATTTATTTTCTAGAAAAATTGTTTCTAAAATAAAAACTTATGGGATCTATATGTTTATAATTTTTCTAAAATTATGCTTCTAGGATCATGTAATTTAATTTTTTTTCTATATTTAAAATAAATAATTACTTTATCTATAAATCCTTTATTATGGGTTTTATAGAGTTTGTGATTAACCTAAGCATATACCCTTAGAGCTTCAAAACAATTATGTGATAAGAATTATTTATCATGAACTAGGTTATGATAGAGTTAATACCCAATAAAACCTTTTCAAGGCCATTAGCCCTTTGTAAATCGATTCCGGATCCACAACCACTTGTAGTATCCAAACATGGATTTTATTTCTTGGAAACCACATGATCTTATACTTTATAAATACTTGAAAAAGATTCCCTTAAAACATGAATTTATCCCTATGGGTTTCAATAACATTTTCTAATCCTAATACCAAAATTAACTAAACCACACTCTAATACCAACTATAAAAACCCATCTATTTCTTACATTACTAATACATATTTTTTGATAAAAATAACATAATTGTAATACATTATATGATCCAAAGGTTTAGTATACTGGGAAAATTAGGCTCATACATCTCTTATACATAATTCAAAATTAACATTATTTCATTAATTCTTCTTTATTATCCTAGAATCTCTCACATTTTCCATATTATTTTTAGTCCCCTAAGGATATACATGAAACAAATGGGTATATAAAGATCCCAGTTAGATGAGGAAAAACATGGGAGGAATTAGGGATATGAATTAATAATATGTGGGTGAGAATAATCATAATTATATATCATTTTCATAGTATCATAATCATAATAATGAGGGAAATATCTCATAAATTCAAGGAATGTGGAACATTCATAATAATGAAACATTATAACATTGTTTTTAAACACGACACATAGTTGTGAAAAATGATAACATCATGTTCTTGCATAACATATGTGCGTAAATCATAACATAATAATTGTGAGAAAAATATAGAATAATTTTCATATAGAATACACATAATCACATGTGATATATCATGTTGCCCAATTAATTGGAGGGATATATGATTCATAGACCACCTGACACGTTATAATATTATCATAATCATGCATGAAACATAAAAAGATAACATATAACAATCATAGTCATGAATTAAACACATGAAATGTAATGAGTTTCATAATGGTTTTATAAATAATAATTTAAGGTTTAATCTTTCTGATTCCAAAATTAATAATGGATATCATATTTTGGAAAAAAAGATAAATTTTCTTTGAATAAGAAATGACTCAATCAGAGTCGAAAAAATGTTTTATAAAATAGATTCCTTTTTAAAAAATCATTGTAATTTGATTTTAAATACTTTATAAAAGGTAAAGCAAATATATAACAAGAAAAAAGGGAAATAATTTTGAATTTTCTAAGTATAATCACGTATCATGTATGCTATGAGTATTGTGAAAGAGTAGATAACCCAAAAAGAAGGAGTTGGGTTCAAGAATCCCCTTACCTTAAAACATGATTTATTTCATCTATTTTCCACCTCATGTATAATAGAATTAGGTTCATTAAAATATGCAACCAAAGTTTAATTATTTTTATTTTTCCACTATTGATAAAATATAATCATTGTATCATGTTCATTAATTCCCATTGTTAAAGGTGAAACTTTTTGAGATCATATTTTCCTTAAAATATCTCATCTTGCTTCAATTTAATGATTTGAATTATTTTAATTTATAAATTATTAAGATTAACTACATAAGATTATATATATATGTGTATATATATATATATTTATATATTTATAAAATTTATTATAATCATCCACAAAGGGGTTGATAATAAAAGAATTGGAAATATCCTTATTGGCGGTTAACTGGCCATTAATGGGGTATTGTCCAAAGAGGATGTGTGAGATATATACAATGTGATTATATTAAAATGAACATTTTTATAGGTTATTAAAATTATCAAGTTCATGTTAACATACTATTTATTTTGTAATATGCTTTTTATTAGAAAGGAAAATGAGTATAGGGAATTAGAAAAGGGAAAACTAAATAAAAGACAAAGGGCATTACTTATTTTTTTGATGTTGTTTCTTTTATAAGAACCTTAACTTATTGAAAGATTAGAGTTTTATTACTCCAGAATGAAACTAACGATGATAAGGGTCCTTATTGACGCTCCTTTTTGTCACATTGTCTAAAAGAATGGAAAGGGAAATGACTTAGACACAAATTGATTCATCCTTTGAAGAAAACATCAAAAATAGACAAAGGCATGAACAAGGCTTCAAAAGCACATGTGCTGCGCGCAAGTTCCATCACTGTCACGCAAGTATACTTGCGCGACACATAATGGTCGCACAAGTGACTTGCACGCCCTAAAGGATAACCGCCTGGGTCTTCTTCAGCCTATAAATAGACCATGTGGGCCCCCCATTCGGGGAGGTTTTTTTTTCAGAATTCAGATTTGAGCTCCCGGCACCCTAGTCTCTTCTCAAAGCTTTAGAAACACTTCTAATGTAATTTCTTACCTAGAAAGGAAGATCTAAAGAGGGCGAGGAAGGCCTAAGTGTTGAAACTCATCAACACTTGCACGCCTGAGTGGCCAGACCTTAAGGGAAATGGCCACACTTGCGTGCCACCTAAACTCCTTCAATAGAACTTGCACGCCACTCTTCTGGAAGAACCTCAAGATGATTCTAAAGGATTTAACCAAGAGTCAGTCAAGTATTACCCTACTGGTTAACCATCGCACCGGTACCCATGTGTCGCGCAGGTATAGCTGCGCAACTGAACTTGTGCGCCCACGCAGTACCTGTGCGCCTGTCAGGACTTGCGCGCCCCTGCCTTTTTGGGTGCCCTTCTTTCCCATTTCACCCCTCTTAGGATATTCCACCTCCCTTATTCAAGATTCAGTCTTCAATACACTCTTCAAAGCTATTTATGGCATGGTTTCTTGGTTTGACTTCCATATCTGAAACGAATTTTGTGGAATATCTCTCAAAATATAGTGATTTACACATCATTATGTCACTAAAGATTGAGATTTCATTCATTCAACCTCATCCTTTAAGATGAGATAATTCTTAACCTTGGCCTCCTTTTCAGGAATAAACCACAGTCATAATTCTTAACTTGGTCCTCCTTTTCAGGAATAATCCCCAGTCATAATTCTTAACCTGGGCCTCCTTTTCAGGAATAAGCCCCAGTTATAATTCTTAACCTGGGCCTCCTTTTCAGGAATAATCCCCAGTCTCAAATATGGGCCTCCTTTTCAGGAATAAGCCCCAGTCTCAAATCTGGGCATCCTCTTTAGGAGTAAGCCCCAAGTCCCTTAACCTGGGCCTCCTTTTCAAGAGTAAGCCCCAGTTTTAATTTCTCTTAACCAGTCCTAATTTACCTTTGATCTGGGATTCCTTCTCAGGAGTAAAACCCAATCATAAGTCCTCTCTAAATTTGGGCCTCCTTTTCAGGAGTAATCCCCAAGTTAGAGTATTCAAATCTCCATGAAGCACATATACCTTTATGGACCTTGTTCCTGGATTTATTCCCTAAAGTAAATCCTAATATTCATTTATCTGGGAAGTCATACATTCATAAGTCCCACATTATTTCTTATGATTGCATCTTTCATGGACCAATTGTATAATTTTTACCAATACCTCGTGTTTATCACACCGAGCATTACTCACGTGAGCTTAGAGTTTAAAAGTAATTATGAAATCCTTCTTTGAGCCATCAATCATAAACATCATACTCCCTTACTCGAACTACGTGGGTTCTGATTCCTTTTCTAAACAAAGGATACGTAGGTAGCCCATCTGCAAGTTCGATCCCAACTCTGAAATAATCTATGTCCTTCTGAATGACAGTAAACTTCAAGTGCCCCACTGAGTGTCTTTAAAACTAGCATGGTCATCATAATGACCAAGAGACTTCTATATAAATGTGTCGAAGGATACCATTGTTTGAGAATCTCTAATAAATATAGATAATTCTCTATCGATGAAGAACCCTAAATAAATATAAAATATTCTCTAAATTTCCTACATATTTAATCATTGATTGTAAAATCTGAAGGAAAGTTCATTTTATACTTGGTAATGTAATAAGGATTCATGAACATAACTTAAATCTATAAAGAGAGTCCCGGAGTAGACAATAATTCCTCTCAAAAAGGTGTGATGAGTCCGACCTCCCATCCTCTCGACCAATGCAAATTCCTAAGCCTCATCATTCCACAAACTAGTGAGTACCTACCTTTGGAAAGTAGGTCCAAATGAATGTGGAATCATTGGATGTTTTCAGTTCTACAAACAAACCCGTTAGAAACTGATCGGAATGTTTGAACCTCCCATCAAGGAGTTCATCCCTGAATTTCGGGGGAAACAAAAATTGGTGAACCTGACATGAATCCTTAACCATGTTAAAATGACGCTTTACCTATTTTTAGGCCCTTATTTAAAATGAAATGAGAGGGCCGACAAAAAATATCGTTGACATATGTGATCATCCAAAATATGTAGTGGATGAATTTATCTTGATTAAGTCTGTCATATCAAACATGCACTCTTTTCTAAGATCTTCATCATTTCCAGAATGGATGCTCTCAATTTCGCACCTGTGAATACCACTACTGCAAATGCCACTGCTTCTACTCCTGATGGATCGTCGTCCGCTCTGAGGATGACATCACCTACTCAGCATCTTCAACATTGGGTACCAAATGCACTGGTTAAGGAGTACCGTCAACATGGTACCATCCCAACTCTAGAGGCTACCCGACAATCCCTCCAAGTGAACAACTCACACCGGTCGTCTGAACAACGACGACCAGTGATCAAGAAGCAGGCGGTGCTAACTACCGTCTCCAACCATTTCGGGTCATTATCCCCAGAACACAATCACCATTCACTCCCATACTCTGGGAAGGTGAATGAGCAGGTCCCTCAGGGCCTTAATTCAAAGAAGAAGGAGTCCTTCCTGAAGGATCATATCAACAATCTCTACCAGACTTGTGCAGCAGTACTCCCTCAACATGATGAGGGTACCGATTCCAGGCATTCGGCTCAGGTTCCTTGAACCCGAGTAGGCAAGACAAACCGCCCAAGGTGGAATCCGGTCAACAGTGAGAAGGTTCTCATCTCTGCCATCTCCGGAGAAGTCCACCAACCTAACTTGATGGAAATCAACGAGTGGGAACATAAACCTACCCGTTTTAATTTCGCAGTCCAGTAGACTCGTCTGGCAGCATCATGCCAATCCCTCCAGGAAATTCCGGTGGAGTACTATAGGCAGTAACATACACCTGTTTATACATCATCAGCTAGTCAGCAGACTCGTCTGACTATATATGATGAATCTCGTCAACCACGTTCGGAGAAGTGTAATCAGAAGGCACATACACCTGCTAGTATTAATCAAGCATACCAACAGTCTCGCTTGGTAGCATTCAGATAAGTTAGTTAGAAAGCCCTAGCAACAAACAGGAGGCAAACTCAACTCTCTGCCCCCACACTTGGGTACTGTCAGGATTCACTGATAGGAAAAGGAGGATAGGAGCAGGCACAAACACCTACTCCATGCATGGAATGGACGTATATCCACATTCTAGTAGCAGAAGTCACCAAGCATATTTTATCAATGGTGGAAGAGCAGAAGCAAATCCCTGCTCATATTCTGGACGCTTTCCAGGATATTATAACAACTTCAGCGGCATCTCAGGGGAAGACACATAAATATATCCCTACCAGTGGAGTGACATATCAACAGCTCACTACGGAATAGACACAAAAATCTGTTCCAATTCAAGAGGGATGTGGGGCATACTCCCCCATATCATTCGGATAACCAAGTCAGGCACATACACCTGATTTGAGTGGAGATCGTCAGTCTAACCTAGCCATCTTTCCTGATCAGGCACATAAACCTGCTCAAAGAAGCCACTTGCATCAACAAGTGGTTTCCAATGTGAGTAAGAAGGTGTCTAAGAAAAAGACCCTCCCAACACAGTCAGGAGATCAAGATCCAATCTATAAAAAGTCCTTGCTTGATGTTGGTGTTCTTGAAGCCCTTAGGCAATTATCTATTGGAATCCAAGATTCTACTCCCTTATTTCCTAATAGTGGGAACATTAATTCCGAAGGTCTTCAATAGTCACTTCCTCATGAAGGCTTTCTTCATGACAATTCGGTCGATCTTGAAGTTTCATCTTCAGATGAGAGCCACAGGAACCCTATGCATGGTTAGAAGACCAAGGAGCAAGAGATCTCATCTTTTTATGTAACCCATTATGGTGGTCCTCCCGATGATGATAAATTTCACTGCAAAAGTCCTCTTTGCAGTAGTGATGAACATTTCCTGGAAAATGCTCCAGTGGACGATGTAGTGTCGAGAAATCCCTCTTATCTTGAGGCACTTGAAAATGAAAAACCAGTCATGTCTGATGCTTCATTACTAGAAAGTGAAATTCTTTCTCAATCAGAAGATAGCCCAGGGTATAGGTCATTCTCCAAACCAACCCTAAGTCATGCATCTTCTGGTTTGATCAATGATTTCTCTACCAATCTTGTTGAATCCGATGAAGCAATAAGGAAACACCAACTCTGGTCAAATCAGGTAGAAGAGTCTTCATTGAATGATAAATAGGAAATGATGAACATGAGAAAACAAGTGGCAATAGGTGAAGTACTAATCATGTTTTGGCCTCTGGATGAGTATCAGTATGACATTCCAAAGATGTTGACGGAAGATTGAATTCATGATATTCGTCTCAACATATGGAAAACTCTTTTTCAGTTGAAGAAGAAAGTTGTAGAGACCCGAAGATTAACATACATGGACATTACATTACTTTAGTGGAATACCTAATACATAACAAAAACAGACACACAAGGACTGTAATAGTTTAGTGTCTTTGGAAACTTGGAATGTAATCTTCTAATCGTGGTGAAAGATCTTCAACATCTCCCAAAAATATCTTCCTTTTTTACCTAAAACCTTTCTTTATATCCTGGGGAAAAGACAACATAAAAGGGTGAGCTCAAATGCTCAGTAAGGGTAAACAAAAGAAATATCAATCACATCATATACATAAGAACATAACTTTTGGAAATCATAACCTGCAAAAGAAATCATAATTTCATAACATGGGATAAATCATAGTAGTGAAATGTAATCCCAATAATCATAACTTAAAACATGAAACTTTGTGTCATACACACATAATCATAGAGAATCATTTCTTATTAGTCAAGACTCATTTCCAAGACTATCTTAGTGGACAAAGTATATTTCTGAACCGAGTTCACTCCTCGTTTCAGTCCTGTTTCACTGAAACGTTTTAATATGCCGTTCCAGCCATGTCTATCTCATGAGATATAAAATATTTACCCAATGCATTGGATGAAGATATAGGTTCCACCCATCTCATAATGATACCATTCTTATGTGTGCCACAAAATCATATACCATACATCATAGCATAACCCATGTAATAAAAATGGGATTCTTAAACATCATGAAATAATAAAACAATTCATATAAGATAAAGGAATTAATAAAAATATTTCCATCACAACATAATAAAATCCATGTAATAATAGGGACAGAAACATAACCCTATATTATCTTAGATGGAAAATAATTTTGATAAAAATCTTGAACTCCATTCTTGAGGAAAATATCCTTTCTACTTCAAAAAACATTTTACCTTTATTAACATGTCATACAATTTTAAACTAAAAGAATTTGATTAAAAATAAACTAGAAAACTTGTAAAGGAAGATTATTGGAAATATTATTATAAAAATCCATTCATGCCATATAAGTTAAAAAACATTCTTCTCGTACTTTTGTCGGAAAAGTCAAAAAGTACCTCGTACGAAAAACGAAAAAAGATTCCTTTCATATCTTTTACTAAAAAATCACCGAAGGGTAAAATTGGATTTAAACAATTTTAGGTGGATGGAAATAATATTACATATTGAGGAAACATGGATGTGTATGATAAAATACACCCTAGTAAATTTCAAAGTATAAACAATCTCGAATAAAAATGAGATTGTAATATTTCCCTTACCTTAGGCCCAATTTGCTTCGTAAGTGTCTGAACCTCTTGTATAATGATTTAAATAATGTCATTGACTTATTCCATAATCATACTCACTGTTATGATATCATATATGGTTCACTTATGACTTTATATTACCCGTTCTTTTGTAAATTCCATGTTAAAGAGCGTTTTGGGTAAAATCATTTCATTTGTCGTCCGTGTTTTGACTTGTAATTATTCAAAAGATTACATAGATAATGATTACTTAATTCCATAAAACATGATTTATATATAATATATATTCATAATATACATATATATAATATATCAGTAAATGGAAAGAAATACACCGTTCATGGAGACGGTAGGTCGTACGTACGCATGAACGTTGTTTTCGTTTCCTTATTGAGTTGAATGGAATTAAGTCGATGAAATAAATATATATACACATAAATCCAGTATCATTATTATGTCATTTATTTCATGATTACTTATTATATATACTTTATAATCATTCATGAATGGTTAACGTGGAGAATCAATCTCATCGCGTCGTGGAGACGGTAGTCCGTACGTACGCACGAGCGATGATATCGTTCTCATGATCATGGAATTGTATTGGAGTGTATGTATACTATTTAAGAATCAATATAAATTTACAATAATAATATATAGTTATTATGTACACCATTATACCCATCCAAGTAAGGTGGTGGTGGAAAATAGATTACACCACGGCGTGGAGACGGTATTCTGTACGTACACACGCGCGGTGATTTCGTTTTCCATAGGATGGATAGATGGTGAAATAAGGTTGTTTAATACATATAATAACATATCAGTATATGATTTATACTGATGTTATTACTTCCTAATGAAACAACCTAAGAAGAAGAAGTGGAAGAAGAAATAAAGTTGAAAGAATCGGTAACGGACATTATCTCTTCTTTGAAGCGCCTCTTTGAGATCTCCTTTTAGGGCACTATAATTCATCTTTGAAGAAGAACAAAACCACTAGGATGTTTCTAGGGAAGTGTAGAAAAGAATTTTGTAGGGTTTTTCCGAGCTTGATGGCTCAAAGTGGTGTGAAGAAGAGAGGGAGGAGGTTCCCTTTTATAAGGTAAGAGAGGGGCACCTTTGGAATAACTAAAAATATTATTTTATTATAAAGCCAAATTTCGGTTTTAAATAGCTCCAAATTGATTTATTTCTAAGATAAGGTGGGGATGGGTCTAAATCCTCTCATCCAATATAATTTAGACAATTTTAGGTCCTTATATTAACCTTATCTTTTTGTTTTAACTCTTAGTTAATTAGATTGACATTTACCATGTCACTTTATATTTTTATATTATATAGTTAATAAACTTACCATATACATCCAAGCGACCCCCAAGTGGTCCATTAATGATACACCTATCATGATATAATTATCTTGGCCTAACCTTATATTTTTAGGAATAAAATAACAATCAATAATATAATATTTTTTTAAATAACTATTTTATGTCAATTTTGACACTATTTAGTAATTGATTTTCGTGAAAATCATAACCGAATGATTATTTCATAAAAAGTTAATTAAATCAATACTAACATGTCCTATTAACCTATAAAATTAGTGGAATTCATAAAAAGTCTCAAATTACATTTATTTGGGTATTTATAACATCAATTTTTCAATATTTCATTAATAAGATAATTACTGCATCATCTTTGTGTCATAAATAAATTAAATTATTTAATGTCTAAAAATTAAAAATAAAATCTAATTATTTAGGAAATCTTTTTATCTTTATAATTAATATTTATAGTAGAATTTATCTTATGTATAACCCTATATTAAAAATGATTTTCTTATTAAACTTTGATTTTAACTATTTTAAACCTTCTTTAAATAAAATAATAGTAAATGTCCTAATCTAATCCAAGTGGGCCTAAATGGTCATATTTTATTCTTAAGGTTGTTTTTGGTCGAATTACACTTATCCAATAGAATTAGGACATGTGTTTGGGTAATAATAATATCATTTTTACCTTTAATTAGCCTATTTACTTTTAACCGTGGTAAAAAAACTAAAAAGTTACTATTCACCAAAAATTATTTTCATCTCATTGAACCACATTTTACTTACTGACATCAACCGTGTCTCTCGGAGTTTTGAAATTCCACTCACAGAAGCGTTAAAATTAATTTTTATGAAAAATTCATTTTTTTAACTACCACTTAGTGGTTTCACTATTCATCAAAAAATGAAAGTTTCCAGAAAAATACCAAAAATTAGGCCTAATCAATATTTGATATTATGAATTCAAAAATAATGTCTATTTTACTAAATTCAAAACATATCAGTTTCATTAATTAATTTAAAAATTAAATCCTGTCGTCAAAACAAATAGCGTGTTTTTAAGAGATAATAACTATCAAAAGATTGACACTTGTTTATGTCTGGTTTAAATGTGAAATTACATCTAATGACCAACATTGTATTAAATTGTAAAAATATATTCTAAATATATTTTAAAACCACTCAAATTAATAATTTATCACTATTTATTATTTCGATTGAAAAAGTTGTTTTTAATTACAATTTAGTAATTTTCACTATTCATCAAAATATGAAAGTTATCCGAAAAGTACCAAAATTTCTCCCTAAGCTAATTTCGATATTCCGAATCCAAAAATGAATTCCATTTTGAAAACTAATATTTACAAAATTTCAAAAAGTGGTTATTACTATTCATAATGGCTAGTTTTAATAATATTTTAATAGCATATCGTTGTTTAGTGAAACTCATTATTGCGTACTATACACGCTATCGAGGAAGGTCGTGATTGCGTGTAATGCAAGGCAAGTCAAGGATGCGTGTTGTGCAATCTCCTTTTGGTGTAGCGTACAACACAAGACATTAATGAAATTAAAAATAATATTTTTTATAAAATCTCGGGGTGTTACATTCTACCCCCCTTAAAATGAATTTCACCCTCGAAATTCGTCGGGGTTATATATGGTTTACTAATCGAAAGTTTCTTTAATAGAAACCGAGATCATAAAAAGGAACACCAAAACCAATCTTTAAAAACAAAAGCATGAAACGTAACGGTTACCCAAATTAACTAATCACTGGGTTTCCACATAGGTGAAAATATGGATATGGAAGAGAAATCTAACCATCATGTTCTGATGGAGAGTGGTAGAGAACATGGCTATGGAAAAGCCAGCAATCACAAATCCGTAAATTTGTGACGATCTAAGGTACCATCTGATTCATTAGATATAAGAGCACTAGGACAACATTTTTGGTTTTCAAGATCATTTCCCTAAAGTTGAAGAATTTGAATTAGAATAAATACTTCCTTTATTTTTGTACAATCTCACTGTTGTTCGTGCTTTGAACAATTTCCACTTCATCTCTTAAAAAAATGAAGTTGAATTTGTTATTCATGAAGTGTTAATAGATCATGTGATAGAATGATGGGTCATTCCATCTGTTTCAAACAAAATGTTAGAAAAAGTTATCAAATATACATAAGTCCATCTATGGTGAGGTTAATCGTATACGATTCCAAAAATGAACATATACTTCATATATCATACCGCGTTATAAAATAAAACTAGTTTCTACTAACCAGGGACTTCTTATAGGCCAGTGGTAGGCGATAAAGGCCAGTCGCACTTCGGTTGTGGGTTCGATTCCCACAGCCTTGTCCGACGCGATGGGCGGTCGCCCGTCCTGCAGGTTGTCATTTTTCTTAAACTATATTACTATAACATCCCATCAATAATATCGCAAAAAGTTCTATCCTTAAACAATATTAACTTATGTCCAACACAATCCATTCCAATCTTTAGGATTATCTAAAATACTTCGGTCCAAGCTCATAGTATAAAGAAAATGATCACATGAATGCCATCATTTATCCCCCATATATCATAAGATATATCTTGTTGGTCAAATTACAAACATGTGAATACCTTAATCATGTATTCTCTTGAAGAATGAATACCCATTGAACCTTATTGAAAACATGAATGCTGTTAAAAGTTAACTCTTTCCACATACCAAAATCCTCAAAATTCTATATACTCAAACCATGATATCACATAGTCCTTATATCAATCATGAGCTCATGAATACAATAAAACATCTCATTCTCTTCTTATCCCTTCATTATGCACATATCATCTGTTTACCAAAAATGTCTCAATCACTTTTCATGGTTACCGATACCATAAAATTATTGAAAACCACAATAGGCCAATACATAAATATTCCAATATTCCACGATACTATATACAACATTATTTTGGAATCCCATTACATAAACACTTAATCATTCCACCACATCGTTGTCATATTCAAAATCACCAATGGTGATTTCATGTGACTTCCCTTTGTCCTTTTCCTTAAGTGGTTTCTCATGTCGATCATCACTAACCCTTGGATTAGGGCATTTATTAGCATAATGCCCCATTTCCTTGCACTTGAAGCATTGAAGTGTTGGTGGTGCATTCTCTGGAGTTTTTTCTTTATTCACATCATTAGAAACCCTTTTTCCATTACTTCAACACTCAGCTGCTCGATGATCTTCTTTTCCACACTTAAAACATTTTCTAGTCCCTTTAAGACAATCTCCACCATGATTCTTTCCACACTTTGAGCATAAGGAAATATTCATCTTCTTTTCACCATTATTCTGAGATTTCTCCTTGAACTCCATATTTCGTTTCTTGTCAAAACAATGAGATGGATAAGTAACACCAAATTCCATTTCTACCTTGACAGTACAACTCACAATTTCTTCATAGCTACTGAAGTCTCTTATAGATAATGCCCTTCGAAGACTTGGTTTTAAGACACCGAAGAATCGATCAACTTTACTTTCAGTTTGGATGATAAAGCCAGATGCATACCTTTCAAGCCTTGTAAAATTCGCTTTGTATATACCAACAGATTCATCATCCTTTTGCTTTATTTCAAGAGACTCTTTCTCCATATTTGTTCGAAGAATATGAGGGAAATACTTATTGAAAAATAAGTTCTTGAACTCGTCCCATTCCATGGAGTCAATTTCATATCTTGGCCTCGTATTCTTGATAAGATTCCACCATTGATCAGATTCACCTTCCAAATGATATACTGCTAAGATGACTTTATCATGTTCAGAACATTGAATAACTGAAAATATCTTTTCAGTGGTACAGATCCATTGTTCAGCAACAATTGGATCGGAAGACCCACTGAAAGAAGGTGGACGTTGCCTCATGAAGGACTCAATAAAATATTGTTCCCTTCTCTGCTCATTTGGAAGTCCAGAATGGTTCATAGCTTGTGTAAGTATAACAATAAGATTTTTCACTCCATCTCCCATAACATTGGTTTGTGAAAGAGGACAGTCATTGCATTGTCCATTACATTGATCAACACGGTTCCTTCGGGTTCGAGCCATCATCTAAAACCCAAAAAGAATAGTGTGAGAGGAAAAAATCACGCTAGGGAAAACAATATAATAAAGGGGGAGTACCTTCAATATCTAACATCTTAGGTTAAATTCTATGATTGTTAGTTCTAGGACTATATCCTATACGTATACTTATCCTTAGGGACATCCCTAGACATACCTTAGAAATATCTCTAGGGATCTCACTAACATTTTCGCATCCTAGTTTCCAAAGGTTGACTAATCCTTTCCTCTGATACCAACTGTAGAGAACCGAAGCTTAACGTACATGGACATTACATTACTTTAGCGGAATACTTAATACATAAAAAAAAACAGACACACAAGGACCGTAATATTTTAGTGTCTTTGGAAACTTGGAACGTAATCTTCTAATCGTGGTGAAAGATATTCAACATATCCCAAAAAGATCTTCCTTTTTTTACCTAAAACCTTTCTTTATATCCTGGGGAAAAGAAAACATAAAAGGGTGAGCTCAAATTCTCATTAAGGGTAAACAAAAGAAATATCAATCACAACATATACATAAGAACATAACTTTTGGAAATCTTAACCTGCAAAAGAAATCATAATTTGATAACATGGGATAAATAATAGTAGTGAAATGTAATCCCAATAATCATAACTTAAAACATGAAACTTTGTGGCATACACACATAATCATAGAGAATCATTTCTTATTAGTAAATACTCATTTCCAAGACTATCTTAGTGGACAAAGTCCATTTCTGAACCGAGTTCACTCCTCGTTTCAGTCCTGTTTCACTGAACCGGTTTAACCTGCCGTTCCATCCATGTCTATCTCATGAGATATAAAATCTTTACCCAATGAATTTGAGAGAGATATAGGTACCACCAAACTCATAATTATTCCATTCTTATTTTTGCCACAAAATCATATACCATACATCATAGCATAACCCATGTAATAAAAATGGGATTCCTAAACATCATGAAATCATAAAACAATTCATATAAGATAAAGGAATTAATAAAAATATTTCCATCACAACATAATAAAATCCATGTAATAATAGGGACAGAAACAGAACCCTATATTATCTTAGATGGAAAATAATTTTGATAAAACTCTTGAACTCCATTCTTGAGGAAAATATCCTTTCTACTTCAAAAAACATTTTACCTTTCTTAACATGTCATACAATTTTAAACTAAAAGAATTTGATTAAAAATAAACTTGAAAACTTTTAAAGGAAGATTCTTGGAAATATTTTTATAAAAATCCATTCATGCTGTATAAGTTAAAAAAACATTCTTCTCGTACTTTTGTCGGAAAAGTCAAAAAGTACCTCGTACGAAAAACGACAAAAGATTGCTTTCATATCATTTACTAAAAACTCACCGAAGGGTAAAATTGGATTTAAAAAATTGTAGGTGGATGTAAATAATATTAAATATTGAGGAAACATGGATGTGGATGATAAAATACACCCCAGTAAATTTCAAAGTATAAACAATCTTGGATAAAAATGAGATTGTGATATTTCCCTTACCTTAGGTCCAATTTTCTTCGTAAGTGTCAGAACCTCCTGTATAATGATTTAAATAATGTCATTGAATTATTCCAGAATCATACTCATTGTTATGATATCATATATGGTTCACTTATTACTTTATATTACCCATTCTTTTGTAAATTCAATGTTAAAGAGCGTTTTGGGTAAAATCGTTTCATTTGTCGTCTGTGTTTTGACTTGTAATTATTCATAAGATTACATAGATCATGATTACTTAATTCCAGAAAACATGATTTATATATAATATATATTCAGAATATACATATATATAATAGATCAGTAAATGGAAAGAAATAAACTATTCATGGAGACGGTAGACCGTACGTACGCACGAACGTTGTTTTCGTTTCCTTATTGAGTTGAATGTAATTAATTAGATGAAATACATATATATACACATAAATCCAGTATCATTATTATGTCATATATTTCATGATTACTTATTATATATACTTTATAATCATTCATGAATGGTTAACGTGGAGAATGAATCTCATCGTGTCGTGGAGATGGTAGTCCGTACGTACGCACGAGCGATGATATCGTCATCATGATCGTGGAATTGTATTGGAGTGTATGTATACTATTTCAGAATCAATATCACTTTAAAATAATCAAATATATAGTTATTATGTACACAATTATACCCATCCAAGTAAGGTGGTGGTGGAAAATAGATTACACTACGGCGTGGAGACGGTCTTCCGTACGTACGCACGTGCGGTGATTTCGTTTTCCGTAGGATGGATAGATGGTGAAATAAGTTTGTTTCATAATTATAATAACATATAAGTATATGAGTGATACTGATGTTATTACTTAATAATGAAACAACCTAAGAAGAAGAAGTGTAAGAAGAAATAAAGTTTAAAGAATCGGTAACAAACATTACCTCTTCTTTGAAGGGCCTCTTTGAGATCTCCTTTTAGGGCACTATAATTGGTCTTTGAAGAAAACCAGAACCTCTAGGATGTTTCTAGGGAACTGTAGAATGGAATTTGGCAGGGTTTGGCTGAGCTTGAAGGCTCAAAGTGGTGTGAGGAAGAGAGGGAGGAGGTTCCCTTTTATAAGGGAGGAGAGGGGCACCTCTAGAATAACTAAAAATATTATTTTATTATAAAGCCAAATTCGGTTTTAAATAGCTCCAAATTGATTTATTTCAAATATAAGGTGGGGGTGGGTCTAAATACTCTCATCCAATAGAATTTAGACAAGTTTAGGTCATTATATTATCCTTATCTTTTAGTTTTAACTCTTAGTTAATTAGATTGACATTTACCATGTCACTTTATATTTTTATATTATATAGTTAATAAACTTACCATATACATCCAAGCGACCCCCAAGTGGTCCATTAATGATACACCTATCATGATATATGTATCTTGGCCGAACATTATATTTTTAGGAATAAAATAACAATCAATAACATAATATTTGTTTTAAAAACTATTTTATGTCAATTTTGACACTATTTAGTAATTCATTTTTGTGAAAATAATAACCGAATTATTATTTCAAAAAAAGTTAATTAAATAAATACTAACATGTCATATTAACCTATAAAATTAGTGTAATTCATAAAAAGTCTCAAATTATATTTATTTATGTATTTATAACATCAATTATGTCAATATTTCATTAATAATATAATTACTGTATCATCTTTGGTTAATAAATAAATTAAATTATTTAATGTCTAAAAATTAAAAATAAAATCTCATTATGTAGGAAATAGTTTTATCTTTCTAATGAATATTTATAGTCAAATATATCTTATGTATAACCCTATATTAAAAATGGTTTTCTTATTTAGCATTGATTTTAACTATTTTAAACCTTCTTTAAATAAATTAATAATAAATGTCCTAATCTAATCCAAGTGGGCCTAAATGGTCATATTTTATTTATAAGGTTATTTTTGGTCGAATTACACTTATCCAATAGAATTAGGACATGTGTTAGGGTAATAATAATATCATTTTTACCCTTAATTACCCTATTTACTTTTAACCGTGGTAAAAAAAGTAAAAAGTTACTATTCACCAAAAATTATGTTCATCTCATTGAACCATATTTTACTTACTAAAATCAACCGTGTCTCTCAGATTTTTGAAATTTCACTCACAGAAGCGGTAAAATTAAGTTTTATGAAAAATTCATTTTTTTAACTACCACTTAGTTGTTTCACTATTCATCAAAAAATGAAAGTTTCCAGAAAAATACCAAAATTTAGGCCTAAGCTATATTTGATATTATGAATTCAAAAATGATGTATATTTTACCAAATTCAAAACATATCAGTTGCATTAATTAATTTAAAAATTAAATCTCGTCGTCAAAACAAATAGCGTGTTTTTAAGAGATAATAACTATCAAAAGATTGACACTTGTTTATGTTTGGTTTAAATGTGAAATTACATCCAATGAAAAAAATTGTATTAAATTGTAAAAATATATTCTAAATATATTTTAAAACCACTCAAATTAATAATTTATCACTATTAATTATTTCGATTGAAAAAGTTGTTTTTAATTACAATTTAGTAATTTTCACTATTCATCAAAATATGAAAGTTATCCGAAAAGTACCAAAATTTTTCCCTAACTAATTTCGATATTCCGAATCCAAAAATGAAGTCCATTTTGAAAACTAAAATTTACAAAATTTTAAAAAGTGGTTATTACTATTCATAACGGCTAGTTTTAATAATATTTTAATAGCATATCGTTGTTTAGTGAAACTCATTATTGCGTACTACACACGCTATCGAGGAAGGTCACGATTGCGTGTAATGTAAGGAAAGTCAAGGATGCGTGTTGTGCAAGATCCTTTTGGTGTAGCGTACAACACAAGACATTAATGAAATTAAAAAGAATATTTTTCATAAAATATTGGGGTGTTACAAAAGTATTATCTTATGATGAATATGAAAATCATATTAAGATAATAGAAGGGTTACAACGTCAGATTGATTTTCCATCTCTATCAGTCTCTCGAAATCCAAAGGCTGAAAAGCAGCAGAGAGCCCTTCAACGTTCATGCCTTGGTGCACTAAAAAGATTGCTTCAATTAATTGCCAATGCCCCATCGGGTATTCATGTCAGAGGATGGGGGTGTTCATGGAGCACTACATTTCACAGTGCTATCCCTTCAGCAAAGACCGTCGAAAATGGTCTCATGCAATGTTATTGCCCATGGCCGACCACAGTCAATGGGCTTTGTTTGTAATCAAAATATTTCCCAAGAACAAGCTTCAACTAGTTCCTTTCAAAATCAAGAATACAGAGAACAAGTTGTTGAATTACTACTGCATCAAGCAAATGAGAATATTGAACAAGCCTCTCGTATGGAGCAATCACATCATCAAGTGACAGAAGTGTCGGAAATTATCCAACGGTCTTTTGAACCAGGTGATAAAAGTTGATACAGATTAATGCATCCAGCTAATTTCTAGACTAAGGTTCGAAAGATCAGGAGAGATTTTAAGAAAGTCTCAGACATAGCATGTCAAGAGCCATCCCAGCTTGCCAGACTAGGGAATCTTTTAAACCAACCCTCGGAATCAAAAAATAGGATTCAAGTAATTGAGTGGGAACAGTACGAACATCCCCAGTCCACCGGACTAGGGACTTTTTCAAATCATCAATCCCCTCCTCATAGAAATTCATTCTTTTCTCGATTGGGAAAAAAGTCTCAAGAGGAATGAAGAGCCAAATTATCAAGAGATTCCCTCCAAATTACTGTTCGTCAAGAAGTTCTTGAGGGATCAAATCAACAAAATGCAATGTCTCATCAAAGAAATGGAAGAAGACAATATCATAGAAATGCTGATAGAAGAGATGCGATGCGTTATGCATCAATCAATGTCATAAATGCCACTGTTGTTGATCCACCAGATGAGGCTCACTCAAGGGACTTCGATGAAAAGGATACTACTCAAGAAGATGTACGCACCGACACAAATGAAGAAGGTGTGGGTACACGAAATAAAAGGATTACTCAGAACCTAGGTAATACTTCGAGTAACCCACTTCCCCCTCTCCGAAAAGGATCCAACAAAGGGAGGGGAAAAATCAGGTTACATATCCTCCCTCTGGAGAAGGACAATTGCTCTCACTTGAGCAAATGTTTTCACAATAGGAGGAAGAAATGAAGGAATTAAGGAGGTTGAATGCAGAACTACTTCAGGGTAGTCTTCTTCGTGAGCATGCTGGAGTCAGTCAGCCAAGGGAATTTGTTGCAGCTACTGAGATGGATCAAGAATATCCTCCACTATCAGTACACCCTCACAGCTCTAACCCTATGGGTCAAGTGCAACAACAGTTGGAAGTGATACCATTAGTTGCAGCACCAACCACCACATCTGTCCAAGCTCCAGTCATTGCACCTACCCAAGTCCAAGTTCAACCGGATGTTTCTCAAAAGTTAATAACTACCATTGAGTCATTAACAGCTCGGTTAGAAACTATGGAAGGGAAACGTGCGCAGGTTCAACTAGAAAAGAAAGTGTACCCTGAATGGGTAGATTCAATCTCTCCTCCATCCAGTTTTGGAAACCCTATATTCCCTATTTTCAATGGATCATGCAACCCTGAACAGCATTTGACGCATTAAGTGTCTTGTTGTGATCCTATGATAGGAACTCCGGAGCATCAAGAAGCAGTAAAACTCATATGCTTCATACAGACCTTGCAAGGACTAGCCTTTCTTTGGTATACAAGCTTGAAATCCTGGTCAATTATTGGATGGGAGGATCTCCATCAAAAATTCCTTCTTCAGTTCAGCTCAACTTTTCCAAAGACAAAAGTTTTTTATCTTACAAACTGTAAGCAAAGGGAGAATGAAAGGGTCTCAGATTTCATTGCTCGCTAGAAGGGATTAACATATTCCCTAATCTTAGAACTCTCTCAAGAGGAATTGTTGCCATTCTATGTGGAAAATCTGCGTGACGAATTACACATGTCATTGATCCCTGTGAAATACATAGGAGGGTTTCGAGACCTTACTTCAATCGCTCAGCTGATTGAAGATTCCCTTATACAGGCTAAGGATAAATCTCGTGTAACTCCATTATCTCCAGGAAGGAGAATGGTAAAGCAGAAACTGCTACAGTTATGCTTAAACAAGCACTTGTACTTGTTTCTACTTCAAAACCTTCATCTTCCTGAAGGGATCCACCTCCTGAGCGCCAACAAAAAAGGCCGTTTCGTCTAGATGATCAAAGAGATCAATGATGAAAAAAATTTGAGGATTTGAAGAGAAAAACATACTCTTTCCGAAATGAACAAGTTCCTGGTTAATTCATTTCAGCTCTGGAAAATAATCTGGTTCAACTGCCAAATCCCAAGAGGCCAAACAAGGAAGGAGTTGAAGATTGTCCCAATTATTTCCCCTTTCATCAAATTTTGGGGCATCCCATCCAGGAGTGTTTTGTCTTAAAAGACCTCCTTCAAAAGATGGTTGACTTGGGATAAGTCAAACTGAAAGGCTCTTCAGCCCATGTAGCATGTGTCACTACTACAGTTCCAGAGGAGGAAGTTGAATGACAAGAAGTCAAAAGCAAAAATGCACAGAAGTATGATGATTGGATGGTCAGAAAGACAATCAACCGAACTCATGATACTTTGTGAACATAATTAAAGAAACTGATTGTGTCTTCTTCCATGAATGTTGCGGCAAAAAACTCTTCATCAGAGGGAAAGTCCTTGAAGAAACTACATGATTCAAAGAAAGAAAAAGAATCTGAAGAAGATGTGTATATGTCAAAGCCTATGTTGTCTTTGACTCTGGAAGACTTCATGACATCTACTTCAAAGCCACGGGCACTACCCCACCAAATGGAATAGCCTAAACAGGCTAATCAGGCAGAATCTTCATCAGACGAAGAATTAATCTTCGGTTCTGTTAATATGATTCAATTAACAGATCCATATGCTAGTCGCAGTTTCGATTTCGATGAGCCTGAATTCCCTTTAACAAACAGGGGAATCATAGGAAGTTCCAAAGGATCAGGATACAGGGGAAGACGTGGATCTTTCAGAAGCCACTATTCCAATTCTACCCCTGCTAGAACTGTGTACACAATAGAAACTCATGGTAGATCCCTTCAGTGAGCTCAGCGAGAACAAGAAATTTCTTCTACCAATAGAAAATTCAGTCCTGGAACAGTTATTTTGGAAGATCAGTTGAAGGTTCCATCTTCTTCCTCTCTGCAAGTAAATGGATCTAATCGGTCTAATCTTCCAAAACTAGGGATATTTCCAACTCCTATCCTGATACAAGATGTATCAACTTCCAAAACATCTACATCCAAGGTACCTACTAAACCATAGATTATTGTTGGGAAATGCTGACCTCTGGGTCAAAAGTATGATGTATTGAAACACTTGGCCCAAGTACCAGCCAAGTTATCAATTCTGGATACTCTGAATCTATCAAAATATCTTTGGGAAGCACTCATCGAGGCTTTGTCAAGTCCTCAGGAGTTTGAAACCGAAATTGCTGCAGATGAAGTCTATCACATAGAGAATAATCCTGCAGAATGCCATGCAGTAATATCGTTTACAGATAAAGATGAAAATGATGTTGTGAATGGGAACATTATACCTTTGTACATATCTGGAAAGGTCAATGGCGTAGACATCCGAAGAGCTTTCATTAACAATGGTTCAAGATTCAACCTCATGCCCATTCGTACGCTTCGTCGATTGGGCCTCACAGAATCTGATTTATCTCCTTCTACCATGATTTTAAAAGGATATGATAAAAATGAACAAGAACCACTGGGCGAAGTTACACTCAGAACTCAGTTTGGAGATCTTGCATCCAATTCAGATTTCATGGTTGTTGATCAAGACTCATCCTTCAACATCTTTCTTGGAAGACCCGGGCTATATCAACATGCGGCTATCCCTTCATCATACCATCAATGTCTCAAATATTGTTTCAATGGTCAAGTTGGGACATTGTATGGTGATAAGGCCACATTCAAGACATGTGAGTCTCAATACATTCAGGCGGAATTCTATCACATGAAGGGAAGGGAGAAATCCACAACAAAGGAGATTACCAAAGTTAATGCTCCATATGGTTTGGAGAATATTCCAGTAAATCCATTTACACATGTGAGTACAAATTATGTGTTTCCTATCAGTCAAATTGACAAGATAGACCCAAATCAAAATACTCTTATGGAAAGTTACATAATGTCAATTACAGAAATCGAGCCAGAAAACATGGGAGAAATTGGTAACCCAACAAGTAGTGATGAAAGCACAAATGGTGACGTCTTCATTTCATCTTCTAAAATCCAACAAGTCTATACTTCTCCAATTAGTCCAGAAGAAGTTATAACAACATTGGAGGTGAACAATGATGTCTAATTTCAATCCATCATCTCCTCTTTAATACCCAATGAAGACCCTTCATCATCAATTGGGTCAGAAATGGAAGATTCTTCTTCAAGATGTGAAAATTTTGACATCTCTTCTAATCATGAAAATTCTGCTTTATCATATACTATTCAAGTAGAAACTGAATAAATAACACATGATGAAGAAGAAGGGGAAGATCTCAGAGATGCTCCTCCAACATTTGAAGAGGGTATCTCTACCACTATGGATGAACTCTGAGAAATAAATATGGGTATAAAAGAAGATTCACGCCCCACTTTAATCAGTGCGGCCATGAATCTTGAAGAGCAAGAGATGTATATTTCTTTTCTAAAGAAAAATAGAGATATATTTTCTTGGAACTATACAGAAATTCCCAGTCTTGATCCTGATGTTGCTACTCATCATTTGGGTTTACCAGAAGAACATCGAAAATTTAAGCAAGCTGCGAGAATAACACACCTAACTTATGCTTCCAAAATTGAGACTAGAGTGGATAAGCTTATCAAAAGATAACTTCTTCAGATAAGTTCAATATACCAAGTGTTTGGATAATATTTTCCCTGTAAAGAAGAAGAATGGACAAATTAGAGTTTGCATCGATTTTAGAGATCTTAATTGGCATTGTCTTAATGATGATTTCCCAGTTCTGATTACAGAACTTTTAATTGATGCAACAACTAGCTATGAAGCACTTTCCTTCATGGATGGATATTCTGGATATAATCATATCCGAATGGCCCTAGAAGATGAGGAATCTACAGCCTTCAGAGCCCCTCAAGGTGTGTTTTGCTTCCGGGTAATGCCCTTTGGCTTAAAGAATGCAGGTGCAACATATCTGCATTCCATGCATCGTATCTTCAAACCCTTCTTAGTGAATTTTGTTGAATTCTATGTAGACGATTTGGTGGTTAAGTCCAAACAATGTTCTAATCACTTGGATGATTTGGAAGTCATATTCTGCAAGCTTTGAAAACATAATTTGAAGATGAACCCCTTAAAATGTGCTTTTGGGGTAACCTCAGGAAAATTTCTCGTCTTTGTTGTACGCCATCGTGGTGTTGAAGTCAATCCTGAGAAGACCAAGTCAATCCTTGGTATGTCACCTCCTTGAAATTTGAAAGAATTAAGAGGACTTCAAGGACACTTAGCCTATATTCGGCGTTTCATCGCCAATTTGGCAGGCAAAAGTTTACCCTTTACCAAATTGATGAAGAAGGGATTCACTTACCAGTGGACTGAAGAATGTCATGAAGCATTCGATATTCTCAAGAAATACCTCTTGAGTCCACTAGTACTCGTGCCACCTGTTGAATGAATACCACTTATCCTCTACATGACATATCTAGAGTGATCATTGGGATCCATTCTTCTTCAAAAGAATGAAGTTGGGAATGAAAACAGTCTTTACTATCTCAGTCGAACTATGCTTGAAGTAGAAACCCGGTATTCATGTATTGAGAAATGCTTCCGGGCATTAATTTTTGCAGTTCAGAAGTTGAGATACTACCTGCAACATAACGAGGTTCAATTAGTATCTCACAATAACCCGCTCAAATTCATCCTTAGTCGTCCGATGCTTACAGGATGTTTGGTAAGGTGGGAAGTTATTTTGCAGCAATTTGACATTCATTTTGTGTCCCAAAGGCGATAAAGGGCTAAGCTCTGGCTGATTTCTTGGCTGAACACCCTTCAGTGGAAGACACATCTTCAGATATTGAACTCCCTGATGAGGAAGTATTCTCTATTCAAGAAAGTAATCAGGCATGGGAAATGTATTTTGATGGTGCTTCCATAAGTCCAACAGGGAGGAAAATGGAAAATCCTAAATTCAACAAAGTTGGATTAGGAATTGTGCTCATTTCTCCAGAAAAGGAAGTGTTACCTTATTCCTTCTTATTTTGGGAAGGTGGTACCAATAATGAAGCGGAATACCAAGCTCTCACTGTAGGCTTGGAATTAGCGCTTCAAGCACAAGTGAAACAGTTAAAGGTGAAAGGTGATTTAGACCTGTTAATGAAACAAGTCATTGGGGATTATACCACCAGAAAAGAAGAACTAATCCCTTTGTATGATTAAGTCAGAAAGTTAATGGCAGAATTCCCTTTTGAACCGACATTTTCTTATGTCCCAAGATCACAAAATGATCAAGCTGATGCACTGGCTAATATTACCACAGCTCTGGCAGATCCAAATTGGGACGAGACAACCATCAGTATTGCCCACCGTCATGAAATTTCACCTTATGTTTGAATCAGAACAGAGGGAATTAATGAAATTATTCCCATTCCTGAACCATATGGTCATACTACAGGATGGATGTCACATATTAGGTAATACCTTTAAAATGGAACACTTCCACCTGATAGAGCCGAGAAAGAACAAATCCGGCGATGTGTGGTCAATTTTACTCTTTATGATAACCCAGATCACCTAGAGAAAATTCTCTACAAACGTGGTTTTGATGGAGTTCTCTTTAGATGCATTGATGGTGAAGAGACAATGGCTGTCATGAAAGAAGTGCATGCAGGAGTCTGTGGTGCCCACCAGTCTGGACATAGACTGTCTGATCAGATTCGAATGCTTGGATACTTTTGGACTTCAATGATACAAGATTGTGTCGATTTCACAAAGAAGTGTCATTCATTACAAGTACATTCAAACTTCATTCATCAACCTCCAGAGTTTCTTCATATAGATAAATACTCATGGACATTTTCCACATGGGGAATGGATGTGGTGGGACCTTACCCTTTGGCTACGGCCAAGCAGTTTAAGTACATTCTTACTGCTACTGACTTCTTTTCCAAATGGGTAGAGGAAATACCTCTCAAGGAAGTCAGTTCTAAATGTGTTGTTATCTTCATCAAGTCTAACATCATTACCATATTTGGTGTCCCTCATACCATATTGATGGACAATGGCACCAACTTCTGTTCATCCGAGGTGAAGAAGTTGTATAAAAAATACAACATCAAATCCAACCATTCATCTCGGTATCATGCAGCGGCCAATGGCTAGATAGAAGCCTTCAACAAGACTCTTTCAAATATACTATAAAATATGGTAGATAAATATAAGAGGTCAAGGCCGGATAAAATCTTTCATGCTTTATGGGCTTATCATATTACCACCCGCGCTGCAACTCGGTCAACTCCATATTCACTGGTATATGGAACGGAAGCCGTCTTGCCCATTGAAGTTCAATTACCTTCACTCAGAGTATCAATTTGTGACCAGTCATCTACAGATGGGCAATATCAAAAGCGATTGAATGAATTGGAACGGTTAGATGAGAAAATATTGTGAACTTTGCACCACTTGGAAGTCTATCAGAATCGAATAGCACAAGCTTTTAAAAAAAAAGTTCGTCTTTGTTCATTCACTCAGGGAGAATTGGTATTAGTTCTCAGAACTCCAATGATACCAGGAAATAAACCTCCCAATATTGATCCAAAATGGGAAGGACCTTACTCAATACATAGGGTATACTCCAATGGAGCTTATTTATCAATTTCGATGGATGGAGAATTCATCACTACTCCAACCAATGCCATATTTTTGAAGAAGTATTTTGTATAAACACAAAATATATATCATAAATGGTCCGGTATGACTTTAAACTGCACTATCATAAATGGTCCGGTATGACTTTAAACTGCACTATCATAAATGGTCTGGTATGACTTTAAACTACACTATCATAAAAGGTCCTATATGACTTTAAACTGCACTATCATAAATGGTCTGGTAAGACCTTAAACTACACCATTATCCATGGTCCGGTTTGACCTTAAACTGCACCACCGTCCAGAAAGACATTAAACTTCATCATCAATGGTCCATACATATGACATTAAACAATTTTTACTTTCCTCCCACACGACGTTAAAATGTGAAATCGTCCCTAATTTGTCCTCACTACATGACATTAAACTGCACAGTCCCCCTTCCGTCCAGCATGATGTTAAACTGTGAAAAGTCCCTAATCCTTCCAGCAAGACCTTAAACTGTGTCCCCCTTCATCGTCCTTGATATATGACGTTAAACTATATAAATTTCATTTACGCCCAGCAAGACGTTAAACTTCATAACCAACGGTCCATGCATACGACCTTAAACCATTGGTACTTACGTCCAACATGACGTTAAATGGTGTATCCTTTTGTCCTCACTGCATGAAATTAAACTGCATAGTCCCCCTTTCATCCAACATGATGTTAAACTATATTTTCCCCATTGTCCTAACTACATGACGCTAAACTGTACAGAAATTTCCTTTATACGTCCTATATGACATTAAACTATACTTTGTCCCTGCTACATGACACTAAACTGTACAACACCAATAGTCCTAACTGCAAGACTTTAAACTGCATTGTCCCTTTATATGTCTTAAATGACATTAAACTATGCATTGTTAGGGTTGTCTCTACCTCTTGTTTCTCACACCAAGTATTACTCACGTGAGCTTAGAGTAAACTTTAACCATAACACCCTCTCTTGGCCTCTAACCATGTGTAAGTCCCAACAACTTTTTTTTAGGTTGTTGTCCCCAAAAAACAACTTGATCACTAATTCATTATTCAATTGCACTACGTGGACATTGATCCTTGCCTTCCAGGATTGGTACGTAGGCAATCTCCCAAGGTTCAATCCCAAAACCAATCTCTTCACATCGGTTCACCTCCATATAATACGATGTTGATTCATGAAACCACCCCTAGAATCAATATCATTACACTAGTTCACTTTCGTCCTTGTTATACGACGTTAAACTATACAACACTTTTGTCCAGTATGACAATAAACTACAATATTCTTTTGTACCCTCACTTGAGAGGAACCATTATTTACATTTATTTTTCAATCATGATTCATTTCAAAGACTACGTGCATACATGGAAATGCCTAAACCTTTTATCTTGGGTTTAACCATCATTGTACTAAAAAGCCCCCTTTCACCCTTCACTTGTACGAACCAAATTTGTACAGAAGGTATTTATAGAACTATGTGGGTATGATTCCCATCCTTATGGGATACGTAGGAATGTTCGAGTGTCCCTCGAATCTAGCCCCAAGTCTTTGGGCCTAACCCGAAATTCCACTTTCAGTCCCTTGGCTGAAAATTCCCAATGAAAACACACACTGTGTATTTCTTATAATGGTCCAAGCTCTATGATTCTAAACTAAGATCCCTAATCCTTTTTTCCCACACGACGTTAAACTGTAGTTTAAGAACTACATATGGCTTGATTCCCATCCTTATGAGATACATAGTGAAGTCTAACATTTCAATTCAGGACCCAACCACAACATGATTATGGTTAGCATTGATCTGTGTATCTCTGTATACATTGAACAATACCCATCTTTATGTTTCATAATTCTAACCTTAAATATTTTCATATCTTCATACCCCTTTTCTTGACTTTTAGTCACAAAAATGTCAAATTTCTGAGAGTTCGTTTACCTGACTATGCAGTACGTGCCCTTAGGCATCCTTGCATAAACAGTCCACATAACAGGCTTGTCATCCAAAAGATATTATTATCTAACTATACAGCCAATGCCCTTAGGCGACCCTGCATAATTCAACCCCCTAATAAGGTTTTTCAGATACTGGTAACTTCATTCTTAGGAAGAAAGCCTCTTTTGTCCTTATTGGTCTTAAATGACAGTATGTTGGGATCCGCAAAAATATCCATCCTTAATATATTTGTCCAATATCCTTTTTCATGATATGAAAGTATTCAAGTCTATGGTTTATATTATCCTTCCTTACATTTGGGTCAGACCTTCGTAGAAGTGATATCCATCTAGTTCTTCGATAATCTTGTATGAAAATATCTTATCCATATTCAAGTACCTATTTCCATATAGAAAAATCTATACTTTAGAAAATTTGAATCTCCATAAACTTTCACTAGCTTTTAGTAGTAGAAAGGTAAATTTCTGAGAGTTCTTTTGCCTGACTATGCAGCACGTGCCCTTAGGCGGCCTTGCATAAACAGTCTACATAACAGACTTGTTAGCTAAAAGATGCTATTTATTTGACTATGCAGCCAATGCCCTTAGGTGGCCCTACATAATTCAACCCCCTAACAGGTTTGTTAAATAATAGTAACTTCATTCCTAGAAACTACTACTTCTGATTCCTTTTATCTCTTTTTCATATCATTCCTCAGATTCAAATATTCTTAAGATATAGTTTACATTTTTTCCCTCATACTTGAGTATGGTAATATATTTTCAGATAAATTTTCAAAGAATTGAGTCAATTCTAATTCATTCGGTCAAAGCTATTTTCGACCTTAAACATTAGCCTTTTTATGTCCGACATGCATGACTTTAAACTGCCAATAACCACAAAGACCCCTGGTTTCTCTTTATTCCTCAGAGTCAAATCCTCCTTTCTTTCTGGATCCAACTCTGATGGGGGACTTTTTTTTGACTATCCTTTTCATCACATTATCTAAAAGAATGGAAAGGGAAATAACTTAGCACAAATTGATTAATCCTTTGAAGAAAATATCAAAAATAGATAAAGGCATGAACAAGGCTTCAAAAGCACATGTGGCGCACAAGTTCCATCACTGTCGCGCAAGTATACTTGTGCGACGCATAATGGTCGGGCAAGTGACTTGCGCACCCTAAAGGATAATGACCCGGATCTTCTTCAGCCTATAAATAGACCATGTGGGTCCCCCATTCAGGGAGGATTTTTTTTTCAGAATTCCGATTTGAGCTCTCGGCACCCTAGTCTCTTCTCAAAGCTTCCGAAACACTTATAAGGTAATTTCTTACCTAGAACGGAAGATCTAAAGAGGGGGAGGAAGGCCTACGTGTCGAAACTCATCAACACTTGTGCTCCTGAGTGACCATCCCTTAAGGGAAATGGCCACACTTGTGTGCCACCTAAACTCCTTCAATAGAACTTGCGCGCGACTCTTCTGGAAGAACCTCAAGATGATTCTAAAGGCTTTAACCAAGAGTCGCTCAAGTATTACCTTGTTGGTTAGCCGTCGCGCAAGTACCCATGTGTTGTGTAGGTATACCTATGTGACTAAACTTGTGCGCCCATGCAGTACTTGCGCGCCTACTAGGACTTGCGCGCCCCTGCCTTTTTGGGTGCCCTTCTTGCCCATTTCATCCCTCTTAAGCCATTCCACATCTCCTATTCAAGATTCAGTCTCCAAGACACTCTTCAAAGCCATTTATGACATGGTTTCTTGGTTTGACTTCTTTATCTGAAAAGGAATTCTGTGGAATATCTCTCAAAATATAGTGATTTACACATCTTTATGTCACTAAAGATTGAGATTTCATTCATTCATCCTCATCCTTTAAGATGAAAGAATTATTAACCTGGGCCTCCTTTTCAGGAATAAGCCCCAATCATAATTCTTAACATGGGCCTCCTTTTTAGTAATAATCCCTAGTCATAATTCTTAACCTGGGCCTCCTTTTCAGGAATAAGACCTAGTCTCAAATATGGGCCTCCTTTTCAGGAATAATCCACAGTCTCAAATATGGGCATCCTCCTTAGGAGTAACCCCAAGTCCCTTAATTTTTGAAGTCCCTTAACCTGGGCCTCCTTTTCAGGAGTAAGCCCCAGTTTTAATTTCTCTTAACGAGTCCTAATTTATCTTTGATCTGGGATTCCTTCTTAGGAGTAAAACCCAATCATAAGTCCTCTCCTAATTTGGGCCTCCTTTTCAGGAGTAAGCCCCAAGTTAGAGTATTCAAATCTCCATAAAGCACATATACCTTTATGGACCATGTTCTTGGATTTGTTCCCTAAAGTAAATCCTAATATTCATTTATCTGGGTAGTCATACATACATAAGTCCCACATTATTTCTTATGATTGCATCTTTCATGGCCCAATTGTCTAATTTTTACCAATAGCTCTTGTTTCTCACACTGAGCATGACTCACGTGAGCTTAGAGTGTAAAATTAATTATGACATCCTTATTTGAGCCATCAATCATAAACATCATACTCCCTTACTCGAACTACGTGGGTCTGATTCCTTTTTTAAACAAATGATACGTAGGTATCCCATCTGCGGCTTCGATCCCAACTCTAAAATAATCCATGTCCTTCTTAATGACAATAAACTTCAAGTGCCCCCACTGAGTGGCTTTAAAACTAGCATGGTCATCATAATGACCAAGAGACTTATATATAAATGTGTCGAAGGATACCATTGACCGATAATCTCTAATAAATACAGGTGATTATCTATCGATGAAGAACCTCGAATACATATAAAAGATTCTCTAAATTTCCTACATATTTAATCATTGATTGTCAAATCTGAAGGAAAGTTCATTTTATACTTGGTAATGTAATAATGATTCACGAACATAACTTAAATCTATAAAGAGAGTCACGGAGTAGACAATAATTCCCCTAAAAAAGGTGTGATGAGTCCGACCTCCCATCCTCTCGACCAATGAAAATTCCTAAGCCTCATCAGTCCACAAACTAGTGAGCGCCTACCTTTGGAAAGTAGGTCCAAATGAATGTGGAATCATTGGATGTTTCAGGTTCTACGAACAAACCCGTTAGAAACCGATCAGAATGTTTGAACCTCCCATCAAGGAGGTCATCCCCAAATTCTGAGGGAAACATTCCTATAAGTTTGTTATTAGGTAGATATTTGGATTTCATAAGTTTAAGTGAAGAGGTTTTCCAAGGTGAGGGAGAGGGGTATTTATACTAGAGGAGAGGAGTATTTTTAGGATAAAATATTGGATAAAATATAATATCCATGTTAAACCCTATAATATTAAAAAAACTAACATAATAAAATATATTTGAATAAAATGACTAGATTTTAGGGCTTTAAAACACTTTATAATTCTAATTTATTAGTTTAATAGAATGTGAAAGAGAAAAATGGAAAAAAAAATATTTTAAAGGGACACTTTTCTCTTTTAGACTTCGGAAAATAGTTTTTTTGGTTTAGAAATTTAATTTCATCAATAATTTAACTTATTAATTTTTTTTATTAATCCTCATATTATTGAATTTATTAGTTCATTATTAAATCTTGAATGATTTCATTTAAAACCACTACGGGAAAAATGGGCATTTGCGACGGGCTATTTGCGACGGGGAAAAATCTCGTCGCAAATAGTCCTGTTAAAAACTTATTTGCGACGGGTTATCTTTCCCCGTTGCAAAAGGGTTGGTGCGCTTTGCGCGCCAAATCGCGGGAAGGTTATTTGCGACGGGCGGTTACTGCCCGTCGCAAATAACCGGCAGCGGTAAAAGGTATTTGCGACGGGGGTATACCCCCGTCGCAAATAGTAAGTCAGCAGGTTATTATTTGCGACGGGTCCCGTCGCAAATAACTATTTAACCGTTGACCGTAATAAATGCGGGCTCAGGTATTTGCGACGGGTACCGTCACAAATACTACTATTTGCGACGGGATACCAGTCGCAATTAGCCCCGTCGCAAATAATCTAACCTATAAATACCCCATCCGTTTTTTCATTCATTCTCAAAATCGATCTTCTACTTCTCTCAAAACTCTATTTTTAGAGTTTAGCGTTTCTTGAGTTTAATTTTTTTTTCCGGAGTTGATATTGAAGTTTTCAACAACGATCAGAGATCAACCTCAGATCAATTTTAAAGGTATTTATTTTCATTTTAATTTAATATTTATTTTAAAGTTTTTGTTAGTTTCAATTATTCTTAATTAGTTGTAATTTAATTATGTTTACATTGTTTTGTTACTTAATAAATTTAAATTATTAGTATTCATTTTTCATATTTAAATGGTAATTAAGAATAATTAGTAATAATTACAAATAATTAAGAATAGATAATAATAATTAGTAATAAATACCAATAATTAGGAATAATTAGTAATAATTAGTAATAATTAGTAATAATTACCAATAATTAGTAATAATTAGTAATAATTACCAATAATTAGTAATAATTAGTAATAATTCGTAATAATTACCAGTAATTACCAATAATTAGTAATAATTAGTAATAATTAGTGAATAATTAGTAATAATTACCAATAATTAGTAATAATTACCAATAATTACTAATAATTACCAATAATTAGTAATAATTACCAATAATTGGTAATAATTACCAATAATTAACAATAATTACTAATAATTAGTAATAATTATCAATAATTAGTAATAATTACCAATAATTACCAATAATTACCAATAATTAGTAATAATTACCAATAATTACCAATAATTAGTAATAATTAGTAATAATTACCAATAATTATACAAAATTAGTAATAATTAGTAATAATTACCAATAATTAGTAATAATTAGTAATAATTACCAATAATTAGGAATAATTAGTAATAATTAGTAATAATTAGGAATAATTAGTAATAATAAACAATAATTACCAATAATTAGTAATAATTAGTAATAATTAGGAAATAATTAGTAATAATTACCAATAATTAGTAATAATTACCAATAAATAGTAATAATTAACAATAATTAGTGATAATTAACAATAATTAGTAATAATTACCAATAATTAGTAATAATTAACAATAATTAGTAACAATTACCAATAATTAGTAATAATTAGTAATAATTACGAATAATTAGTAATAATTAGTAATAATTCGTAATAATTACCAATAATTAATAATAATTAGTAATAATTAGTAATAATTAGTAATAATTACCAATAATTAGTAATAATTAAAAATAATTAGTAATAATTACCAATAATTAGTAATAATTAGTAATAATTACCAATAATTAGTAATAATTAGTAATAATTCATAATAATTACCAATAATTAATAATAATTACCAATAATTACCAATAATTACCAATAATTACCAATAATTACCAATAATTAGTAATAATTAGTAATAATTAGTAATAATTGGTAATAATTACCAATAATTAGTAATAATTACCAATAATTAGTAATAATTACCAATAATTAGTAATAATTACCAATAATTAGTAATAATTACACATAATTAGTAATAATTAACAATAATTATTAATAATTACCAATAATTAGTAATAATTAACAATAATTAGTAATAATTACCAATAATTAGTAATAATTAGTAACAATTACCAATAATTAGTAATAATTAGTAATAATTCGTAATAATTAGTAATAATTCGTAATAATTACCAATAATTAGTAATAATTTCCAATAATTACCAATAATTACCAATAATTAGTAATAATTAGTAATAATTAGTAATAATTAGTAATAATTAGTAATAATTACCAATAATTAGTAATAATTACCAATAATTAGTAATAATTTCCAATAATTAGTAATAATTACCCATAATTAGTAATAATTAACAATAATTAGTAATAATTACCAATAATTACCAATAATTACCCATAATTAGTAATAATTATCAATAATTACCAATAATTACCACTAATTAGTAATAATTAGTAATAATTATTAATAATTAGTAATAATTAGTAATAATTACCAATAATTAGTAATAATTAGTAATAATTACCAATAATTACCAATAATTAGTAATAATTAGTATTAATTACCAATAATTACCAATAGTTAGTAATAATTAATAATAATTACCAATAATTACCAATAATTTGTAATAATTAACAATAATTAGTAATAATTAGTAATAATTAGTAATAATTAACAATAATTACCAATAATTAGCAATAATTAGTAATAATTAACAATAATTAGTAATAATTAACAATAATTAGTAATAATTACCAATAATTAGTAATAATTACCAATAATTAGCAATAATTAGTAATAATTAATAATAATTACCAATAATTAGTAATAATTATCAGTAATTAGTAATAATTACCAATAATTAGTAATAATTACCAATAATTAGTAATAATTACCAATAATTAGTAATAATAAGTAATAATTAGTAATAATTACCAATAATTAGCAATAATTACCAATAATTACCAATAATTACCAATAATTAGTAAAAATTACCAATGATTAGTAATAATTACCAATAATTAGCAATAATTACCAATAATTAGCAATAATTACCAATATTTTCCAATAATTACCAATATTTTCCAATATTTACCAATATTTTCCAATATTTACCAATATTTTCCAATATTTACCAATATTTACCAATAATTACCAATATTTACCAATAATTACCAATATTTACCATTAAATAGGAATAATTACTAAGAATTAGGAATAATTACCAATAATTTGTAATAATTACCAATAATTATAAATAATTACCAATAATTTGGAATAATTACCAATAATTTGGAATAATTACATTATTACATTATTTTTATATTTTATTATTAATATTAAAATAATATAATTTTCTATATTATATACAATTCTCTTTTCATCTATGTGTTTTCTGTTTCCACATGTAATATTGGCATTCTTTTTCAAAATTATCAACCTACTCGCCAATGGAGAGGTGAAAGTGAATGCCAATATTACATGCGGAGACAGAATGTTAAACACACAGATGAAAGTAGAATTGTATATAATATAGAAAATTATATTATTTTAATATTAATAATAAAATATACTAATAATGTAATAATTTTATTATTATATAATTCATATTTATGAAAAAATTATATTAGTATTATTAAAAAAAATAAAAAATCAATATAATATTAAAATTATCAATATTTGTAACAGGTTTTGCTTTATTCTCAACATATTCAATCCTTGCTTGAGTGTTTTTTCTAACAAATTATTCAAAACTAGTAATGATTTTATATTTCATAGAAAAATATGGAACAACGAGGTCGTCAACAGTCATTATTAGATGACCGCATATGGATAAATCAACGTAGAAATCCAAATGGTTCTGGTTTAAATCCAGTATATATAGAGGGTGTGAAGACTTTTTTATCATTTGCGGCATCAAATACAGAATTTGTTTCAGAAGGCAAAATAAAATTCCCTTGTAGAAAATGTGCATTGAGAACGTTTGACACGTTTGACAAAGTGGGGGGACATCTCTTTCATTTTTGGTTTTGAACCAGATTATGTTTTTTGGTATCAACATGGTGAATGCAGTTCCATAGTAGGTGATACCAACTTGATTCCGGATCCATCCCGGTTTCAAGATTTAGTACATGATGTTGCAGGTTCATCTGTTCAACATACAGAAACTCCAGCTGATATAGATTCAAATCCTGAGTTGGCACCGTCTGAATTTTATGAGTTGTTGAGGTCTGCTGTGGATGCATTATATCCTGGCTACAAGATGAGAAAATTAGAAGCAGTTGCAAAATTTATGGCTATCAAATCAGATAATGGAATGTCAAACACCTGTTTTGACCAGATATTTTCTTTGCTTAAAACACTGTTACCCGAAGGAAATGTTTTGCCTGAAAATTACTATGAGAGTAAGAGGCTGGTTCGAAATTTGGGACTTACTTGTCAGAAGATTCATGCATGTTAAAATGACTTTATTTTATATTCTGGGGAAAATGAGTCGTTGGATAGTTGTCCCACATATGGGCAATTTAGATATAAAGAAGGGCAACATGGGATGTCTGGTTTGATTCCTGTAAAATAGTTGAGATATTTTCCGCTTACATCCAGACTTCAGCGTTTATTCATGTCTAAGAATACAGCGACAATGATGTCATGGAATAAAGCGAATATTTCAACCGATAAAAGCTTGAATCATACAGCCGATGGTGATTCATGGAAACATTTTCATAGAGTGCATCTATCCTTTGCTTTAGAAGCTATAAATGTTCGACTGGGCCTTTCCACTGATGGTTTCTGTCCGTTCGGATCTTATGGTAGTCAATATTCATGTTGTCCTGTTTTTTTAACTCCGTACAATTTACCACCATGGATGTTGATGAAAGAGCCATATATCTTTTTGACTTTTCTAATTCCAGGACATCCGAAGAAAAATATTGATGTTTATTTGAAACCATTGATTGATGAATTAAGTTTATTGTGGAGTACTGGTGTCAGTACATATGATGTTGCTATGAAACAGAATTTCATACTGAGAGTAGCATTGATATGGACAATTAGTGACTTCCCGGCTTATAGGATGTTATCTGGCTGGAGTACACATGGTCAGAAATCATGTCCTTACTATATGGGAGAGAATAAAGCATTTATGCTCATTCATGGAAAGAAACCTTGTTATTTTGACTGTCATCGCAGATTTCTTTTAGCTGATCATCCTTTTCGTAGAAACAGATCTCATTTCAGAAAAGGAACAATTGAAAGGGATGGACCTCAAAAAATTCTATCATGTTCGGAGTTAAAATTAGTTGTATTTTCATTACCTCCCATCACTTTTGGTCCCACAAAAAACCAACAGAAAATTTCTGGTTTTGGGAAAGAACACAATTGGATTAAACGTAGAATATTTTGGGATTTGCCATATTGGTCTGATTTGTTGGTCTGCCACTTGTTGGATGTCATGCATATTGAGAAGAACTGTTTTGATAATTTGTTTCATACAGTTTTGGATACGCCAGGAAAGAGCAAAGACAATGTAAATTCACGTTTAGATCTTGCCCAAATTTGTAGGCGTCCAGAACTGGAACTGTTTGAGAATGTCAGAACAGAAAGGTTACTGAAACCAAAAGCATCTTATACACTGTCTAAAGAAAAACGTTTATTATTTTGTCAGTGGATTGCAGATTTGAGACTTCCAGATGGTTGTGCTTCCAATTTGGGTAGATGTGTAAACAATGGTCATATTACTGGATTAAAAAGTCATGATTGTCATGTTATAATGGAAAGACTTCTACCCATTGGATTAAGAGGTCTGTTGAATTCTGTGATTTGGGATTCCATAACAGACATGTATCATTTTTTTTGGGAAATTTGTGCGGCTACAGAAGATTATGATGCTCTATGAAAACTTGAAGAAGATGTTGTTGTAATTATATGTAAACTAGAAAAAATATTTCCGTCTTCTTTCTTTGACTCAATGGAACATTTGATGTTACATTTTCCATATGAATCCAAATGTGGAGGTCTAGTACAGTTTCGATGGATGTACCCATTTGAAAGATGCATGAAAAAATTGAAAAGAAAAGTACGTAACAAAGCATCTATTGAAGGATCTATTGCAGAAGCTTATTTGCAAGAGGATATATCTTTTTTATGCTCCAATTATTTTGAATCTGAGTATCCTTCAAAACACAACCGAATGGGATGAAATGAGAGGAATATTGATGAAATCGACAATCAATTATCTGTTTTCAACCAGCCAGAGCTTGGTTTTGGTGGAGTTTATGAACGCTGGCTTTCAAATGATGAACATCACAGAGCTCATACGTATGTTCTACTCAACTGTGAAGAGATGACATCAGTTGTACTGTAATTTTTTATATCACTTATTCTATCATTTATGTTACAGTAAATAACTTTGTTTTTTATAGGTTGTATGATAATAATATCAAGACACAAATCCCAAAAATTACTGCAGCTACTCTCGAAGAACGTCGACAAAAAAATTTCTCTCAGTGGTTTCAAAAACTGGTAACATTAATTCTTTATCTTTTAGCAACTCATTCAATGTATAGTTTACTATATTGATAATCATTTCACAAATTTTCAGGTGTCTCGACATGCTGATGAAATTGACAAACGACTGTGTATATTGAGTAACCCATCTTCCAAACTTGTTAAAACTTATAATGCATATGTGGTGAATGGATTTCGATTTCACACACATGCATATGGGGAATAAAAAAAACAATGAACAGTGGAGTTAGCTTGAGAGGATCTCATCATCGAGAAAATGAAGTTGAATTTTATGGCATACTTGATGAAATCATTGAACTCTGTTATCTTGGACAACATTACATAACCATGTTCAAATGTCGGTGGTTAGATATAGAGAGAGGCGTGCGTGTTCATCCGACTCATGGAATCATCGATATTAAATGTAAAAGTGTTCTCGCAGTAAATGAACCATTCTTAGTGGCTCAACAGGCACATCATGTTTATTACGCAACGTACTGTGCTACATCAAGAGACTTAACTGATTGGTGGAGTGCAATAAAAATCAAAATTCGAGACAATCAGTTTAGTCAAAGTGAATGTGCTTTCACTGATGTGCAAATAATTGACGTTTTTCAAGAGAGTACTCAAAATCAATCTTTTATACAAAGAGACATGAGTATCGATGACGACACCCCACATTTAAGAGCCGATGATGATGATGATGTTAATGATGACACATATGAATTTGAAATGGTAAGAGATGAAGCAACTGTAACTCGAATGGATATCGATGATGTTGAGGAGCAATATGAAGATGACATTTACATATATGAAGATGATGATGAAGATGAACACTGATATAATTCTATGGTAGTTATATACAATCATAATATATATATATATGTATATATAATAGTAATTATCAATTATTTGCTAACAACATTAACATTTTCTGTTTCAGATGGACGACGACACATTTTGTGAGTTGGCAGATGCTGACCAGCCTTTCAATGCAGATGAGTTGCTGGCAGATGACCCTCAGCCTGCAGGCGCTCCAGGGAGTACGCGGAGGGGGCGCGGTCTTGCACGATTGATGATTCCTGACCCCATCCCCGAGCGACATCCACGTCTTGGGTTTGATCCATGCACACAGAGATGTGATAACCTATGTGATAACCTGTGGATTTGACTAAGATTTCATTAATCAATTCACATAATAAATGTTTATTAATTTTACAGTTTTCCGCACATAGCAGTCGGACAGGGCATCACTATTTTGCACAACTATTTCTCTCAGCCGTGGACCACATGGGAGCAGATTCCCATTGATGTGCAGCAGGCCATGTTCGGCCATTGGTTGGTACGTACGTAAATAAATAATTTTTATTTTGAAAATTATTTCATTTCTAACTTGATATTTTGATTTATTTGTAGGGTTTATGGTATCCGATCGAGGATACCATGCGTGACGCCATCCACGAGGCATGGGAGGTGGCCATGCGTGATCGCTTTCGTCAGTTTTTGCACAATTTAAGAAAAGCTGCCATGAAGAAATCAGGAGTGTCATATTTTGACGACTCATGTAGAGCACACCGACCAGAGTACATTTCATCCCATGTATGGGATGGATTATGTGCGCACTGGTTGAGTGGTGCCTTTCAGAGGAGATCATCGGTGGGGAGGCAGAATCGGGGGAGACAGGAGATGACTCATCGAGCTGGGAGTCATTCTTTCAGTACTCATAGATAGCATCTGGTACATACATTATTTATAAATATTTTATATAACTATAAATATTAACAGTTTCTTTTTTATTCTTATAGGCTGTCGAGCACCCCGATATTACGGAGTACGACGTATATCGGAGGATGTATAGTGATCCTGCTACTGGGGAGCTCAAAGGTGATCGTCAGCATCACATCATGGTCAATATTTTTTGTTTTCAAGTTTAAAAATTAACTACATATAATATATTCACAATTTTAATTTTAAATTGCAACTACATGAGTCATATAAGGCCGCAACGTCACAGACCCGGCTTGAGAGTCAGGCCGAGTCATCAGATCAGACTACTGGCCGTCAGTTTGATGAGGCGGCATGGATGCAGGCCACCTAGTATGCCTTCAAGAAGGGCCGGGTAGTTGGTATCAGCTCTCGACTGACTCCCGGAGATTATTATGGCAGTGCTGCGATGTCAGCGTCCAGCTCGAGAGGAGCTCGTGCATCTTCTTCTTCTACACAATATGAGGATCTGTTGCGATCTTAGACTGCACTGATAGAGAGTCTCCGACAGGAGCAGGAGCAGATGCGTCAGCAACATGAGGAGGAGCGTCGACGCCAGCAGCAGCTGTACGAGGAGCAGACGAGTCGGTGGCAGCAGCAGCATCAGGAGCAGAGGGAGTACATGCGCCGACTCACTCATACTTTAGGGATGGAGTTTCCTCCACCACCATCTGCAGATCCCCCCCTCCCCCCTCCTTCAGATTAGAGTTTGTTTTTATGTTATAAAATTTTTGAAATCAAAATATGATTTTTTTTTTCTATTCGTAGTTTCTGTCTCATTATAAAATATTAATAATATTATATTTTGAAATAACAATATTAATATGAATAATAATATTATTTATATTTTATAATATTAAATTATATATATATATTAAAATTTTATAATATTATAATTTAATTATATTTTTCTGTAATACTTGAATTATTTTAATATTTGAAATAAAATAATTCTATTATTTTTATATTAATTAAAATAACTTATTAATATTTTTTTTATTTATGAATTATAATTCTAATATTATTATATTAATTAAATCATTTATTAATATTCTATTATTTTTTATTTTTGAATTAAAATTCTATTATTATTATATTAATTAAAATAATTTATTAATAATTTATTATTTTTATTTGTGAATTATAATTCTATTATTATATTAATTAAAATCATTTATTAATATTTTATTATTTTTTATTTTTGAATTATAATTGGATTATTATTATATTAATTAAAATAATTTATTAATAATTTTTTTTTATTTTTTTAGTATTTGCGAAGGGATACTATGCCCGTCGCAAATAGTATTATTATTATATGCATTAAAATAATTTATTAATAGTTTTTTATTTTTTTCAAAAGTTTTTGCGACGGGTCCCGTCGCAAAAACTATTTGCGGCGGGCCCGTCGCAACAGGTATTTGCGACGGGGCCTGTCGCAATTACTATTTGAAAAGTTTTTTACAAATATACAGAGTACTATTTGCGATTGAGAGAATCCCCGTCGCAAAAAAGGCTTTAGCGACGGGCCTGTTGCAAATAATTGTTGTTGTGACACCGTTTTTAGCAACGTGCCATTTGCGACGGGCCCCCGTCGCAAAAAGCCATTTGCGACGGGATCCCGTCGCAAATACTTGTTTTTCTAGTAGTGAACATATCGATTATAAAAGTCCTATATTTTTACTATTCACATAAAATTGAAGTATTTAAGAACATTACCAAAAAATAACCCTTAGAGAATTTATATATTCTGATTATAAAAAATAAATTCATTTTAACAAAATAATTTTCTAAAATATGTAAATTTAATTTTTTATTATTAAAATTATGATTTTTAGGAAATAAATTAATAAAAAATATATTAAAAAATGATTATAATTTCTTTGAGTTTTTAATCATCATATTTACTTTGTGGTATTAAAATATTTATATATCATTAAATTAACCCGGATAAATATTATTTATATTTCATTACATTATTTTGAGGTTAAATTACTATTCCAATGGTCAGGTTGCTATTACCAACAGTCAAGTTACTATTCCTAATGGTCACATTACTATTCTAATGATCACATTACTATTATAATAGTCACATTACTTTTCAAATGGTCGTATTTCCTCCTATAAATACCTCTTCATTTCTTCATTATTCATTTTCCTTGATCTATTTCAAGGTTCTATGTTATCCTTTGTTAAAATTTTGATTAGTTTAGTAATATTTTGTTTTATTTCTATAGTGTTGTTCATTGGAGGGATAATTCTAAAATACGGGGATGGTCTAAATTGTACCATTCTACTTTTCTTATTTTATATGTTTTACCATTTCAATATTCATCCTTTTCATGGTTTTGGTTGTTAAATAATGTAATAGATCTATAATAATGATATAAAGTGTTGTAGGTTTCTCTACATGTTTTATGTATATTAGAATATATAATATAATATAACACACATTTATTCAAAAAAATATAATTTATAAATTCTGGTTTTTTACAGAGGTCCTCTCTATTAAGGAATAATTTTTCTTTTCCATGGATGAAATAAATAAACTGAAATTGGTTAATACTAAGACATTCAATAGAAATATATCTATTGAGTGTAATTCCTTGGCTGAAATAGTCATTCATCCTCTTGAAGACCCAAATAAACAAGAGTATATTACTCAACCTATGAGTATAAAATGAGTCATCCAGTCAAATTTATTTTATACAATCCAATTCATTTGATTTCATCACTCATTGATTATAAATAATTCCATCATACAAAGGAAACAATAACCACTAGTTTAATAAAATCATCATTGTTTATCTTAGGAAACTTATTAAACACATGTATAGGGAAACCAATAATATCGATTTCATAAAAACCTCTCATATCAAACATCAAAATGAGTGATAATGTCCCATAAATGATTGAATATATAATTACCTAGATGGAATAAAAGTAAGGGAAATGTACATTGGTGTTGCCTAAGAGAAAACCATATCTCAAATGGGTGTACTTGACACCTATTCTACCAAAATTTAAAAACCCCAAATTCTCAATTTTAAATTTTACTGAAGACTCAGAACATCATTTCATGAATTTTTCATCTTGGTGTAGCCTAATTATTGGAATACTAAAAAAAGAAGCAGTGATGCTTAAATGTTTCCTATAATCTCTTTTGGATCCTGCATTTATCCAGTATAACAATCTAGTAGACAGTTGAGATGTTAGTTGAGAAGATATCTATTGTAAATTATTATAGTATTTAATCTTAATGTCGAGGAAGATGATCATTTATGACGTCTCTAACTAAAAATAGTTTCAAAAGTAGAGAGTTACATGCTTCATTTATTAGCGAAAGACCCTTACATATTCTTTATACATCTAGATCCCATACTAACAGTTTTTTTATATTTTTGTAGAAAATATTTAGGATAAGATAACAATGTGTGTACTTTAAAAGTACCTTTTTTGGATTTTATAGTTTATAATAATAACACAATGGTTGGAATATTCTATTTGGTCCACTAAAAAAATATAAACAGACACCATCATCATAGGTGAGGAAATTCATGAAGTTGAATACTACTATTTTCACTCACAAACTAGCACCAATGATGATTCCAAATCTTGAAAAATATATGTTTAATGTGACACCTCCTTCTGAATAACAAAAATAATTACCATTTCCCAATGAAAACATATAGGAAATGAATGAGGAGTAGATTCAACATAATTTTGAAACAACCTTAATTTCTTTCAGAATGAAAATGTCCCAAAGTATTTCATTTCCACTATAGAGAAAAATATATTTACACTACTAGAGATCATAAATCTAGAAAATGTATGATTTAATGATCATCCTAAATACTTCCCTTATCACCGAATATTATGGAATGCTACCCAATATTATTTTCTCAAATACTTTCTCAAGAAGACACTTGATGAAGGGTGAGTAAAACTATACAATTCCTTAATTCATGTAGTATGTGTTCTCTTCACTCTACCTAAGGGGGAGGGGGAGGAAGAATGGAAATAATTTCAAAATAAGAGCACATAAAAGTTTTATAGTTGAATGCCTTGGAAATCATTCAACAATGCACCCAATCCCTACTATAGAATCTATGATAACATCTTTTAAACCATAAACATATATAACTTAATATAATCATCATTTAAGGATAACATCATAGTATGTTGAATTTTCAAGGGTACTCAAACCACACCATAGTCATCTGGATTTCATAGAACCATCTTTACGAGGATGGTCACTAACCCATCAAAAGGACATCCCATGTGATGAGAAATTATAGTGTGGCTTTATCATCCTCATCCACATAAAAAACATGTAAAATAATGATGGAGATTATTTTGAAATGAGTTGTTACACCAATTCCATATAGGGGGATATCACGGAAGATCAATACATAACCATAGAAAACCCAAGAGTTATAATGTCATCCCTAATGAAATCTTATATACAAAATAAATTAAGATGTAGGAACTTTAGAGAACCGAATGGGAGTACTAGCTTAATATTGAATCTTTTGGGTTATTCTAATCTAATCAGATTGGTGGATAATTTTTTTAATGGAAATAATCTAATAAATATTCGAGTGTGTTAAAGTTGGTTCAATTCAACAAACAAACAAAAATTCAACCAAACATTGATTAATAAATCAAATCATCCTTATCAAAATTGAATATGAATCCTAATACATATTCATGAAAATTAACTCTTATTTAGAAATATTATCCACAATCTAAGGAATAAAATTTGTTAAATAATCTTGGAGTCTTTCTTTCATGAATTTCTATTCTTGGTTCTCTTCATCCCTCATAGAAAAATAATATGGTCCATATTAAATCTCTTTCAAGTCCTGAACAGTTTGAAACTGATATGGGTTTCATTGAATCACTGTGGTATGAGATTATACCGATCGAGTATCACACAATCATTTCCATAATTAAAATGGAGTTGGAAACTTCCGTGTAGGGTTACATTAGACTATTGTACATATTTAGAAATCATGATGATGTTAACATCCATGAATCCTTGGTGTATAATATCAATGGAATTAATATTATTTAAACTAATAATATTCTTCCTATAGATATAAAAATAATGATCTAACCCTTTCCAACTTAATAAAACAAGTCTCTGATAAGGGGGGACATAAACCCCTAAGAAACATCAGATTGAAGAACCAATTATAGGACATAATGTATATGTTTTATTTCATGGTATTTTTTCAAGAAACTATCTTAAATTAATTATTAGGAAGACCATTGCTTCATATGAATGAAATATTTCCCACAATTCATGAAATATTTGATTAATAGATTAGTTAGAGAAAATTATAGAAAAAATTACCCCTTTTACTCATGAAAATATCTATATATTTAAAAATGATATTACAAATGGGAAGGAAAAAACCATAGTTTGATGATGAAATAGAGATTACTACTTCAAATGGGTTATAAAATATGCTCATCAATCCCTGAAGTGAGTTGGAATGATGTTTCTAAATTCCAATGAAACACATTGATGTAATAAATATAGGGCTGGGAAATAATAGGTTTATGCTAGATAAATGAAGGGATCCCCAAATTACCTTCTTTTCCTATGATAGGAAATTAAATTCTTCTATTGAATCACATTTATCAATAGAGGGGAATATCACTATGATTCCCATGTGTATTAATATTAATTATAATAATATTTACTGGAATAAAATATTAACTAATATTTGGTCCACTTAACCAAGTATTTTTAATTAATTAAGAATTCACCATCATAAGGGAATGGAGTGATCGGACACCGTCACCTCCATTCACATAATGTTAGTAGATTTTGATTACCTCTTTCCCACTTTTAGTGACTATAGTACCAACATATATGATAATTAATTTGAGAAATATCTTGATACTCATGAAGAAAATAGACCCCATTACTAATGATAAATTTTGAGAATAATTGAGACATGCTATGTTATCTTTTGAGAATGGAATCAAAATGTCATGATCCGTCCCCCGGGGACCATGTCGTGACTACCCCAAGAAAACCTCCCATATGATAAGGGTTGGAGACTAGCACCGGAAAGGAATATCCCAAAAACAGAAAGTCATTTCCTTTAAACCTGTACAAACACATAGACTAAAATGAAAAAAGATTCAACCATGAAGTAAAATTGATGTAGTAAAAGTGTGTACTAAATGTAAGGGGCCGAAATACAAGCCCAACAGAAAAAATACAACTACAACTGAAAAACAGAAACAACTCCTATGATCGCCCACCAAGGATATTACCTAAAGGGTAGGTATAACTTGTACCCACAACTCTCCATGTCAGTTAGTCTCCTCCGTGTACCACCTAGTCCTGGATCCCTCAAGTCTCAGCCAAACTTCTCATCATCTGCACAAGACACAATGAGGTGCGGGAAAAGCCCGTGCAAGGGTGATTATAAAAATACCCAATAGGGACTCTGAGACCCCCAGAGGTCTCTCGTAATTCCAAAAGGAAAACCACAAAGCATGATCTCAATCACAAATCACAATTCAAAAGACACATCTCAAACCAGATATACTCGTCTCATCCATAATGAAACATAAGGCCCTGAACTCAAACTATTTCCAAGATTTACAAAGAAGGATCAAGCGTAACTCAAGAATCTAGAGTACACACTTCATGAACAGGACATCCCTGATGGAATCCATCTGAGAGATGTAACCCATCTGGTACAAATCAACCATTCCTAACATAACGTCTTAAAGGATGTGCTCCATCGAGAACTTTCTGCTAGAAATGCCTCTAGTGCCCAGCACTAGAGGTCTCACACTCATAGTCTTGTGCCTGAGGCATGAACAAGGGAAGCCAAGTGAAGAGGTCCACTCCTTGATATTGTTTCCTACGGTCAAGGGAACTCCAACTCCCCTGAAGGACCTATTCCCCATCGCTACTCGGAGATCGGGGAGTACTGCTCCGTATGCGAGGACCCGCACCCTACCTAGTAGGGGAGTACAACTCTTGTAGTTTCTTTGATGTGGGGGACCCACACCCTAGTATGTCAGGGGAGTATCAACCCTAGGATATAGGACCTAAATCCTTGCACGATAGTGGAGTACCGGATCTATATGTGAGGATCCACACCCTGCCCATTAGGTGAGTACAACTATGGTAGTTTTATCGTTGTGGGGGACCCGCGCCCTAGTACATCAGGGGAGTATCAACCCTAGGATAGAGTACCCACACCCGAGCATGGTAGCGAAGTACCAAATCTACTGTAGCACTACCTAAGGAGTACCCGCACCCAGGGCTGATAGGGGAGTACCTACTCCTAACATAGAGGACACACACCCTACCCGATAGGGGAGTACCTGAATCTATGTGAGTTATGTATAGAGGACCCCTAACCTAGTCCAATAGGGGAGTACCAAATCCAAAGATAGAAAAACCAATCAGAGGGAAACTGTCTTGAACTCATGACGTGGGGAGTCCCATCTCTACTGGAGTAGAGGAGTAGATAAAACCTGCACATTGAGTCATCAAGGGATAAGCCATCATAACTCTCACTAAAAGAATCACCCTAGTTCTACTCATTTGATAATCAACCATACCTCAACCACCAAAAATTTCTACAAGGAAGTAACCCAATAATATATCATTTCTTAAGGGTTCCAACACAATAGACGACGCATCAATCAGACACTCTGTTTGTAAGCTATATGGATTTTAGTGACGAGGGCCTGGTTGTATTCAAGTATGATCCAACATGGAAAAAAATCCAACTTCCTATGAAAGTCACATGGAGTATCTCAAAGTACCATATCACTCTGAGGATCCCAGCGCCACATACGGTTCATCAAACATACGTCTGGTTCGCAAGATATGACCATTTAAGCGTATTTGGGCACGAGAGGGATCTGGATCCGGTCCGACCCGGTCATACCAACCCGGACTGACATCACCTAGCCTGGCCTGACCTAGTCCCCGACATCTCTTTGGCTTCGAGCCACTTCTCCCTTCAACATGGAATGCGACGGCGCGCCGCCTCCACCTCGGTGACTAGCCGCTGCCGACCACCTGTCTGACCACCACGACGTCGAGCGGCACCGCTCTTCCACTACAGCTGGCAGTTTCTGGCTACTACCCTCATATACCAGTGCTAGTCTCTAGAGCCTCTATGTCGGTGCCATGTTGGTGCTTCTTTTGTGGGCCACCAGGTGATCCCCAGTGGTCCTTTCTTCCATCCGGACGCACCTATGGTCCTATCAGGATGCTGCTATCATTGCACGCCTCTCAGTTTAAAGGTTCCATCATTTTCGAACAAGAAGACTCCAAATAACACAAAGAAAAATATGTAGCGGAGGGTCCAGGTGATGTTCGTTTAGCCCGTGCCCTCCACGTTAGCATTATTACAAGTTGGGGTAATTTATACATCACATTAAAATAACAATAATCCTTGTTCAAATCCCCTACAATGACCACCCGCAAATTAAAGAACGAGGAGAAGAAACATGGGAATTTATTGAATTAAGAGACAACCCCTACCTCGAGATTCTTTGGAGATGTATAGGTGGTGGAAGAAGTTTCTGTGTTCGATGAAGCCACTAGAGTTCGTTTATCCCAATTCTTTGCCACCCAAGCTTCCTTCTCTGTCAGGGGAAGGAGTCATGTCACTTCACCAGAGGTTCCTTTCTTGATGAAGTCTTGCCAAAATCTCTTCCTTGAGCCCTATTTAAATAGAGGGTGTAAAGGGCGAGTAATGCACCAAGGAATTAATGAGGTTCATTAATTAACGTAATTAATGTGCCACATTAATTTCATGGGGTGTGGTTATGCAACAAATGTGTAACAGAAAATTTAATATCCCATATTAAATGTCTGACTACATTCATGGTCCTTTCCACCGCCACTCAAGAGGTGGTAGTATAAAATAAAACAATAATTTTTTTATTTTATTAATTCTTAAAAGTTTCAAAAACTACCTCTTTCACCCGACCTACTTTAGTTGATGTAAAGCCTTCCATAAGCGAATCGCGGTGCTGTGAGTTCAACAGTACCCTCAGATTTCAATTCTGAGCACCAATTAAAAAGATAGAAATTTCCTCCCACACGTTTACTGAATGTGCCTTAAAAAAAGTTATAAAAAAAATTAACAGTCACCCTCAACCCGCACCGGTTGAGGTTAGGCTCTAATTTAGGGAAAAACACCCTCAAAAGCTTAACAATACTCTTTGACTTCCAATCTGAGTTATCATTTAGGAGTTAAGGATTTTAAAATAAAATAATTGTCACTTACTGATTTTATTTACGGCAAAAAAATAACTTCTCCTGGAAGCCCACTCCATCCAATGTTAGTATCTTCCTAAAGAAATAACACCCTAATGTGTTCAGCGATGGTCTCAGATTTTTAATCCAAGTTACCGTTCTTGAGTTATAATAATTTTAAAAATGAAATAATTTTATTTAATAATTTTATTTACAATTTTCCCATTTTCGGGTTATCTCACTGGAGGCCTGTGCTAACTAAATGTAAGTCACACCTAGTGTAATCCCACCATCATAAACACAACGGTCCCCTCATATTTTTGATCTGGGCACTTATTTAAGAGTTATTACACTTTTTTAGGAAAACTACTCACACATGCTATTTTAAGCTTAACACTTTTTCGACAGATCATTCCGGGTACTCTAGGCCTCAGAATCATGTACCGTCACATTTCAAGGTCATGTAAAAATTTCATATAATTAAAAAAAATATGGAATTTTTGGGTCCTTACAATCTCCCCACATTAAGAATTTACGTCCCTAAAATCCAAAACAAAGGCAAATTAAAAAATTGTGGGTACTGAGCATGTAACCTATCGCTCTCATGTGCTCTCCTAGTGGATCCCGTGCTGCCACCAAACTCACACCAGAGGGATCAACCTTCCTTGAAGGACTCTCTCATATCCATCCTCTATCTCCACCGGGAACTCTGTAAAATTTACCCAATTCTCAAAGTCCAACTTTCCCTAGTCAATAACATTCGATGGATCATGCACATATCTCCTCAACTATGACATATGGAAAAAAATATGTACCTGGTGCATCTATGGGGGAAAAGATAGGCGACACTCCACCTCAACAACTCTGCTGAGAATCTAGAAATTTTTTATGAACCATAGAGATATCTTGCTGCCCCGGTTGAATCTCTACAATCCTCATCGGGATGAGACTCACAGGAAGACATGGTCTCCCTCCTTGAACTCTAAGGGTATCTGTCTGCTGTCGATATAATACTTCTGTCGGCTTTGTGTAGTCTTCATCCCTAGCCGCCAGTACTGACACCGGAGGTCCTGGTACATCTTCTCCACACTAGGATATACTTCCAAAGGGGATGTGTGGAACTCCCTCAACACTTCCTCTTGCAGCATCACTGGTACCATAATGCATCCTTTGATAAATATTACGTGCTCCCAACCTTCAAGAAATCCTTTAGGTGCCTGTCCTAAGAATATCTGAGCATGTTGGGCATTGTAGTCTACACCCCCCAAGTTGTGCCTCTTGAACTCGCTGGTGTTGTGAGGGAGTGAAAATTATAGATTAGAGGTAATCTACTCCATCAATATCCATAAAGGGTGTCTATAATGCAGCTATCTACTTTGTCGATTCACTTAGCAGCTGCAAACTAGACCTTCGGTTGAGTGCATATGCCACCACGTCCCCCTTCTAAACTCTCAACTCTTGGAGCTCTGTGGGATCCACTCAATATACAGTTATAGATATTGGTGTCGTCACTGGGTACAAGCCAATATATAAGTCTGTCTCCCTATGGGGAGGTAATTCTTATTTTTTTGAAAAGATGTTTCTGCACTCTGCCACTACTATTGGGAACTAAAAACTCAACAATCCTACTGCCACAAGGGTAAGGCTAGACAAATAAAGAGTTATCGGCTGCACCCTCTTATGTATGAGTTTAACCCATGCTGCCTGTGTTTTCTTTTTCATCGACTACGGAAAAACCCATTCCAACGCTATAGATATACAACAACCTTTTTGCCTAAAACATTCAATCTAAGCATGAAATGTGGATGAATATTCCAAACCTAAACTAATGTAGTAAGGCCTCGATGCTACCACCAAGAGGTTCCAACTGAAACTCTCACCATAAGGGTCTGATCACAACGACAGCATAAGTGTGATTATCCAGTGTCCTCCAAAAAGTATCTCCAAACGTAAGGGTCAAGTCAACAGTTTACTAGAAACTCTAGGTCTTCAACAAGATTCATGATAATAAGGAATGATTGATACCTATGTCTATTAATATGGTAGCTAGTAGTAGACACAAATCATACCTCAAATAATTCCTAGATCCCTTGGGTCACACTCCTTGACTGCATGAAACTGCTCCTTTCTCCTTTCCTCCAGCTCCATAAGCCTGGTGGGGACCACATTGTGGTGGTGGTTGTAACATGTCAAATTGTATAACACCTCCTACTGCTATCCTAGCTCCTCTTCCATGACTGTTGCCCTGCAAATTCATCTGTCCTTATCACTTCCTCTTCTAGAAACATTTTTACACATCCAAGTCTCCAAGACTAACGTTGGTTTCCTCCTTTCCCACTACTGACACTCACTGGTTGTATCTACTCAGCCATAGAATTTTCAACCAAAAAGTTTCTCTATATCACCCTAACATAAGTAGGAATGCATAAAAGAATATTTCTAGATCAGATGTCTCTAAACACATCTCACTCAGAGGTCTAAGCCCGGAATCATTGTTCGTATCGTATCCATCGAGTACCTATAATGGTCGGTGTGCCTCGATGAATACTTAGCTACCGATATGTCATCCTTCTGAAACTGTAGAAGATCTTGGGAACACATACCCTTAAATTTTTTGTGGTAAGATACCCCCTTCTATGGGGAAGGTTATCAAGATCTATCCCTGGAAAATGTCACCTCATCATATGATAGGGGTAATCTACACCTTGCTATCACCCTAATGAGCACATTGAATGCTCACTATCTGGACCACCATATTATCTAATGGTGCCCTGACTAGATGAAAACTCAGTCACCACCTCAATCCATTCCTTAGACGCCTCTGATTCTGGCTCGCCTTGGAACCTGAGGGGTATCTGTCACTGAAACATGTGTAAGGCAGTGAGCCTATAACTGTCCTCTACAGGTAGCGCTGGTAGTAACTGCTGACCAACGAGAAGTGGTATCACAGGGAAACTGCTCGAGGGTACCTATCTCGGGAAACATTACTTGTACTGAAGCCTTATCACAATGTGGACCATCATCATGGTCACACATTGGAATCATGGCCGGCTGTTTGCATGGAGGAATCTTGAAAGAGAATCTAGATAAACCCCGATCAAGAAGTTATACCTAGTGAGCTGAATCAAAAGAGATTAAAATAAATACATTTCCAAAACCCACACAATTAGTGTTTTCATTCACTGATTCAGAAATCAGAATTTGGGGTCCTATATTATCGATACGTCAGCCACCACACCAACACTGGACTCCTCGAACTGAAAACCATACTCAAAACACATAATAATATTGCTCCATTTGAAAGATCAGAGTCCTAGTTCTTCGGTAGAACTAAATCCTCTAATACCACTTTTTCATGACCCGTCCCGCAGGGCCCATGCCATGACTACTCCAAGAATTCTTCCCATAGGCCATGGATTGATTACTATCACTAGAAAGGCATATCTCTAAAATGGGAAGGCAGTGCCTTTACACCTATACAAATACATAGACTGGCACACAACAAGATGAAACCATGATGTAAAACAGCTTTAGTAAAAGTATGTACTAAAAGGAAGGGGCTAGAATATAGGACCAACTGAAAAAATACAACTAAAACTGAAAAATAAAAACATCTCCTATGATCATCCACCAAGGATACTACCTAAAGGGTAGGTATAACTCGTTTCCATAGCTCTCCATGTTATCCAGTCTTTTCTGTGTACTTCTTGGTCCTAGCTCCCTCAAGTCTCATCCAAGCATCTTTTCATCTGCACAAGACACAACGAGGTGCGAGAAAAGACCATGTAGGGGTGAGTATAACAATACCCACTAGGGATTCTAAGACCCCTGAAGGTCTCTTAGAATTCCAAAAGGAAAACCACAAATCATGATCTCAATCATAAAGCAGAAATAAAAACACACAGCTCAAACCAGATATACGCATCTCATCTACAAAAAAACATAAGGCCCTGACCTCAATACATTTCCAAGATTTCTAAATAAGTCTCAAGTGTAACTCAAGGATCAAGAGTACATGCTCCATGAACTGGCCATCCCTGGTGGTACTTGTCTGAGAGATGTACCCCATCAGGTAGAACTCAACCATTTCTAAAAGAACATTTGAAAATATGTTCTCCATGAGGAACATTCTACTAGAACTTCCTATAGTGCCCGACACTATAGGTCTGTTAGTGATAGTCTTGCACCCGAGGAAAGAAAAAGGTAAACTAATTGAAGAGGCCCCCTCCTCGATGCTATTTCCTACAGTAGAGGGATTTCTAACTCCCCTGAAGGACCTGCTCCCCATCACTACTTAGACACGGGGGAGTACTACTCTATATGTGATTACCCGCACCCTACCTGGTAGGGGAGTACAAATCTAGTACTTTTTTTGCTGTAGGGGACCCGCGACCTAGTATTTAAAGGGATAAACAACCCTGAGATAGAGGACCCACAACCTGGAATGGCAGGGGAGTACCAAATTTATATATGAGGACCCACACCCTACTTGGTAGGGGAGTACAACTCTGATAGTTTGTTCGCTGTGGGGGACCCACTCGCTAGTACGTCATGGAAGTACATACCCTAGGCTAGAGGAAATACACCCTAGCATGACATGAGGGTACCAAATCTACTGTAACACTACATAAGGAGGACCCACACCTTGGGTTTACATGGGAGTACTTACTCATAACATAGAAGACACGCACCATACCCGATAGGGGAGTACCTGACTCTATTTGAGTTATGTATGGAGGACCCGCGCCCTGGTACAATATGGGAGTACCGAATCCAAAGATAGGAAAACCAATCAGAGTGAAATTAACCCACACTCATGATGCAGGGAGTCCATTCTCTACTAGATTAGAGGAATAAAGAATAATCGCACCTTGAGTCATAAAGGGAGTAGCCATCCTAACTCTCACTACAAGAAACACCTTGGTTCTCCTCGTTTGATTATCGACCATACCTCAAACACAAAAAATTTCAAAAAGGAAGTAACTATATGATCCATCATGTCATTATGGTTCTTATGAAATAGACGGTGCATCAATCAGACACCCAGTCTGTAATATATATTCATTTTAGTGGCGAGGGCCCGTTAGGATTCGAGTACGATCTAACCCCGCCAAAAGCCAAATTTCTCTGAAAGTCATGTGAAGTATCTCAAAAGAACCATCCCAATCCAAGGATCCCAGTGCCATATATGGTCTGTCAAATGGATGTTCGGTTCGTAAGATATATCCTTTTAAGCATATCTGGGCCCGAGAGGGGTCTGGGTCCAGTCCAACCCGACCCGATCCAGTCCCATCACAGTAGCTCCCTTCAGCGCGGTGCACGACAGTGCACCACCTCCACCTCTGCAGCCAGATGCCTCTATCCACCTATATATCCACTACAGCACCGAGCGGCACCGCTCTTCCACCGTGGCCGGTGGTTGTCGGCTGCCACCCTCTTCCACCAGCGCCGCAACGCTGGTGCTGTGCCGACACTTCTTTTGCGGTCCACCGAGTGATCCATGGTGGTCCGTTCTTCCTTGAAAACATGCCTATGGTCATCTGGGTATGCTTCTTTCATTGCGTGCCTCTTGATTTCAGGGTCCCGTCATGTTAGAACAACCTGCCTCTAAAGAACGGAAAGAAAAACAAGCACCGGAGGGTCTAGGCATTGCTTGTTTGGTTCGTGCCCTCCGCATTAGCATTATAAAAGGTCAGGGTAAATTATAAATCACATTAAAATAATTATAAACCCCATTCAAATATTCCTCAATGACCACCCACAAATTAAATAATTAGGGGATAAAATGTAGGAATTTCAATAATTAAAGGACAACCCTTACCTCAAGATTCTTTGGAGACATAACGGTGGTGGAAGAAGATTTCATGTTCGATGTAGCCGTTGACGTTCCTTGATCCTCGTTCATTGCCACCTGAGATTCCTTCTCTATCGGTGGAAAGTGTCATGTCACTTCCCTAGAGGTTCCTCACTTAATGAATCCATGCCAAAAACTCTACCTCAAGCCCCATTTAAATAGAGGGGGAAAGGGTGAGTAACACACTGAGGAATTAATGAGGTTCATTAATTAACAAAATTAATGTGCCACATTAATTTCTCGGGGGGTGGTTATGAAACCAAAGTGTAACCGAACATTTAATATCTCGTATTAAATGTTTCATTACAACCGTCTTCCCTGCCACCACCGCTCAAGAGGTGGCAGGATAAAATAAAATCATTTTTTTTGTAAATTTTTTAATTATTAAAAATTGAAAGAACTAACTTTTTAAACTGACCTACTACGGTCGAAGTAAAGCCTCCCTTAAGTGAATCCTGTCACTGTGAGTTCAATGGTTCCCTTAGATTTTAATTCTGAGCACCGGTTCAAAATATATAAATTGTCTCCCTCACGTTTACTGAACATACCTTAAATAATGTTAAAAATAAATTTATAGTCACCCTCGACCTGTTACGATCGAGGTTAGAACCTAACTAAGGTAAAAACACCCTCATGAGCTCAATGATACTCTTGTATTTCTAATCTGAGTTACCATTTAAAAGTTAATGATTTCACAATAAAATAATTGCCACTTAATTATTTTATTTACAGCCAAAGAATAACTTCCACTGATGGCCCGCACCGGAAAATATTAGTATCTTACTACGAAAAGCATACCCTTATGAGTTCAGCGGTGGTCTTAGATTATTAATCCAAGTCACCATTCGAGAGTTATGAGAATTTGACAAATAAAATAATTTTATTTAATTATTTTATTTACAGTTATTCCATTTTTTAGGTTTTCTGACTAGAGGCATGTGTCAACTAATCTTAAGTCATTCCTTGGGTTAACTGACCATCCTGAATGCAACATGCCCTCAGATTTCTAATCTAGGAACCTGTTTAAGAATTATCCAATTTTTTTCATGAAAACCACTCACACGTACTATTTTAATCTTAACACTTTTTTGACGGATCATTCCAGGCACTCCGGGCCTTGGAGTCATGTTCCTTTAGATTTCAATGTCTTATAAAAATTCCATATAATTAAAAAAAAATATACAAAATTTCTGGGACTTTACACAAAACCATTGTTAATGTGTTAAAATAGGTGAACTTATTTACTACAGAAGACCCATGACAGACATTGATCAGTGTAACCATGAATCCCATAGAGTAAGAGCAATAAATTGACTTTCTTAAAAAAACTGGTATGTGTTTTCAAGGAATTATATAGATATTATAGGACTAAACCCTCTTGTAGTCGTCCAAAATTTGGTCCTACTATATAACCACAATGGTTAAAAATAACTGGTAAGAAAGTTTCATCTGAACCATGATTCCAATATAGAATTTAAGGCATAAAATTTGTTCAATAAAAATGTCATTCAAAAAGTTCAATACCCCAAATAGTTTTCTAGAATTAATCATATTAATAAAAACAACTAGAAGATTATGTACTATATAAATTTGAGGGAATTAAACTATTACTATCTGAAATATGACTTCCCTATTCCAATAACATAATTATAAATTTATGAATATACATGTTTTAGATAACTATTATTTATGGACGGTTTCTATTGATACAATCAAATTTAGATGGTCCCTTAACGTAAAGAGTTAATATTATTTTGAGAAACCCAAAAATTTTATTGATATCAGTTTATTCCATTTTTCTAGAGGAATATTATGTCCACTTACTAGTATTACGTTGAACACATATTTAAGTCTATTATTGGAAAGAAAATGGAGTGTTTTGTGGAAGAACAGGTTTTCAAATCCGACCAATTTTATGATCGATTCTAAAACCTTGAGGAAATATTCACCACAACATATCCTTAAGATAAACCTACTAAATTACACACAAGGTTTACTTTTTGGGAAGATCAATATTTTTTTAGTTCTTTATCAGGGAATAAAAGTTGATCTTGAAAAAATCCAGGTAATACCTGATATTCCCCATATATATAATCTTTATAATTTGAGATGAATTAAAGGGCGACTTTCCTACATTAAGAATTTTATTTCCAACCAAAATATAAAAATTATACCATTTAAAAAGTTTATGAATAACGGAATAACCTCTTAGTGGGATTAATATTTATAGATTGTGTCTAATAGCCTTAAGAAATATCTCTCAAAACCTCTAGTTTTGATGATGGCGATGAAGGTAAAACCTATTATCCTTAATATGACTGTAATAGAGTGGTAACTTATTTATCATCATTACCATAGGATTGATGTAGGAAAAGAGAATGGTATTCACTGATTTAGAAAAATAATGTGAAAAAATGAGAGATGATATTCTAATATTGAGAAAAATTACCTGGGATGAATATTTTCAATGAAAAAACTTCTCCACTATCTACAAAGTCATGAGATCCACTTGATCACTCATACAGATTCACTTAAATACATCATTGTCTATCATATATTGACTATATGATTATAAAGATGGTTGACCATCCTTCTGTAATTAAATATCCATTTTTCATTCCATAAATCGATCAAAGGTAAAGCATTTACAGATTTTTTTTGCACACCCCTTCATTGAGGAGTCAGTCGTGGACATGGAATTTCATGTATATGATGTTTTATCCACCCAGAAAGCTATCCAGATATATGAAATTTATTTCAATAGCACATCAAAAATTCTAATTGAAAAAAGGATAGAGTATTTGAAACTCACTGTAGTTTTTTATGGATTGTTTTAATTTCTCATAAAAAGGCACTCCTTTACCAGTCATTCATTCTTTTAGATGGATGAAAAAATAATGAGGTAGAATTAGAATCCCTCGTTACAAGACTAGTGATATCCATACAGAAATACATTGAGAGAGCTAGAAATTTATAATTAACGGAAATTTACAGATCTTAAATGTAAAACTACAATCACTATTGAATAAGGTTAAACAAAGTCTTAATAAAACTCCTCATATACCAAATTTTGTTCAGAGTATATTACTCAAGGGAGTGGGGGTGAATTGATTATCTATAAAAATTTATAGTTAAAAATTAATATTAAAAAGGATTCCCTAAAAGGTTAAATACAACCCAATGAATCAAGGTTATATTGTTATAAGAGTTTGACTGTTTAAATAACATCTTAGAGTATCGATTAGTTCTCAGTAATCTTAATGTCGGTCATTAATATTAATTTTGAAGATATTCTACAAAGACAAGACAATTATAACTTCTTTACAATATTAACTATCACAGTGAATTTAGTTATTTCTGAATTATATAGAAAAACAGTAAAATAGAGAAGAATAAATTAAACATCATAATGGATATGAAACAAGTGGTTCAGTCTCAATCCGAGACCTAATCCACTCCACTTGGTGATCACCTGCCACCAATCAGTTTATATAAATAAACTGGATCCGCACCATGGATCGGGGTTAAACAACAGTACACAAGACTGTCCAGGTTGCACAGGGACCTCTTCGACAGTTCTTTGTGGGAACAAACAACCAAGACACACAGGGAACTCTTCCATACATACTAGTGGGTATAGAAATATAAAAAGATCTTTGAGTAAGGATATCTTGTATTAATCAGTTTTTTGTAAGAGATAGAGTGTGTTGTTATACAGATACACACACTACTTTAAAGATAGTAAAATGATACACAATAGAGAAGAAATGTTGAAATAGGTTTAGAAATACTTTGAATGTTAGTCTTCGTAGCTCTGTACTTCTAAGATGAAGCAGATGCAAAAATCATGTCCTCGAATGGAAAACAGATTGTCAGAAGTCAGACAGATCTAGCTTGTGTTCTTTGTAATGTTTGATAGTGTGAAGATGTTCTCGATTCTGGGATTTTGTTGAGATTTGTGTGTTCTCTAGCAGCATTGAGTTTCATGAGACAATTATTTCATTAAGAATTATCTAAGTGTATTATTTTTTCATGCTCATGCCCACTCAATTTTTCTCCTTTTTAGTATCTTGCCACACTTCTTATTTTTCCTGGGCCGCATTACACTTTTATCTTGGAGTGTATGTGTTTGAGTCAACAGGTTGCATGTATTCTGCACCTCATACCTCGTACTGTCAGATGACATGTCTACAAAGATATATTAATAATTTCAGTGCATTTAAAATCATCAAATATGACCATTAATGATTAAATTTAAAAACAATAAAACATGTTAAGAAATGGTGTCACATTATGTCATGGAAATGGTGTCTTATTCACACAGTGTCTGGATTGGTCATGATTTCTTGTGGTCACAGTGTCCAGTTCACGGTGTCTGGTTCCTGGTGTATCGATGTCATAGTTTCTTGTTCACGGTGTCTTTTTCATAGTGTCTTGTTCATGGTGTCTTGTTCACGGTGTCTTGTTCATGGTGTCTGGTTGTCATAGTGTCTCGATGTGAAAGTGTCTTGTTCACGGTGTCTTGTTCACGGTGTCTGGTTGTCACGGTGTCTGGTTGTCACGGTGTCTGCTTATTCGTGGTGTTTCTCACTTTGGAAAATATCTATATTTGGACTTAAGTAGTGATATTTATGGAATGAATTAAACTTAATCATTTTTCATATAAATCATTATAAAGTGAATCAAAAGATAGTGTATAGTAACCAAACTGAGTGTATATCACTCAAGAGCTTTGGATAACTTTTACTAAACAACTATGCATTTGATGTGAGATAGATTACATATAGTTAACATGGTTTATAGAATTAATAATATTTGTGATCATTAAAACATGATTAATACATTATGAGTCTAATAGAACACACCCAAATCTCATAGAAATAGAAATAACAACCCCATCCATAGTAATTAAAAGGTTTGATACACATGTTAAATCTAGGAACATGGAAAATCCCCAACATGAGTCCCACACAACTATATCCTTTCTACCAAATGCCATGTTATTCTGAAAATAAAAGAAAAAATTGATCCTATGATACCATCTTGTAACACCCATATCCAAACCACTTAGTCTGGTTCGTAGGGTTATAGAACCTCATGTGCACCTCCTTGAATGCAAGAGGCTCTATACAAGAAATAAGGGTCTTAGTCCATTATTAGGGATACTATACCATCAATATCAAGTCTATAACAGCCCAGTATTTTGTGAAATACGTTTTTTTAAATTAATTTAATCTTTTTGATATTTTTCATTTCACACAACACTGAATATATTTTTTTATATTAAAAACTAAATTTGGATTGCATGAATTACATGAAATAGTTATATTATGTTTAGATACAATAAAAACTATGTTTAACTTGTATTACACATAATACCGAGTTCCTTTGATAGCTTTTATTATATGCAAGGTCAAGTTTTTATCGAACTATAAATACTATTAATATGATTTTTAAAATATTATTATAGCTACCACCAAGCCATTGGAATGGAGGTTACAAATACGATTAACTAAATTGTGAAAATATTATTTAAACATGTCTTTAAAATGAATCATTTGGTTATAAATTTCTATAATTCAATCCGATAACTATTTTAAAATTAATAAATTACTTTTCTAAGAAAACTATTTTAATAATTACAAATACAATTTTATATAAAATATTTAATCAAAAAAATTTTTATTAATATTTTTAATATATTTTTTAAATTAAATATTAAATAATTATTTTTTATACTCATCCAATATACTTGATAAGTATAAGATAAGAATAAATCCAATATTTGGAATAGAAAGATACATTTTTCTAAAATGAAATTTTACTACTTTTTAATGGAGAAACCATTTTAAATATTATTTTTGACATTTTATAAATTATATTTATCAAAATAAACTCAATGTTTTTAATAAATACATAAAAATTAGATTAGTGTGAATTTTTGGTATTTTTCTGTGAAGTGTCACTTTTCAATGAATAGTGAACAATATTGAATTTTAATTCAAAACATCGTTTTCATATAATTTATTTATATGGTTAAATTATTTTTTTTATTGTTTAAGAAGATAAATTATATCAACTATACATAAATTAATCTAATTTTGTTCATTGGATCAATTTTACTTTTAAATTGGATAAAAAACGTACCAAACTTTGGAACATTTTTACTTTAGAAATTCACCATGGCGTCATGTATATAGGATTAAATTTAATTTAGTTTCTACCAATTTTATGATATGAATTCAGAAAAATGTTTTACATATTTGGTATCAGAATAATTTATAATTTACAATATGTTAAACATAGTTTTTGACAAAAAAAATATTACTAAAAGTGATTAATATTAATTACAACGATTAAGACAAAAATTAGCTTAATAAGGGACTAAACCTTACACTTAAGGGGTAAAATGACATAGAAACTTGTCTAAAATTATTTAGATGGCCATATTCAGACCATATAATCCATTTTATTTATTTCTATTCATTATTGGATCCACTTGTAATAGGAAAAACGTGGGAGGAATTCACTTTTCAAAAATTTAAACGAATGCCACTCCTCCTACACTATAAAAAGGCATGCAAACCTCCCACATATTTACACCTATAAAGCCCTTTGGATAGACCATAATCTGATATAATAATCTCCCAAAATCTATATCCTAATCTTAGAATCCTCAATTTTGTAATAAAGGGATCTAAGAAAGTCCTTTTTTGGAAACCAAAAGGAGTTATCCGAAAAATAGGCAACCATATTCAACGATCACTTTTGTTTTATTTCTTTATCCATTAACACAATTTTCCTTATTACATGATCATATAAAAAACCAGTATAATGAATATACTTATATGTTTTTATTCTAAGTGTTCTACCTAAAATTACACACACTTCCATCTAATGGGTAATGAACTTACCACTTTTGTGTACGGCGAACTATCGCCTCACGAAACGATATTGTTTGTTTTTATTTACCACATATAATGGTTTTTAATTATGATGAAAACTATATTTTTATATGATATATATAATATATATTATTTATTTATGTTTCTTGAAAGATTATATAAAACATACCTTCATGATTTCCATTTTTTGTAAATATGATATTTTCCTTTGGGGAAGTGTAGACTACCACCTTTTCTATTCGGTGTGATTCATTCACACTCTACACAGAATGTATTAAGGATGATTTTAGTGAGCTTATATGATATATATGACATAATAATTCTACCTTAATGATATTATATACATACATACATATATCTTTTATTTACTTTCTTTCAATACGATAATAAAACCTAAACATTGTTTGTGCATATGTACAACCTACCGTCTCCATGAACCGTGTATTCCAGTTCATTTTTATATATTTTATAGATAATTATATAAAAATATATAATGAATATATATGATATTTATATTATATTTTGTAGGACCCCGGGACACCCTGAGAGGGGAGGGGTGAATCAGGGTGTCAACTTTTCTTTTAAACTGATGGATCTTGTTTCCATGTTGGTTGGAACTAGTCAAACCTGTATGATGGATATGATCAGAAATCAAACATTCACATGTAAAGAGATGACACAACACTTTTTACATGGTTCAACACTAAGGGATACGTCCAAGTAGCATACACCTACAGGTTGTCGGTCGTACCTAATTCCACAATTCTTCACTAGTTTTGGATTACAATGGTTTAGGAACAGTCACTTTTTCCCAGGCTCACTACCTTTACAAATGTTCAGGGATAGCCCACTGGCTCACTGCCTTTGACTCCCCCTGGCTCACTGCCTTTGGTGAAGTCTCAGTCAATTTATAGACGTGAAGGTCACTTAAATAGATTTGTATTGAAGTCTTTTCCTCTACTTAGCATGAGACTATGCTTGCATCGAAGACCAGAATTGATGCACTTGAGCACACTGAACCACTGAACCAAATAATAAAAAACACGCAAACAGGTTATATTGAAGATTTCACACAACTCCTACCCTTTGCGCAAAATATCTCACTTTTGCGTGTAATACATGGGTTTCCTGCGGAAAAAAATTTCGTGCAACTTCATTTAATTTTTGTGAAAACTCTTCTTTTTCACGTAGCTTGGATTTTTTCACACAGCTTGGCCTTTTCCACACACCTCATAATTTTTCGCGCAGCTCAGCCTTTTTCACGCACCTCAAAATTTTTCACACAGCTCGGCCTTTTTCACGCAACTCAGAATTTTTCACGTAACTGCCTTTACACAAACCTTTTATGAGCAACAGCACTTGGATATTATCTAAGTCTTTGACCATGCGAAATGAGGGGGGTCACCTCTTATTTATAGGCGTCTTAGACCCCCGTGTGCAAAACCCCCTGTGGCTGAAAAACCTCTCATTTGGCGTGTAATATTTCACACAGGTTCCATTTTTTGCACACATCTACAGGTTTTTCACACATCCCATGCCTTTTCCATTTTTTGAAAATCTCATTCTGAAACACTACTTGGTGAAAAACCTCACTCCACTATTTCATGCACCTTGCTATTTTTCATGCACAACTCAAATATTTTGCGCACAACCCACATTTTTCATGAACTAATTACTCTTTGTGTGCACCTCCTTTAACCAACAATCCATGTCTTCATTTTTTGATTTTCCAGAACAAAAATTTGGAAAACACTGGGAAACAGCGCCACCTTTAATACTATTTTCTGCTTGAACTGTATGATCACTTTACTGGGAAAAATTCTGAACTTCCAAACATGATTGACAAAAAACACAAACCACACTCAAATTATTGCATAGAATGGATATGGTTCCAACATTTTTTACATTATTTAATTAAGTAAATATTGATCTAATTAATAGGATCAAGAATAATAAGCCAAAACATATTTAAAAAACAAAGCAATATTTTCCCAAAACATAATATTAACATGGATTTATTAATAAACAGATAATATAAATTCAGAAAAATAATAATATATGGTATGCCATATAATAACATTTCTTTGTGGTAGATTTATAATAATCTTATATTATTATATAGGAAGTTTAAACGTGTATGATAAAAGTCATGACTTAAGGTAAGAGAATTTCATCTCACTTTTTATTTCTCTAAGATACATGCCTTATTCACAAATAATTTATTTTGTGTGGTGTGTATAAAAACCATGTATGTATTCTATGATTCTTATAATTAAATTTATGGGTATTTTAATATCCATTTTATGATCTTTTTTTCATGCAGTTTATGTTTCAATAGTTACCAAATCAGTAAAGTAATTTTGTCCCAATTTTCTTTCATTGAGACACATTCCATGTTATGAACCTATAATTTTCTATGAGATGTATATACTAAATTTTACATGTTTTAGTATTAATAACCTTCTTTAATGATATTTTAAGTTTCATTTAATGTTATAATTTCCATTTTATTATGATTCAAAGTCACCAAAGTGATAACGACTTATTACTACAATCATGTCATTTATTGAGATTATTTATGATTATGATTAAATTGATGAATTATTATGATACATATATAAATAAATCTAATTAGTTTTCTTACCCTTTGGTTATTCATGTCATATCCAAGTAATGGTACCATTTTTACACTATTTGGTACTTAATAAAATTAATGAAATGTTTTTATGAAATTCTGACTTTATTTCTCATTTTGTTAAAAAATATGTGTTCTTTAAAAACTATTTATTATAGAAAAACTCCAAATAAGTTTTAATATTATCCAATTATGACTAAAGTAAAATTTTACCCATTTATTACCATTTTAAAAAACGGGACTAAAAGGAGTATTTTTGTCATTCTTTGATCAAGGAACTTTTATAAACTTTTAAGGTGCAAAAGGAATGTTAGGAATGTACAAAATTACACACCATACTAACTATAATTTTTTTTGAAGATTCATTTATAATTTTATAATTTTATTTTTAAAGAATTTTTTTTCCTAATATTCTAAAAATTTCTTGAAGGTAAAGTGGTTTTCAAAGAAAAATGTTTTCAAAAATGTTTTATTTTTAAAAAGTGTTTTAAATTATTTTCAATGAATCCATTATATTTTTTCAAAAGGTTATTTTCCAAGAATATTATTTCAATATATATTTATATGTTTTTAAATTATATTCAAATAAATAGTTATCAAAACATTTTCAATCATCTGTTATAAGTTTTCAACATATTTTCGATGAAATGTTTTTCAATTTTTTTTTAAATATTTCTATTTATAATTCCACATAAGAAGGATTTAAAAATGTTTTCAAAGATTCCTTTATAATTTTTCAAATCTATTTTTAAGAAAATTGATTTAATTTTTTTATTCATTTTTAAAGAAGAAAGATTATTTTCCTCAACAAGTGTTTCTAAAAGATATTTCAAAACTATTTTCCATATATGATGATATCAGTTAGTGTTACTCATGCCTTTTCTGGGGATATGACCCAAGGGTTTCATTAATATTCTTTATTTGAATGTTTTATGTCTTGATGAAAAGATTTTTATGTAACCTGTTCCTATTTCATGGGTTATATTCTTATGAAACCAACTTATTTTCCTGAGTTTTTATTTTATGAAATGATTATGAAACCTATATATTTCCATAGGTTAATATATGATTACATGTTTATGACACCCACTTAATTTCATGTGTTATGATATGATTGTTTATGATTTTATGGAAAATGTATGCATGGTTTATTTATGAGATGGGTGGGAGCTATATCTCACTACAATGAATTGGGTAATGATTTATATCTCATGAGATAATTATAGGATTCAATTCAACAATCTTAATAAACCATGGGAATATGGGGAAACCCAATCCACTATGGGAAGATGAAGAAAATGTATGCATGGTCTATGAAAAGAGATTTGAAGTATTAAACCATTAATAATCGAGATGAATTTCAAGGGAAAATTTAATTTTAAGGGGGGTATAATGTAACATCCTGAGATTTTGTGAATTATTATTATTTTTAATTAATTTAATAATTTTCATTTTTTTTCATTTCACACAACACAGAATATGGTTTTTTATATTAATGTTTTATGTTTGTATTACATGCACTACACACAACACTTATATTATATTTTGGTATATAAAAAACTATGTTTTTACTGTATTAAACACAATACTAAGTCCATTCGATAGCTTGTATTATATGGAAGGCTGAGTTTTTACCAAACTACAAATACTATTATTATGATTACTAAAATATTATTATATCTACCACATATCCATTGGAATGGAAGTTTCGAATAATATTAACTAAGTTTTGAAAATTATATTTAGACATGTTATAAAACAAATCCTTTGGTTATCAATTACTAGAAGTGATTGTAGGAACTATTTGAAAATAATGAAATTACTTTTCTATAAAAACTACTTTTATATGTATAAACATAATTTTATCTCAATAATTTAGAAAAACAACTTTTGATCAATGTTTTAAATATAATTTATAATTTGTATATTCAATCATTATTTTTGATACTAATCAAATATATTTTATAGGTATAAGATATGAATAAATCTAATTTTATGAATAAAAAGATGTATTTTTCTAAAAGGTAATTTTACTGCTTTTTAATGTCAAACCAAATTTAAATGTAATTTTTTTCACTTTTATAATTTATATGTATCAAAATAATTATGAGATGGATGTGACCTATATATCCCTCTATTTCATTTGGAAATGATTTATATCTCCTAATATAATGATGGGATTCAAGTCGAAAGTCTAAATCCACCATGGGAAGGAAGGGAAACCTGATCCACTATGAAAATATGGGGAAACACGATCCACTATGGGAAGATGGGAAAACCCGATACACTATTGGAAGATGTGGAAACCTGATACCTTACAAGGAAAGGTCTGTGACTGTGGATGGTGGCGTGTCCCATTTAGTAGGTGTTTTCCCCCTGTAGTGCCTTGATATGTTCTAGAAATGTGCTTTTACTTATAAGGAATGATATTACATGTTCATTTTTATGGCACACTTCCATGAATTATTCCATTGTTATGATTTCATGGATAATTATCTTGTTTCTAATATGATTCATTTTATATGAACTTCTAATCTTTTTTCCATGATTCAAGTTTATGATATTTTATATGATAGATAAGATCTTATAATGCTATGATCATGTTATAATACCCTAATACTGATGTTAGTGCTGATATATCTCCCTTATTTAACCTTACTGAGCATATGATATTACCCCTTTTATTTTTTTTCCTTCCCCAGGTTTTGAGGATGTATTTCATGTATGATATGTCTAAGAGGGGTTATATTCTTGGAGAACCTATTAGGAGATAATTCAGCTCACTCATGTACCATCGTTTACATTTCCATGTTTCCAAAGGTACTAAACTAATATAGTCTTTAGGTTTCTATTGTGTAATGTATTATGTATTCTCCAAAAATGATATAATGTCTATGTATGTTAAGTTTGATTAGTTATAAAGTCATAGAAAAAATAACAAAAAATAAATAAATTTAATAAATAAATAGATTAAATAAAAAATCTAATAAATATAATACATATCCTACATGTATAACAAACGATCCCCTAAACTAGAAATACAAACTAGAGTAATAAGTGCAGATAAAAAATAAATAAAATAGTGGGTCTTATGGAGGATATCTCAGTCCTCTACCATCTCCACGATTCTTTGTTCAACCATCCAATATAGGTCCTTTTCCATTTTCTTGATCTCTAGTCATGAAACATACAAGTGAACTGAAAATTCCTTTGTAGAGTGTGAGTAAAAGACCCAGTTGGACACCACTAATGTGCCCTTAAAAATTATGCTCTTGTAGACAAGTTTATTCCATAAATAAATAATAAATTCTCATGTAACAAAACAATCCAATACCAAGTTCTAGTGTTATAACCATGTAACGATGAGTCATAGTCGTACCTTCTTCAACTACAAGACAAAAGGAATTTCAAGGTATTATAGGTAATTATGAAATATCCATGAGGATAATAATCATGCTTCTCACCATCATGTGTACTACTTAGTATTCACTAAGCATCAAGTGATTCTTGTTCTAAGCATTCACTACGAATCAAGAATGACTCAACATATGATAGACATAAAGTAACATAATCCTTGACCTATTCTTTGAATCAAGTGTATCACACAACATTCATGAGGCATCATCATATCCCTACCCTATACTTAGGTCCATCATCACCATCATTGCAAGTCGTTCGCACCCCCTACAAGGGATAAACATGTCATTACTGCCCACCTAATTGGGGAACCAAGAATAATACATATAAAGGAATACACAACTTGTTAGAACACACAATAAAGTATAACAGATCATCCTAAGTAATATAGAAATACACAGTAAATGTGATCATCATCAAACATAAATAAACAAGTTACCAATGTACTCATATAAACAAGTATATCATCACAGGATACACACACCCACATGCGGTCATAATTAAGCATGATAATTAGGTACGCAAACACATTTTTTATATCATGGTAATAAGTTTAAAGTAAATCCCCATAATTTATTAAACTTTCTACCTTAAATACATCAATTTCAATATCAAGGATAAACCACCATATGTGTTTCAAAAATCAAAGTTAAAACCTCTCTATCCAAGAACTACTCTTTATGGGCCTTATTATCGTATATTTCAACACGTTAACATTAAAATTTCATTAAGAATCCTTAAAATAGATTCACCTAATTTATTTCAAAAATGAATAAAAATACCACATGATATATTAGTTTCTCTCTCTTATATAATTTAAAAGTTATCAAAACATTCTAATGCATGTGTTAGAAATTATTCTTAAAAAATAACAATAAAATATCATGAACTGATATTATATTTCTATAGAAAAATAAACATTTGATAATACATTATTTTTATTTTTTCGTATTTAAGATAATAAATATTTTATTATCTTTGATAATTTCTAGGATTATATTCCATTATAATTTTAGAATAATTTCAAGATTATTATTATTCAACAACTATTTATATAATTTCTCCAGTTTATTTCATGATACACAAAAAATATAGTTAAAATAAGATAATATAATCTTATATAGTATTACCACTCATAGGGACTATACCTAGGAATGGGTAAGAGAGAGTGAAAGAGATGCGGGTTCTACCACACATATAATTTGGAATAAGTTGTCATACTTTTCATTGAAGGATTCACTAGACTAGAAAACATGAATCACTAGGCTTATAGGGATCTAAATATAGACTAAAAATGGTGGCCAGGTATAACTATTTTTTAAAATTCAAATCATGTACAATTTTTTATTATTAAAACCAAAAAACTAAATACCATTTTTAAATTTATGATTTAATAAATTATTCATTGTAAAGAGATTAATTCTATCCATAAATATTTATTTAAGGTAAAATGAATAAAATTAATTAAAAAACAGGATTTTTGGTGTTTTAATGTTTTGAAAAGGAGTTATAGATGTGTTTCAAGAGGAAGAATTGGAAAAACCAAAAAAATATGTTAAAAAATTACCCTTATGAAATGGTTATGCACTACATAAGACTAACTTGAGTTTACCCTTATACAGTGGTAGATAACCTTGTGTAGCTACAGAAATGGGCTCATACCCCTAAAAAATGAGCCTTATGTGTTTGGTTACCCTTACAGACTCTTTGAAAAACTTGGTCTACCCTTACACAACTACCCTTATGCAAGATAGTACCTTTATACAATGTTGGATGGAGCCTTATGCAACTTATGTTACATTCATACAATATAATTATATATATGGATACCCTTATAAAGGTATCCTTATGTGTCTAGTACCCCTAAAAAATTCCTCTTACCCTTAAACATTGAATGAATCATGGGATTACCCTTATGCATGTAGTTTGACCCTTACACAATGCATAAAAAAGAGATTTTTCCCTTATAAAAACTATAGAAATGGGATTTTACCTTTACATAAGGACTATAAATCCCATTTTACCCTTTAATAAATCCTTTAATTTATGTATAAGTTTATTTTTATTGGAAATTTCAAATTTCACTTAAAAATATTTATATATTACAAAAAAATACGGTTTTAAGGATCAAATAAAATTGAGAATATTACAGATCACTTATACCCTTTCAATACCCCACTCATGTTTCAACATTGACTTGAAAACCTACAAAAATTTAACCTCATTGATGTCCTTTAAATTTCCTAGTTCTCCTATTTACCTTAAATTCGCCTAATTCCCTCAAATATAAGTCCTTCATCAAGAGGATGTTCAAGGTCTCAATGCATGTATCATATCATTCTTAACATTTTTTCCCATTCATTCATTTATAAAAAAACCTAAACATAGTATATTAACAAAATAATCATTATTAGTGTATTAATATGTTATTATTATAATAGTACAACCATTATTTATTCTCTTCCATCTACTATAAAAAACAAGAATAACTGTTAGTTCGTGTGAGAGGATTACCGCCTCCATGAAGAGACACTTTTGATTTTTAATCATCAACCCTCTTTGATGATTTTAATGATGGTATTGATTAATAAAATATAATTATAAAATATATTTATTATTATAAAATAATAAATTATTATCCATTTTATCTCTTATAATTCATTGGTTAGCGGAAACAATAATTATACATTGTGCAAACTACACCTCCATGAATAAACATGTTTTGTTTTCCTCCAATTAAAAAAATATAAGATTTTAGTTTATATTACATGAGTTTATATGATATATATAATTAATATATATCATTTATATGCTTTTTTGGAAAACAAATAAATGTGATGATCATTAGAAGGTAATCTGTCAATATCGGTAAATAACCCAAAACTAGTTCATTAACGTATTTATTGGCATGAAACAAGAATAAAAATCCCATGTAATGGTATTATAACATTATAATTATTTATAAAAAATAAATTCCAATACCTTTAATGTTTTTTAAATGATTATATATAAGAGAAAAGGGAATATCTACACTGATTTTATGGACCTTGTTCAAAATAATAATGATTATTAGCACCTGATGATGAAAATAGATTACCAAAATATAATACTAGAAGGGAATTATTATTAATGAATTGTATAAATGGAAATGTACATGAATAAGGTTATGTAGTAGTTAATTAGTATTTATATCTTTATAATATAACTGGTTATATCGCTTCCATGTAAATCAAAGGTAAAGGTAAGGGATTTGATAACTCAAACTCCATTCTTTGAGTAATAAAATTTCTTATTTGAACTCCATTTTTCTATGAATTTTCCATGTAAATGATGTTACATTTTTTAATTCTAGAGAAAAGTGTTTTTGAATAAATTATGTTTTTATGAAATTTTTTCTATTCATTTATCTTCAAAGGGGTATTTTTTTAAAGAGTCTCTTAACTATGACTTTTACAATGATAAATACTAAATGTTTTCAAAAGAATATTTTTCTTATTTAGTTTTCAATATCTTAAAATAAGATTCACCTCAGATGGAGTTATGTTTCATGTTATACCCTATTTTATTCTTTTATTATGTGTTTATTTTTGGCGATCAAGATTTTAGTATGAAGTGATTTTATTTATGATTTTATTTAGTTGATTTATGAAACCCATTTTTTCCATGGGTTATTTATGAAAAAAATAATGATTTCAATTTGGTTGTAATATAAAACCCATTTTATTTCCATGGGTAATTCATACGATGATTTAGAAATTTCATTGAAACCATTTTTATTTCTATTAGTTATTTTCTATTGTGATGATTATTTTCAATTTGAACACAAATATATGGATTAAGAGACCGGTGAGACCTATACATCCCTCAAATAAAATGGGTAAAGGTTCATATCTAATTATATAGATTTGTTATGTGAATGGGTTAGTATGTATATTATTTTATAAAGGGTGATTGTGAAGGAATTTAGTCACACTCACAATTTTATGAGTGAATGGGTTGGTGGGTAACCATGTTCATAAATATAAGAAATTCTATATTTATGATTGTTTCAGTTTTTTCTATGTTATATGGACCATGTTATATGCTTCAGGTTTTATATTTCTCATTCTATGCTAAAAGTGTTATCATTTGATATGTTATATCTATATTTCATGATTATGGTTAATTCTTATTGTTTTATGATGTTTTAAATCAAATAATATTCTTGTTTTTTCTATATGTTTATGATCCAACAATTGTAGGCTTTGATATGTTATCTCTTATAGAGCATTTGGGATCACCCCTTTTTATATTTTCCATTCCCCAAGATTTAAATAGGATTATGTATAATAGAATTTCTAAGAGTATATTTATATTACATATAATTTTTCACAACATTTTAAATAAGTGTTTTATGTTTTTAGTATTCAAGATACTAAATGTTTGCCCATAATAAACTATTGGACACCCTCTCTAGTTTTAATGGTTTTAATAATCACAAATCACGTCAATTCCTATTAATCATGTCTAAACATTTCAATCATGATTATTTAAGTTAAAGTGTGTAGAATTATGTTTATCTATGATCACATATAAATTTGATACATTTGGATAATATTTATGTTGTAAGACAGTCCATGAAAAAATATTTTCTAATTATAACGTACTGAAACTAACAGAAATAGTGAGACACCAATAGTTCAATTGACCTTCCAGTGCATGGTGATACCGATGAATGGTGCCACCGATGCATGGTTCCACCGATGCATCAAGCTACCGATGTATGGAGATATCGATGCAATGAATCAATGAAAGTGAAATTGACACATCAACATACCGATTGTATCCCTGATAATGAAATTGACCTACTGAAATAAGGACTTACCAATGAAACTGACCTACTGACTCATGGTACTACCAATGCAAGGATTCACCATTAGTTGAGATGAGTAACCCACACATAGAAAGAATGATATATTGACACACAGATGAAATTATACAATAATAGAAAGAGATAATGACCGAGGACTCACAGATATACTGTTTAAAATTTCTTTTATTAAATTTACTTATAACAGTCATATTTAGAGTACTTTAATGTACTTGATTAATTTAATGATTTTTACAGACATCTTAAATGAGGATTTCAGAAATATGAGGTATAATATCTACCACAAACATGCACATCGTTGGGATGCAAGAATATATATTCAAAAAAGAGCGCCTGAAAGAGATACAAACATGTATATACTCATACACAAGAAGATAAAAGATGACCCCCATGACCAACATATAGAAAATCATAACACATGAGGAATTATTATTTCTGGATGGCTGTAAACCAGATAATAACTGTTCATCAAATTTTCATCATCAATACAATATCCAACAAAACCGAAGGAGAAGAACTTTTTCACCATCCTAAAATACAAAACACAATGCTCCATGACACTCTATTTTCAGTGTCTGTTTCCAGAAGAGGACATGAGCTTCACATCAGCTACATCCAAAGAGTCCATAACATAATTATATAACAGTTAGAGAATTTCTAATCCCATATTATTTTATTATTATATATCGTGTACTATTTTATTAAACATTTCAGTAGTGTGTTTATTTTTCTGTAAAACACACACAATATCTTACAGTAAATTAGAGGATTATATATATCCAAAAACAACTATCTTTTTACATTTATTTATCCCACATAGAACTATGAAATAGGTCTTGTGTGACCAGATTGTATTTTTTATTCCCATGAAGAACTGTGGTAGAGGTCTTGTGACATGAAAAACTTGTTTAATATTATATTAACCCCAATATAGGGTGTGGATCAAAAATATTTATCTTTATAGATTTCATGCTGGAAGGTTATCACCAAGTAGGGAGGACTAAGTATCTTCTTGATCCTGAACATATTTTTTTATATCTTCTGTGTTATTCAATTTAGAATTTCTTTGTTTTAACACATATTTCAGAAAAATAAATTTTAATTTGATAGTTTGTCTTGGATAGTAGTTATAAATATTTTTACTTATTAGAGTAGTTTCAAAAGTTGTATCAATATCTCATATTTTTATAACTGAGAATTAATCAATCTTCTCAGAAACTATTTGAAAAACCAAGCTATTATAATTTTACTACCTTGGTTAACTGTATAGTTTTATTTTAAATTAGGGTAAAATTTAAAATAAAGTTTTGACATAAATTTTTATAGGAACTCAATTCACCCACTCTCTTGAGTGTTCTACTCCAGCCAACATTTGGTATCTGATTATTTTTTCCAAGTTTCTCTTTTTAAAATTTTAAATCTATTTTTAAATATTTTTCAACTGTGACTTTAGTTGTATTTTAAAGATATTTAAATTTCTCTTAGTTCTAAATTTATATATCATTAAAACCTAGACTTTATCTTTTTGTTATGGATAATTTATTGGATTTTGTTGCTACCAATAGACCTATATTCTTTAATGGAACAAATTACGCATAATGGAAAATTAAAATGAAAATGCACCTAGAAATTATGGATTTTGAGATTTGGTTTTCAATTATAGATGAATATAAGATTAATGATACTAATAGAAATACATGGGATAACCCAACTAAGGTTTCTTATAATAATAATTTCAAATCCATGAATACCATATACTGTTCCTTAGGTGAAGAAGATTTTAATAGAATTTATGCATGTAAACTAGCCCATAAAATATGGAAACTTTTATCTATATCACATGTAGGAACCTCAAGTGTTAAGGAAATGAGACTTTACACATATACTATTAAATATGATAACATTAAAATGAAGCATGATGTGACTATTTATAACATGTATCTCAATTTTAATGAAATTGTGAATACTATGAAATCTCTGGGAAGGGATTTTAAAACCAAGGATAAAATCATGAGAGTAATCAGATGCTTAATAGATAGATGGAGAGGGACTTATGTATCAATTAAAAAATCCTATGACATCATATTGTTTCCAGTAAAGGATATGATAGGAAAGTTGATGATGTATGAGGAATACCTAAAAGTCAACAAAGAAGAAGATGATGAACCCTAAAAAAATCTATTACTTTTAAATATACTACCTCCAAGAAAAATGAAAACGATCAAGATGAAATTTAAAGTTCAAGTGATGAACAATCATCAAATAACAATGATAAAGAGTTGTCTCAAATATCTACAAGGTTTATGAAATTTTATAGAAAAACAATTCTTTAGAAATCTCAACTACAAAGGTAAGTATGATCATAAGGACCATTGGAAAAAATATTGGAATAAAGGTGATACTTCTAGTGATATAATCTGTTATGAATGTAAGAGAAAGGGACATGAAAAGGTTGACTATCCCAAGCTAATGTATAAGAAGTAGTATGATGATAAAGAAAAAAGTATAAAAAGTGCATGAAAGAAACTTGTAGTGCTTCTGAGGATAACTAAAGTGACTGAGAATCCTCTAATTAAGAAAAGGATAATAAAGAAAAAATGTGTTTTAAAACAAACACGCCTAAGGTAACAATAAATTCTCATGAAGATAATTATCATTATTCTAGAGATAAAAGTTATTATGAAAATATGAAAAATGAAGAAATGTTTGAATACTGCACAATGCTATAATACACTTTTAATGAATTAAAATATTAATAAAAATAATTAAATAAAGAACATGCTTTAACTACCACTGTTAAATACGAACTTACTATAGAAAAATAGAAAAATTATCAACTACTTAAGGAAAATAACTAACTTAAACTATGTAATGAGAAATTTAAAAAGGATATTGAGAGATTTACCAATGGAAAAGAAATATTAGTTCAAATTATTGTTAAACATGTATCTCCTATTTATACTGATGAAATATGATACAAACTAAAAAATAGGAATATGAAAAAAAAATCATTTTATATCAAAATATGGAAAATCCAGTTTTATGCCTAGCTCTAAAAAATATTTTTCAAGTTCCATCTATGAAAAAACTTCTACTGTTTCCAATTTTTCTAAACCAAATAAATTTTATTTTTCAAACACTTTATATATTGTTTATAGGAAACCCATGAGGCAAATTTTGGATATTAAAGCTCTTATTAATAATTTCACTAGATGCAAAAAAATCTAGGTGCCAAAATATTTTCATATCTAATCTTTTATGTAGGAAAATTATTTGAAGATCTCCTGTAAAATCTTATAGGACTTGGATAGTGGATGTTTAAGACACATGATAGGAGATTACGTAAGATTAAATAATTTGATAAATATTGATGGTGGGCCTGTCACCTTTGGTGACAATGCTAAAGAAAAAATCATTATCCTTGGCCAGATTAGTAACTCTAACTTAGTTCTAATTTCTAAAGAACTTTTGATTAATGATTTAAAATACAATCTACTTAGTATCTTCTAATTATGTGATGATGGTTTTAATGTTAAATTTTAAAATGATGCATGCAATGTTTTTAACTCTAAAAATAATTTAACATTTTTTTCTCTTAGAAATGAAAATGTTTATGTTGTTAACTTATATTCATTAATTTCTCAAAATGTTTCTTGCTTTATTTCTTTTAAAAAAGAATCATGGTTTTGTTATAGATTATTTGGACACTAAAATGTACAATCAATTATAAATTTTACTAGAAAAAGGTTTAGTCAAGGATCTACCTAAACATGTGTTTCCAAATGAAAAAGTCTATAATCATTGTCAAACGGGTAAACAAAACAAAATCTATTTCAAAAAAAAGAAATAAGTTTCAACTTCTCAACCTACTGAGTTGGTTCACATGGGCTTTTTTGGACCTTTAGAGTTTCTAGTTTAAGTGGGAAGAAATATGTCTATGTTCTTGTAAATGACACCTCTATATATACTTTGACCTTCTCCTAGGCTCCCAAAAGTGAATATTTCTCTCATTTCATCATGTATGCTTAGACTATAGAAAATATTAGAAGTCTTAGAATTAAATCCCTAGGAAGTGACCTTGGCCATGAGTTTGATAATAAAGTGTTTGAATCCTTTTGCTCATAAAATGGCTATAGTCACAACTTCTCTGCTCCTAGGACACCCCGTCAAAATGGAGTTTTATAAAGAAGAAATAATTCCTGTAAGAAATATCAAGAATCATGATTAGTGAGTATAACCTACCTATATAAATCTGGGAAGAATCTATTAATAAGACATGTTATATAATCAATAGATTCTTGATTAGACCTATCCTTAAAATAACTCCTTATGAGTTGTGGAACAATAGAAAACCCAAGGTTAACTACTTCAAAAAATTTGGTTGTAAATTCTATATTCTTAACACTAAGTATAATATAGACAATGTTTCCTCCTAGAGTGATGTAATATTTTTCCTAGGTTATTCAATTTCTAGTAAAGCCTTTAGAGTCATCAATAAAATAACCAAATGTGTGAAAGAATTTTTACTTGTCAAGTTTGATGAGATAGATCCACATGATTCAAATACCTCTCTAGAAAATTTTGAGGATTATGTATCAAACATGGAAATCAATACTAAATAATCTAACCATCCTATGAAGAAATATGTTAAAACTTCAAGATTTGGAAATTCTCTAGATTCTCTTCATGATGAACTTGAACCTATTGAATAACTTGAAGTGACTAGCCCTTCATTTTCTAGACCTGTTATGACTTTCAATAACCATCCTTTAGATTCTATATTTGGAGATATAGACAAAAAATCTCAGACTAGAGGTTCCCTAAAAAATCAGGTTAAAAATAAATCTTTTCTATCATATATTGAACCTAATAACATCAAATATTATATAAATGATTAATTTCTGGTGATGGATATTAAAGTATAGTTAAATAAGTTTGAAAGAAACAAAGTTTGGAAACTTGTAGATAGACCCAAAGATGCCTTGAATATAGGCACTAAATGGGTGTTTATGAATAAAGTATATGAAGCTGGTAACATATATAGAAACAAATCTAGATTGTATTCCCAAGGTTGTAGTCAAGAAAAAGGAATTTACTATGAGGAAACCTTTTCACCAGTAGCTAGACTTGAGTCCATTAGAATTATTCTTGCCTATGTAGCACATCTAGACTTCAAAATTTATCAAATGTATTTCAAGAGTTAATTCCTACATGGGAATATAGTTTATGATGTTTTTTTGAACAACACCTAGTTTTATAAACCCTCATTTTTCAAATAATGTTTTTAAATTAAAAAAATATTTATATGTTTTAATGTAAGCTCCAAGATTTTGGTATGATAGGCTCATCACTTTTCTTATTTCTAATGTTTTTACAAAAGGTATATCTTATCCTGCTATCTTTATAAATATATTTTCAAAAGTTGTTTTAGTAGTACAAATTTATGTAGATGATATTATTTTTGGATCTTATCAAAACTATTTATGTGTTTATTTTTCAAAGATGATTCCGAGTGATTTTGGAATGAGTTTAATGGGTGAACTTAAATTCTTTCTTAGATTTCAAATATTTCAAAATAAATATGGTATTGTTTTGAATCAAAGTAAATATACTAAGCATATTTTAAATAGTTGTTTATTTGAATGAAATAAAAGTAGTGAAACCCCAATGGGTACCACTTGTAAGTTGGACCTTGATGAAGATGTTACATTTGTTGATAAAACCACTTACCAAGGAATGATTGGAAGCTTACTCTACTTACCTGCTAGTAGGCCATATATTATGTTTATTGTGGGAATGTGTGCAAATTTTCAAGAAACCCCAAAATAATCTCATCTTATTTATGTTATAAGGAATTTCAAATACATCAAACATACTACCAACTTAGGATTGTTCTATCCTAGAGGACATCCTTTTGATTTTTTGATTTATTCAGATGCTGATTTTGGTGGCTGTAAGTTAGATAAAAAAGAATCTATGGAATATGTCACTTTTTGGGCAAGTATCTAGATTCATGGTTTAGTAAAAACAAATTCTATTTCATTATATACTACTGAAGATGAATACATAGCTACTAGTAGTTTTTGTGCACATATTTTGTGGATAAAACACATATTACTAGATTATTAATATCAATTCAAACATATTCCTATAAATTGTGATAAGAAAAGTGCTATTAATATTTCTAAGAATACTAGTTCACATTATAGGACAAAAAACATTGTTTTAAGGCATCACTTTTTGAGAGACCATTATAAAAAAGGTGATATAGCTTTATAGTTCATTTGAACTGAATATCAGCTTGTTGAATTTTTCACCAAGACATCGATAACTGAAAGAATAAACTACATTAGACATGACTTAGGAATGATCAATATACAAGACCTTATATCTTTTATTCTTTTGATATTTATAGTGAAGTTTTCATACTAACACCGGTAACATCATACAGATTGTGTCATGCTGACACTGAAAGTATGAAGCTGACAATGTCATGTCAACACCAGTAACTTTGTCATACCGACACTATGTCATGATGACACAATTGTCATGCTGAAAAAATTTTCATGATGACACCAATGATTTTTCATGCTGATACTCTGTCACTCTGATACCAATGCCTTTTCAATCTAACACTATTAGTGTTATGGAATATCTATCATGTCGACACTAATGACTCACTATTTTTATCCATTTTATGTTTTTACCAAAATGACACTATTTTATTGACTTTTCTGAACATGCTTCATGTTTTCATGTATTTGTGATTTCAAAATCACTAAATGATATAAATTTGATTCGATACACTATAATTTTTTACCCTTAAACTCTCTTAGTTGTTTCTCTTTCTACCCCAACCTTTCACCTTCTAACCTTCAAACCGAACTATTGGAATGGTGCATGTGAAGTGAGCTCTTGATGGTGGAGAGTCTCATGAAACTAGGAAACATAAATGGGAATTGAGAAAATATTCTGGACCAGTGAATCGTTCTCTGGAGAATAGAGCAGTAACTCCAAAAAAAGAGGTTCTTGTGGAATATCTATCAGAAAAAAAATATTTTCTACTTAAGTTACTATAAAATCAGGGATCGATTGAGTGGTTCTCAAATAATGAAGGAACCTTCTACATGAAGCTAGTTCACTAATTTTCTATGAATGTGGAGTTATTGAAAGAAGGAAGTGACATTTATTGAATTAAGTCTATAGTGAATGGAAATATAATTTCATTCTCATAAAGACAATGGGATAAATGTATTAAGGTGCCCCATGAGGATGTGTTTGATGATTATCAGGGTATTTCTCTACCTGAGAGTAATATTTTATTATTTTAGAAAGATCTTAAGGATCATAATAATAATGACGAAAATAGAATACCCATTTCTATAGAGTTAAGTGGAGAATGTAAGATTTTATTCTTGTTTATTCAGCATCATATCTATCTTAGAAAATGGAAATTTTCATCTCTGAAGTATCAAGATGTCTACTTGGTTTATCTGTTGAGAAAAGTGATTATGGTAAATCTATGTAGCTAACTTACTTTGAACATGAATTAAGTGATCAAGCCTTCTTTAAAAACCAATTCCATATTTTATCCAAGGTTAATCTCAACCATGTTAAAAGATAATGGTTGTGTTAATAATGGAGAAGAAGTTGTTTCTGAGTGAAATGGGATCTTCCTTAGTAAAGATATCTGTAAAAGGATGAATATCAACTAGAACCCATGGAAGAAAGAATAGGTTAGAGAGGAAGATATTATTTATGGTAATTTCAATTTAGGGACCATCTAACTAAGCCTAAGAATATAGATAATTCTAGTTTGGGACCAGATGAGGAATTTGTTTACTCTTCAAAGGAAGAAGAATATCCCACCACACTAGTTAGAGATCAAAGGTCACCTATTGATGATAGGAGTGATCCTGACACCACTGAAGCTCACAAAGTTATTTACTTAGGACCTCCTAGTCCTGCACATTCCTTACCCTCTGATGATTCCACACTTGATGACAATAGAGATAAGGAGACATAAGTCTCAGGTAGTGTGGAATATGTAAGTAGATCTTGTGGCTCTGAAGAAGAAGAAGAAGGAATTGAATATGATGAGAGTGGCAGTGGTAGTGAAGAGGAAAAAGGTAAAAAATGTTGATGGAAATGAAGAGCATATCTTTGGATATGATGATGATGAAAGCAGTGAATGTAATGATGACCATCATAAGGATGATCAAGGAGGAGATATTTAAATGGTTGAAGATGTGGATCAGGAATGATTAGAAGAACATCTTAAAGTTGTTGTTGATTTAAGATAAAATTTTGAAGTTCCTGATGAAGTGAAAGCTCAGGAAATTAATGTACCTTAGTTAGTATATGATAGAAGAAGACACCATGCTAAAGGTTAGAAACCAGTGAGGAGATCTCAGATTGAGGGGGATCCTCAAGAAAGGGGAGATCAAGTTAATGAATAGAATCAACTTGGAAGAGTTAGACTCGACACTCTCACTCCTCTAGATGATGATGTAATGATTGAATAGGAATGTAATCCACTGTATGTAGCACTAGGTTTAGATTATAAAGACTCATATAATTAAGTTTTTGTACCTATTTCAAGAGAATCAGTGGATGAGACCCTTCCTAGTGACTCTTCCACTAAATCAAATTTTGAAGGATTTAAAGAAGTTTGTTCAAATATAAGTGTATCAGTTCAATCTCAAATGGTGAATGAGATTCAAACAGATAGAAGAGAAAACACCGAGTTGAGTGATGAATTAAATTCTCTCTGATCTTTAATAGAAAAATTGAGGTAGTTTGAGCAAGAAATTTCTATTCCAAGCCAAATCATGGGTATAAGTGGGGATGATGAAACTAATGTTTCAAATAAAGTGATAGAGGAGATTTAACCCAAATTAATTAGAATTGTAGATACAATTGTCACAAGCGCTGCCATGTTGAGAAAAGAAATGATTGGGATTAATTCTGTAATAAATACCTTGACCTCAGATTATAAAGGTTGTATGGAGACTATTCTAAAATCTTTGACGACACATACCTCATCTACTTCTAATATTCCATCTAACTTTTTTCAGACTTCTCAAACATTGAAAATTGAGGTATATTGAAGTGTTATTAAGGAAGAGATTCAAGATATATTTGGTTTTTATGGGTTTGAAAGACTTTCTAAAATTGAGCAGAACACTGATCGTGTGCCTGATATGTTTAGATTTTATACCAAGGAAGCATCTTATACCCAGGAAGAGCTTACAAATAGGATTAATTCATATTTCTAAAATATTTACACTAAGCACCAATTGACAATTCACTTTAAGAATTTGGCAGAGAATTTTAATGTACATCCAATTAAAAGAGAATTCAAAGAACAAGTCATGTAATTAAAGGACTTCACCTAGCTTTTGGAGAAATTCATGGAGAATAAAGATGATTTATAGAAAGTAATGAAGTATGGTGGTGAAATCGTTGAGGATTTCGTCAAGTTGTTGAATCCATACCTTCATGTACAAATTGAATCGATTTTAGTGCCTACCGCTACACCTCGTAGAAATACTAGATCTGTTACTCCTCATATTTCAATTGCTCAGGCCTTAACTCAGATTCACCCAGTGATCCAAGAACAGATTCAACCTCATGTGTTGTCACAACACAAACCCATCTTTGTACCTAATGTTCTAGAAGGAGTGATCCTACCTCCTTTGAAAATTTATTCAGACTATCCAGTTTTTAATCCAACACCTACTAGAACCTCTATTGATCCCACTAAGAAAGGGAAAGAACCTCTTCATATTGAGTCGTAGTGTTGATCATTATCTGATAGGGTTGTTTTGTTGTCTTTTTTATTTTTTCTTCAATATCCGTAACACATTCTACTTTATTGATTAATTGAATTTTGTGTTATAGTCTTTAATATATTTCCTTTCTATCTATTATTCATCCAATAATTTCTATTTATTACTATAATCCAATGGGGGAGAACAGTTTTAGCCCCCCTTTCACTTTTTGATAATCCCAAAAGGGGGAGAACAGTTTGGAATTATCTTTCTTTAATTTACTATTTCTATCACTCTTATATATTTTATTTTTCTTCGATACCATTTATTTCTATTTTACCTCAGAACCTAATATATATATTATGAAAAATCATAAATAATGGGAGAGGATAAGTAGAATGATTTCATTCCATAACAAATTATTGTATTATATAATTCCATTATTTGTGATCATAAAAAAGGTTTAGATTATTGGCCTATAGGAAATTGTTGGACACCCTCTATTGTTTTAATGGTTTTAATAATAAAAAATCATGTTAATTCCTATTAATCATGTATAAACATTTCAATAATGGCTATTTAAGTTTAAATGTGTTCAATTATGTTTATCTATGATCACATATAAATTTGATACATTTGGATAATATTTATATTATAAGAAAATCCAAGAAAGAATATTTCTAAGTATAACATACTGTCACCAACAAAAAAAATGAGACACCGACAGTTCAATTGACCTACCGATGCATGGTGTTACCGATGCATGGTACTACCAATTCATGGTGATACCCATGCATGGTGCTATTACACATGAATATATCGATGCAATGACTCACTGACAGTGTAATTAACACACTGACAGGATGACTGTCTCACAAACAATGAAATTGACCTACTAACTCAAGGAATTACCTATGAAACTAACCTACTGATGCATGGTACTACTAATGTAAGGACTCACCATCAATTTAGATGAGTCACCGATGCATAAAAAAACTGACAGATTGACCCATTGATGAAATGAGACACTAAAAAAAAGAGATACCGACTGAGGACTCACTGATTGACTATTTAAAATTTATTTTATTTAAAATTAATTTTAACAGTTATATTTTGATTAATTAATGCATCTGATTAATTTAATGATTTTTATAGACATCATAAATGAGGATATCAGAAATACAAGGTATAATATCTACCTTGAAAATTCACATTTTTGGGATGCAAGAATATATATTCAAAGAAGAGTGCATGAAAGAGATACACACATGAAAAAACACATACACAAGAAGATATAAGCAGACCCCCGCAAGAAACATACAAAAAAGAAGAACACACGATGAATTATTCATTCATACTTGCTAAAGAACAAAGAAATTCTTTTCATTAAAGTTCCATCATCTCTATAGAATCCAACAAAACTAAAGGAGAAGACAATTTTTACCCTCTAGGAAGATAGAACACAATGCTCCATAACACTCTATTTTTATTTTTTTGTTTCAAGAAGAGGACTCGAGCTTCACATCAGTTACATCCAAAGATTCCATAGTTGAATTTCACAATACTCAAATAATTTCTAATCCCATATTATTATATTTTTCTTTGTTGTTTACTATTTTATTAAACCTTCAAGCAGTGTGGGAATATGTCTGTAAAATACACAATGTCTTCTGCACTAAACTAAAGGATACTGAAAATCCCCAAACAATTGTCTTTCTACAATTTTTTATCCCACAGTGGAAGAGGTCCCATGTGACCTGATTTTATTTTTTGTTCCTACAAAGATCTTTGGTAGAGGCCTTGTGACCTGGAAAGTCTATGTACTATTGTTTTAACTCTGATCCAAGGTGTGGATCAAAAATATTTATCTTTATATATTTCTTGGTGATAGGTGATCACTAAGTGGAGAGGACTAAGTTTCTTCTTGAGATTGAACCTCTTATTTTATATCTACTGTGTTTTTCAATTTAGTATTTCTCGGTTTTAACTCTTATTTTAGAAAACTAAATTTTACTTTGATAGCTACTCTTGGTTTGGATTTATAACTATTTTTACTTATTAGAGTAGTTTCAAAAGTTATATCAATATATTATATTGTTATAACGGATAATTAATCAATCCTTTGAGACACTATTTGAATAACCAATCTATTATAATTTTACTACCTTGGTTAACCGGCTAGTTTTATTTTAAATTGGGAGAATATTTTAAATAATATTTTTAATCAAAATTTTTATAGGAACTTAATTCACCCCTCTTGAGTGCCCTACTCTATCCAACACTAAACATTTAGGCCCTTGTATTGTGATATTATTCATGGATTTAATAATTAAACCATCCAATAAATGTATTATTTATCTATGCTTAGTTTGGTTCTCTGTAGGGACACTATTTGAGAAATAAATCAGTATATTGTATCCTAATGGTAATTTCCTCAAGTTTGTTTCTTTCATTAAACTCATCCATTTGGGTATGATATACTGCTTCATTAGGCATTAACACCCACACCATGGAGGAATTTTCTAAAATAGATTCATGATCTTCCATGAATTTTAATAGAAGCATGGGATTATTTATAATATATAAAAATATTTTATTTTCTCAATATTTGATGTGAGATTTACATATTGAGAGACAATACGTGCTCATTATATCATCACATTATACTCGAGGTAGGATTGTAATATTTTCTTGAAGAATATTCGCACATACGCTAACAGGATAAGAGTCCAACACTTGGGTTACAATGATAGCACCACTAGGTGTAATTATAAATATATATACTTATTTTTATCATGGAAGCAATTAAATATTTCTAAAAAAATTTGGATATAAAATAACGCATAAAACCAGAAAAAAATAAAGCATTTTACATTTTTTTAAGTGAATAGGAAGTGTACCTTGTATGAATTCATTTTCATGTTTCACCAAAACGATAGTGATGGAATAACCTTTCCCATTATCCTTTTGATTAAATGGTTTGAGAAGTTTATTACCATAAAATTATCATGTTTTAGTGAACTAGATTTCATAGTTCCATTACTCTTTATAGTTGAAGAATTGATCAATGTGTGTTTTATTCAGATATACATTCCTTTCCTCCATTACATTGGATGGTATAAAGACCCTCACTTAACATTTACATTATATAACTTTTTCATAATACTTACAAATTATAAAAATAGAAGCAAAAAGTTTATATTTGGTATAGCTCCTTTGGAAACAAGGAAATATAAACAATGGTATGTATGTGAGCTACATCATCTCCCATTAGGTTCTTCTTTACTAGCACCCTTCTTAGATATATAAAACATAGTACATATCATCGTAACCTAGGGAAAATGAAACATAAAAAGGGTGAGATCAAATGATTAATAAGGGTAAACATTGGAGAAATATAAGAATAAACATGATCATATGGGTATGATAATGTGACCATGAAAATAGAAGATTATACCCTATATATCAAAGATCATACCAGAGATCAAGACATAAAGATTGGTAGTTTATAAGACAAGAATTATAATGAAATAGAGATCATAATCCATGAAATAATAACGTAGGAATAAGACATGGAATTTTGGAAAAAATACAAGCATATAATGATATACATAGTATCAAAGGAATCACCTCTAAGACCATATTAGTGGAAAAAGTCCTTTACTGAACCTAGTAACCCTCATTCCATCCCTGTATTACTGAACCTAGTGTCCCTCATTCCGGCCAAGTATTATTGAACTGAGTAACCCTCATTCCAACCCTATATTACTGAACTGGGTAAACCCTCATTCCATACTTGCATTACTGAACTGAGTAAACCCTTATTCTAGCCCTGTATTACTAAATCGAGTAACCCTTATTCCAACCCTATATTAATGAACTAAGTAAACCCTTATTCTAGCCCTATATTACTGAACTGATTAAACCCTCGTTCCACAAGTGTATTACTGAATTGGGTAATCCTTGTTCCATATCTATATTATTTAACTGAGTAACCCTCATTCTAACCCTGTATTATTGAACCAATTAAACCCTCATTCCATCCCTATCTTATCTCACGAAATATAAATCTTTTCTCAATTCATTGGAGGCAGATATAGGTCCCACCCATAACATAATGAAATCATACATAAATTCTCCACAATATCATAAATGAATATATCATAACCCATAAAATGAAATGGTTATCATAAAAATGTAAACATATCATAACCTGTGGAAAGATACAGGTTTCATAATCATTTCATTACAAACATAACCAGTGTAAAGAAGTAGGTTTCAAAAACATATAACTTGTAAAAGAGAAATGGGTTTCATAACATCATCCCATATAAACATAAACCATTAAGAGAAAGAATATGAATAGGGACATTGAATAATTACTCAAAAAAGAATTATTAACACCAATTGATGTTATCTTTGATGGGAAATAATTTTTAATGATCTTTTAAAAACACTTCTTGAGAAAAATATCCTTTCTTATTTAAAAAAATGCTTTTTATTACGTAACACCTTTTAAAAACCTTTTTCTTTGAAAATAGATTTTAAAACTTATGAATAAAGTTTTTAAAACAATAAAAAATTTTAAAATACATTTTTTCGTTGATAATTATCTTCAAGGATCTTTCATAAATTTTTTTTAAAACATGGTTTTTTATTACAATATATTTCCGATCGATGATAGAGGTGGTCAGATTTTACTAAAATATTATCTTAAGTGCCAAAGAGTGGAAAATGGTACTATGAAATGAAGATATCTTGAATAAATCTAGTTTAATGAAACTCATTAATATTGGTTAACTATGCATCATAATATTTCATCAAATGAAGAATAATAATAAATAATCTTAAAAAAGGAGATTGTCTCAATAAACTCTTATAACTTGGTGACTTGGGATCATACTCTCCATGTAAGAAAATGAAATTTCATAAATCTTAATATATAATTAAAATAAGTTTATTCATGATATAACACATTAAATGTAACTATATACTCCTCGAAGAAGAGTTTAGGTGCATAACAAAACATGAGTCTCCAAGAAGGAAAATTGAAAAAAAACTGTTTTACCGATTTGGTAACTTTTGAAAGTTAAACACAATGAAAGAAGAATGAAAGAATAGATATGTGAATACCCATAAATTAAATTTCAGGATACCTATAATACAATAATGGGAAGTACATACACCAATAAAAGGAAAGAGTGGAGGAAATATCTTGTATCTAATAGAAATTAAAAGTGAGGTGAAATCCCCTAACCTTGTATCTTGACTCTCTCCATACTCGTACAAGATTCCTATATAATAAATATAAGTTTATTATAAATATTTTAAAGAATAATATTATTATATATATTTCCTTAGATTATTTTATAATAACCATATGTTAAATGCTTTTTTAATGATCCTACATTAATGTTTCACTTCGGGTAATATTCACTTTGTTCTTCACATGAGTCTCAATTTGTTACATCTTTGGTCCTTATACTTATATCATGATTCAAAAATAAAAAACATGATATAAATATCATATATATAAATTAAATTTTTGTTATAATAATATATAGGACATTGGAGTAGGAAATTTAATACACCTTTATTGGATATGGTAAGTCATACGTACGCATGAACGCTGTTTTCGTTTTTATTGTCGTATTGAAAGAATGTATATAAATGAAATATGTGTATATATATATGTATATATATATATATTTATTAAATTAGTATTAAAATATCCTCTATGTAATATAATTTCATTAAACCCATCCTTAATAAATTCCATGTCGTTTGTGAATGAATCACATCGCTTTGAGGGGGTGATAATCCACACTTCCTCAAATGAGATTATCTTATTAACACCAAATGGAAAGTAAATAGATGTGTGTTGTAAAAGGAATAAAAAATATTCAATACATATTAAATAAAATATATGACATATATAAATATATTTTACATCATAATTTACACAATGATTGGTGGTAAAGGAGAAATAAACAATCATCATTTCGTGAGGCAGTAGTTCTCTATACACAGAAACAGTATATTCAACATCAATTAGATGGAGATGTGTGTAGGTGTTGGTCATAAATTTTCATAAAAACATACTATTATATTTATTATACTGTTTTAGTTAAAAAAAAATAAGCTAATAAAGAGAGTGGAGTTGGTGGATAAGGAAAATAATGGAAAGAAGCTTTAGAGAAGACGTTACCTCTAAATCGGGCAACTCTTTTTGGTTTGTGCCAGAAGGCTTCCTTGAGAATATTTCTACCTGAAGGTAGGATAATGGTAGAAGGTAGGATTATTGGGAGTATACTCGTACATATATTCGAATAAATTAAAAGGATATAGAGGTTATAGGAGTGGGTAGAGGTGGTGGCCTTTTATAGGGAAGGAAAAGGACTCACTTGGAATTTTTAGAAACAAGTTAGGTGTACACATGTTCTTACCTAACAAAAGTCATAAAAAACTAATTACAATCAATAATGGAAGATTTTTGGAAGACATATGGACATTAAATGGGTGTTTTACAAGTTTATAGTTCATTTTGGCCCTTAATTTTAAGATTTAGTCCTCAATTAAGCTTAATTTGGCCTTAACTACTATGATTATTTTTAATCAGTTTTACTAATCATTTTGGTCAAAAATTAACATGTTCTTATTAGTATATAAATAATAGAATGAATACAATGGTTTATGTATGAATTTTTAAATTCAATTCACAGAAGCGTAAAAATTAATATTAGTGTTAATCTCACAGATGATACGAAATAACAGGGTTTTAAAGTAGGAAAAAGTTCAAAAGCATGTAAAGATTTTATTTTCAATTTTAAAGTGACATTGATTAAAATGAATTAAATTTTATTAATATATGAAATATTTATATAATTTTACCTTAAAAAAGATTTACAATATCATTTATCATTAATAATTAATTAGAAAAAGGTAGTTTTTAACTAAAAAGCAGTATTTTTTTTCACTATTCATAAAAAAAATGAAGTTACTCAGAAAAATACTAAATATTCACACTGGGATAATTTAGATGTTATAAATTTAGAAATTAATTTTATTTTATCAAATTAAATTTATAAATTTATCTATTATTATTTTTATTATTAAAATTGGGCCATTCAAGAAAACAATATTTTTAACATAAAGGAATTTACCAAAAAATCTCATCTTTCATTATCAATATGTTCTATTTATATAAAAAAATTATAAAAAATATTTGGAAATTAGTTATTACTATTAATATAAATATTTTTAATAGTTTGGTTATAATTAACTCATTTAATTATATATATAATGATATTTCATAGAAACTCAGTGTTGCATGCATTGTATGCCAAGTTGGTGATTCTTCTAGTGCAAGCCAAGTTGGTATTGAAAATGAAAGGAATGATTGACTTAGTGTTTTAATATATATATATATAAATAACTATTTAAAGTGTCACATGAAATGAAGAATATTGAAAACATAAATTAATTATAAAAATAATAATTCTCAAAATCTCAGGGTGTTACATTCTACCCCCCTTAAAATGAATTTCACCGTTGAAATTCGTCTGGGTTATTAAAGGTTTAACCCTTTAAAGTTTCATTCATAGAAACCCACATCATAAAAATGGATATTAAAACTTCCCTTAAAAAGGGAAATTTGGAACCATAAAGGTTACCCAAATTAATATATAACTAGGTTTCCACCGAGGGGAACATAGGTTGGGTGTAAAGATTGGAAAGTAAGGAAAGGTGTAAATATTCATAGGGAGTGATTGAGGAAATCAATCAAAAAAATTGAATGATTAAAGGAATTTTAAGGGCCTCAAAGTCATAAATATTTCATGATTTAAAATTCCATCAGCTCAATGAAAATTAAGGTATTAAGACAATAATTTTTTTGATAACTTTTAGAACATTGAGTAATTATTGATATATTTATATAAAAACAATTTCATTCTTGGTTTGTTTTTTTGATTTTATTTATAAATCAATTACCTCATGGAATTAATGTCTATAAATTAACTTTTATGAATAAAGCACTAAAATACACTTTTAACGGATCTTAAGTCCCATGAGGAATAAAAAGTCTAACAATTTGTTTCTTAAAAAAACATGAATTAATCTATAAAAATAAAATGTAACACTAACATTTCATCATAAATATTTATTCATTACAAATAAATATACATTATCTTGGTCATCACATAGGCCAGTGGTAGGCATGAAACCCGTATTGTGCTTCGGTCATGGGTTCATGACCCACAACCTTTTTGGACTTGATTGGTTGTCACCCAAAATACATGATGTCCTTTTTTAAAATCACAGTAATATAATAGATAATATGGACACACTTGAAATAAGTTTAATAATTGAATATCATTTTAACCAAGGTTTTCAACGCAAACTCAGTGAAAAAATACTTCCTATGAACCTTTACTTAAATTTTTCATGAATGGTTAACTATATAAACCTTCTCAAAGTTGAAAAATCCAAAACAATAGAAAGAGTGTCATGAAATTAGATTAACATTGATTCCCCTATATAACAAAATGTAGCTCTTGGTTGTCATATTCCAAGAATGTGAATACCCTCATCATATATTCTCTTGAAACATGGTAATAACATAAATTACCATAAATCCCTTTGGAAAACATGCATGCTTCTTCCTTCCAAATTGTATTGGATTTACTCCTCAAATAAAAACACAATGTAATCATCATTAGTGGTAGCATAAAACACCTATAAAAAAGTTTTTACTTAGTTCCAAGGTAATCAATACTGTCTAATTTACTTATTCATATCCCACGTATCTTTATCCTTAAAACATTTTCATATTATAAAGAACATATTAAGGGTTACCTTCCCTTAGTCAAAATATCATATTGTAATTAAATAACTTCACCAGTCTATAGGGAAAATTCAAAATAAAATTATAAATACTATGCAAAAACATTAGTAGAAAAATAATTGTATATTTCATCATTCATAAATTTTAAATCCAAATACATAAATTCAACAATTACTTAATACTTAATCAATTAACAATAATACCACATTCCTTTCACATTTCATCCATAATATCATCATCATTTAAAATGTAACCATTAATCACACAAACTTGTTGATTATCTTTAGGAACTTTCCTCTTGGAACATTGGGTTTCATAATTACCATCTTATCCACACTTAAAACACATAACCTTTTATGATGACTTCGGGAGTGAAAAACTACCATTCATTTCATTAACCAAACTCTTTATTTTTACCTTGTAGTCACTTTCTTTGTGTCATTATTTTCCATAGTCAAAACACATTCTTGTTCCTCTAAGTCATTCACATATGTGATTCTTTCCACATTATTTACATAAAGGAAAGTGGATAGTCTTTACTTTAAGGTCTCCATTACCCGAACTCTCTCCAAACTCCTTTTTTCTATTCTTCAGTGAGCCCAATAGTTGGTTAAAGTAAAAAAATTTAATCATTTTCCATGAAAACTAATTAGGCATGACCATGACATATTTCAGTCCAGTGACAATCGCACCTGACTGCACATCAAAAAATATTTCATCACATTCAGCATTAAACTAGTTCCTTCCAATTCATACCATTGACTAAAACCACAAGCATAGTGTGTGATTTTATTAATATAGAACAAAACCACATAGTTATGAAAATAATACATATAGAATATCTAAATCATGACACCTTAATTAATCTATGGAACCCTAGGTTAATCCTAGGTCATTCATAGACAACTTATATTTAAATTCTTTATAATGGTTCATGAAGAGTTTGTGAATTTCCAAAGAATATCCCTATGGAGTGTCAAACTAGGTGTGTAGAAAGGCTCATTGTCTTGTACCAGATTAACCTTACTCAACATTAGAACATCTAGTCATAGTTGTTACCTCTAGGTACATCTATTCTAAATCCACATCCACTTGTAGTATCCAGACATGGATGTATTTTTTAGAAACCACTCAATCTATCCTTTACCAAAATTATTGTAAATTTTCGTAAATGTTAACACATCCTTATACTTATCCTTAGAGAATTACCTAGACATATACTTAGAAATATACCTAGTACTCTCACTAAGGTTTTCTCATCCAACATTCCAATGGTTAACTATAACTTTTCTCTGATAACAATTATAGATACCCTCGCTTTATAAAAATTAACATTACATAAATTTTATGAAATACTTAAACATTATACAAACAGACACCCAAAGACTGTAGTTGGTATATTGCCTTTGGAAACATGGAAACATAAACACTGGTACGTATGTGAGATACATCATCTCCCACTAGGTTCTTCTAGACTCGAACTCTTCTTAGACATATCAAACATAGTATACATTATCATAACATGGGGAAATGAAACATAAAAGTGGTGAGCTAAAATTATCAATAAGCGTAAACAAGTGAGACATGTAAGCATAAAAATGATCATAAGGGTATGAGAATGTGATCATGAAAATTAAAGATTGTAACCTGAATATCAGTGATCATAACAGAGATCATGGAATAAACATTTATAGTTTATAAGATATGAATCATAATGAAATAGAGAAATAAACAATGAAAGCATAACATAGGAATAAAACACAGAATCGTGGAAAAAAATTAGCATATAATGATTTCCATAGTAGCCAAGGAATCAATTCCAAGAACATTTTTATGGAAAAAGTACTTTATTTAACCATGTAATCCCCATTCCGACCATGTATTACTGAACCGAGTGACCCTCATTTTAGCCCTGTATTGCTAAACTCAGTACACCTTATTGCATCCCTGTATTACTGAACTGTGAAAACCCTCATTCCAGCCCTATATTATTGAACCAAGTAAACCCTCATTCCATCCCTGTATTACAGAACTGAGTAACCCTCATTCTACGCATGTTTACTGAACCGAGTAAACCCTCATTCTAGCCCTATATTACTAAACTGAGTAAACCCTCATTCTGGCCATATATTATTGAACCGAGTAACCCTCGTTCCATCCCAATATTACTGAAATGAGTAACCCTCATTCTATCCGTCTATTACTAAACTGAGTAAACCCTCATTCCAGCCCTATCTTATCTAATGAGATATACAGATTTACCCAATGCATTGGAGGTAAATATAGGTCCCTCCCATCACATAATGAAATTATACTTACATTTTCCACAAGATCCTAAATGAACAAATCATAACCCATGAAATGAAATGGGTATCATAAAAATGTAAACATATCATAACCTGTGGAAAGATACAGGTTTCATAATCATTTCATCACAAACATAACCCATGAAAAAAGCGTGTTTGAAAATCATATAACTCATGATATAAAAATGAGTTTCATAACATCAGGACATCAAAACATAATAAATTTAAAGATATAATATGAATCTATACATTGAATAATTACCCATAAATGAATGATTAACACCAATGAATGTTATCTTAGATTGGAAATAATTTTGAAATTTATTTTAGAAACTCATCTTGAGGAAAATATCCTTTCTTTTTGGTAAAAGATTATTTTTATTACATAACAACTTCTGAAAAAACATTTCTTTGAAAATAAATTTGAAAACATATGAAGAAAGATTTTAAAAAAATAAAAAATATTTAAAATCCATTTTTACATGAGAATTATCTTCAAGTATCTTTTGAAAGTATTTTTGAAAACACGGTTTTTGAATATAATAGATTTCTGATTGAAGAGAGAGGTAGTCAAATATTACTAAAACATTATCTTAAGTACCAAAGAGTGGGAAATGGTACTAAAAATGAGGATATATTGAATAAAAATAGGAGAAGGAAAATCCTGAATATTTTTGAATTATCAATAATAATAATTCCTCCAAGTAATCACAAACATAAACAATCTCGAAAAAAATGAGGATATTTTCTCAATAAACTCTTATAACTTGGTGAATTGGGATCATAATCTCTATGTAAGAAAAAAAGGAAATTAAAAAAATATTAATATATCATGAAAAGAATTTTATTTATGATATAATATGTATAATGGAAGTATATACACCTAGAATAATATTTTAGGTGCATAACAAAACATGTGTCTCAAAGAAGGCAAATTGAGACAAAACTGTTTTATCAATTTGGTAACTTTTGAAAGTTAAAACCCATGAAATAAGGATCATAGAATGGATAGGTTAATACCAATAAATTTAAGTTAAAGATACCTAGAACAAAATAATGGATAGTACATAGACCACATGAAAGGAAGGAGTGGTGAAAATATCTTGTATCTCATAGAAATTAAAAGTGAGCTGAAATCCCCTTACCTTGTGTCTTGACTCTCTCCGTACTCGTACAAGATTACTGTATAATAAATAAAATTTTATTATAATTTTTTTATAGAATAATAATATTATATATATTACCATATAATGTTTTATTATTATCTTATATTACCCGCTTGTTAATGTTATTATGTTAAGGTTTCAATTCAGGTAATATTTACTTTGTTCATCGCATGTGTCTTAATTTATTAGATCATTGGTCCTTATAATTATATCATAATTAAAAAATGTAAAACATGATATAAATATAAGGTATATAAATTATATTTTTATTATAATAATCTTTATAATATATTAGTATGAAATGGAATACACTATTCATGGAGATGGTAAGCAGTATGTACGCATAAACATTGTTTCCGTTTTTATTGTCATATTGAAAGAAATTATGAAAATGAAATATGTATATATAATAATGTATATATATAATTATTTAAGTAGAATTAATTTATAATATATATCATATAAGTTCATTAAACACATTCTTCATACATTCCATGTGGTGTGTTAATGAATCACACCGCTTTGAGGGGGGCGGTAGTCCACACTTCCTCATACAAGATTATCGTATTAACACCAAATGAAAAATAATGATTTGTTTGTTGTAAAAGGAATAAATAATATTAAATAAATAGTTAATAAAATACATGAGATATATAAATATATTGCATATCATAATGTCCTCTATGATTTATGGTCATGGAGAAATGAACAATTATCGTTTTGTGAGGTAGTAGTTCACTGTACAGAGAAACAATATATTCAACATCCATTAGATAGAGTAGTGTGTAAGTGAAGGTCAGAAATATTTCATAAAAACATACTAGTATATTTAGGATAAAGGTTTTTTCACACAATAAGGTACTAAAGATATTGGAGTGTGTGTAGAAAGAAAATAAACTAAAGGATCTTGAGAGAAGATGTTACCTCTAAATCAGGTAACTACTTTTGGTTTATGCCAAAAGGATTCCTTAAGAATATTTCTGACCAAAGGGAGGCTTCAAGATCTAAGGGAGTATTTTTGGGAGTATACTTGGGAATATCATGGTTTAACTTAAAATTTTTAGGGGTTTTAGGAGTGTCTAGAGGTTGTGGCCCTTTATATGAAAGCAAATTGGCTCACTTGGAATTTTTATAAACAAGTTAGGAATGCAAATTTTATTACCTAACAAATATCATAAAAAACTATAAAAATAAATAATTTAAGGTTTATGGACTAAATATTCATATAAAATTGATGTTTTATAAGTTTATATTTCATTTAGCCCCTTAAATTTATGGTTTAGTCCCTAATTAAGCTTAATTTGGCCTTAATCACTATGATTAATTTTAATCAGTTTTACTTATCATTTTGGTCAAAAATTAACATGATGTTATTAAAATATTAATATTAGACTGAATAAAATGGTTTATATAATACTTTTTAAATTCAAATCACATAATCATAAAAATTAATATCAGCGCTAATCTGCTAGGCAGGACAAAATAACAGGGTTTTAATGTTGGAAAACGTTCAAAAGGTTGTTAAGATTTTATATTCAGTTTCAAAGTGAAATTGATTCTAATAAATTAAATTTTATTAATATATGAAATATTTATCTATGTTTACATTAAAAAATATTTAAAATATTATTTAACAATAAGAATTAATTATATAAAAATTCATTTTTTACTAAAAATTAATATTTTTTCACTATTAATCAAAAAAATTAAGTTTCTCAAAAAAATCCCAAAAATTACCCCTATGATAATTTCAAAGATATTAATTGAAAATTGATTTTTTACTTTATAAAATTAAATTTCTAAATTTTTCTATAATTAATATTAATATTAAAATCAGTCCATTGAAGAAATTTTTTTCTTAACAAAAAATGACTTTACCAAAAATATATAATATTACATTATCAATATGTTTTATTTATATAACATAATTATACAAAATATTTGGAAAGTATTTAATACTATTAATATAACTATGTTTAATTTTTAGGTAATAATTATCTAATTTAATTAATTATATATCTATGAAGATGTTTCATAGAAACTCAGTGTTGTATGCATCGTACACCAAGTTAGTGTTGCTTGTAGTACAAGCCAAGTTGGTATTGCATGTAGTGAAAGACACATTAGTATTTCATGCGAAAGGAATGTTTTACTTAGTGTTTTAATATATATATATATATATATTTATAGTTTCATGTGAAATGAAAAATATTGAAAAGATAAATTGATTTGAAAAAAATAATTCTCAAAATCTCAGGGTGTTACAGAGGGCTTCATCACATAAATTAGAAATTCATGAGATTTTTTCCTTATTACCAATACTTAAATAATTTAATCATCCCTTTGAGGAAATTCCCATGTGATTCTCCCCACATTTTTCACATGTGGGTGGCTAGAACTTTTTTCCTCATTTTTCATTTGACCCCCTCCTTGAAACTCCATTTTTCTCTTCTTATCTACATATCCATCGGACCATTATCCAAACTTCACATCTACTTTGAGAAAACATCATACCACTTCTTCATAACTCCCAATGTATTATATATCTAGATCATTTTTAGACGTGGTTTTAAACCAATAAAAAATATATTTATTTTCTTATCAGCATTGATAACCAAATATGAGGTGTATCTTAAAAGACTTTTTAAAATTTCCACATAATTCATGATATATTAAATATAATTTTACTTATTCTCAAGGAATTGTATCTCCATATTTATTCCAATATTTCTATATAAATAAATCTTAATAAATTACTTCATAAATTATTCCCACTCTATTTCTTACATATTATATTTCTGCTCTATATTCTTTATCAGCACCCACCAATGATTAGCCTCTATTTCTAAATGATAACTTGTTAGAGAAACCCATTCCTTCTTAAAATATTGGATCAGAAAAAGATATTTTCCATTGAGTTCACCCATGATTCCACAAAAAGTGTATTGGAATACTCACTAAACATTGGTGGTCATTTCTACACAAAGGAATCGATATCTAGCTACTCTTTCTTGGGTGAAAGTAGACATTCCACATGGATAATGTTATTGTTTACAGCCCAAGAAAACTGATTAATAATCACCATGATGTTTTGAACTCAAAATTACATTTCATTGGGAATTTATTCTCGAAAATCATTGAATTTTCCTTGACATGGGTTGTTGTTTTAGTTTCTCTTGGATACTACTATTTTCTAAATATAAATGCTTTGAAAAAAATATAGGATAATAAATGATGAAACAATTATTTATTCTCTAGAAAAATTGTTTCTAAATTAAAAAATTATGGGATCTATATGTTTATAATTTTTCTAAAATTATACTTCAAGGATCATGTAATTTAATTTTTTTTCTATATTAAAAATAAATAATTACTTTATCTATATATCCTTTAAAATGGGTTTTATAGAGTTTGTGATTAACCTAAGAATATACCCTCAGAGTTTCAAAATAATTATGTGACAAGACTTATTTATCATGCACTAGGTGATGATCTAGTTAATACCTAATAAAACCTTTTCAAGGATATTAACCCTAGGTACATCGATTCTGGATCCACAACCACTTGTAGTATCCAAACATGGATTTTATTTCTTGGAAACCACATGATCTTATACATTACAAAAACATTAAGAATATTACCTTAAAACATAAATTTATCCCTATGGGTTTCACAAACATTTTCTAATCCTAATACCAAAATTAACTAAACCACGCTCTAATAACAACTATAAAAACCAATATATTTCTTACATTACTAATACAAATTTTGTGATATAAATAACATAATTGTAATACATTATATGATCTAAAGGATTAGTATACTGGGAAAATTAGGATCATACATCTCCTATACATATTACAAAATTAACATTATTTCATTAATTCTTCTTTATCATCCTAGAATCTATCACATTTTCCTTATGATTTGTAGTCACCTAAGGATATACATGAAATAAATGGGTGTACAAAAATCCCAGTTAGATGAGGAAAAACATGGGAGGAATATAGGATATGAATTAATAATATGTGGGTGAGAATAATCATCATTATATATCATTTTCATAGTATCATAATCATAATAATTAGGGAAATATCTCATAAATTCAAGTAATTTGTCATATTCATAATAATGAAACATTATAACATAGTTTTTAAACACGACACATAGTTGTGAAAAATGATAACATCATGTTCTTTCATAACATATGTGCATAAATCATAACATAATAATTGTGAAAAAATATAGAATAATTTTCATATAGAATACACATAATCACATGAGATATATAATGTTACCCAATTAATTGGAGGGATATATGATTCATGGACCACCTGAAACATTATAATATTATCATAATCATGCATGAAACATAAAAAGAGAACATATAACAATCATAGTCATGAATTAAACACATGAAATGTAATGAGTTTTATAATGGTTTCATAAATAATAATTTATGGTATAATCTTTGGGATTCCAAAATTATTAATGGATATTACATTTTTGTAAAAAAAAGATAAATTTTCTTTGAATAAGAAATGACTCAATTAGAGTCGAAAAAATGTTTTATAAAATATATTCCTTTTTACAAAATCATTGTAATTTGATTTTAAATACTTTTGAAAAGGTAAAACAAATATATAATTATAAAAAAGGGAAAGAATTTTTAATTTTTTAAGGATAATCAAGTATCATCCATACTATGAGTATTGTGAAAGAGTAGATAACCCAAAAAGAAGGAGTTGGGTTTGAGAATCCCCTAACCTTAAAAAATGATTTATTTCATCAATTTTCCACCTCATGTATAATAAAATTAGGTTCATTAAAATATGGAACGAAAATTTAATTATTTTCATTTTTTCACTATTGATAAACTATAATCATTGTATCATGTTCATTAATTCTCTTTGTTAAAGGTGAAACTTTTTGAGATCATATTTTCCTTAAAATATCACATCTTGCTTCAATTTAATGATTTGAGTTATTTTAATTTATAAATTAATAAGATTAAATACATAAGATTTTATATATATTTATTTATATAGTTTATTATAATCATCCACAAAGGGGTTGATAATAAAAGAATTGGAAATATCCTTATTGGCGGTTAACCGGCCATTAATGGGGTATTGTCCGAAGAGGAGGTGTGAGATATTTACAATGTGATTATATAATAATGAAAATTTTTATAGGTTATTAAAATTATCATGTTCATGTTAATGTACTATTTATTTTTTAATAAGTTTTTTATTAGAAGGGAAAACGAGTATAGGGAATTAGAAAAGGAAAAACCAAATAAAAGACAAATGGCATTACTTCTTTTTTTGATGTTGTTTCTTTTATAGGACCCTTAAATTATTGAAAGATTAGAGTTTGATTACTCCAGAATGAAACTAATGATGATAAGGGTCATATAAGTTTGTTATTAGGTAGATATTTGGATTTCATAAGTTTAAGTGAAGAGGTTTTCCATGGTGAGGGAGAGGGGTATTTATACTAGAGGAGAGGGTTATTTTTAGAATAAAATATTGGATAAAATATAATATCCATGTTAAACCCTATAATATTAAAAAAAATTGACATAATAAAATATATTTTAATAAAATGACATGGTTTTAGTGCTTTAAAACACTTTATAATTCTACTTTATTAGTTTAATAGAATGGGAACGAGAAAAATGAAAAAAAAAATTATTTTAAAGGGACTCTTTTCTCTTTTAGACTTTGGAAAATAGTTTTTAGGTTTGGAAATTTAATTTCATCAATAATTTAATTTATTAAACATTTTTTATTAATCCTCATATTATTTAATGTATTAGTTCATTATTAAATCTTGAATGATTTCATTGAAAACATATCTATTATAAAAGTCTTATATTTGAACTATTCACAAAAAATTGACATATTTAAGAACGTTACCAAAAAATAACCATTAGAAAATTTCTATATTCTGATTATAAAAAATAAATTCATTTTGTCAAAAAAAATTTCTAACATATTTAAATTTAATTTTTTTATTATTAAAATTATGATTTTTAGGAAATAAATTGATTAAAAATATATTGAAAAATGATTATAATTTCTTTGAGTTTTTAATCTTTATATTTATTTTGTGGTATTAATGTATTTATATATGATTAAATTAACTAGTATAAATATTATTTATATTTCATTATATTATTTTGAGGTTAAATTACTATTCCAATGGCCAGGTTGCTATTACCAACGGTCAAGTTACTATTCCTAATGGTCACATTACTATTCCTATGATCACATTACTATTCTTATAGTCACATTAATATTCAAATGGTCATATTTCCTCCTATAAATACCTCTTCATTTCTTCATTCTTCATTTTCCGTGATCCATTTCAAGGTTCTATGTTATCCTTTGTTAAAATTTTGATTAGTTTAGTAATATTCTGTTTCTTTTCTATAGTGTTGTTCATAGGAGGGTTAATTCTAAAATATAGGGATGATCTAAATTGTACCATTCTACTTTTATTATTTTCTGTTTTCCCTGTTTTAATATTCATCATTTTTATGGGTTTGGTTATTAAATAATGTAATAGATCTATAATAATGATATAAAGTGTTGCAGGTTTCTCTACGTGTTTTATGTATATTAGAATATATAATATAATATAACACACATTTATTCAAAAAAAAATATAATTTATAAATTCTGGTTTTTTATATAGGTCCTGTCTATTAAGGAATAATTTTTCTTTTCCATAGATGAAATAAAGAAACTGAAATTGGTTAATACGAAGACATTCAATATAAATATATCTACTGAGTGTAATTCTTAGGTTGAAATAGTCATTCATCCTCTAGAAGACCCGAATAAACAAGAGTATATTACTCAACTTATGAGTATAAAATGAGTCATCTAGTCAACTTTATTTTATACAATCCAATTAATTTGATTTCATCACTCATTGATTATAAATAATTCCATCATACTAAATAAAAAATAACCCCTAGTTTAAGAAAATCATCCATGTTTATCTTAGGAAACTTATTAAACACATGTATAGGGAAACCAATAATATCAATTTCATAAAAAACCTCTCAGATCAAACATCATCAAGAGTGATAATGTCACATAAATGATTGAATATATAATTACCTAGATGCAATACAAGTAAGGGAAATGTACATTGGTGTTGCCTAAGAGGAAACCATATCACAAATGGGTGTACTTGACAGCTATTCTACCAAAATTTAAAAACACAAAATTCTCAATTTTAAATTTTTCTGAAGACTCGGAACATAATCTTATGAATTTTTCATCTTGGTTTAGCCTAATTATTGGAATAATAAAAAAAGAAATAGTGAATCTTAAATGTTTCTTATAATCTATTTTGGATCCTGCATTTATCCAGTATAACAATCTAGTAGACAGTTGAGGTGTTAGTTGAGAAGATATCTATTCTAAATTATTATTGTATTTAATCTTAATGTTGAGGAATTGATCATTTATGACGTCTCTAACTAAAAATATTTTCAAAATTAGTGTGTTAAAGGCTTCATTTCTTAGCGAAAGACCCTTACATATTTTTTATACATATAGATCCCATAATAATAGTTTTTTTATATTTGTGTGGAAAATATTTAGGATCATATAACAGTGTGTATACTTCAAAAGTACCATTTTTGGATTTTATAGTTTATAATAATAACACAATGGTTGGAAGATGCTATTTGGTCCACTAAAAAATCTCAATAGACACCATCATCATAAGTGAGAAAATTCATGAAGTTGAATACTACTATTTTCACTCTCAAACTAGCACCAATGATGATTCCAAATCTAAAAAAATATATGTTTAATATGAAACCTCTTTCTGAATAACAACAATAATTACCATTTCCAAATGAAAACATACAGGAAATGAATGAGGAGTAGGTTCCCCATAATTTTGAAACAATGTTAATTTCTTTAAGAATGAAAATGTACCAAGGTATTTCATTTCCACTATAGAGAAAAATATATTTACACTACTAGAGTTAATAAATCTAGAAAAGGTATGATTGAATGATCATCCTAACTACTTCCCTTATCACCGAATATTATGAAATGCTACCAAATATTATTTTCTCAAAGACTTTCTCAAGAAGACACTTGATGAAGGGTGAGTAACTCTATAGAATTCCTTAATTCAAGTAGTATGTGTTCTCTTCACTCTACCTTAGGGGGAGGGGGAGGAAGAATTGAAATAAATTCAAAATAGGAGCACATAAATGTTTTATAGTTGAATGCTCTGGAAATCATTCAACAATGCACCCAATCCCTACTATAGAATCTATGATAACATCTTTTAAACCATAAGAATATAGAACTTAATAAAATTATCATTTAAGGATAACAACATAGGATGTTGAATTCTCATGGGTACTCAAACCACACCATAGTCATCTGGATTTCATAGACCCATCTTTATGAGGATGGTCACTAACCCATCGAAAGGACATTCCCTGTGATGAGAAATTCTAGTATGGCTTTATCAACCTCATCCATCTAAAGAACATGTAAACTAATGATGGAGATTATTTTGAGATGAGTTGTTACACCAATTCTATATAGGGGGATATCAAGTAACATCAATACATAACCATGAAAAACCCAAGATTTATAATTTCATCCCTAATGAAATCATATATACAAAATAAATTAAGATGTAGGAACTTTAGGGAACCGAATGGGAGTACTAGCTTAATATTGAATCTTTTGGGTTATTCTAATCTAATCAGATTGGTGGATAAATTATTTTTATTGGAAATCATCTAATAAATAGTCGAGTGTGTGAATGTTGGTTCAATTCAACACACAAAACAAAATTCAACCAAACATTGATTAATAAATCAATGCATATTTATCATAATTTAATATGAATCCTAATCCATATTCATTAAAATTTAATATTATCAAGAAATATTATCCACAAGCTAAGAAATAGAATTTGTTAAATAATTTTTCAGTCTTTCTTTCATGAATTTCTATTCTTGGTTCCCTTCATCCCTCATAGGAAAATAATATGGTCCATATTAAATCTCTTTCAAGTCCTAAAATGTTTGAAACTGATGTGGGTTTTATTGAAACATATTGGGATGAGATTATACCAATCGAGTATCACACAATCATTTCCATAATTAAAATGGAGTTGGAAACTTCCATATAGGGTTACATTAGACCATTGTACATATTTAGAAATCATGACGATGTTAACATCCATGAATCCTTGGTGTATAATATCTATGGAATTGATATTATTTAAACAAATAATATTCTTCCTGTAGATATAAAAATAATGATCTAACCCTTTCCAACTTAATAATACATTTCTCTGATAAGGGAGTACCTAAACCCCTAAGAAACATCAGATTGAAGACCCAATTCTAGGACATAATGTCTATTTTTTATTTCATGGTATTTTTTCTGGAAACTATCTTAAATTAATTATTAGGAAAACCTTTTCTTCATATGCATGAAAAATTTCCCACAATTCATGAAATATTTTATTAATATATTAGTTAGAGAAATTTATAGAAACAATTACCCCTTTTACTCATGAAAATATCTATATATTTACAAATGATATTACAAATGGGAAGGAAAAAACCCTAGTTTTATGATGAAATAGAGATTACTACTTCAAATGGGTTATAAAATATGCTCATCTATCCCTGGAGTGAGTTGGAATGATGTTTCTTAATTCAAATGAAACACATTGATTTAATAAATATGGAGTTGGGAAATCATAGGGTTATGTAAGATAAAGGAAGGGATCCCCAAATTACCTTCTTTTCCTGTGATGGGAAAGTAAATTCTTCTATTGAATCACATTTATCAATAGAGGGGAATATTACTATGATTCCCATGTGTATTAATATTAATTATAATAATCTTTACTAGAATGAGATATTAACTAATATTTAGTCCACTTAACCAAGTATTTTTGATTAATTAAGAATTCACCATCATAAGGGAATGGAGTGATTGGACACTGTCACCTCCATTCACATAGTGTTAGTAGATTTTGATTACCTCTTTCCCACTTTTAGTGACTATAGTACCAACATATATGATAATTAATTTGAGAAATATCTTGATACTCAGGAAGAAAATAGACCCCATTACTAATGATAAATTTTGAGAATAATTTAGACATGCTCTGTTATCTTTTGAGCATGGAATCAAAATTTCACGATCCGTCCCCTAAGGGCCATGCTGTGATTACCCCAAGCCAACCTCCCATATGATAGGGGTTGGAGACTAGCACCGGAAAGGAATATCCCAAAAACAGGAAGTCATTTCTTTTAAAACTATACAAACACACAGACAAGAATGCAAAAATATGCAACCATGAAGTAAAATTTCTATCGTAAAAGTGTGTACTCAAAGTAAGGTGTCGAAATAAAAGCCCAACCGAAGAAATACAACTACAACTAAAAAACAGAAACAACTCCTATGATCGTCCAACAAGTATATTACTGGAAGGGTAGGTATAACTTGTACCAACAACTCTCCATGTCAGTCAGTCTCCTCTGTGTACTGCTTGGTCTTGGATCCCTCAAGTCTCACCCAAGCTTATCATCGTCTACAAAAGACACAATGAGGTGCGGGAAAAGCCCGTGCACAGGTGATTATAAAAATACCCATTAGGGACCCTGAGACCCCCCGAGGTCTCTCATAATTCCAAAAGGAAACCCAAAAAGCATGATCTCAATCACAAATCACAATTCAAAAGACACATCTCAAACCTGATATACTCGTCTCATCTATAATGAAACATAAGGCCATGAAATAAAACCATTTACAAGATTTAAAAAGAAGGATCAAGTGTAACTCAAGGATCTAGAGTACACACTTCATGAACTGGCCATCCCTGATGGCACCCATCTGAGAGATGTAACCCATCTGGTACAACTCAACCATTCCTAACAGAACGTCCTAAAGGATGTTCTCCATCGAGAACTTTCTGCTAGAACTGCCTCTAGTGCCTAGCTCTAGAGGTCTCACAGTCATAGTCTTTCACCTGATGAAATACCAAGGGAAACCAAGTGAAAAGGGCCACTCTTTGATATTGTGTCTTACGGTCAAGGGAACTCCAACTCCCCTGAAGGACCTATTCCCCATCGCTACTCGGAGATAGGGGAGTACTGCTCCATATGTGAGGACCCGCACCCTATCTAGTAGAGGAGTACAACTGTGGTAGTTTGTTTGATGTGGGGGACCCACGCCCTAGTATGTCAAGGGAGTATTGACCCCAGGCTAGAGGACCTGAATCCTGGCACGATAGTGGAGTACCGAATCTATATGTGAGGATCCGCACCCTTCCCGGTAGGAGAGTACAACTGTGGTAGTTTGTTCGTTATGGGGGACCTGCGCCCAAGTATGTTAGGGGAGTATTGACCCCAGGCTAGAATACCCACACCCTAGCATGGAAGGGGAGTACCAAATCTAATGTATCACTATATAAGGAGGACCCACATCCAGGGTTGATAGGGGAGTACCTATTCCTAACATAGAGGACACACACCCAACCCGATAGGGGAGTACCTGACTCTATGTGAGTTATGTATGGAAAACCCATGCCATGGTCTAATAGGGGAGTACCGAATCCAAAGATAGAAAAACCAATCAGAGGGAAATGGTCTTGCACTCATGGCGTGGGGAGTCCCATATCTATTGGAGGATAGGATTAGAGAAAACCCACACATTGAGTCATCAATGGAGAATCCATCTGTAACGACCCAAAGTTTAATTAATGGAAAATCCCTCTTGATCTAATTAAATGTCTCTTTATGTTTATATAAAATTTCAAATTCTTTGGATTTTTGATAAGAATTGTAACTGTTACTTTTATATCCATTAAACAGTGATCACATGATTAGTATAAATATGGGCTTTAACACATCCAATTTTACTTAGACAAAGGATGAGATGGCCTCATCCAGCAGAATTGTCTCATACGAAGCCCATTTGTCAGAGCTCGGAAAAGATGTGGAGTCTTTGGGATTCGCCCTTGACCAAGCCCAAGTTGAGCTTCATCATGTAAAGCTCGAACGTGACAGTCTACCGGAAAAGTGGAAGTTGATTGAAATTACTACTTGAGCAATGTTATTCGAGCCACCCCAAGAGTCTTTCACCATCGCACACCTTACCCTTAGGTCTTATGCGGCTATTTTAAGGGCTTATGAAACAAATAATTAGTACTATGTTCATGTACATTATTTTTTTATATAATAATGAATATAATTTCTATTCATTTTTGATACATTTTAAATAGTTTTTAAATTACAAATGATGTTTTTAGATATTATTTAATTAAGAAATATATTTTATTAAATTAAGGGATATTTGAATTAAATAATTTTTAAATAAAATAATAATAATAATATTAAATTAAATTTTATTAAATATAAAAGATCTTATAATTTTATGAATGCAATTAAATTTTTTTATTAAGGTTTGAAAGCCATTTCTGTCAAAACCTATGAATTTTCGATAAATGTCGGTTTTTATATTAAAAGTGAAAATTAACATATTTAGAAAATTATTTAGATAAAATAAATGTCATTTCTATAATCATGACGTCGAAATTATCCAATGGTGAATTTTTCATAATTTTCTGAGACAGTCAAATTTTTGGGTAAAAATTAAATACCGTTTAAATATATAATGTGTTTTATGACATCATAATGACCCAATAGTGATGTAATAAAATACTATAATCTTCATTTTTGGACAATATATGTTTTACCATTAAAATAATGTGATTTTGGGTTTTTTACTTACTTTTCAAAGAATTAATAAACCCCTCAAGACATATTCAACACCTTGCCTTTTTAAATTAATTTCCATGGGAGTGTGACTCACCACCACATAAGCAACCCTAATATTTTAAGAAGTTCAGACTTTGGCCTTATAAAATATTTTTTCCTCTTCCCTTTTCCAAAAACCATTGGCAAAAAACATAGGATGGTTTGTGGTTTGTATTATTTTAATATAAGGGGTCCCAAACCTAAATAATAAAGAATTCCCTCACCTTTCCTATATAAACCCACCCAAGATCCCACTCTCTCCTCACTCAAAGCCTTTTGAGTTCATCCAAACTCTTCCATACTCTCTCTAGAATCCTCCCAAGGTGCCCCAAGCTCCCAATAATCCTCTCACAAACCTCTCTCTAGCCTTTGGCAGCACACTTCCAAGTAAGGGTTTTTTCATCCTTCCTCATTTTTGTCAATTTTCTTTAAGTTGTATTACCATTTTAATTTCAATTATGAATGTTGGGGTATGGTTTCACACCTCCCCCATACTTCCCTATTATTGTTTGAATGATGGGATACCCCTTTTTCCCTCATTAAATTCCTCCCATGTACACCCGTTACTATGCCGAAATTCCGAAAGGAACTTCTCTCTCTTCTTTTACATTCAAGAAATAATTTTGTATCATGAATATAAATTCTGTTACAATTGTTGGGACATGTATATATATGACCTCCTTAATTTACATTACATTTAAATATGATGAGTAACCCCTTTCTCTCTCATCAACCATTTTTATGAATTCTTATGTCACGCCATTACGCTGCCGAAATCGCACTGATTTTCTAAGCCAATGCCATTGTGTAGTGGATACCATGCCCATTTCTCCATCAAGGGTATCCACCTTTATGCACCTTTAATTATTGATTAAAACGTTTCATGTATGAATTCCACATTCCTTTATCATGGAATAAATGATTATGTTTTATGAATCCATGTTTTATGATCCATGTGGCACACTTATGCATGAAATGAAATGTTTAAGAAGGGTGCGCCCTTATAGAGCTCCAATGCATTGGGTAAAGTATAGTATCATGATACGTCATGTGAAATTGGTGTTGACTCATGCTAATTCAAGTGCAATGAGGGTTTACTCGTGCTTTATGTGTAATGAGGATTTACTCATGCTCTATGTGCAATGAGCCTTGGCTCATGCTAATTCCATGTTAAGTGTTGATGCCACATTTCCATGTTATGATTATCATGCTTTATCATGCCTTTATGTTCATGTTTCTTTTATGCTCTATTGATATTCCTATTGTATAACATTTATTGTATTCCTCATGTTATTCCATGTGTACTCCCTTACTGGGCTTTATAGCTCATCCTTTTCTTATGCATGTCCTCATGATATCCCAAGCAATGATAAGTATGAGGGAATATAGTAGTCATGTAAAGGAAGTTTTCAATACAGATGTTGTATTTCATGTTTCAAGTTTTTATGTAATGATCCTAAGCCCCAAAGACATTAATCCTCTCTATGTTCTTGTTGTATCTAGTGAGGTTTTATGTAATAAATCATGTTTAAGTTTTTAATAAAAGCAGGGTTGTCATAGTTGGTATCAGAGGATAGGTTTAGTTTTTTTTTGGGATTAGTAAACCCTAGTAAATCCTTATATACAAGACTAATTATAATAAAAACATCCCTATGTTTTGGTAAGTACAGAGTATGTGGTTTATCAAACAAATACATCCATGTCTGGATATGAGCAGGTAGATGTGGCTCTGGCACAGTTGTATCCTAGGGGTAAAACCCGAAAACACCGCTTTGAGCTAGACTCGAATGGGAACTGGTGCACGACAACGGGCCTTGCTTCACTCTTGGTTACGACAATCCCGAGGGATATGTTTTGATAAATTCAAAATCTTAGTATGAACCCTTATTAACGGAATTAAAAAAATTCCCCTACAAATGTATGTTTGAAAGTAGATCATCAAAAGCCTAGATTAAAGCCTATAGACTCTTGAGTAAGGAAATAAAAGTTTATTTATAAGTCATAAACTTTTGTCTTTAGATTACCCTCTATGTGTTACCCCTAACTGTCATTTTATTCCATCCAATGGCCGATAATAGGATGACTCGAGCAAACAACCATTGTGAAGATCAGTGTGATGACTGTACTAATGAGATGCCCAATACAATGGGAGCAGGAATCGTGAACTTTGTCATGATTCTCTCTCAGCTCACTCATGTTTTGAATAGAAACACAGATCAAGAGGAAGGTTCAACCCCCCTAAGAAAGAACAAGTCACTATCGAGAGCTTCATGAGACAAAGGCCTCCTACTTTTAGTGGATCATCCGATCCCACGATCGCTGAACAATGGATCAAATCCATTGAAAAGATATTCTCTATCCTCCAATGTTCTGAACAAGAGAAGGTTCTCCTGGAGGCTTATCGTATGGAGGGTCAAGCTAATCAATGGTGGACATTGATCAAAAATACGAAGCTTGAGGAGGAGATCGAGGTGTTGGAATGGATGGATTTCCGGAAGATGTTTTTCGATAAATATTTTCCACACACCCTCCAGCTTAAGATGAAAAGGGACATCCTTTACCTCAAGCAAAAAGATGAAGAATCTGTTGGAGCGTATGAGGAAAACTTCACAAGGCTTGCACGATATGCTTCAGGCTTTGTCGTTACCCCCGAATGCAAGGTTGACCGCTTATTTGGTGGGATGAAGCCTAGCTTGTGAAAAGCATTAGCGATCCGTGACTTCGACAGCTATAAGGAAATTTTCCGATGTGCCCTCAAGGTTGAAATGGAGATCGGGGAATCACATGGGTATCATGGGGACAATAAGCATAAGGTGGACTTCAATGTTGGTGGTCCGATGGATAAATCCAATGGTGCTAAGAATATCCAGCACCCCACTTTCCAAAAGTGCAGAAAGAAGAACCATGGAAATTTCCTTAAGGGGACGAGAAAATGCTTTAGGTGTGGAAGAGAAGGGAACCAAAATGTTAACTATCAGCAAGAAAGACCCACGGTTGTGACAGAGGAGAGGAATGATCCGTTCGAACCTCAACGCGTTGTTCAATGCTAAAAATGCAAAGAAATGAGTCATTTTTCAAATCAGTGCCCTAATCCAAGGGTTTTCGGAGGCAACCAACAACTTTTAAGGCAGCAAGGAAGAGCATTTTTTATCACTTCTGCTGAAGTGAACCCCGACAACAAAGTGATGACAGGTATGCTAGTTATTAATTCAAGAACAGTGAACGTACTTTTTGATTTATGTTCTACGCATTCTTTTATATCTCGAAAGTTTTGTAGAACAATCCTGGCACCACCAAAAATCATGGAAGTGAAGATGTTGGTGAGTACGGAAAATGGATCAATCATTGCATCCCGTGAGTATAAGTCCTCCCCTGTTATAATTTGTTGATTGAATTTCTCGGCGAACCTCATCATACTCCCTCTGGTGGAATTTGACGTAATTCTTGGCATGGATTGGATTTCCTTATATAGAGCCAACATAAATTTTTGGGAGAGATAAATCACACTCTATATGGAGAATCGACTCCTGATTCTTTACAAGTGTCATGAGGAAGATGAATCTCTTTTAGCTCCATCATCTCCAGCATGGATATTACTGACCTATGAGCACACATATCTGGCTCACATGATTGAGTCCAAGGAAGAAACCATCCATGAATAAATGCCTATTGTGAGGGAATTCATGGAAGTGTTTCCCGAGGAGCTGCCTGGTCTTACTCCTAGAAGAGATATTGAGTTCTCAATTGAACTTATACCCGAGGCATTACCAATATCCAAGACACCATATAGAATGGCTGTTGTTGAGCTTGAAGAGCTGAAGAAAAAACTATAGGAGAATCTAGATAAAGGGTTTATACGCCCACGTGCTTCACCATTTGGTACAACAGTCCTCTTCGTCAAGAAAAGGGATGGGTCAATGTGACTTTGCATCGATTATTGTGAACTTAACAAAATCACGATAAAGAACAAGTATCATCTCCCAAGAATCGATGACTTGTTTGATCAGCTGCATGGATCACAATACTTCTCGAAGGTGGATTTGCGGTCGAAATATTGTCAAGTAAGGGTGAAGAAGGAAGATGTCCCCAAGACTGCTTTCCGTACAAGGTACGAGCACTATGAATTCATAGTAATGCCTTTCGAACTCACCAATGCTCCAAAAATATTCATAGACTTGATGAATAGAGTCTTTAGAGATTACCTTGAAAAATTCATGGTAGTCTTTATAGATGATATTCTAATATACTCCAAAACCAAGGAGGATCATGGGGAGCATTTAAAAATTTTACTAGAGACTTTGCGCAAGGAGAAGCCCTATGAAAAGTACAACAAGTGTGAGATATGGTTGAAGGAGGTCTCATTCTTGGGCCATATCATCACAGGAAATGGGATATATGTGGACCCCTCCAAAACAGATTCAATTGAGGGATGGCTGAGGCCAACATCGGTAATGGATGTCCATAGCTTCTTGGGGTTAGCTGGATATTATCGATGATTTGTGGGAAATTTCTCACGATTGTGCAACCCTCTTACCAAGATAACTCAAAAGGGAGTAAAGTTTTCTTAGAGTTATGAATGTGAAAAAAGCTTCAAGGAGTTAAAAAGGAGGCTTATCACTGCACCTGTGCTCACTTTACCCACAAGTGGGGAACTTTTTGTGGTATTCAGTGATGATTCAAAGAAGGGCTTAGGCTGTGTTCTGATGCAGAATGATAAAGTTATATTCTATGCCTCAAGGCAGTTGAAAATCCATGAGGGAAACTATCCAACGCATGATCTGGAGTTGGCAGCGGTGATCTTTACCTTGAAAATCTGGCGGAATTATCTCTATGGAGAGAAATGTGAGATATATACTAACCACAAGAGTCTTAAATATATATTCACATAGAAAGAGATTAATATGCACTAGAGAAGATGGATAGAGCTCATCAAGGATTATGACTATTCAATACATTACCACCCTGGGAAAGTGAACAAGGTGGCAGATGACCTAAGTAGAAAGGACCCAATAATTCTATCAATGATGAGAATTGAGAAGGATCCAATCTTCTTAGACTTGATGAAGATGGATGTGGGAATCATAAAGAAGGGAACATCATCAATCCTTTCACAAATGATAGCTCAACCATATATTTTGGAAAGGTTAAAGGATGGTCAAAAGGATGATGTAGGAATTCAGTAAAAAGTGGGAGCTATCAAAAAAGGGAAATCCTCAGAGTTTAATGTTAATGAAGAAAGAATTGTGCAGTTTGGGAAAAGACTATGTGTTCCATCAAGTTCGGAGCTGAAGAAGGAACTTTTGGATGATGCACATAGTTCAAATTTATTTATTAACCTAGGGAGCACAAAGATGTATCGAGATCTCTGAGAAAACTTTTGGTGGGATAATATTTAGAAGAAGATCGCTGAATATACATCAAAGTGTCTGGTGTGTCAGCAAGTGAAGGTAGAGAGGCAGAAGTCTAAGGGGATGATGCAACCATTGCCCATACTAGAATGGAAATGGGAGAACATCACCATGGACTTTGTCACTGGACTTCCAAGGACATACAAAGGCAACAATGCAATCTAGGTTGTTGTGGATCGTCTTACAAAGACTTCACACTTCATTTCTATTCGAGAGGATTTCTCTTTAGATCAACTGGAATAGATATATATCAGGTAAGTGGTAAGGTTTCATGGAGTACCACTATCTATTGTGTTTGACTAAGATCCAAGATTCACCTCTAAGTTTTGGAAGAGTCTTCAACATGCTCTGAATACTGAACTGAACTTCAGTACGACCTATCATCCTCAAACTGATGACCAATCTGAGCGGACTATCCAAACACTTCAGGATATGTTGATAGCGTGCTCAATGGACATTAAAGGAGGATGGGATCAACATCTTCCTCTGGTTGGGTTCTCTTATAATAACAGTTTCCACTCGATCATCCAAATGGTACCATATGAAGCCCTGTTTGGGAAAAGGTGAAGAACACCAGCATGTTGGGATGAGGCCGGTGAACGTAAGCTGCTTGGACCAGAAATGGTCGAAGAAATGGTGGAGAAGGTGAAAGCCATTCAGCAGCATATCAAGGTAGCCCAGAGTCGACAGAAGATTTATGCAGATAATCGTCGATGAGACCTTGAGTTTAAAGTTAGAGACATGGTGTTTCTATGCATATCTCCGTGGAAGAAGGTCATGAGGTTTGGAAGGAAAGGAAAGTTAAGTCCAAGGTACATCGGCCCCTTAGAGATTTTTGATCATGTCGGGGTTGTGGCCTATCGACTAGCACTTCCACCTGCCATGGCCAAAGTACATGATGTCTTTCATGTATCCCTCTTAAGGAAGTATATACTAGACCCTTTACATGTACTCTCTTCCAAGGTGGTACAATTGGAAGATGATCTTTCTTATGAGGAGAAACCAATGAAGATCTTAGATAGTAGAGAAAAAGTTCTACGAAATAAGACAATGCCCCTCATCAAGGTGTTGTGGAGAAACCACAAGTTTGAAGAAGCGACTTGGGAATCAGAGGATATGATGAAGCTGAGTTACCCACATTTGTTTTAGTGTGGGAAAAGGAAAATTTCGAGGGAAAAATTTATTAAGTGGGAATATTGTAACGACCCAAAGTTTCATTAATGGAAAATCCCTCTTGATCTAATTAAATGTCTCTTTATGTTTATATAAAATGTCAACTTCTTTGGTTTTATGATAAGAATTGTGACCGTTACTTTTATAGCCGTTGAACAGTGATCACATGATTAGTATAAATATAGGGATTTAACACATCCAATTTTACTTAGACAAAGTATGCGATGGCCTCATCCCGTAGAATTACCCCATACGAAGCCCATTTTTTGGAGCTTGGTAAAGAGGTGGTGTCTTTGGGCTTCGCCCTTGACCAAGCCCAAGCTGAGCTTCATCATTTCAAGCTCGAACGTGACTGTCTACGGGAAAAGTGGAAGTTGATTGAAATTACCACTCGAGCGATGTTATCCGAGCAACCCCAAGAGTTTGTCACCATCGCACACCTTACCCTTAGGTCTTATGCAGATGTTTTAAGTAGTTATGTAACAAATAAGTAGTACTATGTTCATGTACATTATTTTTTTATATATAATAATGAATATAATTTCTAGTCATTTTTGATACATTGTAAATAGTTTTTAAAGTAAAAATGGTGTTTTTATTTATTATTTAATTAAGAAATATATTTTATTAAATTAAGGGATTTTTGAATTAAATAATATTTTAATAAAATAATAATAATAATATTAAATTAATTTTTATTCAATATAAATGATCTTATAATTTTATGAATGCAATTAAATTTTTTTATTAAGGTTTGAAAGCCATTTCTGTCAAAACCTGTGAATTTTCGATAAATGTCGGTTTTTATTTTAAAAGTAAAAATTAAAATATTTAGAAAATTATTTAGATAAAATAAATTTCATTTCTGGAATCATGATGTCAAAATTATCCAACGGTGAATTTTTCATAATTTTCTGAGACAGTCAAATTTTTGGGTAAAAATTTAATACCGTTTAAATATATAATGTGTTTTATGACATCATAATGACCCAATAGTGATGTAATAAAATACTATAATCATTATGTTCGTCCAATATATGTTTTACCATTAAAATAATGTGATTTTGGGTTTGTTTGACTTACTTTTCAAAGAATTAATGAACCCCTCAAGACATATTCAACACCTTGCCCTTTTAAATTAATTTCCACGGGAGTGTGACTCACCTCCACATAAGCAACCCTAATATTTTAAGAATTTAGGACTTTGGCCATATAAAATATTGTTTTCCTCTTCCCTTTTCCAAAAACCATGGGCAAAAACCATGGGCTGGTTTGTGGTTTGGATTAATTTAATATAAGGGGTCCCAAACCTAAATAATAAAGAATTCCCTGAGCATTCCTATATAAACCTACCCAAGATCCCACTCCCTCCTCACTCAAAGCCTTTTGAGTTCATCCAAACTCCACCCTACTCTCTCTAGAATCCTTCCAAGGTTCCCCAAGCTCCCAATAAGCCTCTCACAAGCCTCTCTCTAGCGTTTGGAAGCACACTTCCAAGTAAGGGTTTTTTCTTCCTTTCTCATTTTTCTCAATTTTATTTAAGTTGTATTACCCTTTTAATTTCAATTATGAATGTTATGTTATGGTTTCACACCTCCCCCATACTGCCCTATTATTGTTTTAATGATGGGATACCCCTTTCTCTCTCATTAAATGCCTCCCACGTACACCCGTTACTATGCCGAAATTACGAAAGGAACTTCTCCCTCTTCTTTTACATTCAAGAAATAATTTTGTATCATGAATATAAATTCCATTAAAATTGTTGGTAAATGTATCTATATGAACTACTTACTTTCCATTACATGTAAATATAATGATTAAACCCTTTCTCTCTCATCAACAATTTTTATGAATTCTTGTGTCACACCGTTACGCTGCCGAAATTGCACCGATTTTCTAAGACAATGCCATTGTGTAGTGGATACCATAACCATTTCTCCATCAAGGGTATCAACCTTTATGCACCTTTACTTATTGATTACAAAGTTTCATGTATGAAGTCCACATTCCTTTATCGTGGAATAAATGATTATGTTTTATAAATCCATGTTTTATGATCCATGTGGCACACTTATGCATGAAATCAAATGTTTAAGAAGGGTGCACCCGTATAGCGCTCCAATGCATTGGGTAAAGTATAGTATCATGATACGTAATGTGCAATGAGTGTTGAATCATTCTAATTCAAGTGCAACGAGGGTTTACTCGTTCTTTATGTGAAATGAGGATTTACTCATGCTCTATGTGCAATGAGCCTTGGCTCATGCTAATTCCATGTTAAGTGTTGTTGCCACATTTCCATGTTATGATTATCATGATGAATCATGCCTTTATTTTCATGTTTATTTTATACTCTATTGATATGCCTATTGTCTAACATGTATTGTACTCCTCATGTTATTCCATGTGTACTCCCTTACTATGCTTTATAGCTCACCCTTTTCTTATGCATGTCCTCAGGTTATCCCATGCAATGCTAAGTACGAGGGAATGTAGTGGTCATGTAAAAGAAGTTTTCAATAAAGATGTTGTATTTAATGTTTCAAGTTTTTATGTAATGATTCTAATCCCCAAAGACATTAAACCTCTCTATCTTCTTTTTGAATCAAGTGATGTTTTATGTAATAAATCATGTTTAAGTTTGTAATAAAAGCAGGGTTGTCATACCATCCTAACTATCACTATAAGAAACACCCTAGTTATAATCATCTGGTCATTATCCATACCTCAAACACCACGAATTTACACAAGTAAGTAACCCGATAATCTGTCATTTCATAAGGGTTCCAACACAACAGATGATGCATCAATCAGACACTCTATCTGTAAGCTATATACATTTTAGTGATGAGGGTCTGGTTATATTCAATTACGATCCAACATGGGAAAAATACAACTTTCTATGAAAGTCACATTGTGTATCTCAAAGTACCATCTCACTCCCAGGATCCCAGTTCCATAGATGGTTCATCAAACAGACATCTGGTTCCCAAGATACGACCATTTAAGCATATATGGGCATGAGAGGGATCTGGATACGGTCCGACCCGGTCATACCAACCCAGAATGACATCACCTAGGCTGGCCTGACCTAGTCCCCTGCATCTCCGTGGCTTCAACCCACTACTCCCTTCAGCATGGCATGCAGCGACGTGCTACCTCCACCTAGATGACCGGCCACTGCCGACCACCGGTCTGACCACCACGACATCGAGCGACACCATTCTTCCACTACAGCTGGCAGTTTCTAGCTACTGCCCTCATCTACCAGTGCTAGTCACTGGAGCCTCTATGCCAGTTCCATGTTGGTGCTTCTTTTGTGGGCCATCTGGTGAGCCCCAGTGGTCTGTTCTTCCATCCCGACGGACCTATGGTCTTCTCAGGATGCTGCTGTCATTGCACGCCTCTCAGTTTCAAGGTTCCTTCATTTTGGAACAAGAAGACTCCAAATAACGCAAAGAAAAATTTGTAGCGGAGGGTTCAGGTGATGTTTGTTTAGCCCGTGCCCTCCGTGTTAGCATTATTACAAGTGGGGGTAATTTATACATCACATTAAAATAACAATAATCCCCATTCAAATCCCCTGTAATGACCACCCGCAAATTAAAGAAAGAGGAGAAGAAACATGGGAATTTATGGAATTAAGAGACAACCACTACCTTGAGATTCTTTGGAGATGTAGAGGTGGTGGAATAATATTCTGTGTTCGATGAAGCCACTGGCGTTCATCTATCCCAATTCTTTGCCACCCAAGCTTCCTTCTATGTCAGGGGAAGGAGCCACGTCACATCACCAGAGGTTCCTTGCTTGATGAAGTCCTGCCAAAAACTCTTACTTGAGTACCATTTAAATAGAGGGGGTAAAGGGTGAGTACCACACCAAGGAATTAATGAGGTTCATTAATTGACGTAATTAATGCACCAGGTTAATTGCATGGAGGGTGGTTATGCAACCAATGTGTAACAGAACATTTAATATCCCATATTAAATGTCTGACTACCTTCATGGTCCTTACCACCGCTGCTCAAGAAGTGGCAGTATAAAATAAAATAACAATTTTTTTATTTTATTAATTCTTAAAAGTTTCAAAGACTAACTCCTTCACCCGGCCTACTGAGGTCAATGTGAAGCCTCCCATAAGCGAATCGCGGTGCTGTGAGTTCAACAGTGCCCTCAGATTTCAATTCTGAGAACCAATTCAAAAGATATAAACTTCCACCCACACGTTTACTGAACGTACCTTAAAAAAAGTTCAAAAAAAAAATTAACAGTCACCCTCAAAGCATGCTGGTTGAAGTTAGGCTCTACTTTAGGGAAAAACACCCTCACAAGATTAATAGTGCTCTTTGACTTAAAATCCAAGTTAGCATTTAGGAGTTAAGGATTTTAAAATAAAAAAATTGTCACTTAATTATTTTATTTACGGCAAAAAAATAACTTGCCCTCGAAGCCCGCTCCGACCAATGTTAGTATCTGCCTAAAGAAAGAATACCCTAATGTTTTCAGTGATGGTCTCAGATTTTTAATCCAAGTCACCGTTCTTGAATTATAAGAATTTTAAAAATGAAATAATTTTATTTAATAATTTTATTTATAATTTTTCCATTTTCGGGGAATCTCACTGGAGGCCTGTGCTGACTAATTGTAAGTCGCACCTAGGGTAAACCCACCATCAAAAACACAACGGTCCCCTTAGATTTCTGATCTGGGAACTCATTTAAGAGTTATTACACTTTTTTAGGAAAACTACCCACGCATGCTATTTTAAGATTAACACTTTTTCGACAGATCATTCCAGGTACTCTAGGCCTCATAATCATGTACCGTCACATTTCAAGGTCGTGTAAAAATTTCATATAATTAAAAAAAATATGGAATTTTTGGGTCCTTACAATCTCCCCACCTTAGGGATTTACATCCCTGAAATCCAAAACAAAGGAAAATTAAAAAATTGGGGGTACTGGGCATGTAACCTCTCTCTCTCATGTTCTCTCTTAGTGGATCTCATGCTGCCACCAAACTCACACCAGAGGGATCAACCTTCCCTGAAGGACTCTCTCCTATCAATCCTCTATCTCCACCAGGAACTCTGTAAAAGTCACCCAATTTTCAAAGTCCAACTTTCCCTAGTCAATAACATTCAACGGATCATGCACATATCTCCTCAGCTACGACACATGGAAAACAATATGCACCTGTTGCATCTATGGGGGAAAAGATTGGCGGTATTCCACCTCACCAACATTGATGAGAATCTAGAAATGTTTGATGAACCTTAGAGATATCTTGATACCCCGGTTGAATCTCTACAATCCTCATCGGGATGAGACCCACAGGAAGACATGGTCTCCCTCCGTGAACTCTATGGTTATATGTCCGCTGTCAGTATAAGACTTCTGTCTGCTTTGTGTAGTCTTCATCCCTGGCCACCAGTACTGACGTCGGAGGTCCTGGTAAATCTTCTCCACACTAGGATGTACTGCCAAAGGAGATGTGTGGAACTCCCTCAAAACCTCCTCTTGTAGCATCACTGGTACCATGATGCATCCTTTAATAATGATTATGTGCTTCCCACCTTCAGAAAATCCTTTAGGTGCATGTCCTAAGGATATTTGAGCAGGTTGGGCATTGTAGTCTACACCCCCAAGTTGTGCCTCTTGAAATCGCTGAAGTTGTGGGGGAGTGACAATTATAGATTATAGGTAAGCTACTCCATCACTATCCATGAAGGGTTTCTATAATACAGCTAGGTGCTTTGTCACTTCACTCATCAGCTGCAAACTAGACCTTCGGTTGAGTGCATCTACCACCACGTCCCCCTTCTAAACTCTCAACTCTCAGAGATCTGCGGAATCCACTCAATATACAGTTATAGATATTGGTGTCGTCACTAGGTACAAGCCAATATATAAGTATGTCTCCCTGTGGGGAGTTAATTCTATTTTTTTTAAAAGATGTTTCCGCACTCTGCCACTACTGTTGGGAACTAAAAACTCAACACTCCTACTGCCACAAGGGTAAGGCTAGCCAAATCAAGAGTTATCGGCTGCACCATCCAATATATGAGTTTAACCCGTGCTGCATGGGTTTCCTTTTTCATCGACTAAGGAAGAACCCATTCCAACGCTATAGATATACCACAACCTTTTTTCATAAAACAGTCAATCTGAGCATAAACTGTGGATGAACATTCCATACCCAAACTAATGTCGTAAGGCCTCGATGCTACCACCAAGATCTTCCAACTGAAAATCTCACCTTAAGGGTCAGATCACAACGTCGGCATATGTGTGATTATCAACTCTCCTCAAAAAATTATCTCCAAACGTAAGGGTCAAGTAAAATTTTTACAGGAAACTCAAGGTCTTGAACAAGATTCATGACAAGAAGGAATGATTAGTAACTATGTCTATTAATATGGAAGCGTGTACTAGACACAAATAATACCTCAAATAACTCCTAGATCCCATGGGTCACACTCCTTGACCGCATGAAACTACTCATTTCTCCTTTCCTCCAACTCCCTAAGCCTGGTGGGGACCACATTGTGGTGGTGTCTGTAAGATGTAAAATTGTATACCACCTCCTGCTGCTATCCTAGATCCTCTTCCATGACTGCTACCCTACACATTCATTTATCCTTATCAGTTCATCTTCTTGAAACGTTTTTACACATCTATGTCTCCAAGACTAACGTTGGTTTCCTTCTTTCCCACTACTGACACTCACTGGTTGTATCTACTCAGACATAGAATTTTCAACCAAAAAGGTTCTCTCTATCACCCTAACATAAGTAGGAATGCATAGAGGGATATTTCTAGATCAGATGTCCCTAAACACATCTCAATCGGAGGTCTGAGCCCTATATCACTGTTCGTATCGTATTCATCGAGTACCTAGAATGGTCGGTATGCCTCGATGAATACTTAGCTACCGACATGTCATCCTACTGAACCTGTAGAAGATCATGGGAACACATACCCCTTATCTTTTTGTGGTAAGAGAAACCCTTATCTGGGGAAGGTTATCAAGATCTATCCATGTAAAAACTAACCTCATCATACAATAGGGGTAATCTAAACCTTGATATCACCCTAATGAGCCACATTGAATGCTCACTATTAGGACCACCATTTGATCTAATGGTGCCCTGACTAGATGAAAACTCAGTCACCACCTCAAGACAGTCCTTAGCCGCCTCTGAGTCAGGCTCACCTGGGAACCTGAGGGGTATCTGTCACTGAAACTTGTGTAAGGCACTAAGCCTATAACTGTCCTCTACAGGTAGTGCCAGTAGTAACTGTTGACCAACGGGAAGTGGTATCGCTGGGAAACTGCTCGAAGGCACCTATCATGGGAAATATTCCATGTACTGAAGCCTTATCACAATGTGGACCATCCTCATGGTCACACATTGGAATCCTGGCCGACTGTTTGTGTGGAGTAATCTTTAAAGAGAATCTAGATAAACCACGATCAAGAAGTTATAACTAGTGAGCTGAATCAAAAGATATCAAAATAAATACATTTCAAAAACCAACTAATTCAGTGTTTTCATTCACTAATTCAGAAATAAGAATTCGGGGTCCTAGATTATGGATACGTCAGCCACCACACCAACACTGGACTCCTCAAACTGAAAACCATACTCAAAACACTTAACAATATTTCTCCATTTGAAAGATCAGAGTCCAAGTTCATCGGTAGAACTGACTCCTCTGATACCTCTTTTTCATGACCCGTCCCCCAGGGCCCATTCCATGACTACTCCAAGAATGCTTTCCATAGGCCAGGGGTCGGTGACTATCACAGGAAAGGCATATCCCTAAAATGGGAAGGTAGTGCCTTTTCACCAATACAAAAACATAGACTAGCACACAACAAGATGAAACCACGAAGTAAAACAACTGTAGTAAAAGTATGTACTAAAAGGAATGGGCTGGAATATAAGACTAATTGAAAAAATACAACTACAATTGAAAAATAGAAACATCTCCTATGATTGTCCACCAAGGATACGACCTAAAGGGTAGGTATAACTCATCTCCATATCTCTCCATGTCAGCTAGTCTCCTCTGTGTACCGCTTGGTCCTAGCTCCCTCATGTCTCAGTCAAGCTTCTTGTCATCTGCACAGGACAGAATGATGTGAGAGAAAAGGCAATGTAGGGGTGAGTATAACAATACCAACTAGGGATTATAAGACCCCTGAAGGTCTCTTAGAATTCCAAAAGGAAAACCACAAATCATGATCTCAATCATAAATCACAAAGAAAAATACACAGCTCAAACCAGATATACTCATCTCGTCCACAAAAAAACATAAGGTCCCGACCTCAATACATTTCCAAGATTTCCAAAGAAGTCTCAAGTGTAACTCAAGGATCAAGAGTACATGCACCATGAACTGTCCATCCATGTTGGAACTTGTTTGAGAGATGTACCCCATCTGGTAGAACTCAACCATTTCTAATAGAATGTTAGAAAGGATGTGCTCCATCAGGAACATTCTACTAGAACTTCATATAGTGCCCGACACTATAGGTCTGTTAGTCATAGTCTTGCACCTGAGACAGGACCAAGGTAAACTAAATGAAGAGGCCCACTCCTCAATGATATTTCCTATAGTCGAGGGAGCTCCAAATCCCCCGAAGGACCCGCTCCCCATCGCTACTCGGACACGGGGGAGTACTACTCTATATGTGATTACCCGCACCCTACCTGGCAGGGGAGTAAAAATCTGGTAGTTTTTTTACCATGGGGGACCCACGACCTAGTATTTAAGGGGATTACAGACCCTGAGCTATGGGAACCACACCCTGGCATGACAGGGGAGTACTGACTTTATATATGAGGACACACACCCTACTTGATAGGGGAGTAAAACTCTGATAGTTTGTTCGCTGTGGGGGACCCACTCGCTAGTACGTCATGAAAGTACATACCCCAGGCTAGAGGACCCACAAACTATAATGAAATGAGGGTACCAACTCTTCTGTAGCACTGCATAAGGAGGACTCACTCCTTGGGTTGACAGGGGAGTACATATTCCTAACATAGAGGACACACACCATACCCGGTAGGGGAGTACCTAACTCTATCTGAGTTATGTATGGAGAACCCGTGCCCTAGTACAATATGGGAGTACTGACTCCAAATATTGGAAAACCAATAAGAGTGAAATTAACCCACAATCCTGATGTGGGGAGTCCCGTCTCTACCAAATTAGAGGAATAAATAATACTCACGCCTTGAGTCGTCAAGGGAGTAGCCATTCTAACTCTCAGTACAAGAAACACCTTGGTTCTCCTCCTCTGATTATCGACCATACCTAAACCACAAAAAATTTCAAAAAGAAAGTAACTTGATGATCCATCATTTCATAAGGGTTCCTACACAACAGATGACACATCAATTAGACACCCAGGCTGTAAGATATATGCATTTTAGTGGCGAGGGCCCAGTAGGATTCGAGTACGATCCAACCCAGCAAAAAGCCAAATTTCTCTGAAAGTCATGTGGAGTATCACAAAGGACCATCCCACTCCTAGAATACCGGTTCTATATATGGTTTGTCAAACGGATGTTAGGTTCGCAAGATATAGCCTTTTAAGCATATCTGGGCCCGAGAGGGGTCTGGGTCCAGTCTGACCCAACCCGATCCAGTCCCCTGCATCACCGTAGCACCCTTCAGTGCGGTGCACGACAGTGCACCGCCTCCACCTCTGTAGACAAATGATGATATCCACCTATCTATACACTACGGCACCGAGCGGCTCCGCTCTTCCACCGCGACCGGTGGTTGCCGGCTGCCACCCTCATCCACCAGTGCCACCTCGCTGGTGCTGCGCCGATGCTTCTTTTGCGGGCCACCGAGTGAGCCATGGTGGTATGTTCTTACTTGAAAACACACCTATGGTCCTCTAGGTATGCTTACATCATTGCGTGCCTCTTGATTTCAGGGTCCCATCATGTAAGAACAACCTGCCTCTGAAGAACGCAAAGAAAAACAAGAACCGGAGGGTCCAGGCATGGCTTGTTTGGTTCGCGCCCTCTGCATTAGCATTATAAAAGGTCAGGGTAATTTATAAATCACATTAAAATAATGATAAACCCCATTTAAATATTCCTCAATGACCACCCAAAAATTCAATAATGAGGGGATAAAATGTAGGAATTTCTAGAATTAAAAGGCAACCCTTACCTAGAGATTCTTTGGAGACATAGTGGTGGTGGAAGAAGATTTCATGTTCGATGTTTCCACTGATGTTCCTTGATCCCATTTCATTTCCACCTGAGATTCCTTCTCTATCAGTGGAAGGAGTCGTGTCACTTCTCTAGAGGTTCCTCGTTTGATGAAGCCATGCCAAAAACTCTACCTCGAGCCCCATTTAAATAGAGGGGGGAAAGGGTGAGTAACAGACTGAAGAATTAATGAGGTTCATTAATTAACATAATTAATGTGCCACATTAATTGTATGAGGGGTGGTTATGAAACCAAAGTGTAACCAAACATTTAATATCTCATATTAAATGTTTGACTACCACCGTGGTCCCTGCCACCACCGCTCAAGAAGTGATTGGATAAAATAAAATAATTTTTTTGTTATTTTTGTTATTCTTAAAAGTTGAAATAACTAACTTTTTCAACTGACCTACTACGGTCAATGTAAAGCCTCCCTTAAGTGAATCCTGACACTGTGAGTTCAATGGTGCCCTTTGATTTCAATTCGGAGCACCAGTTCAAAAGATAGAAATTTTCTCCCTCACGTTTATTGAATATATCTTAAAGAATGTTAAAAAATATTATAGTCACCCTCGACCCGTGGCGATCGAGGTTAGACCCTATATAAGGGAAAAACACCATCAGGAGCTTAACGATACTCTTGGATTTCTAATGTGAGTTACCATTTAAAAGTTACTGATTTTACAATAAAATAATTGCCACTTAATTATTTTATTTACGGCCAAATAATAACTTCCACTGATGGCCCACACCGGCCAATATTAGTATCTTACTAAGAAAAGCATACCCTTATGAGTTCAGTGGTGGTCTTAGATTATTAATCTGAGTGACCATTCAAGAGTTATAATTATTTGAAAAATAAAACAATTTTAATTAATTATTTTATTTATGGTTATTCCATTTTTAAGTTTTCTCACTAGAGGCATGTGTCGACTAATCTTAAGTGATTCCTTGGGTAAACCTACCATCTAGAACGCAACAGTGCCCTCAGATTTCTAATCTAGGAACCTGTTTAAGAATTATTCATTTTTTTCATGAAAACTACTCACACACACTATTTTAAGCTTAAGACTTTTTCGACGGATCATTCCGGGCACTCCGGGCCTTGGAATAATGTTCCTTCAGATTTCACAGTCTTATAAAAATTCCATATAATTAAAAAAATATACAAAATTTCTGGGACATTACAAAAAACCATTGTTAATGTGTTAAAATAGGTGAACTTAGTTACTATGGAAGACACATGACTGACATTGATTAGTGTAACCATGAATCCCATGGAGTAAGAGAAATAAGTTGACTTTAATAAAAAAACTACTTTGTGTTTTCAAGGAATTATAGAGATATTATAGGACTAAACCCTCTTTTAGTCGTCCATAATTTGGTCCTACTAAATAAACATCATGGTTAAAAATAGGTGGTAAGAAAGTTTCATATGAACCATGATTCCAATATAGAATTTGAGGCATAAAAATTGTTCAATAAAAATTTCATTCAAAAAGTTCAATACTCCAAATAGTTTTCTAGAATTAATCATATTAATAAAAACAACCAGAAGATTATGTACTATATAAATTTGAGGGAATTAAACTATTACTATCTAAAATATGACTTCCCTATTCCAATAACATAATTATCAATTTATGAAAATACATGTTTTAGAGAACTATAATTTATGGTTGGTTTCTATTGATACAATCAAATTTAGATGGTCCCTTAAGGTAAAGAGTTAATAATATTTTGAGAAACCCAAAAATTGTATTTATATCGGTTTATGCCATTTTTCTAGAGGATTATTATGTCCACTTACAAGAATTACATGGAACACATATTTAAGTCTATTATTGGAAAGATGATGGAGTGTTTTGTGGAAGAACAGGTTTTCAAATCCTACCAATTTTGTGATCCATTCTAAAACCTTGGGGAAATATTCACCACAACATATCCTTAAGATGAACCTACTAAATTACACAAAAGGTTTAATTTTTGGGAAGATCCATAGTTTTTTGGTTCTTCATCAGGGAATAAAAGTTGATCTTGAAAAAACCCAGGTAATACATGATATTACCCCTATATAGAATCTTTATAATATGAGATGAATTCAAGGGATACATTCCTACATTAGGAATTTTATTTCTAAAAAAATGTAAACATTATAACATTTAAAAAGTTTATTAATAATAGAATAACCTCTTAGTGGGATTAATATTTATGGATTACGTCTAATAGTTTTAAGAAATATCTCTCAAACCTCTAGTTTTGATGATGACGATGAAGGTAAAACCTATTATCCTTAATATGACTGTAATAGAGTGATCAATTATTTATCAACATTACCATAGGATTGATGTAGGAAAAGAGAATACTCTTCCCTAAATTAGAAAAATAATGTGAAAAACTGAGAGATGATATACTAATATTGAGAAAAATTACCTGGAATGAATATTTTCAGTGCAAAAACTTCTCCATTATCTACAAAATCATGAGATCCACTTGACCACTCATACAGATTCACTTAAATACATCATTGTCTATCATATATTGACTAGATGTTTATAAAGAAGGTTGACCATCCTTCTGTAATTCAATATCCATTTTTCATTCCATAAATCGATCAAAGGTAAATCATTTACAAATTTATTTTTAGCACACCCCTTCATTGAAGAGTCACTCGTGGAAATGGAATTTCATGTATATGATGTTTTATCCACCCAGAAAGCTACCCAGATATAGAAAATTTATTTCAATATCACTTCAAAAATCCTAATTAAAAAAAGGATAGAGTATTTGAAACTCATCGTAGTTTTTTATGGATTGTTTTAAATTATCATAAAAAGGCACTCCTTTCCCAGCCATTCATCCTTTTAGATGGATGAAAAAATAATGAGGTAGAATTAGAATCCCTCTTTACAAGACTAGTGATATCCATACAGATATCAGTTATACAATTACACGTGAAAGGTGTCTTAGAGATTGTGATCAAATAGATAAATTAGAAGTGTAATTTCAGGAAGAAGGAGTTGATACCCTTTAATTATTATGTATGGTTGTTGATGGAAAAATTTCCCTATAAGGTATTGTTCTCTCATATTCCACATTCACACAATTCTCAATCAGATGCATAGGATAATTTGGACCCATCTCTCATGGACCAAAACCAAGATGATATAATCATCCACATATTCACTAAAGAGTGGTTTATCTATTTGTTAACAATGATATAGAAGAAATCAATGATCTTGATACCACTTTGTGCCATGATGAATCCTCATATAATTATTGGTTGGATGTATCCAATAATAGAATATAATATTAAGTCCAATCATTGATCCCTCTATCATGAAGATGTGAAAGAATAAATAGAATCATTAAATAATACTCTATTAAATATCCTTTATAAAAATATTTTAAAACTATAAATGTAATTATCGTAAAAGTCCCATAAATTCATAATGGTATCATGAAATCTCTACACATAATTCTATATAAGTGACTCAAAATTCATCAGTGTATTGAAAAGTGGGAGTCTTTCACATTGAAGTTCAACTAACTACACCCTAGAAAACTATTTTTAAATGTTTGACCATAGATAAATGATCTCAAATTAATTTAGATGAATTAAAATGACTTGATAAAAAGAGGTTTCAAGAATTACATAACCATAAAGTTTATTAAAATACTATCACAAGTTTTTAAGAATATTTTTTACCTTTTCTCATTCATCCAAGGAGAATTGGGGTTGGCCGTAAAGAAACTAATGATACCTGGATAAAATATCTCAAAATTTGGGACTAAAATGAAGGACCGTACATTATAAATAAGGTTTAATCAAATGGATCATACTTCCTAATCGCCGAGGATGAAGAGTGTATTTCACCTCCCACCAATGTGATATTTATTAAGATTTTTTTTTCAAATTTACATGGTGTTGTTATGTCCTTGTTACCTGATTATAAATTTCATGTCACATAGTCTTTATATCATGACCATAAAACGTATTGTATATAAATTCATCACCATTTTACATTAATTTATATGGTATAAAGTACATATAAAAATAGTATAAAATTCATGGAACAATGATCTACCCCATATGAACTTAAACTATATGGAATAGTCTTTTTATATGATCAGATCCCCTTATATATAATCCTAATCTTTGTTATAGTCCAAAGTGTATGGTCTCCTCCATGATATTAGGTATTCCTAACTGAAAAAATATATTGAAATTACATGATTCCCCTTTCTTTTGAATAATGTTCGACTACATTTCTATTCTTATAGGATACGTAGTGATATCCTCTATCCTAGCTAGAGATCTTAAAGTCATTCAAAACCAATTGTATAAGATTTTTATTGAAGTCATTATTTCTATATTGTCCTTGCACTAGGAAATCATAAAATGAAACTAATATTTCATATTCTAGGAATAAACAAAAATTTTATCCAAGAATTTGGGCCATTATCAATTGAAATTAGGTGTTTATACCTTAAACAAACACTAGGACAACCCATTTCCCTCACACATGAGCTAGATTTGTGTAAGGTTTTCACATCTTATAATTATGTGTGGATTGATTCTTATTCTCACAAGATGTATTGTAATGTCTAAATCACCTACCCCAAACACAAATAAAATATTTTATTTTTACCCCATCCTTTATTTCACCTTTGTGTTAGGAATCTTCCTTATTCAAATTAGGTTTTATTATTTCCACCCTAACTAAGGCAACCATTCATGCCATAATTGTTTCCTCTACATAGGAGCTACATTTTTAAAATACCACCTCATATCATAAATAAATTTAGATTTATTTTTGTTCTTATAGGATATATAGTGATATATAGATCAACTATCTTGGATCCAACCATAAATTCTTACTCTCCCCTCCATCCTAAAATATGGTCTTACCAATTAACATCCAGTTTTATTAAACTTACCATGTACTAGGATGAAAAATTTAGAGCATTGTGACCATTATCATAGGATATTCCAACTACATTTAAACATTAAAATTCTATTTAATATGACTTGTATATTGAGTATTTGAATTAACACAAAACTTTTATGGTTATTGTTAATGATTACATCTAAATCTAAGGGACCCCCTCAGCATGGGGACAATAAATTTTCTCTATATCCAATCCATATATAACCAACCATGGGTATGTCTCTATAACAATGGAATGATCCAATATCATTATATGACTTTTATAACATTATTAAATCACCTTTTATTCGAATATATTTAATAATTATCCATCATATTCCTTTTCAATGATATAGAAATGCACCAATCATTTGAATCTAGTTATCGGTCATCTTAATCTATTAATTATCATCCCATAATTCTCTAATTAAAATAAATTAGCCTATAATTCAAATTACCCATTAACCGTTATTCAATGATATTGAAATAATTTTAGTTGACAGACCTAAATTTGGTTTGTGATTCCACTCCCTTAAAGGTTTTTTATACGAATACAATGCTCACCATTTATATTGGGTAAATACTACCCTTATCTCTTTATGAATAACATCACTTTAGGTGAAAAAACTTTGAACTTAAACTAATAGTCATATTTTAGTCTAAGATTTATGAACCAAAACTATATTTATATATTTTAAAGTTTTATATACTAACTTTACTTTAATTCACATAGGATCGAATATTCTTCCATTGATATATATGAAATGACACCCTTTGGTCCATATGATATGACCCTAATTTGCCTACACATTTTATTCCATTAATTTTCTGATATTGGATTAATGATAATAAGTTCATGTTGGGTTACATATCCTATTTTATCAGACAAAAAACCTTACTTTGTTTAAAATCATATGACCCTATGATTCTTCTGTGCTTTATTCTAGGTTGTGTTACCTTAAAAATTAGCATTATTTGGTCCTTTTTGGGTGACATTAAAATCCAAACACCAAAAAAAGTTTCCAAAATAAAGAAACATTTCAATCATCATGTTAATAAACCAAAATGGTCACTGGAGTAAAAATCAAGTACCATCTTTCTAAGCCTCCTCTTTTATGTTTTAAGAAAAATGTTAGATAAAAAAACTAAAGAAAGTAATATTGTAGGGAATAAAATTTAGACATATAAAAAGTCAAGTTATTCTTTATATGTATAAGGCCCCATCCTTAAACCTTAATTAATCTTGATTTATTACTAGATTACACATTGAGTATCTTTTCAGGTTTAGAGTTTTAGAGAATTAGATCATAAAACTTGCATTACATTCCACATTTAAACAAAGTGGTTACATAAAAGATAGTATTCATTTTTCCCATTAACGGAAACATATTTAAAATAAAACATGGATTATTTTTTGAAACTTCCTTGACACTATCATCATATCATGTACCCTTCCCTTGACCTGTGAAAAACATTTCAAAAACATGGGATGAGCATAAAAAGCTCAGTAAGGGATATAAAAATATGGAAAGGAAACATGAGTACATGTATACATAAGAATGAAATAATACTTTACCCATAAAACATAAGCACTTAAACATAAATTATAAAATCATGAATAAATCATAGAAATCATAAGACATAAAGGTAACTTGAGGCATTCGTAACATTCTTATGTAGAGGGTAACCCTCTTGGTTACGTTTGGAATACCCATCACAGTATATTGCCTAAATCTCTTCGGAGAAACCTTATCGTTTCACTCCTTCGTGTTACCCAATGCATTGGAGAGCTATATCGGGCTCACCCGCAATTATTTTATCACGGAACCACCCATCTTCATAATAATTCCCAAGAACCTCAACATAATCGTATCACATAAAACATGCATAAAGGAAACATAACAATTCCACCTTTCAATCACAATATATCAATACAACACATTGATACAAAAACATTATGAAAACCATTTTCAGTACCAAAATAAAAGAAAAGTAAAACATGGTATTTATTTTTCCTTAAGAAAAAGGTATGGCTTGTAGAGGAAGCCGAAACTCAAATAATGGTCACGGCGGCGGAGAAGTCGTTGTCGCCGCATATGTACGACAAAAACATTCCCTTTTTTCATTTAGTAAACGATTCGTATAAAAAAGATTCCTTTTGAATAAACATAAAAGTCAAAGGGATTTATACACCATATAAAAGAAGGTTGTGTATAAAACAAAATATGCCTCAATGAAATGAGATTGAGACGAAGTCCCATACAAAGACGATATCCTTGGATTAAGGACAAATCAATTACATAATTATGTGTGACAAACTAATACACCAAATATAAGTGGATATTAAGTGTAAAACAATCATAGGTTATTCACACATATTCATAGAACGACATATTCAAGGAGTACAAGCTTATCCCAAAGAATCAAAATTGGGTTTAGAAGTTTCCTTGCAAAAATTTGACAGCCTAACGACGTCACTACAAAATTAAAAAAATGAGTTGATGAGAGACAAAAAGGGTATCTCATCACTTGGACATAAAATTTACGTCAATTAGGATATATAAGAACATATACCAATATAATAGTATGTGAATTAAAATACATAACAACATAAGTCTTTTAAAAAGATGATGGTGAAAGGTTCCCTTACCGACTTGGGTTACTTTCAAAACGTACACCCCATTGAAGAAGGGTCATACAATGAATATGTAAATACCCATAAATGAAATTATATTACACAAAGAGTATAATAATGGGAAGTACATACAACACTCAAAGAAAATGGTGGCAAATGTAGCATAAATCTCACGGGACTAAAAGTGAGATGAAAAATCCCTTACGAAAACTCGGCAGCCTAACGGCGCCACTTAAAACTTCCAAAAATGGATTGATGAGATCAAATAGGGTCTCTCATGATATTACAATAAAATTTACATAAATATGAATATAAAATAACATCCCCCATCATAATAAAGAGGAGCTTAAAAGATGTGACATAAAGGAGAGTACTTAAAAAGAAAGAGAGAGGTCAGATCTCTTACGAAAATTCGGCAGCCTAACGGCACCCCTAAAAACTTCCAAAATGGATTGGTGAGAAAAAATAGAGTATCTCATCATATGAACATAAAATGTACAGTATGATTAATATAAAATAACATCCCAATCATAATAAATATGATCTTAAAAGGAATGACATAAAAGAGTGTACTTAAAAAGAAAGAGAAAGGTAGGATCCCTTACCTTGGGTCCCACTACTACAAACACGGCCTTTATCAGCGCTAAAAATGGCCTTTATCAGCGCTAGAAAAGCGCTGATAAAGCCAGCGTAGATAAAGGGGTGGGGGTTCCCCTTTATCAGCGCTCCGAAAAGCGCTAATATAGGACCACTTTATCAGCGCTAAAAAAAAACGCTGATAAAAGTACCCCTTTATCAGCGCTTTTTTTTAGCGCTGATAAAGGGGTCCTATATCAGCGCTTCCTTTATCAGCGCTCTCGTTTTAGCACTGATAAAGGAACCTTTTATCAGCGCTTTTAAAAAAGCGCTGATAAAAGTTAAAAAAATTTAAAAATTTTTTAAAAATTTTAAAAAAATTTAAAAAAATTTAAAAAATTTTAAAAAAAATTAAAAAAATTAAAAAAATTTAAAAAAATTTAAAAAATACTGCCAATCGGGGGGGGGGGGGGGGTTTATAGCGCTTGAACCCCCCCCCCCCCCCCCTTTTACAGCGCTTTTTGGCCCCTATACAACACCCCACGCACCCCACACACCCCCCTCCACCCTTTAACATCGCTTGCTCCAATATTCCCCATGCGCGCACACCCCTGCCTCCACCAGGATTTGAACTTGAGACCTCCCCCCTGCGCGCCTAAGCCCTTACCACTACTCTATTTTGATTTGCTTTCCAATTCATGATATATCTATATATATATTTATATATTTATTTATATTTATTCGTATAATAATATATATTTATATTAATATATATATATATAGTTATATTATAATATATACAGTAATATTAATATATATATATATAGTGGTATTAATATATATCTATATCTATATATATATATAGTTATATTTATTCGTATAGTAATATATATTTATATTAATATATAGTTATATTAACATATATATAGTTATATTAACATATATATAGTTATATTAACATATATATAGTTATATTAACATATATATAGTTATATTAACATATATATAGTTATATTAATATATATATAGTTATATTAACATATATATAGTTATATGAATATATATTTATATAGTTATATTAATATATATATAGTGATATTAATATATATATTTATGGTGATATTAATATATTTATTTATAGTAATACTAATATATATATATGTAGTTATATTAATATATATATAGTTATTAGATTAATATATATATAGTTAGATTAATATATATATATAGTTAGATTAATATATAGGTATATAAATATTCATATAATGGTATTTTAAATAAAATGGATATTAGTTATTATTTAGATAAAGCTAATATATTTTATATGTAAATATGTTTAATTATTTATTTAAAAAATTTAATTTTTAGGTGCGAATATATAAAAAATATGTACATATAGTTATATATTTGATTATAAATAAAAGTTCATTATAAAAAAGGATGAAATTTAAAAGACATAATATCAATATGAATGTAATACCTTGGAATAAATTTAGTCCCCCCCAAGAAAAGCCAACAATACCCCCTTAAACGAGTTTGAAAATCCACAAAATGTTAAAAAATCTGGGTACCCCGACAAAAAACTTAGTTTTGGAGGCCTTCTGGGCCTCTTTTGGCCTCTAAAAACGCTTGACTCGGGTTCTCCCCAGTCATAGCGACGTATAGATCATCGCAGCCTTCGATTTGATATGTGGTAGAGCTCAAACGGACACCCGGATCAAAATTTATGGCTTTTTGAAGTTTGAGTTGCGTTTTCAACATATTTTGGATCTTTTTTTAATTTTTTTAAATTCTTTTAGTCCTAAAATTGTTATTAAATGACTATTAATCCATAATTATTATGAAAATATTAATTAAAAATATTTTTTTAAATTTTTTAAGAAGTCATTTTCACTAAATATCTTAAATATTAAGTATAATAAGTGTAAATGTACATTTATACTTATCTAAAATATATTTAAAAATTATATATTATATTTATATAACAATATAACTATATTTATATATTAATATATTTTTAATTTTTTTTAAAGCCGACCCTTTATCAGCGCTAAAAAATCGCTGATAAAGGCCCCCCTTTATCAGTGCTACTAAGCAAGCGCTGATAAAGGGGGGCGTTGCGAAAAACTGTTTTTGTGGTAGTGTCCGACTTGATTTGATCGTTCTTTAACGTCCTGAATAATAAAATTTAGTTAATTTATACTTGCTTAAGAACCATTTTAAAGTTCATTATTCCTTTTATATCACTTATTGCCATGTTATAAACATTATGTAATCATTTATGTTAATAATGTTTGTTTTGTCGATATTTGGTTCTTAAGTCGAAAGTGGACTTCTTACAATTACATGTTGTTCTTGTGGTCAAAGGTTCATTATATCCAGAATGATATTCATGATTTGGATATCATATATATTATATATATCCAGAATATATATGTATTAATAATATTACATAATCATTTAGAGGTAAGAAATGAAATGCACCGTTCATAGAGACGGTAAGCCATACGTACGCATGAACGCTACTTTCATTTCTATGTCATATTAATGGAATTAAAACTAAATGAGAGGTATGTATATTTTAATTCTATAATTATATTCATCATTTATATGTAACATACATCATATATAATAAATTTAAATACATCATTTATACATCCCACACATGGCATTAACGAATCAAATCACTTTGAGGGGGCGGTAGTCCGCACTTCCTAAAATGTAATTATCGTGTTTACCAACAATGGAAACCATAAAGGTATGCCAAAAAATAAAAATACAGAAGCTTAAGTAAAACATAAACATATTATCTATCATATATAAATATAGTGACATCTTAATGGCCACCTTTGAAGGTGTTATATGAGTGTTGAACAATCATCGTTTCGTGAGGCAGAAATTCGCCATCCACAGAAACAATATGTTCTTTAACCATTATATGTAGGTGTTTGTACGTTTAGCTCGAATTATTATTATAATAACATCCTATTATATTGATTATACTGTATTTGTTACAAAATAAATGATTAAAAGGAGTTTAGGGGTTGGAGAAGCAAAATAATACAAAAGGACTCAAGTGAAGACATTACCTTAAAATCGGGTAACTCCCTTTGGTTTGAGCTCAAAGGCTTCCTTGGGAATACTTATTCCCAAAGTGAGGCTTCTAAGAGTTATAGAGGTATGTGGAGAGACAAAATGGTCAGGGGTTGGCCGAGACAAAGGCTTTGGAAGTGTGGGTAAGGAGGTAGAGGTGGGGGCCTTTTATAAGAGGAGAGGAGGGGCACTCTTGGAAAGTAAAGAAATGTTACTTTATTTGAAAATTATTTTCAGATTTAAAAGTTCCCACATTGATATAATTTGAGGAAAAGGTGATAAGGTTTCTAAATACAACAATATAATAGGTTTTTGACATGTTTAGGTCATATATTTTACATTATCTTTTCATTTTATTTAAATCCTTTATTAATGAGGCAATCGCTGCATCATTATTATGTCATAAATAATTTTATTTATTTAATGACTAAAAATTATAAAAAACTATCATGATGTAGGAAAACTTTTTATCTTTCCAATGACTATTTATAGTCAAATATCTGACTTGTATAACCCCATGTAAAAATTGTTTTAGTAAAACAACTCATGTTTGTGTCATTTTTACTTTTACTTTAAATAAAAAGTTATTTATGTCATCTCCCAACCAAAGTGGCTCCATGGGGTCCCCAAGTTGACCCATGGATTTTATTGGTCGTACATGACATATAAAATAAGGGTAGGACATGTTTCAAGCTCATCTCATATTATTAAAAAATTATTTTTATCTTAAACTACACTAATTACCTCTAATCGCGATTAAAAACTTAAAAATTACTATTCACCAAAAAAATTATTTTAATCCCATTGAACCACATTTTACTTTATAATGACAACCATGTATGTCGGATTTTTGAAATTCAAAACAAAAAGGTGGAAAAATTTCATTTAAACGGAAAATCAGTTTTTATAAGTACCACTTAGTGGTTTAACTATTCATCAAAAATTGCAGTTTTTTAGAAAATTACCAAAAATTCACCCTAAGATATATTTGATATTCCGAATTAAAAAATGATGTTTATTTTACAAAATTAATAACATATAAGTTACATTAATTAATTTAATAATTAATTCCCGCTGTCAGAACAAATAGCCTGTTTTTATGAAACAATATATATCAAAAGATTGACACTAGTTTAAGTCAAATTTCAAAGTGAAATTAATTACAATGAACACTATTTGATTAAATGGTAAAAATATATTATAATTTCACTTTAAAACCAATTCAAAAGATAATATAATCATATAAATAAATTAGATTAAAAAGAGGTTTTGAATTAAAATACAACATTTTTCACTATTCAATAAAAAATGTACTTTTTCGGAAAAATACCAAAAATTTACACAAAGTAAATTTTGATGTCCCGATTCTAAAAAAGAATTTTATTTTGTCAAATATAACACATAAAATTGTCAAAAAGTGTATTTAAAAGAGGTTTGCCATCAAAAGGCGGTTAATCGACCTTTTAATGAATATTAGAATGGTTACGATTAAAATTGGATTCATTCGCATTTTTAATCCTCTAACATTTATTGTAAAGAGTAATTATATTTGAAAAAAATATATAATCATTTTGTAGTTAGTTCTTTTCATTCCCTCCATTACAACGGCAAGGCGTTAACTACCATTTAAAATAATATTATTTTATTATTAGAGTGCAACGTAAGATTCCCAAGAAACTCGTTGTTGCGTATTGGGTATCCCATCGAGCATAGTGTTCCCTTTAAAACATTATTTTTTTTCAAAAATAGGGATAAATATAAAAATTTTATATTCTTTATTTACCTGGGGTGTTACATCCTTCCCCCTTTTTGGGAATTGCATCCTCGCAATTTTTAAAATTGAGCTTGGAAACATCCTTGAAAGTCCCACACCGGAACAAGAGTCGGTAAAACAATCCCTTTAAAATAAAGAAAGATAAGTACAGAGGTCACCCGAGTTAACCCATTCTAGGATTCCATGTAGGAAAACATGGACATGGAGGTGAAAACATAGGGTCATGTTCTGATGGAGAGTGATAGAAAACATGTTTAGGAGAAATTTAACCACAAGAAAATCAAAAACTTGTGATGGGTTAAACGGTATTCGATTCCCCAGTAGGAAAAGTTAATAGACAACATTTTTATTTTAAGTTACATTTTTTATTGAGGAATTTATTCAAAAGGAAACATAATCACTTATCATGTTTACTTTCAACTTTTATAAGATTCCTTACACAAACTCATATTTTCTCCAAAAGACGAGTATTTAGGAAGACTTGTTCACATTAAGAGTACTATAATCATCTTCTAGAGAATCACCTAATCCACAAAAGATAACTATATAATTCCCATGTCTTTAGACTTTAACCAAAACGAAAACCAAAATGGTTAGTACAAGAACAGATAATCCATAAAAGGATAACCCTTTATAAAAAGAAAATCTATTCTTAATCTCCAAAATTTGTCCAACAAAACCCAAAGTTCAAGGAGGACCATTTGATAAAAAATTTGCCCATAAAATTCTTCAAAGTAAACCAAACTAATATTGAAACCCAAATATTTGAAGGATTTAGTCACATAGTCTTCCAAGGTACAAATTAACTTTTATCTCCAAATAACATCAGTTGCTCTTAAATTCTCATATTGAAAAGTAATTAACCTAATCACATATCATCGATGATAGGTTAATCATTTCCATAGATAACCCAAAATAAACTCACTCTTGATTCCTAAAATCATCTAACTAAAATGAATTAGTCAAACTAACCAGGGACTTCATGTAGTCCAGTGGTTGGCGATAAATACCAGTCGTACTTTGGTTGTGGGTTCGATTCCCGCAGCTTTGTCCGACGCGACAGGTTGTCACACGATCTGCGTGTTGTCCTTTTTCCAAAAATATATAATTCTTAAAACATTCCCCAAAACGAGATAAAATATTCAAAAATGATCATAACATATTTTAACCTCAAGTTTATCTCATTCTTTTCATTTTCCATCATAACATATAATAACCGATAATTACCTCAAAAGTAAGGATCATATAAACTCTAATGGCTACCTTTATAATTATTACCTGAACTTCCACATCGATTGGTCATCTTGTACATGATTCATTATATATCATACCAATGTTCAAGTGGTTGATCATGACTCCTTGATAGTTGGTTTAGAACCACCATGAGTTTCCTCATTTAATCCCCCATTTTATCTAGTATTTTAATTAGAGAACCACCATAGTTTCCTTCAAACCGGTTGTCTCTTTGGTGCCTGCTAGATCCATCCATTCACTAAAAATATAAATGTCAGCGTGAGTATATCAACAAAACCATCATATACTAATGAGGAAGGTAAACACTAAGATATACTTACTCATTCACTTTATCTAAAACTAGGACTCTTTCTGAAATCCTAACCATTATGGTAATTTCACTTATGCTTAAAGAATACCCTAACCTCTAAAGTTATCTAAATCGACCTATGATACCAACTATAAGGCCCCAGCCTTAAACCTTGCTTAATCTTGAGTTATTACAAGATTACACATTGAGGATCTTTTCAGGTTTAGAGTTTTAGATAATTAGATCATAAAACTTGCATTACATTTCACATTTAAACAAAGTGGTTACATAAAAGATAGTATTCATTTTTCCCATCAACGGAAACATATTTAAAATAAAACATGGATTATTTCTTGAAACTTCCTTGACACTATCCTCATATCATGTACCTTTCCCTTGACATGTGAAAAACATTTCAAAAACTTGGGATGAGCATAAAAAGCTCAGTAAGTGATATAAAAATATGGAAAGGAAACATGAGTACATGTATACATAAGAATGAAATCATACTTTACCCATAAAACATAAGCACTTGAACATACCTCATAAAATCATGAATAAATCATAGAAATCATAATACATAAAGGTAACTTGAGGCATTCATAACGTTCTTACGTAGGGAGTAACCCTCTTGGTTACGTTTGGAATACCCATCACAGTATATTGCCTAAATCTCTTCGGAGAAACCTTAACGTTTCACTCCTTCGTGTTACCCAATGAATTGGAGAGCTATATCGGGCTCACCCGCCCTTAGTTTATCATGGAACCACCCGTCTTCATAATAATTCCCAAGAACCTCAACATAATCGTATCACATAAAACATGCATAAAGGGAACATAACAATTCCACATTTCAATCAAAAGATATCAATACAACACATTGATATACAAAGATTATGAAAACCATTTTAAATACCAAAATAAAAGAAAAGTAAAACATGGTATTTATTTTTCCTTAAAAAAGTTATGGCTTGTAGAGGAAGCTGAAACTCAAATAATGGTCATAGCGGCGGAGAAGTCGTTGTCGCCGCATACGTACGACAAAAAAATTCCCTTTTGTCGTTTAGTAAACGCTTCATATAAAAAAGAGTCCTTTTGAATAAAAATAAAAGTCAAAGGGGTTTATACATAGTATAAAAGAAGGTTTTTTATAAAATAAAATATGACTCAATGAAATGAGATTGAGACGAAGTCCCATACAAAGACGGTATCCTTGGATTAAGGACAAATCAATTACATAATTATGTGTGACAAAATAATAAACCAAATATAAGTGGATATTAAGTGTAAAAAATTAGAGGTTATTCACACATATTCAAAGAACGACATATTCAAGGAGTACAAGCTTATCCCAAAGAATCAAAATTGGGTTAAGAAGTTTACTTTCAAAAATTTGACAGCCTAACGGCGTCACTACAAAATTCAGAAAATGAGTTGATGAGAGATAAAAAGGGTATCTCATCACTTGGACAAAAAATTTACATCAATTAGGATATATAAGAACATATACCAACATAGTAGTATGTGAATTAAAAGACATAACAAAAGAAGTCTTTTAAAAAGAGGAGGGTGAAAGGTTCCCTTACCAACATGGGTTACTTTCGAAACGTACACCCCATTGAAGAAGGGTCATACAATGAATATGTAAATACCCATAAATGAAATTATATTACACAAAGAGTATAATAATGGAAGTACATACACCACTCAAAGGAAATGGTGGCAAATGTAGCATAAATCTCACGGGACTAAAAGTGAGATGAAAAATCCCTTACGAAAACTCGGCAGCCTAACAACGCCACTTAAAAGTTCCAAAAATGGATTGATGAGATCAAATAGGGTCTCTCATGATATTACAATAAAATTTACATAAATAGGAATATAAAATAACATCCCCCATCATAATAAAGTGGAGCTTAAAATAAGTGACATAAAGGAGAGTACTTAAAAAAGAAAGAGAGAGGTTAGATCTCTTACGGAAATTCGGCAGCCTAACGGCGCCACTCAAAACTTCCAAAATGGATTGATGAGAAAAAACAGGGTCTCTCATCATATGAAAATAAAAATTACAGTAGGATTAATATAAAATAACATCCCAATAATAAGAAATATGAGCTTAAAAGGAATGACATAAAAGAGTGTACTTAAAAAGAAAGATAGAGGTAGGATCCCTTACCTCGGGTCCGACTTGACTCGATCGTTCTTTAACGTCCTGAATAATAAACTTTAGTTAATTTATACTTTCTTAAGAACCATTTTCAAGTTCATTATTCATTTTATATCACTTATTGACATGTTATAAACATTATGTAATCATTTAAGTTACTAATGTTTGTTTTGTCGATATTTGGTTCTTAAGTCGAAAGTGGACTTCTTACAATTACATGTTGTTCATGTGGTCAAAGGTTCATTATATCCAGAATGATATTCCTGATTTGGATATCATATATATCATATATATCCAGAATATACATGTATTTATAATATTACATAATCATTTAGAGGTAAGAAATGAAATGCACCGTTCAAGGAGACGGTAAGCCGTACGTACGCATGAACGCTACTTTCATTTCTATGTCATATTAATGGAATTAAAACTAAATGAGAGGTATGTATATTTTAATTACACAATTATATTAATCATTTATATGTAACATAAATCATATATAATAACTTTAAATACATCCTTTATACATTCCACATATGGCATTAATGAATCAAATCACTTTGAGGGGGCGGTTGTCCACACTTCCTAAAATGAAATTATCGTGTTTACCGAAAATGGAAACCATAAAGGTATGCCACAAAAGAAAAATACATAAGCATAAGTAAAACATAAACATATTATATATCATATATAAATATAGTGACATCTTAATAGCCACCATTGAAGGTTTTATATGAGTTTTGAACAATCATCATTTCGTGAGGCAGAAATTCGCCATCCACAGAAACAGTATGTTATTTAACCATTAGATGTAGGTGTGTGTAAGTGTAGCTCTAATTATTCTTATAATAACATACTAGTATATTTATTATACTGCAGTTGTTACAAAATAAATGAATAAAAAGAGTTTAGGGGGTTGGATAAGCAAAATAATACAAAAGGACTCAAGTGAAGACATTGCCTTAAAATCGGGTAACTCCCTTTGGTTTGAGCTCAATGGTTTCCTTGGGAAGACTTATTCCCAAAGTGAGGCTTCTAAGAGTTATAGAGGGATGTGGAGAGACAAAATAGGCTGGGGTTGGATGAGACAAAGGCTTTGGAAGTGTGGGTAAGGAGGTAGAGGTGGCGGCCTTTTATAATAGGAGAGGAGGGGTACTCTTGGAAAGTAAAGAAATGTTACTTTATTTGAAAATGAGTTTCGGATTTAAAAGGTCCCACATTGATATAATTAGAGTATAGGGTGATAAGGTTTCTAAATACACCAATACAATTGGTTTTGGACATGTGCAGGTCATATATTTGACATTATGTGATCATTTTATTTAAATCCTTTAATAACGAGGTAATCACTGCATCATTATGATGTCATAAATAATTTTATTTATTTAAAGTATAAAAATTATAAAAAAACTATCATGATGTAGGAAATCGTTTTATCTTTCCAATGACTATTTATATTCAAAAATCTGACTTGTATAACCCCATGTAAACATTGTTTTAGTAAAACAACTCATGTTTGTGTCATTTTTACTTTTACATTAAATAAAAAGTTATTTATGTAATTTCCCAACCAAAGTCGCTCCATGAGGTCCAAAAGTTGACTCATGCATTGTCTTGGTCGGCCATGACACATACAATAAGGGTAGGATATGTTTCAAGCTCATATCATATTATTAAAACTTTATTTTTACCTTAAACTACACTAATTACCTCTAATCGCGATTAAAAACTTAAAAGTTACTATTCACCAAAAAAATTATTTTAATCCCATTGAACCACATTTCACTTCCTAATGACAACCATGTATGTTGGATTTTTTAAATTCAAAACACAAAGGTGGCAAAATTTCATTTAAACGGAAAATTAGTTTTTATAAGTACCACTTAGTAGTTTCACTATTCATCAAAAATTGAAGTTTTTCATAAAATTACCAAAAATTTACCCTAAGATATATTTTATATTCCGAATTCAAAAATGATGTCTATTTTAAAAAATTAATAAAATATAAGTTACATTAATTAATTTAATAATTAATTCCCGCTGTCAGAACAAATATCGTGTTTTTATGAAACTATATATATCAAAAGATTGACACTGGTTTAAATCAAATTTCAAAGTGAAATTAATTTCAATGACCACTATTTGATTACATGGTAAAAATATATTCTAATTTAACTTTAAAACCAATTCAAAATATAATATAATCATATAAATAAATTAGATTAAAAAGAGGTTTTGAATTAAAATTCAACATTTTTTACTATTCAATAAAATTGAACTTTTTCAGAAAAATACCAAAAATTTACACAAAGTAAATTTTTATGTCCCGATTCTAAAGAATAATTTTATTTTGTCAAATATAACACATAAAATTGTCAAAAAGTGGATTTAAAAGAGGTTCTCCATCAAAAGGCGGTTAATCGACCTTTTAATGAATATCAGAATGTTTACGCTTAAAATTGGATTCATTCGCATTTTTAATCCTCTAACATTTATTGTAAAGAGTAAAAATACTTGAAAAACATATATAATCATTTTGTAGTTAGTTCTGTTCATTCCCTCCATTACAATGGATAGGCGTTAACTACCATTTAAAATAATATTATTTTATTATTAGAGTGCAACGTAAGATTCCCAAGAAACTCGTTGTTGCGTATTGGGTACACCATCGAGCATAGAATTCCCTTTACAACATTATTTTTTTCACAAATAGGGATAAATATAAAAATTTCATATTCTTTATTTAACTGGGGTGTTACATCCTTCCCCCCTTTTGGGAATTGCGTCCTCGCAATTTTTAAAATTGTCCTTGGAAACATCCTTGAAAGTCCCAATCAGAACAAGAGTCGGTAAAACAATCACTTTAAAATAAAGAAAGATAAGTACAGAGGTCACCCGAGTTAACCCATACTAGGATTCCATGTAGGAAAACATGTACATGGAGGAGAAAACATTGGGTCATGTTCTGATGGAGAGTGATAGAAAACATGTTTAGGAGAAAGTTAACCACAAGAAAATCACAAACTTGTGATGGGTTAAACGGTATTCGATTCCCCAGTAGGAAAAGATAATAGACAACATTTTTGTTTTAAGTTAATTTTTTATTAAGGAATTTATTCAAAAGGAAACATAATCACTTATCATGTTGACTTTCAACTTTTATTATATCCCTTACACAAACTCATATTTTCTCCAAAAGACGAGTATTTAGGAAGACTTGTTCACATTAAGAATACTATAATCAACTTCTAGAGAATCACCTAATCCACAAAAGAGAACTATATACTTCCCATGTCTTTAGACTTTAACCAACACCAAAACCCAAATGGTTAGTACAAGATCAGATAATCCAGAAAAGGTTAACCCTTTATAAAAAGAAAATCGATTCTAAATCTCCAAAATTTGTCCAACAAAACCCAAAGTTCAACGAGGACCATTTGATAAACAATTTGTCCATAAAATTATTCAAAGTAAACCAAACTAATATTGAAACCCAAATATTTGAAGGATTTAGTCACATAGTCTTCCAAGGTACAAATTAACTTTTATCTCCAAATAACATCAGTTGCTCTTAAATTCCCATATTGAAAAGTAATTAACCTAATCAAATATCCTCGATGATAGGTTAATAATTTCCATAGATAACCCAAAATAAAATTACTCTTGATTCATAAAATCATCTAACTAAAAAGAATTAGTCAAACTAACCAGGTACTTCATTTAGTCTAGTGGTAGGCGATAAATACCAGTCGCACTTTGGTTTTGGGTTCTATTCCGGCAGCTTTGTCTGACGCGACGGGTTGTCACACGGTGTGCGTGTTGTCCTTTTTACAAAACTATATAATTCTTAAAACAGTCCCCAAAACGAGATAAAATCTTCAAAAATGATCATAACATATTTTAACCTCAAGTTTATCTCATGCCTTTAATTTTCCATCATAACATATAATAACCCATAATTACCTCAAAAGTAAGGATCATATAAACTCTAATGGTTACCTTTATAATTATTACCTTAACTTCCACATCAATTGGTCATCTCGTACCTGATGCATTACAGATCATACCAAGGTTCAAGTGGTTGATCATGACTCCTTGATAGTTGGATTAGAACCACCACGAGTTTCCTCATTGAATCTCCCATTTTATCTAGTATCTTAATCAAAGAACCACCACAGTTTCCTTCAAACCTGTTGTCTCTTTGGTGCCTGCTAGATCCATCCATTCACTAAAAATAGAAATGTCAGTGTGAGTATATCAACAAAACCATCATGTACTAATGAAGAAGGTAAACACTAAGATATACTTACTCATTCACTTTATCTAAAACTAGGACTCTTTCTGCAATTCTAACCATTATATTAATGTCACTTATTCTTAGAGAAAAACCTAACCTCAAAAGATATCTAAACCGACCTCTGATACCAACTATAAGGCCCCAGCCTTAAACCTTACTTAACCTTGAGTTATTACAAGATTACACATTGAGGATCTTTTCAGGTTTAGAGTAATAGAGAATTAGATCATAAAACTTGCATTACATTGCACATTTAAACAAAGTGGTTACATAAAAGATAATATTCATTTTTACCATCAATGGAAACATATTTGAAATAAAACATGGATTCTTTCTTGACACTTCCTTGACACTACCATCCTATCATGTACCCTTCCCTTGACCTGTGAAAAACATTTCAAAAACGTGGGATGAGCATAAAAAGCTCAGTAAGGGATATAAAAATATGGAAAGGAAACATGAGTACATGTATACATAAGAATAAAATCATACTTTACCCATAAAACATAAGCACTTAAACATACCTCATAAAATTATGAATAAATCATAGAAATCATAAGACATAAAGGTAACTTGAGGCATTTATAAAATTCTTACGTAGGGAGTAACCCTCTTGGTTACATTTGGAATACCCATCACAGTATATTCCCTAAATCGCTTCGGAGAAACCTTAATGTTTCACTCCTTCATGTTACCCAATGCATTGGAGAGATATATCGGGCTCACCCACCTTTAGTTTATCATGGAACCACCCGTCTTCATAATAATTCCCAAGAAGCTCAACATAATCGTATCACATAAAACATGTATAAAGGAAACATAACAATTCCACCTTTCAATCACAAGATATCAATACAACACATTGATATAAAAAGATTATGAAAACCATTTTCAATACCAAAATAAAAGAAAAGTAAAACATGGTATTTATTTTTCCATAAAAAAGGTATGTCATGTAGAGGAATATGAAACTCAAATAATGGTCATGGCGGCGGAGAAGTCGTTGTCGCCGCATACGTACGACAAAAACATTCCCTTTTGTCATTTAGTAAACGCTTTGTATAAAAAAGATTCCTTTTGAATAAATGTGAAAGTCAAAGGGGTTTATACATCGTATAAAAGAAGGTTGTGTATAAAACAAAATATGCCTCAATGAAATGAGATTGAGATGAAGTCCTATACAAAGACAGTATCCTTGGATTAAGGACAAATCAATTACATAATTATGTGTGACAAACTAATACACCAAATATAAGTGGATATTAAGTGTAAAAAAATCAGATGTTATTCACACATATTCATATAACAACATATTCAAGGAGTACAAGATTATCCCAAAGAATCAAAATTGGGTTAAGAAGTTTCCTTGCAAAAATATGACAGCCTAACGACGTCACTACAAAATTCATAAAATGAGTTGATGAGAGATAAAAAGGGTATCTCATCACTTGGACATAAAATTTACATCAATTAGGATATATAAGAACATATACCAACATAATAGTATGTGAATTAAAATACATAACAAAAAGAAGTCTTTTAAAAAGAGGAGGGTGAAAGGTTCCCTTACCGACTTGGGTTACTTTCGAAACGTACATCCCATTGAAGAAGGGTCGTACAATGAATATGTAAATACCCATAAATGAAATTATATTACACATAGAGTATAATAATGGGAAGTACATACACCAATCAAAGGAAATGGTGGCAAATGTAGCATAAATCTCACGGGACTAAAAGTGAGATGAAAAATCCCTTACGAAAACTCGGTAGCCTAATGATGCCACTTAAAACTTCAAAAAATGGATTGATGAGATCAAATAGGGTCTCTCATGATATTACAATAAAATGTACAGAAATAGGAATATAAAATAACATCCCCCATAATAACACAGAGGAGCTTAAAAGAAGTTACATAAAGGAGAGTACTTAAAAAGAAAGAGAGAGGTTAGATCTATTACGAAAATTCGGCAGCCTAACGGCGCCACTCAAAACATCCAAAATGGATTGATGAGAAAAAATAGGGTCTCTCTTCATATTAACATAAAAATTACAGTAGGATTAATTTAAAATAACATCCCAATCATAAGAAATATGAGCTTAAAAGGAATGACATAAAAGAGTGTACTTAAAAAGAAAGAGAGAGGTAGGATCCCTTACCTCGGGTCCGACTTGACTCGATCATTCTTTAACGTCCTGAATAATAAACTTTAGTTAATTTCTACTTGATTAAGAACCCTTTTCAATTTCATTATTCCTTTTCTATCACTTATTTCCATGTTATAAACATTATGTAATCATTTAAGTTAATAATGTTTGTTTTGTCGATATTTGGTTCTTAAGTCGAAAGTGGACTTCTTACAATTACATGTTATTCATGTGGTCAAAGGTTCATTATATACAAAATGATATTAATTATTTGGATATCATATATATCATATGTATCCAGAATATACATGTATTTATAATATTACAAAATCATTTAGAGGTAAGAAATGAAATGCACCGTTCAAGGAGACGGTAAGCCATACGTACGCATGAACGCTACTTTCATTTCTATGTCATATTAGTGGAATTAAAACTAAATGAGAGGTATGTATATTTTAATTCCAGAATTATATTAATAATTTATATGTAAAATACATCATATATAATAAATTTAAATACATCCTTTATACATCCCACATATGGCATTAACGAATCAAATCACTTTGAGGGGGCGGTAGTCCGCACTTTCTAAAATGAAATTATCGTGTTTACCGACAATGGAAACCATAAAGGTATGCCACAAAAGAAAAATACAGAAGCTTAAGTAAAACATAAACATATTATCTATAATATATAAATATAGTGACATCTTAATGGCCACCTTTTAAGGTGTTATATGAGTGTTGAACAATCATCGTTTCGTGAGCCAGAAATTCGCCATCCACAGAAACAGTATGTTCTTTTACCATTAGATGTAGGTGTGTGTAAGTGTATCTCGAATTATTCTTTTAATAACATCCTAGTATATTGATGATACTGTATTTTTTACAAAATAAATGAATTAAAACAGTTTAGGGGGTTGGAGAATAAAAATAATACAAAAGGACTCAAGTGAAGACATTACCTTAAAATCGGGTAACTCCCTTTGGTTTGAGCTAAAAGGCTTCCTTGGGAAGAATTATTCCCAATGTTAGGATTATAAGAGTTATATAGGGACGTGGAGAGACAAAATGGGCTGGGGTTGACCGAGACAAAGGCTTTGGAAGTGTGGGTAAGGAGGTAGAGGTGGGGGCCTTTTATAAGAGGAGAGGAGGGGCACTTTTGGAAAGTAAAGAAATGTTACTTTATTTGAGAATGAGTTTCGGATTTAAAAGGTCCCACATTGATATAAATCTATTATAAGGTGATAAGGTTTAGAAATACACCAATACAATAGGTTTTGGACATGTTTAGGTCATATATTTTACATTATCTTTTCATTTTATTTAAATCCTTTATTAATGAGGTAATCGCTGCATCATTATGATGTCATAAATAATATTTTTTATTTAATGTATAAAAATTATAAAAAAACTATCATGATGTAGGAAATATTTCTATATTTCCAATGACTATTTATAGTTAAAAATATGACTTGTATAACCCCATGTAAATATTGTTTTAGTAAAACAACACATGTTTGTGTCATTTTTACTTTTACATTAAATAAAAAGTTATTTATGTCATTTACCAACCAAAGTGGATACATGGGGTCCCCAAGTTGACCCATGGATTTTCTTGGTCTTCCATGACACATCCAATAAGGGTAGGACATGTGTCAAGCTCATCTCATATTATTAAAACATTATTTTTACCTTAAACTACACTAATTACCTCTAATCGCGATTAAAAACATAAAAGTTACTATTCACCAAAAAAAATTATTTTAATCCCATTGAACCAAATTTTACTTCCTAATGACAACCATGTATGTCGAATTTTTGAAATTCAAAACACAAAGGTGGAAAAATTTCATTTAAACGGAAAATCAGTTTTTATAAGTACCACTTAGTGGTTTCACTATTCATCAAAAATTGAAGTTTTTCAGAAAATTACCAAAAAATCACCCTAAGATATATTTGATATTCTGAATTAAAAAATGATGTCTATTTTACAAAATTAATAACATATATGTTACATTAATTAATTTAATAATTAATTCCCGCTGTCAGAACAAATAGCGTGTTTTTATGAAACAATATATATCAAAAGATTGACAATAGTTTAAGTCAAATTTCAAAGTGAAATTAATTCCAATGACCACTATTTGATTAAATGGTAAAAATATATTCTAATTTAACTTTAAAACCAATTTAAAAGATAATCTAATCATATAAATAAATTATATTAAAAAGAGATTTTGAATTAAAATACAACATTTTTCACTATTCAATAAAAAATGAACTTTTTCGGAAAAATACCAAAAATTTACACAAAGTAAATTTTGATGTCCTGATTCTAAGGAAGAATTTTATTTTGTCAAATATAACACATAAAATTGTCAAAAAGTGGATTTAAAAGAGGTTCTCCATCAAAAGGCGGTTAATCGACCTTTTAATGTATATTAGAATGTTTACGCTTAAAATTGAATTCATTCGCATTTTTAATCCTCTAACATTTATTGTAAAGAGTAAATATATTTGACAAACATATATAATCATTTTTAGTTAGTTATGTTCATTCCCGCCATTACAACAGCTAGGCGTTAACTACCATTTAAAATATATTATTTTATTATTAGAGTGCAACGTAAGATTCCCAAGAAACTCGTTGTTGCGTATTGGGTATGCCATCGAGCATAAGGTTCCCTTTAAAACATTATTTTTTATCACAAATAGGGATAAATATAAAAATTTCATATTCTTTATTTACCTGGGGTGTTACAATATGTCTATGGATCAATGAGAATGTTAGATAATCTATCCATTCCTTAAAAATATTGGTTTAGATATTTTTTTGAAACACACAATAATGTGCTTTCAGAGTATATAAACCACTCCTAATCATCAAATCATGTAAAGAAAACTCCCTTCATGATTTTGATTATACCTAGTAATTAATGCTTTCATATCTAAATGGACTAACCTTTTCTTAAGAGGATGTAACATGTGAGACATATCAATCCATCCAATACCTATATGATATTTTATTACTTTGATAATTATTATTTTCAACAAATTAGGTGTTTTAAATAATTTTTTACAAGAAATAATCATCACTAAATATTCAGATGGACTTGATTAATTTGATAATTATTCTTTTTGAGTTTTCAAAAGTTATCAAAAATTGTTATTCAAAATAATAAAAATTACAGAAATTAACATTTTTTTAAAATTTAATAATTTTTTCATTCCATTAGAAAAACAATGAAGGAGAATCCATAATATTTTGTCTCTACTCGGTATTAAATAAAATGGGATTAGTAGTTTTGGTGACCCAACCATTCCATATATATATATTTCAAATTTTTGATGAATATTCAATACATCATACAATAATTCACACTCCATAAACATAAAGGTTTAGTTTATTTGGAGACTAGGTACATAATAAATTTTTTTCTTAAAAAATATTTAATATACCCCAACAGTTTCTTCTCACATAGTACCCTTTTTAGTCATATTCTACATAATATCTTTCTTCATAACTTGGTGAAATAGAAACATAAGAAATGTTGAACTCAAATACTCAAAAAGGGTAAACATGAGATATATCAATTGAATATCATAAGCAATCATAAAAAATCATAAGGGTATGAAAGATTGATAATAAATAATGAAATTCAAACCCAATTATTCATAGATCATAAATCATGATTCATGGCATGAAAAATTATCGTAACAAAATAAATGAGTTATAAGAGTGAAAACCATAATTAATTGATTATGAGTCATGTGAGAATATTATAAGCATAATAACATCTCACAAGAGTGTGGAATAATATTTATGAAGGGATTAAAGAGGACTTTATATCCTAAGGAAGAAGGAGGGGAAGATGTGAAATCAAAATTCATGGAGGTGTATAATGTTCAAGGTGGAGAAATCAAAAGGGTGTAAGGATTATTTCCATTTACCTAAACCAATGGAGATATGGTATATCAAAAAGACTAAGTATAAGGTGATCTATGGGAAACTAAAATACAATTACTAGAAATGGAATAAAAATCATTATATTCAAAATAGAAATCAAAGATCCAAATGTGGTGATGATAAGGAACAAGGGAATGAAAGTGGTATGATGGAAGCTCTAACTCAGAAGAATGGATACTATGTGGGTGTGGATGTTACTAATTATGATCCCAATACTGATATAGTTATCCTTGATAAGGATGTTCCAGCTATCCTGCAGAGTCTAGAAGGTTAAGAAGTTGTAAATAAAGAAAATCCTTGGGAGCTTATCATTCACTCCAAGGAATAAATGCCAGATGAGGATTTTATAATTAATGCTTCTCAAGAGGATTCTGACATGATGGACGATAGAATGAATCTATTGGATTCTAATAAGCATTAGTGTGTATAAATCAACAAGAAAATTTTAATTTTGACCAGGGGATTCAACAGAAGGAAGATAAACATGGAGGTGTTCATCCAAACATGGGAAAAGATGGACCATCATTTTGAAGACCTCATTAAGGATGATATATATATAATATTAACTTTACTTTTTGGAAATAATATATGGATAAGTTTTATAATAATCTTAATCTTTCTTTCTATGTTTTTTTGATTTCGTATGGTATCTAATGTTTTCTGATTTTAAATTGTGAGGTTTTCAACCTTTTTTATAAAAGTGAATTTAAAATAAAAAATATAATTTTCATCCAATCAATAAATGATCACTTCCAAGACTATCGTAACATAGTGTATAGAGTCCCATATTGGATTGGGTTCACTCCATATTCCCTTTTCATTCGTGGTGGAGAAATTCTCATATTGGATTGGTTTCATTGCCTATTCCTTTTAATATTATATCATGTGATATAAATATTTACCTAGTATGTTGGAGAGACACATAAATTTAGGACCACCTATTATATAATTAAAATCATACAAATGTGTTTCATACGATCATAAAAACATTCATCATTTTACTATATCTTAATTAACCCATGAGAAATAATTGGGTTTATGAATACACCCATAAAACAACATCATTATAAGACATAAATAGAAATAAAGTGGATTGTATCATAATATAATATCCCTAGTGAAGCATAAAAATCCTTAAAGGTTGTTGATGTAGATTATTTTTTATTCTAAAATCATTTAAAATAGTATTTGACAGTGAAGAGAAAACATTGCGTTCTTTTTGGTGACTTTTATAAACAAAAAAATATATAGAAAAATGGGGATACGATTTTCTATATAAAACCATGAAATTTTTTAAAGGAATATTATAAAAAAATAATGAATGTGATAGAGGGAAAATAATTTTATTTAGTAAAGGTTAAATTTTTTTTTCACATTTTTGTTATAAATAAAATATAACCCATATAAAAAATATTGTAATATCTAATTTAAAAACATCTATAAAGAAAGTAAAATATGGTTGAAAATTAATTTAAATAATAAATAGATTATATAAAAGAAATTTTTTGAATCATTTTAATGAATATGGACATCGAATAAAAATATTCCCAACCTAAAAGAATAAATAATTTCCTATTTTATTAAAAACATTATTTTGGTAGTTTTGGGTTCCAAAGAGGGAGGAAATAGAAAAAATACTTGAAAACAAAGAAATAACCAAATAGAGGAAAATATATGGGGTTTAAGAGATATATAGAGAATAAAATTTCTCAAATGTTGATTTAAATACGAAAAATACCAATTAAAATTGAGAATGAAATAAAAACCCTCAACTCAAGTCCTAGCTCGCTTTATATATGCATTAACATCCTATATAATAAATTTAATATCCTATATTTTCCCAGTTATGTTTCTCCTTTTATTTTTGGTTGCACCTATTTTAAATATTTTAAATAATTTTAAACTTAGTAAATAAGCCCTGCCCACAATTTAAAACAATGTTTCAAAGATGTTTAGGGACCCCAGAAGCCATGATATAAGGTACATAATGGAAGTGTGAAATAGTAGACTTGCTACATCACTATTGGATAGTAGGTTAAGTACACTATCTAGTTGGTCAAATACTTATAATATTAGTGATCCCATTGGAATCCCTCCGGACAACCATTGGGAACTGGATAGATTGGTTCTCCAATAGGAGACCCACCATCCAGTTGGTGGGGTTCCTAGCCATGCAGGCACACTAGAGGACACTCTTGGCTAGCCAGTGGTTCCCAATGCCCAACTGTTATCAGGCAAGGACATATTAGTGATGGATTGAAACATTGTTTTTCACCCATAAAACCCCTTTTAAATACCTATTAAACCCTAATTAGAATATAACTTGAGATTTATGAATTTTTAAGGCTCTCCATGGATCTAAAGGATTCTCTTACACTTTTCATTGGTTTTGTGAAATGTTCTTCGATCCAATGATACAAAATCGATTATTCTCCATTAAAAATGTGTAGAAATCATTTTCTATAAAGGATAATTTCATTATGAACTAATTTATATGCTTTATTTTTATCCCTTTTTTATGTGGGTGGTTTGAAACAACTCCATGAAGTCTGTTTTGTTCCTATAATATGTGAAACATGTATTATCACACCATCATGTTGTACATAAAATCTATTCTAATTGGTAACCCAATAAAATTGATAAATCTATATTCTCAAACCTCATTCATATATTGTTGGATCCATTGGCATTGAGACTAAGACTTATGGCCACCTAAGAGCTTTGAAATCCATTAAACCTATATTGGAATTTGGATTTAATGAATGTTGATACCTATAATGAATTGGAAATTATTAATAAATTGGATTAATGTTATGTATTGTGGTAGTAATGCTAATAAATAATCACTTTTATTAAAATTGGTTGTTTTGAATGTAGCTATAATTGGCCTGATAACATGATATAATATGGATTTAATGTCTTAATAATGGTAATTAGGATTAATAGATTTGGAAGTGGGATTTTTTTTGATAACTAGTAACTTTTCATAATGGAATTAAATGGTTGATAATTGGTAATTTGGGTAAATTAACAAATAGGGAATATGATCACACGGTTGGAATGTTTTATAAATATGAATTCATTGTACTTTGTTTGAATTTTATAAATAATTATAAATTTGGTTCTAGAATGGGAATACATAGAGTCTGATGTCCTTTCATCATGTAAGTGGAAATTGCATGAGAATTCAAACTGGAACCATTAATAAATTTTACCTTGGTATGGTATTATTCCATGAGATCATGTAAGTATCAGTATAATTATTATTCACATAGAGTTATGTATGACATGATTACTTTTTCCCTTGGTATTGTCTTGGACCGATGGAACATGTAATTGGATATAGTATAACAATTCACATAAAACCCTATATTTATAGTTTATTTGATGTCCACGGGTGATATTATTGGTTACTTGACATGATATGGGGGATTAATACTTATAAGAAGACTAAAATAGTGGTATGTGAGATTTTTCATAGACAATAGAATCCAATAATTGATAGGGATATCCAGCATCATGCCGACGTAAGTTTGGATTAACTCGGATGTCTTCCTAGAGAGTGTGGTTCATAAAGTTTATTTTATGTGAAATATTAATTTATGAATTAATTTAAATTTTTATCATAATATTTCATGAAATAATTATTTATAATATGTTGTTTAGACATGATAGGAGTTTACCTATTTAGTTTTACTCTCACCCTATTCAGGCTGCCGTTTTGTACCCTGACAGACTTCATGGATGCAGGTCCAGAAAAGAGAAAGGAGACCTATGATTGATTGGTTTATTTTATAATAGATATTGGAGTATAGAGATGATATTGGAAATGGTTTTGGGAACTATGGTTTTTGGGTACTAATTATATAATATATTTTTAGTTGTCTACTTTTGTGACTTTCAGTTCAACATTTAGTTTGGCATACACTATAGAATGAGATGTTTTATTATTATTATTTAGATTATTGGTATTAAAATTTCATCTATATGAGTTGCATGTATTGTTTTATGAATACTATTTCCTTTATTATTTATAATCTGATTCATAGTGCATAGTCTCCCCACTATATTCTTTAGACCCTCACTGTTAGTCAATAGCCTATGACGTATTGGGAGGTGCACTTGATGTCACTTGACTCCCTATCTCCATCACATGAAGGAGTAACATAATAAGGATGTAAAAATAAATTTATATTAATTATAAATATATATTATAAACACATTGATACTTATATTACTATAAATGATTCATTTAAAACATCCAATCACTATTTTTTTAATAATTATCCACTTTTATCAATATTCTGGTGTTACCTGTTTCATTTTTCATGTATGTTTTAGTTCGGAGATTCCAGTCCTTGAAATTTTGTCATGGTTTTATCTTATATATAATCTTAATATTTTCATAAATATAATATTTATTTATTATATAAAATTTAATAAAAAACTATGTAAGGCGGTGATAAAAAGAAATTATATCACTTCGTGGAGGTGGTGGTCAACATGTACACAAGTGTGATGATTTCATTTTTCAATGGATAGAAATAAAGGAAGTTAAATAGTAATTTATATTTATATAATCATAATTATGTCATAAATATCATATTTATTCATTAAATACATCAACATAACTATCCATGTGAGGAAGTGATGAAATATGAAACACATTGCTCCATGGAGACAATAGTTTGTATGTACACATGAGCAATGCTTTCATTTTCTATTGGATAGAAAAGAGATAAATAATGATTATATAGTCAAATATTTTTTTAGTATATTAAATATACTTATGTAATTATATGAACATGGTTATATAATATTTGGTAGAGGTATAAGAAGAAACAAACTTGAAATAGATTGGTAAATACAATTACCTATAATTTTTTGTATCTTCATTTTTCTTACAATATAATACTTTTTGGATGGTCTTTTGGTGAGACCAAGACCTCTAGAATGTAGATATTAATGTTGGGAAGATATTATAGAAGAAATTTGATGAACTTGAGTGCTTAAATTGAGTGAAACATTATAATGGGAGGTTCCCTTTTATAAATGTATGGAGTGACACCCATGTAAGTATTCAACGTTTTAAAGTAATATGAAGACATTTTTATGAGTAAGTGGAATGAAATGGAATTTTTTTCAAATATAGGATAATATAGGGTCAAAATAAATGAAAAAAATCATATTTTTAAATGTTTCAGTGATAATTTAATCATTTTCTTTATGTTTACCCTCTCATTAATCCTTTTTTACTCTTACTATGGTGAAAATATTTTCACCTTGGCAACTATTCATTATGGATAAAAATTAAGTTGAACTTTTTAACTAATATTTGTTTCAATGATTATAAATCTGATTTTTTTTTCAGTATTCAATTACTAGGTGTGGTATTAGATAATTGTAATATCCATGACTAACAAGCCGGAAAACCATTTTTTGAAAAAAAATGTATTTTTAAAAATAAAAATGATTTTATTATCATTCCCTTCATAGTGACAACCATTGTATGAATGTTGATTTATTTTATTGAATAAATTATCTGAAAATTTTATTAAAACCATTGATCAATAGATATAAATTTAATGTATTTACATAAAAACACATTGTGCTCATAAAAATTGTTTTCTGAAAAATATCTCTTTTTACTTTTATATGATTTTGTCTAAATTTATCACCATTTTATAATCAATATATGGATGATCAATAATTTTTATATATGTGTAAAAAATAATTTTCATACGTTTAATACTCAATATAAAATCTAAATAACTTTTAAATAATTCAGATAATAAAAAAACTTTTGTATACAAAACATTTCCATTTACTTAGAATTACTAGACTAAAAACTCTTTATCATTTCATAACTATTTCATGAATTTAATGAATTTATTTTATTCTAATAATTTTTTCAATTTAATTTAAAAATAAAATATTTTATTTCATTTTATATTTTTAATAAGGTATTATTCAGAGAGATTTGGTTTTTCATGAATCGCTGGTTATCGAACACATCAAAGTCATTAAAGAGAAATGAAATTTAAAATCCAAAGGTGTTACATGATACCCATTTATATGAATTTTATTTATAATTCCATTATTTTAATGGAAATAGATGAGGATACATCAATATTAATACATCCTCAAGTTCCCATGTAGATTTATCAAATTTATTATTCCTCTAGATAACCTTATATAGGCGAGTGGTCATGTTTAGTAGAACTTTAGCTCTACAATCCAAGATTTTTATCAGTTCTTCCTTATAAGAAATGTAATGATAAATAAACACAACCATTATATTAATTAACTATGAAGTATCATTAATGTACTCACTCAAAATAGACACATAGAACCCATCATGAACTTGGAAGTGGTTTGGTGTAATCCCTAAGTGATAATATAATATCCCGATATGATCAATATTTTTATAAGGACCAACATATCTTGGGCTAAAATTCCCCTTATTTTTGAATCTCCTAACCAATTTAGAAGAATATATCAGTAATAATACCTTCTCTATAACATCAAACTCTATATCCAATATATGGTTATTGATAAAATGTTTCTATTAACTATGATATTCTCTAAAGTATTGTTGAATGAATCTTACTTTATCAATGATCTAATTTGATAGATCATGTCCTAAGAGTTTTTTTCTCCAATTTAATCCTATAATGTTGGATTTATACACTCATTTTCATATAGGTGTTCATGTGGAGCCATTTTAGTACTTGGGTGAAAGCTATTGTTGTAAGAAAACTCAACTAGAGGAAGGTATTTATCCCAACTTCCTTTAAAATCTATAAAGAAACATATCTACATATAGTCTAGTTTTTTGATACTTCACTTAGACTGAAAATCTATCTGAAGATGATATGAAATGTTAATGTTCAATTTTTTATTAAATGATTGCTGAAATAAATTCAATGAAAACCTTTATATTTATCAAATATGATTAAGAGTGGTACTCTATGAAACTTTACCACTTACTTAATGTATATATTATAAATTTATTCAATCAAGAAATATTCTCAGATATAAATGAAATGTTATGAATTTATAAGGTAATCTATTATAACCCAAATGATGTTACAACCTTTAGATGTCTTTGGGAATTCTATAAAGAAATATATGGTGATTCTTTCTCATTTCAATAAAGGTTTTTGTAATTATAAAATCATTAATTTAGACTTATAAAATTCATATTTAACTTTTATACATACCAATAATCAAGATACATTATCCACAATATCTTTCTTCAATTTTTACTAAAAAAAATACTATTAAAGATATCCATACATCTTTGTACCCGAAAGATGGATATAAAATAATGAGCTATATTCTTTATCTAACAACCATTTATTCAATTATGGTATTTATGGGACACATACTTTGTTCCTAAACCTGATCATTCTCCCACTATAATAGTTTAATTAAAAAACATTTATTACCTTATTATGTATCTAAACATACTCTTTATGCACCTCTTTAATCATTACATAAATGGGTGGTTGAAAATTTATCTATGAAAGATAGTTTTTATCCCCTTATATCATGACATAAATATCTATTCTTAATAATTCAATAAATATTGGATATCTTTAAATACACATCCTAAAAGAGCTAGCATGGTCTTTCTGGGTCAAAGAATTAACCACCATATTTTCCATTCCAGGGTGGTAATGTTGCAAGAAATTGTAATGTTTAATCAACTCTAACCATATCCTTTAGAGAATATTTAACTCTCTCTATTTGAATATATATTTCATGATTTTATGATCAGTATATATAGCCCACTTTTCATTATAATGATAATTCCTCTATATATTTAATGAAAAATTACCACAAGGATCTCAAAATCATGAGTTGGTTAATTTTTCCCATGTACTTTTAACTGGTGTGATGAATACACTACCACCATGCCCTTATTCATGAGAAAAAATAATGGTGCCTTATTTGATCCATCACTATATATCACAGACCCTTCTCCACTACTCAACAGTATCAGTATAAGGTAATGATGAACCGTCACTTTAGTCCCTTGAAATTCTCTTCACATTCATTGATACTGAAGGAATTTTCTCGCTTCCATGTCACCTAAGTTAAAGGATTTTACAACTATAAATTGTTTTAATAAATGCTTCTATAATATCCATAAAATCCAAGAAATCTATATTAATTAGTCACCACGGTTATTTTGGTCCAATGTTCAATAACTTCTCTATTTTAAGGATCCAATGACAATACCTTACTTGTAATTACATAACCCAAAAATGATACTTTTTATAGTCAAAATCAATAATTACTAAATTTAGAATACAACTTATCCTTTTGAAAGGTATTTAGCACAAACCTCAAATAAACTTTGTGTTTTTCCTTACAATTTGAATATATAAGAATATCGTTTATATATACTAACAAATACTGATAAAGGTACTCTTTAAAGACTTTATTCATTAAATACATCATAATATATGGGACCTTCATATGTCTAGATTGAATCTGTATAAATTAACAGTGTCTACACCTCATATGTAAGGATTTATTGGGAATGTTATATCTTTTGACCCTTAACTAATGATATCCGGATCAAAGGTAAGTCTTGTAAAAGTATTAATATCTTTCTAGTTGATTAAAAAAATCATCAATAATGGGTAGAGGATACTTATTATTGATCAGGATCATATTATGTTCAAGAAAATCAATGAATATATTAATTGAGCCATATTTTCTTAAAAAAAATAATAGGTTCAACCCAAGGTTAAGCACTTTGCAGAATGACTCCCTTATCTATATTACCTTAGATTTATTCTATAATTCATGTTACTCAATTAGGATATTATATATAGAATATTTGAAATGGTTATAAAACCAGGTATGAGTTCTATTAAAAAAATAATCTTTATAATATATATTAATACAAGGATACTATTTTGGAAATATATTGGAATATTTTGAAATGATACAAATATCTTCAATTTTGAGTTTCTCCCTAACTATTTGAGATAAGAAACCCTAATGAATAGGAGTAAGACCCATATAAAAGAATTAATTTCGATTATAATTTCATGTTCATAATTACATTAATAGAAAATAATTGTTTTATTCTGAATATAAAATACGACTTCCCATATTTGACAATTGATATGTTCTCTATATAGAGAGATCTAATCCCCACCCAAAAATTACATCAAACTCAACTAAAGGAAGAATAATATAATTTTTAAGAAGCATATTTCTACAAAAATCTATTTGATAAGAGATTTATAATTGGTATGTTATTATGATACCATTATGATTTTTCACTGAAATTAAACATATAATAATTGAGGTGGTTGTGTGATACACTTAAAAATCCTTCATATATAAAAGGTTGGTTAGATCCTGAATCAAATAATAAATTTACAGTTTTAGAGTGGATGATATGTGTACCTTTTACCACTTAGTTCACATGACCCACTTTAGTGGGGTTGATCACGTGATTCTTAAATTTTTCTCTTTGATTAGGAGGTTACTACACCCAATTATCCTCATTTACCCTTAATTTGTTTAACTAGTTTTCATAATGGAGTTACTTTTTTCAATTGAAACATTAGAGTTTGGGATGTGGATTTAGATGATATTTGTCTCCATTAATTTCATTTAATATACTCTTCACACCCCTTAGAAAGTAATTTTATTTAGGAACTTATATTCCACACGTAAAATGTTTACTTTTCCTATTTAGTTAATTTCCCCCATATTTCTTTTCACACATTTGATATGAAGGAAGATTAATTTTAGTTATATGTATGGGTTTTATTATTATACTTTCCCCAAAATTATGTCTTTCTATTCTTGTTCCCCAAACCACAAGAATAATTAGAGTCTCTAATATCCATTCCTACCTTGAGAGCACATTGAATAATTTATTCATAGTAAACAAAGTCCTTTATGGATAATGTATTTTTGATACTTTCTTATTAGATACTAAAGAATCAATAAATTTTTCTTCTAAGGATGTTGATAAACCCAAAATTGTACCTTTAATTTATCATAAAATTTTCCTAACAAGTACCAATAGATTCATCAACATTATAATTTATCTGAAGGAATATCCTTTTCATTTTGTGTGAAGATTTAGGGAATGTACTTATTAAAAAACTACCCCTTAAACTCTTCACATTTTATGAATTACATTTCTTTATCTTGACTCATATTTTTTTAAGGGTCAAAAAATGTTCCGCTTCACCTTTTCAAATGATAAATGGGCCATAAAACTTTTTCTTCTTGTAAACACTATAAAATGATAAATATGATTTAAGTGGTACCGATTCATTACTTGATAATTACTGGATAGAAGGACCCAATAAAGTAAGGTGAATTTTTCTTGATGAATGACTCAATGTTACATTTATCATTCCTTTTGTCATTTGAAAGATCAATATGATTCTTCACTCAAGAAAGAGGTATAAGAATAAAAAATAATATTTTTTATTTTATCTTCCATTCTCTTTGGTTTCTCAAGAATAAAATAATCACATTTCCCACCACATTCACTATTAACATGATTTGTCCTAGTATGATCCATTGTATAAAATCAAAAAAATATAAGAATCAATCATCGTTAATCATAGTAGTCCATCATATAATCATAAAAATCACTCTTAATATATCCTAAATTATGATAACTTTTTATCAATCTATGAAAATTTAGGTTCATCCTATAGAACATTCAATTAGTCATAGTTTTCCTTATGTTATTTTAATATATTTTTAAAAATATACTATATATAAATAAAAAAAATTATTTGATACCAACTACAGAAACCCAAGCATTCCATGCATAAATTGCACTTCATTTGATATGAATATTAAATGCATATCAAAATAATAAACACCATATAACCCTGAAGGTTTAGTTTCTCTAGAGAATAGATTCACAATCATGTTATATCATGAAATATAATCAACATATCCCATTAATTTATTCTTCTATAGTACCCTTATTATAAATATCCTACTTAATACCTTTCTTCATAACATATGAAAATCAGTACATTAGAAATGTTGGGATTAGATGCTTAGTAAGGTTAAAATTGGATTACATAAATAAAATATCTTAAGGGAGCATATTATTAACATAGGTATGTGAAATACTGATCAAAACTTATGAAATTTATATCCAATAATTCATATATCATAAATCTTGAGTCACATTATAATTTTTTTTCATAATGAAATATATAAGTCACAAGAGTTCAAAATTGTCCTTAATCAATCATGATCCATGAGAGAATATCATCAGAATAAAAACATGTCATAGGATGTGGAATAATCATAAGTTTATAAAATAATTTCATTATTCAAGGATAACTTTCGAGACCATCACAATTTATTATACAAAGTCCCATAGTGGATTGGATTCACTCATAATTCCATTTGAAATCATTACGGACAAAGTCCCATATTGGATTTGGTTCCCTCACCATTACCTTTATTATTATATTATGGGATATAAATATTTACCCAATGAATTTAAGGGTTATATAAATTGAGATTGCAAAGAATCATTAAATATATAGAGGAGGGGAGGGGGTGAAAAAGTGGTTACTAAATGTTTATCGATTAAGTTCAACACAAATACTTACCTCTGTTAATTTGATCAAATATCTGTTATTAGTTATGATTCAAAAATGCTTCTTCTAATAATCATTTTTAAAAACTACAATGTGATGTAATAATTATCTATCTTAAAACACCATATTAACTATATTACTCAAGTTAAGGATCTTTATACCATGTCACATAGTTTAGATATCTCCTTAAATGATCATTCGTTCTCCTGATCATAATCTTTGAATTGTTTATATTTTAACCATAAGTCTTTAAAATTTATTCCCAAAATTACTCATTGATAGAAACTTGACATACATTTGATCTTGAACTATAAATAGCATTCACAATTTCCATATCCTCCATCCATAATAATTTTCTTTTGTTGACCCCATATCCTTTTACATTAATTTATACAACTTCTACAAATTATTTCTTGACATCATAGAGGCTCTCATCCTTTTAGTATTATTGATCCATATAACTTACTCTACTTCAGAACCACATCTTATAATTTCTAAACTTTGATCCTTATGATAATCCTATGGAAGTGCTTGGTCATATTAATCATATTATTCTATTTCTTTTTACTATACTTATCTCTGTCTATTTTTCTTCATACAACTTAAGTGTTATTCCACCTTTATATAGTCAATATACATCCAATAGACACGAGGAACACGTGGGACTAATATTAATTTCAACAATATCTCAAATATCTAATTGAAAACATTTTATAAGTTCTTTAGATACCAATATTTAACTTTATCAATGATCCTTAAAAACTTGGAATTAAAAACATTTAATGTTTATTATATCTTAGATAGAATTATAAACTCTCATTTTATGAATATTTCACTTCAAAAAACAAAATTAACATCATTAGAATTTATGAAAAAACTTTTTAAAGACCATTTGGAAATATTTTAGAACAAATTTTTAGGATTTGGAATTATCATTTTAGTTCTACCATTCCTTTAACATATATTTATGTAGCCCATATTGAATCACTTTATTTTATTGGAATCTATACCATTATAATTAATTTATTTATAACTTGTCTTTTATTTTATTCTTCTGATTGACTTAAATTTTTATTCTAGCTTCTAATATTTTGAAATTTCAAATATATGGGTTATATATTCATTTTTATTTAGATAAATCACTTTCAATTTCATTATCTCTGATAATTTAGGCTTAAATAAACTAAATTTTATCATCATAATTGACTATCTTGACTTCTAGTGCTTCTAGTTTTAGAACCACTCTAGAAGCTCCTCATTCTTCTAGTTCTTTCCCCCACCATTGATTTTTCTTCTAGTATCCTTAAAACTTCATAATGAATAACATTCATACTAAAATTATGATTATTATTTTGTTGAGAAGTCCTTCATTTGGATTTTTAAGATAAACTTTACTTTGGATCATTATTAGTATTCAAAAAAATTTATTTTCTTTTAATGAATGATTAGTAGAGAATCCTCATAATATTTATTCCAAAGCCTTAAATGGATTAGGGTTTTTAGCTCATAATTTTAAAAACATTAAACATTACAATACACCTACTACAATGTTTATATTCATGAATTACATAAAAAATCCTTTCGAAATATACTTTCAGAATCTCTTTCTGAACTTATAAACAGTTATGTAGTTCAAGTTTCTCAACTTTCTATATAACATTATTATACAGATCGTTCAAAATGTTATGTTTAGTGTATGTTATGGTGGTCATCACTTCATTCCTTTACCATATTTATTTTATAAATGCTGTTTATCATATTCCAATGGTTTTACTATCTATATAACTTTCATAAACATATATTCTTATAGAAAATCCTTTTATATTTTCATTAGGATCTTCAATATCCCAATCTACTAGCTTTAATTATTTAACTTAATACGAGGTTGAATATTATTTCTTATCCTCAAAAAATATTTGTAAATAAAATTAATATCAATTAAATAATTATCTGATGTTAATAGCTTCTTTCATATATATTATTTTAATATACTCCTTATTTATCCATCAACAGCACTAAACTCAACTTTTCTTCACTACTCCAGGATATTTTCTAGAAGTAGATCTAGTATCTATAGAGATACTTATACCATTAGTCTATCATTTTAGAATAATTTTTTTAGGTTAATTATTTATAAAGAACCATAGGTTGTATTTTAATCCATTTATTCTTCCATCTATTTATTTTTCCACTTCTGAGTGTTTCTCATTTTGGGGTATCTACTTTTGAAGCTTATTCTTATGAAACACCCATAGGAAAATTTTTATCCTCCAAATTACTCATTGAATTTTCTACATTATATTGAAAAAATATAATATATGATTATCATCATCATATTATGGGAACTTAATCTCCCCATTATATTTGTTTTTAATATAGAATTATCTTTAATGTCACTGAGATTTTACTCCCCCATATGGAAAATAAATTCAAAGACTCCTTATTTCATTGAACTTTAAGTGATAAACCTTATTAATTTTTCATATTCACTAATTATATTCTATTTAATAAAATGAAAAACTAGATTTTATTAAGATAAGGATTACATTACTTTTCTTAAACCAATAAGCACTAAGTCAAACAACTCCAATTCTATACGAGTCTTACTAATTGTATAAGATAATAGTGATTAACCTATACATTAATTTCTTCCATAACAATACCATGTGATGCCAAATTTTATAAAATATTATTTAATGTTAGTTTCATTATATTGTCATTCAACTTACATTCCAGTATCCATCTAAAAAATAGATAAAAACATTCAATCATAAAAGTGAGTAGGTTTCTCCCCTATTTCAAGTTAGTTATTACCTTTTAATCCATAAATTGGTTTCCCCCTTTCAATTTAAAATTAAATTTTTATATGAAGATGATGGAGTATAAACAACATACCTTATATTTTACATCATATTTGATTCTATATATTTTCAATATCTAAAAATTCTTTAATATCATTTGGATATTTATCCTCTAGGTACATCAAGTTCACTTTAGGGATCCCCCTTAATTACGTAAAATTAAATTAAAATTTTAAGTAGGATTTTAAAAACTTGTTATGGAATAAGGTGAATCTTCCACTATATTTAATTAGTGAAACAAGGCTAAGAATGTATTTTTCAACCTGAAAACTATCTTTATATTAGCTTTAATTTTATTTATTTCATTAGCCCTTAATTTCAAAGAATTAAGCTTCATGGGTGGCATGAATTTATTTGAATTTATTTTATTCATTAATTTTTGTGTATTAACATTTTTAATTTTATCTAGAAAGACACATAAATTATTATTTTATTTTTCTTTCAATGTCATTTATTTCTCTTACTTTTCTTGAAAAAATAATCATACAAGACTTTGAAACACATTCTTTTTAATCCCACTAATAATTTTCTTTCATATAAGAATTTGTCTCTTCAAGTTATTATTATTTTTATTCAAAAATATCACTCATCTAGGTAAAATTTTCATGATATTTTTAGTAGTATGGCCAGCCAACATACACCTTCCACATAACATCTTATCTTTCCTTAAGTTACTCTCCGAAGGTAACTTCTGGTGAACTTCATGTTCTTCATCAGATAAATCTTCCACCATTCCAATAAACTTATTTCTTTCTCATATTGGTGGAATTTATTTCTTGATATTACTTCCATAAATTTGAACATTCATGGAGATTTTACAAATATCCATGAAGAGACATTTTCTTTCACATAATTACAATATTTTCTTGGGAATAACATCTTTAGAAACATTCTTCTTGGGTTAAACCTTTCCTATAACATTGGATTTTTTTCACCTTAAGGTAGACTTATAGTTTTCCTTCATTTTTTTTTCATTCAAATCTTGTTCCTCCTTATATGAGTATTTTTTTGGTATGATTTATACATGTAAACATGTACTCTTTAATACGACATTTTGTTGAACTTTAACATAAATTTTCAGGGTATTAAATTTTTTTGAATGTTAGTTGATTTTTTCTTTTTCTGTGAGGTTTGGGTGTACTTAGTTGATTTTTTAATCCCCCCTTAACATTGGATTTATTTTTTATATATTCCTTTGACTATTTTTATAAATTTTGATATCCATATTTCTAAACTTTCCACAGCCACAAAAGTACATTATAAAACGTGGCTTTGTCAATTATATTAGGTTTTGGATTGTGGGGACTTATTTCAAAAATTCCTTATTCAAGATATTAACATCATTATTTTGGATATATTTAGGGAAAATCATTAATTTTTCTTTTATTACATCGACCTTTACATAAGTGGTGGTTTTTTCCATTTTTATTTTCCTATATTCATCCATAACTATAGTGTACACAAAATGTAAGGGTGTTATTACTTACAGATTCATTTGAATAAGGGGTCATCACTTCCTTAAACTAATTAGAAGAGGGAACTTATAATGTTTTTTCATTCTTCCTACATATATATTGAGTCTTTTTTATTGTAATTGGAAACTGTTTTAGTGGTTGTTTTCTTAGATTCAAGTGAATATTCATCTTGAGTAGCTTCCATGTTCCTCAATATCACCACCAACTCAAGGAATGTTAAAATTAATGTGTTATGATTTTCAAGAGACCTCAATTTATCTTAAAATTTAACATTTAAATTTTATATATTTTATTCATGAAACTTACTCACCTATTTCATGGAAATATTAAGTTACTTTACTCAATTTTCCTTGATTTCTAGTTGATTATTATTATCCTTAATAATTAATCTTTGATTATTTTCTTGTGAATGGATCTTTTTCGCGAAGGCATAATTTTCAACAAATATTTTATTGAATCTCCTTTGTGATTATTCTTCCAAAATAATGATCTTTTAATGATAATGAACTAACTTTATTGATTTACTTATATGGTTTTATTAGTATTTTTACCCTCTCAAAACATCCTTATTGATCCATTCTCTATCTCATCATTTCTATTTTTAGCTGTGAGTTTTCTTCCTATAATACCTTGATGAGTGAAAGTATATATGTGATAACTTAAATAGATAAAATATTATCATAATATTTTATTTATGAGTTAAATTTCAAATGAACTAAATAATATTTTATTTACTACAACAAAAAAAATTCTTCATAAAGACAATTATTATCATATTTTCATGATTGATTACCACTCACTTTATCATATAATATTGGATGATCCTATTTATTTTTCTCCTAAGTGGGTAACATTTTCTATATTTGATATTATTTATTCTTTTCATTGTACAATGTTTTGTAGAAAACCACTATGTTACTACAACCAAGGATAAATTCCTTTTTATTTAGATCAGCATCAACTTTCTTATCTTCTGAAGGATAAATTTCATCATCACGGAAAAAGATTTAATTCATGTAAAATAATTAAAAAAAATTGTGAATAAACTTATAGATTGAAATAGAGGTAGTTCCCTTTGATAAATATTCATATTCCCAAGGATCATGTTTTTACCCTGAGAGGAGGAGGGCTGAATCAACGACGACCAAATTTTTACTAATTAATTTCAACTTAAAAACTTTTTTATATTAAGTAGATTGAACCTATATTAATAATTAATATACACAGAACTTATATACAATACCTCACCACTTCTCCCTTAGATATGAAAATGATGTAATATAAAATGAACAAGATAATTTTTATATGGTCTAACCTCAATGTGAGAACTTAATCCTTATCATGATGAATCCTGTCATGTCACATGTTTTTTTTCAGTAAATCATTTTAAAAAAATTAGAAAGTTGTGTGGGAAGTTACTATATTAACCCTCATTCTGCAATATATTACTAAAGTGAAGGATATTTATACCATGTCCCACAATTTATTTTTATAACAAAAACTCCTCTTATATACTATAACCACTAGTCTTTTAAAGGTTTTCATGAGCTTCCTCATTAATGGGACTTCAACTAGAACTTGATATTCAATTTTAATTAGCATGCACATTGACCCTATCCTGTTTATTGTAGAATGTTCATCTAGATCTCTCAAAACCTTTCACTTCGATGTCTTAAACTTCATAAAATTAGTTCATGATATTGGTTTGGATTTTCCCTTGTTGTATTATAGATCTAGAGAAATTAATATCCTTTGAAACATCATTTATAGATTTCTTTACATAAGTAGTTTTGGTCTTTTGATAAACGTTTCTGATTTTCCATTTCTACTCCTTTTATTTATTTATACTCAATACCCATATCTCTCCCTTTTTATTTATACAACTCAAGTATTATCACCATTTTATATAAATGAATTAACTCTGATAGGAATGGGAATGTGTGAGATTAATTTGAATATTTTTGTAATCTCAACTATTTAATTGACTTCCTTTTATATCTTCCTTATATTTTAGGATTACAATTTATCAAAGCTCCTATAAAAATTAGTGTAAAATATCATCAAATTTTTAACATGTGTCAAGTTGAATAAGGATATTTCCATCCCTAAATATTTTATTTTGAACATGAAACTCATCATAATCATAATATATGACTTTAAAAGTTCATAATTTAATTCTTTCATTATTATAGATTATACACTTCTAGATATTATTATTCCATAACACCCATTCAAACTTTCTTCTCCTTCAACATAATCATTAAATTTGATACAAAATATTAAAAATAAAATAATATACTTTATCTTAATTATTTGGTGGGGACTTAAATAATTCCATGACCACCCATCATATAATGAAAAACATACATATTTATGCTATAGGATAAGAAAACAATTTATAATTTCATCATAAATTAATTAACCCAAAGGAAAAAATGGGTTTTAGGAAAACAACCTTAAAACATCATCATCATATGCCATATAGATAAGTAAAATGGATGATATCACAAGATTATATCCCATATGAAGTAAAAAGATCCTTAAGTGTTATTAAAAATAGATGAAAAATACTTTTAAAAAATAATTAAAAATATTCTTTGAAAATCATGAGAAAACATCCTTGTATTTTTGGAAACATCTAAAAAATAAAAATTCCCCATAAAATGGGAATATTTTTTTTATAAATAAATTCCAATATAAAAAGGAATTTTAAAAATAAATATTTTTTATAATGGTGGGAAAATTTATTCATTTCATAAATATTAAAAATAATTTTTTCACACTATTGTAAAAGTTAAATATAACCCATACAGAAAAATGATAAATTTAATTTATAAATATTTGAAAATAAATTATAATATGGTTGAAAATAAATTTACACAATCATTGGAAAATATAATAAAGTCTTGAAACATTATAAATAATATGTAGATGGATGAAAAATATTCCTGACCTAAATGGATAATTAAGGTAAGGTCTTTTTAAAAAATTTATTTTAATATTTTTGAGTACCAATGTGTGTGAAAATAGAAAGAATAATTGAGAATCCTATAAATAGCTCGAGGAGAAGAAATAAATTGGGTTTAAGAGAAAAAAAGAGAGAGATAGAGAGAGAATACAATTCCTCCAATGGTGATTTAAACAAGAACATGCCTGATTAAAAATGATATTGCAACATATATCCTTACCTCAAGTCCCAAATATATTCATACACACACTAATATTATGTATAATAAATTTAGATTTATTATATATATTTTTCAGAATCATATTAATACTTATCTTACAATATATTATTCATTCATAATTTCTATTCACTAAATTATTAATAATTCTCCACTAAGATCAAAATATTGGTGTTAACAATTTTGTTTTTCATGAATCATAAGATATAAAACCCATGAAATTTATTAAATATAAATTCAATCTAAAATCTCTTCATGTTACAATAATATATTTTTCATTAATTATAAAGAACACACTAATGATTTTTGAAACTATTCCACTGATTTAATAGACTTAAATATATTTTATTGAAGCCTAGATAATTCTAATACTACAACTAACTAAAGAATTACTTTTATACTTTTTAATAACATATTCTTTGGATAAACATCCTCCTAAAAAGGAATATGAATCTTCATTATTATTCCCTTAGTTTTGGATATCTATGTAAAGACCCGTAAATTTCAAGGGAATTTTTTTTTCTTAATTTTCTTTGGAATTTTTCAAGAGCGCAGTTTCTGACGGCACCTGATTCCGAGGCCCGGTGTGCCCAGAATCATTTTCCGAAGTTTGGCTTAGGTACGTTCAGTGAACGGACGAGCGTGTTTTTCTAACTTTCGAACTGGTGCTCGGAATTGAATTCCGAGGGCACTGATGGAATCGCAGCGCCGGTATTTTCTTAGAAACGCCTCTTCCGGAGTTGTGTTTGCTCGGGTGTGGTTTTTAATTTTTAGGTTTAAAGTTATGAAATAAAATAAAGTTGTGCGACAATTTTATTTTGATTTCACTTAAAGCCACTTGAAAGCCACTTAAAGCTGTATAAGCGGAGTTGATACGGATAGGGTGCTATCCAAAAATATCCTACCCCCTTAGTAGGATATTTGTGAGGTGGGCCCGCACGAGCCCCACCGTTTCTTTTCCACTAAGTAACGCACCCGCAAAAACCCGTCATTATGAAAGTCAACTGACGCGTTTTCTTAATTTCTTAATGCACCAATTAATTGGGCAGTTTATTTCATTGAATTAATTCTACGAATTAATGGGTCGTTACTTATCTCTTTTTCATTTGTTGGCGTAATAATAAAATAAGACCAATGCACGACATCTTGAGGATTACACGTTGATAGGATTTTGACAGGAATTCTTGTGCCTTCACCCTTCTTCACGAAGAATGCGAAGAACGCGAAGAATGCGAAGAACGCGAAGAACGCGAAGAACGCAAAGAACGCCGACCTCTGACGAAGAACGCTGAACCCGCGGAAATCGACGACGCGATGCCGTGTGCCGCTACACTGAAGTTTCCTCTCCCGCGACGTTCTTCTGCGACGTTCCTTCCTCCGCGACAAAAATCTTCGATCATCCGTTGATGTGAGAGTTTGTGATTCTTTAAATTCCTTCATGGATTTTAACTCAAGATGGATTTAATTATTAAAATTAAATCTGTTGTTTCTTGGTCCTCGGAGTTCATCGACGCAACGCCGGATACCGCGAAGACGCGACGATCCCCACCTTCCGCAACGATCAATTCCGCGAAGAGCACACGTGCGACGACTTGACGAGGTAGGGATTTTATTTGAATGTTTTATTTTTTCCCCCTGATTGTTTCTTTTAAAGCAAGGAACCCGGATCAAGTTCAATTTTAATTCTATTAAAATTGTGCCTTGCCTTTATTCATGTGTTGAATAATTCTCCCGTCTGTTATTATCTAACGCAGAGGGTGCGGGGCAAACGAACACGGCCCGACAACCCTCCGTCGTTCTTCGTTTTTGTGCGGATTTGGCAAGCGATGGAAAAACATGATGCAAGGGAGATTTGATGATCCCGCAATGAAGAACGGAACCCGGGAGGAACAGTGGCGCAAACGGGAAGGAAAACGGACCACCGGCGGTGCCGGCGGCGGCGGCGCCAGTGGACCCACGGCCGCGCGGGTCCGGCGCACACGAAGGACGCGACCTTTGCCACGTCCGTTGACCAGAGAGCCCCCCCCCCCCCCCCCCCCCCGCGGGGGCCGCGATGCTGTCACGCGGGGGCAGCGAGCCCCCCGCGCTGCTCGGCCGCTCGGTCGAGCCGAGCCAGACCGGCCGGCCGAGTAGGGCCGCGCCCTGGCCTGGCCGGACCGGGTCCAGCCGGGCCGGACCGGGTCGGGTCGACCCGGTTCAGGTCGACCCGGTGCGGACAACCCAGGGGGGGTCGGGCCGGGTCGGCCCGGGCCCAGACCCCCTGTCTCCGGATGTTTTTGGTCTTTCGCTCATAACAAGAGCTACGAGCCTCCGAACGACGCGCTGTCAGCGACAACATGATCCTTATATCAAGATGGTCGTTTCGGTTTATCTAACTCATGGTTTCGGATTACTTTGTGTTTGGCCGGGATGGTTCGTACACGAAACCAACCGGGCCTTCGGAGCGGAAACTCTCATATCTTGAGTTTCGGACGTCCGATCGACGTGCTGTCGACTTCGTTGATTTCCTCTAAGTGATACGGATCTTTTGTCATACCCCGCCTGAGGTTTGGATGCATGTGGAGTACGGTCGGGTTGGTTTTGCCTTAAAAACCAACCGGGCCCCTGGGACGAAAAAGCCAATAACTCTCAGACTGGGCGTCCGATTGACGCGCCGTCTGCGACGTTGAGTTCCTGTTGATGATACGGAACTTTTGGATACATCAACTTTGGACATTATGTCAGTTGATGTATCAGCCTCTCGGCTCGTGGAGCGGACCCTCCCGAACGAGCTTGCTGTGTGCGGCAACCCTAGTGCTGGCTGCGACTGCGACGACGACTGTGCAGAGATACTCAGTGGACTGCGAGGACGACTGTGCAGAGATCCTCAGTGGACTGTGACGACGACTGTGCAGAGATCCTCAGTGTACTGCGACGATGACTGTGCAGAGATCCTCAGTGGACTGCAACGACAAATGCACTCAGTGATCCTACGTGGATCCGTGCTACAGATCCTGTCTGGATCTGATCCTGTGTGGGTCAGCGCTCAGCGGTTCTGTGTGAGCCAGCGCCTACAGGTCTTGTGTGGGCTCGATCCTGTGTGGGTCTTTGCGGGGGTTAGTTACCTATTGATCCTATGTGGGTCCGATCCTGTGTGGGTCATTGCGGGGGTTAGTACCTTTCGATCCTTTGTGGGCCCGATGACTTAGATGGATCAGTGATCATCTTTATCGTCATACGAAGAAGTATACCTGTGTGAGCTGAATCTTGTGTTGAACTATCCTGTGTGGATTTACTGTTTACTCTCCTTGTGGATTGTGCTGAGATATCCTATGTGGATTACATTTTCTCTCCTTCGTGGATTGCGTTGTGCTATCCTGTGTGGGTATACGTTTTGCTTTCCTGTGTGGAATGGGTTGTGCTTGGGCTCGGATGTTGCAGCTGAACGGGAATTGATGACTTAGGTATATGTATGGGCATATACCTAAGCAGTGTCGGTTGTTACTTTGTGATTGTATATTTCCTTTGTGGTTTATCCTTTGTGGATTTCGGGAGACCTTTTGGGGTCTCGGGGTCCCTACTGAGTAGCTTATACTCACCCCTGCACGGGCTATGCCCGCACTTCGTTGTGTTGGTTGCAGATGACGGACAACGCTGATCGTAGTGGAGGCTTGCGGAGCAGGACGGTACCTGGAGGTGGACCACTGGGCGAGATGTACTTGGAGCGGTCAGGTGGACCCGAGGAGTAGTGGAGGCTATCTGTACCCACCCTTCAGGTGGGACTTCCAGACGACGGCTCGACGCTGCGACTTTTCTTTTTCAGTTGTTGTTTTTCCCATCAGTTGTACTTTACAGTTGGGCTTGTATTTCCAGCCCCATTTTACTTTCAGCACAACTTGTTACAGTTTTTACTTAGTGTTTACTTTTCTGCTTTCTTACTCTGTGGTGCTTGTTTACTTTTCAAAGGCAATGCCTTCCCTTTTTCCGAGATTTACGCCTTGGTGCTAGTTGGTAGCCCCTGGCCTATGGAAGGCGGACTTGGGGTAGTCACGACACGGGCCCCGAGGATGGGTCTTGACAAATTGGTATCGGAGGTGGTCAGTTCTATCGCAGACTCTGATCTTTCTTCTATGTGAAGCAATAGTGTTTAGCATATTGAGTGTGGTTATCAGTCCAGGGAGTCCAGTGTTGGTGCGGCGGCCGACGTATCCGTACACCAGGACCCTGACTTCTGATTTCCAATTTAATGCACGAAAACATTGATTGCATATGTGTTTCATGTTTTCTTTGTGATTACTTGTGTCAGCTCACTAGGAATACTGTAATGACCGTGGCACACTTTTTTCCCTTTCAGGATGGCCCGAAGACGGCAGCCAGCTAGGGTTCCGAGAGTAGAGCGCGACGACAGCCCGCCGAGCGACGAGGCCTCGGTGCAGGGCCCTTTGACAGCGGAGGCGCCGGTGGTACCTCTACCCTCCGAGCCCCCGATGCTCCCCGCCCCGACCGCTAATGATGCACGTTGCCTTAGAGCTCTGCATGAGTTTCACCGCCAGCGACCACCCAGGTTTCGTGGGGAGACGGACCCCCAGGCTGCCGAGGACTGGCTCGAGGCGGTCGTTCGAGTTTTCAGGCTAGTGAGGACACCAGCAGACCTCAGGGTGATCCTCGTGGCGATCCTACTGCACGCAGCAGTGGGCCGATGGTGGAGCTTGATGCTCCAGGTGCACGACGAGTAATCTCTTATCTGTACGGACTTCGAGGGCCTCTTCCGCTCAGAGTTCGTCCCGGCCACCCTCTGTGCGGTGCGCATCCAGGAGCTTCTTCAGCTGCGGCAGGGCAGCTTGACGGTCGCCCAGTATGCGGCGAGCTTTACCGATCTTTCTCGATACTCGACAGATATGGTAAGGGACCCATTCTTATGGGCCCGGACCTTTGAGAAGGGTTTGAGACATGAGATCAGGGCATCACTGATCTCCCTCAGCATTCCGACTCAGGCAGGAGTGCTGGAGCGAGGCCTTCTGATCGAGAGTTTTCTTGCTGAGACTTCTCCAGAAGCGAGACCTACCGCAGGGCGGCAGGTAGCGGAGTCTTCGGAAGCAGGTAGCCGATGGATGACTCATGGGTCCAGGCAGACCAAACCTTCCGGAAGACGACCTCGGGACACTGGCTCAGCAGTGCGGGGCACACAGCACGAAGCCAGTCTTTCGAGAGGCAGGCAGTGCTACGCATGCGGCGGGCAGGGCCACATGGCTCGTGACTGCCTGACCCGCCGTGCCGAGGAGCAGCAGACGGTTGAGGGGCCACCCAGGCAGAGGCAGAGGGTCGACCGTCGCGGTCCGCATGGAGGAGGTGGATGAGGCAGAGGAGCTGGCCGAGCAGCAGGTGGTGGGCGACGCTTTGAGGCTCTTCCACCACCACCACCAGGAGGTCCGCCCCGACCATAGGAAGCTGGCGGGCAGAGACATGCACAGCTCCAGGCAGCGGAGGCCTACGACCACGGCGCGACCGAGATGATTCGAGGTACGATCTGTGTCTATTCCACCCTTTCTGCAGTTCTTATAGACACTAGATCGAGTCACTCTTTCATAGCCACTACCCTTGTTCGGAGCTCGGAGATTCCAACAGAGCTGTTGGCTCGATCCTTACGGCTAGATACCCATACGGGAGCAGACTCGACGATTACGCACTAGTGCCGGCAGTGTGAGATTACTCTAGGAGGCGAGAGCTTTGGCTGGGATCTTCTGGTAGCGGCGTCGAGGCTATACGACATCATCTTGGGCATGGATTGGTTATCCACAGTCCATGATCAGATTGACTGTATTGGGCGCAAGGTGCGATGTGTACGCATCGACGGGAGCAGGTTCACCTTCACCGGCGAGAAGGGAGCCTTTGCCGCATAGGAGGGACTCTCGCAGAAAAGGGGACAACCCATTACTCATCATTTGGCTAGCCTCATCCTAGGAGCAGTTGACGTGCAGAGTCCTAGTTTTCCTGCAGTGGTGGATCAATTGCGGACGTCTTTCCCAATGACGTTCCAGGGATACCTCCTCGTAGAGAGGTAGACTTTTATATTGATCTGTACCTCAGGACAGCCCCGATATCCACTGCAGCGTATCGGATGGCCCCCGCTGAGATTCGAGAGCTGCAGGTACAGTTGGAGGACTTGCAGGGCGAGGGGTTCATCCGACCCATTGTTTCACCCTGGGCTTCCCCGATATTGTTCGCCAAGAAGGCGGATGGGAGCTTGCGACTGTGTGTCGACTATCGTCGCCTGAACCAGGTGACAGTGAGGAACAAGTATCCTCTACCAAGGATTGATGACATCTTCGATCAGCTTAAGGGAGCACCGTCGATCTCGAAGATAGAACTCAGGACAGGCTATCATCAGCTCAGAGTTCAAGACGAGGACGTGTAGAAGACGACCTTCAGGTGTCGGTATGGCCACTATGAGTTCTTGGTTATGCCTTTCGGCATAACCAATGCTTCAGCAGTGTTCATGAGCCTCATGAACAGGATCTTCCATCCATACCTCGATCGGTTTGTCATGGTCTTCATCGATGACATTTTGGTGTACTCGACCACGGAGGAGGAGCACGCCTACCACTTGCGGGTTGTGCTAGACACACTCTGAGAGCAGCAGCTTTATGGAAAGCTCTCAAATTGGCAGTTCTGGTTACGTGAGGTCCACTTCTTGGGGCGCATCATTTCTGAGGCGTGAGTTGCAGTGGATCCCGCGAAGATCGAGGCATTGCTAGCTTGGGAGCCACCCAGGAGCGTGATGGAGGTGCGGAGTTTCTTGGGTCTAGCCGGATACTATCGGAGATTTGTTCTAGACTTCTCTAGAGTTGCGGTGCCACTCTCAACTTTGATGAAGAAGGGTAAACCCTTTGTGTGGTCAGACAGATGTCAGTAGAGCTTCCAGGAGCTGAGACAGAGATTGACCAGCACACCTATCTTGAGGTTGCCTGAGGAGGGAGTTGGATACGTAGTCTACTGCGATGCATCAGGGACCAGACTCGGATGTGTCCTGATGCAAGAGTGGGCCATGATTGCCTATGGATCATGCCAGTTGAGGCCACATGAGCAGAACTACGCTACCCATGACCTGGATTTAGCAGTAGTGGTCTTCGCTCTGAAGACATGGTGACACTACCTGATGGGAGAGCGCTTTACAGTCTTTTCTGACCACTAGAGTCTCAGGTACATCTTCTACCAGAAGGACCTAAACCTGAGATAGCGGCGATGGATCGAGTTCCTCCAGGACTATGACTTTGAGATAGTCTATACTCCTGGGAAGGGGAACGTAGTAGCCGATTCCCTCAGCAGGAGGACGTGCATTCATCTACTTGAGGAGGTGACAGAGTAGCTATCCACCTTGCACATATCCTTCGTGGATAGGGATGGATCAACCTTCCTTCAGTCTCTCACAGTCTCTCCTCCCCTTCTACAGCGGGTCAGAGAGGCACAACATGGGGACGCTGACTGTGAGACACGTCGTGCACAGATATCATCGGAACAGGCACCTGATGGTTTCTCCCTTGGAGAAGAGCACGACGTCCTTTTCAGAGGACGTACCTTGGTACCAATTTCTTTATGGGAGGAGGTGCTTAGAGAGTTTCACACTTCTCCTTTGGCAGTACGTCCTGGAGTGGCGAAGATGTACCAGGATCTCAGACGACAGCACTAGTGGCCGGGCATGAAGAAGGTTTTGGCAGAGTTCATTTCTCGATGCCTCACCTACCAATAGGTGAAGGCAGAGCATCAGGTACCAGCAGTATTGGTACAACCATTGGAGGTCCCAAAGTGGAAGTGGGATGGGATATCTATGGACTTCGTGACTGGACTTCCACGCACTTCCAGAGGTCACGATTCCATTTGGGTGATTGTTGACCGACTCACCAAGTCGGCACACTTCTTACCCATCAGAGAGCAGGGCTCAGTAGAGAGATTGGGGCGTATCTACGTTCGGGAGATTGTACGGCTTCATGGTGTGCCATCATCTATCATCTCTGATCGGGACGCTCGCTTTGCTTCCCGGCTTTGGAAGGGGTTGCAGGAGGCGTTCGGGACACGGCTACGTCTGAGCACCACCTTTCACCCTCAGACGGATGGTCAGACGGAGAGGACCATTCAGACTCTCGAGGACATGCTCCGCGCATGTGTCCTCGACTTTGGTCGCAGTTGGGAGGAAAATCTACCCTTGGTGGAGTTCGCGTACAGTAACAGCTACCACTCCACCATCGGGATGGCACCATACGAGGTGTTGTACGACAAAACTTACAGATCTCCTTTGTGCTGGACAGACCCTGGGGAGTCAGCACTTGTGGGACCAGAGATGGTCCGGACCACAACAGAGAAGGTCCAGGTCATCCAGGAGTGGATGAGGATAGCTCAGAGCCGGCAGAAGTCTTATGCTGACAGGAGGCGGAGGCCACTAGAGTTCGAGAATGGCAACCACGTCTTCTTGCGTGTCTCACCTCGGCGTGGATTACGGAGATTTGGCCGAGGCGGCAAGTTGTCTCCACGCTTCATCGGACCTTTACAGGTCCTCAGCAGGATTGGTGAGGTGGCTTATCGCCCGGCTCTACCTCCTCAGTTGCACCGGGTGCACGACATCTTCCACGTATCTCAACTGAGGAGATACATGCACGACCCGGTGCATATCATTGACTATGGGGAGCTGGACATTGATGATGGGGCGACTTTTGCGGAGGTCCTAGTGGAGATCGAGGATCGACAGGAGCGGATCCTACGTGGAAAATCGATTCCTCTAGTGCGCATCAGATGGCAGCACGGGAATCTCCAGGAGAGCACTTGGGAGCGGGAGGCTCAGATGTGTGCTCAGTACCCACATTTGATTCCATAGTTTGTGATGTATCTTTACGGGGAAATAAAGCCCTGAGGTGGGAGTAATGTAAAGACCCGTAAATTTCAATGGAATTTTTTTCTTAATTTTCTTTGTAATTTTTCAAGAGCGCAGTTTCTGACGGAACCTGATTCCGAGGCCCGGTGTGCCCGGAATCATTTTCCGAAGTTTGGCTCGGGTACATTCAGTGAACGGACAAGTGGGTTTTTCTAACTTTTGAACCGGTGCTCGGAATCGAATTCCGAGGGCACCGATGGAATCCCAACGTCGGCATTTGCTTTGAAACGCCTCTTCCGAAGTTGCGTTTTCTCGGGTGTGGTTTTTAATTTTTGGGTTTAAAGTTATGAAATAAAATAATGTTGTGTGACAATTTTATTTTGATTTCACTTAAAGCCACTTGAAAGCCAGTTAAAGCTGCATAAGCGGAGTTGATACGGATAGGGTGCAATCCAAAAATATCCTACCCCCTTGGTAGGATATTTGTGAGGTGGGGCCCGCATGAGCCCCACCGTTTCTTTTCTGCTAAGTAACGCACCCGCGAAAACCCTTCATTATGAAAGTCAACTGACGCGTTTTCTTAATTTCTTAATGCACCAATTAATTGGGTGGTTTATTTCGTTGAATTAATTCTACGAATTAATGGGTCGTTACTTATCTCTTTTTCGTTTGTTGGCGTAATAATAAAATAAGACCAATGCACGACATCTTGAGGATTAAACGTTGAGAGGCTTTTGACAGGAATTCTTGTGCCTTCACCCTTCTTCGCAAAGAATGCAAAGAATGCGAAGAACGCGAAGAATGCGAAGAATGCTGGCCTCCGACGAAGAACGCCGAACCCGCGGAAATCGACGACGCGACGCCGTGTGCCACGACACCGACGTTTCTTCTCCCGTGACATTCTTCTGCGATGTTCCTTCCTCCGTGACAAAAATCTTCGATCATCCGTTGAGGTGAGAGTTTGCGATTCTTTAAATTCCTTCGTGGATTTTAACTCAAGATGGATTTAATTATTAAAATTAAATCTGTTGTTTCTTGGTCCTCAGAGTTCGTCGACGCAACGCTGGATACCGCGATGACGCGATGATCTCCACCTTCCGTGACGATGAATTACGCGAAGAGTGCGCGTGCGATGACTTGAAGAGGTAGGGATTTTATTTGAATGTTTTATTTTTTTCCCGTGATTGTTTCTTTTAAAGGAAAGAACCCGGATCAAGTTCAACTTTAATTCTATTAAAATTGTGCCTTGCCTTTATTTATGTGTTGAATAATTCTCCCGTCTGTTATTATATAACGCGGAGGGTGCGGGCCAAACGAACACGGACCGACAACCCTCCGCCGTTCTTCGTTGTTGTGAGGATTTGGCGGGCGACGGAAAAACGTGACGCAAGGGCGATTTGATGATCCCGCAGTGAAGAACGGAACCTGGGAGGAACAACGGCGCAGACGGGAAGGAAAACAGACCACCGGAGCAACTACAGTGGCCCGCGAAAGCCACCGGCGGCGGCGCCAGCGGACCCGCGGCCGCGTGGGTTCGGCGCAGACGCAGGACGCGACCTTTGCCGCGTCCGTTGACCAGGGCGGCCCCCCACGGGGGCTGCAGTGCTGTAACGCGGGGGCAGCGAGCCCCCTGTGCTACTCGGCCGCTCGGCCAAGCCAAGCCAGACCGGCCAGCCGAGCTGGGACGCACCCTGGCCTGGCCGGACCGGTTCAGGGCAACCCGGTTCGGCCGACCCAGGGGGGGGGGGGGGGGGTTGGGCCTGGTCGGCCCGGGCCCAGACCCCCTGTCTCCGGATGTTTTCGGTCTTTCGCTCATAACTTGAGCTACGGGACTTCGAACGATGCGCCGTCAGAGGAAACATGATCCTTGTATCCAGATGGTCGTTTTGGTATATCACACTCAAGGTTTTGGATTACTTTGAGTTCGGCCAGGATGGTTCGTACACGAAACCAACCGGGCCTTCGGAGCGGAAACACTCATATCTTGATCTTCGGACGTCCGATCGACGTGACGTTGACTTCGTTGATTTCCTCTAAGTGAGAATAATCTTTTGGAATACCCCACCCGAGGTTTGGACGCATGTGGAGTATGGTCGGGTCGGTTTTGCCTTAAAAACCAACCGGGCCCCTGGGACAAAAAAGCCAATAACTCTCAGACCGGGCGTCCGATTGACGCGCCGTCTGCGACGTTGAGTTCGTGTTGATGATACGGAACTTTTGGATACATCAACTTCGGACTTTGTGTCAGTTGATGTATCAGCCTCTCGGCTCATGGAGCGGACCCTCCCGAACGAGCTTGCTGTGTGCGGGAACCCTTGTGCTGGCTGCGACTGCGACGACGACTGTGCAGAGATACTCAGTGGACTGCGACGACGACTATGCAGAGATCCTCAATGGACTGCGACGACGACTGTGCAGAGATCCTCAGTGGACTGCGATGATGAATGTATAGAGATCCTCAGTGGACTGCGACAACTACTACACTCAGCAATCCTATGTGGATCAGTGCTACAGATCCTATGTGGATCTGATCCTGTGTGGGTCAGCGCTCAGCGGTTCTGTTTGAGCCAGCGCCTATAGGTCCTGTGTGGGCCCGATCCTTGATCTTGTGTGGGTCCGATCCTGTGTGGGTCATTGCAGGGGTTAGTACCTTTCGATCCTTTGTGGGCCCGACGACTTAGATGGATCAGTGATCATCTTTATCGTTATACGAAGAAGTATACCTGTGTGAGCTGAATCTTGTGTTGAACTATCCTGTGTGGATTTACTGTTTATTCTCCTTGTGGATTGTGTTGAGCTATCCTATGTGGATTCCTTTTGCTCTTCTTCATGGATTGAGTTGTGCTATCCTGTGTGGGTATATGTTTTTCTTTCCTGTGTGGACTAGGTTGTGCTTGGGCTCGGATGTTGGAGCCGAACGAGAATTGATGACTTAGGTATATGTATGGCCATGTACCTAAGAATTGTCGGTTGTTACATCATGATTGTATCTTTCCTCTGTGATTTATCCTTTGTGGATTTTGGGAGACCTTCGGGGGTCTCAGGGTCCCTACTGAGTAGCTTATACTCACCCCTGCATGGGCTATGCCCGCACTTCATTGTGTTGGTTGCAGACGATGGACAACGCTGATCGTAGTGGAGGATTGCGGAGCAGGACGGTACCTGGAGGTGGACCACTAGGCGAGACGTACTTGGAGCGGTCAGGTGGACCCGAGGAACAGTGGAGGCTATCTGTACCCATCCTTCAGGTGGGACTTCCAGACGACGGCTCGATGCTGCGGCTTTTCTTTTCAGTTGCTGTTTTTCCCTTCAGTTGTACTTTACAGTTGGGCTTGTATTTCCGGCCCCTTTTTACTTTCATCATAGCTTGTTACAGTTTTTACTTAGTGTTTACTTTTCCGCTTTCTTACTCTGTGGTTCTTGTTTACTTTTCAAAGGCAATGCCTTCCCTTTTTCCGGGATTTACGCCTTGGTGCTAGTCGCCAGCCCCTGGCCTATAGAAGGCGGGCTTGGGGTAGTCACGGCACGGGCCCCGAGGACGGGTCATGAAAATCTACTCATAGATGTAGTTTAGTGAGGTTGTTTTTTCATGAGTTAAACATTGTTGTTCTAACACTACCTCAAAATGATGAGATATTTCTTGGATTTATATATCCTAAATATTTTTAGAGTGGGATACTAATTCAATAATGAATATATTTAATTAAAAAATTTATTATTTATCACTTAAATTTATGAATTACTTTATAGAAACTTGGATGTCACACTAAGAAATCCATTTATATACTAGGATGATAAATATAATATAATTTTTGTGTAAAATTTAAGTAGTTTTTTTCCAAAAAAAGCCTTTAAATATCCTTCCAAACCCACCATATTTAATTTTTTTAAAATCTAATGGGATTGATATCTAAATCAGATTTAATCTTAGATATTGATATATAAAATGAGACTAGGTATTTTAGAGATACTATATAAAAAATTCTTACCATTATTATTGAACCAAAATAAATCTTATTTTATATTATTTCTACTAATTGAGATACTAGATTAGTTAATTTATTAACTTATTTCTCTAATTTTAATGTTGGAACTACTAAAATAGATATATAAATAATTTTATTCAAAAGTTTTGATAGTTACTAGAATGTAAGTGTTGAGGATTACCTTATATTCCACCCACTTATGAACCTCTGACTAGAGGTTTTGGTGGAAATATTCATGTTCCTAATTAGTTTACTGATGGGTGATGAGATTTATAAATGTCCATGAAATTATGGTTCCCTGTTACGGTACCATGGAATCAAATCCCAATCCTTTATCTAGTGTACCCTGATTAAGTCAAGCATGGACACCCATGTGAAAGAAAAAAATGATCATTACTGAAAATTATCATTAAACAATGAAGATTTCAACTAAATAGATATTGGAGTTGCATTCTCTCATCTCAGTCTATATTTATTGAATCATATACCGATTTGAAATTTTTGAAAAAGTATACAGTACATAACATGTGATCATATGGTTTTCGTTATATACTATACTTAATTCAACAATAGTTGTCTATGTAAATGAAAAAACTATGATTAATCAAAATTATCAACAATGGGAAAATATTTTAACCATAGGGATATTAAATCAGTATTTTGTCTATAATTCAACATTGAATATAGTGTTGACCGATTCTAAATATTGGAAAAACTCTTCAATATGTTACATGGGATCTTATTATTGAACTAGTTAATTTCTTATATTGGATAACACATTTTGGTCTAGGATCAATTTCAATGTTTTTTAGATGTCACTGGTCATAGTTTTGATTTATATCCCCTCTTGAAAGGTATTAATTTCTTATTCCTCAGTAACCAGTGGTTCCAATTTTGAATGAATTTTCATATTATTTGAAAAAAATAAATTTCTTTATAAAAGATGTTAAATAAAGAAAATAATGTATATACAAGTTCATGACTTACCTATCTGAATTGAGTGAATATGGATTTCTATCATCTTTTCTGGGTCTACCTAAGTTATTCTATGGAATGTTTTGTGTATAGAACCACTAGTGGTGGAATTGGAAACAAATCTAGGGGTTAAAGGACATGGATATCAATTATGCTATATGATTACGTGAATGGGTTTCCTTGATCCTATAACCCAGGATGAAATCTTTTCCAATCCGTTCCCATTTTTGTGGATAATCCAAAGACTTAATGGGAAATTTAGATCTTGTAGTATTTTGTAAAAGAAAAAAAGGTAAGATCATTGGTAGTATTGATGAAAACATGTAAACTGTGAATATAATTGATGTTACCCCCTCTAAAGAATTGATTTTTTCAATATACACATCATCAATTATATCATTTACTTATAAAAATTAATCATTATAATCATTATTTTCATCATCACTATTTGATTTGGTACCAATCAACTTATTCACTTAGTGTGAAAAAAGGGCTTCAATGTCAAGAACATAAAACTTAACATCAAATTATTTAACCTAAACTTGATATTACTTAAGATCATTGTAAAATGAAATATTGAACGGTACAATAATTTTATAGATATCAATCAAACAGAATTTTTTTCTACTAGTAAAGCATCAAATATTTTATTCATGGATGCATGACTCCTCCAAAAATCCCATTCTCCCCATACTTTTAGAAATTGAGCATCTAAAGTGGTGATTTCATAGGGAGATATATTTTTGGTTAAGGGATATATATTTAGGTTCCTTATCCACTTCTTGAGTTATCCAATGAGCATGTGGTTTATTAGTGAATGATTCATTCACACCATCACTTATTCAAGGCACTCCTACTCCAGTACACCTTTTAATGGTGGTAGTACTTTAATATGGACCAACAGGTCTTTCAACATTATTTTAGGGTAAAATATGATCTATGTTTTAGTTTAATTGAAAAATAACCCAATGCAATCATTATTTATTGGGAAGGTGATAATAATATTTATGCATTTTTATGTGAGAATCAAACAATATTATCATAAAACATAGGTTACATCACATTCTAGACACTATGGGGTGATGTAGGGAATATTCCGTATATTTAGTGAAACTATAGAGATAATCTGTAGGGTTTGATGCTTTAAAAATTGTCTCTCTATTAACCATGTTTTCCAACATACACAAACATATTTCTATGAGAAAATTTCATTTTTATATGTATTTGTGGATTTATAAATTATTTTAATGGTTAAATCCCTTTAATACAAAATATATAACTTATTATAGACATTTAAAATAGTGTGACATATTCTTCCTCAAAATATATCAATCAAACATTTATGGTTATTTGTAAACATGGCATGAAATAGGCACATGGGATCATCATGGGGTTAGTGAACTCTTAGCCCCATAAATGAGTTGCAATACAAACACAAAAAACATGAAAGGAGTCAATAATCATTAAAAAGTTTTTCCATTATTGATATTTCCATGTTTTAAATAAAATTTGAGAGATAATGATATGTAAAATTTTCTCATTTTTCAACTTTATAGATGCACCATTATAATGAATTCATTGTTTCTAAGTATATTTAGTGATCTGTGCACTATAATTAGATTACCTAATGAAACCATAATCCAAATACACCATAAATGGGGGGGGGGCACAAATTAGGTTTCCAAATTATTCTTATGTTATAGTGGATCTTAGTCTAAAGTAAGAAAGAATAGTTTGAACTTATAAATCCTAAAGAACATATAATATCTATTTTTTGAAAATAAATTCATAGACAAAGAGATTCAACTTTTTTGACTACAAAGGGATAATACAAGGAGCATAATAAAATGGTGTGTCAATGTACCAAAAGATAATATTACTCATTATTTTTGTTATTTGTATTTATGGAAGGAACACTATCGATCCTAGGATCACTCCCACATCTTATAGTCCACTCTTTTATATTATCTCCACAAGAACTTCTTTGAGACAAAGAATATAAGAATACGCGGTAAGAATATCACTCAAAATGATTCTTCTTAAATGATAAAAACATGTTTAACAAGTGTATCATAATTTTACTTATTTTCATTCTTCAAATCACGATGTTCAATAATTTTCATCACAAAAAACTATATTCTCCATAATTCCTAGATATGTCAATCACATTATACTTAATTCTATCCAAATTAATTATATTATAAATTAAGGATTAATTATTCTAAATTACACTCCATGAATTTGATACACACCACTTGTACCACCCTGAATATATAAAACCAAAGCTATGTTTACATTATTACATTGGTATAAGATACAAGGGATATTTCCACATAGGATCAATCAGTTTAAAAGTCTTGGAAAACTAAATTCATACCAGATTACCATATCATATTGGAAATATAAAAAACATAAAAAAAGAAACATTCTTTCATCCTTGGAATAATTTATAACATTATTTTTAATATAATGGTTAAATGAAAACAAATAAAGGGTGATATTAGATTCTCAGTAAGTGTTACATACAATGGAAGCTATCACGAGTAAATAAGGCATAATAAATATGGTAGAGTGACTAATCAAGACACATGTCATTAAATCAACAATTTGAGTTAAATGAATATAAATGGATAATATAAAAATAGAAATACACTAAATAATTCAAAAAAAAATTCTTAATAAAGGAAATGCATAATTTTAGACATTATTGATCAAATAATCTCAATAAATATATAATGAATCCTACCATCAATGCCCCTCTACCAATACATTTTTCTTAATAAATTGGATGTGCAAACCAAATAACCATATAATGTGGCCACATATCTTTTTCCCATGAGACCTATCAATGTATCTAAGGGATATATAAAATTGGGACCCACTAGTCACTTTAAATTCACATGAATTCACCATATATTGAATGAGAAATATAATTCATTCTCAAAATTCCTTAGAAATCCAAATTTATCCATATTGAATCAAGAATTTGGAATATTTATCTATTAAATCATATAAAAAACATGATTATAAGATATACAGCGAAATAAGTTGGATACAATCATTTTATTATATCCTAAGTAAATCATAATAATCATCAATGTATATAGACATAGTTGAAAATTCATTTTAAAATAATATTTTAGGATTTCATGGAAAACTAGAAAAAAATATCCTTTTCTTTTGATAAAATTTTAAATTTTAAATTTACAAAATATTGAGAAAATTTATTTCTATAATAACAATGGAATATTTTGAAGTAATATTAAAATAAAATTACAATGATTATGGTGGGTAAATTTATTCATTCCATATATGTTAAAAGGGAACATTATTTGTTCACTTTTTTAAAAAACCAAGAAAATGACTTGTTCAAAAAATAAAAATATGGCTCATTTTAAACAAATTTATAGAAATTAAAACATGTGTAAAACTAAATTTATTAAGTGTTTTTATATTATTGAAAATATTATTGAAAATAATTTAAATATATATAAACATGGAAGAAAAATATATGGATGAAAAACATTAAAATAATATTTTGAATAGAAGTCCATTATGTGTAACTTAATTTTACATTCTTGATCCTATATGCGAATATGTGGGATATAAACATGAAAAAAAATAAACAGAGGAAAAGAAAATATATGGGGTTTAAAATATTATTATCATATAATTCTACCAAATTAAATTTGAATATAAACTATCCTGAAATAAATTGATATTGTAATAAAAATACCTTACAAGAAGTTTGACTTGCCTCATAAGTTATTTTAAAATATTATATATTAACTTTAAATATATTTTTATAATATAAAAGAACCATATAAATACTTATAATATCATATATTATTGACTTATAACATTTTAATATATTCTTATTAATAATTTTTTATTAATATCGTCGTTTCTGAGAGTTATCCATTTCTTTTTTCATATAAGTTTGGGATCAGTAGTTTTGGTCCTCAGATATTTATAATGGTTAAATCATATATATAATATTAATAATGATATAAATATATTATATATTCATTATATACATATTTAAAATCATAATTGAAAGTTATATATGAAAAATGAATTAAATCGCTTCATTGAGGTGGTAGTCCACACGAACGCATGAGAGATGTTCTCATTTTTGACAGGTGGAAGTGTAAGAAGTTAAATAATATACTATATTAATAGATTAATAATTATGTAAAAAATATAATATTTTTTTATCCATCATTATGACCCAGCATATGAGGTAGTGATAAAAAATGAAATACATCGTCTTTGTGAGGCGGTAGTTCTCACGTGCATATGAAGGATGTTTTCATTTTCTATTAAATGGATAAGTAGATGAAGATGGATTAAGAATAATAACATTATAATATATTTTATATACTAATATTATTATAAAAAAAAAATTCGTAATGTTTTTTTGGAGGTGAAATAAGAAATAAAAAAAATACACGGTTAAGAACTTTAGCTCTTCTTTAGACAACCTACTTAGGTTAATACCCAAAGCCTTCTTAGGATGGGGTTATGATAAAAAAAGAAGCTCTAAGAAATGGAGGGGGATTTTATTAAATTATATATTTAAGTATTTCCTAATATGATATTCTATTTATCAATGGATAATATAGGATATGTGGTAGACTTTTATTAGTGAGGTAGATGACACACTTGGTAATTTTCAAAATATTGAAATATATTAATGTATTACTGACGAAAAATGGATAAAAAATGACTCATATTTTAATAGTAGATTTTATAGGGTCTAAATATTACTAAAAAATAGTATTTATAAAAATCTTAGTTCATTTTGACCCTTATCGTATTTTTTGAACCCTTTTTACTCGTTTTAACTTTTACATCGATAATTGAATTTTTTTACTGAAGATACTATTCATAATGAAAAAATGAAAGCAACCTCATTAATTAGTTTGTAAAATTTTATTCTAAATATGGATTATATTTTATTAAATTTAATTTCTGTAATTTGAATAAATTATTTTAAAAAAATCCCGTTAAATATGATAAAAAATAGTTTTCCAGAAAAATATGCTTCTAAGTATAAAAATGTATTTTCACCAAAATAAAGTATAAAGTTGATTACAGTGGAAGTAATTGTATTAATTTAAATAAAATAAAATTAATTTTAATTTTAAACCAAACCATAACTAAAATCTACCTTTTAAATTATTGATTAAATGAAAATAACTAAAAATAATTTTTGTTTGAACAAAAACATTACTTAGATTCCAAAAACATTGAAAGATATATATATATGAGTTAAAAATTATATTTTTTATGAATTATATTAATTATTTACTATATGTTTATTTAATAAAAAAATATTCATAAACATTCATGTTATTATTATATCATTATAATATCATAAATGTGAATGTTTTGTAAAATATGTATTTTTCTCTATTCACCTAAAAATAAACTGTTTATAAAAATATGAAAAATACATCTTAAACTAATTTTAATATGATGAATTGAAAATGAAATTAATTTCTTAAAATTAAATTTATTAAATTTCATAATTTAGGTTATAATGACTTTTTGAGTAAATATATGTGCATTATGTTATAATTTCACTTAAAAGAAAAATTTGGTTACTATAATTGAATATCTAGTATTACATTCTTTCATCCTTTAAAATTTTCATACTTGAAATTTATAGAATGTAATCTCATGAATATATGTGGATAGTTCATTATCATAAATTATTTGGTTTCTGATACTTCCTCTTATGTTTTATTATTTATCCAAAGTACCTTCACTAATTGAGTCATCCAACTCTAAAAAACTTATTTTCTGGTGTTAAGAATAAGGATATACTCTTCATATTAAGATAAATCAAGTACCGATTCTATTTTATTGGAGGTAAGAACATGTGTTAAGTCCAACATGAACTTATTTAATAAATATATACGTCACATCTTGAACTTTATATTGGCTAAGTGGAATTGTAAAATGGTAAGCCGCAATTCTAATAGTTTCTAAAATTTCAGAAGGTTTGATGTATATGGGACTCTTATTCCCTTTATTTCAACATATTATAACACCCTTACATGGATACAACTTTAATAAAACCGTATATCCCACTTCAAATTACAAATCCATCTTTTGATTATCCAAATAATTATTTTTCATATTTTGAGTTACTATGATATGACTCTAAATAGTTATCACATTCACTATTGTCTCCTAAAAAATTTAGGGGCATAAAAGCTTCCTTACACCAACATCATTCCATAATGTTTGTGTAAGAAATATTTTTTGGTATAATTCTTTATATGGTGCCATTTGAATGACCAAATATAATTTATTATTATTTTCAAATCACCAAAATAGAAAATACATATCCCACATATCTTGATTCAAGTGAGAAAAACATCAACTAATTTTGAAATGTATGAATAGTCATTTCAAACTATCAATCTATCTATGGATTATAAGAAGTTCTCAAATATATATCTATTTCGAGTGCCTTATAAATAATTTTTAAGAATTTTTATGTAAATTATGGGTCACGATTAGATGTAATAAAAAGTGGAACACCATAGAGTCTCATGAAATCATTTATATAGAGTCGCACAAGACAATAAAGAGTTAGATATTCCCTTATAGTAAAGAAATATACAAACATGGTATGGTGATCAATAATAACCCATATGTAATCATTCATTCTTGGATCATTTGGAAATACAGTGAAAAAATAAATTGTAATATCATCCCATTTACACACAATAATAGGTATAGGTTGCATGAACCTTTAGGATATTTTTTCTTATAATTTAACAAGTAAAAAATAAATAATCTTGATGCATAATCTATAATGTCCTATTTCATATTATCCCAAAAAAATTTACATTAATTTCTAACACTTTTTAGTGTTACCAAGGTTCATAGAGAAATTTAAGCTACGAGATTCATAAAATAATTATATCTTCAACTCACGTACAGATGAAACAAATAACCTATTTCTAATATTTATATATAAAGTCTTCCAAATTCCTATCATTCGTTGATTTTATTTACTTTCAAATATCATCATCATCATTTTGAGAAATTTATATTTTCTCTAATAAGACGGTGTGGAAACCATTTAGAATAGGTGTTCTATATCCCCTTAATGATTCCCATATCCAACTTCACTAAATCCAAGAATATAGGATCTTTATAAATCCGCATTTTAGTAAAAACTCAATGAGATTTTTTACTCAACATAGAAAACATGTTATTTCCCTTCCCTGGGTGGTAGTGTATTGAGTAATCATAATATATGACTAATTCCATCCACCACCTTTGCTTAATATTGAGATCTTTCTATGAGAAGATGTATTTAAAATTTTTGTTATCCACATATATTTAAATTTTTTCACCATAAAGGTAATGCCTATATATCTTAAATGTTAATATTATGACTTACAACTAAAGATCATTGGTTATATAATTCCATTCATGGATCTTTAACTTCCTTGATGAATTTTTGAAGAATCTATAATTTTGTATAAGGATACATCTGTGTACCTTTTATTATGTATCACTATATATCAAAAATCCATCTCTTACTAATAGTAAAGTTAATACTAGTGAATTTACCAGTATCCTATTTAATTATTCAAATATTTCCATACAATATTCTAACCATATAAACTAAACCCATTTATGTGTAAACTTGTTTAAGAAGTTATCTAATTGAGATACTTTTTATGAAAATCATCGACAATAAACTACTAATCCAACGAAACTATATACCTAAATTATATTCATTGGTGTTGGTTGTTCCATCACTATATTTGTATTTAAAAGACCAACTGATATTCTACACTTAAATAAAATATAGGAAAAAATAAACTTCTTAAATCCAAAATCCATATTTTTTAAATTTTCCATAAAAGTACATTTCTATAAGATTCTTAAGAATGATTCATAAATGAGTCTTATTCTCATCATATATTTTTGAGTATATCAATATATCATTAATAAATAATACAATGAAATTATTGATATAATACAAGAATAATATTTATATCAGATCCATAAAAATAGCTGGTTCATTATTCAACCCAAAGGGCATTACTATAAATTAATAATACCCATAGTTGTTTCAAAATTAAATCTTTGGAATATACTCCATCATTACTCATATTTTATGTTACTTAGAATGAAGATCAATCTTTAGAAAAAAGTTAACTCCTTGTAGTTGGTCATACAAGTCATCAATGTGGGGTATAAGATACTTGCTATTTATAGTAATGAAATTGATTTTCCTACAATCGATTCACAACCTCATCGACCCATATTTATTCGTAACAAAAATAAAAAGGGATCCCCAAGGTAAAATACTGGGGCGTATAACCCATTATAACACTAATCATGTATATCCTTATTTAGTTCAACTTATTCAACTTTTTACATCCTATAGGGATTCTTAGATATAGAGTTTTTCATCATGGATAAGGTCAATAGAAAACTCAATTTCCTGATTAGGTTTATGTAATGGTAATTATTCAAAAACCACATTAATTTATTTCCTTAAAATAGGTACATACTCTATTCTACTTCCCCATTCATATGTTGTGTTAGTTATTCTTCTATTTGAATTTTATTATAGAGAGTTACTGGAGGTGGATACAGACATGATTCAAATGATGTAGTCTCCCCTATGAGGATAAGGGATTCGACATCTCCATTGAAAATCATAACCTCTTTCTCTTGGAATTAAATATTTGAATTATAATTTGAATTACAATATATATAAAGGATTATATCACGGTTAAAAATTAATATAATAATTATGTTTGATAATATGGTATATCTATGAATCATAATGGGATCTAACTGACACATCTATATAGAAATAATATTTCCACTATGATTTTTTATTAAAAAAATACCTTCTTAGGGTATTATGAAATATCTTATTTTCTTTGAAAAATTTTAATATATAAAAGAGTATGAATATCTAGAATCAAATAAAGAATTAGACAAATTTGTTGTTATGATAAAGGTACCTTCCACCACATTTTTGTGAACATCAACCTCCCCTCAAGTAATCACATATGCTTAGCCTTCTCCCCCTGGTTGCTTATATGGGAAGTTACCATGATGTTTGGGACATTAGTTTGAATAATTATCCATATCTTTATAGTTAATGCAAATGTATAATAGTCGTTTATTTATTTTCTATTCATTAAAGGGCCTAATAAACCCTTCCTAAATAACTAAAAAACCCTAGGTTCCCATTGAGCATGTACATAGGTATTTCATCCCAAAATTATCACATGTTGTAAATCAAATATTTCATTTTTTCTTCTTTGAAACCTTATTTTTTATTGATGTTTAGTAAAAATATTCTTTTGTTAATTTAAATTTTATATGTATATATAGAAGGAAAATTATTTCTTTGTCTAGATGGAAATTTATACTATATCATCATATAAATATTTTTTTTGTGAAAATATTACCCTTCAGATACTTGAATTAATACCATAAAAAAGATATCAATATTTCATTCTATATTATATATGTTATCCACAACATGCATGGATAGTCTTGTAATGCTATCCCTATAATATTAAATACATTTTATTCCTTATGATTTGAAGTGGTGAATTCATCTTCATTTCAACTCACTGTTATCAAGTAAAGTATTTCTAAAAGAATATATCTTTAAAAGTTATCCGTTACATACATTCTATTTCATAAACTGCTTAAGTGTTCAAGAGTCCACTAATTTATAGCATCTCACTTCAAATAATACACTACCAGAATAACATTTTCCATTCCATTACTTCTCAAATCTAGGAATATCATTTCAAGCAACTTAATCCATTATTCAACTACCAGTATATTAATAGTTCCATTAAAAGATAGAGGATTTTATCATATGAATTGATCCAACATAGTCAAATCACACTATTGAACAATAGGTTGCTCCATATGGTCATGTTTATTCATCATAACCTGAGTCATCTTCGCTAATATGGAGTTTATCTACTGATCCCCAACAAGATTTGTATTGGATTTCTTATCAGGGATATCCCTACATTGATTATAATTATTGATTCATTTACTTCCACTAGGTGTCATCTCTAAGCAATGGAACACATTGAGTTAGCAGATAATAGTCATGAATATAGAGCCTTAAAATAAAAATCCCTATATTCTTAGAAGTTCTCAAATACCCCAAGATACTATCATAATTCTAATGTTAACCATGTTCATTTAAAACCTAGTTACCAAGGTTTCTATTAAACTTCATATGATACAAACTGTAAGACCTCGATAACAGAAAACTAGATTCAATATTTACTTTATTACATTGGTACAAGATAAAATAGATTTCATCATACAAGATCCATCTGTTTATGAGTCTCATAAAACTATATACACACATGATTCCCATATTATATTTGAAATATAAAAAATATATCATAAGAACCATTATTTCATCCTTAATATTTCATAATATCCCTCTACATAGCCTAGGTTAAGGAAAATAAATAAATTATGAGCTTATATTCTTATTAATGGTTTTAGAAAATGGAATATATAATGAGTTAATAAGGCATAATCAATATGGTAGAGTGGATAATAAAAAATATTCCACTCAATAAAAATCTCAAGTTCAATGAATATTCGTCGATAATATCAACACTGAAATCATATGGATAATGGAAACTAAATTCCTAATAAAGGTAAATCCTAATTATAGTCACTCATGAATAATGACACTTAACCAAGATATCACGAATCTTACCATCAAGGATTCTCAATCAAGACATCATTCTTAAAAAATGGGTAGCTGTAAACCAAATACCCATATAATACGGCCAATTATTTTGTCTCATGAGAAACATCAATGCATTCAGAGGATAACTCTAACTAGGCCTCAAGAATAACTTTTATTCCCTACTAATTCCTTATATATTAAATTATTACTATAACTCATTCTCAAAATTCCTTATAAATCAATATTTATCTTCTCTGAATAGAGAATAAAGATATTTCCCCAATCAATAAAATGAAAAAACATGATCATTATCCATTTATAGAAATAAGGTGAATGGAATAATTTGAGGATATACCCATTAAATCATAATCATCGTCAAAGTATTTCAACATAGTTTAAAATACCTTTAATATAATTTTGGAGGATTTATTTGAAAACATGAGAAAAATATTATTATTTTTTTGATAAATTTTTTTAATAAAAAATTCAAAAATATTGATAAAATTTCTTTATATGAAAATAATGATTGAAAATTTTAAATTAATATTCAATGAAAAGTATGTTCATTATGATGGGAAAATTAATTCATGTTGTGTATGTTAAAATAGAAAATCCTTTTTATAATTTCTTAAAATGTCATGAACACAACTTATTTAGAAAAGGATAAGAAGATTCCTTTTAAAACCTTTTATAGAAAAAAAAATTGTGTAAAAATTAATTTAATAAATATTTTTAAATTAGTGAAAACCTTCTTGAATAGTTTTTAAAGAAATATAGACACGGAATAAAAAGATATGAAATGAAAACATGAAAATAAGATTTTGAAAAAAACATCCCTTATGTAAAACATACTTTTTGATTATTGATAAAACAAGAGAAGAAATATAATATAAACATGTGAACCCAAATATAACTTGAGGAAAATAAAATATACTAGGTTTAAAATATTAAGATCATATAATTTTTCCAATGTAAATATGAATACAAATAATCCTTAAATAAAATGATATTATAAAAGAAACCTATTACCTAAAGTTTGGCTTAACTTATAAGTTATTTTAAACTCTTGTATAATAAATATAAATTTATTATAATTATATAATGAAACCATATAAATACTTATAATATACATTATTATCCTATTATATCATTTTAACAGATATTTATTAATAATTCATTATTAAAATCATCGCTTCTGAGCACTAACTGTTTGGCTCTTCATGTACGTTTCAGTCATGTAGTTTCATTAATTTCATATTTTTCATAGTTAAATCATCTATATTATTACAATAATTATATAAATATCATATATAATTGTTATATACATATTTAGGATAATTATTGAAACAAATACATGAAAAATTAATCACATCACTTCATGGTGGTGGTAGTCCACACCAATGCAAGAGTGATGTTATCATTTTCTTAACATGATGATGGGTAAGAAGTTAAATGATATATTATATTTTTAAAATCATAATTATGTAAAAAATAATAGAAAATTTAATTTTAAACATAATTATTACCAACTATAATAGGAGGTGATGAAAAATAAAATATATCATCTGTGCAATGCAATAGTCTACATGTACACACAAAATATGTTTTCATTTTCCATTAGATGGATAAGTATATGAAAAACGATTATACCAAAAGAATAATAAAATTATATAATATAGTGGATACATATGTCATGATATGTAAATTAGTAGGAGATGCTTAAAGTTGGTACAAGATGAAATGAAAAGAAAATATTCATTTAAGAACTATACCTTTTCTTCATATAATCGCCTTAGGTTTATGTCAAAATATTTATTATGATGGTATTTTGATAAAAAAAGTACCAATAATAAAAATTTCTATATTTTATTAATGGATTTTTTTATATATTGGATGAGATAATGGGCTCTTAAAATGTGGATAATATAGGAGAGGTGGTGTCCTTTTATAAGTGAGGGAGAGAACACACTTGGAATTTTTCAAATGATTAAAATATATTAATGTATTAATCAAATATATGTTTCCAAAATGTATCATCTTCAAATATAAGATTATATAGTGTCAAAATATTACCATATTATATTATTTTTAAATGTTTTTAGTTCATTATAACCCTTATAATTTTCTTTATAACCCCTTTTACCTATTTTAACTCTTACAATGGTAACTGACTTTTTTACCAGAGTTTTTATTAAAAATGGTAAAAAATGAAAGTAGAGTGATTATAAACAATTGAAATTGGTGGTTAGAAATTTATATTTAATTTTTTCAAATTAAATTTCTATAATTTAAATAAATTATTTTAAATATAAACTCCCAAAATGCATTGAATAATAATTTTCCATAAAAATTACTTTTGTAGTATAAAAATGATTTTACAGAAAAATAAAGTATGATTTTTATTCTAATGTAATTAATTGGATTATGTAAAATAAAATTAGACTTATTTTTTAAAAAACCAAACAAAAATATAAATGTTCCTTGTAAATACTTGATTAAAAGGAAAAACCAAAAAGTTGTTTTTATTTTAACAAATAAAATTAATTATATTCTGAAATTGTTAAGGATATATTTATATGATAAAATTTATATTTTTATATGAATTATATTTATTATTTATTATATATATTTTTTATAAAAAAAATAAAAAAAATTTAAAGTTATTGTTATATCATTATAATGAAATAAAATTGACAGTTCTGAAAAATCGGTATTTTTCACTATTTATCTAAAAATCAACTATTATTGAAAAATAAAATAAATTATTCTTAAGATAATTTTGTCATTATAAATTAAATAATAAATTTAATTTATTAAAATTAAATTTATCAAATTTTAAAATTTGGTTTTTAATCATATTTTTGAATAAAGCTATGTGTATTACGCTAAAGTTTCTATAGAAATAAAGGCTTGATTACTATAACTAAATCTCGAGTGTTACATAAAATACTAATTATGTATTAAAAATACCCATTAAATTAACTAATTCAACCATAATCCCAGGAAATATAAGATAGATTTTAACTTCTAGAGTTTCTTAGATTTAAATACTTTAAAGCGTTGTAACCTTCATTGCAGCATGCATAATATGAAAAACTGTTAAACTATGGTTTGATGTAATTAAATAAAAAATTATTCCCATTAGAAATAAATACACAAAATCTAGATAATACCACATTTAATAACCTTTAAATATCATAACATTATATTCAATATTTTTTCAAATCTCAAAAATTTTACGAAGTGACCACCTTCATCACAATGCGTATTCCTATAACCTTAACAAATCATAAATATGATAATTCTACCAAAACCACATCCAAAATATAATGATGTAACTTTTTGTGTGACCTTTAAATTTCACCATGTTATTCTTTCTTAATATAAAACTACTATAATATGGTTTTTTACATCACAGTGCAACCCACTTTCTACTCATAATTCATTCAATCATACATAGTCATTATTATAGCCTGGTATATCTATTTATAGTGTGGTGAACATATTTTTATCCCTTATCCAACATTAAACAACCTTAAGAGAAACCAAGTCATTATTACATAGAATTTATTGAAATATAGTTGTCCCCCATGGCACAACACACTTTTGGGTGTATATTACATGAGTCATTCGTATATAGCCTTCATAATGCGGCATATATTCATATATAATGATTGGAATTTATTTATTCTTATATATCTTCTATCAACTTGAGTTAATCCTAAGTATATCCTATGTACTTCACTAATTAACCTGGATTATCTTAAATTCATGATGTGATTTCTTACACTACACTGTGATCATGTCTAGATTAATAGATATAACTTCAAACAACCCTTGATTTATTCCAAGACTTCTAAATGTGTCTCCACCCATTATGATAACTAAAAAATTCACTTAATTAACTTGATTCTATCCATGACTAGGTTCCACACATTGTCATTACAGGTTTTAAAACACAAATAATGATAGAATTGGTTTCAACATTCTCCCCCATTTAGTTTTTTGACAATCCAATATATCTTTAGTGAAATTAAAAACCACTAAACTCAACTAGTTACCCGTATCATTATATTTAACCTTCTATTAATCTATGTATATGTGATCAAAACTCAAAGTTAAAAATAAGAGATGAATAGAGAAACCCATTCCTTATCTCTTATGCTCACACCACTTATTTGTGGAACCTAAAATATTTGATAAACTTCCTATGTCTCTATCTATATAACCTACCTCTTAAATTACTATCCCCATGTATTAAATCTCACCCAATATTCCATACCATATACTCCCCTTTAATGGTAAACCCCAATTTAGAGTATATTTCCTCATTGATGTTCACTAGCATACCACCCCCCATGAAAATATACCCAAATGATAACATCTTATAAAACACAAGTACTCAAGTAAAAAATTAGAAGAAAATGGGGAGAGTGTGGAGTGTTTGAACATTCTTAACATAATAGAGGTTTTTTAACAGCAAGGTTGAATTGATAATTCTCAAAATCTTGTGTGGGAAAAGGTTTTTTGAAAATATTTTCTATATATTGATTCATGTCAACATGCTATAACTTGATAAATCCATATTAGAACTTTTATTTAAAAAAGGACACCATATATCAATTTTTGTCTTTTAATGTTATACTAGATATTTTATTAGCTTAACAAAACCATTTTTATCATAGTTGTCTACCATAGGAAGCCTTGCTTTTTTTTTCACCTATCCAACTTTTATTTCATACACATCAATTTTTTTTCATGCTTTCATTACTAAAATGACCTATTTTTCATCAGTACTAATATATATGTTGTATTGTTTCTTTCTAGGACATCTACTATATTTTATTATAATAAAGGATGATCTTTCTCTCATGGATTTTCTATCCACAATGTCTCCAAACCAATCTGCATCTGAGTATGAAAAAAAGTATTGATCATTACCTATAAAATAAACTAGATCATAGTCATGTGTTCCTTAAATACACTTCATGATCCTTTTTACTACTAATAAGTGTTCTTCCTTTGTGCTAATGTGTAATCGAGAAACTGTGTATGTTAAATAAATGCTATCTGGTCTACTTACTATGTGATATAAGAAACTTCCAATACTTATCCAATAGAGTGTGAGATTAGTAACCCTTCTTTATCCCTGGTTGTTAAGGTTAATTCTAATCATAATTGATGTTGAAACTAGTTTTCTATTATACATTCCAAATTTATTTAGTCACTCTCTCACATATATTGTTTTAGAAAAAAATGTGGATCCCTTTTTTTAATTTTTTTATATTCTAAGAAAACATGTGAGTTAATTGATCACCAATATCGTAAATTCCAAGCTCAATAATCACAAAAATTCCTCCACCAAATTTTTATATCTTCATTCAAATATGATTTCATCAATATATATGAGAACAATGAACTACAATTTCTTTGTGGATTTCACATAAATATATCATTCGACATCACCTCTTCTATGTTCCACATTTTTTAATAAAATTTCTAATCAATTATAATAGTTCTGAGGTTCTTATTTCATTATATATTGGTACTTATTCAATATAAACACTATATATTTAGAATTACTAATTAAAAATTCCACTAATAGTTCGATGTAGACATCAACATTGAGAAATAAATTTAAAAATTCCATCTTGACATCCATTTGGTAGGTCAATAAATTTATATGAATAAACATAACTAGAAATAGACTAACCAACTCAAGTTTCAACACCACTATAAATTTTTCTTTTATATGAATTCCTTATACTTTTGTATATCCCTTCCACACCAACCATGATTTATTTTGGATCACCTTTTCATTCCAATCATATTTATTTTTTAAAGGCCTATGTGTTATTATTCCATAGAAATATATTTGCCTCTTTATGAGCTGGAAAGTCTAATTTTTATCTTCATATTCTAAATATTTATTCATTTACTTCATCCATAATTCATCTATCACTACATATTCAAATGAGGAAAGATAAACTTGAGATAACAAAGCAGTGTGACCTATATTTCTCATCCTATGATTTTGTGTTAGAGTATATTTATCACCAATAATATTTGAATAACCAGTCATTAATATTTCATTCATCTATTGAGTGAATATATGAATCCATTAATTATATTATTTATCCACCTAATTAGTCTTGTAATCTTCTTCACTAGATAAATTGTGTATGACACCAGTATTTGTATCTATTTTCACTCGTTCATCATAGGTCTCACTCAATTCTAGAATTCTAGATATGTTCCAAGATTTATCTGAAATAATTTTTATATAATTAATTTCTATGATCTTGTTAAATCTCTTTTTAATATAGTTATATTCCTTAATCATGAAATAGTAGGTTAAAAATATCAATCCATTCATTTTATTTCATCATTATCGTTGATTTCCTTATTTTTTTTATGGTATGACACTAACTAACAAATTCTTTAAAGTGATTCAAAGTTTTCTTCATTCCATGACACATATCTTATAGTTTTTTCTTTTCTTCAAGACTAAAAAAAGATAAATTTTACATATAAACTACCACTTACATATTTTTATTATAGTTGTGATGATATATATCAATTTTGATAAGAAATATATATTTCCATGTTGTTTACCATTCAATTCCAATTTTTGTAACATTATTATATAGTGGTGTTATCAATGAAGAGACTTCATGCCTAATGAAATTCTTCTCTAAGTAATTTTCAACCTCATAAGAGGTGTAAAAAATGACATTATCAGATAAAAAAATCATAATATCTCTCCAAGTTTCATTCAAATATCTTCTATAAAACTGCTTAATATAATCAATAAATTTTATATTAGTTTGAAAGAACATGATATAACCCATTATACAGTAATCATCAATGGATAAGATGGAATTTTTCTCACCATATATTTGAAGAACCTTCATGATACTATATGCATCAGTGTGAATTACATCTTATTTATTTGAATCCCTTTTATTTTTGGTAATGTAGATATTTAAAAAATTTTACCTCATACACAGGAATCAAAAGTCCTAACCTTATTTCAACTCAGATTTGGAATGTAAACTAAAACAATAAAATTTTAAAAACTCTCAATGGGTTTTTTGATGAATAAGCCTGATACATTAACTTTGAGACTATTTTCTTCTTCCACCATAAGGTGACATGTTTTCTTCTAGTGATCCACTTGGTATAAATTTCCATTATATATCCATACCTTCATCATTGAGTTTTTATATTTTTTTTGATAAAATATCCCTTCTGGTTGAATGCAACCTCAATAATAGAGTGAAAGAGTTGACTAAGGTTTAATTGATTATGTCGAAGAACGCTAAATAAAGGATTTTTAATTCCTCATATCATCTATAGATAACTATATATTTCCAAATTTTTTTATTTTTTGAACTAAATCATTGCCAAATCTCACCATAACATACACATGAACATCTATAATCATCAAGGGATCTATGATTTTGGCCATATTGGATGAACACCCACTATCTAGAATCCAAAATCTACTATTTTTAGTTACTTTATGTATAATTTCATCCTATATATCTTTCTTAGTTTTACTCTTTTAATTCCAATAAATAAATGATTAAGAGTATACAAGAGGTTGTTTATCCTAATTTTGTTTTATATAGTATGTGAGATCATAATATTTTTCCTCTAATGGATAAGAAATATTCCTCAAAGGGAACTCATTGGGTTTCAAAGCATCTATCAGCCTTTGGATTTGATTATAGTAATTTAGAATTATTTATTTCTTTCAATTTATAACTTTATAAGAAGATTTAAAACATTGAAAACAACATCCATTGAAATAAATTTATCTTTGTATTATAATATATGTTCTTGTTATTGAATTTAAACTCTTGGGTTCTTTACCTCTTATATATATTTTTTCCTCCTTATAAAAGGGCACGAGTGACCAAGATATCCCCAAAATTGACACTTCATCAACAAAACTATATTCTCACTATATATCCTTATATTTCCAATATCCATGAAGTTTTTCAATTTTTATGATTTATTAATTCTTAATAATCATTAATAACCTTTTTTATCCTCTCTTATGAGATATTTAAATAACCTATTTAATGTTTTAATGTCAAATAAAACTCTAATTTTACCCATGTAATTGGGTATTTGAACACTCAACACTTATTAAACACCTCATAAGACTTGTTTGAATCTTTACAATAATTATTCATATAATATTTATTTAAATAATAAATTCTACATATATCGTGATTTTACTTTAAATTTTAGTCTCTTTCATAGAGAAACCTCATTTTCATTAGGGATTTAACTATTTTGGTTCATTATTTTAATATGTATATTAATTTAATAAATAATATTTTTTTTTCTATTTGTTTCTTCCTTAAAATAAACAAATTATCAAAAATATTTCTTGATTATTCCCATTTACTTCAGCCGTTTTTATTACTGATTAATTTTGGAATCAAGTTGATCGATGTATTCTAATGATTCATATAAAATTATGTCAATCTTTTGGGTTTCTTCTACTAAGTAACTATCTCTTTATGAGATTATTAGAGTTAAACTTCGATGTTGATAACTCCCTATTTTTATAATTGTTCTTAAATTTCAAATTTAGTGTTCTCAACCATTTCCTTGAAAGATTTCTCATTATCTAAAATTAAATTTTCCTCATCATCTTTAAATAGCCTTTTATAATTATAACCATATTCTTTACACTACAATTTTTTTTCCTTGAATCATTTTACAAAATCTATTTATAGATTTAAAGGTTCTTTATTGAAAAATCCCCTCTACTTTATTAGTGTGAAATCATATTTATTTTCTTATCCATCCTTCCTTGGACTTCTCACTACTATATAGATAAATTTTATATAATTAAAGAAATCCAATGGTATCTTGACTTCATATATCTATTTTCCTTGCTTGGAATTTCTCACTACAAGTGACATGAATTCAATGATGAAAAATTATTATTTATTTATGATATCATGTACATGAAAAATATGAAAGGATTTAAAACTAATCACCTTTTATGATTGACATGATGTTCTCTCGAGACTCACCCAAACATTATATGATAACATTTTTCTCTATAGATCATACATATATAATGTTTTGAGATTATATTATTCATGAGATGATAACTTTTGATTATATATTAGTGTAAATTTCATAATGAAAAAATTTATGATTTTAGTATCATTCATCTCATCACCAGGCCCATATATATCTCTCATAATGTTAACGAGACACACAAGATCATTTTATTCAATAGTTAATAGCTTTGGATTATATACTTGTAGAAAAATCATAAGTATATTCTATATGATTTAAATATCCTTATTTTCATCACTAATTCTATAGATAGATACTAAAACCTTAGTGATACTGTCAAATAATCCATTCATGTTTTAACTTGGATTTATCTTCAAATCATCAAACATATTGTGAATTACTTATAACTTTTTTTCTTTTAACTTTTTATCACTTTTATAGATGTTATAGTATTTTTACTAAATATACTATTTTGATGTATAAATCATAAAATTTATATATAATTGAGTTGATAACTCTAAAAATAGAGTATATTTTTTTTAATTATCATCAATTAGTTTCCTATTATATTAAATCATTGAAATATTTTTAACATCACCAACTAATATTCTAGGAAATTTTGTAGTAAAAAAACCAAATTCAACTGATTATAAGTGAGATATCATTTGGTTCTTCTAAATTTAAAAAATAAACCATCGAACAAAAGAACCCTTTTTGAATTAACCAAATTATCCATTGAATAAAACCTATAATTATATATTCATCAAGTAATAAAATTGTGGATTTTACACCAATTATTGAAAATACATGCCTAATAAACCCTAATATGGGGGGTGAATTAGGGTATTCAATTATTTTTATCTTGAAATATATATTATTATATTATTATCAAGAACACTTATAACCTACCAATCCCCAAGAAAATATAATATCCAGTTGCTAAAAATAAATAAATATATATATATATATAGAGATTTTACTTGGTTAATCACTAAGTGACAATACAAGGAGCATACACTGATAGTGTGTCTACAAACAAGGGGATAAAACTAATCACTATAGGTGTTACAAATATTTAGGAATGAAAAAATATCAGTCCTAGAGTTACTCCCTCATCTTATCTCTATATAAAATCATTTTAGATTAGTGTTCAGTCTAAAGTTTAATTTCTATCAATTCTTTCATTAGTTTTGAAAAACATGGCACATTATTAAAAATATGTTTTTGTGACTTTATATTTCCTAATATTTAATTTTTTTTTGTAGAAAATATCATATTTTACTAAATTTAGAAATAATTCCTAAATAAATGAATATAAACTTTCCATTTAAGTCTAATCCATCACAATGACATAAGTATAATCCATCATACTAACAAAAGTTAAGTCGATCATATTGATGATATTTTGTTTATCAATAAGACTATATCTTACATATCAGTGTGATGATATTTTGTCTATTGATGTTTTGATATAAAATCAATAAATATAATTATATTTAGTCTATCAGTGTGATAATATATAATCTATCAATATGATGATATTTAGTCTATTAGTGTTATGATTTATAGAGTATCAGTATAAAAAGATTAGTCCATCAGACTGATTTTTTATTCCACCATAATAAGAAGTTTATAACTAGAGTTAGAGTTAATACTACTTGTAAGAATACATTATATCAACATTATAACAGTTATACTAAATGACATTAGATGAAGATATTATTTGATGATCTGTCAAGTTACGAACATTTAAGTACATCACAACCAACTATGAGAAACACATAAATATGAAAATTTGAGTGATAACTATAAATATGAGTGAATTTGAGGAGCTAGGAGATGATGCTTTTACATACTATACCAATATTAGATTTTACTCTTATGTAACTACATGTCAAATTTCTTTGTAATGTTCTCATAGAGTTTGTGTTATAAAGATTTTATTTGAGGAATTTTAAAATCCATAGAACATTTTCTAAATTTTTATTATATGTCTGATCACAGTTCCGATTGAGGGTTTTTGAGGATTAAAATATTACTAGATTTGATCAATATAACCAAGTAATTTTAGGTATAAGAATACAATGTTTATTATGATCTTAGAGACTAAGGGATTTCCTCTGGAGAAAGTCAAACCTGATAGTTTGGTTTAAACTCCAGACACCATAAGTCAAACTTATTGATTTAATTTCACCAATGTTTAAAAATGTATTCATTATTTTATAATGTTATTATCAGTTATTATATATAACTTTTTAAAGATCTGTTTTACTTGTTTTTACAAGTTATATTTTCCACTGTTCATTTTATTTTGAATGTTAATTATTATAAAATTTTCAATATTTTAATTTATTGGAAAAATACTGATTCTGATACATATTACTCTAATCATTGGATCCATAGTAAGTATAATAAACTTAATAAAGAGGTTTTGGGTTTTAAACTAATTTAATTTTTAAACTAAAATTGACCCCCTCTTAGAGCCATCATATAATCTTACAATCAAACTATTGGTATCAGAGAATTTTCTATTAATTTACTATTAGATTTTACATTTGTTATTATTATTCATGTTTCTAATGTTTCTTGTAACTTTTGTTATAAAATTTATATTTATAAATTATTATTACACTAACGTGTGAATTGTAGAAATAGTTCTATTTTTATAAGATTAAAGGTTTAAATGTTTTAAATGTTGAAAATATAGATTCTAGAAGACCTATAATATTTGATGGTGGTGATTAAAAGTATTGGAGAAAATTTATGAAATTTTTTGTTATTAATAATAGTGTAGAATATTTTTTCGATTGTTTATTATAATATTCCTGAGATTTATGTAACTTCTATTACTAATCATGTGAAGTTAGAATATCGATTGAATTACAGTGTGACAAATACTCTATTATATTCTATGACTAAAAATATATATAGTAAGATATCATCTTTTTTAGCTTTGAATAATATTTGAAAGAAATTAGAGGTAACTCATTTTTTAACAAATAATTTTATTGAAACAAAAAGATAAATTTTTCATGATAATTATCAATCTTTCAATTTCATACCCGGTGAATCAATTGCAAAGATGCACAAATTTTTTTGACTGTTGTAAATATTTTGAAATATATTAGTGATAAATATATTAATTATAAACTATTATTTGAAAATATTATTGAGATAAAAACCATAACATAATAATCTTATAGAAATACTTTGGATGATACTAGAATAATTACACATCTTACTCTAGTAGATTTGACATGCACTCTTATGCAATATGATGGATGAATGAAAAGAGATGAAAACAATTTAATAAAAGGAATGGAGGAGTTTATTTTGCTAAAAATTATAATGATCTAAGTAAATATTATTATGTATTGATAGTTTAAAATTATTCTAATAAGAAGACAGTTATAGTTGAGTCAGATACAAGTTTATCAGAAAAATATAGAAATGAGTTAGAAGTTCTTGAGAAAAGAATGAATAAATTAGTTGTAAATAAGTATTTACAATATTAATATATTGAGAATAATAAAGAAATAATTAATAAGAATAATTATTTATAAGTTATATATTAAAAATCTAAAGAGGCAGGACATATCAGGCTGGACTATCCTAAGTTGAAAATAAAGTACAAGGAGTAGAATTTAGAAAGGAATTCAAAGAAGTATTATAAACAAAAAATTAAGACTATTTTGAATGTTATAGATACATAGAGTGCTAGTGGTTGGGATATTTCTTCATAAAATTATTTAAAATGTGGTTGTGAAGATAGAAAGAATATTAGATTCTATGTTGAGATTTTAAATATAAATAATTTCCTAATTGAGAAGATAACCCCTGAATCTCTTACAGATCATAATTTAAATATTAGTAACCCTAATAGTGATATCGATGATAATAATTCTAAAAATTCTGATGAAGAATATTACTCCTTAGGATAAATCAATTCTTTACCAATTTTTAATAGGTTTTTAAATTTTCTAAATTTCTATAAAATTAAAATTGTAAAATAAATAACAAACATTATTTTTCTTATGAGAAACTTGTGTAATAAAACTAAAGAATATCAAATTTAACTACTAATATTTCATATTTTATATAAAATTATAAAAGGCTAATTTTTAGAAATATGATCTTTCAAATGAATTATAATAGAATAATTTTAATAAAACTAGTTTTGTAAATTAATTAAAAAAACATAGTTAAAATAAAAATTCTAGTGGGGATAAGAATATAGTTGTAAAAACTAAATATTAAATATCTAGTATGAAAAATATTTTTTCAAATTTCACCACTCATAAGGAAAACTTTAATAATATGTATAATAAAATTATACCTCATCTTGTTTTATCCAGAATGGTTTTTACAAATAGAAATCCTATTTTTCAAGATAATTAATTTTTTAGAAAAGTTATCGATTTTTCACAAAGTGTCAAACTGTTGTTCACTGGAAAAATAAATGTTATTTAAATAAGGATAAAGCCTTAATATTTCATAAATATTATTTTTCAAAAGAGATGACATTTACACTATATAACATTGTTGGATAAATTTGGATTTCTTAAAATTTTAGTTTCTAATAGTACCCAAACTAAATAGGATTGGGTTTCAAAAATCTAATATTTTTGTTTTTAGGAAGATAATAAATGTATTAGAAACCAAATTTGGTATATATATTGTTATTTATGAAGAAATATGAATAGAAATAAAGATTTATTGAAGAATATTATAAAAATTAATGGTGGAAATTTTATATTTGGTAATAATTCTCAAGGAGATATTATTGAAATAGGTAACAATGTGCTTCTTAGAAAAAGATTCAATTTCAAGTATTCTATTTTTTTCGGTCTTAAGCACAAAATTTTTAAAACAAGTCAATTATTTGATGAGGGATATCTTGTGAACTTCAAGAATGAAAAATATACTATTCATATTTCAAAATTTTAATTTATTATTTTTTATAATCAAACTGATAATGTTAACACACTTAACTTATAAGACCTTAGGAGCAAATATTTACATTGCCTTCATGGAATGTAAGATCAATTATGGTTTTGGAGTAGAATATTTAGACATTTTAATGTCATAAATTGAGCTAAATTATCTAATAAAGGACTAGTTAAATGTCTTTCAAAATGTATTTTTGATAATTCAAAAGTATGTGACCCTTGTTAACTCAGAAAGAAACACATGTCAACTTTTAAATCTATTAGTAAAGTATCAAATTCTAATATTTTTACATTTAGTGAACATGGAATTATTTGGTCCTACAAAAAATGTGAGTATTAGTATAAAATACAATGTATATGTTTTAGTAAATGATTACAATAGATATACTAGGGTCTATTTGATAGTAAATAAGTCTGAAGCCTTTTTATAAAAATTTTGTAGCCTGAGTTAAAAATGGTAAAATCCACTCCTTGATAACTATTCACAATGATCATGGTGTAGAATTTTTTAATTCCTATTTTAAAAAAAAAATTGTATTAAAAATAATATAAAACATAACTATTCAACTCCTATAACTCCACAAAAATGGTGTATTTTAAAGAAGAAATATAATTATTTAAGAGGTATTGTAACCATGCTGAGTGAATACTATGTTGCTAAACATTTTTGGGATGAAAGAGTTAGTAATACCTGTTATACTATAAATAAAGTTCTTATAATACCTTTTACTAATAAAACTATTTATGAGTTATAGAGTAGAATAAAACCATAACTTTTTTCATTCAAATTTTTTGGGTCTAATTATTCCTTTTTAACAGTAAAATAGCTTACATAAGTTTCCAAAAAATTCTAATGAAGGAATATTTTCAGGTTATTCTAATACTATTAGGGAATATTGAGTTTTTAATAAAACATGTATTGTTTAGGAAATATTAAATGTTAAATTTTATGAAATCAATCTTTTTTTCAAGGAACCTCAACGCACATCTTCATTTGTTATTTCAAAAAATAATTTTCAACATATGTTGGAAAGTTATTATGATGATATAATGAACGAAAAATATATTTCTAAGTCTCTACCTCAAGAAGAATTTGAACATGTTGTTGAAGAATAATATTTTTTAAGGCCAAGAAATTAGTTTTTTCCTATGAGTCATCATAATGATAACATAATTGGTGATTTAGATCAACAACCTAGAGTTAGATGTTCCTTAATAAATGAAATTTATTATTATTTTTTCACAATTTAAACCTAAGACTCAAGATGCAACTTTAGTTGATGAATATTTATTAAAATCAAAGAAAGGGGATCTTAATGAATTCAATAGGTATCATGTTTGTAATTTGATTCAATGATCTAAATATTCTTCTATAATTGGAATAAAATGTGTTTTTCGGAATAAATGTAATGATAATGGGATAATAGGAAGTAATAAAGATAGACTTGTTTCAAAATAATGTAATTAAAAATACTGAATAGATTATAAATAAATTTATGCTAAAATATAAATACTTTAATCTATTCATATACTTCCATCATACGCAACATTTCTTAATTTCAAACTATTTCAAAAGGATGTGAAGTGTGAATTTCATAATGCATTTATATTGTAGAATGTTTATATATAAAAACCTATGATTTTAAAAATAAATGATGTATGAAACATGTTTTTAAACTTATTAAGAAACGTTTTTGTCTTAAAAAATCCAATAAATCCTGGTATGATGGATTAAATGAATTCTTATTACAAATAAAACTATTTTAAGGGACATACCGATCTAAGTCTTTTTTTAAAATATGTTACTAAAAACATAATCATTGTTAAAATTTATGATGATGAAATTATATCCGGTTCTACTCAAAAATCATTAGTATATTCTATTATGGATATTATGAAGTTTGAGTTTTAAAAGAGCATGATGGTAGAACATACATATTTTATAGGTTATTAAATTTCTCAAAAATAATAAGGAACTTTTATATCTCAACATATTTGTATAAAATATATTATTAAAAAATTAAGATATGAAAATACTAAAAGTAATAGTAATCCTATCAGAGTTTCAAATACTTTAGATATTGATGAATATATAAAATTCATCAATCAAAATATATTTACATAAATTATTGGATGTCTAATATACTTAATATCTAGTTATCTAGATTTGATGTTTTCTCTATTATTGTGAACAAGATATAAATAAATTCCAAAAGAGTCCCATATTAAATATTTTAAATGATTTTTTGTTATCTTAAGGGAGCTATGAATTTAGGATTATTTTCCTTTTGAAGAAATGATTTTGTATTAAAAAATATTTTGGATAATGAATTTCGTGGATGTAGAATGGATAATAAAATTACTTCAATATCATTTTATTTATTAATAGAAACTTTATTGTCATGGTCTTGTAAGAAACCACACTCAATATTACTTTCCACTAAGGAAGCTGAATATGTGGCAGTTAAAATTTGTTGTGCCCAAGTTTTGTAGATGCAACATAGACTCACATATCATGGAATGAGTTTTAGTAAAACTAAAATATTTTTTGATAACAAAAATACCATTTCTTTTAGTAAAAGAAAAAAACATGACTTATGATAAAATCACACACACATATATATATAAGACAACATTTCCATTTGGATCACTCAAAAAAAGGATATATCATTTTACAAATCATCAGAACGAAAGAACAACTTACTGATATTTTTACTAAACCCCTTAATTTTGATATATTTTAATATATTAAATAGAATATAGTAATGATGCATATGAAATGGTCATTAATATCAAATTTATGTTTAAAAATCCCCTCAGATCAATGAACGCCTCTTAAAAGGGGTAGAACATATGTTTTGGTATTATAAAAATATTAGTTTTCTAAAAAATATTTTGTTTTCCAATTTTTTCATCAGATTATATAAAAAATACTTGTTCAAAAAAATCTATAATATCAAAAAATTAGTATTTCATGTTTTAAAACATTTGTTTTACAATTTTTTTCTAAAAGATTTAGTTTTTCAAAGAACCTGGTTGAATAGTTTACCAGAATGATATTCTTAAGTAAAGTCATATATTCAATTTGAAAGGTAATTACTAATACTCAATATTTACTATTACTTTTTATCTATTTTTTGTTTACATTTTTGTTTTTCTATTGATATTTTTTAAAATTTTAAAATTTTAAAAAAAATTAATGTTTTAACTTCTAGAAAATTTCTTTGTTTGATAATAGTTTTTCAAAACATTAAGAGATTAAAATATATTTTAATTAATTATGAATAATTCTAGTCCATATGATCATATTTTAGTATGAATATGAGCCCTCAGATTCGAGTAATTAAAACTAGTACCCATTTCCTCTAAATAGATGAGTGTGTCACACCACCCTACATCGTTTATTAGAACAACTGATGACCCTCAATTCTCAAATTCTTTCTAAGTCCGATACTTAGGCATTCATGTGATCATATATTACTCCATCCAATCATGTTTCTTCAGTTAGTCCAATTTCTAAGATGATGAATTCGAAAGAAATTGCATACTGAGAAGTGGTCAAAGAGATATTAATAAAAAATAAGTGGTAAAAAAATATAGGTTCTTTTCTCAAAGAGATTATTCATTTTCAAGAATGGGAAAAGGTATTTGTAGAAAAGGAAGATTGGATCCTCACTACCCAATAATTTTTAAGGAATTTTACTCTTCATTTGAATTTAATATGGAATATGTAATATATCTTATCATTTTTAATATTTTTAGTTAGATGTGTAAAATGGATATTCAATAAGTATCAGACTTTGTTAATGACCCTTTAGATGGTGAATATTATCCTGTTACCCACAAGATTCCAAAGAAGTCGGGTACTTTTGAAAAGGTAAAGGATGAATCTTGTTTATTTCTATCATTTGAGAATGTTAATAAGGTATTCAGTTTAGAATCGGATGCTAGGGTTATTGCATTGTGGATACAAGGATATTTAATACCAAGGAAGGGTTATCGATACTCCCTGAAAGTTCTTGATATTTTTATTTCGTATTTTCTTATGAATAGGATGGGAAATAAATTGCTAATTTTTTTTTTCTTGTCAGTATAGATGATAAATAATATCCATGTAATGTTAATAATTATTGAGTTACTTATTTCATAAATAAGATGTTGGTAAATCTCTTGGAAGCGATGCAAGATAAAAATCAAGCTATATAAATGAGGGAAAATCTCTCATTGATTAATGAGGAAATAATTTCTTGGATAAAAATTTATTTTGATATGAAAATAAAGATGGTTATAGAAAAATTGGACCTAGGTGCATACAAATACGATGTTAAAAAAATTAAAGTAGGAGTTCAAGAGAAAATGAAAGCAGTTTATCTCCTCTTATGCTATAGAAGAAAAAAAATGACCGATAAAGCATATAATGAATAAATAAAGAGAGAGGATGAGAATAAAGTAGGTTATTTAATGTTTGTATTAGAAAAGGGTTAGTACTTAGTATCAAAAAAATGAATAATAATATAAATATGATGAAAAGAGGAGAAAATAAAAGAAAAAACTATATGATGGAAGGATTGTTGAAAGTTTAATGAAAATCATCGAGAAGGAACATAAAAATATTAAATCTAACAAAGAGGATGGCCAAATAATTCTTTTAATTTCACTTATGTTAGTTATTTCACCAATTTTTCAGTATGTTCTAATTTTTATTCCTCATTCGTTATTGGTACACGAACTTGTTGTAATTTCTCAAGCCTTAATTTTTATTTTTGAAAGTTAAAAGAAAAGTAGTTGATATTGAAAAATTAGTTTCAGAAAATTTTGTTGATATTAATAAATCTAAAAGGAAGCAAGAAAAAATATTATTTAAGAATACAATATATACTGCTAATACAATTTTAAGAATAAATAAAATAAAAATATAGAGAAATTACATCAGAAGAAGAGTTATCAAAGGAAGATAATGAAGAGAAGAACAGTTATAAGGAAATATTTTCCTTTATAACTCAATCAAAAAAAGAAGTTGATCTAGTTGGTTATGAGAAAAAATAGTGTTATAAAAAAAGAGGATGAAAAACTATAGTCTCAGACTAGAGTATCAGATACAGCTTGATAATAATATAGACGTTACAGAAATTTCATAGGCTGAAAATGTAAAAGAAAAAGAAAAATATACAGTGGAAATTACTACAGGAACGTAAATAAGATATATTCACAATGTCTCATCAGACTCAATATATTCTCAAAAAACTCATTTAGATTAAATAATGTAATCAAGTATTACATATTTCATTGAATCATTGAATAATTAATTTTATTCCATTAATTTTAAATTGAGTATTGATTCCCAATTCAAATGAATTCAGAAGATGTAAAAGGTTTTAGAAAAATCAGATTCTCAGAATAAACTAGAATTAATGGTTGTACAAATTGAAGCAGAACTCAAATCATTACAAGTTTTTTCAAAGTGTAATATAATAAGGGTTAATAAAATATTAATGTGGTTAAAATATATCTAAAGATATAAAAAGATTAATGATGATCATATATAAATTGTTAGGAATACTTCTCTGGATGTTGCAGTCTTTTTTTGAAATTTATTTTCAAATGTTAAAGAAAGATCAAACTGGATTATTATTTCAAGACTTTATATGAGTCTCAACATTAGGAAATTTTTGGTTTTAAGAAAAATAATAATTTCCTTGAAGAAGAAGTTAAATAGTTGATAGTTGGGAGTTTTGAGAACATGTATCTAAAAGAATAATTTTACAGTCTTAAGAAATAATTTAAGATATTTAAAGTTGTGGATGTAAGGCTTGTGAAGCTAGAGACATGGAATAATAGGTAAATAAGAATCATGAGGAGTTCATGAAAATGAATGTTATCATATTAAAACATCAGAGGAAAGAACGATTTCTTTTCTAAACTCTAAAATATTGATGTAATATTCAAACTTATGTTTCTCAATGAATAAAAGTGTGAATTTTCTTCTATTTATATATTTTATTAAATATTTTCCAATTTTTTTTAATGATTTTTATTTCTATTTTATCTTTTGGATGAATGTTTATCTTTCATAAATTTTTTTCATTGAACTATTATTACTAAAATTTTAAGTACTTTCTACCTCCATATTTCTTTTTAAAAATTCCCATGGGGGAGAAGTTATGAGATAATTAATTGGGGGAGAAGTGTTTAGAGAAGTGAATAGAGGATACATCTTTAAAAAAGTTTTTTAGGGATACGATTTTATTCAAGGGATGTTTTTTAAAAAGATATATTATCTCTTTATTTTGAATATAGTTTATTTAACTATAAATATGTCATAAATAAATGGGGGGATAAAATATAAAGGAATATATTTTTCAAATGAGTAAATGAAAGTAAGTGTTTCAAAGTTATATTTTTGTTTAGGTGTTTTTGTTTTGTTCTTCTCAAAAAGGGTACGATTTTTTAGTCGAAATTTTACTTTCTATCCATGGTCTTTAAAATCATTAAAAATTCATAAAAATATGTTTTACAAACTTTCCATTTCTCATGTTTTAGTATGATTTAGTAAAAAAATCCTATTTTATCAAACGTAGAAAAACATAGTAACTAAAAAAGTATAAACTTTCCATAAAAGTATTAACCATTAGATTGATAGAGGTCTAGTCCATTAGATATATAGAAGTATAATAAATTATATTGATAGAATTATAGTCCATTGGATTGACATTATCCAGTATAGCGGTTTGAATATATATTATATATGTATCTGATGACATTTATTATATTGGTTGGATAATATCAAATAAATTTTCATGAGGGTATTTAGTTTATTTGTGTGACAATATGAAATCTATCGGTATAATGATATTTAGTCTACAGTGTGATAATTTATATTTTATTGGTATAACATGTTTAATCCAGTGGATTGATTTTTTATTCAATCATAAAAACATGTTTATAATTAAAGTCATAATTATTATTACTTTTTTAGAATACGTTGTAACCACATTGTAATAGTGCTTCCAAAATACATCAGATGAAGATATTCTTTGTTGAGATTTCAAGTGAAGAATATATGAGGACATTGCAAAAAAATATTAAAATCACTAAAATATGAACATTGGAGTGATGCCTATAAGTATGAGGGAATTAAATGATCTGGTAGTTGATGCTTTTGTGAACTCAAACCAACTGAGATTTTTCTCTCCTCTAAAATGTTGTTATATTTTCTTTATAAAGTTTTGATATATTTTTTTCTAAGGATTCTGAGTGAAGAATTGTAAAATCATTTGAATAATTTTATCATTTATATTCTGTGTCTGATCGAGGTTCCAATCGAGGGATATTAGGGATATGAAGACTGCTGGATCCAATCAGGGAGATCGAGGTTTTCCAAGGATATGAAGACTGAGTTAATTCTGATTTTAATGATTATTAGATTTCATTTAGATAAAGATAGACCCGGCAGTTTGTTTTAATATATGGAAACCTTAAGTCAATATTATTTACTTTCTTTCACCAATGATTAAAATTGCATTCGTTATTTTATAAGTTTTATATTTTTTATTCTATATATCTTGGTAAAGTTTTATTTTACTTTATTTACAAGATCAATATTTTTGTGTAATTTATATTCAAATTTAGTTATCTAAAAATTTTCAATATTATAATTTACCTGACTAATACTAATTTAGATACATATTACTCTGATAATCAGACACACACTAAGTCCAATAAACCTGATAAAGAGGTTTTGGGTTTTAAACTAGTTTAATTTTTTAAACAATAAATCACCCATCTTGTAGTGATCATATACTATTATAATCCAACAATAAGAAATATAAAATTATGAAACATGAATATTTTTTAAAATTATGCTTCATATAATATAAAAACTATATTAGAAAGGGTGTTATCATTATGATTCCACTACATCTTCAAATCACAAATTTCAATAAAATTAATCACAAAACAATTTATTCTTTATAATTTTCAATCTATTAATCCTGATATACATAATTATATTTATCGTGATTCTCATTTAAATCAAGGATTTATTCCTCCAAATAGTGCAACATAGATTTTTTACATGTCACATAATGATTGGTTTTTAATCTTTTATATCAATCTCCCATTAAATCAATCACATCAACCATAATCCCATGAAATTCAGAATCCACTAAAAATTATATATTTTGCTGGGTTTAACTTCATTATAGTATGAGTTCCTTCATTATAGTGCGCATATCATGAAAAATTAAAAGAATAAATAGTGATTTACTTAACAATAGAATGATCCCTATTAGTAAGAAGATGTATAAAATTTAGATAATGTATTATAAAAAATCCCCCGAAGATCATGATATGTTCTTCCATAATTATTCAAATATCAAAAAATATTGTTTCGTGATAACCTTCTTCACAGTACATAGTCCTGTAACATTATCCAATCTTGAATTTTGGGTTTTTACTATAACTACATCTTCGAAGTTGTGATGTGCATATGTGGTATAGAATTTTTATTTCACTGTCTCATTTATTATTCCATGAAAACCACTATAGTATGGTATTTACCATCATAGAATAACACACTTCCTACTATACTTTTTTTAATCATTTTTAGATATAATTATGTTATAGAACATCCATTTGTGGCATGGTTTATCTCTCAGAATCCTTAGTTCAATCTTACATACCTTTTAGATAAATCAAGATATTCTTATATTGGACTAATTGTGACATGTGTATCCTCACATGGAGCTAAAAACTTTTTGCTCCACACAATCATTTACTATATGATCAAAGAATTATTTACTTTGGTTTAATTTTATATAGCTTCCATACCCCTAATTTAATTCTATATTGATCATATAGAATCTAATTATTAACCTGATGTGTATTCTATTAATAATGTGATTTATTATACTACATATGGGTCTTTCCAAGATTAGTTGAGAAAACTCCAAAAAACTTTTTAGTTCTTTTATATCTTAATTAAGTATCTTTTCCTATTATGATAACCCAAAAATTCACTAAATAAACTTGATTTTATCCATGACTAGGTTCCACACATTCTCCATGACGTAAAAAAACACAACAATGATATAATTAGTTTCAACACGAACACTATAGAACATAAAAAGGAATGATTCTAGGAATACCCTTAGATCAAATCTAGGGATGAGTTCCCATCCCCACTCATTGTACATTATTCAATCCCTAGTTAGTACTCACCTAGAAATCCAATATTATTACAGGTTGGGAAACACCATGGCCTCAAAATATTTAGTAATTATCCATTAAATATGAAAATGATCTAATTTGAAAGAAAACGACACATCAATGTGTGTCTTAAGATCCCTTTTTCATGATGATAAAACCATCTCTAGTAAGTTATTTTCAATGGTAAAAGTCCACTGCAAGTCATCCCATGTAGAGATTAGAGGGATAAATCCCTCATATATATATATATATATATATATCCCAATATTGGATCCCTATTGATCATATACACATACTAGAGGTTGATCTCAGGCTCTCCATGTATCAAATAAAACATTTTGGTGTTAGGATCCACCTGACTATAAAATTTATTATGATCTTATTTTTTCATAAGATAATGAATTCTAGATCCATATTACCTTTTAAAACTCTACAACCTTAATTTCCCTCAAAAAATATACATTGTTTTTATAGGATCAATATAGAAACTCCCAATATATCATGAATAAATCTCAAATTCATGGATCCTAGTTAAAATCACACCCTTTTCATTAATCTATAATGACATTTCTAGAATATGGATATAGTTGTGGGAATGTGTTTCCAACACTCTATGGTCCTCATCCAGGGTCAATGGTGTGTACTACATGACATTTTCAAATCTAAAACTTACCTCATTTTTAAATATTTTATTTGATGATATGTTAACTCAGTAAGTGTTGGCATATAGGACACCAACTATTCCAACTCATTTAAATTTGATAAGGGAATGGGTGTATTAGTCATTAATCCAAATTTACAAAGAGGTACCCTTTTCAATTATAAGTAGATCCTAAAAATTTCTCCCATTATAAAAGAGAGAAGTTTTTTTCATCATATAAAATGAATAAATTTTACAAAATTAATTCTTTTTTCCATGGATATCCACCTCTCTATGGAAGCCCACATAGAACACATTATCTCAATTTATGCAAGAAAATTAAAAATAATATTTAAAAATTGAGTTTTCTTTTAAAATGTAGTTTAAAGGAAGAAGAACATGGTATTTTTTTCAATACATATATTTTATCATTAAAATTATATATAAGATACTTTAGAAAAGTTTTATATAGTTGGGGATGAGCCTCATTACAAGTTCATTGTGAATGGAAGTCTGTTTAGTTCTTATACGGTTACCCTTTTGGTAGAGGAGTGGCATTCATATGATGTAGTAACAGTTTATATAGTGGATGTTATCCACAAGAAGTAATTTTATGTTAAAAGAGATTTTTTACTTGTGTTTTATATGAAATTATTATTTCTTCCCCTTTATCCCTATATATAAGGGTGTTGATGATCTTTTCATTTCCCCTAATGTGTTAGGTATAAAAATTATATGAAAGTGCTTGTTTTCCTTAAAAATTAAATCTTTTTCCCATGAATCAAATTATAGGGGTTCTATTTTTTGACACTTAAAAAATAGATGGATAATTTATTCTTAATTCTTAGAATACAATTAGGAGAAAACTAGGCACACATTATCATTTTTACTTAAATAATGATTGGATACCATGTAGAAATTATATGAATGCATGAAAATTATACATCAATGATGAACTTAGATGACACCCTATCATAATTTTTTTATAGAGTAGTAATATTATATGGATGTAGTAATTTTATATAGTTGAAAAATGAGGATCTTATATAGACACAATGATCTTATAAAGTTTAAGAATAATAACTTTTTGGAGATAATGATCTTATACAATTGAAGAATGATGATTTTATGTGGTCAAAGACCTATTACAATTAGAGAATGGGATCCAAACATTAGTATCATTAAATTTATGTATTTGATACCCCAATTTAGTTATATAATAGTTAATCATTCATTATCATCTTGATTTTTCATAGCCGTTTGTGTTTTACAAGGTCCAAAGATCTATAGTTCACAGTTCGTAATATATTTCCTATAAATAATCATCTTGGAATATATTTTGATACACTTATATATTCTTAGTCATGAAGTTATGGAATTAAAATTTTCTTTGAGTGAACTTTTTGAAATACCTTCAGAATATGAGCTTCTACAAGTATACTATGAATACAAGTCTCAAAATAGATGCCAACCTGTATGTAAGTATTCATGGAATTCCCTTGTCTTTGTAAACCCCATATGGTTGATCTCACATAAATCCTTCATTGAATTACCATGTATAAACTTTCTGGCCCATCATTTCCAACATAAATCCATCATAGAATTATATCTAACCCTCATTGAGAAATACTTAAGAGGCGGATAGCTTAAAACCTCCATTACCTTTTTGAGACGCATTTATTAATATAAACTTAAATCTTATATAAAACTAGGGTATATTGATGAATTTATTTCCCTTATTTAATTTCTATATATTGTAATAATATTTGATCTAGGGAAACCCACTTTATGAAAGATAATTTCTACAATATTCCAATCCAGCTTTATGAAAAACATTTCTTTACGTGCACTCTCAAACTAAGGCACACTTAGGTTACATATACATAAGTCCCTCAAAACACAATTAATAGTTATAACAATACATAAAATTATCAACCCATAACAATATTATTTATAATAAGTGTGTTAATTTCATATAATTCTTGGGTGTTTTATTTTTATAGGTTCATATAATTAGGAAAACCATTACATAACAAAGTGGGAATTCCCACGTATTGTACACCTTTTCCTCAAAAATTGGTTCTTATGTTTACACAACCATTTCATTCCTGACATTTTTTTCAACCTTTAGGATTTTTTTCCATTTAAATTTATATAATTCTTAAACATCCTTAGTCTCTGTTAAATCCATTTAAAAATACGGGATGAGAAAAACATAGCTTGGTAAGGGATATAAAAGACATATTAAAATCATTAGGCCTTTGAGATACTTGAAAATTATTAAAAAATAATTTCATTTAAAAAATTTCTTTGAAAATGTATAAAAAATTACTCTAATTATCAAAATACACTTGTTTTAACAAAATATCACATAAAAAAATCTCTCAAGAAAGCATAAATCATGGTTTCTTGAAAAAACATGATAACACATGAAACATATTCCTTGAATAACAAAACGTTCATCTTTAAAAGTTAATAAAATTTTAATGAATCATAAGAACATTTAGTTACATCATTTAATCAAAATATTTCTAATAAAATCCATAAAAATAATTAAAAATACTTATATGCATCTTATGAGAACATGATAACCCATATTTTATTGGAATTGTTTTTTCACTTTTAAAAGATCATATATCTTCCTCCTGAAATTAAAATATTTCCATTAAAATTAATTAAAATAATAGAAAAAACATATAGTAATCTTTTTAAAATATCCTTATAATCACACATATAATAACCCTTACAATAACCCTTACAGAGGAATAACCTTCACGATTAATTCCAGCATGTCTTCTCTTGAAGAAATATCCTTACCTAACCTAGTTACGTGTATATCATACACCAATTAAATAATATATAATGTAAAAAAACACAAAATTAATGAAAAATTTATAATCTTTAATTTTTTCTTAATAAAACCCATTATATACTAATTTGAACCAATAAACAACCATACTTTCAATTTTCACATTAAAAAACAAGAGAAAATGTTCCTTTCTTTGGAAAATCCAAATAATAAAAATTACTATAATAATAGGAAGATAATATTAATTGAAAAACCATTAAATATTATAAAGTAATATTAATAATTAATAATGTACATGATTGTTAGAAAATCCATTCATGCCATATATGTAAAAAATCTTGTAAAACATGTTATAAAGAAGGTAAAAAAAGACTCTTATAGAAATCATAAAAAATTTTCTTCTGAAACCATTATAAATAAAGTTAATCTAGTTTTAGATTAATTAAATAATTCATTTTCTTATAATAATTACATTATTAAAGTATTTAAAAAATGCACCTGTAAGATAAAGATTTTAAGAATTTAAAACAAGGGTTTATAGAAAAATCCTATACCTCGATCCCTGAACCGCTACATACTTCTTTTATTATCATGAATAACAAATTATATTAATTATTTAATTTATTAAGAACATTTTAAGGTTCATTACATAAATATTATTCCTTTTTTCATTTATTACCATATTATTTTTAGTTACTAAATTAGTTAAGTTCACGCTAGACATTTTGAGGTCATTCAATCTTGAACCTTTAAAAAAACTTAGGTAGAATAACCAAATTCAAAGGAGTCATTGATATATCATCCATATAATCTTAATAAAATTATAATTACTATTTTTATACATAAAATATATTTTTAAAACCGACCATGTAAGAATGTTATGAAAAATGAGATACATCATTAATGGAGGTGGTAGTGTGCACATATGCATGAACAAAATTTTCATTTTTACAATAGATGAAAATGATATAATGTAGATGAAATTTTAGCTTTTAAAAATACATATTAATATTATAAAAATAATTTTTATTCATTAAATCCTTCCTTATGACCATTCATGTGAGTCTGTAATGAAAAACCAAATGCACCGTTCATGGAGGTAATAATCCACACGTACGCATGATGACATTTTTATTTTACAACGGATGAGAGTGTAAGAAGGAATATGATATATTATATTTATTGAATATAAATTATTTAATAAATATCATATATACTAATTAATTTCATCTTCATAAACATCCATGATATACAATGATGAACAATAAAATCCACCGCATCATGGAGACCTTAGTCTGTACTTACGAACGAGAGATGTTTTCATTTCCCATTATATAGAAAGGTGATAGAAAATAGTTATTCCATAAACATGGTAAAATTAAATAATATTAAATATATTGATTTAATTATATTAGTATGGCTTTAAAATATTTTACTAGGTAGAATAAGAAATAAACATGAAATAATTTTGTTAATAATTGTACTTCCTTAGATATGTTCCTCCAGCTTACACCATATTTCTTATAGTATTGGTTTTATGGTGAGACTATTACCTATAATACATGAGGTATAGATTTTTGAAGATATATGGGTAGATATTGGTCAAGATAGTGTGCTAAAATTGTGTGTATTTGGGAGGAGAGGAGGTTCCACTTTATATTTGAGAGGAGTGAGAGTCTTATAAATATTAAGAAGGTTAAAATATATTAAATTTATTTTTCATGAGAATTGGAACAAATTCAGTAATTTTTTTAATATAAGATAATTTAAGGTATAAAATCACTTAAAAAATAAAATTTATAGAAGTTATATATATATATTGTAATCGTTGTCTCTTAGTTTAAACCCCTCAACATTCATTTTAATCATTTCCATAATAGAAAACTTTTACCATGATAACTATTAATTATTAATACAAACTAAATTAACCTCATTAAAAAGTCCTAAAATTATTATTAAAAATATATAATTAATTTTCTAGGATTCAATTTTCATTAATCTGTTAAAATAAATTTTAATATAAGCACACTTAATGCAATAAAAAACAGTTTTGGAAAAAAAATGTCACTTTTAAGAAAAAGAAAGATTTCATACCAAAATCATATATAATTTTGATTATCATGTAAATAATTGGATTTATTTTAAAATGATGTTTATTTCATTTTAGGGCCCAAAAAATTTTAAAGTAACTTTTTCAATATTTCTTAGAGATAAAAATCCAAAACTGTTTTTATTTGAATCAAAACATTATTTAAATTTCAAAATATATCAAGCATAGATTTCCAAGTTCACCATTATTTTAATAAATGAATTATATTTTTTTTATAAATTTATATTTGGTTTATAAAAAAGGTTTCAGAAACCTTCAAGTGATTATTATGTTTGGATAATTTCATAAAATTAATGTATTTGTAAAATACATATCTTTCACCATTCCCAAGAAAATGATTTTTTTTAGAAAAATATCAAAAAATTACCCTAATATAATTTTAAAATTATAAATTAAAATAATTAGTTCAATTCATAAAGCTATAATTTTAAAATTTGACAAATTATTATTTTAAATGAAAATAATAAATATATTGAAACACTACTATCATATAAAATTGATTTTTTTAATAATGAATTGTTTTTAATAGTGTTTTTTATTTGAGAGTTATACTCTATAATTTTTCTTTCCATAGTTTTGAAAATAATAAATACATTAACACATTATTGAAACTATATTTTACGAATGTTATATATTCCAAGTGTTTTACAATTTTTTTACAAAAAATCATTTTCTTCCAAAAATATAAATGATTATAATATAAACAACTATAAAATCTTTATTATTCAATCTGATCCATCACACTACTGGTACGTCTGGTCCGTAAGATTGAATAGTGTTTTATCCAGTGGAAAGACTAGTATTATATCATTTAGACTAACCAATGTCATATACATTGGACTAACAATAATTCTGATCCATCAGACTGGCCATAGTTTAGTTCATCGGATTTAAAAACAATAATATAGTCTTCCAAACCATCCAAAGTTTATAATTATAGTAATTGTAATTATTTATATTAGTTGGAATTATAAATAAAATACAATGGTACCAATCAAAATGACATCAAATGGAAATGTTATACTGATTTATGAAGTGAAGAACAACTAAGTCTATTAAAACCAACTCAAAGAATCATAGAAAATGTTTCCATTAGAGGAATGCCTATAAATAAGTGTGATTTCAAGGAGATGGGGGTGGATGAGTTTTTAGATCCACACATTGGAGACTTATATCTACCTTTTCATTTCATTATTATGAATTTTTATTTCTTAGATAGTTATTTTATTATGATTATGAGAGTGGAATTGTAAAATCATTATAACTTCAATTGCTTTTGCATTTTTCTATCTGATCATGGATTATATCGATGGCCTTCAAGGACAGGAAAGCAGGTGAATCCAATCCATTAGATTAATATATTCCCAAGATAGAAAGATAGATATGAAATCGATCATCATATTGAATTATTACAATGTTTTATAAGATATAGATATCTCGATCATTATATTGAGGGCTCTCCTAGTGTAGAAAGATAGACCATTAAAGTCATGTTTAAAACTATGCATATCTTAACTCAAGATTTATGAATTCCTTAAATCTTATGTTTAAAGAGTAAAATTATTTTTATAAAAGTTTTAATTCATTATTAATTTGTTATAAGCTTTTGTATTACTTATTTCTACATGTTTTACTTTCTGATTTTCATTTACATTAGAAAGTTTTTTTACACTAATATTTTTAATAATTTTTTTATCAAACATTTTATGAGCCTGATTAATAAATCAATTTTATTAGATAATTTCTGAATATGATACAAACACTTTGATCATCAAATGACTTCTTAGTCTGATATTTTTAAGTAATAAGGTTTTGAGTTTTGTGTTAGTTTAAAATTTTAAACTAAAATATACCCCCTCTTATAGCCATCATAAAATCTTATGTTCCAACACTTATTGTATATGATTTTACAATGAGTTTTAATTTATTTGTTTTAACATTGCATAGCCATAATTTATCGATGTTTACCTTTAATTTTAATAAATTATTATTCACTTTATCCTAGTGGTGCTTATATTACATACTATTTAATAAGACATTTATTTAAATTAATACATAATAAAATATTAGAGTGTGACATTATACCCTCTTAGAAAATTAAATATTAAAAATTTTATCTCATGTTTAGAAGAAAAGGGTTTAAAAAAATTTTAGAATAAATTTTAAAGGAGTGGAAGTGAAAGTTGAAAACCATTGATTTTTGGGATCCCCAATAATGGAACCTTAAAATAGAAGAAATGATAAGAAATGTGGAGTGAAATATAAATATATATAAGTGGAAATAAATACATTTTAATATTTCTGAATGATTTTAAGGAAACCAAATTGATTTCATCTTTTTTTTATAAAAACTGAGACATGGAAACATATAATTTCTTAAATATATCTACAACCATGCATTTAACATTATGAGACTTATATTTTGGAATGGGTTTAAAAAAGAATACCATGATATCTGAGTGGTATTTTTCATATATTACTGAATAGATTTATAATTGTCTTTCTTGATTATAAATAATTATTTTACCATAATGAAATATAATATAATAGAATATGTTTACTCTATTTCTTTTCATACCATAAGAAAATTTTCATCATTTATTTGTGTTTCGAGTAGTTCTCCATATATGCTTCATGTCATATAAATAACCATGTGGATTTTTTATTCCTAAACAACTAAAATTATCTTTTAACTGATAAAAAATGGTAAATTGAAGTTAAGATAATATCTAATATGAATAAACCTTCATATGAAGAAATAACACCCTAATATTCAAAACCTCAATAATAATATAAATTAACTTAAATCATTCCCTAAGTAACTAAACCTAACCTACTAAAAATATGTTAGACAAAATTTTAAACCCAAAAATTAGAATGATTTTATCACATATTCTTTGAGAACCAACTTGACATTTATCTCCAAACAACATCAATCACTCATAAAATCATAGAACAAAAATGCATATGACCTAATCATATATTCTATAAAATATTACATTCTTATCCATAAATAACCCAAATCACTATAAAACCATAATAAAATTATATATACTTCTAAAAGTGGACTCAATCCTTATTTCTCAATTAATATCAACCAATTTGACTTAAAATACCATTATAACAAAAAATATCCAATTTACCTTTATTCTTATAATGCTCCCAAAAATATAGCGAACTTATTCAAAAATAACATTAACTATATAATGACTAAATCAATTTTCAATGGTTATATATTTGACAAAACATGTGTTTCTAATAATATAATAACCATTTATCATATTTAACCATAATTACCATAAAATCAAAGATCATATTAATCCATACAGTTATCTATACTTAAATCAAGAATTGTTCCTAAAAACCAACAAAACATTATAAAATATCATTAATCACTTTTGAATACAATCACATAAAACCAAAAAAAATTATCCATACATTTAAAATTATAATCATATTTAATCTTTATTAACCAATAAATAAAATACCACTACATCATAACTCTTGAAAGCATATATGTAGTCTGTGATGCATCGGTTTATAGGACACTTGAATAGCACCATGTCATGGTTTATTATATGTAATATTGTTCACCTCCATGAATTATTGAGGCTACCAACTAGTGTTTTTGGTATAAGGTGGTATCATGTGGAGGCTACATCCACTATATATAAGTACATAACAAATATAAATAACCAAAAATTAACCCTATAAGGAAATAATTATAGTTGATAGAAATTAATAAACATCCAAATACAATATATGAAATGCAGTAAACTCTTTAACAACCAAACCAAATATACACTAACCACCCACTGGGCCGGTTACATATATAGACCAGAATAAAAAAAATAAAAACATGGCTCCCCTACCACTCCAATCCATACAACATCATGATCCCCACTCCCATACATGTTGTCCCGCTCAACCATGAAATCTTATCCCTCAACCCAACTGGTGCCTATAATAATCATGTGAGAGCTACATGGGTACCTATTTGTAGTAGAAGATCAATTAATATGTGAGTATATATATCAATAGGTCATCAACAATGTGGTATCATATTATCCAATTTATGTTGTGATATGTTTATGTGAAATTTTTAGATAAAATAATAAATAAAATGTATAAATAAACATATTAGTAAAAAAACACCTTGGTACCTTCTTAAACATAATTCCAGAGTGTATCTCAGAACATCATGATGACCAAACCTCTATAATACCACTATAACCCTATGGGTGCACACACAAAATGTGGTACCTTCACAAAACTCTTCATCGAACCTCAATTTAATAACCCTAATCAACCATACCTACCTTGAGAAATTCTATAATGTCTCTCATAATGAGGATAACCACATTTGAACCTCTTTACACACTCATTGGGATCTCACACTCATATCTCAACTAATGATCTGTTGACCCTAAGGTGTCACGAGGCATCCCCCATCCCCATGTACTTAGGCTAAACCCCACAATAATACTTATTCATTCTTGATGTTAAAATGATGATTAATTCCTAGTATGGTGAGGCCCTATGAAATCCAATATATACAAATATAACCATATTATTTTAAAAATTAAACAATGTTTTATAGTGTATATGACACACACCACCAAGCCTAAAAGAATAATAAAATATTATTATTTAAATTTATCTATTATAACATAACTGTTAAGTTGGTGAGTATAAATAGGATTTATTAATTTATGAAATATTTATAAAGGTTATACTAAATAAAAATCTATTGATAACTACTTAGTAAATAATCACTCAATTTTTAGGAAAGTCATTTTATTCATTATAAATACATTTTCATTGAAAATGGTTTTTATTGGTTTTTTGACGAAATATTATAATTAATTTCTTAAGATTCTATAATTCTTTTTCGATAAAATTATATCAATCTTTAAATCATCGTATCAAAATTATCTTATGGTTAAATTTTGATATTCCTATGAAAAGTTTTATTTTTAAATGAATAGTGAAAATACTAATATTTATTGAAAAATGTATTTTATATTAATGTACTTTCAAAGTAAAATTTCATTTTGGATGAGTTTTAGAATTTCATTTTTAATTTTTTATAAACATTAATCCAATTTTAGTCTTTAACTGGATTTTATATTTGTTTTTTGTATAAAATCATTTTTATACTAAAAAGGATTTGTTTCTGAAAAACTATTTTTTATTGCATTTTGCATTTTAATTTTAAAAAATTTATTACATATATAGAATTTAATATTGAAAAATTAATTACATATGTGAAATCTTGTGTTTCAAATTCAGTAAATATAACCCTTTTTTTGCCACTATGAATTGTTACTACAATAAATAATTATTTCCATGATAAGTGTAAATTAGGTAATTAATGTTAAATATAAAATGATAAGGAATAAAAATTGACACTAAGACTTTCCTTCAACCTAATAAATGTGTTTAGTTTGGATATTTTAATCAATGTTTAAATAATGGAAACTTGGTGCCATATTTATTTGATTTGGACCTTTATAAGTTTTGAGTAAATGATAATGTAATTTTTTTCACTTTCTTGATTTTAATATCTATAATATTATTTGATAGGGATAAAAAAACTTATTTTATGTTATAAATATTAATTTTAAAGATAAATTAGTTTTTTTATCAAGTTAGATAATAATTATTTTTAGTGGTGAAATAATTACCCAAAATATTTATGGAGCGCCAATATAGTATTTTTTCAATTAATCAAAAATTTAATAAATGAATTTATAAACATTAAAAGTAATATAATTTTAATTAATTATTGTCTCCAGAATTTTTTTAGATAAATATAAATTTTTATGAATATCTAAAAGTGTTATATTCGAATTAATCTATGGTCATCATGTTTTCAAAGTCAAATTAAATAAATAGTTCCAAATTTCATATTAATGACATTAAATAATAAATAATTTTTTATTGAATGATTTAAAAATACTAGAATTATTATTTTCATACTTGTGAATATTAATGGGTTTATAATATCAAAAATAATCCATTTACTCTTTTATTATACGTATTATAACATTCTTGACTCCTTTAGTGTAAAAAACATCAATACCGAAGTAAGTTTCAAAAGGGTTAATGGGGGGTTAAAAGAAAAAGAGAAGTGTAAAAAATAGTATAAACTTTTCTAAATTTTATTTTATGAGATTATTTAGAAATATATTATACTATATTCAAAATAAATCATTTTGGATCCATTTTTATGAGAAATAATTTATATTTATTTAATACATTATGAAATTCAAAAAATTCCCCTCCCCTCTCTTATAAAAGGGATCCTTCTATCATCTTATATTAACAATTAAAAATCAATTTGGTCAAGAAAATACTAGAAAAAATATATTTCTATAATATACTCCCTCATTCTATAGGTATTTTTAAAGCATAATACTATCCTTATAGGGCTTAAGGTGTAATGAAAAGGACATTGTCCGAAGAAAAGTTATAGGTTTTAATTGAATGCTTTAGTTTTATTTCTTCTTATACCTCTTTAAAATTTTATTCAAACATTATTAGGTAATAAAATAATTACATAACATAAAATGATATTTTATTATGTTAATTTAATAACCAATATCGGTATCCTTCTTCCATCATGAAAAAATACCATCGTACATGTGTATGACAGACTACCGCATCACGAACTGATGTAATTAGTTTTATATTACCACCTCCCACAACTAGATATAATAATCAATTTAATATATATATATATAATATTTATTAATATTTATAATCATATAAATAAAAAATATTATAAACTTCATTAACTTTCCATTCATTTAAAAATGATAACATCTGTTGTGCGTATGTGTGGATTATCAACTCCTTGAAGTGATGTGAATAATTTTTCCTCACCACATTATATGGATTCTATATAAGATTTAATTAATGATATTATATTATATTTATGATATAATTATCAATATATAAATATAAAATAATACATTCCTTCTTTCTATCATGATTGTTAAAAAAATAAAAACGTTATTCATGCATACATATGATCTACCGTCTCTATGACTGTAACATAATTTTATTTTTCATAACAATAATTTTGGTTTGTTTTGAAAGTATAACTTCATTATAAAAATTTTAATTATTTCATGATTACTATTCTATATATTGTTAAATAATTATATATTTGTCTATAGTCAATCTACCAAATTCATTTTTGACATATGTTCTGAATATCATCAAAACGTATTGTGTGAATTTAGTTGATTAAGTAATTGATTATAACATGGTAAAAGGAATAATAAACCTGAAAAATCTTCTTAATAATTTAGATAATTAAAATATTTTTATTATTATGGAAGATAAAGAACATACATGTTGAGTTAGAATCGATGTAATGGAGTTTTTTTTGAAACAATATTTTAAATTTTCTTTCCAAATATTTTTATTCCATCATCATATTTAAAAAAAAAAAATTATCAATGTATTTATTTGGGAATGAAATAATTATAAAGAAAATTATTATGTCTCCTTTTAATTTTAATGGTTTTAAAAAATTAACCATTTAATGTGATTTATTGATGTTCATTACAAAAAGGAAAAAATAAATGTTTTATTTTAAGGTATATGATGTTAATTAATTTTCCTACTACTACAAACATTATTTTAAGTTTAGAAAATATTAAAATATTCCATGATTTCTTAAAGGAAAACCATTTTTTTGGTTAATTTATTTTTGAGATGGGTTTTTAAAAGAAAAGGGTATTTAAATATATGAAATTTCTTTTTCATATAAGTTTCTAAGAGTTTTCAAGGGTTTTATGATAAAATATGTAAGAATAAAAATAATTTGTTCATGATATGGAACATAAACATTACAAATGATGATGGGTGGGAACAATAAAGCTTATACAATGAGTAATATCGAAATATATTATATAATGGGAGTGCCCAATATAACTTATATGGTGGGTTATATTAAGATAGATTATACGATGGGTGAGCTCAAATAACACTCCAATTAATTGGATAATGTTTATTATATTAAAAGTGAACAAGGAGGGAGTTACTTAGTGTGGATTATCCTTTTGATTTAACTCTGATCCATTTATTTAGGTCTTTTTTTAACATGAGTTATGAATATGATGCTCTAGGTTTCCAAAAAGGGTTTTAATTTTCTTACTGTGGGTTTTAAAGGGTTTCTTTGAGAAAACAACGTTTCTATTTCACATGGGTATGATTTGTTTATTAATCTAAAATAATCATATAGAAAAATTAATTTTTTTTTTATTTTAATATTTTTCACTAAACTAATATATTTCTTCCTTTTTATATCCTTTACTAATATTTTTTGTGTTCATACCATGTTTTTAAATGTTTTTCATAGGGTTAAAGGTTGGGTAAGAATAATGAAGAAGAAAAGTTGAAATTCATGAATATTTTTCATGAAAAGAAAAAAAATTCATTTTAAAATTTTAATATTGTGGAAAAAATTTATGTTGATTAAAAATTTCTACATCTTAGAATATGGGTTTTTTACGTAGCAATTATGGACTAATTATCTAAAAATCCAAACAGTAAATATTCTTAAAATAAAATAACCTGAATTATATTCTAGAGATTTAATTTATAAATTGATTATGGCCTGATATTTATAGTTTCTATAATAGTAAAGGTTTATATAAATTTATAGATTATAATTTTTCATGTGAGATTAAATTAAGAGTTATAGATACTGCCATGGGTTTATATGTTTAAGGTTTATTATAAGTTTAAATTATTAATCAGTGATTTTTATGATTTATGTGATGATATAATATAGATAATGATATTTTTGGAGACATTTTATTTGTTTGATGTATATGTTACACTTAGGGTTAACATTAAGGATTGTTTTAGAAGAATTATCTTCCATTTTGGGTACGTAAGCTGAAAGGTAAGAGATAACCTTTGAGGTTAAAAAATAATTTAATATTGAAGTTATTAAGGGTATTTTGGAGGATGATAAAAATATTTTTGGGAATGTTATAATAATTATATTAATTTTTTATTAGTAAAATGGAAAACCCACAGGCCGAGAAACAACCCACGGTATCCAGTAAGGTCATGGGGCTTGAACCAAAAATTGAAGGGTGATAAGGGTGTATCACTTAACACTAGCTTACTTGATTTCATATTTAGTATAAATTTTATTTACTTAAAATATATGACCTATAATGATTAATTTTATTTTGGGAGAATATTTTTATTAAATAAATTACCATTGGATTGAAAATTGATTTGGTGATTAAGTGATTAATGATATTTTAGAAGAAGTTCACTATTTTAGGAACCATATATAATTAAGGTGAAAATAATATTATGGGATTTTCTATGAGGAATAAAGGTTGAATTATATTTTGGAGGTCTATATGATTTTAATATGACTTTATGGATCTACAAGTTATTTATGGACAAGATTATCATATTTTTGTGATTATATGATTTTGGAATATGAATTTTTTGTTATATAAATTTATGAGTGACTAATGTTGAATGAAGATAAATGTTAAAATAATATTTGAAGTACATGTGATAAAATAATCCTTATTATTGGGTTTCGAAATTGGTAAAGAATATTTTGATGAAATATGAGATTAATTATTTATCGAATGATCTAAGTTTATCTTTGGGTATTATTAATTAGGATTTGGAGATTAATGTTGTATTCCTTCATATTAATGTTTATCCATTTTATGAATTATCATACCTAGTGATAAGAATTTTTATATTAATTACTATATACTGGACAAATATATTGTTATATTTTTATATATTATGACATCTGATAGAAGTTTATTTTAGTTCTCCAAGTAATAAAAATTTATCTTGAATACTCATTGTTTGGAGTAAAATATGTGGTTATAGTGGAAAATGATTTAACTATGAAATTATAATTTTAAAGTAAATATATTTCATTATATTCTTATTCTATATAGTAAAGTAATTCTAAAACTCTAGTAAAAATATATTGAATAGTTTTTATAATATTACATCAATTTTCAATGAATTCATGGTGTCTTTTCACACCACTTTGGTTTATGGTTCTGTGTTTTTAAACTTTCTTTTAATCATTCTACTTTTTGAAATAAATGTTCTCTATTACTCTTCATCATTTTTTTTAAAAAATAAATTTTTTATACATGTCCATATTTTTATTTCCCACTAATTTTATCCTATTTGGGAACCTAGTAATACACTATTCTAGATAAGATTAGTATTTTCCTTTTCAAATTTTGTAGAGGGAATTTTATTAACCCTTCTAATGATGTGGGATTTTTCCAATGTTTTTTTGAATTGTAAAATTCTTGTTTACCAATCTCGACATCAAATTGTGTCGAAAAATTTACTAATGGGGTGGGGTAGTAGAATGTAACGCCCCAATATTTTAAAAAGAAAACTATGTTCGATAGTGTATACGACACACAACATCCAGCCTAAATAAAAAATGAAATATTATTATTTTAATATGACCATTATAACCAATACATTAAATTAGAGATTATAAATTTGAATAAATGATTTATAAAATACATATAAAGGTCCTGATAAATATAAATTCATTCATAACTTCTTTGTAAACAATAAAACATTTTTCAATACAATTATTTTTTTTATTAAAAATATATTTTCATAGAAAATGGTTTTTATTTCTTTTTATGAGAAACTATTATAATTAATTTTTTAAACATTTAGAAATTTTATTTGATAAAATAGATATTATTTTTGAAATCAACATATCAAAAATATCTTATGGGGAATTTTTTTTATTTTTTAGTAAAGTTTGATTTTTGTAATGAATAGTGAAAAAATATTTATTTTTATTTAAAACTATAATTTAATTTAAAGTATCTACAAATTAAAATCCTATTTTGGGTTAGTTTTAAAGTTTCATTTGTCTATTTTTATTAAAATTAGTAAAAGTATTGTTATTGGAATAAATTGTATACTTTATTTTTATAGAAAAACATTTTTATAGTTAAAAATGATTTTTTAAAAAAAATATATTTTATTTCATTTTTTATTTAAATACAAAAATAATTATTCCTATTATAAAAATTTAATATTGAAAAATTAATTATATATTCGGAATTAGGAGGTACAAATTTAGTAAAAGCTTACATTTTATTTTTAGTCATTATGAATAGTAGCTATAGTAAATTCTTATTATGAGGGTAATAGTAAATCATGTAATTAAGGTTAAAAAAAATATTTTATGGACTAAAATTTGACACTAAAACATTAATTAATCTAATTGGATGAGTTCAGTTTGGACATTTCAATACAAGTTTCTAAAATATTGAAAATTGGTCCCATATTTCTTTGATTTTGACATCTATGATACTTAATTAAAAGACAATGTCAAAAGTGTCGTTTTTTTATTTTATTATCAATAATATTTTTTGATAGGGATAAAAAAACTTATTTTGGTTCTAAATAGTAATTTAAAATAACAATTATTTTTTATCATGTTAATTTGTTTCAAATTTTTAGTGATGAAATAATTACTCTAAATTCTTACGTAGCGCCGTCATAGTATTTATTCAATTAATAGAAAAATAAAATAAATGATTTGAAAAATATTAAAACTAATATAATTTGAATGAATTATTATGGTCAATGAATTTTTTAGATAAATATAACATATTAGGGATGCATTAATAGATTATATTATTATTCCTTTCCTATCATGTTGTATTTAAAGTCAAATTAAAAGTATAGTTCAAAAAATTACATTAATGGTATTAAATAATAAATAATATTTTATTAAATTATTTAAAATTCCCAAAATAATTATCTTCGAAAAAATGAATGTTATATGGTTTATAATATGAATCATTTTCCATTTATGGGTCATTTTTTCTTTTATCGTAACTCTCTTTTCTCCTTTGTTGTAAAAAAATTTGATACCGTAGTAAGTGTCAAAAGGGTTAATGAGGGTTGAAAACTGGAAGATAAGAGTCAAAATATAATAAAACAATTGTCCAAATTTTATTAAATTACTGTATTTCGACCATTCCCGATATTATCTTTTAAAAATATATTTGGATTTTTTCCATGATAAATAATTTATATTAATTTAATATTTTATAATATTCTAAGAATTCCCCTCCTCTCTATAATAAAACCTAACATCCTTGCTTATTTTATTAAAACTTAAAATGTTTTAGGATAAGTGTTATATTTGTTGTAAATATGTGTCAATATATGTTTGGTGAGAATTGATGATTCTTGGATAATTTTTATGGATTCACTTGATGACTTTGGATGTCATGCTTATGCAATTATATGTGTTTTAATATAAAAACTATTGAATATGATCTTAAGATCAAAGACCCGTTTCACTAATGAAACATTGTTTAAAATAATTTTTTAAAAAATAATAATAATTCAATAATGGAAATGAAATATCTTTTATTTCATGATTAATTAAAAGATTTCCATGAAAAATGTATTTACATTTTACATGAAGAATTTTTGAGGAGGTAGAGAAAAAGGTCATGAAAAATATAATTTTTTGAGGAAGATTTGAAGTCATGGAATTTTAATGGTTTAGAATTTTATAAGAATTGGATTGGAATACTTATAATATTTATAATTATATAAATTGTGCTCCCCCAAAAATGTGGTCAACCATATGATCTAGGATCTAGCTCAACCCCACATTGTGAGAGGTAGACCTCAACCATATAAGGAATCCAACTCGAAGGACCCAATGGTGGAGGAGGTATAGGTTGGCCATATGTGGCACATAGGATAGGACACTAATGTGAGGGTGAAATCGGATGGGATGAGGTTCTGGTGGGCCAACATAGGTATGGCAAAACTTGTGAGGTGTGAGTGCATGTGTTTCGGGTGATGGTCCCCACTACCTGCTCAAAGAAGTAGTGACACAAGATTATTAACAAATGAGTACTTAACTAAAGTATTGTCTAATGTGTGACATGAAAGGAATGACACTATTCATTAATCATTAAAATGTTACAGATATAATGACATTTATCCAATGTGATTGATCTGATCCATCTGATCACCACTGATTGAAACCTTTTTCCTAAAGCTACACTTGAAGCCTTTTCCTAGGATTGCAATATTCTAATGATTAAAAAGAGGTCTCCATGGGTTTTCTCTGATCATTTTTTATTTGATGAGTTTGTGTACCTCCGTGCATAAAATCTATATCTTGTATGAAATCATAAATTAGAAGAATATAATATTTATGAATGAAAATAGAGTTTCAAGTGGTAGTTTGTGCATTTACCATACATAGAAGGGTATGATATTTAAAATTAGAGGGAGCATGTGATCCATATAACTTTCACAAAAGGAATGCAACAAAAAATTGCATTAGAAAATAAGACACTATTTTTTAGTTTATTTTATATAAATTAATGAATTTTTTGGGTAATTTAAAGTTGTTACACTAAATTACTTATGGAATCTTGAAATGACTATTTTATAAAATCTATAGATGTGAAAGGTATTAGTGATCATTTTGTTTATAAATTAAGAATAAAAAAATTATTTAGAGTTATTATCATTCTTCATTTAGAAGGATATTATTTTCCAAAGAAAACATAGAATCCATGAAGATCCTACTTGCACAAAGAATAATCTCTCCCATGATACTCTTACATGAAGGAAAAGAGGATCTCATGGGTTTTTGACTTGTGTAAAGAACACTCAAACTCATTTTTGAAGAATTGGTTCCACAAATTGATTCAGGACTTCTCAATACTCATACTCTTATCCTCTCTAGTTTTGGTGAACATACTGAGACACAATGAACTAGTGTATACCAACACTATTTCATACTAAAGAGAATGAGAGATAACCCATGAACGTGAAATTAATTGTGTGTATGAAGAATAACTTGCATATAAAATAATAACATAATCCTCATATATACCATTTACATGAATGCTTTGATTTAATAAGGCCACACTCTCACTTATTTGAAGTTTATAGAGCACAATTTTTTTATATATACATGCTTATGAGGATTCTCATGCATCCTTGATCGCATAAGAACTATCAAATATATAATAATAATATAAAGTCACATAAAATTATATGGACATGTGAAATGGTTATACATTATGCATATTTCATTCATTCATGATTTTAGTTGAGATTACAAGAAGAAAGGAAAGTGAGTTTTGAATGATTAATATTTTATAAAATATTTTTGAAGAACTTTTGTTCATTTCCTACAAACATCTATGTGAGTATAGGGATTCATTAAAAGGAATAATATTTTCTCAATAAAAGTTTCACTAAGTGAACTAATCATGTAAATGAAATCAGAGATAAGTGAGAAAAACCAATAGACCTGATCAGTGGATATTTAAGGTACTTGAATCATACACAAGGAAGTCATATCCTACAAGATCATGGAGGAAGTTAAAAGTATTTTACAACAGTGGATCAATGATTTCTGAAATTTTAGGTATTATAGTTCGTTTTGGGAGTAGGTGAAGTCTTCTGGTTGGTTCTAGCTAGGAGAAGAATGAGTCTCCCAGTTGGAGTTAGAGATAGAGGAGTCTCTCCATTGGAACTGGGAGAATGAGAAGTATCTTATGCAATTCAGGAAAATGCTATCATGGATTTTGGTAACACTATGGGATGAATTAGAAATAAGATCTTATATTGATCAAAGAGTAGATATGGACTGATTCGATATCAATCATTGAAATTGATAAAACTATTATAGTAGAGAAACCATGTTAGGGGGTATAACCAACATGATAAGGTGTAGGAATTTCATCTGAACATTGTAAATAATATGTGCTGCTCTCTATATCATTAAAAATTAACCTGAGGTAAGATTGATAGATATCATATAATTAATAAAGGACCTTTCAAACATTAATAGGTTGGATTAAAAAGTATAATAATTCATAAAATTAGTGTACCATTGATTCAAACCGACTCTCAAAGGAACCTAATCGGTCTTAGGGATCTATAAAAATCCTTTTGGTTTAACCCTGAACTACCAAAATAAATTTCTAGAATAAATCACCTCATTCTAGAGGTATTGGTTCTGGAATATATCATTCTTAGTGATATTAAGGTGTAAAGAAAAATAGATTATCTGAAAAAGAGATATATCTTTTAACCAAATGTTATGGTTTTATTTCTTCTTCCACTTCCTTCAAATTTTATTCTTCAATAATAATATAATAAAATTAGTATATAGATCATTTTTTTACAAAAATTAAGATTACATAAATTTTTTGGAATACATAAACATTATACAAACAGATGACCAAAGACCATAGTTGGTATCGTGCTTTTGGAAACATGGAAATATAAACACTGGTATATATGTGAGATACATGATCTCCCACTAGGTTAGTCTGGACTAGAACCCTTATTATAAATATCAAACATAGTAAATATCATCATAACCTAGGGGAAAGGAAACATAAAAGTGGTGTTCTAAAACGCTCAGTAAGAGTAAATAGGGGAGACATATAATCATAAACATGATCATAAGGGTATAAGAATATGATCATGTAAATAGAAGATCATACCCTTCATATCAAAGATAATAACATAGATCCTGGAATAAATATTATAAGTCCATAGGAAATGAATCATATTTAAATAGAGAGCATAATGCATGAAAGAATAATGAAAGAATAAAACATGGAATTTTGTAAAACACATAAGCATATAATTATTTCCATAGTTGTCAAGGCATCACTACCAATACCATCTTTGTGGAAAAATTCCTTTACTGAACTGGGTAACCCTTGTTCCAAACCTGTATTACTGAACCGATCGACCTCGTTCTAGCCCTATATTACTGAACATAGTATCCCTCATTCCATCCCCGTATTATTAAACCGAGTAACCCTCATTCCATCCATGCACAACTGAACTGATTAAACCCTCACTATAACCTTGTATTACTGAACTGAGTAACCCTCATTCCAGCCCTGTCTAACTGAACTGTGTAACCCCCGTTCCCAAAATATTTTATCTCATGTGATATAAATCTTTACCTAATGCATTGGAGGGATATATTGGTCCCACCCGTCTCATAATGAAATCATACTTACATGTTCCACAATGCATATCACAACAAATGAAATGAAATGGGTATTATAAACATGTAAAAATATCATAACTTATGGAAAGTGTTACATGTTTCATAATCATTTCATCAAAATAATAACCAGTTAAAGAGAAACTAATTTCATATATGTATGACCCATGATGGATTAATGGGTTTCAGAAAGACCATGACATTAATAATAACATGTTAATAGAAAGTATATGAATGGAACTTTAAAATAATTTCTTAGAAGGTATGAGTAACATTAATTGATGTCATATTAGGTGGAAAATAATTTTGAAATATCATTTAAAAACGTTTCTTGAGGAAAATATCATTTCTTGTTTTAAAATGGATTTTTAATACATAATACCATTTGAAAATAATTTTCATGTAAAATACCTAAAAAACATATAAATAATACATGAAATATTTTTAAAAACCATTTTCCTTGAAAAAAATTTAAAATATGCTTCAAAAAATTTAAAAACCTTTTTCTTTGAAGACACTTGAAAACTTTTAGAGAAAGCCGAAAAATGTTTTAAAAACCATTTATTTGAAAAAAAATTGAAAACATATAATGAAAACTTAAAAACATTTTTGAAAACCATATTTATTGAGAACTTATAAAAGAAGCCTGAAAACATTTTGAAAACCCATTTCATTGAAATCACTTCGAAAACTTATAATAAGGCTTGAAAACATTTTCAAAAAAAATTCCATTAAAACATATAAAATAAGTTTAAATCCATGAAAACAATTTTCCTTGAAATTTTCTTTTAAAAAAATTTTCTCAAAGATTAATCCTTTTAACAATGCAAATGGAGCTTCAAATAAATTATTATGGTTAAATATGTACATGGTATACAAGGTCGAAAAAATATTCATTTTGCATGGTAAAAAGAATAAAAAAATACCTTGTTTAAACAAAACAAGAATATTAACGTGAAGATATTTGTAAAATAAAAAAAGGTAAAAATGTATGTTATATATTATAGGGTAATGGTATAATATTCTAGGAAAATATTTTTAGAAAAAATAGATTTTCGACCGAATATAGGGTAAAGTTGGGCTTTCCTAAAAACCCTTTATTAACTATCTTGTGTACCAAAGTGTTGAATATGGTACAAATAAGTTATTATATACTAAAATCTCATAGGATAAAGAAACTGATTATTATTCTTGAGATATGGATCACAATATTTCATCAAAGGAATAAAAAACATAAACAATCTCCAAAAGAAATGAGATTGTCTCAATAAATTCTTATAACTTGGTATCTTGGGTTCATAATCTACATGTAAGAAAATGTTAATCAAATAAAATATATAATATCATGAAAATATTAATACTCATTATATTTCATGAAAATAGAAGTATATGCATCTCAAAAAATATTTTAGGTGCATAACAAAACCTGATTCTCAAACATTGAAAATTAAGACAAAACATTTTACTGAACTTGTAACTTTCGAAAGTTAAACCCCACGAAAGAAAGATCATAAAACGGAAATATGAATAAATATAAATTTATGTATAATATACATATAATACAATCATGTTAAGTACATATACCACACAAAAGGAAAGAGTGTAGAACATAACATGTATCTCACAGAAATTAAAAGTGAGATGAAATCCCCTTACCTTCCGTCTTGACACTCTCCATACACATACAAGATTCCAGTATAATAAAAACAATTTTATTATAATTATTTTACATAATCATATTATTATATATATAATACCATATATGTTTTTATTATGACCTTATATTATCTGCTTTTTAATGATCCTATGTTAAGGTTTCACTTCGTGTAATATTCTATGTGCTCTTTATATGTGTCTTAATTTGTTATATCATTGATCCTTATAATTATATCATGATTAAAAAATGTATAACCTGATATAAATATTAGGTATATTTATTATATTAATATTATAATTATCTATAGAATAATGAATTATGTAATGGAATACGTTGTTCATGGAGACGGTAAACCGTACGTACGCTTGAATGATGTTTTCCATATTTATTATCATATTGAAAGAAAGTATGTAAATGATATATATATACATAATTGTTAAAGTATAATTAATATATCATATATATCATATAATTTCATTAAAAACATCTTTAATACATTCTAGGTTGTGTGTGATCGAATCACGTCACTTTGAGGGGCGGTTGTCCACACTTCACCAAATGAGATTATCCTGTTAACACCAAATGGAAGGTAAAAATATGTGTGTTGTAAAAGGAATAAAGATGCTTAAATACATAATAAATAATATATATTAAATATATAAATAGATTTTCCATCATAATGGCCACCATTATTGGTGTTAAAGAAGAAATTAACAATCATTATTTCATGAGGCAGTAGTTTGTCGTACGCAGAAACAGTATGTTCAGCATCCATTAGAAGAAGGTGTGGCTATGTTTTGGTCAAAAAAATTTCACAAAAAAATACTATTTATGTATTAATATGTTTTTTACACAATAATGGAATAAATATAGTGAAGTTTGTGGATAATGAAAATAAAGGAAAGGAGTTTGAGAGAATACATTACCTCATAAGCATGTAACTCTTTTTGGTTTATGCCAAAAGACTTCATTGAGAAGATTTATGACCAAATGGAGGATTAAAGGTAGAATTTAGGATTTTTGGGAGCCTAATTGGGAAAATATTTTACGAACATAGATGTTTTGAGAGGTGTGAGGAGTGGGTATATGTGGTGGCCTTTTATAGGAAAGAAAGATGAATCCGTTGGAATTTTTAGAAACAAGTTAAGTGTGCACATGTTCTTACCTAAAAAAGTCATAAAAAACCAAAAAAAACTCAATAATTAAAGTTATATGGCCTAAATATGGACATAAAATGGGTTTTTGAATAGTTTCTAGTTCATTTGAGAAATTAATTTTAATGTCATTCTTTAATTAAGCTTAATTTGGCCTTAATTGTATTGATTAATTTTAATCAGTTTTACTAATAATTTTGGTAAATAATTAACATGGTCTTATTAGAATATTAATATTATAATAAATAAAATTGGGTATACATGATTTTTTAATTTCAAATAATATAATTGGAAAAACTAAGATTAGTGATAATCTTGCAGACAAGACAATATAACATGGTTTTAAAGTAGAAAAAAGTTCAAATGTTTGTGAAGATTTTATATTTAGTTTCAAAGTGAAAATGATTATAATTAATTAAAATTTCTTAATCTATGTAATATTTTTCTAATGTGACCTTAAAAATATTTAAAATATAATTTATAATTAATTATTAATTATACAAAATTAAGTGTTTAACTAAAAAGAAGTATTTTTTTCACTATTCATCAAAATATACAGTTTCTCAGAAAAATACCAAAAACTCACCATATGATAATTTAGAAATTTAGAATTAAAAAATGATTTTTATTTTATCATATTAATTTTCCAAATGTGTCTAAAATTTATTTTACTATTCAAATCTATCCATTCAATAAAACAATATTTTTAATATAAAAGGACTTTACCAAAAAATATCATCTTTCATTATCGATGTGTTTTATTTATATAAAACAATGATAAAAAATATAAGGAAATTATTTATTACTATTAATATAACTATGTTTAATTTTTATATTATAATTATATCCTTTAATTAATTATATATAAAAAAACATGTTTCATAAAAACTCAATGTTGCGTGCATCGTACTCCAAGTCAGTGTTTCATGTTGTGCAAACCAAGTTAGTATTGCATGTAACACAAGCCAAGTTGGTAATTCTTGTGAAATGAATTTTTTACATAGTGTTTTAATATATATATATATATATATTTATATTTATATATCAAGAACTATTTCTAGAGTAATGTGAAATAGAAAATATTAAAAAGATAAATTAATTCAAAAAACAATTCTCAAAATCTCGGGGTGTTACATTCTAACGCCTTAAAAAATGAATTTTACCTTGAATTTTATCTATGTTATAAAAGGTTTAATACTTGAAAGTTTCATTCATATAAACCCACAACATAAAAATGGATATTAAACCTTCCCTTAAAAATGGAAATTTGGAACAATAATGGTTACCCAAACTTACATATAATTGGGTTTCCATATAAGAGAAAATAGGTTCAATGTGAAGATTGTACATGGAATAAAATCATAAATATTGATAGGGATTGATTTAGGTCATCAATAACAAACAAGTTAATGGTCAAAAGAAATTCAAGGGCCTCAAAGTCATAAATCTGTGCTGATTTAAAAATCCACCAGCTAAATGAAGAATAAGGTATTAGGAAAACAATTTTTTATCACTTTCATAACATGGAGTAATTCTTGATAAATTTATCTAAACGAAATTTAATTCTTGTATTTTTCTTTAAAAATCTATAATATATCCATTACCTCATGGAATGAATGTTTATAAATTAACATTGATGAATAAATCACTAAAACATGCTTTTAATGGATCTTAAGGCCCATAAAGAATTACAATTCTAACTATTCGTCTCTTAAAAAAAACATACATTAATATATAAAAAAGTAATGATAATAGTTCATCATAAATATTTATTCATTACAAATTGATATACATTAACTAAGACATTATGTATCACAATGGTAGGTGTGAAACACTTATCATCATTCGGTCATGGGTTCAAGACCCACAACCTTACTGGAATTGATTAGTTTTCACAAAAAATAAATGATTTCCATTTTTAAAGCCACACTAATATAATATATAATATGAACATACTTTAAATAAGTTTATTCACTAATTATCCTTTAAACCAAGGGTTTCAAAAAAATTAGTTAATAAATACTTCCTCTAGATCTTGACTTAAACTTTTCCTCAATATTTAACCTTATAACCCTTATCAAATGTTAAAATAGAAATCTTTAGAAACAGAGTCATAAAATTAGCTTAACTTTGATTCCCCTTTATAACACAAAGTAGATCATGGTTCTCACATTCTTAACATGTGAATACACTCATCATATATTCTTTTGAAACATAGTAAAAACATGAATTACCATAAATCCTTCTAGAAAACATGCATGCTTCCTCATTAAAAAGTATATTATATTTACTCCTTAAATCAAAAAATTATATAAAATTAATTAGTTATAGCATAAACCACCTATGAAAAATCCATTACATAGTTCAAAGGTAATCAATACTACCCATTTTACTTATTCACATCCCACATATCTTTATCCATGAAACATTATCATATCATAAATAACATATTAGGGGTTACCTTCCCTTAGTCAAAATATCATCTTATCATTAAATCAATTCACTAGACTATAAGGAACATTCAACATAGACATTAAAATATTGAGTGAAAACCCTAAGTAAAACAATCATTATATATTTCATCATTCATAACTTTTGGATCCAAATACATAAATATAAAAATTACTTCATCCTTAATCCATTAACAATAATACTACTTTCCCTTCACATTTCATCCATCGTCTTGTCATCATTTACAATGTAACAGTTACTTTAACAACTTTTCCGATTCTCTTTAGAAACACTCTTCTTAGAACATTAGGTTGCATAGTGACCATATTCTCCACACTTAAAACACATAACCATTGATGATGACTTAGGGAGAATAAAATTCCCATCCATTTCATTAACCAAACTCTTCATTTTTCCCATGAAGGCACTTTATCTGTGTTTTTTTCCACATTCAAAACACCTTCTTGTTCTTCTAATACATTCACATAGGTGATTCTTTCCACATTCTTGACATGAAGGAAACTGAATATTCTTTCTTTCATGGTCTCTATTACCTAAAATCTCAGATCCTTCTTTATCTTCTATAGTGAGTTATAGAGTTGGTTATGGTAAACATTGATAGTAATGTTATATGAAAACTGATTAACAATGATCATTAAATATTTCACTCCAATGATCATCCCACCTAAATTCTCATAAAAATAATCCTCCATCACACTAAACATAAAACCATTTCCTTCTGGTTCCCACCATTTTCTAAAACAAGAAACATAGTGTGAGCTTTGATTAATATAGAAGAAAACCACATAGTTATGAAAATAATTACATATATAATATCTAAATAATGACACCTTCCTTAATATATGACACCCTAGGTTCATCCTTGATCATTAATAGACAAATTATATTTAAATCTGTCATAATGGTTAGTGAATAGTTTGTGAATTCCCAAAGAATATCCCCTGGGAGTGTCAAACCAGGTGTGCAACAAGGCCCGTTGTCATATACCAAATTACCCCATGTCAAGCCCAGAACATCTTGTCTGAGTTTTTAACCCTAGGTATATATGTTCTAGAGACACATCCACTTGTAGTATCCAAACAGTGATGTATTTCATAGAATCCAATCACTATATCCTTTACCAAATTTTTAGACATTTTCCTAAACGTTAACTCATCCCTATACTTATACTTAGAGACATACATAGAAATATAAATAGAAATATACCAAAGGATCTCACTATGTTTTTCACATCCTTGTTTATAATGGTTAAATATACCATTAATCTAATACCAACTATAGAAACCCTATGTTTACAAACATTTACATTACATAGATTTGGTATAATATGTAATCATTATAAAAAAGAAACCCAAAGATCATAGTTGGTATAGTTCCATTGGAAACACGAAAACATAAATACTGGTATATATGTGAGCTACATCATCTCCCACTAGGTTCTTCTTGACTATCACCCTTCTTAGACATATCAAACATAGTACATATTATCATAACCTAGGGGAAAGGAAACATAAAAGGGGTGAGATCAAATGCTCAACAAGGATAAACAAGGGCGACCTATAAGCATGAACATGATAATAATGGCATGAAAATGTGATCAGGAAAATAAAAGATCATAAGAGAGATCATAACAAAAATATTGGTCATCCAAAAGTCATGAATCATAATGAAATAGAGAGCATAATCCATGAAATCATAACATAAGAATAAAACATGGAATTGTGGAAAACATATAAGCATATCAGTATTACCATCGTAGTTAAGGAATCACCACTAAGACCATCTTAGAGGGCAAAGTTATTTATTGATCTAGGTAAACCCCATTCTAACCCTATATTACTAAACTAAGGGAACCTCATTGCAGCCCTGTATTACTAAAGTGAGTAACCCTCATTTTATCCCTGTATTACTAACATGAGTAAGTGTCATTCCAACCCTATAATACTAAACCAAGTAAACCCTCATTCCAGTCCTGTATTACTGAACCGAGTAACCCTTATCTAGCCCTATATTATTTAACTATGAAACCTTTGTTCTAGGCCTATTTTATCTCATGAGATATAAAACATTAACCAAGGCATTTACGGGAGAATTAAGTCACAACTGTCTCATAATGAAACCATACATACATGTTCTACAAAACATATCATAACCCATGAAATGAAATGGGTATTATACACATGTAAACATATCATAACCTGTGTAAAGAGTTACAGGTTTCATAATCATTTCATAAAAATAATAACCTGTAAAAGATAAACAATTTCATATACGTATAACCCATGAAAGAGAAAAGGGTTTCATAAAGACCATGAAATTAACCATAACTCATTCATAGAATGGATATGAATTAAAACGTTAGATCATTTGATATAATTTATGAGTAACATCAATAAATGTCATCTTAGATGAAAAATAATTTTGAAATGTCCTATAAAAAAGTTTCTTGAGGAAAATATAATTTCTCGTTTAAAAAAACCTTTTAATACATAAAACCATTTATAAATAATTTTCTTATATAATAACATGAAGACTTATAAAGGTAACAAGAAATAATTTTGAAAAAAATTTTCCTTGAAAACTTTTAATATAATGTTCAAAACATTTAAAAACCTTTTTCTTTGAAATCACTTTGAGAAATTATAATGAAATATTGAAAATGTTTTGAAAACCATTTCTTTGAAAATAATTTGAAAACATAAAAATAAATCTTTAAAATGTTTTGAAAATATTTTATATGGACAAAATATAAAATAATCTTAAAAAAGTTTTGAAAACACATTTCTTTAAAAGCACCTTGAAAACTTATAAATAAGACTTGAAAACATTTTGAAAATAGTTTTATATGAAAACATATAAAATAAGTTTAAAATAATTTTGACAATTTTTTCCTTCAAAATATCTTTTAAAAACATTTAAATATAAAACTTTTTAATAATGAAAAGGGAGCATCAAAGAAATGGGGATGGATAAATCTGAACATGTCATACGAGGTTAAAAGAACATTCCTTTAACATGGTTAAAGGATATAAATGAGCCTTGTTTGAAAAGTGAAAAGAACATTCCCTCAAAGATATTGGTAAAATAAAAAAGGTTTAAAATTATTTTTTGATATTATTGGGGAATGTTATAATATTGTTGGAAACTATTTTTAGAAAACACAAATGTTCAACCGAAGAGAGCGTAAAATCGATATTTCCTAAAAACACTTTCAAAATGATATTATGTACCAAAGAGTATAATATGGTATCAATGCATGAGTATATCATGAAATTATTGAGGAAAGGAAAACACCTTAATATTCTTGAGAGAAGGATCATAATATTTTTTTTAAAGGATGATTAGACATAAACAATCTCTAAAAACAATGAGGTTGTCTCAATAAACTCTTATAACTTGGTATCTTGGGTTCATATTCTCCATGTAAAGAAACTAAATTTAATAAAGAATATAATATCATTAAAATATTTAGATTCATTATATTTCATGAGAAATGGAGATATGTGAACCTTTAAAAAGAGATTAGGTTCATAACAAAACATGAGTCTCAAATAAGGAAAATTGAGACAAAATAATTTACCGATCTAGTAAGTTTTTAAAGTTAAACGCCATGAAAGAAGGATCATAAAATAGGCATGTGAATAAATATAAATTCAATTATATGATACATAGAATAAAACCATGGGCAGTAAATATACCAGAAAAATAGATAGAGTACGGAACAAAACATTATCTCACTGAAATTAAAAGTGATATGAAATCCCCTTACCTTGTGTCTTGAATCTCTCTGTAATCATACAAGCTTCCTGTATAATAAATATATGTTTATTATACATATTTTAAATAATTTAATTATTATATATAATACCATATTTTTTTTATTATGATCTTATATTACCCTCTTGGTAACTATCCAATGTTAAGGTTTCACTTCGGGTAATATTCGCTTTGTTCCTCACATGTGTCTTAATTAGTTATATAATTAATACTTATACTTATAACATGATTAAAGAATATAGAAAATGATATAAATATAATTTATATCCGGTATATTTATATTATAATAATCTATATCATAATTATGTATGTAATAGAATACACCATTCATTGAGACAGTAAGCCGTATGTATGCATGAATGTTATTTTCCATCTTTATTTCCATATTGAAAGAATGTATGTAAATGACACTCACTCACACACACACACAGATATATATTTATACATATTTATAACTATTACAGAAGAATTAATATGTCATATCTATAATATATGTCCATTAAAACCATCCTAAATACATTCCAGGTGGTGTGTGAATGAATCCTATCGATTTGATGGGGCGGTAAGCCACACTTTCTCCAAAAAGATTATCGTATTAACACCAAATGGATGGTAAAAAGATGTGTGTTTTAAAATGAAAACATAATCATAAATACATAATATATTAAATATATTAAATATATAAATAGTTTTTTCATCATGATGTCCACTATGATTGGCGGTAAAGGAGAAGTGAAAAATCATCGTTTTGTGTGGTAGTAGTTCACTGTTTATAGAAAGAGTGTATTAAATATCCATTAGATGGAGGTGTGCGTAAGTGTAGGTCATAAAATTTGTATAAAAAAAAATCCTTTTATATGAATGATACTAGTATTTTTACACAATAATGGAATACATATAGTGGAGGTGGTGGAGAAAGAAAATAAAGGAAAGGAGGTTGAGAGAAGACGTTACCTCTTAATCGGGTAACTCCTTTTGGTTTATGCCAAAAGGGTTCCTTGAGAAACTTTATGCCAAAATAGTGTCTTTAAGGAATAAGGGAGGATTTTTAGGCAAATTGGGAATATCTTGTACAAACATAAAATTTTTAAGAGGTTTGAGGAGTGGGTAGAGGTGGTGGCCTTTTATAGGGGAGGAAAAGGACTCAATTGTAATTTTTAGAAACAAGTTAGGTGTGAACATGTATTTACATAAAAAAAAGTCATAACAAACCCACAAAACTAAATAATGGAAGATTTATGGACGAACTATGGAAATATAATGAGTTTTTTTACAAGTTTATAGTTAATTTGGGCCCTTAATTTGAAGCTTTAGTCAATAATTAATCTTAAATTTGGCCTTAATCGCTCTAATTGATTTTAATCACTTTTACTAAATATTTTGGTCCAAACATAACATGGTATTATTGGAATATAATTAATATAATGGATAAAATTTTGTATAGAGGATTTTTTTTAAATTCAAATAACATAAGCATAAAAATTAAGATTAGTGCTAATCTCGCAGACATGACAGAATAATAAGGTTTTAATGTAGGAAAAGATCAATGATTTGTTAAGATTTTGTATTTAGTTTAGAAGTGAAATTGAATATAATACATTATATTATATTAATATATTTAATATTTATCTAATGTGACCTTAAAAAATATTTAAAATTTCATTTACCAATAATATTTAATTAGACAAAAATCTGGTTTTTTACTAGTAAGCCGAATTTTTTCACTATTCATCAAAAAATGATGTTTCTCAGAAAAATACTATAAAATTAAACCTAAGGTAATTTAGAAATTACAATTTAAAACAATATTTTTATTTTATAAAATTCAATTTATAAATATATCTAAAATTAATTTTATTATTAAAATCGGTCCATTCAAGAAAATAATATTTTAAACATAAAATGACTTTACCAACAAATCTCATCTTTCATTATCAATATGTTTAATTTATATAAAAAAATTATAAAAAATATTAGGAAAGTATTTGTTAATATTACAATGAATATATTTAATGGTTAGGATATAATAATCTCATTTAATTAATTATATATATAAAAAATGTTTTTCATAGAAACCCAGTGTTGTGTGCATCCTACGCCAAGTCGGTGTTGTTCGTAGTGAAAGCCTAGTTGGTATTTAATGTAGCACAAGAAAAGTTGATATTTTATGTAAAATGATTTTTTTACTTAGTGTTTTAGTATATATATATATATATAAAGAACTATTTCTGGTTTCATGCGAAAAGAAAAATATTGAAAGGATAAATTAATTCCAAAAAAAGAATTCTCAAAATCTCAGGGTGTTATGATAAGTATATTCCATATAATAATATTTTATGTTGTTAATGGAATAAAATATATCAATATACTTATTCTATAAAATGGGACACAAAATCATTGTGCTTGTGTGTGGAGGACTACCGTCTCGCGAAACAATGTAATATTTTTCCATCACTGCCTCTCATGGATGCATATAATGATCGATTTATATTATATATATATATATATATAATTTATGAAATATTTCTCATAATTTATAGATAAGATATCATATAAGTTTTTACCTTTCCATTTACTAAAAAAAGATAATGTCATTTGTGCATACATGTGGACTACCACCTCTATAAAGTGAAGTGATTTGTTTTCATCGCCACATCATATGGGAGATATATATATGTTTATTAAAATATATAATATATTATTTATGACAAAATTAAAATTATGGAATAAAAAATAACACTTAACATCTTTCCCTCATGATCATTGGAAAAATGGAGAGGTTAATCATGTGTATGTTTGACATACCATCACCAAGATTATAACATAGTCAATTTTTCAAAAAAATATTTTGGATTGGTTTTAAAATTATAATTTATGTATAAAAATGATAATTATTTCATGATTATTATTCTGAATATTTTTAAATAATGACCACTTTGACCATAGTTAACCCACCAAACTCATTTTGGACATATGAGCTGAATGTCATGAAAACATCCAGTGTGAAATTAACTGATTAAGTAATTGATAATAACATGGTAAATGGAATAATAAACCTGAAAAAGTTTCTTAATCGCGTAAATAATAAGAATAATTTTATTATTCTAGAAGATAAAAATGTACATGTAGACTTATAATTGAGGTAAGTAACTTTCTCTTAGAAGTCATCTTATAAAGTTTCCCTTCTAACACTTTTTCATCTATATCCATATTTTAAATATAAAATTTTATTGTATTTATATGTTCATAAAATAATTATAATGTACATTTTTATGTATAATTTTCCTTTATTTTTTTTTCAAAAATTAATCTCTTTAAGGAATTGTTTTACATGATTTACAAAAAGGAAAAAAGAAATGTTATATGTTAAATTTTATTGTGTTAACAACATTTCCCTCCGATGAAACCATTATTTAAAATTTGGATTCATTTAAAATATTTTAGGATTTATTCAAATAAAAATCCTTATTTATTTTAATTTATTTTGGAAATATATTTTTATATGGTATAGGTATTTTTATATTTGAAGAAAAAAATTCATATTAGATGGAACGATTTTCAAGGGTTTTATGAAAAAAGATGAAAATATAATTTTATTTCATGATATAGAAAATGATAATAATTTTTTTATTATAAATGAGTATAATATAAAATATATGATGAGGGATCTAGATATATATTTTACTTTGGGTGACCTAGATACATCATATATGATAGGTGATCCGGGTATATCTTAAATGATGGGTATTCCCAGATAACACTTCAATGCATTGGGTAATGTTATTTTTCTTCAAAGGAAATAAAGAGGGAGTTAATATGAGTATTCTATACAATGGATTTAACTAGTATCTAGTTATTTCGAACATTAGTTTAACACAGGTTATGAATATTATTATCTATGATTCCAAAAACGGATTTTTATTTACTTGTTATAGGTTATAAGGGGTTTCTTTGGAAAAAAAGTGTGTTTTTATGACATGGATTTGATTTATTTCATGTTATCTAGTAATCCTATGGTAATGTTAAAATTTTTATGGGTTTTCATATTTTTCACTACACTAATTAATTTATTCTATTTATGCCCCTTACTGAGCATTTTGTAATGATAATACATTTTAATTTTTTTTCATAGAGTGTTATAATTGAAAGGAAAAAAGAAGAATGAAAGTTAAAAGTCATGGGTATTTTCATAAAAAGAAAACATATTTCTTTTTTAATGTTTTATATCCTAGAAAAAATGGAAACTTAGTAGATGTCTCTTCTTTATAAAAGATTGGTTTTCTATGTAAGTGTTATGGACTATTCTATAAAACATTATAGCATAAAGATCATAGAAATTAACACATGTGTTTGATTAAGTCTATGTTTTTAAAATATAAGCATGACTGATTCTTTAGTGACCCAAGAAATAATTGGGAATAAACCCAATGTTTTCAATGGTCAATATCTTAGGAATATAATAGATTTTAGATCCTCAGACAAATGATCAATGGTACATACATATAATCTTAGGAGTATATCCCATGAATCAACTGAGGAGACACAACGATCAACCTCAATATGTTCAACATCCAATCTAGGGGATATACACCCACCCAAAATCTCATACTACCCTTTAAATACTGAGAATCACAGGAATTAAAAATGGTATACTTGTATCCCGATTTTAATATTGACATCAAGTAATTAAAAATGGTGTCAAATCATCAAAGGAAACCCTACTGTCATGAGAATTAATGTGTGTGTACAATCCCAATGATCTGATGCAAGATCCTTGGTACCACCTCCAAGAATATACTCCAGCCTTAACCACATCCTTAGATTATACCCAATCATGGAATCCAACCCTCAATAATCTTTGAGAGTGGACCCCAAAAAATCATGAATCCCAAGGCCTCATCCCTATCAACATGTGATTCCTAGAAATCATGGAAAATCACATCAATGTTTGGAACCACGAATAATTACTATATATCCTCGGAAATCACATTCCATCAAGAATAAAAACAAATAAATAAACTTGGGTAGGATAAAAAAATCACACCCCTAATCTTCATCAGAACCCCGTTAGGCTTAAAAATTAGTTTAGATTCTAAGGATACATGTACAACCATCAAAACCCAACACATTTTTCGATTTGGTCATTCATCAAGAAACCCATTGGGGGTCTCAACATAAAAAAGGAACCCAAAAAATGGTTTGTGGTATCATAAAAGGTCTCAGGTCAACTCCTGATTCTCTATTGAAATAACAACCTAAAATATCATCAATTATGTATCATAGCCTCCTTGAATACATGGGAGTTTTCACATAAGAAATTGTAAAAAAATGGCCCACATCCTATCTCACTCCATAAATTCACACTAGGTTAGTAAAATCACCCACACCATAATTCAAATCCTATGGTCTACCCAACTTAGCTAAGAACAATTCAAGGGTCCTCTTGCAATCCACTCAGGCCAGTAATGAAAATCCATGACACACCTCTATAGAGAGGTGGCCATCGACTCCTACTCAATAGATACTTGATCATGATCACACAATCCATTATAAAGAACCCCTCTTGGTGGTATAAAAGTATCATGTCATGACCATGAACATCGATGGACAATGTGTCATACTGAAACCCTAGAAAAAACATGGCCTAGGTTATTATTTACTTAACTCAGGCTCTCCCATTAATTAATATTTTCACTTTAAAATTTTAATTCAATATAAATAATACAATTTAATAGGAGGGGATTTCTTATGGTTGTGGCCTTTATATCACATTCCATATAAAAATATATAATAACCATAATGATGGTATATGATACCACTTACCTCATCCAATAAGCTTCCTAACATTATTCTAAGGACTGACAGGTCTTCCAAGGCCCATCCATGACTATCTATCCCCATCCTTGCTCAATCGACCTCATCTCAATTACCTAAGATCCTTACATAAGATAAAGAAAAAATAATTGTTAATTATAAAATTTATAATTAGTTAATTCAATTAATTGAAAAATTTCATACTACAAAATAACTGCCCAAATTCCGGCATCACATCAGAACCACCACAAAAGGATCCCCAATGGTCCTTATCACATACCAGAACCTATATTGTGGGAAATAAATAAAAAATATACCAAATTAATTGTAAACTAAACATAAAATTTGAGAAAATATAAGAAAAACCAAAGTGAGGACATAACTTTTTGAATCATCAAGTAACTTAGATTATATGGAATATCATTATTACATTATCACAAGAAGAAATGAATCCTAGTATCATTTGGATGATTCCACATAGCTCTAGTAGAATAATAATTGAGATCCTAACTGAGGGAAATATAAATTTGAGATAAGTGCAGGAGGATATGATCTGCAACTGAAGGATTCAAATTCATACATAGAATCACTAAAAAACCTTGAAAGGTTCCCCAAATCAAGGGGGATGAGGAAACAGAAGGGGGGAGAACCCCATGGTTGGCACGACCAAAACAAGAGGAGAAGAGGGTTCCCCCTATTAAAAATATGAGGGGCATAATTATACTTTTTCTCCCTAAAAGGACCACTGTCTAGATAGAGGGTAATTTTACTCCCTAAAACTCTATTGGATAGTTGGTGGATAAAGTAATTGGCTTCTATCACTATTGAACACCACTTTCTAGATGGGGTTCCTTCCTACTAATTAGTGGGTGACTCCAATTTCTTTCTACAGCATCTACCCAACATCTCCCATGGATACATTGATCGTATAAGACACCATCTGAGCCTCATTACTCTTCCCAAAAAAACAAAATTGATATCTCTAAAATTTTGGAGTAGTTTTTCATGTCCTGGTTTTAAAATGATTCTTTCACCAAACGTAAAAATTCAAATTTCCATAGAAATTTACCATGTTTTACAGACATGAGGCCGCACAAACTCCCCACTATAAAACTTAGCATCCTCAAGATGTATTTTTGGTATTCTATAGAAATATCTAGACCTATTTTATCATCCATTTGGGATCAAATAGTTGTTATCCTGGACGAAATAGAAAAACTCTTCTAAGATAAAATCTCAAAAGAAATGTTCTTAATCCATGAAATAATGATCCAATAACCATATTCATAACAGAAATTCTAGGATGGTGCTTTCCTGAGATAATCCATACCAAGACTTGATCACTTTCTACTTCAATCATCCATTAAGACTATATATCTCCCCTCTATAGGACTTATTTTATAATTTTAAATTATAATTCTTTATCAACTGTAACCATTGGAATTGTTCATTATAATTCTATATCCACTTTCCATTGACATGGTATATGAATTTTATATTCTAATATACCGAAACATATATGAAACCCCCATTCTCACACTAGTTCTTCTCTTATGTTTCAAATTGCGATATAAACATATAATCCTCCCACATCCAAGTATAACAAAAGCATGTCATCTTTCCATTGAAATGTATTAGCCAATTCCTGAAATAGAACTTCATACCAAAAAATGTATACTAGATGTAATTTCAATCTCACTGCATTCTATCTGACAAGAATTTTTTTCCAAACCTCATATGAACTACCATTAATGAAAACACTTTGATCAACCTCCAATGCATTTCTCTAACACCCAATCACAATTACATTAAACCTTAAGGCATGTTATAATCATCCAATTTCTTATACTGATGTCTATACATAGTTCTTGTTATGATCTCCCTACTTGGTTCATGTACTAAATAAATCTACATATTATTGTAATGAGAATCAATGAATTTATTACCCAACACACTTGGATCATCATAAAACATCCCAAGATTGATGTTCATGCTCATAATCCATCCATAAATAAATAAGTAAATTTATAATTTGAACATTCTGGATTGTTTTCATCAAATTGATATCAGAACAATATACCAACTAATATTCCAAAACAAACATTTGGATCTCTCTCTCAACTATCTAGTTGTATATCTCCCCAATATATGTCCTCACATATATCTCTCATTGAGTGATACCTAATAAATTAAAAAAATTGTTTCTCTCCTCCTAAGCCATGATCATTTCTCTCTAGACATCACTTTCCTTCAACTAACTCCAATACTTATTGTTTCACTACACCTAATCAATTTCTATTGAACATATACCATAGAGGGAGTTTTTTTATTACATAAAAGTAATTGGAAGACTATACCCACAATGTTCCCACAAACCATTGGTCCTCAACTTTCACATAGCCTCTCTGTTCCATAAACCAATAGAACCACATGTTACCAACGCAAACTACCTAAATTCACCTGATGAAGATTGATATTAACTACTATAAATGATGGTTTATAATGTGTAGTTACATAGGTATAAGTTTGAACCTTGAGTAGAGATAGTAGGGTTATACCTTGCATGTAGCTATCTACTAGGATATTCCTTCATATGTAAATACTATACATGTTCCATATTCTATCCAATGGTATACTATTAGATGTGTTTTATAGGCTTTCTGAACATTAATTTGGAATTTCATAAAAAATAACACCTCAAAGATTCTTGATGGGGCCGCCTATAAAAGAAAGCTATAATGATCTTGATATGGAGGACACTCTAATTCAACCATAGGCTATATAAGAGGATGTACCAGAGAATGATTTTGCACTCACTTTTATAGTTATCAAGGAAACCCTTTTTTAATATAGAGTCTTACAAATAAACAATGCTCTGGGTGGAGGGTTTCAAAAGATGATGGTTGACTATGCCAAATAACTCCATCTCCGGTATCCTCCATCCTTCTACAGAACAGATGATCCTCAAGATACTGAGGATTGGATTGAAATTATCAAGGGAATCTTTGATATGATAGAGAATTATGAGATTAGGAGGATGAATATGGATTCCTTTAGGCATTAGAAACCTTACAGAAGATGGTGGGGTGGTATGAGACAGGTAGGCCACAATGAGGGTCTTACTTGGGTGGCCTTCATGGAGATCTTCTTCAAGAAGTTCTTTCCCCAAAACATTGAAGCTAGATTGAGAATAGGAGTTTATAGAGCTTAAGATTGAAATGATGTTGGTTTCTTCTTACTCATATTGATTCATAGAGATGATATTATTTTCTACTATTTTTCAAGGAATAAGGTGTAAAAGAATAAGAAGTTTGATATTAGCCTTCATCCTGAGATTAGATTTCAGGTTATGTGCTTTAACCTAACGATGTATTTAGAGGAATTTTATAAGGCCATAAATTTTGATAAGGGGATAGAGGAGAATAGTTTTATTGGTTTTATTACAAGTTATAGTTCTTTGATGAATGTAATTTTTAGTAATGTAGTGAGTGAAACCTTTGGTAGTAGGAAGAGGAATCCTAAAAAGGAACAACATGTTGGAGGATTGGTGGAGTAGAGTAGGGATTATTTAACTACCTTTATGGGAGGAGGTTGTAATAGGTTATACAGATGTCGATAAAAGGTAAATTTTAGTTCATCATGTGTGAATTCATCAAGGGAATGTCACTGATGTGGAAGAGTGGGGAATCTCTAGAATTTTTTTTCTTAGGTGTTATGTTCAATATCATGGAGGTTATGTTAGTTTTTAGGTAGTCCCCCTCAAAAATAGACCTAGGAAACACTTACCTCAGGGAATCAGTTGAGTTATTCACTATAGAGGAAAGGTCATTCACTAAAGGTCGTTAGGATGTATACGATGGGGGAGGTGACAACCATCGATAGAGAGGATCCTTATGCCATTTTATATTTGATTTTGATTACCTATAATCTATGTACTTATTTTTTAATATAGGATATTCCTATTCTTTTATATCAGCTCAATTCATTACTGGCCTATAATTTCCAGATAGGTTATCTTCTGATTTTCTCTCTCTTGACACACCCTTGGGAATTAAAGTAGACCATATAAAATGATGTCCCATGTGTTCAATAGTTTTTACTGGATATGGACATATGTTGGACTTCATGATCTTAGATATGACTCATTTTAATGTGATATTTGGAATCGAATGGTTGAATAATTATTGAGATCATATCAACTACTACTAGATACATGTATCTTTTACCATGATTAGAGGATTTAGGTCTATGTTGATCGATGATTGGGGGTCAGAGTAGGAAGAATGGGACTAAACCTAAACTAGATTGGATATATCAAAAATCAAGTACCAGGATTGACTATTACAGAAGAATTAACTATTGTTCCCACTATCTTCCCTCCAGTAGTGGATCAATATCTTAATACTTTTCTATATAAGTTATCAAGTCTTCCAATAGATAGAGGAATTAAGTTTGATATTGATATTATAACTAGGGTGAAACCAATATCGATTACTCATTATAGTATGGAACCAGTTGAGTTGAGGGTGTTGAATGTGCAGTTATAGGATTGGGAGGTGAAGATATTTTCTAGACCCAACGTAACACATTAAGGTGCTCCAATGTTTTTTTCTAAAAATGTGGATGGAATTATTTTACCCTATGTCAACTAAAGATAGTTGAATCTAATAATGTTGAATAGTGTTTACCCTTTAACTAGTATTGATGATCTATTTGACCAGTTATGAGGATCCTAATGGTTTTCCCGGATTGATCTTCATTTTGGCTGCCATCAACTGTGAGTCAGATGTGGGGACATTACAAGACAATTTTTATTAGTAGATATGGGTTTTATTAGTATCTTTTCATTCATTTTGATTTTAAAACTGATCCTTTGGTGTTCATATAACTCATGAACATTATTTTTTATCCATACCTTAACTCCTCCATCATTGTGTTTATGAATGGTATCAAGATATATTTGAGGACTCTAGATACACATAATAGACAACTTATGATTGTGTAGAGTACACATTGAGAATATTGAATTTATGACAGACTTTTGAAGTGTCACTTTTGGATTTTTGAGGTGTGGTTCCCCATGAATGTAATTTATATGGTGGGAATTTCAACCGAGTTGATGAAGGTAAAGGACCTGATGTATTGGGAACTCCCCTTAAATGTGTTTGAGATTAGGTGTTTCCTTGGGATAGTGGGGTACTATCAATGTTCTATCTAATACTTATCTTGTTTTGTATCATCGATGAAAGAGATAACCAAAATGGGGTGAATTTTGAGTTGTTTATTTAGTGTAAAGAGGATATAATATATTTGAAGAGGAGATTAATAAAAAATCTAGTTTTTATTCATCTTGAGTCTTGGAATTAATATGAAGTGTATTGTGATACCTCAGTTGTTGGGTTGAGAGTTGGGTAGATTTATATGGATTATGTTGTCTCTTATAGTCCACGTCAACTATAACCCCATGAGTGTAACTACCCAACAAATGACTTGGTCTTATTCGTTGTGGTCCATGCTCTGGAGTGTTGGTGTGATTTTCTATTTGGTGAGAAGTTTGTTTTCAATTTGGACCACACAATCCTGAAATTCATCTTCACTTTGTGGGATATGAATCTGAGGCAAAGGATTTGGGTGGAGTATTTATATACATTTGAATTCGAGATGGGATGTTCTCTTGGGAGAGGTAATATCATTGTAGATTATTTAGTAAGAAAATACCATTGATGTAGGATCTTGGGCACCTAACTTCACAATAGGAATGGTGTTTAATAATCTCCCTTGTTTCTCTAGGCTTCCTCTTCACCTCCACTTGGGAATTGAAGTCAAGAGTGATCTATTGGCATCATTCAAGGTAAGATCTATCCATTATAAGTCTAATAATACTTCTTTATCTAGAATTAATCATGGAACCAAACATTTTTTTGGTTAGATCTATGAATATAACCCTAGATATAATGGTGTTTTGATTCCTGATTAATAGGTTAGTGTTGGATTATAAGAATTTAAGGACACTCCTATTGTGGACAAGTTGGATGAATGGGTTTTTTCAATTTCTGAAAGTTATTTTCAAGAAGTTTAGTTGGAAAGTTTTTGAATAAGAAGGTTTGATAAATATGGCTTTCTTTTGTTGTAATAACATTAATCATATCATTTTTTAATGTTTTATAACAAATGAATTCAAATTATGAAAAATTTTGCATGATATTTTCTTAAAAGATAAAAACGATCAGATGAACTTATCTTAATAAGGTGAAAAGATCAAATGAAATTTTCTTAAGAAGGTGAAAAAATCTGATGATAATTTCTTATAAAATGAAAAATATGATATTAAATTTCTTTAAGATAATGAGAAATATCAGATTAACATTATTTAATAAAGCTAAAAGTATTGGACGATGTTTCCTTAATAAAGTGAAAAATATTAGATAAAGTTTCCATAAGAAGATTATAAATAGAAGTTTACCATATATAAAACGTGGTGAAAAAAATATGATTATGATTTTATATTTTGAAATTTTCTATCATAATTAGTTAAAAAATTTCATGATCCATACATTATAATGAATATGGAAAAAATTTATTTAGGTGTATACAGTTTGAAATTTTTTTGGCAGAGGAAAGTTTTTTAAAATGTTTAGGAAGATTCGAAGTTGTGTTAGTTTGAAGTTTTAAATGGATATTTTTTATTTACATTGGAATGAGGAAGGTTAAAAAATAATGAAATTAGGATAAAAATTCTTATATAAATAAAATATGATTTGGAAAAACATTTTGGGGGAATATTTATCATATAAACAAATATAAAATTTCAGATGATTATTTCCAATGAAATAATGTTGAAATCAAAAAAAATTGGATTAAAAATTTTTAATGAAAAAAAATAAAATTTCGAACAAAAATTTTAGAACAATTTTTTTTAATGAACAAAGTATAAATTAGAGTAATATTTCATATGTAAATTTTCAGATGAACAAATTTAAAATTTCAGACAAACATTTTAGATGAAATTTTCCATAGAATATTTATGACGAATATTTTAGATGAACATTTTCATATTAAAAAGTGAAAATTTTGGATGTGCATTAAAGATGGACATTTTATACGAACAATTTTTTTGAACATTTTTAGATGGAAAATTGAAAATTTTTTATGATAAATTCAGAGAAACATTTCAGAAAATAATTTCAAAAGAACATTCTAGACCAACAAGATCCTGATGAAGTTTTTTGAAATGAAGTTATTTGTGAAATATCTGTAATGATATCAAAAGTGAAAATGTTGTGAGGATTTTTCAAAGTTCCGAACATCACAGGAGGAAGATCCATGATTCTTGATAAATTTGAAGAAAGGTTGTGAATGTTTGAATTTGTGAAAATTACATAGTGGGAGATTTTAATTTCATGTTTTCATTCAGTAGGAAATTAAATTTTGATCCCAAATTTTTTCGAAGTTATGAATACAAAAATAGCATGCAAGTAAAAAAGTATGTTTTTGAATATTCATGTGAAAAAAATTTGAATTCCTTGAGAATTGGTTTCAGATAAATATATCAAAAAACTTCTAAAGATATAATTCATGTAGGAAATTATCCTCCAAGGAATTAAATTATTGAATATTAAGAATAATAATATGTTTGTTTTAAATAGATGTGTTCCAATCAAAAGGATTAGATGGACAATGTTTCAACTGGAAAATTTTTTATAACAGGTGGAATCAGGTAAACAAAGGTGTAAAGATGTTTTCACTAGAGAAATTCACACATAGAGAAAATAAAGAATATGAATGGACTATAAATGAATAGATATTTCACAAAATTTTTTAGGAGGAAAGTTATTACCTATTTCGTTCTAGGAAATTGAAATAAAAAGATGTGTTTTTAAGGAATATGAAATAATGATGTTTTAAAAAGTAATACAATGAAAACATTTTGAGCCTTTCAGTGAAGGTTTATAATGTTTTTATGAAATCATTGTTTCATATTTTGTGGTAGAAAACACATTTTATGTTGTTTTATTATATTTCAATGCAAGTTTAAAGATATTCCATGATTTCTGTTACCACATAAAAGTATTTGTTTCTAGTTGATTGTTTAGAATTGGATAATTTATAAACCTTGATAATTAATATCTACTCTTTTTGACTAGTTATATATGTAAATTATTGTGTATTTATTATTGTTTTTTGGATGTTTTTTTTAAATTGTAATTCCTTAACATGAGGTGATGTTTGTTTTATAAGAAATAAGAAATTGTAAAGAGAAAAAAACATTGATTCATCCCTCTACATCTAAGTGAACACTTTGGTCTTTTCAATTCGTATAAGACAGAAGGTTAAATTCGTTGAATATTTGCTGATGTTAGAAGAAATGGTAGGTTTCTATGTATTTTTTTAATTCTATGAATTGAAGTGGGATTTTGGTTTTGAATGGAAAGAAACGTCATATTATGAAAGATAGAATGTTTCCATTTCTTACCTATATTTTTTATAGAGTTCTTGAAACCATGATAGATGGTTTCTCTCATCAAGTTTAGAGTGTTCCTCTAATATCTCTTGATAAGAAAAATTTAGAGAATTATGGGTAAGGCAAAAATTCTATTCTATCCTAACTCTCTAGAAGTGAGTTTATTAGAGTTAAAGGATTCAAAACAAATAAAAGAATTTGGGTGAAGTTAAAGAAAATATATGAAGGAAATATAAAAGTTAATAAATACATGTTAAAAATTTAGAGGATGAAGTATAGAGATATAAAAATGGGATATTATGAATCTTCTGGTTACTTCTTTACAATTTTGAGTGGCATTGTAAGCAGTATAAGATAACTTGGTGAGAAGATAAAAAATTCATACAGAGTTAAAAAGTTATTTTGAATTATTACTAACAATTTTTATGATAAATTTTCATTATTTAAAGATATAGATCTTGAAAATCTAACAATGTATGATATGTATAGAACTCTCATAACATATAAAATGATATTGTGGAAAGTAATTAAGTGTAACAAAAATTCTGATAGAGAAATTTTCTTTGAAGTTGAAAAAAAGGAAAATCTAAGAATGTTATTAAATAAGTATAATCTAGTTACTCCAACATCGAAGAAATTCATAATAAATTTTTAGATGAATTTTAAACTTATTTAAAAAAAATGTGAACAGGTTTATAAGAATGTATATGGGGTAGTTAATGCATAATTGGTTTAGTTTTAGACTTATTGGGGACTTTGCTGTACATTTCCCATGAAAAAATAATGATGCATAAAGTGATTATAATGATAAATCCAAGAAAATTTTTAATAATAAGGTATAGAGATCCAAACATTTTTTAAATATAAAGTATAACATGTCATCTAAATCCAAAAGGATATGTTTTTTGACTAAATTTAATGATGATGGGAATAGTGAAGAAGAAGACGAAAAATTTAATAATAAATATATTGATAATAAATTTATTTAAAAAGTTAATTCTAAATAGTTAACCAATGATTAAATTAGTAGTTTTGAAGAAGAATAGGCTGTTATGGATTTTTTTTCCAAAAATAGAGTTGAAAGAATGTATTCAAATGATTAAAAGACTTGGAAGGGAGAACTAGAATTATAAGAGAGAAAATTTCTTAAAAAACAATCAAGGATTTTTCATTAATAAAATTATATTTTTTTAAAATATATTGATGTTATGAATAAGGATCATGATAAATATAAAAATCTCAATATTAATATTGATGAAAACCTAAAGGTAATTTATGAAGAGTTAGAGCTTGGTAAATAGAAAAATGTTAAATATGATCAAGGAGTTACAAACTTCTAGAACATAGTTATAGAATTTGGTTAATGTTTTGAGAATAGTAAACCTAAGATAGATAAAAAACAATTATCTTAAAATTTTGATAAGAAGAATAAATATGATAATTTGGAAAAGGAAGTTACAAAATCCATGTGCGTAGCTAAAATAAGTGTATTTGAGAAAAATAATGTTTCTATGGTTATAAAATATGAACCAAAAAATTCTACTACAGGTGATTATGTTAAGGATAATAAGAAATTTTATTAAAGTAACAAAAAAATTGGTGTGAAATGAAATATAAAAGTGAAGGTAATAATTTTGACGAATAATAGGTACACATCTATAATCCATATGGATGTTTCAGATGAAAATATTCCTTTTATGGTTACTGAATTTATTTTGGATGATTTTTCTATACATATAATATATATTGGTTCAATCATCAACATTACTATATTTCCAATATGTTTTGGAATAAGATTTTTTGGGGGAATCATCCCACTTAAAGAATTCATCCTAAAAACATTGGTATGAGTATTGAAAATAGATTCAAACCCTTAGATACTATATTTGAAAGATGTGAACAACCTAGATATCTTTGAAAATGATTTCTTTTCATTTTTCTAATAAAAAATTGTTTTATCAAAAATATCAAAATATATATGGGATGTAACAAAAAGGGAAAAAATATATTGTTGTTGAAAGTTTTCTCAAAGCAACAAAAGGCGAATAATCCTAGATTTTGGATAGTAGGGTGTCTTCACATATGAAATGAAATTTTATGTTTTTAAATAATTTTAAGGATTCAAAATATAGTATAGTGAATATTAGAAATGATAAGTAACTTATAATAAAATGTGTTGGATATCCCATATTTTTTGAAGAAAAGTTAAAATCTAAAAGATTCTTGTTTGTAAATAGGTTGGAAAATAATTTTTTAATTGCTTCAAAATTTTGTGATAAATATATTAAGGCTCTTTTTTTGTAAGTAGAGTTGAATATAGGAAATTTGTAATGTAAGGCCAATGAACCAAGGGAATTTTGGTTCAAGTTGGTTACATAGAAAGTTCATGTTCAATTTTCATGATAGAAGAAAAACATCTTTGGAATAAGATTTTGGGTAACATGTGTTAAATTAAAATGGGCATTTTAACAAATAGAGGTAGTATCCATGAAATTTATAATATTAAAAGAATAATATATTGGTTTTGTTCTATTTTCAATAAGGGTAAGATAACAAACTTGGTTTATAATAAAGTTTGGATACATTCAACTCATCCTTTGGAGAAGATTCACTTTGATATCTATGAGATAATGAGTAAATAATAAACATATAGAGATAATTAATTTAAATATTTCATTGATGATTTTACTCACATTACATTTATTATGCTTCAAAAAGATAAATCAGTGTCTCTGAAAATGGTTAATATTTTTAGGATAAGAGCAGAAAAAGAATGTGGATATTCCATGAAGATTTTAAAAACTAATAATGATGGAGAATATGAAAATTGGGTCTAAAGATTATTTTACAAAACATGGAATTGATCACGAGTTTAGTGCCTATATACACCACTATAAAGTGTTGTTACTGATATAAGAAATAGAAGTTTGGTGGAGGTGGCCTGATAAATGTTGATTAAACATGATACTTTTTATAACATCCCGTGTAAATAAAGAATATGACATTCTCATATTTATCAATATTTGTGAATAAAATGTTAATATTACTTTAAAGGGAACTCTATGCTCGATGGCGTACCCAATACGCAACAACGAGTTTCATTAACATCTTACGTTGCACAGTAATAATAAAATAATATTATTTTAAATGGTAGTTAACGCCTAGTCGTTATAATGATGAGAATGAACAAAACTAACTACAAAAGGAATATATATGTTTGTAATACATTTTTACTTTTATCCAATAAATTTTAGAGGCTTAAAATGCGAATGAATCCAATTTTAAGCGTAAATATTCTAATATTCTTTGAAAGGTCGATTAACCGCCTTTTTATGGAGAACCCTTTTTAAATCCACTTTTTGAAAATTTTATATGTTATATTTGACAAAATAAAACCCTTATTCATAATCAGGACATCAAAATTTACTTTTTGTATGTTTTTGATATTTTTCTGATAAAGTTCATTTTTTAATGAATAGTGAATGATGTTGTCTTTTAATTCAAAACCTCCAATTAATCTAATTTATTTATATGCATAGATTATATTTTTAATTGGATTTAAAGCTTAATTAGAATATATTTTTAACATTTAATCAAATGGTGGTAATTATAATTAATTTCACTTTGAAAATGGACATAAACAAGTGTCAATCTTTTGATAGATATTGTTTCTTATAAACACGCTATTTATTTTGATAGTAGGAATTAACTATATAATTTATTGATGAAACTTCTTTGTTTTTAATTTGGTAAAATGGAAATTAATTTTGAATTTAGAATATCAAATATAAATTAGAGTGAATTTTTTGTATTTTTCTGATAATGTTCATTTTTTTAATGAATAGTAAAAAATACAGCATTTTAATTCAAAACCGCCTTTTCATCCAATTTATTTATATAGTTAGAATATAATTTTAATTGTTTTTAAAGTATAATTAAATTATGTTTTTAGCACTTAATAAAATTCTGTTCATTGGAAGTAATTTCACTTTTCAATTAGATGTAAAAACAAGTCAATCTTTTGATAAATTTTACTTATTAAAAACCCATATTTTGTTTTGACAATGAGATTTACTTTTAAATTAATTACAACAATTTATGTGTTTTGAATTTGGTAAATGGGTTCCATATTTGTAATCAGAAGTTCTTAATTATGTAATTAAAAATCTTTTGTTTTTTGCCCTTATGAATAGTAATTACGGTAATTATCTTTAATTATCATGTTTAAATAGTAATTGGGTAGTTAAGGGTAATAAAATAATATCATAAAAATATAAAATGACCCCAAAATGGGTCCTAATTCTATCTATGGTATCATGGACGACCATGTAATTCCTTGTGCTAACTTTGGGGACCCATGGAATCACTTTAGTGTGATAGTGACCTTTTATCATATTATTTTTTAAAGAAAGGAACTATTACAATGGTTTGTATATCCTAAGTAAAACAATTTTAATTTTGTTTAAATAAATGATATCTTTGACTATAAATAATAATTTGAAATCTAAAAATATTTACTACATGATGGTATTTTTTTATAATTTTTAGACAATAAATATATATATTTATTTATGACACCGTGAAGATGCAGTGATTACCTTATTAATGAACAATTTAAATAAAATGAAAAGATAAGGTAAATTATAAGACTTACACTGGTCAAAAACCTATTTTATGGTTGGATTTAGAACCATTATCACCTTATACTTGAAATATATAATTGTGGGACCTTTAAAATCCGAAACTCATTTTATAATAAAGTATCATTCCAAGACTTTCCAAAAGTGACCATCCTCCCTCTTATAAAAGGCCCCCCACATCTCCCCCCCTACGCACACATCTAAAGCCCTTGGATCATCCAAAATCTGATAATATTGTCTCGCCACATCCCTATATTACTCCTAGAAGCCTCACTTTGGGATGAAGTCTTCCCAAGGAAGCCTTTGGCTCAAATCAAAAAAAGTTACCTGATTTACAGGTAATGTCTTCTCTTATGTTATTTTGTTTTATTTTGCTTCTCCAACCCCTTAAACACTTTTTATTCCTTTACTTTTTAACAAAAACAGTATCTTAAATATACTATGATGTTTTTATGATAAGTATTCGAGATAAACTTACACAAACCTTCATCTAATGGTTAAAGAACATACTGTTTCTGTGGGTGGTGAATTACTGCCTTACGAAACGATGATTGTTCAAACTTCTTTTAACACCTCTCATGGTGGAAATTATGATATCAATATATTTATATATTATATATATTATATTTATTTCCTCTCTATGCTTTTATATTTTACATTTAAAACATACCTTAATGCTTTGGATATTGTGCAAATGCGGTAATTTCATATGAGGAAGAGTGGACTACCACCCCCTCAAGGGATGTGACTCGTTCATTCAATACATGGAATGTATAAAGAATGAAATTAATGAAATTATGTGACCTATATAACATATATATTATATTTTAATTATAATATATATTTATATATCTCATTTATTTTTAAATCCGTTAATATGACAAAGAAATGAAAGTAGCGTTCATGCGTACGTACGACCTACCATCTCCATAAACGGTGAATTTCATTTATTTTTATCTCAATATGTTATGTAATAGTATAAAATGAATATTTACTGGTTATATATGATATTTAAGTAATTAATACTACTCTGGAGGTGATTTAGTTATAACTACATGGACAATTTTTTTCAAACAAGTTCAATTTTAACTCATGTACCAAACATCAACAAAAACATCAGATATGAACTCACATAATTAACTAATTATTATAAAATTATAATATGTGATATTAATTGAATAATAAAATATAAATGAGGTCCTTAAGAAATTATAATTTCACCAAAGTTTATTATTTGGGAATATAAAGAAACGAACAAGACAAGTCGGACTTGAGGTAAGGGATCCTACTTCTCTCTTTCTTTTTAAGTACTCTCTTTTACGTCATTTATTTTAATCTCCTATTTATAATGTTGGGGGTGTTATTTTATATTCCTATTATTGTAATTTTTATGTTCATATGATGAGAGACCCTATTTTATCTCATCAATCCATTTTTGGAAGTATTAAGTGGCACCGTTAGGCTGACGAGTTTTCGTAAGGTATTTTTTATCTCACTTTTTGTTCCCGTGAGATTCATGATACATTTTCCACTATTTGATTTTATTTTCTATATGTACTTCCCATTATTGTATTCTTTGTGTAATATACTTAAATTAATGGGTATTTACATCTTCATTGTATGACCCTTATTTCATGTGGCGTATGTTTCAAAAGTTACCCAAATCGGTAAGGGAACCTTTCACCGTCCTTTTTTTAAAAGACATCTTTTTGTTAGGTATTTTAATTTACATATTATTATGTTGGGATATGTTATTAAATATCCTTATTGTTTTAAATGTTATGTTCATGTTATGAGATACCCTTTTTCTCACTCATCATCTCATTTTCTGAATTTTAAAGTGACGTCGTTAGGCTGTCGAATTTCTGTAAGGGAACTTCTTAACCCAATTTCAATTCTTTGGGTTAAACCTATACTTCTTGATTATGTCGTGCTTTGAATATGTGTGGATGAACTCTGATTGTTTTACAATTAATATCCACTTATATTGTGTGTATTTATGTTTGTCACACAAATTTATGTAATTGATTTATCCTTAATCTAAGGATATCGTCTTTGTAAGGGACTTCGTCTCAATCTCCTTTCATTGAGGCCTATTTTGTTTTATACACAACTTTGATTTATATAGTGTATAAACCCCTTTGACTTTTAATTTTATTCAAAAGTAATCTTTTTATACGAAACATTTTACTAAACGAAAAAAGGAATGTTTTGTCTTATATATGCGGCGATAATGACTTCTCCACCGCGGTGACCATTATTTGAGTTTCGGCTTCCTCTAAGCACCATAAATTTTTTTAAAATGATAAATAAATACCATGTTTTACTTTTATTTTATTTTTCTATTGAAAATGGTTTTGATAATGTTTTGATTATATCAATGTGTTGTATTGATATCTTGTGACTGAAATGTGGAAATGTTATGTTTCCTTTATGCATGTTTTATGTGATACAATTATGTTATGGTTCTTAAGGATTGTTTATGAAGACAGGTTGTTCCATGATAAACTAAGGGTGTGTGAGCTTATGATAGCTCTCCATTTCATTGGGTAACATGAAGGAGTTAAATGCATAGGTTTCTCCGAAGAGATTTAGGTAATATACTATGATGGGTATTCCAAATTTAACCATGAGGGTTACTCCCTACGTAAGAATGTTATGAATGCCTCAAGTTACCTTTATTAATAATGATTTATATGAGTTATACATAAATATTATGATTTCAAAAGGTATGTTATGATTGAAAGTTATGGTTTCAATGATTTGTATTTATTGGTGGGTTAATGTTTCCTTTCATTATGTTATAACCCTTATGAGCTTTTTATGCTCATCCCAAGTTTTTGAAATGTTTCTCACAGGTTATATGGAAGGGTAAGAGAAAGGAAGTATTCAAGAATATTTATATAAAGAAATGAACTCTTGTATTATTTAAGGATTTTTTATTATTGTGAAAAATCAGTTATAGTAGTAGTGTCTACTTTGTAATCTTTTGATATGTAATAGTTATGTCCAAATTATCTAAAACTCTAAACCTGAAAAGATCCTCAATGTAAATTATTCGTTTAATTCAAAATTAAGTAATGTTTTAAGGTCGGGTCCTTATAGTTGGAATCAGAGGTCAGTTTAGATAACTTTAGAGGTCAGGGTATTCTTTAATCACAAGTGACATTATAATAATGGTTAGGATTTCAGAAAGAGTCATAGTTTTAGATAAAGTGAATGAGTTTAAGATAACATGAATAATTATATCTTAGTATTTACCCTCCCCATAAGATATTATATGATGATTCTAATGATATACTCACACTGAAATTTTGGTTTTAGTAAATGTATGGATCTAGCAGGCACCAAAGTAATAGTGGATGTGAAGAAAACTATGACAGTTTTCTGAAAGAACAACTGAATGATATGGGAGCTGCAATGAGAACTCTTATAGTTATTCTCAACCAATTATCTGGAGTCATGATTAACCACTTGAACTTTGGTTAGTTCTATAATGCATCATGTAAGAGAGAACTAACTCGATGTGGATGTTCGGGCAATAATTATAAAGGTAACCATTAGGGTTTATATGATCTTTAATTTTGAGGTAATTATGGGTTACTATAGGTTATGATGGAAAATGAAAGGCAAGAGATAAACTTGAGGTTAATTATGTTATGGTTATTTTTGAAGATTTTATATCTTTTTGGGGAATGTTTTATGAATTTTATATTTTTGGAAAAAGGACAACACATAGATCGTGTGACAACCCTTTGTGTCGGACGAAGCTGCAGGAATCGAACCCACAACTAAAGTGCGACTGGCATTTATCGCCTACCACTGGACTACATGAATTACCTGGTTAGTATGGATAATTATTTTTAGTTAGAAGATCTTATGAATTGAGAATAAGTTTATTTTGGGTTACCTATGGAAATTATTAACCTATCATGGAAAATATGTGATTAGGTTAATTACTTTTTAGTATGAGACTTTAAGAGTAACTGATGTTATTTGGAGATAAATGTTAAGATTTACCTTAAAATACTATGTGATTAAATCCTTCATATATTTGGGTTTCAATCATAGTTTGGTTTATTTTTGAACACTTTTAAGGGAAATTTTGTATTGAATGGTCTCTATTGAACTTTGGGTTCTTTGAAAAATTTTGGAGATTAAGAGTAATTTTTATTTTTGTAAAATATTATATTTTCTTTTGGGATTATCTGATCATATAATAAAAATTTTGGTTTTGGTTAAGGTCTAAAGACATGGAAATATATAGTTCCCTTTTATGTATTAGGTTATTCTATAGAAGTTGATTATAAAGCTCTTAATGTGAGAAAGTCATCCTAAATACTCACCTTTTGGAGAAAATATGGGTTTGTGTAAGAAATCTAGTAAGAGATGAAAGTCTACACTACAAGTAATTATGTTTCCTAATGTTTTAGTTAAGCTCATAAATAAATTCCTCAATGAAAAGTATCTTAAAACAAAAACTTTTTCTATTAACTTTTCCTACCGGGGAATCAAATACTGTTTAACCTATCACAAGTTTGTGATTTTCTGGTGGTTAACTTTTTCCTAGACATATTTTCCCATCACACTCCATCATTACATGATGGTTTGTTTTCTCCTCCATATCCATGTTTTCATGGAATCCTAGTATCTGTTGTATCGAGCGACCTTTTTACTTTTCTTTCTTTCTTTTAAAGTGATAGTTTAATTTACTCCTTTTCCAATTTGGGGCTTTCAATAAAGTTTTCGAGCCCAATTTTAAAATTGCGAGGACACAATTCCCAAAAGGGGTGAAGGATGTAACATCCTTGGTAAATAAAGAATATTAAATTCTCATATTTATCAATATTTTTGAATAAAATGTTAATATTACTTTAAAGGGAATGCTATGTTTGGTGGCATACCCAATACGCAACAATGAGTTTCTTTGAAATCTTACGTTGCACACTAATAATAAAACAATATTATTTAAAATGGTAGTTAACGCATTGTCTTTGTAATGGCGGGAATGAATAGAAATAACTATAAAATGATTTTATAAGTTTATCAAATATTTTTACTTTTATCCAATACATTTTAGAGGCTTAAAATGCGAATGAATCCAATTTTAAGCATAAATATTTTAATATTCTTTAAAAGGTCGATTAACCGCATTTTGATGGAAAACCCATTTTAAATCCACTTTTTGACAATTTTATATGTTATATTTGACAAAATAAAATCCTTCTTTAGAACCGGGACATCAAAATTTACTTTCTGTATGTTTTTGGTGTTTTTCTGATAAAGTACGTTTTTTAATGAATAGTGAATGATGTTGTATTTTAATTCAAAACCTCTTTTAAATATAATTTACTTATATGATTAGATTATATTTTTAATTGGTTTCAAAGTAAAATTAGAATATATTTTTATCATTTAATCTGATAGTGGTCATTATAATTAATTTCACTTAGAAAATGGTCATAGATAAGTGTCAATCTTTTGATAGATATTGTTTCTTAAAAACAGCTATTTGTTTTGACAGCGGGAATTAACTATATAATTTATTAATGAAACTTATATGTTTTGAATTTTGTAAAATAGACATAATTTTTGAATTTGGAATATAAAATAAAGCTTAGGGTGAATTTTTTTTATTTTTCTGATAATGTTCATTTTTTAATGAATAGTGAAAAATATAGCATTTAAATTCAGAACAACCTTTTCATCCAATTTATTTATAAAGTTATATTATCATTTTAATTGTTTTTATAGTATAATTGAATTATTATTTTATCACTTAATACAATTTTGTTCATTGGAAGTAATTTTAATTTTCAGTTGGATGTAAAAACAAGTCAATCTTTTGATAAATTTTACTTCGTAAAAACCCGTATTTTGTTTTGACAATGAGATTTAATTTTAAATTAATTACTAAAATTTCTGTGTTTTTAATTTGGTAAAATTGGTTCCATATTTGGAATCAGAAGGTCCAATTTATGTAATTAATAATCTTTTTTTTGGACCTTATGAATAGTAATGACGGTAATTATCATTAATTATCATGTTTAATTAGTAATCGTGTAGTTAAGGGTAAAAAAATAATATCATAAAAATATAAAATGCCCCAAAATGTGTCCTAATTATATTTTTGGTGTCATGGACAACCACGGGATGCCTTGTTCCAACTTTGGGGCCCCATGGAATCACTTTAGTGTGATAGTGACTTTTTATCATATTATTTTTTAAAGAAAGGAAATATAAAAATGGTTTGTATATCCTAAGTAAAATAATTATAATTTAGTTTACATAAATAATAACATTTAATATAAATATTATTTGGAAATATAAATATATTTCCTACATGATGGTATTTTTTTATAATTTTTAGACATTATATAAATAAATTTATTTATGACACCGTGATGAGGCAGTGATTACCTCGTTAATGAACGATTTAAATAAAATGAAATGATACGTTAAAATCTAAGACATAAAATTTTCAAAAACCTATTTGATGAGTTTATTTAGAACCCTTATCAACTTATACTCAAAATATATAATTTTGGGACCTTTAAAATCTGAAATTAATTTTATAATAAAGAAAATTTCTAAGACTTTCCAAAAGAGACCCTCCTCCCTCTTATAAAAGGCCCCCCACATCTGCCCCCTTACCCACACCTCTCAAGCCCTTGGCTCGTCCAAAATCTTCTCATATTGTCTCCCCAAATTAAACTCTTACTCTTAGAAGCCTCACTTTGGGCTGAAGTCTTCCCAAGGAATCCTTTGACTCAAATCAAAAAGAGTTACCTGATTTAAAGGTAATGTCTTCTCTTATATTCTTTTGTTTTATTTTGCTTCTCCAACCCCTTAAACTCTTTTTATTACTTTATTTTGTAACAAAACAATTATCTTAAATATACTAGGATGTTTTTATGAGAATTATTCGAGCTACACTTACACAAACTTTCGTATGATGGTCAAATGACATACTGTTTCTATGGGTGGTGAATAACTGCCTCACGAAACTATGATTGTTAAAACTTATTTTAACACCTCTCATGGTGGCCATTATTATGTCACTATATTTATATATGATATATATTATATTTATTTCCTCTCTAGGCTTATGTATTTTGTATTTAAAACATACCATTATGCTTTTCATGTTGTGCAAATGCGATAATTTCATATGAGGAAGTGTGGATTACCGCCCCCACAAGCGATGTGACTCGTTCATGAAATACATGGAATGTATAAAGAATGAAATTAATGAACTTATGTGACCAATATAATATATATATTATACTGCAATTATAATATATACATCTCTCATTTATTTTTAATTCCATTAATATGACAATGAAATTAAAGTAGCGTTCATGAAAACGTACGGCCTACCGTCTCCATGAACGGTGCATTTCATTTATTTTTATCTCCAAATGTTATGGAATAGTATAAAAAGAATATTTACTAGATATATATGATATTTAAATCATTAATACTATAATGGAGATGATGTACTTATAACTACATGGAAAATTCTTTCCAAACAAGTTCATTTTTCACTCATATACCAAACATCGACAAAAACATCTGATATGAACTCACATAATTAACTAATTATTATAATGTTATAATATGTGATATAAATTGAATAAAAAAATATAAAAGAAGGTCCTTAATAAATTATAAATTGACCAAAATTTATTATTCCATAATATAAAGAAACGAACAAGACAAGTCGGACTTTAGGTAAGGGATCATACCTCTCTCTTTCTTTTTAAGTACTCTCTTTTACGTCAATTCTTTTAATATCCTCTTTCTTATGTTGGGGGATGTTATTTTAAATTCCTATTAATGTAATTTTTATTTTAATACGATGAGATACCCTATTTGATCTCATCAATATATTTTTTGATGTTTTAAGTTGCATTGTTAGGCTGACGATTTTTCGTAAGGGATTTTTTATCTCACTTTTTTTCTCATGAGATTAATGCTACATTTACCAATATTTACTTTTGTGTGGTGTATGTACTTCCCATTATTGTTTTATTTATTGAATATACTTTAATTTAAGGGTATTTACATATTCATTGTATGACTTTTCTTTCATGTGGCGTATGTTTCGAAAGTTACCCAAATCGGTAAGGGAACCTTTCACCCTCCTTATTTAAAAGACTTCTTTTTGTTAGGTATTTTTATTTACATATTATTGTTGTAAATGTTATGTCCAAGTGATGAGATACCCTTTTTCTCTCTTATCATCTCATTTTATGAATTTTAAAGTGATGTTGTTAGGCTGTCGAATTTCTGTAAGGGAACTTCTTAACCCAAATTCAATTCTTTGGGTTAAACCTCTACTTCTTGATTATGTAGTTCTATGAATATGTGTGGATGTCCTCTGATTGTTTTTCACTTAATATCTACTTATATTTGGTGTATTTATGTTTGTAACACATATTTATGTAATTGATTTATCCTTAATATAAGGATACCGTCTTTGTAAGGGAATTCGTCTCAATCTCTTTTCATTGAGGCATATTTTGTTTTATACACAACTTTATTTTATATGGTGTATAAAACCATTTTAATTTTACTTTTATTCAAAAGGAATCTTTTTATATGAAGCGTTTTACTAAATGAAAAAAAGGAATGTTTTGTCTTACATATGCGACGACAATGACTTCTCCGCAGCCGTGACCATTATTTGAGTTTCAGCTTCTTCTACAAGACACAACATTTTTTAAATGAAAAATAAATACCATGTTTTAATTTTCATTTATTTTGGTATTGAAAATGGTTTTGATAATGTTTTTATTATATCAATGTGTTGTATTGATATCTTTTGATTGAAATGTGGAAATGTTATGTTTCCTTTATACAAGTTTTATGTGATATGATTATGTTATGGTTCATTGGAATTGTTTATGAAGATGGGTGGTTACATGATAAAATAAGGGCAGGTGAGCCCGTGATAGCTGTCCAAAGCATTGGGTAATGTGATGGAGTTAAATGCTAAGGTTTCTCCAAATTGATTTAGGGAATATACTATTATGGGTATTCCAAACGTAACCATGAGGGTTACTCCCTATGTAAGAATGTTATGAATGCCTTAAGTTACCTTTATTTCTTATGATTTCTATGAGTTATACATAAATATTCTGATTTCAGAAGGTATGTTATGATTTAAAGTTATGGGTTCATTGATTTGTATTTATTTGCGGGTTAATGTTTCCTTTCATTATGTTATAACACTTACTGATCTTTTTATGCTCGCCCCAAGTTTTTGAAATGTTTTTCACAGGTTATAAGGAAGGGTAAGAGAAAGGAAGTATTCAAGAATATTTATATCAAGAAAAGAAATCTGGTTTTATTTAAGGATTTTTTATTGTGGTGAAAAATCGGTTATAGTAGTAGTGTATACTTTGTAATCTTTTGAGATGTAATAGTTATGTCCTAATTCTCTAAAACTCTAAACCTAAAAAGATCCTCACTATGAATTATTCATTTAATCAAAGATTAAGTAATTTTTTAAGGTCGAGTCCTTATACTTCTCAGTATTTATAGAGGCATCATATCAGGAAAAAATATTATTTTCAAAATCTATATTTCTATAAACCAAACATTGATATGACTTCTTATGAAATTTTTTACAATGAAACTCCATGTTGGAAGCACAAAAGGGTATTCATCGGTCCTTGAATTATAAATGTCAAGGGTTTAAATGTTGTGAAGCTTGATTAGAGGGATATTGATGGAATATTTCTTATATATTCTCTTAATACTAAAAGATACATATGTTTAAATAAATAAACATGAAAGATATTTGATTCTTAGGATATAAAAGTTATTGAAAAAACAGAAAATACAGTTTCAAAAACAAAATTATATGTCGTATATGGGGAATATGAGGTTATTGTAGTTGATAAAAATGAAAAATTTATTAATGATAGTAAAAATGTCGATGGTATATGTGGTGAGGATTCATACCCAACTATCTCAAGTGATGGGGATTTTTTACCTCTCATCCTATGTTGAGGAAATAGGTGGAAGTTTATTGCATAATTTTATATCAATACAAACCATGTTAAAAATAGTAGAGTTTGACTGACTATTTTACATAATTATTTATTTTCAAAGGTTCCTCCAAAATATTGTGATGAATCATGAAATAAAATTAGTGTATTGATGATATGAATGAAGAGTTAGATCAGATTAATGAGAATGATATTTGGGAACGTACACCAAATAAAAATAATAAAAATGTTATTAGTATAATGTGGTAGTTTTGAAATAAGTTAAATGAAGTTGGTGAATTTATATGAAACAGAGAATGATTGTGTTTTAAAGGATACTCATAAATTGGAGGAATTTATTTTAATGAGATATTCTCACTAGTGGCATGACAAGAAATTATCAGAATCATTCTTTCTATTACTGTAGAATAAGGTTATTTTTTTCAAATGGATGTAAATTCATATTTTCTTAAAGAAGTACTTGATGAAGAAGTTTATATTGAAAAACTATGTGAAATTATGATTGGTAAAAATTAAATTTATGTGTATATGATGAGAAAGGATATGTACGGGTTGAAGTAAGATCTTAGACCTCGATATTCCAAATTGAATACCTACGTAAGAAATATGGACGTCAATAAATGAATAGTTAATAATAATCTCTACATTAAATAAAATGAATAAATTTCCCTCATTATGGTTGTTTAGGTTGAAAATATAATATTTACTAAGAATGTTGAATAAAATTGTGAGAGGTTTCTTGAAGAGATGAAAAATCTATTTTAAAAGCTTATATAGGGAGAAATGAACTGTTTTATTAGATTTAAAATATCATAAAAGAAGACATAAAATTTCCTATCCCAAGAGAAGTATACTATAGAAAATATAATGAATATTGGAATAAAATATTTAAATCTAATCACTATACCAATTTATTGGGAACCTTGTTACTTACAGATAGAGAAGGAAACGAGATAGACCCTAAGGGATTTATAAATTTGATTGGAAGTTTGTTATATCTAATAGATTCAAGACCAGACAATTTTTATGATGTTACTTTATGTTCATGGTATAAATTTTCTCCAAAATAATCCTATATCTTGGTAGGAAAAATATTTTTCATATATATAAAAGGGAAAAATTATATTGGTATAAAATATGATTGTTAAGGAAATATTGATTTTTTTTCATTCTGATATTGATTGGGAAAGATGTATTGATGATATAAGATCAAAATTTGACATAGTTTTATTTCTATGAAAAATTTGTGTAATTTGGCATAAAAATAAACAAAATTGTGTAACTATAAGTATGAATGAATCTAATTATATTACTACCACTCAAGCTATAACAAAAATTATGTGTATTAAGTCTTGGTAGGAAGATTTTTTAGTATATGTGAAGTTATCACGCCTCTTGGTTTGTGATAATAAAAGTGATAAAAATATAAATAAAAATCCAGTGAAACGTTATCATTCAAATAATACTTATATCAAATATCTATTCATCAAAGATCATGTAGATAAGAATGAAATGAAGATGGAATTTTTTCATATAATGGAACATGTTGCTGATATATTCACTAAAAATGTTCCGAAGGAAACATTTTATAAGGCTAGGATGAACATGGGTGTATGAACTCCCTAACATCAAGTATAAGGTATATTATTTCCTCACAATCTCCCACATTGTTTGTGGGTATTGTTTTCAGTGGGTGATATAAATTATGTAACATAAATCTATCTATTGGTATATTCTTAAATTTTTATAGAAGGCATATATTTAGGGGGAGTTTTTTTAAAAGGGGTAAGATATGGTTTCAACATGTGTGAATTGTTTTGAAAGTTTGTAGAAGTGGATGATGGAAAAAGTTTTCTTTTAGAAAAATATAAAAATTCATTAATGTTCATAGCACGAGAAAAATGTTTATGAGTAAGTGTATAAAAAAGGTATTTTAAGTCACTACCTATGGACACCATATTCTTTCTATATAGTAATTCTTATTTCCTACATTTATTTAAGTCACATAAGATTGTAATTTTTGGATAAGTAATCCACATCCAGCATTACAATGTTTTATTTATTTATTTTCCTTTATTGATAACCAAAATCCTAACGAATTGATTGCTGGGACCAAGTTGGTTGAATGAGTTTTTTAGGTCACTAGAATTTATTTTGATTAGTTTTGGTCCACATATTTTTAAAAATAATGGATTGATAGAAATTATTTCCTTTTTATTTTTTACTACTGGTCACATAAATTCTTAATTTTATTGATAAAGGAAAATAGATAGTGAAAAATATCGGATTAAATTTTTTTAAGAAGGTGAAAAAGATTGAGAAAACTTTTCTAAAGATTGAGAAAAATATTATGTAAAATTTCATTAATGGAGTGAAAAATATCGGTTGAAATTTACTTAATACAATGAAAAATATCATATAAACAATCCTTATGAATGTGAAAAATATTGGATAGAGTTTACATAAGATAGTGAAAAAGATCAGATAGAGTTTCCTTAAGAATATTATGTTGAGAAGGTTTCCATATGTATAAGATGGTGAAAATCAAGTATGATGATTTTTTTATTTTCTCAATGTTTCTAACATCTTGAGTTATAATGCCTCTTGTTAAATGCATTTGGAATAAATAGAGAAGAATTTATTCATATGTAAAAAGTTGTACAGATTTTTGGATGACGAAAGTTATTTATGATGTTTACAAAGTTGGGAAGCTATGGGTACAAAATGTTTGTGATGTATATTTTTGAAGCATACAGGGCAAAGGTATATTTCTGAAGAATGAAAAAAGGATGAAAATTTTTGGATAAAAAATTTGGAAATTGGATGATTAATTTATAAGAATATTTTCAAATGGATAAAGTGAAAAATTCATATGATCATTTTAGTATGAACAATGTAGAAATCAGAAAAACATTTTAGATAAACATTTTTGTACAAATAAAGTTAAAATTTCATATGAAAATTTTAGTTGAACAGTTTTTTAAAGAATAATATGGAAATAAGAGAAAAAATTTAGAAGAACATTTTTTTATGAACAAAGTGAAAATTTTGAAATAATATTTTAGATGATAATTTTATAATAACGTTTTTTATGATGATTTTTAGATGAAAAAAGTGAAAAAAAATTATGAATATTTTATATAAACAATTCAAATGAACATTTTTAGTCTAAAAAGAGAAAATTTCATATGAATATTTTTAAAAATTATTTCAGATGAACATTTCTAACCAAGATTTTCTGGATGATGTTTTTGGAAGTGAAGTTATTTATGAAATATTTATGAAGATATCAAAAGTGATGATGATGTGATGATCATTAAAACTTACAAATAATATGTGAGGAAGATCTGTGATTATTTCATAGTTTTAAGAAAGGTTATGATTATTTGAAATTGAAAAATGTACTGAGCAGGTTATTCGAATATTATGTTTTCATTAAGAGGGAGAGAATATTTGGAATCCAACTTTATCTCTAAGTCAAGCATCTATAAATATGATGAAAGTACAAAGTATTGAATGAATTGTTCATGCATTAAAAAGTAAAATTTATGGAGAATTAGTTTTTGATAGAGATACCAGAAGAGATTTTAAATCTAGAATTTGAGTATTAAAGTTTCCAACCAAAGAATATATTGGTTAATGAAGAAGAAGAAGAATTTGGTTTCAATAAGAAGCATTGAAATCTGAAGCAACAAATGAAAAAAAAATCATTATAAAAACATTTACAGTATCTTTAATTAGATAAACAAAGGTGTATGCAATTTCTTCTTAGAGAACTTCTCAGTTGGAAAAACCTGATAGAGAAAATATAGGATATGTGAACAAATAGATTTTTCAAAACAAAGTTAAAGAATAATTTTATTACCTATTTTAGTGTACCAAAGTGTTTTAAGAAGTATTATTTTTTAAGGAATAGAAATAAGTGATGTTTGTAAAAGTAGGATAATGACAGAATTATGAGCCTATTGGTAAAGGAATATAATGTTTTATAAAATATTTGTTATATATTTTGTGCATGGAAGCACATAAAATGTTGTTTTATTATAGTTAAATACAAGGGTAAGGATATTATATGCTTTCTATAAACACATAACAAGATTATTTTGTAATGGGTTGTATGGTATTAGATTATTTCTAAACCATACCAAGGACTAGATACCCTTGGTGAGTGGTGAAACTTCTAAATATTTTTGTTCCTATGGTTGTGTTTAGATTCTTATTTTAAAAAAATTATAACTCTTTTATAGTAGGTTAATGTTATTTCATAATAAAGAAAAAATTGAAAAAATAAATGATCCTTGTACCCCCCTCATGGATCTTCCTCACAAGATCCTCAGGCTGGTGTTTCACATTAACCTACGGTCACTTGCCTATATATTTGAGGATAATGACTAGAAGTAAGGGTCCAAGTTATTTATCATGAATCCCTATCTCTAAAGATACCATAATTATAGGCTAGAGATAATTAATCTTGAGCCGCACCTTCAATAGGCCTTGAGTAGGAAACTAACACCGAGGGTATATAAATCTCAATATGGGAGGCATTACCCTCTATAATAAATGTAGGAACAAGACATATGATATCATCAATCAATTAACTCTATGACATAATATTAAATGGAAACCATAACCATCCCACAATGCATGTATATAAAGAAGATACAAGTAAATGTCTCCATATTAAATATCTAAAAGAAAATATAATGAAATGACAACTAAAATTTTTAGCTCATAAAATCCAACACATTCTATATAGTCCTTATGAAAATATGAAAATAGTTTTATATACAAATGGTGAGAATACAAGTATACTCTTTATGAAAAACCAATGCCTCTCATGTTCATGTGAACGAAGCATACTAATTCACCCATGATAAAACAATAGAACCAACAATACCTAAACATGTCCATTACCCAACCCAACCTTCACCAAGTAATTATCAACAAATAATTCAAGCCAAGTAATATAATGTAATATGAATCATATTAGTAAAGGTCACTATACACTTCTTTCCCCTTGATTTTATGCTCTCACACCCCAATAACATATATCTTAGAGCTCCCATATCCTCTTTATAACTGTTTCCTATACTTTCTCCAGGGTGCACGCGTCCGTCATGTTCGGGGGACGTCGGTACGGTTCTGTTGCCCCGCATTCCCTATTTCCAAAGGCGGGCAACATTCACTCCTTATTCAGGGACGTCTGCTCTTTGATCGAAATGGGATGATGGGATGTCGGTTCTTCCTTCTGTGGGTTCCTCCTCAGAACTCGTCACCTATTCCAGGTCTCCCTTATAGATTTAATATGTAGTTTGTGAAACTCTTCCCAGTTCCATGTTTCTATGGACGCCAGTTAATTATACTGCTTCTTTCCGGACATTCCAAAGGGTCCAGTCAGGTAAGCAACAATCATTTGGGGGAGTAGTCACATTGAGGCATCACTTGCATGTCTGGACACTATATAGTTGGTGTATCTGACTTTTTTCCCTTATTATATGGATTCTCTATGGAGCGGAAGCCCGAGGCATCCCACATCGATAAAGGGGAATCATATTCCATAGGCATGTATCTGAGGTTTTCCACATCTTCCCATATTCAACACAGGGTATGTCGCAAGTTTAATGTCTAGCAGAGACAGATCAGACTGATCAGAAAACTGAATAGAGTGGATCAGATTGAAGAACCCCCTTGAGGGAACACCAATATGGGGGGCAACATGTGGGCAGCTTCCAGAATACTGTGGAGGGGAATGAGGTGGCATGATCTCACCGTCATGTGGTGGCCTGGGTAAGAATTAGGATGGATGATGGTTTTTGTCTTGATCCTCGAAGATAATTCCTACGTACCATGACTTATCATGGATCAAAGTACTCGTAGTTTGAGAAAGGATGTGTGGGGCTTACACTCTAGGCTACTCGGGTGTTGGTGAGCTGACGTGAAGGATATCGGAACAACCAGGTGGTGGGATTGAACCTCCTGAGGCTTCCTACGTACCATGACTTAGCATGGATCAAAGTCCACATAGTTCATATGGGTGTCGGTGAACCGGCGTAAAGATGGACCTTGGTCCGATGGATGATGGGATTGATCCTCGTGAGTCTTCCTATGTACCATGCCTTAGTATGGATCAATGTCCACGTAGTTTGGGATAGGGGCCTGGCACACCGACACAGAGGTGGTCGGGACCAATGGTTGGTGGGATTGAACCTCAGGGAGGCTTCCTACATACCATGCCTTGACTTGGATCAAAGACCACAAAGTTCATATGGGTGCGTGTCAGCGAACCGATGTGAATGAGGACATTGGTCCAGGTTGGTGGTGGGATTGAACCTCAGGGAGGTTTCCTACGTACCATGCATTGACATGGATCAAAGTCCCTGATTTTCGGGTTGGACAGGGGCTGTTGAACCGATGTGAAGGGGTGTCGGAACAACTGGATGGTGGGATCACAACGGCTTACTACTGGATTGGGATGCAGTTTAACGTCATGCCGGACGGGGGCGTTTCAGAGAACCAACGTTAATAAGGACCTTGGTCTTGATGGATGGTGGTCTTGAACCTCGTTGAGGCTTCCAACATATCATGCCTTGGCATGGATCAATGTCCCCATAGTTCGGGTGGTGGTGTCAGTGAACTGACCTGAAGATGGACCGGGGGTCCGATGGGTAGTGGGCTTGAACCTCGTGGAGGCTTCTTACGTACCATGACATGAAATGGATCAAATTCCTCGTAGTTTGGGAAGAAGGGGGTCAGGGTCAGTGCTTACTCTAAGCCCACGTGAGTCATGCTTGGTGTGAGGAACAAGAGGCAGTAGGGACCTGACTATCACATCGAGAAAGGTGCATCCGTGGGAAGCGGAGTGGGGCTTACGCATGGAGTGGACCAAGGTACTGGGGATTACTCTAAGATGGAGGCCTGAGGGAGACAAAATGCAGAGTGAGAGGGATTTGGCACCCATGAAGAGAGGAGGGGTCAGTTCCTTATCACATCCTCCTTCGGCCTTGGGGACTGAAGATGAAAGGAGGGAGGAGGGGGCTCTGCCTCCTATAAGAAAAGCTAGGGTCTTATTCCGAGGTGGATTCCATTCCCCGAGGACAAATGCCATTCCTAGAAGGAGGCTATCATCCCCTGTGGAGACCAGGGGGCATGGAGAATGTCCAAGGTGGGGGCACCCCGCGTTAGAGGCATGAGGAGATGTCACAGTTTACCGTTGTGTGTTGAGGATGAGGGTGCTTGGCAGTTTAACATCCTTCAGCTCGGACAAGGTGGGTTTACTCTACACCCCTAAGACTTACATAACCGGTACAATCTGCTCCTTGTGGGAGGGAAGGTACCAGAAATGCCATACTGAAGGGGGGTCGCAGAGAGAACCATCGAGGGGTCCACATTAGCGTGGCTATGCGAAGAAGCAATAGCCATTAGCGTGCCTATGAGAAGAAGCATTAGGAAGAGCAACACTACAGGTGGTATCATATGAAGGACTTTGAATTCACATCGTGTAAACCTGGAGGGTCACACGAGAAAAGTAATTTCCAAGCAGAGGAGTCCATAGGCAGGGGCCTTGTGGAGCTCAGTTGATCTGCATGGTGGAGGGCACTGTCGAAGGGGTGTGCTTCACGAAGTGGGGTGCTTTAGCCCTAGCATGGGGTGGAGGTGCAATTGAGAGGTTCTTTGTGAAGTGAAAAGGTAGTCACAGAGCACTACCTTTAGGATCACAGGCGCCTCGTGAAGCGAATTGCTGTGAAGAAAGGTGCTTCATGATGTACAGTGATCCTGCCTTGGCATGTGGATCATGTGTACAGGAGGGGTGTTTCGTGAATCATAAATTCTTCATGACAACTCGGTTCACTTTGGGGATTGAATTACTTTGCGAAATCCCTTAGGCTTCACAAAAGGTATCCCTCTCTAAAGAGGGGATCAAAACGAGACAATACAGAGGCACTCGCGAAGCAAAACTTCCTCACGTAGCTCATGATTCGTAGATCAAAAAGGGTGCTTTCCGATTTGGGATCTGAGAAGCCGAAAGGTCAGATTTTCCATCTTGAGGGCTCAGGGGGAGCTCGGTGTTTGTAGGGAAGAGCCGCCGTGAAGCAGAGATTACGTGGTGCGAAGAGGGCTTGGGTTTCTTTGTGGCGGGTCATGAACGTCGGGGGCATTAACAGAGGGTACCGCCTCCTTTGCTTCATGGCGAGCTCACAAACTTCAGGGGCGTTCATAGAGGGTACGCCTCCTTTTCTTCATGGAGGGCTCATGAATTTCAGGGGAATTCATGGAGGGTACCACCTTATTTGCTTTGTAGTGCCCGCATTTCATGGGGGGACTCTGTGAAGTGGCTTCACGAAGCCGACTGTGGGGCCTCTTTCCCTTCTTTCTTTTCATCCAACATTTTTGCGCCCCCCTCAGACTTAGATCTGTGGAGGGATCAAGGGTTGAAGTCTGAGGGAAATCACCAAAATCATCGTCTGTTTGTGGTGCTCACTTGTGAAGAGGGTGTGTGAGGAAGACATGGGCCACGCGGTCCGGGCATGCCATGAAGCTCCATGCAAACTGGACGCACCGCGAAGCTCTGAAGGCCACTACTTAGAAATAGGGGCTCATCCATATCTTTTTTCCTTTCCCTTCTCTACGATTTTTTCCTTTTGCGATCTCAATTCGTGAATCTCCACGTACTTTGCGCTTGCTCTCTACGAATCAGGCTTCACGGTGAACCATGAGTCTTTGACTCCGTGACAGTGCTATGCGAACATCTGCTTGCAGGATGAGACTAGGCTCTACAAATCGACTTTCAGAATGAGCTCAGCAAATAGGCTTCGTGACCCGACCTGAAATTTGTCCGAGTTCTGAAACCCAATGGCCAATCAGGAAGCTGCGCTGGGGGTTCTTGAAGACGCTGCCTGGAGGGATTAGATGTCAAATTGTTTGGGCCTAGGAGAGTTGGTATGTAGCCACTCGAACCATAATTCAATGATGAAGTTGCTATCAAAGATCCAAAAGAACAATCTGTTTTCTAGGAGGTTGTCCTTGTATGGATTCGGTCTGTGAAATGACATCTTCATTCCTGAGGCAAGTAGGGACGAACCAACTTACTGGTTCTGGAGCACGTCGTGCCAGCGCCAATGGTTCTGGGCGGCTAATGGTCATGTGCGGTAGGACATCACACCTGTCACCACTAACTACCTATAAAATAATCTGAATAATGTTGATGGAAATACATTGCAGCCACAGATGTCACCTCCCCTGTACCACACAATACTGAAGACAGTCTTGAGGGATTCAAAGAAGGGGTGGTCCGATGAGTGGGACATGCGCCAGGGTGGCAACTTCAGAAATGATTGGGCATGGGCTACTGGGTAGGGGCCTCATGTGAGGATTTTGGAGCTGAGTTGAGGAGAGTGGGTTTGTATGAGGTAGCATGGGCCTCCAAATTCCACATATATCAACCGAAACAACTGATGCCAGAGCTATTGAGCAGATGGTCATCTAGGACCAACACTTTTCACCTGCACCATGGGGAGGTTGGCATCAGTCTATGGGATTTCCATCATATTTCAGGGGTCCCGATCTTGGGTGATATGTATGATGATTTCCTCCCTATCATGAGAATGTGTGAGGATCTAGAGCTGATGTCGTGGCTGGCGCTAGCACTGCTGGGGCTGACCCTCAGAGAATACAAAGAAGCAGTGAGGGATGTCCACTTTAAGAAGTGGTTCAAGCAGTTCCTGAACTTCCCAGAGGATTTAAGGTTTCCCTTGAGGCCTCAAACTTTCCTGAAGGGGGATCAACGAGGAAAGTAGCATTCGTATTGGCGGCTCTTGGAGGACATCCAATGGAAGACTTAAGGTTTTAGTGTCAATACCGAACAATAGTTGATAGTCAGACTGACGGTGTTTATCGCGGCCCTTATCTATGGTTGGATCCTACCAGTGAGGGATAACAACATGGGGGTGCAGACAATATCATTCATCATGAAATCCATGCTGGCCACAGGAGGGCAGGTCAATCTGGGGATTACGATGCTCACCATACTGTACAAGATGCTACGGCATGTTAGCGAGGGCAAGAGGCCGTAGGGGATATGCGGGCCCTTCCATCTTCTGTATGGGTGGATCACGACACACATCAGGGGGGTTTATGAATATCCAAACCCCATATCACCTCCAGGGTCCAACATCCGCCCATCCATTCTGAATGCTACTGGGATCTTTCCATCTAAATTAACCATACTGTTGGTACTAAACCATGTGTGGAAGGTGGATGAGTTTAATTTCCACCCATTTCCATTTCCGACGGGGGTACTCACTGATGATGGTCAGGGGACAGAAGAGCATCGGGCCTATCTTCTAGCCTTCTGAGGTGGAGTCTTGGTGGCAAGGGTGGACCGAAAGCCTCTCTACGAGCCGTACACCCCACACCAGTTTGCAAGGCAATTTCGGTGCCTACAGTTGCTGACCCCGCAGGCCTACTAGGTGGTGCACTATGAGGAGCACTCATGTGTGATGAGGAAATTGTGGCTCATGATCACATGAGAAGATGGGAAAATGTAAAATTCATTTACTCTACCTACTTCTACCTTTGGACTAGTGAAGGAGTATGCCATAAGATGGGAGGTAGCTTATCTGGGGGAAATGCTGAAGCAGCCAACTGTTGGAGCTGGTGATGGAAGGCTTTCCCCATCCCAAGGTTAGGGTCAGAGGGTGGCACAGGCCTCTCGCAGTGGCAGGGCCACCGTGGTGGCGCGGCCTGCACCAGCTGAGGGTGAGGCAGCGATGGTGGATCCTACAGTTGAAGTTGGCCCGGTTGTCCCAGGAGAGAAGAGCCATTTGGAGGGTGGCCACCAAGGGGATTTCGCTGGATATTCACTCAGGCCCTGGGGAAACGACATGCCATAGAAGACTATTTTCCTAGAGACCTGGGACATCTGGGATGTCAACTGGAAATTCCTAGGCCCACCTGAGATATTGAAACACCTGGACCATCTAGGGATGGATTTACCAGGTACATGCCCTATCTAGGCCGGTTCCGCAGTGTCTTCGGTGGAGGTGGACCAATATCTGGATGAGATAGATGACTTTGTACATTCTAGGGGTGCCCCACATCCAATGACAGACCAAGAGAGGGTACTACTGGACTAGACGGTTCCCCCACAGTTTTTTCCCACCGAGATGAGAGAGATCTTCCCCCTACCAGAAGAATTAGATGAATCCTCTTGGGGGGACGAGGCCGGTGGAGGGATCCCATTGATGGAAGGTGAATTCAGTGATCAAGAATCAGGTCTCGACGATTTCGTGGAGGCTCTCGAGGTAACATATAATGACCCATACTTTACATACATTGTTAATACTTCAAAATTGAAGCACGCTTATTACAACATATGACAAAACCACAAAGGACCGTATAGGTATAGTGTCTTTAGAAACTGGGAAACATAAACAACTGGTTCATAAATCTTCTACAGTGTCTCCCATTTATTTCATCATATCTAGGGTCCCTTTTAGCATATTCTACTTAATATCCATCTTCCTGACCTAGGGAAAAGAAAACATAAAAGGGTGAGCTCAAATGCTCAGAAAGGGAAAATAAAGGAAATAAAAATCATATCATATCTTTTTGAAAATCATAACCTGAAAAAGAGATACTAATATCTTAACATGGAATAAATCATAGAAGTGAAAATGAGATCCCCATAATCATAACATGAAACTTTAAACTTTATGGCATGCACACATAATCATGGAAAATCATTTCTTGTTAGTCATGACTCATTGCCAAGACTATCTTAGTGGACAAAGTCCCTTTCTGAACCGAGTTCACTCCTCGTTTGAGTCCTATATCACTGAACCGAAATAACCTTCCGTTCCAGCCATGTCTATCTCATGAGATATAAAATCTTTACCCAATGCATTGGAGGGAGATATAGGTCCCACCCATATTATAATGAATCCTTTCTTATGTGTGCCACATAATCATAAACCATACATCATAGCATAACCCATGTAATAAAAATGGGATTCTTAAACAACATGACATCATAAAACAATTCATCTAAGATAAAGGAATTCATAAAAATATTTCCATCACAACATAATCAAACCAATGTAATAATAGGGATAAAAACAGAACCCTTTTATTATCTTATATGGAAAATAATTTTGATAAAATACTTGAACTCCATTGTTGAGGAAAATATCCTTTCTACTTCAAAAAACATTTTTCCTTTCATAACATGTCATACAACTTTAAAATAAAAGAAGTTGATTAAAAATAAACTTGAAAACTTATAAAGGAAGATTCTTGGAAATAATGTTTTAAAAATACATTCTTTCCGTATAAGTTAAAAAAACATTCTTTGTACTTTTGTCGGAAAAGTCAAAAAGTATCTCGTACGAAAAATGACAAAAGATTCCATTCATACATATTACTAAAAACTCACCGAAGGGTAAAAATGGATTTAAACAATTGTAGGTGGATGTAAATAGTATTACATATTTATGAAACAAGGATGTGGATGATAAAATACACCCCAGTAAATACTTACGAATAAACAATCTCGGATAAAAATGAGATTGTGGTATTTTCCCTTACCTTAGGTCCGATTTGCTTTGTACGTGTCCGAAGCTCCTCTTCTTTAGAACGCCTATTTGAATCCTCCACTTAGGGAATTAAGATTGGTCTTTGAAGAAGACTAGGACCTCTAGGATTATTCTAGGGAAGTGGATAGGAGAAAATGGTAGGGGTTGGCCGAGCTTGAGTGCTCAATTTGGTGTGAGGAGGAGGGGGAGGAGGTGCCCTTTTATAAAGGGAGGAGAGGGGCACCTTAGGAATATCTCAAAATATTATTTTATATTAAAGTCAAAATCGGTTTATAATGGTTCCAAAGGGTATTATTTCGAAGATAAAGTGGGGAAGGGTCTAAATCCTATCAACCAATAGGATTTAGACAAGTTTAGGGTATTATTTTAACATTATCAATTAGATTTAACTCTAAGTTAAATAATTTAACTTTTACCGTGTCTTTTTGTTTTCTTTCACTATATGGTTAATACACTTACTATAACATGCCAAACGAACCCCAAATTTTTTATTATTAATATATATATCCTTATCTAAGTAATTTGGCCGAACCTTAGATTTTTAGGAATAAAATAACAATTAATAATATAATATTTGATTTAAAAACTATTTTGTGTCAATTTTGACACTATTTGTTATATGATTTTTGGGAAAGTCATAACAGAATTATATGTTCGAACCAAGTTGATTAAATCAACACTAATATATCATAGTAACCTAGAAAATTTGTTTAATTCATAAAAAGTCTCAAATTACATTTATTTTGGTGTTTATAACATCAATTATGTCAATATTTCATAAATAAGATAATTACTGCATCATAATTGTGTCATAAATAAATTAAATTATTTAATGTCTAAAAATTATAAATAAAATATCATTATGTAGGAAATCTTTTTATATTTCTAATGAATATTTATAGTCGAATTTATCTTATGTATAACCCCATATTAAAAATGATTTTCTTATTAAACATTGATTTTAACTATTTTAACCCTTCTTTAAATAAATTAATAATAAATGTCCTAATCTAACCCAAGTGGGCCTAAATGGTCATATTTTATTCATAAGGTTGTTTTTGGTCGAATTACACTTATCCAATAGAATTAGGACATGTGTTAGGGTAATAGTAATATCATATTTACCCTTAGTTACCCTATTTACTATTAACCGCGGTAAAAAAAGTAAAAAGTTATTATTCACCAAAAAATTATTTTTATCTCATTGAACCACATTTTACTTACTGATATCAACCGTGTCTGTCGGATTTTCGAAATTTCATTCACAGAAGCGGTAAAATTAAGTTTTATGCAAAATTCAGTTTTTAACCTACCACTTAGTGGTTTCACTATTCATCAAAAATTGAAAGTTTTCAAAAAAATACCAAAATTTCACCCTAGGCTAATTTCGGTATTCCGAATCCAAAAATGAAGTCCATTTTAAAAAAAATAAAATTTATAAAATTTCAAAAAGTGGTTATTACTATTCATAACGGCTAGTTTTAATAATATTTTAATAGCATATCGTTGTTTAGTGAAACTCGGTATTGCGTACGACGCAAGCTATCAAGGAAGGTCGTGATTGCGTGTGTAGTGAAAGATTCCTTTGATGATATAAAAACAAAATATTACTCATAAAAATCTCGGGTGTTACATAACATCCCAAGTTTCTTTCTTCGGGGTCTGCTATCAGGTCATTGTGGATTTATTACCAACATCTGAACCGTGCAAGAGGACCTTGTGCATAGGCCTCATTCTCTCCCCTCTGTGGGTGATGATGCCGGACCTTCAGAACCCGCACCTATGGCCATGTCCAGTTCTGTGTCTGGCAGGGCTAGGACATCCGAGGTGGATCCTCCAGAATCTTCGGACCTTCCGATAATATACGGAGGGCCATGCTTTGGGGTCCCATAAATATCAACTCAGGAGCAGCACCAAGAGTTCAATCTCTATAAGTCCTCTCCAATGAATTCATTGCTGGCACACGCTGATCATGCCAATTGATGTCCATGACCTTCTCTGTCAAATATAGTTATTTGAATGGTGTGGGCCACTATGATGAGGTTGGTCGGGATTTCTAGCGGTGCCCCTCCCAGGGGCATGCCAGTAATCATAGAGATAGGTACCCAGCCCACCCGAGATAAAAAACTCCCTATCATCGGTGGGACCACCAGTGGGGTCTTGCCAGAGGTCATTGAGTTGGGGTCTAATGATGAGGATCAATCAGTCGACCCAAGTCCCTCCATGCCTGATTCGATGCCAGATGTCGCACCTGATCCAATGCCAGAAGCGGATCCCGCTAAAGATTTCCTGAGGGTGTATCCTGCATACGAGCATGCCAACAGCACAGACTAGGATGAGACAACCTATGATGAAGAGTACAATGATTTATTCTGCCGCTGATCATGGAAGCTGGTCGTGTGATTTATCGAAATGATCCCCCAGACATTATGGCTGGATGAGATGGACAAAATTCGCTCGTGACTGCACGAACTATGTGCTGGGGGAGTGGATTCCCAGCCCCTCATCTGGTCATCTAAGATCTCATGGTAGAGAGTATTCAGGAATATGATCGCAGCCTCAGCATGGGCTGTCAGCCGAGGAAGGTGACGAACATCAAGAAGCTCTGGGAGGTTGAAAATGAAGTCCAACGGCTATAGATCCAGGCCGATGAGCACTCTTCCTCTCTTAATGAACAATCAGAGCTGATCTTGCAACTGAAGGCCCAGGTGGAAGAGGCAGAAGAGCTTATGAGGCAAGATTATGAAGAAAAGGCCATCATTCAGGCTGACGTAAAGCGGGCCCAAACTGAGGCAGATGAACTACGCCCCATCACTGCTAAGGAGGATCGGGAGTTGAGCCGGCGTCAGCAACTCCTAGATTCCACAAGTCAAAGAGTGGGGGAACTGCAACTCTCTTTTGATGGGGTCAACTTGTCCATGGGAGAAATAAACCCCCCGAGTGTTGTAAGTATCATAAACTCTCAAACGTACTTTGATGGTTTGATTTATTTGATGCCATATAATGCATGAGTCTCGTTATCGAGGTTGTATTCATACGCATCTGTTATATTCATGAAATGTCCAGTGGTCAGTCCCTCAGATCACACGGGTCGAGCCCAATGTGAGAAACAAGGGGTGATCACTATGATATTCCATCTGAATATAATGTGTCAACCAAGCTTCGGGTATCCGAGGTTTAAGTAACCAATATAGATATTCTGGGAAGACATGGGAGAGGCCCGATAGAAGGATTAGGACCTCAGAACAATTGACGAGCCGTTCTTCTGATTTGCTCTGGGGAACGAACGGGTTAACGCCAATGGCGTTTGTATTTTTACGAACATAGGGATGTGGGAGGTGTGAATCATGATACCCAAAAATATGGAATGCTATGGGGGGGGTGGTGTGACAATTAAGGACAAATCTTGACCATGTTAGAAACATAGTATTCATATTTCATTAGTCTAAAATGGGGATAACAAATGAGGGTCGACTGTTGACCATGTTTGAAACACGGGGCCTAACTCAAAATGATATCCATTAGTCTTCCAGAATGTCGGCCAAGGATAATAGACAGGCTATAGGATGAACATCCATACCGTTAGGGTGTTCTTCCAGATTTGAAAGAGGACGAGGGTCCAAATAATGGGGGATGCAAAGCACGGAATGATGAGTGCTGGTTTGTTTGAATAGAATCCAACACTCTTGGAATTACCCCACCATGGAGGAAGCACACGAAATGGGCACATTGGTTTGATCAGGGATCATTCCTTCTTTTAGACAGGACCTCTTTGGCGAGGGATCCATTGCTTCCAAATGTCATCTTGGGGAATCCCAAACTTGTTTGGGGCAAAATTGATGTTACTTAGTTCCCTGCGAGGGGTCCGTCCAGGATAACGGAAAGGGGGAGGAACATGATTTATGATTCCTGGGGATGGTCCCAAGGTGAAATTCCTGGGTGTCCCTATGTATCCCATGAGGATGGGAATCAATCCGTACGTAGTTCTGGAAGCGCAGTGTAGTCATAGACTAACACTGATAGGTGAAGTCCTCTCTGGCAGAGGCTCTGGTGCATCACATGACTAACATGGTGCATCCTGAACTTGTTAAGGGTAGAACCACAGTTTAGTGTCATGCATTGAACAAATATGGACTCCTGTAGTTTAAATTCATATGATAGGACGTGGAATGAAAGGGAAGAGCCCAGAGAGCATGTGGTGTGGTAGCTATAAGACCGACGTGAATTGGGACTTGGGGTCCAAATCACACCACGTACCCCCAGAGGAAACTCTTCAGGTCGATGGACCAAGAGTGAGAATTTGGATGGTCCTGAATCATAGTGTTCAGGCTTTCCTACATATCCCATGAGGATGGTAATCAAGCCATACGTAGTTATAGAAGCGTAGTTTAATGTCATACGGGATGATGAAAATCCAGGCCACGTTGTTACACATCCTACCAAAACTACTAAGCCCACATGAGTCATGCTCGGTGTGGGAAACAAGAAGTAATGGAGGGAATTTCATGACACCGGAAGGGGAATGTTAGGACGAAGGGACACTCGGTGAATATCGTCCCAATGATGCTAACTCGTCCATGAAGCACACCTAGACGCGCGAAGAGAGAGAGCCGAGTGTGTCAGAATTCCACTTGAACATGAGGAAGTAGAAATGTGTGAATCATGAAGCTCGAAATCTGGACCATAATGATGGTAGTGTGATGATGGAGGATAACTGTTAACTGTGGCGGAAATACAACATCCATATCGCATTAGCCTAGAATGGGGGCAGATAAATGAGGATCAAATGTTGATGATGTTCGAAACACAGGACCTGTAGGAAATGTCATCTGAGATCCTTAGGGATGTTGGGCCAAAACGATCGGAGAGCCCTTAGTCCTGGCATCCATGGAGATCCCTTAGGCCTACCATCCATGTCATCCAAGGGTCCTTTTGGACGTGGAATAGGATGAGGATCCAAATAGCGAGCCCACGAAGCTTGGACACGGAACAGGAGGAATGGCTCTAGGAAAATTCCACACTTAGGGGTCTTTGTCAACACATCTGAATACGTCAACAAGATGTATTAGATAGAGGGAGTCGACTCCCTTCCCATAGGGTGATCCTAGTTTAGGGTCGTAGAATTCACACCATGGACGAGAGGAAATGTAGGAGACTCATGGCGAGTAATTACAACAACCCAGCGTGAATGGGAACCGGGGGTTCCGACCACCACGTCTTCATGGGGAGAGGTTTTAGGTCAAGGGACACAAAACGAGAGTTGAGATGGGCCTGAATCAAGGTTCAAAGGTGTTCCTACATACCCCATGAGGATGGGGATCAAGCTACACATAGTTATTGAAAAGGGGGCCCGATGATGTACCAGTGCTCGGGATAAAAGAGATTTGTGGGAATGTCCCACGCAACAAAGGAAGTGGTATTTGATAAATCCTGGTTGTCCTTTAAGGTGAGTGTTTTATTTTGAAGCAACAAGCCTAGGGTAGCAGGACCTGGTGTTTCCATAAGAATCAACCTGTAGTAGGCTTTGACAAATGGCATGGCATATGACCAATACCCAATGTGACCTCCTCTACGATGAGGTCATAATAATGTAGTGTTGTTTTTCATCGTGTAGCCAGAACGATAATATCACAGTTTAGGGTCATGTAATGGGACCCAACATGCATTTTAATGTCATGTAGCGCAGACGTAGCAGAGACGATGCTAGGTGGTGAATGTGTACATTGTAATGAAACATAACTGACGTGAATGAGGACATGATCCCATATCACACCGTATACAATTCCGAGAGGAGAACCTTGGGACAAGGGGTCCAGATAGGGGTGAGAGAAAAAGGGGTCAGAGAAACTAGCTCCCAGCTGAGCTGGACCAAAAAACGAGAAGTCTGGGTGGGCCTACGTATCCCATAAGGATGGGAGTCAAGCCATATATAGTTCTGGAGGATGCCTTTTAATGGCTTGCGGGACAAGCAGGATAGGAAATATGAGGGCTAATTTTTATAACGGGGTGTGTGTGGTGCTGCTATTGAAAACCCGATGTGAATGAGGACATAATCTCGTACCATGCCACATGGTCCCGTAGTCAAAGTCTAGAAGACAGGACAGAAAATTCAAATTAGAAAAACTTAAGCTAGACCCAAAGATGAGAGGTCTAGGCATTCCTATGTATCCCTTTAGTATGAGAATCCAGCCATACGTAGTTCTTTAAGAGATCTTAGTTTATAGTCTTAGAGCTAGGACCCAGGGGGGGACGGAGGCTTTCCAAGTAAGCACATACCTCGACCTGATCCCCAAGCCCACGTGAGTCAAAATCGATGTGGTAAACAAGGGAGGAAGATCTTTATTGCAATACCTAAAGCGCCCCTCAACGGGAAATCGGTGTGGAGCCCATATCGCGGCTCTGGTCCTCCTAACGCGCAGATGTGCACTGAGGAATAGTACCAAGATATTCGAAGATCTACTTGGACATGATGAGGTGTAGAAGGATGTAAATCATGTAACCGAAATTTTGGGCTTAATGGGGTTGGCGTGGTGATGGAGGATAACTGTTGACCATGGCAGAAATGCAGTATCCATATTGAGTTAGCCTGAAATTGGAACAAAAAATGAGTATCGACCGCTGACCATATTCGCAACGTGGGATTTGTATCGATTTGTTGTCTGCAACCTTCGGCGGTGTTGGCCCGTAATGGTAGGAGATCCCTTAGGCCTATCATCCATGCCACTCGGGGGGTCCCTTTGGGTGTGAAAGGTGATAGAAGCCCTAATGAAGAGAAACACAAAGCCTGAAATGCAGGTGGAAGCATGTCTGAGCAGAGTACGACATTCCAGGTACTAAACCAGAGTACCCATAAGCACACTGGTGAACTGCCGAAGAGGGTTGACGAAGGTGTCCATAAAAAAGAGGGTAGGACAGGGGGCCAAGGTGAAATGGAGATTTCTGGGAGATATGGCTGGACTTGAAGTCTAGACATTCAGGTGTTCCTACATATCCCATAATGATGGGAATCATGCCACACGTAGTTCTCAAAGATACCCAGGGGGTAGGATACCCTAACGAGGAAGTGTACGACATGAAGAGTAACCCGAAGTGAATGAGGATATAATCCCGCACCACACTGCATAATCCCATAAGAGAGAACCTGGGCCAGAGGCCCAAAAGGCCAAGGGGCCTCAGTCCGGAAGACTTGGCCAGCTTGTAGTTTAACGTCTTGCAGTGAGGATGAGGGCCAGGGGACTGAGAAGGCCAAGGGGCCTGAGGCTGGGCCTCAGTCAGGAACTCCTGACCAGCTCGTAGTTTATGGTCATGAAGTGAGGATGAGGAGTGGAGTAGGATACACCAATCAAGAGAGGTGTACGGTATGGAAAAAAACCTGACATGAATGAGGATGTAATCCCACATCACAACATATACTCTCATAAGAGAGCCTGGGCTGGGGGCCCGAAAAGGCCAAGGGGCCTTGGTCAAGAAGGCCTGACCAGCTTGTAGTTTAACGTCTCACAGTAAGGATGAGGGACAGGGGCCCGAAAAGGACAAGGGGCCTGAGGCAGGGCCTCTGTCAAGAAGGCTTGACCATCTTGCAGTTTAACATCTTGCAGTAAGGACAAGGGCCAGGGACCCATGAAGGACAAGGGGCCTGAGGCTGGGCCCCGGTCAGGAAGGTCTGACCCGTTTGTAGTTTAACGTCTTGCAGTGAGGACGAGGGTTTGGGGATCGAGAAGACCAAGGGGCCTGAGGCTAGGCCTCAGTCAGGAAGGCCTGTCTGGCTAGCAGTTTAATGTCTTATAGTGAGGACGAGGGTCGGGGGCCCGAGATGGACAAGGGGCCTGAGGCTGGGCCTCGGTCAGGAAGGCCTGGCCGGCTTGCAGTTTAATGTCTTTCAGTGAAGAAAAGGGACGCGGTAAGGTGTCTCATCCGGGGATGTGTACGGAATGGCAAGAAACCCAACGTGGAGGAGGACATAATCCTACACCATATCGTACAATCCCATAAGAGATAACCTAGTCTGGTTGTCCGAAAAGGCCAAGGGGCCTGAGGGTTGGCATCACCCAGAGGAAGTTCATCTCTTGGAGATACAACGGGGTGGAATGAACCACTACACTCGATGTTTGGGACATCTTGGGGTGGAGCTAACGTTCTAGGACAACTGTTGACCATGTTTTAAACACAATGTTAGGAGCAATAAATGAGCATCGATCGCTGACCATATTCAAAACGTGGGATTTGTATCAATTAGTTTCTCGACATCATCAAGGTAATTGGCCCAAAGTGGTAGGAGAGAGCCCTTAGGCCTAGAAATCATACCATTCAGGGGCCCTTCCAGACGGGGAAGGTGATAGAATCCCAGTCAAGGAGTGAGTGAAGCATATCTATACCCATCTCTCAAAGAGATGAACATCTCCAGGGAGCGCGACGTATGGCTGGGTCGAGGTTATCTTGAGACGAATTGTGAACAAAGTTCACCCTCTCCATACATATTAACCTGAGGGGAAGATTATGGCGTTTGGGATGGGTCAAAAGACGAAATTTCTGGGCGTTCCTACGTATCCCATGGGGATGGGAATCAAGCCATATGTAGTTCTTGAAGGCCATGCAGTTTAACGTCGTGTGGTGAAGATGTGGGAGGATAGAAGAACAAGAGTGAGCACAAGGTAAGAACCTTATAATTCTTCTATGATTGGGGATAAGGAAGCCTACACCATATCATGCGAGGATACTCTGAGAAAACTATACCCAGGGGGTAGTCGAAGAGAAGAGTTTGGGGCTGGGCTCAAAACGAAGCGTCTGAGTGTTCCTAATTATCCCATATGGATGGGAATCAAGCCATAATTAGTTCTCAAAATGCATTTTAATGTCATGCAGGATGATGCGTAGTTTAAAGTCATGCAGGACTGGACAGTTTAATGTCATGCAGGACCATTGTGCATTTTAGGGTCATGTGAGACCGTCATGTAGTTTAGAGCCATGCGAGACTTTGGGGATCAAGAAAACTATTTCTTGAGGAATATGGAATTGGTGGGAGGAGTTATGCGCTCACCATCCATGGTCTCCAAGGAGTATTCTCCATTGGGGTAAACCTTATGAATGATGTATGGTCCTTCCCATTTGAGCTCTAACTTGGGTGGTTTCCTGCCAGGGATCATTGGCGCTCTGAGTGCCAATACCAGGTCGCCTTACAGGAAAGAGAGGAGGTGAACCATCTTGTTGAGGCTCTAGATATCTTATTCTGATGCCTTTTCAGATTGTGCAAGGCATGGATCCTACTCTCGCCGAGTGCTTCCAATTCAACTAGAAGGATTTTGGCCACCTTATCTGGAACCTACTGGTCATAGACTATAGTGCGTAATGATGGCAGCTAGATCTCAATGGGTAGGACAGCCTCAGCCACATACATCAGGGAATATGGGGTCACTTGGGTAGAATTTCAAGTCATCATTCGTTAAGCCCAGAGGGAATTTGGGAGCTTGTACGAACAACTATTCTTGTTCTGGATAACAATTTTCTACAAAATGTTAGAGAGGGTTTTGTTGAACACCTCAATCTTCCTGTTTTCCTGCATGTGATAGCGGGAGGTATGGTTCAAACGGATATAGTACTAGGTGTAAAATTGTTTCAGCTCAGCTGCTCGGAAGCTGGTTCCATTATCAGTGAGGATAGCGTGAGGGACTCCAAATCGGTAGATGATGTTAGACCTCAAAAAATAGACAATGGATCGAGCCTTGAATTCCTTGACTTGGGAGTGATTCTTCCCATTTGAGAAAGAAATCCATAGTGGTCAGGATAAACTTGCACTGGTGAGCTGTTGTTGGTGGATAGGGTCCCACAACATCGAGTCCCCACACCGTAAATGGTCAAGAGTACTTGGTGGAGTGGAGAGATTTTGGCGGATGATGTAGAAAATTAGAATTCACTTGGAATGCATGAAATCACTTGGAAAACTCAATACAATCATGGATCATAGATTTCCAGAAGTACCCTAGTCTCTGGATCTGATGGGACAGCTTTGGCCCAGCCTAGTGGGCACCAGATGAACTGGCATGAACCTCTTGCACGACCTAAGAAATATCAACTCCTTGAATGAAACGGTGGAGAACACCATCAAAACCACACTTATTGGGGATCTTCTCAAGACTAAGCCCACTTTGGAGAGAAAACTGTAGTGCGCGACATCAAATTTTTTCACGTTCGGCCTGATCAGCCGGGAGGCAACCATTTGGGAGATACTCGACAAAATGGGCTCTCCAGTTGGGAGTCGTTTCAACCACTGCATCTGAAGAACCTACGGCTCTTGATTTGGAGGATCTGGTGGTAAGATGGCTTACTCGTAGGTCATTGTCATCCTCTTGGGTGACGGGGGCAATGAATCTCCAGTGTGCCACATGTATAATCAGATCATCCTGCTTGGGTTCTACAAGTGACACTGCTAATCCGGCCAAAGCATCTGCTCGACCATTTAGTGACTGAGGGACATGGATAACATCTGGTCAAGAAGGGAAGTGGGCCATTAGATTAAGGGTGAACTCCAACAATGGAATGAGCTCTGGCTTTCTGACAACATAGTCTCCATTGACCTATATGATGAGTAATTTTGAATCCCCATTCACATGAAAATGGGGCATATCGTTCTCAAATTCCATCTCGAGGCCAACGATAAGAGCCTAATACTCTACCTCGTTGCTGGTGCAGCCTTCTGACAATAGGAACGAGTACGACAGAATGGCTCGCACTGGGGTAAGGAAGATGATACCCAGGCCCACTCTTTTGAGCCTAGGATCATTGAGCCCTATACGGGTGGGACTCCATGAAGCACCGTCGAAGTGCATTTTCCAACACAAGACGACATGGTGTACCGAGAGGATTGCTTCATCGGGAAAGTCTAGGTCTAGGGATAGATCTGTGGGGGTTGGATGGGAGACTAGAAAGTCTTCCAATGCCTGCCCCTTGATAGACTTCGGAGGCACGAACCTGATGTCAAAATGCTAGAGAATTACCGCCCACCGTGCTAGTCGACCAGTCAACATGTGGCGATTCAGGATGTACGTCAGCGGGTCTACCTGAGAGACCAACTATACCTCGTGGTGATGCAGGTAATGTCGCAACTTTTGTATAGAAAATACGAGCTCAAGGTGGCTCTTCTCGATAGGGGAGTATCTAGTCTCCGTATCGAGGAGTATACAATTGAGATATTAGAGGATATTCTCTATCCCATCATTATTCTTCTGGGCGAGAAGGGCTTCGAGAGACCGATCCAGGGTAGTGACATAGAGAATCAGCAGCTTCCCAGATATGGGTGGCATCAGGACTGGAGGCTGGAGCAGATACTTCTTGAATTCCTCAAATGTGGTCTAACATTCTTCATCCTATTCATAGGCCAGTCCTTTCTTCATGAGCTGGGAAAAGGGCTTACACTTTCCATCCAGTTTTGCAATGAATCGGCATGTGTAGGATAATTGTCCTTGAAAACCTTGAAGCTCTCGAATATTTCTCAGGGGAGGCATCTGGTTGATGGTCTTGATCTTCTTAGGGTTGATCTCGATGCCTCGATACCTAACAACAAACCCAAGAAACTTCCCAGAAGTGACCCCGAGGCACACTTCAAGGGGTTCATCTTCAGGTGGGGGGAACAGAGGAAACCTCACACTTTCTCAAGGTCCTTGAGATGGTCGTGGTGCTGGAAATATTTGACCACAAGATCATCCACATAGTATTCAACCAATGTTCCCAGGATTGGCATGAATATGTGGTGAATAGCATGCTGATAGGTGGAACCAGCATTTTTTAGGTCAATGGGCATAACCTGGTAACAGAAAGTTCCTTGGGGGGCCCTGAAAGCGGTGGACTCCTCATCTTCAGGGGCCATTCAGATCTGGTTGTATCCAGAGTACCCATCCATGAAGGAGAGGGCTTGGAACCAGTTCGTAGCATTAATACACAATTATGTCACTCGAAGGGGAAAATTATCCTTCGGACTGTGGCGAATGAGATCGTGGAAGTCGATACAGACTCTGATCTGCCTATTCTTCTTCCTGACTAGCACAATGATTGCTAGCCACTTGGGGTACTGGACTTCCGTGACAAAGTTGGCTTTGATGAACTTGTCAACTTCAGCCTCAACAATGGCATCGTGAGAGGGGTGCATCTTTCTGGGAGGCTACTTGAACCCGTGATGGTTTATCGGGAGACAAAGGTGGTGGATGGATACCTGGGGATCTAGTCCTAGCATCTCACCGTAACTCTAGGTAAATACATCACGGTGCTGCCTAAGGAAGTTCACGCACCACTGCTGCTCCTCGAGGGACATGGAGGCACTGATCCATGTGGGTCTCAGATATGCCTCGCTACCAAGGTTCACTAGTACCAGTTCATCGACCATGGTAGAGACACCTTCTAAAAGTCAGGGGGAGCATCCTCTAGATCCTATTCTCCACTTGTAGAGGGATCTTATGTTGGGGAAGTTTCTTCCGAGCCACCTGAATTTGATGGGAGGCTGGTTCCATCTTGAGCGGCAATGGTAATAACATCAGGACACTCATGCGCCACGGAGACCATAGCGATGAAGGCAGTTGATCCAATCCCATCTGGTCTTCGACCCATGGGGCCACACTTGATAACATCAAAGCAGTAGTGGTGCGTCGACTTGATTCGGTTAATTCCAGCCTGGTGAAATAGACACATATGGTGTACTTCCATTTCCATGAGCCTGTCGTCTTGATACCGTACAGTGTTAGGAGGTTCCAGAATCGCCTGATCCTGGTTGGTGTAGGAGTACTAGGTGATTTTTCACCGTTTCCTGGACCTGGGAATATGCCTTCCTCTTGTACCTGATACAAAGAAACACTACCCCATGTCAGGGGTCGTGGCCTCTAGTCGATGGATTGGGAAGACATAGGCATCATCCAGACCTTCCCAAGGATCACTTGTGACCTAGGAAAGCTTAACCTCACTTGCCAAAATCTGCTTATCCTTTCTCTTGTAATATTCAATGTCCAAATAGCGGGCTTCACAAGAGAAAAAAGGAGACGCATCACCTTGGAATATGCCTACTCAACCATTAAGGTAGTACTTGAGGCACTGGTGATACGATGATGGGACCACTGCATGTCGGTGGAGCCGTGGATTGCCCATCAATGCGTTGTATACGGTTTCCTAGGATACAACCATGAATTCAGTATAGGCAACTAGGCCACCAAATTGGGTCTTCAAATAGATCTTACCAACCAAGGTCTGCTCAGTCCTATCGTATCCCTATATTCTTAGGTAAGAAGGAGTTAAATCATCCTCGGACAACCCCAACTTCTGCAGTGTCTGATTCGATATTAGGTTAATCCCAGAGCCCACGTCAACAAGACAGCGGCGGACTTCCAAGCCATTGAACTAGCCATTGATGTTCAATGGAATAATGCACTCTTGTATGGGAGGGTCTTCGTCTTCACCAGAGAATGAGATAACTTCCTGGCATTCGGCGTTCTCAATTCCCTCAGCGTGGAAGGATTCTGTAGCTACTACCTCTGTCTCAAACTGGAGTGGGATCCATAGAGCCTAGGCAAGTGCCTCACACATGTCTGGCGATAGGATAAGATCCTCAAGAATAGAAAGCCTTTCTGGGATGCCGAAAAGGTGATTGAGGACATAATACTTCCATGACAAGCGCAAGCTTCTGCTTACAGGAGGCCGCTCTGCGATTGGAGGCACGACGGGCCCTGCCGGCTGGACCAGTGGCTGGCTAGTGCTAGGCACGTCCCATTTCTTACTAGTCGAGGCTTGAAGAGTTGCTGCCAGATGAGATCTGTACAACTGATATTGTCCAATAGTAGGGCGACGAGTAGTAGCACAAATGCTGGTGGAGGTAGATCCAAGGACACCAGATGAGGAGGTTGCGCGTGCTGAGATCTGCGCTAGGCCTGCTGTCTAGTTTCAGTGGAATCCATAGCCTAGCTGAAAGCGTCAGTTGATATTCCTTGAAGACCCATATGGCCATGGTTCTGCCGACATTGGCGTAGGCTGGGGATGTTGGGGAGGTTTTCCTGGAGTTCCCATAATCGGGAGACATATAAGGATTTACCAACTCCACGGTATTAACCGAAGCATACCCTTGACTGTCTCTTGATGAATCATCCACCACAGTGCGGTTTCTAGGAGGGATCCCCATCTAATGGGGCATGAATTCACCAAGAGTGCGGGATGACGACGATATTGGTGGAGCTCGCTCCTTCTTCTTGCGCCGTCGATGCTTTCTCTTCTGGGAAGAGGCCGACTGAGAGGATGATGGAGAGGAAATAGTCGCAGCTTCTGAAGGCTCTGTCTGATTCAGGTGTTCCAGAATAATACCGTGGGTCTGGGAGATTATTATACGATCCATCCAGTCCTCTTACTTTTGGGATCCACAACTGGGAACCTACTGCCACTCACCTTCATCGTCGCTACCGCTTTCTGAACTCACAAAGACACCCGCCACTTGTGTCGGAGCTGTGACCAGCCTGACTATGTTGCTATCTACCTGATCTTGGATCCAGTCTTTAAACACAAATCACTGCTTGAGGGTGTGCCCTGGAATCCAATGATAGGGGCAGTAGTTGGGGCGATCAGTGAGATTTGCCTCCACCAGCCTTCTGCACTCACGTAAGTGCACAATCCCCTGTTCCAGGGAACTACGGAAGTAACTGGGGACCTGATCCTCACTGAACGAGTAAGTCTGGTGTCTTTTATATGGATTGGGGTATCTGGGAGCCTGGCACTGACGAGGGTCCGTAGGAGCCTCCCAAGGATACAGAGCCAGATTATCTCACCTAGGCGGCAGTGGCACGTTGCACGAGGGAACCTGCCAATTCTTAGGCGGTCGCTGCTGAGCAGGAGGCTATGACTAAGGTGGAGGGCCTCTACGAGTTTGCGGAGATGGTGCTACTAGAAACAATTCTAGCTTCTTGGGGGCTTCTATTTGGGCCACCACGACGGGCTCTACTCTGGAAGCCCTCCTTGCTGGGATCACAGGGGGCAGAAGACGTACCTGACTATCCTATTGCAGAGCTTCCTCAAGGTGATGTGCTTTATCTGAGAAGTCTCAGAACCCTCTGGGGTAGTTCTGAGTGATCAAGGAAGGAACCAATTATGTTTTGAAATTCCCCACGCAAATCTTCAGTAATTTCTCCTGAGTCAGTGGCATGTTGAGGGAGTATGTGAGCCCCTTCCACCTGGCGAAGAAGTCCTCAACTTTCTCATCAGGCATTTGTTTACACCTGATGAGGTATGTGACGCTGGTCTTTTTCATGGTGGAGATGAACTGGTATAGGAATTACCGGCGAAGATCCTCCCATCAGGTCATCGATCCAATGGGGAGCTGGTTGTACCAGACAAACACTGGGCCTTCCAATGTCTGCACAAAACATCGGAGTTTGGCGGCTTCTTTCTGTGTTGGAGTCCACAACATGGGGCCAAACCTGGAGGAAAAGTGGGCCAGGTTTTTCAGCGAGTCCCTTGTCCCGTTAAAGGGAGAGAAATTGGGATTTCCAAAACCCGGGGTGTGGGGATATCATCCACCCACGCTGGATACTGCTTTCCATCTGGTGGGACTGCTACCTGCTACGTTTACAATGCTCGAGTTGGGCGATGAGTGCCGCCATTAGAACATCTAGGCAGGGGTCCCTGTCTTGACGAGGATCCCTAACCATGAGTCCATTGTCTGGCTCTTCGACATGGTAGACGGGTTCAGCGGCTCGTGGAGTGACTGGTGGAATGTCTTGCGGGACAGCTGGGGGAACCCATACTGGATTCCTCAGATTATCACGCCATTCAGGAGGGTTTTGTGAGATGTATCGCACCCTCTTATCATGAGTTCCAGCTTCAACCCTGTCCGTGGGAGCGGTATGAACAAGGTTTCCCGGAGGCATCTCGCCGGGGGGGAGTTGTTCCTGCCCCTGTTGCCCCAACCTTGGATTTCCATAGTTGGTTTATATCTCTATAGTGTCTTTTTCCAGGAGTTCGTCGACCATCCTCTTCTTATTAGAAAGTTTCTAGCGCAACACGGCCTTCTCGGGGTCTTCCTCCGTCTTCTGCACTGAGGCGGATGGGTCGGAGTGCTCGACAGCTCCGACATGATCTTTACCCTTACCGATATTCCGACTGAGTACCAATGACTCAGTGGGAACAAGGTGACCTAGGAGTTTCCTCTGCTGGAGAGTAATCCACTCTAATGGGTCCAACAATAGTGGCACACCCTCAGGGGGTAAGTCTCCATCAATAAATTCCAGGTCGTCCTCCTTGTCCCCGACACTGGCTATGTAGACCGTGACCCTTCCTGGGGGCATGTCCTCAATATCGCATATCGAGTCGGGCTGCCATCGAATAGGGTTGAAGAGGAGGGCAGCATACTTCCCCCATCCACGAACTTGCACGTGGGGTATAACCTCCTTGATGATTTTGCTGAGTACCCTGAAACTATGAACACATTTTTGTGGGAGGTTCCTCTGGAGACCTGGTGACTCCGGGCACTGGGCCATGGGGAGTGCAGCTAAATCGACCAGACGACATTGCTGGCCGATTTCCTCAAATTGCACTTGGCTCCTGGGGTACACCTCTCGATGAAAACAAAGATGGAAGTGCGTCACCCATATGGTTTGACAGAAGCACTCGACTTCCTCTAGGGTGAGGGATTTTGGTGCACAGAAGTTTGATGCTGCCGCCGGCCAAAACATCTCTGGGAAATGATCCACTGTAAGAATGTTCCAGAAGCTCCTTGACGTGGATTCAGGAACTGTCCCTATATTTCCCCACTCATCAACCGAAGGCGGCTGAGGAATCGGTAGCAGTACTGAGGTGGACTGCTGAGACAGTAAATTGGGTGATGGAGAATACGGCGAACGAGCCGACTGGCCACCAAATTATGGGCCATCCTCTGAGGAGTGCGGTGATCTGACCACAATGTCAGGATACAATAGGATAACAACCACAACTTCTGGTGTAGGGATTGCAGTTACCAGCGATGGGTCACGTTGTTGCTCAACCGCCTTTGGTCCCCAAAATAGCTCTCCAAGATCTCTCGTCGAGGTAGAGGGTTCTTCTAGTGATGATGGTGGTGACTACATGGTCAGAACCTATAGGACTTCCAAAATTTCCTCCTCCTGGATATACCTAAAAATAGAGGTGGGAATCTGGTGGACTTCCCACTCTAGAAGGATGAGGCTGATACGCCTTGTTCCTTCCTCGGTCTTTGACATAGAGGAACGAGGGGAGGGTCCCACCATTGAGTCGTACTCTGCTTCAGAATCCAAGAAATAGACCAGTTTGATCTCAGTATGAAGCTTTTCAGTATTCTTCCTGCAGCAGGGATGACCCACCTTTCTACCCTGGGATGGCTCTTCATGGAAGGGACAATTCTCTGCACGAGAAGGTCCTTCGGTCGTACTAGTGTTGGGGCGGGGAGTACTTTCGCCTGAGTGGGTCGGGGTGCGATGAGCACTAGGGAAGATATCAAAGGGGACACAGGGGGACCCCCATGATAGTACAGGTGGGACCCCCACTAAAACTGACAGGATCACGGGTAGTACCTCTATGCCTGGTTCCCTTGGTGACGTTAGTGTGAGGTAGGTCCTCATGCTGATCAGACCGAACACGGGTATGACCTCCATGCTGGGTGTTGGTGAAGTGAAGTTGATCTCCACCCCCTAGTTTCTATGACGATGATGACCTTTGATGATTTATTTAAGGATGTGAGGAAGGTCCTCACATCATAGAGTGACTTGATGTGCAACGTCCCCACCCCGGCGATCCCTGGAAGAAGTGACAGCTTTGTATCCATAATAATGAGCACGGGAGAGGCTAGCATATGAGGTGTTTCTACCACGGGGAATGCCCTCATTCGGGTCAAAGGTGGAACAAGGCATACCTACGAGCCAGGCCTAGGAGCGGGAAAAGCACACGTCCTCCTTGGTGGTTGCACGGGGAGGGCCCCCGTAGTGCATAAAATTACTACGGGTTAGTCCGTAGTGGCCACTACCTTTTCCTACAACTAGGAGAGTTGACTCAGCCTGCCCATGGGGTGGTTGGCGCCTCGATCCTGGTCGGGCATATAGCTGACCCTACTCAGCGTATGTAGGGGGTTGATGATGCACGTCGGTGGTGGCTCAGGAATTAGTAGCCAATGACGTTGAAACCCCTTGATGGGCATCCTCCTCAGCATGTGCCTAATGCTGGGGCCGTGTCAGCCGGGCCGGTACCAGTGGTGCAAGTAGGTAGTCCAGCTGCTCTCCAGCTCAGGGAACCGGGTGGTGGTGCTGGCGCAGCCTGGTGGGGGCCCTCGCTGGGAACCCCTAGGAAGGAACTCTGTCCAGGTGGGCCCGAACATTCCCTAACTTGTCGGTGTAGGTCATGGAGTCGTCGAGGCGTTCTGGGGATAGGACTCTGAAATGACTGAATGTTGGAGTGGGGAGCAGCGGCTCCCTACACGACCCTCGGGGGTGGTGTTGACGGTGAGGTGTAGATGCCTCTAAATCCAGGCGGGCCATGTCCCTTGTAGGGATGACCCCCTCTTCCTTGTACCTACATACAAGGTTATTGATTACCCTCCGTTGGATAATCTCTGATGGGGAGAGGGGGCGTGGGTGCCCCCTATGGAGACTAGGGGGCATGGAGAATGTCCAAGGTGGGGGAACCCCACATGAGAGGCATGGGGCGATGTCACAATTTAACATCGTGTGTTGAGGACTAGAGTGCTTGGTAGTTTAACGTCCGGCAGCTCGGATGATGTGGGTTTACTCTGCACCCCTAGGACTTACATAAACGATACCCTCTGCTCCATGTTGGAGGGAAGGTACCGACGATGCCGTACTGAAGGGGTGTTACAGAGAGAACCATCAAGGGGTCTACATTAGCGTGGCTATGCGAAGAAGAAATAGCTATTAGCATGCCTATGCAAAGAATAATTAGGCAGAGCAACGCTACGGGTGGTATCGTCTGAGGGAATTTGACGTCACATCGTGCAAACCTGGAGGGTCGCACGAGAAAAGGAATTGCCATGCAGAGGAGTCCATAGGCAGGGGCCTTGTGGAGCTCAGTTGATTTGTGTGGTGGAGGGAACTGTCGAAGGGGTGTGATTTGCGAAGTGGGGTGCCTTAGCCTTAACATGGGGTGGCGGTGAAAGTGGGAGGTGCTTCGCGAGGTGGAATATTAGTTGCAGAGAACTGCGTTGCGGAGTACAGGCACCTCGTGAAGCAAAGTGCCGTGAAGCAAGGTGCTTCACGATGTATAGTGATTCTGCCTTGGCATGTGGATCACCTGTACAGGAAGGGTGTTTCGCAAATCATAAATGCTTGGTGACAACCTGAGTCCCCTTGGGTATCCACTTCCATCACAAAATCCTTTAGGCTTCGTCAAATCCATCCCTCTTGGAAGAGGTGATCAAAATGAAACAATGCAGAGGCACCTCACGAAGCAGAAATACATCGCGTAGCTCATGATTCACAGAGAAAAAAGGGTGCTCCACAATTTGGGAGCTGAGAAGCCAAAAGGTCGGATTTTCTGTCCTGAGGTCTCAGGGGAAGCTCAATATTTATAGGCAAGAGCCGTCGTGAAGCATAGATTACGCAGCACAAAGAGAGATTGGGTTGCTTCACGGTAGGTCACGAACGTCCGGGGTGTTCGCAGAGGGTACCACCTCCTTTGCTTCATGGCGGGCTCGTGAACGTCAGGGGCGTTCGCGGAGGGTACCACCTCCTTTGATTTTCATCAGGCTCGTAAACTTCAGGGGAATTTGTGGAGGATACTGCCTCCTTTGATTCGTGGCACCCGCATTGCTTGGGGGGACTCCGCGAAGTGGCTTCGCGAAGCCGGCCGTGGGGCCTCTTTCTCTTCTTTCTTTTATTCCGACATTTTGGCACCAACAATAACATAATAGAAACTACCACCCTGCAACATGGTCACATAACATATCACCCAAAGGAAAATGGACAATCTCATCATATCACCTCCCCACAACATGGGTACATAACACCATACTTATAGACACATGGGATAATACATTAGATATCCAAATTAGTAGGGTATCATGGTCATGAATTACATAAAACTCATTCCCATATCACACCATGAATGAACACCACCATAATCTATCTCATCACATCAAATCTCACCCAAAGACACTTAGGACATCACACTATAACCATGTCTCGATAGTACAATTTTTACTTCTGTCCATCACAACTCATGCATTCCATCTGCATCTAGAAGAGAAAGTATAAAATATTGGGTAGTCATCCATACATCCTCACCACTGGGATGTTTGGAAAACACCATCATATATATATGGGGTTTGGAACATGCCTCTCAATGTGTGTGTGTGTGGGGGGGTGCGTATAGAAAATCAAAATTAAATAAAATGTATATACAGATATTATCACACACAAGACCAACCTATAGGTTAAAAAAAGGTAGAAATAATCTTACAACATAACCCATATTCACTACCATTTATAAAAGCATAATGCTACACAATCTATAATCCAAAATCCATTTTACAACTCATTTCATTATTCTACCTCATTAATTAATTCATTCATCCATTAACCATGTCAACCCATTCCATTTCAATCATTATTTACTAATTTTATTTCTACAAGGGAATCTAGAATAACAAAACACAAAACCACAACCATCATCCTCATGCCAACGTCCAACACATCACCACCATTTCACATATATATCCACTCCCTCTTCATAATAGCCACATGCCACCACCATTCCATCATAACCTACCCATTGAACAACTATATAAGTGATCAGATCAAGCCCTCACCACCCCATAGTATGGTTACACAAAACACATATTAAAACACTTTCTGATAACATTATCATATCATTTTTCATATTTTTTTAAAGGGTCTATGATTACATACCACTTTTACTTTTAAGGGAATTCTCACACAAGATAAATTTTCTATGTGAAACCAATTTTATATCCATGTATAAGTGGTTAAAAATTTAGTCATGGTGGTCTCAAAAATCAAAATCCATGGAAATCAAAACACATATAAAAAAACCATAAACATGGTTTTCTTACATCCATGATTTTTAGTGGTATAAGAAGCATGGGTATACTTAATATAAAAATAACAAAAAATCTACAAAATCATGTAAAACAAACCCATTTAACATTCAAAATAAATATAATGATTAATTTATATTAATTAAGTTGGATGTAAGAACCCTCCTGATAGATAACAAGAGTAAAACCATCCCACATGAAACATAAAGGGAGAAATGAAGGGAACCACTACCTTAAATGGAGCATTCCAATATACTCTACAACTTCTGAAAAATATTCAATCCACCAAGAAAACCCCCAATATGGTAAAGCACCACTGCTATAATAGGAAACATCAAACCATTATTATCCCATCAGAAAAGAAAAAAAATAATGATTTAACTTGATAGAACCATTCCTAGGTAAAAAAATGGAAGAAAGCAGATGAAAATAAGAGGAGAATTCACTTAAAGCACCATGGATTGATCCTTCAAATCCAAGGTCCAATGCCACTAATTAGGGGATAAAAATTATCCATGGGATGCACATGGGTCGCTGAATAAATGATAGAAAAAATGATAAGTGAGGAAGTTATAGAGGATTTATTTGGGAAATGATGTGGATTGGATTAGGCCCAATAGTTTGGTTATGGGGTGTTTCAATTCCTTACATAGTCGCTCACATCAGGTTTTAACATCTATTTATTATTCCCAAGAAACTCAAAATGGTTCCCACATCCATAAATGGGTATAGAACTTCTTTACAAAAGAAAGTGGTCCATTGTGGTTTCTTACCCAACAACCCTTAATAACTCACATTGGTCGAGAGGATGGATGGTCGGGCTCATAAAACCCTTTTAGGGGGAATTTTGGCCTACTCAAATACTCTATTATATATTTGAGATATGTTCATGAAATTCATACCATACCCTAATATGGTAGTAGTTACCCCTCTATCAATGACTTGATTATGAACATATGTTGATAGGAACTACTGTGTTCATATCACACGTTATCCAACACTCTATTAATTATTTATGATGTTTTGGGTTGTCACCATTTTTGGGAAATATAGATTTTATTTCCATCTAAGGAGGCGTTTAGTGTATTGAAGATGGTATTGAACCTCTATTAAGAGTCCTACTTATCTTATGAAAATTGGAATCAAAACCCACATAGTTCATTTGAAATAGTTTAATGTTGTGTGATAAGACCCATATATGATGTTTAATGTCATATGATATGGATGTAAATATCTGTATCAGACCTCAGAGAGGATTCCAACATATCCTATTTGATATTGGAATCGTAGTCTATGTAGTTTTTATATGAAAATATGTGTTTTGATAGACACAACCGTAGAGGCCTTAGATGAGACTTATGAATATAATACTACCCTGTATTTTCTCATCAGGAGTATGTCCATTTGGGTGTAGATGAGATAAAATTATACATAATTACCAATGGATAAGATCCCACATTAGTGGAATTATTAACATGATATAATTATAATATTATCTACTATTTAATCCCACATGAGTTATACTCAGTGTGGGAAATAAGAGATAATATAATATCAAACTCATTTCCTGAGAGGATATCTGTATGGGCCTTACAAATTTATGTTTACCTTTTAGAGGCTTGATTAACCCTCTCACAGAGGACGTGGTATGTTTTTCAGGCCTTATTAAGGAATCCTACATATCCTATCTTATAATATGAATTAGATTTATTGTAGTTTAATTCATCCCTAAACCACTGATGGGTTTGAGGTACTCGAGGTCATGATCAATAATGATTTTTGAAATGATTCTTGTTTATGATCCCAATTCTCATTCACTGATGGATTATGAATTGTGGTAGACTAATGAGGGAATTTAGTCTCATAAGTTAGAAATACATAGGACATGAATGGACTTACACCAAAGTGGATTCCCATTGGAGATCAGGCCTTTGGAAGGTGTCCTAAGTATCCTAGTTATACAATAATTATAGTTCTCATAGTTCAGTTACCCCATAACTCATTGATTTATAAGGTAGAATGATCATCCTAGGGGAATGACTGAGTCCCAAGGGTTGAAAATTCAAAGACATGGGGGGAATCACACTTAAGTATATTCCCATTGGAGCTTGTCCCATAGGAAGGTGTCTTATGTATCCTGTTTTGATAGAAATCATAGTTCACATTGTTCAGTTTCCCCAAAACACACTTTAGGGATATGGTGGGTAATCACACTCAAAGAAATTATAATTATCTTTAGTGTTTTATCAATTAAATGGGCTTATATCAGGATGGATCCCCATTGATTGGGGATTTCACATTGAGGATTTCCTTCTGCATACTCTTCCCTATCTTTTGGCAGATAAAGATTAATGAAAACCATATAATATTTTTCTAAGATCATGAAACCAATAAGGTCTCATGAGTTTGTAACCCTATCCCATTAATGATAACTTCCTTAAAAATTTGGAAATACATCCAAAGTCTCTTGGTTGGGGCCTAGATTACATGAGTCTAAGTGGGTCTACTGGGTGAGGTTGACATATCCAAGGGGATCTGGATGACATGTCTTATCTATCCACTGGACATGTCTTAATTATCTTTTTAACATTTTTGGGGAATCAGTCTGACATGGTAGAATTGTCCAAGGGTGTTAGACCGTTCAATTGAATTATCATAGACCTCTTCTCATAATCAAAGTGGAGATGTACGAGATGCTTTTCATAACATAAGTATACATGTTTGGGGCTTTCTATAAGAAAATTATTATAAAACAATATACTATTCCATGATAAACCAAACTTGCCTTCAGAATATCACATTACAATGGTGACATGTCTAGGGGCTATCTCCTGATCAACTTGGCTTATCTTCATACTACCACATGACAATGGTTACATGTCAATTAGATTTCATGAGATCAAGCTGATTTTTCCAAGGATTATCTTGCAATCAATGTGACCTAGCCCAGGATACCCAAAGACATCTCAATATTGGTGAGAAATCTTACTATATAGTTACCTTAAACTAATAACATGGAGAGGTCTCAATTTTTTTAAAATATTTCACTTTTTCAAACATTAGAGCCACATGTAAAATGGTATCAAGCTTTAAGTTAACATGGATATTATATACATGGAAAGGGAGTACATGAATAGTGAATCGATTCCATATTAGCACCTCCTAGGTTCATCATGGTAATGTAAGGGATTTACCAAGAGGTCTCAAGTGCATAAAAGTGACATATGAAAATTGAGGGGAACCCGTCATGATGGATCCACATTGAGGCATGAAACTTTCATAACCTCAAAGTGGTCTTGTGATGGATTATGCTACCATGCATGGGTCTTTTTTTATTCCATAAACATGGGAGAGGGTGAACTATGTATGAATATGGTATATTACATATGGGTCATGCATCCTTTTTATTTTACTTTCATAATGGGGGTTTCCTTGGGGATGTTGCGTGTCGAGGAAACCACTTCCAAGGCCACATGTATGCATCACAAGATATGATGTCTCTTGGAAGCGCAAGAAAAAGGGAATGCAGTGGGGGTTTTATGTCTTGACAACCAAAGGGAGGAGTGGAATCCCACATAATCATGGGTTTGAGAGAGTGTCTTTCTCTAAATAAGGATTTCATGAAGCTCCTTTATGTGATTTTCATTCCCTTCAAAGGGATCATGTGAGGGGATCTGCTACAACTCCAAGGATCCATGGGGGGTGTTTTATGCCAAAGTATCCACATCCAAGGCTTTATGTAAGTACCACAAGATAGGGGGTTCATTAAATCACAAGAATAATGATTGGAATATACATTTTTACATTATTGTGGGTACAAATATGGGTGTATTGTGCATCTGAGGGGCCTATAATGTCATGTCACCAGAGGTTTTATTACTCATGTAATCCAAAGTATGGTTCTGCACGGGGTGTTGCGAATGAGTGAAGGGAGTGTGCATTGGGACTATAATCATAGAAAATGGTCCTATTTGGTGAATTCTTGAACCCAATAGGGTATCAATTGATTGTATGATTACCACATATGAACCAGGAATCACATGATGCTCAGTTCATAATGTCATCACCTGATCTTCAATAGATCATGATATAGGTTCTCAAAATTACATGAAGTGGTTATCCAGGAATGATCATCATCATGATCCATTCCTCCACTTTACTTCTCCACTAATCCATATTGCATTTCCTTTAAGGGGATAACGGGTATTTATTGGCTGATGGGCTTCCTTGCATGGGGAGGGTGCCACGTGTGTTAGATAAGGAGGGGAAGGCTTCATAGTATCGACATCCTGTGATCACTAGAAAACATTTTATTCATCTCATGATCAGTTTCTCATGATGGAATAAATGCTTCAGATAAATATGTATTAAGTCATCACATAAATCCTGTGAAATATGGACGATTCTTGTGGTCGTAAACTACACATAATAAGTTTTGAGTTCATGTGATGTCATGGTGGCCATCTCATTTTCTTAAGACATCTTCCTATTGTGGCTCACTAAATGAAACCCTTCGCATCACATGATCCATGATTATCACATGTTGAAATGATGGTTTTACTTCATTAAATGACATATAATCTTGTTAAAAGCTCTTGCAGTGGAATCTATTTTTCAAATACTAGCAAGACAAAGTTGCGTGTCTTTCTTCAATTTAATTAGTGATTTTTCATGATATTATTGCAGTGTATGGTTGTTGCAAGCTTGAATGTGTCTTATAATTTCAAACTAGGATGTCTTGAGGTTGATTATTTATTTTATCAATTTGTGGGGTAAACTGATTTTGAATAAGCCTTTGTATGGGATCATGAGTTTTAGAGGGCATCACACGGGATTTTTATGGACAACCATGATCAGTCGATATAGAGACTGAGATTGATCTTGTGAATAATGTATCAAAAATACCATCACATATCAATTTTCCTTGGATACTTACATTAATTTTATAATAAAATTCATGATCGTGGTTTGGTTGAGATCAAAATGGGGTTCGATATCCGTACCACCTACACACACCACCACCCAGGATTTAGACCTTCAAGCTCTCGGCCCATGCTATACGCACCTTCAGGCTCATTCACCATGCTCTCTATACATGGGGCCACCTTCTACATACAAGTATTATTCAATCTTCCATCTTCTGGCTAGGTTGGGATATCTCCAAATGGGCATGGTCGATTCTGGCCCCACATAGGCCTATGGCCGAGCCCTAGTTTGGATATCCAATTGATTGGATAAATTTTGGATAAGGGTGGGAATATCTCCCTATATGAATAAGGGACAAAAAATAATATCCAATACCAAGACCTTTCTTCAAGTATTGCATCACCGTATACTTGGTGAAAATCATATCAACAATTTCCCCCAATATTCACACTTATGAAGTCTTTTAATGATAAAGTGCATGTCACACAATTATGAGTGTTAACAAAATACCCCCCTAGAATGATATTTTTTTATAATGAAAAGAAATTAATTATAAGGTCAACATAGATCAATTTTCCACATATCTGAATATCTGATGAGGTTTGATATTGTGATTCTAGAGAGGATCTTCCATGAGTATATCAAATAAGGACTTTGAAGTTCATTACATAGGAGACTTAAATCTAGGAGAGCATAAAAAATTATATATAAAAAACAGTATTTGGTTTGGAGAATAGATACCCCAAATTTGGAATGTGTATAAATTCCAAAATGGAATAGGAATTGGGTGAATGGGAACCTGTGGCTAGATCCAAAGTAAGGTACTTGGGTGTCACTATGTATCCTATGAGAATGGGAATCAATCCATACATAGTTCTAAAATATACCAATATGAAGATCAATATCATGCATAAGGAACATAGTTTCATGGATAAACAACTCTATGATGAATTTCCCTATGTAGATTTAGCTCATACATATGAAGGTTATTGTTACTATTTTGTGACAAAGTCCAGGGTAGAGATCTATGTTCTGGTGGAGATGTTTCTAGGATCATGCATGATACCCATCCTTTGTGTGTAATACCAAATGTATCCAATATCCTAGATTTGATTTCTTAACTTACACAAGGTTTCTCTTGATAAATATTCATGAATTCCCACCAAAATGAGATTCCTCATTGATGTACCTACTCCAGTAGACTAGAGATCATCTGATTTACAAGGACAATTTTGGGTATGGTATCCTTCCTAATGATAGAATGTTATAACTTCTTCCTAAGTGAGGGGACTTAGTGAGCATATATTTATATTTAATAATAAGACAAGGTGGTCCCCACAATCTTTATATCTCTTTACTTATTTTATCTTACTTTTTCATAAGATTCATATGAAGGAATACTAAGAAGTCATGGACTTTCCTTTTTTCTTAGGCTTCCTTCTTATTGGTTTTCATCCTGAAAAGATTTTATTCCTATTCTATTTAATAAATGATGAATATTTACTAGATCACAAAAATTTCATTTCCAATGAGTAGAGACTCGACTCTTTCTCAAGATTCCCTTATCAGGTTTTCAACATGGCGTGCATTATACCCCTTTCAGTAGGTTTTTTACGGTGTTGAATGTTAGAACATCACTATTCTATAGTTTATAGTATTTTAGATTAGAACTTCATTTTACTATAGTTTACGACCTTCTAGATCATAAATTTGATCCTCTATAGTTTAAGGCCTTATATCTTGGAATCTTTCTGTGTTATTATTTATAGTCTTCTAGCTTTGACCTTTGATGCGTTGTAGTTTAACGTCTTCTTGATAAGACCTTGAGAAGCTATGTGGTTGAAAGCCTTGCTGCTAGGACCTGATTGATGAATATAAAATAGGGTAGACCGACCATGAATTACCCAAAACACCATAAGGTTCTAGGTTCTACTGTGGTGTTTCTAGGGCTCATGGGGATAAGATTTCCTTTCTTACAAAGAAGAGATACCTCTAGTTTAGAGGTCAAATACATTATGCATTTCCATTATGGCCAAAAACGAGGTATTCACTCTTTTCCAAGGGTCATAGAAGATTTATTAAGGTAATATGGGAATATGGATAAAATATAGGTAATGAGGAGTCCACTTGGATTGTTAAAATATGGGTTTTTAAATCATGTTCCTGAAAGATTGAATCTATGAATCATGGAATGGGGCATACATGACAATGATAACATAAGATACCATAGGGTTTTGAGTTCCGCTATAGTGTGATTAGGGCTCATGAGGATTGGAATTACTTTCCAATAAGGAGTAGATGCCTCTAATTAGCAGGTCAATGTAAGAACCTGTATCTTCTTTTCAGGTATGAATATTTTTTTCTACTATTTTCAAGAAAAAGATGTTTTTTGGGAAAATTTAAGAGTACATGTTGTGTACTCGATTGCTGTAGGTAGCCCTGTGCTGGTCGTGTAATGGCCGAACACTTGGCCGTGTGGGGTGACCTAATGACCATCTAAAGTGGAGGCTGATTAAAGTATGTACACGCTGTGTACCCTTGAAGAACGTGCCATGTACTTTATTTGAATTTCACTAAATGAACCGGGGTTGTGTCTAATCGTCAGAACACACTTCTTCTTCGTCTGTCTCATCTAGGAGAAAACGAGACCATCGATTATTCTCTGAGCCCCCGACTCATCGTCCATTCCCCGAATCAAACTCTATAAAGTTGCGTTGGAATTTCATTAGTGAGTTCTTCCTTCTTCTAGATCCTTGTTTCCTAACTTCTCCTCTTTCATGAGATATCCTCGGTAGAATATTTTTGGAATTTTCGTAGATATACCGATTTCTAGGGTAATTTATGGCATTATAATCTTGTATATCGATCATGAAATGTTGAGGTAGGTGGTTTGAGCCTTTACGTAGTTAGTCTTTGAGTTATATGTGCAAAAGTTCCCAATAACCTTATACGGGTTATTGTGTGTTCATGGTTTTAGCCCTATTAATGCTTTCTTTTCAATGTGTGCCTGGGTATAGGGTTTGTGATTAAAAATAGGGTTATTTACCTTGCTGTGGATGTGTTTGACCATGTTTTCTTGATATTGACAGTTTTTATAGCTTTTCTTGTTAGGATGCTCTGTTTTCCAGGCCTAGTATTGTAAAGATGGAGTGGTTTTATCTGACATGTTGTGAAATGTTGTAGACTATTCAGCCCAGTAGTTCTTGAGGTTTACTTTGGCTTCCAATTATCTTTGTTCCCAATTTACTTACACAGGGCCATGAGAACATGGTGTAGTAGACCACAGGGAGAATGGATGTTGAGGGCTTCTCTAGAGTGTCTGTTTACTTTATATTGCGAGACCATAGGGGGGATGGACTTTGTGCTCCCTCAGAGTGTCTTTAGTTTCTTCATTATGAGACCCCTGAGGTAATTGGACATTGAGTGCTTCCCCAGAGTGTCTATAGTTAAAGATATGAGACCACAAGTGGAATAGACAGTGAGTGTTTCCTCAGAGAGTCTTTGCTATAGCTAAACCAAAGTGGTTAGAATGCGAGTACTATCCAAATGGTTGCTTGTGTTTGCTTTGGTTGAACCAGAGGGTTTAGGCTATGAGTACTTCCCAGAGGGATACCCGTTTGTGATTAAATGATTACATGATATATGAAAATGAATTCAATTGGAACTGTATGATTGTTTACATTTGAGTACTTCCTTGTTACTGATTCTTTTTGAATATTGTCTGCCGTATATATTCATTGACTATTAGGAACTGATATTTGGGTGGTTCCCTACTAGGATTAGTCTCACACCCTGTTTGGGTCATGTTTTTGGGGCCAAGAAATTTATATTTCTATAGTTATATAATAGGGAAATTTACATTCTACTTCAGGTACTTGACTGCTTTTGATCTGGAGAGCATGGGACGAAGCTGAGGGTTGCGATGTTGATGAGTTGTTTACTTGTTTTTCTTGTACTTGGGTTTAGTACTATATTACAGCATTGTGACTTGTTTGGATTCTTTCCTAGACATATGTACCATGAATTATTTATATATGTGCTACACTTGTCTCTTACTTTTAGTCTTCTGCTGTTTACTTATTGCATATTATTACTACTTCTACTATTGTTATCTGTTTCTTTTCACTGCGTTACTCTACCTATGAGGGAATTGTTTCCCCACTATCACACCCAAGGCCATCACTACTAGTTGGTAGCCTTTGGATTTTGGGTAAATGCACTTGAGGCCATATGACCAACCGGGTACGGGGCACCCCTAGGCGGCTTTCAGAACTGGGACGTTACAAAGTGTTATCAGAGGAATTATTTTCTTCTTAACTTACTGTTTGAAGCCTATAGATAGGGATATTAAGGAATAGGTAGTTGGTAATAAGCTGTTCCCAGGAGTAGCTGACCCGTGTGCAAGGAAAATCCAATTTACATCATATATTGTAATTTTTATGGTTTTTCAATTATTATAGTTGATTTGATTTTGTTGTTGGGTGATTCACCTAATTTTTGTTGTAATCATTGATATTATTGAAGTTTTATTTCTGTTGCAACCCGATGAGATAAGGGTATTCCATCTCATGCATCATATATAACCTTGTTAGAGATCACATGTCATGCATTCTTACCATTCCATTTAGGGTTCATTACTGATTTCATGTTGTTGTGATAGATGTTGTGAAAGATATGGATGATGTTGTGTTAGATACCTTGATAGAATACCTTCTATTTGATATGATATTGAATTGTGTAAGATTTAGTTTGAATGAATAAAAAACTTTGGTTATTTTGGTGTTATGGGCCCTCATGGATCAGAAATTGGGGGATCATCTCTTTTTTATGCTTGTATATGACTTTTATAAGTTTACAAGCTTTGATTCGTGGGGAGTATGGGCCCTCACAGATCGGAATTTGGCACTTTAATGACCGTTATAGTGTTTTCTGGGTTCTAGAGTGCTTTATGAGGATTACTGTCTGGAAAAACCTGGAATACACAGCGTATAACGATAAATACACTCCAGGTGTCCTTCTGTTTGGGAAGGAACTATCTTCAGTAAGTATATGCCATGTAGTCTCTAACAGTGTCAGTAGCTGGGTGGGATGAGACGCAGGGTTGGGAAATATTTGGTGGGACACACCATGTACTAGATATACATTCCATGTTGTGTAGACCATGTGTCCACCCGTGTGACTAACGTCACAGATGGATAAAACATATGTTATACATTCTGTGTCAATCTTGAACACACCATGTAGTATAAAACTAGTTTACGGCTGTGTAACGTACAAACACGGGGCAGTGGAATCCTTCAAGTAAATTCCATGTCTGGAATAAACACGCCATGTTGTAAAGACCATGTGTCATGCCACGTGACTGATGAAACAGATGGATGAAACTCAAGTAAGTACACGATGTGTCCATATTGAACATGTCGAGTAGCATCATCCATGTAACCAGCCGTGTGACTATCAAAATGGGTTGTTAAAGTTTTTCTATTACATGCTGTGTCTGGCACAAAAATATCATTTAGTCTTGTTCTAGGGGAACCATGTGGGGGTAGTCATGTAGAAGAACATGGGTATGGGAACATGATTCAAGTACACACTGTGTCTTAGAGAAACACGCCGTGTGTATGGGGTGTTACACTACTTGAGTTGGTTGGAGTACCCGCCGATGTGAAATCTTAAAAGCACATGTTGTGTGGGTGTTATACATTCCATGTATCCCTGTTTTAGAAATAGTGAATTATTTACTTCACATATTCCCTTCTTACTATTCTATGTTTCGATCCATGATAGTATTGAACAAAGTGTGTGTTTTACCTTATAGAGTCATTCCACTGAGATGTCCTCCTGTTGTATGCCAGTTACAGGGCAGTGATGTGACATCGGACATGGATGATTAGGGACTACCAATAGATCCTCCTATAGTGCCTATCTTGGCATCGACTGTCATTCCAGACATAGGTGCTGACACACAGTTCCGAGACGAATTTATGAGGTTTATGCAGACCTTCTAGGGAGCACCACATCCTGCCCTGTCAATGGAAGAATTGATGGGGGGGGTTACAGCAACAAAATCCTCCCACCATCATAGGGGATAGAGAACCTAAGGCTTTAGGGTCATGGTTAGAGGCCAAGCTTTCTATCTTTGAGAATTTGGAGATTCCTCCATAGAGTAGGGTTAATCTCTTTACATATATGCTTTGATACTGTACCAAGAGATGGTGGGATGTAATATCATAGGTAGGACACCATTATGTCATGGATTGGGATGGGTTATAGTGTGACTTCTATGATTACTTCTACTCAAAGACCTTGAGGGCTGACCAAGCCGGATAGTTCATGAGTCTAGAGCAGGGTACTCTTTCAGTTATGAAGTATTATTTCCACTTCAAAGAGTTGTATCACTTCATGACTATTATTAGAGGTGATGAGTTACTTATGGAAATGAAGTTTGAGGATGGTATTAGGCATGAAATCTGATATGAGGTGAACATCTTCATGCTGACTTCCATCACTTCTATAGTCAACATGGCACTGATCACAGAGTGCAGTCAGATATATTTTGCAATTGTGAGCCAGGGAGGTTCAACATCATGAGTTGGTACCCCTCTTACTAACATCATGAAGCACCATAGGGAGTCTACACGTGGAGATTTTAGTAGGCGAGATACTTCTTTTGGTGGCTAGGTGGTGTGCTACCATTCGGGAAGAGAGGGAATACGAGGCCACAATGCCCAAGAGACCTAGTAGAGCACCGATCTTGCAGCAAGATGGGTCATATTCAACGTTTTAGTCAGTTCTTCTCACCATCATCTAGTGATAAGAGTTCTTCTATGACCCAATTTTCATTAAAACACCACCGATTTCTCATTAGTCTGGGAACTGGAGTTCTTCCGACCATTTAGGATGAGGTAGAGGTTGCAGTCGTGGTATCCAGTCGATAAGATTTTAGCAACAACATAGTGAATCAGCTCAGGGTGGTCAGGTAGGGTTATAGGGTCATGGTACAGGCTAGGATTTTGCAGTGAAGCAGAGCCAGTTATAGTAGGATCCCAGACCCTTTACAGTTCGAGGTACAATTCTAGTTGCCTCAGTTTTAGCTTCTACATTTTTGATACAGGGGCTTCCCATAGTTTCATATCTGTGGCTATTGTGGATAGTCTTGAGCTCTGTATCTTTTCTTTTGTTGATATCATAATTCTAGACACTCTGTTGGGTAAAACAATGTATAGAGTACGTCAGTTAAATGAGTTCCCTCTTGAGGTCGGTGGGTGTCACTTCTTATGGGACCTCTATGTATTAGAGATGACAAGTTGTGATGTCATTCTTAGAATGGACTAGTTAGTTCTCCTCTAAGAGTTCGACGACTATTATCACCATAGGGTGAGTTTCACATCACTAGAGGGCATATCATTTCTTCATAAGGGTGAATGGGATGTCCAAGAGAGTAGAGCAGGACCCCCGCATCATGGGTTGGGAGGAGTTACATCCCATATTGCTATTCTGTATCTGTATGACCAGGAACTTCATAGTTGGACTTTCCTCTAGTGGTCGATCATTTTAGGGATGTCTTTCCAGAAGACTTTTCAGGTTTTCCTCCTAAGAGAGAGGTGAACTTTTCTATTGAGCTCGTGATAGGAGTGTCACAGGTGTCCATTCCCCTTATAGGATGGCTACACGGGAGTTACATGTTTCTCAAGAATCAGTTAGAGGAGTTATAGGATAAGGGTTTCATCTAACCCAGTACTTCTCCTTGGGGTTTGCCTGTCCTGTTTGCAAATAAGGATGATGATACCCTGAAACTTTATGTGGAATATCATAAGTTTAATCGATTGACAGTCAAGAACGGATATTCGTTACTTTGGATTGATGATCACTTTGACCGGCTTCGAGGAGACTGGGTGTTCGTGAAGATTTAATTGAAATCTAGTTACCATTAGTTGCATGTTAGACCATTATATATACCTCTTAAAACCTTTCAAAGAAGGTATGTTCTATAATAGTTTGTGATTATGTTGTTCGGTCTCACAAACATGCCGAAAGTTTTCATGGTTTTGATAAACTGAGTGTCCCATCCGTACTTGGATTCTTTCGTGGTGGTCTTTGGGGATGATATCTTTGTGTACTATCACACTTTACATGACCATTCCACACATCTTGAGATCATTTTGAGTATACTAAGAGAAAATCAATTATATTCTAAGCTCTATAAATTCCACTTTTGGATAGGCCATATTCACTTCTTAGGTCATGTTACCTTAGAGACAGGAGTGTCAGTAGATCTAGAGAAAGTGAGACAAGTAGTTTACTCGGAGCAGCCTAAGAACGTCTTGGACGTGATGGGGTTTCTAGGGAAACATGGTTACTACAGACATTTCATACATGACTTCTCACACTTATTAGTGCCACTAACGAGCCTAACTAAGAAGGGTGACAAGTAATTGTGGTCGGATTCTTGCGAGTCGGCCTTTAAAGAGATGAAATGGAGGTTAACATCAGCGTCGATACTTGTTTTTTCAAATTTGGGAAAGAGTTTTTGTATTACTGTGATGCATCAGGTATCTTGTTGGGAGTAGTGCTTATGCTGGGAGAAAGAATCATTGTGTACAGGTCTCAGAAGTTGAGGCCACATGAGAGGAATTACCCAACGCATGATCTCGAGTTGGATGTAATTTTTCATGTCTTACCATGTGGGAGAAATTATCTTCTGGGAGATCATTTTGTGTTTTTCACTAACCAATAAAGTCTCATGTATATCTTCACTCAACGTGATCTGAATCTGAGACAGTGAAGGTGGGTTGAGTACCTTCAGCCCTTTGACATTGAGCTTTCCTAAAAGCCTGGGAAATGAAATGTTGTAGTTGATGCATTGATCAAGAGTACTCAGATACAGGAAGTTCAGGATGCCAAAACTGAGTGGAAGATTATGGCTCTATTCTTTGAGATGCATTTGGAGGTGCACAAAAGACATGGGAAGACATTTCTTTCTTCTATAGCTTTTAACTCTACTCTACATGATCAAGTGTCAATGAGTTAGATATTAGATTCAGAAGGCCTGGTCATACGAGAAACTATGTTATGAGAAGACCCTATTCTTGAATAGATGGTAGGCAAGGATGAGATATTGCATTTTCTTGGATGCGTATGGGTGTTAGAAGACATACGTGAGAAGCTGATGCGGGGCTTTCATTCCTCAGTTTGGGAAGTTCATCCTAGTGTCACCAAGATGTATCGAGATATGAACCATCAGTATTAGTGGCCAGGTATTAAGATAGATGTTCTTAATTTTTTCATGAGGTGTTCCACCTATCATCCGGTGAAGGCAGAGCCTCAGCAACCAGTAGGGATTTTTCAGAAGTTACCCATTCCTAAGTGGAAGTGGAATGATGTCACAATGGAATTCATGACAAGGTTACTGAGGTCACCTCGAGGGAATGATGCAATTTGGGTTGTCATTGACAATCTCACAAAGGTTTCTTACTTCTTACCGATCATGGAGACCTTCAATGTTGATGAGTTGGGAAGGTTATACATCCAGGAGATTGTACTTCTACATGGGGTTCCACACTCCATTGTTTCAGACAGGGATGCATGTTTTACTTCTTGGTTCTGGTAGGGACTATAGTGGGCTTTGGGTACCCAGGTACTTCTGAGTATGGCTTACCATCCCTAGGCAGATGGATAGTCCGAGCGTACAATTCATGTGCCATAGGACATGCTTCGAGCGTGCATCCTATATTTTGGAGGTTCTTGGGAGAATCACATAACTCTTGTGGAGTTTTCCTACAATAATAGTTTTCTAGAAGCTATTCAGATAGAACCTTTTGAGGCTTTGCATGGTAGGCCATTCCGATCACCCCTATGTTGGATAGAGGAAGGAGAGGCAGCTATGCTGGGACCTCATCTTGTCTAGGAGACCACAGAGTAGATAGAGTAGATTCATAAGAGGATGGCTACTGCAATGTCACAACAAAAGTCTTATTCCGATCGATGGAGATGACCTCTGGAGTTTGCGGTTAGAGATCAGGTTTTTCTATGTGTCACACCGAGGATGGGACAGAGGAGGATTAGAAGACAGGGTAAGATTTTATCGAGGTGCATCAGATCGTTCAAGGTTTTGGAATGGTTCGGGCTGGTTTCCTATCGATTGCAGTTACCTCAAAGGTATCGGGATATTAATGAAATCTTTCAAATTTCTCAGCTATGATGTTACTTCTCAGACCCGTCTCATGTCTTTCAACCTGAGGAGGATGAGCTAGAGGTGGAAACATCATTTGAGTAGAATACTATCTGTATTATTGATCATATTGCGAAGTTTATCTATGGTTGATCAGTTCCTCTGGTATGAGTGATATGGCAGCATGGTCAATTACATGACAAGACTTGGGAGAGGGAGGCTGATGTACGATCGCAGTGGCCAAAGCTGTTTGAAGAATCTTCTTCTACGCTGACTTTCTAGGGAAATTCAGGGACTAATTTCATTAATCGGAGAAGTTTCTAAGAACTTGGATCTTCTTTTTAGGTGTGAATATTGTTTTTTAGTGTTTTTGAGAAAAAGAATAGTTTTTGGAAATTTTAGGAATACACACCGTGTACTTATAAGTACACGCTGTGTACTCGGTCTCCACAGGTAGTCGTGTGCTGGCCGTGTAACGGCCAAACACAGGGCCACGTGGGGTGACCTAGAGACCACCTAAAGTAGAGGATAATTAAAGAAAGTACACACTTTTTATCTTTGAATAACATGTTGTGTTCTTTCTTTTTATATCATTAAATGGGTCGGGGTCACATATAATTGTCAGAACACCCTTCTTCATCATATGTCTTGTCTATGAGTGAACAAGGCCAGTGATTCTTCTCCGATCCCCCAACTTATCATCCGTTCTATGAATATAATTCCACTGATTGTGTTGGAATCATCTCAGTGAGTTCATCCTTCTTCTAGAGCCTCGTTTCAAGATCTCTGCTCTTTCACGAAATATCATTGATTGAACATTTTTAGAATTTTTGTAGATATACAGTGTTCAATTGATATTGAATTCCTAAGGCTCACATATATTGACCGTGCAATGCCATGGTAGGTGGTTTGTTCCTTTCAGTAGTTATTCTTTGAGTTATATATGAAAAAGTGCCCAATACTCTTGTTCAGGGTATTGCGTATTCATGGTTTTAGCCCTGATAATGCCGACTATGCTATGTGTGCTTGGGTAGAGGATTTGTTATTACAAATAGGGTTATTTACCTTACCATGGATGTTTTCCCCACGTTTTCTTGATATTGACCATTTTGTCTAGATTTTCCTATTAGGATGCTTTGTTTTCAATGCCTAGTATTGTTAGGATCGAGTGGATTTATCTGACATGTTGTGATATGCAGTAGACTATTTATCCAACTACTTCTTAATGTTTACCTTGGATTCACATTATCTTTGTACATGATTTACTTACGGATGGCCATAAAAACCTAATACAGTATACCATAGGGAGAATGGACACTGAGGGCTTCTCCAAAGTGTCTGTTTACTTTATGTTGTGAGACCATAGGGGGGATGGACGTTGTGATCCCTCAGAGTGTCTGTAGTTTCCTTGTAACAAGACCACAAGAGAAATTGTAGTTTGAGTTCTTCCCCAGAGTGTCTATAGTTACCAATACAAGACCGTAAGGTGATTTTATGGTGACTTCTTCCTCAGAGAGTCTTTGTTATAGCTGAACAAGAGGGGTTAGACTGTGAGTACATCCCAGATGGTTGCTTGTTTATGTTTTGGTCGATCTAGAGGGTTTAGGCTATGAGTAATTCCCAGTGGGTTACCTATTTGTTATTAGCTGCTTACTTGATATATGAAAATGAATGCAATTGGAACTGTAGGATTGTTTATTTTTGAGTACGTCCTTGTTACTGCTTCTTTTTTCATATTTCATTCCATTCATTGACTGTTAGGAACAATTCTTTTGGTGGTTGCCTACTGTGATTAGTCTCAAACCCTGTTTGGGTCATGATTTTGGGCCCAAACAGATTATATTGTTGTAGGTATAGATAAGGTCAAATTCCCTTCTACTTCTAGTACATGACTACTTTGGAGATGGAGAGCATGAGACCAAGTTGAGGCTTGCAATGTTGAGGAGTTTTTTACTTGTTTTTCTTGTACATGGGTTTAGTACTATATTGCATCATTCTGACTTTTTGTCTTATTTCCTAGACATATGTACTGTGCATCATTTATATATGTTCTCCAGGTATTTATTACTTTTAGTATTCCAGTGTTTACTTATTTCATGTAATTACTGCTTCCGATATCGTTATCTATTTATTTCTGTTGCGTTACTCTTCTAATGAGGGAATAGTTTCCATACTATCACACCCAAGGCACTCACTGCTAGCCGGCAGCCCCTGGAATTTGGGAAAATGCACTTGAGGCCATGTGACCATATAGGTACGGGGCACCCCGTGGTGGCTTTCGAAACTGGGACGTTACAGTCAAATACCTAATACACATGTTCATAGGGCTTACATGTATGGTCATGTAGAGTTTATCCCCATAATTTTTTGTGGGCCACATAGAATTTGCGAACAGTCAAGAATCTGAATAAGGAAGTTAGTTATGGATTAAAGGCTAAGAAATAAGGTATTTTTCACCCTAGGGAAATTTATATCCTAATGGGAAGCTCAATCCCTATGCCCTATGGTTTCAAATCATGTGGTGCGAGACTTCAAAGGTTCAGAAATGGAGTATCACATTCCTTCTTTGAGAAAGGGTACAATATATGGTTACACAATTTCAAGGATCTCAAATATTCTAGGATATATTGGTATGGGGATTTTAATCAAGTTCTAAAGTGATTAGGTCCAAAGTAAGGAATGGGATAGGAATGCATAGAATGACCCAGAACACCCTTAGGTTCTAGGTTCTTCTACAGTGATGTCAGGCTCATAAGAATCAAAAATCCCATTATAACGTGTCAAGATGTCTATAATAGGTGGTTCTAAGCCCTTATACATATACAGTGAGGCCAATAAGATAGATATCTTTTCCTTTCCATGGTCTGTGAAAGGATTACGGTGACCCAAATAACTCAAATCTTGAAGTGTGATTTAAAGAGAATTTAATATCGAAAAGGGTTTGAGCACCCTAAAAGTCATGTCATCGCTTAAAGAATATATTCTCACTATGAAGAGATGTGAAAAACCATTAATATAACTTTTTTCTGGACTGGGGGATCTGGAGAACATATCTTGTCTTTTATTAGGGATACAAATTAGTCCCTATGAACTTTATAACATATTTAGTTGCGCCCTATTTTTTTATAAACTCTATAGATGAAGATTTTAGTGAGAAGAAACTAGAATTTTTCTCCGGATTCCATTTTCTTGTTTTCGGACAAAATGTTTTTTATTTTTCAATATGAGTTCAAAATCATGTGATTTGGATCATTATGGGATATGGTTTTAGGTTGTATAACTTTGATCAAAGTGCATGAAGTTTAATGTTGTGAGGAACATGCACCTAATATGGGGGATGATACAAAAGAGCTGAATTAGTATACCCGGGGTCAAGGTCACTCCAAAATCCATTTCTATGGGATATGAAAATTTTGAAAATCATGTATCGAGGTTCCCAGGTCATGGGAAATGGTATGTGACAATCATACTAGGGATGGACCAAAACACTGTATAGTGATGAGTTCTACCATGGTGACGTCAAGCTCATGAGGGTTAGAAATAATTTCTTACAAAGCCAAGATATCTATAGTTTGTGGGTATAAGACCTTCTACATTGATAACATGCCCAGATAGGGGGATATCTTTTCCGTTACAAAGCCCATGAATGGTTTGAGGAAACATGAGGTGCTCAAGAAATAACATGTGCTTTATGAATTTAGTTTCTTAACAAATGGTAGAAAGAAACTATACTCAGGTTGACCATGGTAATAATCTTGTGAACCTTTGATTAATAATGATAACAGATGATGTTTTTTATATTTTAACATCATGCAGTAGGAATGTACTTAATTCCATCCTATTTAACATCATGTAGTATGAAAATTTTCCATGCAGTCTAATCGTCATGCGGTAAGGATGTGTGAACCGATGTGGTAAATTGTGCAAGATACATTGCTCGTAAAAGAGGTACATACATAGATAAAACTCATACATGGGATGAAAATTCCAGTATGGATTGGATCCTATGTAGTTGTGGTGAATTTATTTTATCAGTTATTGTAGCTAGGCCAAGGATTTCAGATCCATGCATCACTATGTATCCTATGATGAAAAGAAAAAAATGCATACATAGTTATTGAAGAAGAAATGATTACCTAGTTATGAACTGTACATAAATATGGGCATTATTTTCATTTGATGTTTTAGTTAGGCTCAGTATTGGAGATTCATGTGTCACTACATATCCTGTGATGAAAAGAATCATGACTGACATAGTTTTCAGGGAACCATGCAGTTTAATGTCATGAAGAAATGAAATTGACTTCCTAAAATGAAAATTGGTATTATGACTGGACCAAAGGATGAAAATCTATGAATCACTATGTTTCCCATAGTAATAGGAATCAATCCACATATATTTCTTGAAACAAAATCCTCCCACACATGTCTGACCTATACCCATAGAGGTGGAATTTTTAGGGTTATTTACTGTGACTGGAACCGAGGATAGTGGTTTGGGTTTCAATAAATATCTTGTGATGTTTGAAATCAGGTCACATGTAGTTCATAAATGTAGGTTTTGTAGGAGACCAATAACAAAAATGGTGGTTTTCTCGAGATTGGTTTACAAGAATGAAATGTTTTATGTCATGCAATGAACATCAACCATGTATCTTAACGTCTTGTGGTTATGAATAATTCTATTCATGTTATTTTCTTGAATTTAGGACCATTATTACCCTATTATGAGGTATTATTCGTTGTTCATGTGGGGAATCCATTACATAAATTCCTAAGCTCAATTGAGCTATGCTCGATTTGAGAAACAAGCAATGGAAAGGATTCATCTCACCATGTAGAGGCGATTATATCCTAGAAAAGGTTCATTTTTTATTAGGTTTTGGATTGAAAAAGATATAGGATCAAGAAATCCATATGTATCTCATCCAAATGAGTATCAATTCGTTTGTAGTTCTAGAAACTCATGCATTTTAATGTCATGCGGAATGGACATCAATTGTGCCGTTTAACATATGAAGTAAATATGTGGGTGACTTGACATGGAAGAGGAGTATTGTTGTGGATCTATTTTGTTTTCTATCATCTAGTAAGGATAGTTTTCATTTAGTTTAACATCATGTAGTAAGGAAATTTAATGTGCAGTTTATTATCATGTAGTAAAGATGATGATCCCCCGATGTGTAAGAAAAGGAACTCTATGGTTGGGACCAATACTAGAGGTTAATGCATCACTAAATATACTATAATGAAATGAATATAGCCACACATATTTCATGAATATATTGATTTTCTACGTGGATCTAACTCTCACAAAGGGATTGGGGAATTTCACCCTTATTTTTGTATAGATCTATCTCATGTATGGCGATTCGTTTGTGAGATGGAGCTTCCTGTTCAGTTTAATATCATGCACTGAGGAAATCATCTAGTAATTTTAAAATCATGGGGTATGGAACTATTCTATATAGTTTTGCATCATGTGGCTAGGACTTGAAACAATATGTAGTTTAAAATCATGCTTCTATATCTTAGGATGCCATGCAGTATAATGTATTTTTTCTATGAAGAGCATGTACAATTTAACTGCATGCAACCAAAATAAAAATACCATGTAATTTACTATTGTGAGGAAAGGAAATCAGTCATATAATTTAATATCTTTTGGTAAGGATATAGTTCACCTGATGTGAGTGAGTATGAACCATTAGGGGATCTATGCAGTTTAATGTCATACAGTTAGGACGTGCTTTGTATAGTTTACAATCATTTTCCTAGGATGAACTTCGTATAGTTTAATGTTATGTGGTCAGGGTGAAATCCATATAATTTAACATCATGTGGTTAGGAAAAACGTTGTACAATTTAACATCATGTTTTTAGGAAGAACTCTTGAACTCCATTTATGACTCGTTTGGGATCTCTTAAGTGGGAGTGATAATGGTTCTAGGCATGTTTGAGAGGTTTTTTCAGCCAACAATATCCATATATCCATGTTAGCTGATTCTTCATGAGATCTATATTTCTTTACCTTGTTAAACCACAAATATTACCTCTCTGGATTTCCTACTGACCATGATGAAGTGATGTTAATGGTTTATTAGGGAACTATATATGGTTAACACAAAATTATGCTAATATTTCAAAAAAGGTTCCTGATATTTTTTATCACCTCTCTATATGAAGGTCTCTATTTTTTTTATCACCTATCTATATGAAGATGTCAGGGAACGAGTAGGATTTCTCTATTTGTGGGATATATCAGTGTCAGGAGGTTTAACAAGGAGAATATCATAAGTAGATTACCTACGATCCTTCTCCACACTACCATGAGGGTGAATATCATGGTATTGATTTCCTTCTACTTCTGTTAAAGAGTCAACGATCCATTGGGTTGTTGAGAATGTGTCTCAAAAAACCCTAAGGATACATTACACTAAGAAAGTTAGGGGTATGATCCTCACTCTACATCATGGATGAAATATGTATTCCTTCCTTTTGGGTTGATCAGGGATATAATCCTTTGTATGATAGTTAGAATAATATATTAATAAACATCTAGTGTTGTGATAATATGATCCCACTGCTGAGAAGCTACTGAAGTGTGACAATGAGTTTCTATGATTGGGATATGAGCCTATAAGTAGGTGTATGATTCACTCACTTGGTGGGATATGGTTAGAATAGGGATATGAGCCTAATCAGGGGCCATTTTAATATTCCATTAGTCCCTTTTTATAAGATTATGAACTTATCATGAGTCATGTGATGCTCTCACTTGTTGTTTCCCAGTTGGAACACGAATATGAGCTAAGTTTAAATATGTATTCCATGTCAGAATATGTTTACAAACATCCAGAATTGGAGTAGAAATATATTACACCTCCTATAAGATATTGTTATATTTTGAGTAGCTTTGGTGATAATAATATGATCTTATACCCAGGCATGTTCCTCTCTCACATGGTGATCTTTGGCTGGAATGGGTATGTGATCCTGATAATGGGCCATTAGATTATGCTTCCGGTTTTTTTAGTAGGATTTGATCATGTCCTGAGGCATGTGCCACTCTCAGTTGGTGATCCCCAACTAGACTAGGGATATGAGCATAATCCTAGTCCTTTGGAATATGTAATTGGTCTTTTTAAATAGAAATATGAGCTTTTCTCAAAGCATGTTCTACTCTCACTTAGCGAGCCTCAGTTGGAATGAGGATATAAGCTTGATCCTTATGTTGCATCCTTTACCATAATATTAAATAATTTTCTTGGATGAGAGAGTTGATATGAAATTTCCTTGGAGTACCCACTTATTCATACTAATCAGAGTGGTGTGAGTCTTTAGATTTTTGGATAGGAATAAATTACTATCCCTACATGTAAAATAGAATATATTAGATGATCTCCTCTTTTTCTATCACAAATCACTGGAACTTCAATGACGTATGTACAAGAATATATTCCTATAAACTCTTGGCTACCAAAATATGTGGGTCGATGTCTTCAATTGAAGTGGGGATATATGACCACTCCAATCCTTTTTTTACAATAAGAATATGCCAATAGAATTTATGAATGGGGGAATGGATTTATAACCACCCCATGTTTGCTACATGGATATGATAATAGACTTTTTTTAAACTAGCATGGGTATGATCCTACAATCTATAGTCCACACATTTCCTCATTTGAAAAGGTTTCCTTGATGCCCAGATCTAAGTGTTTGGGGAGGTGACATACTAGATAACTCCTTCAGAAGGTGACTAAGGGGTATTGGTGATTTTGTGATATAATAGAGATCGAGATTTTACAATATCAGTTCTTCTTCTGGAAACTGTAATTTTCACATGATGCTGATGATGTATCCCAAAGATTGAAACAATGCTTATTTTTTTCCTATGACTAAGATGTATTCTGTGTATCTTATCATCATGGGGTAAGGATGCGATTATAGGTGGATAATACAAGATATAGGATAAGAAATCCATACATATCTAATTAGGATGATAATCATGTTTTACATAGTTCAAGAGATATATATTGCTTAATGTCATGTGATAAGGACACCAGCCATGCAATTTAACATATTATGGTAAAGACATGATCCATATAGTTTAACATCTTGTGCTATGGATGATTTCCATATATATTAATCCATTGAATTAAGTATATCTACCATGTAGTTTAATTTCTTGTGGTAAGGACTTTGGCTGTGCAATTTAATGTCTTGTAGTAAGGATGAAACCCATACAAGTTAACGTTTTATGGTAAGGATGATGACCATATAATTTAACATATTGTGGTATGGTTTAAGACTGTATAGTTTAATAACTTGTGGTAAGTATTTCGACCATGAAATTTAATTTATTTTAGTAAGGATGATGGCCATCCAGTTTAACGTCTTGTAACAAGGATGATGGCCATTCAGTTTAATGTATTTTGGTAAGGATTTCGACCATATATTTTAATGTATTATGGTAAGGATGTTGGCCATGCAGTTTAATGTATTGTAGTAAAAATTAACACCATTTAGTTTAACATATTGAGGTAAGGATGACATTCAGGTAGTTTAATGTCTTGCGGTAAGGACGGTGGCCTTACAGTTTAACCTCTTGTGATAAGGATGATGGTTATATTGTTTAACGTCTTGTAGTTATAACAATGACCATGAAATTTAATGTCTTATGCTATGGATGATAACCATTCAATTTAAAATCTTCTAGTAAGGATGAATGCCATGTAGTTTTAGTTCATTAATCAAGGATGATGGTAATAACATATCTGGAGAGTGTTTCTTCTCATGGATCTTGGAAAACTATTATGCATATTGCATGAGTTACATGATCCTTCAGCTCTATTAAGACTTCACTTACCTACATTTCCAAACAATCCATGAAGACAATTCATATCTCTATTGTGTTCCCAATAAGTCGATGGAAGGGGAAATGGTTTTCATTTCCATTTAACCCTACCTCATTTAGGTTCCTCATTATTGGAAGTTATATTAAACCATTTTCCATGATGCAGTCAAAATACACAACAACATGTTTTGTTTTGAAAGAATTGGGTTTGTTCAAACTTTCATTGAAAGCTACTCATTTATCCATGTGAGGTAAGTGGATATTTCTCTACTAAACAACTGGAGTGTCCTATTCAGAGTGATCATATGATAGGACTATGGATTCAAGTGTCAGTGGTTTCAATATCCCCATGTCCATATGAACATGAATCCAGTATTTAAAGTATAATAAACCTTATATTTTTTTCATGAGAGATCTATGGTAGGGGAAATGATTTTCATGGAAAACCATCCATGACTCACTTGTCTTTCTCATCGCCGAGAACTCTATCAAACCATTTACCATGGAATGGTTGAAATACCTGGGAACATGTCTTGATTGGAAAGAATATACGTTTTTCCCGTATATTCTCAAGAGATGGGTGAGCATAATTCTTTCCCTACATGTTATCTATAAATTCATTGGAATATGAATATGGTTGGGTTTTAAGCTAGGGGTACAGAGTTCTGGTCTTTATTGGTCTGAGTGTAGGTTCTGAAGCAATGAGGGGTCAGTGCCCATAGTGCCATTTGAAGGGGTCGATGATCATGATAACATTTGAGGGGATAATTCCTATATTAAAGTAGACCCTGGGGATAAAATATGATAAATATGACCCCATCCCTGTGTTAAGGAGTTCCCCATAGGATTCCATAGTCACCAAAGCTAGCTGTGATGAAGTTGGAGGCTCTTAGCTAGTAATGATTTGAGATTGATTCTAAGACACTATCAGGTTAAATTGGTGGACCTCATAAAAATTAGTTTTAGAAAGGATTTAATTTTGATCTGAATATTCATTGTTTGGATACCACTATAAGGATATCCTTCTAGATTCACCAACTTAGAATGTTTACATAGGAACAAATTCCTATGCAGCTCCTTGTGGAATCATGGTCACATGTGAGTGGTGACTGGAATGGATGGGAGCCTAATAGGGCATATCTTGAGTGATTGAGCTAACATGATGATTTTCCCCATACACCTCTTTGAGGTAGGGAATTTATGCATTTTTGTTCTCTATATATAGGCTCACAAAGTGACTAAATGTGGAAACTATGAAACTTTTCAATATTGAGGCCAATTGCTGGAAATATAGATAGTGGTAAATATTCCTCTTAAGGATTTGATGGTCTGGTTCCATATTCGGGGGTGAATTTTTTGATTTGGTACACCAAGACCAAGATATTCACAGACTAGTGTCCGTGGTGTTGTGTTGGCAACAATGTACATCAGGGACTCAGGGCCAAATAAGATTGTTCAGCGATCTCAGGATCCATTGGTACATTTGATGATGTCATTTTGATTTTAAAGAATATAAAAAGTCCCAAGGAAGAAAAAAGACACCTCAGTAATGAAAAATCAATTATAAGAGAACATGTTTGATCAATCACTTTTATAGTTAAAGGATAAATAGGGGTAACTTATTTTTAAACAAGTTTCAATGTAGTTAAAAGAAACATTTCAGGTTTTCCATTTTTTTGAGACATGTGAGGAATAGACTAGCCCTGATAGAAACTGGAAAATCTATCCTTTTTAACCATGAAAGGGATGATATATTTAAATAATTTCACATCAGGTTCACCATTTATGTTTCATTAAGAAAATACATGGATTATATTAGGCCTGAAGGTTTTATTATGGGTGGTTTCAATGCCTTGATGAGGTGATCAAATCAATTTTTACGATTTATTTAGTCTTCTCTAGAAACTCCCAATGTTTCTCCACATCCATAAATGGGTACAAAACTTCTTTCTAAAGGAATTTGGTATATTGGGGGTGTAACACCCAACAACTCTTATGAACTCACATTGTTTGAGAGGACGAGAGGTTGATCTTATCTCACCCTTTTGGGGGGAATTTTTTCACACTCTAGGACTCTTATATATTTAAGATAGGTTTCTGAAATACTTCCCATACATGAATACATGAATAGTTATCCATATTTTAATAAATTTATTATGAACATGTATTGATACAAACTACTGTGTTCATGTCATGGGTTATCTATAAATATATTATTTATCTATGTTGTTTTGGATTATCACCTTGTTTGGAAATGCTGGAGTTTATCTCCCTCTAGGGAGGCATTTTCTATCTTAGATATGGGATTAAAACTCTATGAGTAATCTTAAATATACTCTAAAAACATGAATCAAAACCCACATAGTACATTTAGTATAGTTTAAGGTCATGTGACCAGACCCATTCATACAGTTTAACATCATGCGGTAATGATATAAATATCGGGCTCAGACCTGGGTGAGGATTCATTTGTATCCTATTTAAGATAGGAATTAGAGTATACATAGTTCTTATAAGGGTCTCTATGTTGTGGGAGGTACAAAAATATAGGCCTTAGAAGATACTTATGCATATAGGACAACCCTGATTATCTCATCAAGAGTATGTCTCTTTGAGTGATGATGTGATGGAATCAGACTTACTTCCCAATGGTGAAGATCCCACACTAGGAAAATTATCAACATGCTATCAGGAAAATAATCACTAGTCTCTAAGACTGCGTGATTCATAATCGGTGTGGGAAATAATAGATAAAAGTAGATCAAACACATTGCTTAAGAAAATGTCCATACAATGCTTACGAATTCATGTTTCCCTTTTGAGAGGCATAGTTACCCATATCATTGAGGATTTAGTGTGGAGATTGTGCCTTAGTAAGGTAATCTACATATCCAGTTTTATATTAGGAATCAAATTCATCGTAGTCCAATTCATCCCTAATGCACTGATAGGTTTGAGGTACTCAAGGGAATGATCAAGAATGATACTTAAAATGAAGCTTGTGTATGATCCCACCTCTCATCCATTGATGGATGATAAATAATGGTAGACTCAACAGATAATTTAGTCTCTTATATCAGAAATACATAGGATACGAATGAAATTACACCAAATTTAATGCTCCTTGGAGATATGGCCTTAGGAAAGGATCCTACATATCATGTTTGGACATGAATCAAAGTTCTCATAGTTCTGTTACCCCATAATCCATTGATTGATGTTGTATACTGACTAGCCCATGGGAATTATTGGGTCCCAATAGTTGAAATGTTATATACCTAGAGGTAATTACACTAAATTTGATTCCCATTATAGCTCAAGACTTAAGAAAGTGTCATGCGTATCATGTTTGAAAAGGAACTAGAGTTCTCGTAGTTCTATTTACCCCTAACCCACTAATGGGATAAGGTGGGTAATCACAATCGAATACATTATGATTATCATTGGGGTTTAGGAATGATATGGAATTATACTAGGATAGATCCCCATTGATCGAGGCTTACACACTGATGATGCCCTTCCATGTACTCATTCACTATCATCTGACAGATAAAGTGAGAGAAAATCAATGTAAGATTTTTATGAGAGAATGACACCAATAGGACCACATGATCATGTAAACTTATCCCATTAAGGAAACTTACCTTATAAAAATGGATAATACAAGAAAATGTTCTTGGTTAGGCCCTACATGACAAGAGTCTAAGTGGGTCTTCCTGATTTGGTTGACATGTCCTAGGGGATCTACCTAACATGTCTTGTCTGTTTGCTAGATTTTCAATGATTATCTTGTTGATATGTTTTGGGCATTAATATGGAATGGAAGACACATCCAAGGGTATCTACCCAATCAATTTACATTCAATGAATTTATTCACATAATAAAAGAACATATGTAAGAGTTTCTTTGAATAAACTATGTAGATATGTCTAAGGTATTATGCATGACAATGACGACATGTCTATATACTATCGCATGATCAACCAGATATGTCTTTAGACTATCAAAAGACAATGATGATATGTAAACAGGTTGTTTTCTAATAAACATTACATATCATCGAACTACCTCATGAGAATCGTGACTTGTTGATTAGATATCAAAAAATTAACCCAATTTGTCCAAGGCTTGTCTTGAGATCAAAGTGACATGTCCTGGGCTAACCAAAGACATCAAGATCTCAGTGAGGAATATAGCTATCGAATGTACTTAGACTAATCACATGGAATGGTATAAAAAACATATTTAAAATCTTAATCTTTCGCAAATGTTAGAGACACATGTAAAATTATATCAATAATCAATTCAACATGGATATTATATCCCTAGAAAGGGGAGTGCATGTCTAGAGGATTCATTCCCCCAATGCACCTCATAGGTTCTTCATGGAAATGTGAGGGCTTAACCAATATTTATCATGTGAATTAAAGGGAAATATACACATTGATGGGAACACTACATGATGGATCTACATTAAGGTCCATGAATCACATGAACTCAAGGAGGTATTGCGATGGATTGTGGTACCATGTGTGGGTTAATTTGATGATGACACATACATGGATGAATGTGATCTCTTCAGTAAGATGATATATGATATATGGGTCACACATCCTATTTTTATGTCCTGCATAAAGGGGGTATTCATGGGGATGTGTTCACATTGAGGGGTCGACTTCCAAGGACACATACATTCATTGTGATATATAAAGGCTCCTAGAACTGCAAGACCGAGGGAATTCACTTGGGGCTATCTATCTAGGCTGCCAAATCTAGGGGTGGAATCCAGCATTATCACGGCTTCGTGAGAGTGTCTTTCACAATAGATGTTTCCCATTAATATCCTTTTTGTATTTCACATTCCATTCAAAGGTAAATTTCAATGGGATATTCTACCACACCAAGGACATGTGGGGGTGTTGTATTCTAAAGAAGCCACATCCAAGGCTACATATAAGCACTGAAAGATAAGGGGTTCACTACATCGCAAGACCAATGGATTAATGTACACTGGTACATGCTTGTTGGAATGAATATGGGAATATATACCATATAGGGGGAACACACTTTCACATCACAAAAGTTTTTATTACTCATTAAATCATATAATCCAAATCAATTTCTTATAGGGGGCCTTTAGAATTAGTGATGGGGGTGTACACAGGGGCTGTAAGCATGGAAAAAATTCTAGATTTTTTAATTCACAATCCAAACGGTCATAACATGATTGTATTAATACCTAGTATGAACCAGGAATCACATGATTCCTAGTTCATTATATGATCACCTGGTCTTGAAAAGATCATTCGGTAGGTTCTGACGATCACCTGAAGAGGTTCTTCGGGAATGATCGCTAGTTCTCTCCATTAATATGCTTTCCTTCTCCACTAATCCCTCTCACATATATTTTTTCAATGGGATCAGGTGTATTTATATACTGAAGTAGGTTGAGTGTGGAGCCTATTTTTATGGGGAGTACGCCACATGTGTTAGCTGAGGTGGTGGATACTTTGTGAGATCAACATCACACGATCGTGAGGGGACTTTTTCTTCGTGGGATGATCATTTTATAATGATATAATTATATATTCTGATAAATACAGATTAATTTGGAAAACAAATCTTATAAAATATGGATGATTCTCACGATCATAAACTTCACGCAATGAGTTCTAAGTTCATGTGATATCATGGCGGTTGGATCACCAAATTACATCTTTAAAGTAACCTGATCCATTAAAATCAAACATAAACACAATGGTTTTTCATCATTAACCAATTTATACTCTTTAAATAAGGTCTTATGGAGACATATGTTCTTCAAAGACATGCAAGATGAATTTTTGTTTCTTACTTCAGTTTAATTTAGGATTTTTCATAATGTAATTGCGGATGCTAGTTGTCACACGATTAAATTTTTATCATGATATCAAACTAGGGTTTCATGAGGTTCAAAATGGAGTTTAACACTATGCATGATCAACTAATTTTGAATAATCCTTTGCGTGAGATCATGAGTTTCAGAGGATGTCCCATGGGATTACAATGGACGACCAAGATCGGTCGATTGAGTGGATGAGATTGATCACATGAATAGTGTAATGAAAAATACAATCCCACATATATTTTCATTGGATCCTTACCTTAATTTTATAAAAAAATCTTATGATGATTGTTTGGTCAAGATAGATATAGGGTTTGGTACCCACACCACACACACACCCCATCACCAGGGCTTAGGCCATGTGGGCTCTCAGCACATGTTATGCACGTCTTTGAGATCACACACTATAGAACCTATACATTATAGATACCTAATAATCACATACATGGAAATTACATTACCTTTCAAGAATACTTAATACATAAAAAAATAGGTACCCAAAGATTGTAATAGTTTAGTGTCCTTGGAAACTCAGTACAAAATCATCTAATCATGGTGAAAGATCTTCCACATCTCCCATAAATATCTTTCCCTTTTTTTTTCTTACCTAATTCCTTTATTTATATCCTAGGGAAAAGAAAACATAAAAATGGTGAGTTCAAATGCTTAGTAAGGGTAAGCATGGAGAAAATAAAACAAACTATATACATTTGAACTTAGAAACATGAACATAAAGTTTAAACATCAAAATCTTGTGTCCTGAAATAAATCTTGAAAGTATGTAAGGCATAGATCATAAAGAAACATTAATCATGATAAAATAGAGTTGGAATAAAACATGGAATTTTGGAAAACCATTAAGCACATGATTTGATTTTAATAGTATCAAAGGCATTTCTTCTAAGACCATCATAGTGGTCAATGTCCATTACTGAACCATGTTTACTTGCCGTTCCATCCTTGTATTACTGAACATGATTTAATTATCGTTTCAGATATGTCTATATCATTAGATATAAATATTTACCAAATGAATCAGAGGGAGATATAGGTCCCACACATCGCATAATGAAATCATTCTTTTGTGTGCCGCAAAATAAACATAAATCATTAATCATAACCCAATGAATAAAATGGGTTTCATAAACATCATCCCATCATAACAAAATCCATATAAAATAAATGGATATCATTTCATCATAAGAAAAATAAAATCATGTAAATAATAGAGACATTATACATGAAACATAAACATAATAAATAATTTCATCGTAGAAGAAAAATAGTTTTGATAAAATACTTGAAATGAATTCTTGAGGAAAATATCCTTTCTTCTTCAAAATCATTTTCTTTTCTCAAAATTACATGCAATTTTAAAAGAAAATAATTTTTTTGAAAATAATAATGAAATATTATACAGGATGATATATGAAAATAAGGTGTTATGAAACCATAAAAATTCATTCATGCTGTATATGTTAAAAAAACATTCTTCTTCTATTTTTTCCGAAAAAGTCAAAAAGTACCTCATATGGTAAAAAAAAAGATTCCTTCCATACCATGTAGTAAAAGTAAAAAAATGGTAAAAATGACTTTAAACATACATTTAATAATAGTAAACATTTTATGAAATCCTTTTTGAGAAAACATGGATATGGATGATAAACATAACCCTAGTAAATACTTATGAATAAACAATCCCTGATAAGAGTGAGATTGGAATAATTATCCCTTGCCTTATGTCCAATTTCTTCCATGTGTGTCTGGGAATCCATTATAGTGGGTATAAACATAATATTAACTTATAACAGAACCATAATAATATTTATGATATCATATATGATTCACATACAACTTTATATTACCCGTTCATTTGTCAATTCCAGGTTAAAGCAGCATTTTGAGTAAAATCGTTTCATTTATTGTATGTGTTTTGACATGTAATTATTCATATGATTACATAGATCATGATTACTTAATTCCAGATTATAAAACATGATTTATATATATTCAGAATATAATATCTCGATAAATGGAATGAAATACACCATTCATGGAGATGATAGGACATACGTACGCATGAAAGTTGTTTTCCTTTCCTTGTTGACTTGAATGGGAGTAAGTAGATGACACATATATAAATATATACATAAATATAGTAGCATTATTATGAAGTATATATCATTATTAATCATTATATATACTTTATAATCATTCTTGAATGGTGAACATGGAGAATGAATCTCATCACATCGTAGAGACGGTAATCCGTACGTACGCACAGGCGATGATATCGTTCCCATAATTATAGAATGCTATTGGAGTGGATGATAGAATATATAATAATTAATATCATGTTATAATAATCATATATTTTTAATCTTTACAACATTATACCCATCCAAGTAAGGTGGTGGTGGAAAACAGATTACACCACTGCATGGAGACGATATTCCGTACCTACACATGCGCGGTGATTTCATTTTCCATAGGATGGATAGACGGTGAAATTGGGTTGTTTCATATTTATAATAACATATCAGTATATGAGTGATAATGATTTTATTACTTTATAATTAAAAAAATAAATAATATTAAGTAGAAGATGAAATAAATTTGAAAGAACTGGTAAAGGATATTACCTCGTCTTCAACACGCCTCTTCTGATTCTCCTCCTAGGGCACTAAATTTGGTCTTAGAAGATGACCAGGACCTCTAGTATGTTTCTAGGGAAGTGGAGAAGAGAAATGGTTAGGGTTTTTCCGAACATGATGGCTCAAAATGTTTTGAATATGAGAGGGAGGAGATGCCCTTTAATAATAGAAGAGATGGCCAGTTTTGGAAACCTCAAAAATATTAATTAATAATAAAATAAAACCCCACTTAAAAACTTCCAAAGTGACTAAAATTCGTATATTAAGTAATATAGGGTTTTAATCTCATCAAAAAACCAAATTTAGGCATGTTTTGATTTTATTTTAAACCTTATTATTTGGATTTATCCTTATTTAATCTATTTAATTTTATTTGTAGTAATAATATTCTAAATTTTAAATGTTTATAAATACTTACTTATGTGTTGTTAATTGTCCATAATTAGATAAATTATTACATTTTAGGCCATAAAATTTTCAATTTAAATTTTTTAAATATTTTTGAGATTTTTAAACAATTTATTAATATGTTAATTTTATAAAATATCAATAATGTCAATTTTGACATTATTCAATTATTTGAATTTAAATTAAATACATACATAAGATATATTAGAAATAAAATATTAAATAGATTACTAGATTGTCATATTCATCTAAAAAATTCATTTAGCACATTAATTTGTTCATATAACATTTATTGTAATATTTTTAAAACCATTTATTTTATATTTCTTATAATAAAATAATTACTACAACATTTTTGTATAATTATTTAATAATCTTATTTGTTGCATAAAAATAAAAAATAAAATACTATGATGAAGATAAATCTAATATATTACATAATAATAAATTTACTCTAATTTATCATCTTAAAATCATAACATTTAAATTTTTATATTTATTAAACTATGAAGGTTACAAGTTTGACATCATTTAAAATAAAATAATAGAAGTGTCACAATAAATTTTATAAGGATCCAAATGGTAAAATATTATATAATAGGATTCATATGTATTAAATGTACATTAAAAATAAGTTTTGGACAGGTGTTTGTGCCTTATATGGTCACTATTAGTTTAATAAAACTGTATTATTGATTTTTTACTAAATAAAAAATTTATGCATCACTATTGTGTCACAATTAATGATAATTATTTAATCCCCAAAAATTATAAATAAATTTATATGATATAGATAATTTTATTTTATTTTTGGTGACTATTTTGTTTTGATGTTTTATTAAGTTTATCACTAAAATATAATTATTATACTTATAAAATATAAGAGAGTGACATGTTGTCACTTTCATTGGTTTTAATAATAATTACATCCTTTTCATGGTCAAAAGTCCATTAAAAGAATCTATTACGACCCTTAAGTGATATGGTTGGACTTTTATTCATCCAATATAATTTTGGCAGCTGTTAGGATAATTTTATAATCTTATTTTTACCCTTAATTACCTGATTTACCTTTAACTGTTCTGAATAAAATTTACCGTACTTACTATTCATAATGTCTAAAAATAAAAAGTATCTTATTAGTATAATTTGGAAATAATGATTCCAAATACGGAATCCATTTTTCCAAATTCAAAACACATAATCCGCAATATTTAATTTAAAATTAATCCCGCTGCTGAGAAAACGAGTATTAAAAGTTAAAACATTGCAAAAGATTGAAATATTTTTACCTATGAATTCAATTTAAAATTAAATATAATGACTTGAATTATATTAAATGCTAAAAATATATCCTATTTATACTTTAAAACCATTGAATAATATATTTTAAGCATATAAATTATTTTGATGAAAAAATATGTTTTCAATGAAAATTTTGTGAATGTTTACTATTCATCAAAATAGGAAACTTATCAAAAAAATATCAAAAATTTATATAAAGTAAATTTTTATATCCTAATTCCAAGTAAGAAGTTTAATTTGAAAAATTGAACTCATAAACATGTCAAAACCTATATTTGAAATGGGTGCGCCATCAAAAGTGGCAAAACTGCATTTTTTGAAAAATACTTATTTTACCTGGAAATTTTTTTTGTAATCATACCATGTTCTAGAATATGTGTAAGATGAATTCTTATGTAATAAAATTAAAAATATATTAAATACTATACATAATGGCTAGTTCATAATAATATATCGTTGTTTAGTGAAACTCAGTATTGCGTACAACACACGCTATCGAGGAAGGTTGATCTTGTGTTCAACACAAGCCAAGAATAGTGTTTGTGTATAATAAAAGTTAATACGGTGTTGAGAAGAGTGCAAGATAATCTTGGTGTAGCATAAAATAGATAAAATCAATGAAATTAAAAATACTATTTCTCATAAAATCTCAGGGTGTTGCATTCTACACCCCTTATAATGAATTTCTCTCTCGAAATTCATCGGGGTTATAAATATTTTACGACTTGAATGTTTTTTTCATAGAAACCCACATCGTAAAATTTAATACTAAAAATTAATTTTAAAAAGGAAAGTTAGAAACATAACAGTCACCCAAATTAACTCAACACTGGGTTTCCACATAAGAGAATATAGGTGAAAATATAGATATGGAAGAAAAATCTAACCATCATGTACTGACGAAGAGTGGTAGAGAACATAGCTATAAAAAAACAATCACAAAGCCATAAATTTTTTATGATCTAAGGTACCATCTAATTCATCAGATATGAGGTTAATAAGACAAATTTTTGGTTTTCAAGATCATTTCCCTAAATTTGATGAATTTTTTTATAAGGATAAATACTTACTTTATTCAAGTGTAATAGCATCATTGTTCATTCCATGAACAATTTCAACTTCATCTCTTATTTAAAGAAATGAAGTTGAGTTTTTCCTTCTTGAAATGTTATCAGATCATGTGATTGAAAGATAAGTTATTCCATCTGTCTCAAAATTTTTTTTAGAAAAAGTTATTAAATATACCCAAGTCCTTCTATGGAAACCGTATATAATTAAAAAAATGGACATATACTTCAACTATCATACTGCTTAATAAAATAAAAATAATTTCTACTTACCAGGGACATCTTTTAGGCTTGTGTTAAGTGATAAAGACCTGTCGTACTTTATTTGTGGTTTCAATTCCCACATCCTTGTCTGACGCAACGGGTTGTCACCCATCCTATAGGTTGTCCTTTTTCTAAAACTATGCTATTATAACATTTCAGAAATAATATCAAAAAGTTCTAGCCATAAAAAATACTATCTGATGTCTAACTTAATACATTCCAATCATTATGATTATCAAAAATACTTCTGTCCAATATCATAGTATAAAGAAAAATATTACTAGATAGGTCATATAGAAAGCTTGTGATTACCATCATTTATCCCCATATATAATAAGATATATTTTGTTGGTCATATTCCAAACATGTGAATACCTTAATCATGCATTCTCTTGAAAAATTAAGACCCATTGAACCTTATTGAAAAGATGAATGCCTTCAAAAGTTAACTCTTTCCACATACCAAAATCCCAAAATTTCTATATACTCAAAAAAATGATATCACTTTGTCATTATATCAGTCATAAATTCATTAATACTATCAAACATATTATTTTCTCCTTACCCCTTCATTATGCGCATATCATCTACTTTCCAAAAATATCTAAATAATTGTTCATGGTCACCGGTACCATTCAACATATACTTTCAAATACTTTAGAAAAAAAAAACAGTGTAATGATCCTTAGATGTTTCTTTATTTCATAGTACCATTAAATTACCTAGACAACATAACACTTGATAAACATACAATCATTCCACAACCTTCTTAAACCATCGACCAAGCTTCATCATTTTATTCATCAACACTTCTTTCATTTTATATATCATTTGTTGTCTCTTCATTATCACCAACATAAATACTACTCATAAGACCATGATGATTCTCTTCATGAGATTTTACTTTAGGGAATTGGTTTGCATAATGCCCATACATTCCACATTTAGAAATTTTAACCATTGTTGATGTCTTAGAAATACCATTATCCTTGTCAATGGTGTTAATTGAACCTTTTCTTTTGCAATTACTTGCTTTGTGTCCTTCTTTTCCACACCCAAAACATCTTCCAGTTCCTTTGAAACATTCTCTCAGATTCCTCTTACCACATGATTACATGATGAAAATTTAACTTTATTTCCTCTACGATCATCATGAAACTCCATGTTTATTTTATTAGACGAGTCAGTAAAATTACCAAAGTTGAGATTTTTAATCAAATTATGAGATTGGTGATTATGAATAATAACGAAGTTTGGACTTCCAAATCCCATTTCATTTGGTTGCTCATGAAGAATATCATTCCATTGTCCGTCATATCCTCCATTATCTTGAATCTTCCTGTTTCCAGCCATTTTATAAAACCGAAAAAGAATAGAGTGAGAGGAAAAAATCATATTAGGAAAACAACATAATAAAGGCAAAGTACCTTCAATATCTAACATCTTAGGTTTAATTCTAAGATTGCTACCATAATTCTAGGACTATAACCAATACTTATACTTAACCTTAGGGACATCCCTATAAATACCTTAGAAATATCTCTTGGGATATCACTAATGTTTTTGCATCCTAGTTTCCAAAGGATAACTAAACCGTTCCTTTGATACCAATTGTAGAGTCCCAAGCTCGACTAACATAGAAATTACATTACTTTTGCAGAATACATAAAACAGAACAATATCATACACCCAATGTAACACCCAAGGATTTTATAGGAATTATTACTTTTAATTTCTTTTATTACTTTTGCTGTACGTTTCACCAATATTATCTTGCGCTATACTCAAAACTATATTAGTTTGTGGCATACACACACTATTCTTGGATTGTGATGCACAAAATTTCAATTTCTTTAAAATAAAATTTATTTTACTCAACACCAAGTATAAATTTTGATCAATGTATAACTGAACTATATTTTGAGTATGTTATACACAACACCAAAGTAAGCGTTCCCTACATGAAACCCTGACTTGGCTTGCATTACATGCAAGAGTTACTTTCCTCAATAGCGTGTGTTGTATGCAATACTGAGTTTCACTAAAAAGTGATATATTGTTATAATATTGTTATGAACTAGACATTATGAATAATATTAACCGAATTTTGAATTTCATAACATTATAATTCATCTTACACATTTTTTTGAATGAGGTGTGAGAACAAAATCAATTTTTCGGATAAATGAAGTAATTTTTTAAATGCTGTTTTGCTGCCTTTTGATGGCTCACCCTTTTTAAATATAATTTTTGACAAGTTTATAAGATCAATTTTACAAACAAAACTTCTTATTTTGAATCAGGATATAAAAATTTACATTGGATAATGTTTTGATATTTTTCTGACTACATTCTTATTTTGATGAATTGTAAAAAGAAGCAAAGTTTTACTAAAGAACAACTTTTTTCATCGGGATAATTTATATGGTTAGATTACAATGGTATATTGTTTCAAAGTATAAATAGAATATATTTTTACCATTTAATATAATTTATGTCATTAACATTAATTTTACATTGAATTCATATGTAAAAACATTTCAATCTTTGACAATGTTTTAACTTTTAAAACACGTTTTCTTAACAACGAGATTAATTTTAAATTAATTACGAAAAATTCTGTGTTTTGAATTTTGAATAATTTATTCCATATTTGTATTCAGTGGGTCCAAATTATGTTAATAGGTTACTTTTATTTTTTTTTGATGTTATTAATAGTAACTATGGTAATTTTTATTTACTACAGTTAAAGGTAAATCAGGTAATTAAGGGTAAAAAGAAGATTATAAAATTACTTAAGACTTTCCAAAATTATATTGGATGAATAAAAGTCAAAACATATCCCTTAATTGTCGGAATAGATTCATTTCATTGACTTTTGACCATGAAAATGATATAATTATTATTAAAACCAAAGAAAGTGACAACATGTCACTCTCTTATATCTTATATGTGTAATAATTTTAATTTAATGATAAACCTCATAAAACATAGAATTTAAATAGTCTCTAGAAATATAATTAAATTATCTACTTCATTATAATTTATTTATAATTTTTATTTATTAAATATTTTTCATTAATGATGACACAATAGTGATGTAGAAATTATTTTATTGATTGAAATATAAAAATAAATGGGTTTAAAAATATTAAAATAAATATTATATGAACTAATTATTGTTCACCACAAATTTTCTAAATGAATATTAAATGTCAGGAGTATATTAAATATTATTATTAAAATATATCCTCTTTTTAATTTTATTTAAATTCAAATAAACATATAGTGTCAAAATTGACACTATTGTTATTTTATAAAAACAACATATTATAAAATTGTTTAAAAATCAAAAAAATATATAAAAATTATAAATTGAAATTTAAATGGTCCAAAATTTCATAAAGTATCCAATTATGGAAAATTCACACCACATAAGTAAATATTGATAATAATTTAAAATTTAGAATTTTATTACAACAAGTAAAATAAAATAGATTAAATAATGATAAATCAAGTTGATAAGGTTTAAAATAAATTACCAACATGTATAAATATGATTGGTTGATTATATTAAAACCATATATCATCTAATATATGTATTTGAGTCATTTTTGGAGGTTTTTAATTTGGGTTTGAGTTTATTATAAATTAATATTTTAGAGGTTTCCAAAAGTGCCCCTCTCTATTATAAAAGGGCACCACCTCCCTCTCCTCCTCACACCACTTTGAGCCTTCAATATCGTCCAAACCCTACCCATTTCTCTTATAAACTTTCCTATAAACATACTAGAGGTCTTGGTCTTATTCAAAGACCATATTTAGTGCCCTAAGAGAAGGTTTAGAAGAGGCACATCGAAGAAGAGTTAATATCCTTTACCGATTCTTTCAAATTCATTTATTCTTATACTTCCTCTTATTTTTTTGTTTAATAATAAAGTAATAACATCAGTATCACTCATATAATTATATGTTATTATAAATATGAACCAACCATATTTCACAATCTATCCATCCTATGGAAAATGAAATCACCACAAGTGCGTACGTATGAAATACCGTCTCCACGCAGTGGTGTAATCTATTTTCCCACCACCACCTTACTTGGGTGGGTATAATGGTGTAAAGAATAAATATATATGGTTATTATAATATGATACTATTTCTAAGATATTATATCATTCACTCTAATTCCATTCAATTATTATGGGAACGATATCATCGCTTGTGCATACGTACGGATTACCGTCTCCACGACGGGATGAGATTCATTCTCCAAGTTAACCATTCAAGAATGATTATAAAGTATATATAATAAATAATCATAAAATATATGACATATTAATGATACTGGATTTATTTATATGTTATTTATTTACTTCCATTCAATTTAATAAGGAAACAAAAAAAGCATTCATGTGTACGTACAACCTACCGTCTCCATGAACGGTGTATTACTTTCTATTTATCAATCTATTATATATACTAATATTCTGAATATATATTATATATAAATAATTTTTTACATTCTAGAAGTATTTAATCATTATCTATGTAACCATATTAATAATTTCAAGTCAAAACATAGACGATAAATGAAATGATTTTACCCAAAACGCTACTTTAATATGGAATTGACAAATGAACAGGTAATATAAAGTCGTAAGTGAATCATATATGATATAATAAATATTATTATTGTTCTGTTACAAGTTAATAATATGGTTAAACCCACTATACTGGAGTCTCAGACACATACGGAAGAAATTGGACATAAGTTAAGGGATAATTATTCCAATCTCGTTCTTATCCAAGATTGTTTATTCGTAAGTATTTACTGGGGTTTTATTTTTCATCATTGTCCATAAAAATGTTTTTTATAAAGTGTTTAATATTCTTCCATGTATGTTTAAATTCATGTTTACCCCTATTTGGCTTTTACTTTGTGTTATGGAAGGAATCTTTCTTTTGTTTACCATATGAGGTACTTGTTGACATTTTTCGGTAAAAGTACGAGGAGAATGTTTTTTTAACTTATACGGAATGAACAGATTTTTACAGTTTCATAACACCTAATTTTCAGGAATATTCCTCTAAAATATTGCATGATTATTTTCAACAAAATCCTTTTCTTTTAAAATTGCATGGAATTTTGTGAAAAGAAAATTATTTTAAAAAGAAATGATATTTTCCTCAAGAATTCATTTCAAGTGTTTTGTCAAAACTATTTTCCATCTAAGATGAAATTATTTAGAATGTTTATGTTTCAAGTATAATGTCTCTATTACTTACACATTTTGATTCTTCTTATTATTAAATGATATCCATTTGTTTTATATAGATTATGTTATGATGAGATGATGTTTACGAAACCCATTTTATTGTTTGGGTTATGATGAATGATTTATGTTTATTTTGTGGCACAAGTAAGAATGATTTCATTATGAGATGGGTGGTACCTATATCTCCCTCCAATGAATTGGGTAAATATTTATATCTCATGAGATAAACATGCCTCGAACGATAAGTAAAATCTGGTTGAGTAATACAGGGCTGGAATGGCAAGTAAACCTAGTTTAGTAATGGACATTATCCAATATGATGGTCTTGGCCGCAATTCCTGGGCTACTATGGAAATCATAACATGTGATTAATGGTTTTACACAATTCCATGTTTTGTTCCCATGTTATTTATCATGATTAAAGTTCCTTAATGATCTATGTCTTTTGCACGGCTAAGATTTATGTCATTACTCATGATTTTTATGTTTTATGTTCATGTTCTTACGTTCCAATGTTTAGGGATTGTTTTATGTTCTCCATGTTTACCCTTAATGATCATTTGAGCTCACCATTTTTATGTTTTCTTTTCCCTAGGATATAATGAAAGGTTTTAGGTAAGAAAACCAAAGGGGATGATCTTTATGGGAGATGTTGAAGATCTTTCACCATGATTAGAATATTATGTTCCGAGTTTCCAAAGACACTAAACTAATACTATCATTTAGAATCTATTTTTGTAATGTATTAAGTATTACACAAAAGTAATTTAATGTCTATGTACATCAAGACTTGTGTCTCTACAGTTGGTATCAGAGAAAATGTTTAGTTATCCTTTGGAAACTACGATGGAGAATCTTTAGTGAAATCCCTAGAGATATTTCTATGGTATGTCTAAGGATGTCCTTAAGGGTAAGTATAAGTACAGGTTATAGTCATAGAATTATGGTAACGATCTTAGAATTAAACCTAAGATGTTATATATTGAAAGTACTCCCCCTTTATTATGTTGTTTTCCTAGTATGATTTTGGCCTCTCACACTATTCTTTTTGGGGTTTAGACGATGGCTGGAACCCGAAGGAATAGTTTTGATCAATGTAATGGATAATGTAATGATTTTCCTCTTGAAAAAACCAATGTTGTGGGAGATGGAGTGAAAAATATTATTACTATACTGACATAAGATATGAATCATTCTGGACTTCCAAATGAGCAGAGAAGGGAATAATATTCTATTAAGTCCTTAATGAGGCAACACCCACCTTCTTTAAGTGGGTCCTCTGATCCACTTGTTGCTGAATAATGGATCAGTACCATTGAAAGGATATTTTTCATAATTCACTACTCGGAACATGAAAATGTCATTCTGGTTATTTACCATTTAGAAGGTGAAGCAGACTAGTGGTGGAATCTAATTAATAATACCAGACCCCAAGATGAAATCGAATCCATGGAATGGGATGAGTTCAAGAACTTATTTTTCCATAATTAATTCCCTCGTATTCTTTGAACAAAGATGGAAAATGAGTTCCTTAAGCTTAACCAAAAGGATGATCAATTAGTTGGTATATGAGGTGAATTTTACAAGGCTGTCAAGGTATGCTGATCGATTCTTCAGTGGATTAAAACCAAATCTTAAAAGGGAATTAGCTATAAGAGACTTCAGTAGCTATGAAGAAATTGTGAATTGTGCTATCAAGGTAGAACTAGAAGTTGGTGTTACATATCCATCTCATGGTTTTTATAAGAAAAGAAAGATGGAGTTCAAGGATAAATCTCAAAACTATGGTGAAAAGAAGACAAATGTTTCTTTATGCTCAAATTGTGGAAAAAAGGATGGTGGAGATTGTCTTAATGGGACTAAAAAATATTTTCAGTGTGGAAAAGAAGGTCATTGAACATCTGACAGCCGAAGTAATGGGAAAAAGGTAGATAATGATGTGAATAGAGAAAAAACTATAGAGAATGAACCACCAACACTTCAATGCTACAAGTTCAGGGAAATTGGGCATTATGCTAACCAATTCCCTAATCCAAGTGTTAATTATGATTGACATCAACAACCTCTTAAGGAAATAGACAAAGGGAATTCACATGCGATCACTATTTGTCATGTTGAGTATGAAAATGATGTTTTGGAATGATTCAGTGCTTATGTAATGGGATTTCATAATAGTATCATGGAATCTAATTTATAGTATTGTGGAATTTTGGAATATCCTTGTATTGGCTTTCAATAATTTTATTGTACCGGTAACCATGAAAACTGATTGAAATATTTTTTGAAACAGAGGATATGTGCATAATGAAGGGATAAGGAGAAAATGAAATGTTTGATAGTATTAATGAGCTCATGACTGATATAAGGACAAATTTATATCATGGTTTGAGTATATAGAAATTTGGGGATTTTGGTATGTGGTAAGAGTTAACTTTTGACAGCATTAATGTTTTAATTAATGTTCAATGGGTACTCATTTTTCAAGAGAATATATGATTAAGGTATTCACAGGTTTAGAATGTGACCAACAAGATATATCTTATGATATATGAGGGATAAATAATGGTATTTACATGCTTGGTTGATGAAATTTATAGTTGTCGTTTTCTTTATACTATGAGCTTGGATTGAAGTATTTTGGATAAGCCTACGAATTTAAAATGGACTATGTTGGACATAAGAAAATATTTTTAAGGATAGAACCTTTTTTAGATATTATTTCTGGAATGTTATAATAGTGTAGTTTTAGAAAAAGGAAAACCTGCAGGACTGGTGGCAACCCATCGCGTCAGAGAATGTTGCGGGAATCGAACCCACAACCAAAGTGAGACAGGCCTTTATCTCCTAACACTGGCTACAGGAAGTCCATGGTTTGTATAAAATAGTTTTATTTTATTAAGCAGTATGATAGATGAAGTATAAGTCCATTCATGGAACCATATTTGATTAATCTCACCATAAGATGGACTTACGTATAAAACTTTTTCTATCCTTATTTTTGAGATAGATGGAATGACCTATCATTCTATCACATGATTTGATAACACTTCATGGAATACAAATTGAACTTTATTTATTTAATAGATGAAGTGGAAATTTTTCAAGGCCCAAACAACTGTGATATTGTACTAAAATCAAGTAAGTATATATTTTAATTCAAAAACTCTTCAAAATTAGGGAAATGATCTTGAAAACCAAACATGTTTTCCTAGTGACCTCATATCAGATGAATTAGATGGTACCTTAAATCATCACAAATTTATAGATTTATGATTGTTGGATTTTTTATAGCAATGTACTCTACCACCCTTCATCCAAACATGATGGTTATATTTCTCTTCCATATCCATATTTTTCACCTATATTATCCTATGTGGATACCCATTGATAATTTAATTTGGGTATCCATTATGTTTCTAACATTATTTTTTAAAATGATGTTTTAGTATTCCTTTTTACGATGTAGGTTTATATGAAAGAAACATTGAAGTAAAAAACCATTTATAAACATGACGAATTTTGAGGGTGAAATTCATTTTAAGGGGTATAATGTTACACCCTGAGATTCTATGAGAATTAATCCTTTTGATTTCTTTGATATATTTTATTGTATGCTTCACCAATATTATCTTGTGATATACACAACACCGTATTAGCTTGCAGTATACACAACACTATTCTTGGTTGGTGATGTAAACAATTTCATGTTCTTTCAAATAAAATTCATTTTACTCATCACCATGTACAGATTTTGATCAATGTATAACTGAACTATATTTTCAGTACGTTATACACAACACCAAAGGAAGGTTTTCCTTATACGCAACCCTAACTTGGATTTCATTACATTCAAGAGTTACCTTTTTTAATAGCGTGTGTTGTACAAAATACCAAGATTCACTAAACAACAATATATTATTATAATATTATTATGAACTAGCTATTATGAATAGTATTAATCTCATTTTGAATTTTATAACATTATAATTCATCTTACACATTTTTTGGAATGAGTTATGAGAACAATGTCAATTTTTTGGATAAAAGATGTATTTCTCAAAAAATGTAGTTTTACCGCCTTTTGATGGCGCACCCTTTCTAAATATAATTTTTGAGAAGTTTATAAGTTCAATTTTACAAAATAAACTTTTTATTTTGAATCAGGATATAAATATTTACATTGGATAGATTTTTGATATTTTTCTGACAATGTTCTTATTTTGATGAATAGTAACAATAGGTTAAATTTTACTTAAAAACAACTTTTTTCATTCGGATAATTTTTATGGTTAAATTATAATAGTAAATTGTTTTGAAGTATAAATAGAATATATTTTTACCATTTAATATAATGTATTTCATTAGCATTAATTTTACATTTAATTAATAGGTAAAAAAAATTCAGTCTTTGAAAATGTTTTAACTTTTAAAACATGTTTTATTGACAATGGGATTAATTGTAAATTAATTACTACAACTTCTGTGTTTTGAATTTTGAAAAATGGATTCCATATTTGCATTTAGTGGGTCCAAATCCTGTTAAGGTAAATCAGTTATTTAAGGATAAAAATAAGATTATAAAATTGCCCTGAGACCTACCAAAATTCTATTGGATGAATAAAAGTCGACCCATATCACATAAGGGTCTGAATAGAATCATTTCATGGACTTTTGACCATAAAAATGATATAATTATTATTAAAACCAAAGAAAGTGACAACATGTCACTCTCTTATATCTTATAAGTGTAAAATTTTTAATTTAGTGGTAAACCTCATAAAACATCGAATGCAAATAGTCTCCAGAAATATAATAAAATTATCTACATCATGAAAATTTATTTTGAAATTTTAGGGATTAAATAATTATCATTAATAATGACACAATAGTGATGTAGAAATTAGTTTATTGATCGAAATATCAAATAAATAGTTTTAAAAATATTAAAATAAATATTATATGAACTAATAAATGTTCTCCACAAATTTGGTAGATGGATATGACATATTAGGAGTATATTAAATATATTTTTTGAATATATCTTCTTATTTTATTTTATTTAAATTAAAATAAATAAATAGTGTCAAAATTGACACTATTGTTATTTTATAAAAATAACATATTATAAAATTGTTTAAAAATCCCAAAAATATTTAAAAATTATAAATTTGAATTTATATGGTCTAAAATGTCATAACGTATCCAATTATAGACAATTCACAACACATAAGTAATTATTTATAACAATTTAGAATTTATAGTTTTATTACCACAAATAAAATTAAATAGATTAAATAATGATAAATGAAGTCAACAATGTTTAAAATAAATTACCAATATGTCTAAATTTTGTTGGTTGATAATATTAAAACCCTATCTCATATAATATTCATATTTGAGTCATTTTTGGAGGTTTTTACATGGGGTTTGAGTTTATTATAAATTAATATTTTAGAAGTTTCTAAAAGTGCCCCTCTCTTCTTTTATAAAAGGGAACTTCCTCCATCTCCTCCTCACACCACTTTGAGCCTTCAAGATCGTCCAAAAACTAACCATTTCTCCTCTAAAATTTCCTAGAAACATAAAAGAGGTCCTTGTATTCTAAAAAGACAAACTTTAGTGCCCTAATAGGAGGTTTAGAAGAGGCGCGTCAAAGAAGAGGTAATATCCTTTACCTATTCTTTCAAATTCATTTCTTCTTATAATTCCTCTTATTTTGTTGTTTCATAATAAATTAATAACATAAGTATCACTCATATACTGGTATGTTATTATAAATATGAACCAATCCAATTTCACTTTTTATCCATCCTATAGAAAATGAAATCACCACTGGTGCGTACGTTTGGAATACCATCTCCACACCATGGTGTAATTTGTTTTTCCACCACCACCTTACATGGATGGGTATAATGGTGTAATGAATAACTATATATAGTTATTATAACATTATAATAATTCTGAGATATTATATCATCCACTCTAATTCTATTCAATAATTAATGGAACGATATCATCGCTCGTGCGTAGGTACGGATTACCATCTCCATGACGCGATCAGATTCATTCTCCAAGTTAACCATTCAAGAATGATTATAAAGTATATATAATAAATAATCATGAAATATATTACATATTAATGATACTGAATTTATGTATATGTTATTTACTTACTTCAATTCAATTTAATTAGAAAAAAAACAACGTTCATGCGTACGTACGACCTACCGTCTCCATGAACGGTGTATTACTTTCCATTTATCGATATATTATATATATGTATATTCTGAATATATATTATATATAAATCATGTTTTAGATTTTATAACTAATTAATAATTATCTAAGTAATCTTATGAATAATTACAAGTCAAAACACAGACGATAAATGAAACACTTTTACGCAAAATGATACTTTAACATGGAATTGACAAATGAATGGGTAATATAAAGTCGTAAGTGAATAATATATGATATCATTAATATTATTATGGTTATGTTACAAGTTAATAATATGTTTAAACCCACTATAAATTAGTCTTAGAAGCATACAAAAGAAATTGGACATAAGATAAGGGATAATTATTCCTATCTCGTTCTTATCCGAGATTGTTTATTCGTAAGTATTTACTGGGGTTTTATTTTTCATCCTTGTCCATAAAAATGTTTTTCATAAAGTGTTTAATATTCTTCCATATATTTTTAAAGTCATGTTTACCCCTCTTTGAATTTTACTCTGTGTTATGGAAGGAATCTTTCGTTTGCTTACCATACGAGGTACTTTTAGACTTTTTTCGGTAAAAGTACGAGGAGAATGTTTTTTTAACTTATATGGAATGAACGGATTTTTAAAGTTTCATAATACCTAATTTTCATGAATATTACTCTATAATATTTCATGATTATTTTCAACAAATACTTTTCTTTTAAAATTGCATGGAATTTTGTGAAAAGAAAATGATTTTCAAAAAGAAAGGATATTTTCCTCAAGAATTCATTTCAAGTGTTTTGTCAAAACTATTTTCCATCTAAGATGTCATTATTTAGAATCTTTATATTTCAAGTATAATGTATCTTCTATCTACTTGATTTTATTCTTATTATTATGAAATGATATCCATTTGTTTTATATGGATTATGTTATGATGGGATGATGTTTACGAAACCCATTTTATTATTTGGGTTATGATGAATGATTTATGTTTATTTTGTGGCACAAGTAAGAATGATTTCATTATGAGATGGGGGGACATATATCTCCCTCTAATGAATTGGGTAAAGATTTATATCTCAGGAGATAAACATGGCTGGAACAGCAAGTAAAATCCGGTTTAGTAATACAAGGCTGGATGAAAAGTAAACCCGGTTCAGTAATGGACTATGTCCACCATGATGGTCTTGATAGCAATGCCTTGGCTACTATGGAAATCATAACATGTGTTTAATGGTTTTCCACAATTTCATGTTTTCCCATGTTATTTATCATGATTAATGTTCCTTTATGATTTATTCCTTATGCACTAACAAGATTTATTTCATTACTCATGATTTTGATGTTTTATGTTCATGTTCTTATGTTCAAATGTTTAGGTACTATTTTATGTTCTCCATATTTTCCCTTACTGAGAATTTGAGATCACCCTTTTTTTGACTTTTTTCCCCAGGATATAAAGAATGGTTTTAGGTAAGAAAACCAAAGGGTAAGATCTTTATGGGAGATGTTGAAGATCTTTTACCATGATTAGAAGATTATGTTCTGAGTTTCCAAAGACACTAAACTAATACGTTCATTGGGAATATGTTTTTTCTTGTATTAATTATTCTGAAAAAGTAATGTAATGTCTATGTACGTCAAGCTTTGGGTCTCTACACTCAAGGAGCGTAATAGTTTAGTGTCTTTGGAAACTTGGAACAAAATCTTCTAATCATGGTAAAAGATCTTCAACATCTCCCATAAATATCTTCCCTTTTTATTTTCTTACGTAAACCCTTTTTTATATCCTAGGGAAAAGAAAAACATTAAAAGGGTGAGCTCAAATGCTCATTGAGGGTAAGAATAGATAAAATAAAACAAACCATATACATTTGAACATAAAAACATGAACATAAAGTTAAAACATCAAAATCTTGAGTCTTGAAATAAATCTTGGCAGTACATAAGGCATAGATCATAAAGAAACATTAATCATGATACAATGTCATGGGAATAAAACATGTAATTGTGGAAAAACATTAAGCACATGATATAATTTCCATAGTAGCCAAGGAATTTCTGAAAAGACCATCATAGTGGAAAATGTCCATTACTGAACGAGGTTTACTTGCCGTTCCAGCCCTGTATTACTGAATCAGATTTACATTTCATTCTAGACATGTCTATCTCATGAGATATAAATATTTTCCCAATGCATTCGAGGGAGATATAGGTCCCACTCATCTCATAATGAAATCATTCTTTCATGTGCCACAAAATAAACATAAATCATTCATCATAACCCAACGAATAAAATGGGTTTCATAATAATCATCACATCATAATGAAATCCATATAAAATAAATGGACATCATTTAATCATAAGAAAAATAAAATCATGTAAATAATAGATACATTATACTTGAAACATGAACATAGTAAAAAATTTCATCTTAGATGGAAAATAGTTTTCATAAAACACATGAAATGAATTCATGAGGAAAATATCCTTTCTTCTTCAAAATCATTTTCTTTTCTCAAAATTCCATGAAATTTTAAAAGAAATGGATTTTTTTGAAAATAATCATGAAATATTACACCAGATACTCTATGAAAATAACGCGTTATGAAACCCTAAAAATCCATTCATTCCATATAAGTTAAAAAAACATTCTTCTCATACTTTTGCCGGAAAAGTCAAAATGTACCTCGTATGGTAAAAAAAAGAATCCTTCCACACCACGTGGAAAAAGTAAAAAAAATGGTAAAAATGACATTAAACATACATATAAGAATAGTAAAAATTTTATGAAAATATTTTTTAGAAAACATGGATTTGGATGATAAACATAACCTCAGTAAATACTTACGATTAAACAATCCCGTATAAGAGCGATATTGGAATAATTATCCCTTCCCTTATGTCCAATTTCGTCCGTATTTGTCTCAGACTCATTTATAGTGGGTTTAAATAGATTATTAACTTGTAACAGATCCATTATAATATTTGTTATATCATATATGATTCAATTATGACTTTATATTAGCCGTTCATTTGTCAATTCCATGTTAAAGCAGTATTTTGGGTAAAATCATTTCATTTAGTGTACGTGTTTTGAATTGTAATTTTTCATATGATTACTTAGATCATGATTAATTACTTCTAGAATTTAACACATGATTTATATATATTCAGAATATAATATATCGATAAATTGAATGAAATACACTGTTCCTGGAGACGGTAGGTCATACGTACGCATGAACGCTGTTTTCCTTTCCTTATTGACTTGAATGAGAGTAAGTAGATAACATATACACACACAGACATAAACACACACACACACACACACACATAAATCCATTAGAATTATTATGTCATATATATCATTATTATTCATTATATATACTTTATAATCATTTTTCAATGGTGAACATGGAGAATGAATCTCATCGCGTTGTAGAGATGGTAATCCGTACGTACGCACGAGCGATAATATCATTCCCATAATTAATGAATTGTATTGGAGTGGATGAAAAAATATAAAAAAATTAATATCATGTTATAACAATAATAATATATAGTTATTTTATACACCATTATACCCATCCAAGTAAGGTGGTGGTGGAAAACAGATTACACCACGACGTAGAGACGATATTCCATACGTACACACGCACGATGATTTCATTTTCCATAGGATCGGTAGAAGGTGGAATGGGGTTGTGTCATGTTTATAATAACATATCAGTATATCTGTTATACTAATGTTTTCAATTTATAATGAAATAAATAAATAAGAGGAAGTATAAGAATAAAGAAATTTGAAAAAATCGGAAAAGGATATTACCTCGTCTTTGACATGCCTCTTTTAAACCTCCACTTAGGGAACTAAAGTTGGTCTTAGAAGAAGACAAGGACCAATAGAATGTTTCTAGGTAAGTGGAGAAAAGAAATGGTCAGGTTTTTTCCAAGATTGAAGGCTCAAAATGTTGTGAAGATGAGTGGTAGGAGGTTCCCTTTTATAAATGAAGAGAGGGGCAATTTTGGAAACCTCAAAAATATTAATTAATAATAAAATAAAACACCACTTAAAAACATACAAAGTGACTAAAATTAGGATTTGAGGTAATATAGGGTTGTAATATCATCAACCAATCAAATTTATACATGTTTTTATTTTATTTTAAACCTTATCATTTTGATTTATCCATGTTTAATCTATTTAATTTTATTTGTCGTAATAATATTCTAAATTTTAAATAGTTATAAATACTTAATTATGTGTTATTAATTGTCTATAATTAGATAAATTATTACATTATAGACCATATAATTTTTAATTTTTAATTTTAATTTTTTTTTTAAACAATTTAATAATATGTTATTTTTATAAAATATCAGTAGTTTTAATTTTGACACTATTCAATTATTTGAATTTAAATTAAATCCATATAGAAGATATATTCAAAAAAAATATTTAATAAATTCTTAACTTGTCATATTAATCTATAAAATTTATGTAGCACATTAATTGGTTCATATATCATTTATTTTAATATTTTTAAAACCATTGATTTGATATTTCCATTAATAAAATAATTACTACAACATTTTTGTATAATTATTTAATATACATATTGTTTTCATAAAAATTAAAAATAAAATACCATGATGAAGATAAACCTAATATCTTATATAATAATACTTTTAATTGAATTTATCATCTTGAAATAAAAATATTTAAATTTTTATATTTATTAAACTACAAAGGTGACAACTTTGGCATCATTTAAAATAAAATAATATAAGTGTCATAATCGATTTTATAAGCCTCAAAATGGTAAAATATTCGATAGTTGGATGCTTATGGATTATATTTACACGAACAATACATTTTGGTCAGGTGTTTGTGCCTTCTATGGTCACTATTAGTTTAATAAAAACCGTATTATTGACTTTTCACTAAATAAACAATTTCTGCATCACTATTGTTTCACCATTAATAATAATTATTTAATCCCTAAAAATTATAAATAAACTCACATGATATAGATAATTTTATTATATTTATGGCGACTATTTATTTTTTAAGTTTTATGAAGTTTATCACTAAATTAAAATTATTAAACTTATAAGATATAAGAGAGTGACATGTTGTCACTTTCTTTGTTTTTAATAATAATTACATCCTTTTCATGGTCAAGAGTCCTTTAAATGAATTTATTCTGAACTTTAGTTGATATATTTTGACTTTTACTCATCCAATAGGTTTTTTTCAGGTGTTATGGTAATTTTATAATCTTATTTTTACACTTAATTACACGATTTACCTTTAAATGTAGTAAATAAAATTTCCGTAGTTACTATTCATAATGTCTAAAAATAAAAAGTATCATATTAGAATAATTTAGACCTACTGATTCCAAATATGGAATCAATTTTTCCAAATTCAAAACACAGAATCTATAGTATTTAATTTAAAATTAATCTCGCTGCTGAGAAAACAGGTTTTAAAAGTTAAAACATTTCAAAAAATTGAAATGTTTTTACCTATGAATTCAATGTAAAATTAAAGATAATGACTTGAATTATATTAAATGGTAAAAATATATTCTATTTATTCTTTAAAACCATTCAACAATATATTTTAACAATATAAATTATTTTGATGAAAAAATTTGTTTTCAATTAAAATTTTGCGTATTTTTACTATTCATCAAAATAAGAAACTTATCAAAAAAATATCAAAAATTTATCCAAAGTAAATTTTTATATCTTTATTCCAATGAAGAAGTTTAATTTGTCTAACTTAACTTATAAACATTTCAAAACTATATTTAAAGTGTGTGAGCCATCAAAAGGTAGAAAAACTGCATTTTTTAAAAAATACATATTTTACCCAAAAAAATTATTTTGTTCTCATACCATGTTCTAGAATATGTGTAAGATGAATTGTTATATAATAAAATGTAAAATTTAGTTAATACTATTCATTACAGCTAGTTTATAATAATATATTGTTGTTTAGTGAAACTCGGTACTGCGTAAAACACACGCTATCGAGGATGGCCGCTCTTGCGTGCAACACAAGCCAAGAATGGTGTTTTCATATACTATAAGCTAATATGGTGCTGCGTATAGAGCAATATAATCTTGGTGTAGCGTACAACACAAGAAATCAATGAAATTAAAAAGAATATTTCTCATAAAATCTTAGGGTGTTACATACATGGTCCCACCCAATACTTGTGGGGGTGTGGTCGACTCTAGTCTTAAATGGGCTTATGGTCGAACCATGGTATGGATGTCCAATTTGTAACGACCCAAAATTTTGAATAAATCTTATTTCCTAATTTTTCATGTTATTCTAATTTATACACAACAAAACCGTTTCATTTGATAAAATGAGTATAATTAAAACGAGACTGTTAGGTTTTCACTATTATATGACCGTTAGTCAGCATGACCTTTGGAAACTAAATGTTGCGATTATTGTCTCTAAATACAAGTGATCTTGGTTAATTAATATTGAAAGAACATTCGATGACCTTATCCAGTAGTCTCGGGCCAATCGAAGCCCATCTAACAGAGCTTGGGAAGGAGGTAGAACCACTGTGATTTGCTCTGGACCAAACCCAAGACGAACATCATCATGTGAAGCTAGATCGCAATTGCCTTCACAAGAAGTTCAAACTGATAGAAATTACTACTCATGCAATGTTGGCCGAGCTTCCCTCATATTCTTTCACCTTAGCACACCCTACACTTAAGTCATTTGATGGGGTTATACGGGGTTATGTAAGGAGATTGTAACTGTTTTGTGTAATCCTTTGAGATAAATAAAATTATATTTTCTTCTTAAATTGAATTTTGTAAATTTTCAAATGTTCGGATAAATTTATGATGTATATTATTTATGAATTAAAAAATGACATTTTAAAATATTTTTGTAAACCATAAATAATTAATGATGTGTAATGATTTTCAAAAAATTGTCTTCTACAACTGCGTTCAGTAAGAAATTTAGAGTCTAATAAGATCAACATGATTTTTGATTAATAGTAAATTATGAATAGAGATTTTACGCTTAGGATTAGTAATGTGACCAAATGGATTAGTAATATTACTTAAATAAAGTATTAATATAATATAGGCACCTTGATTAATTAATGTGATTCAATAAAATAGGTAAATAACTGTTTCAAAAATTATTAGTCACGTGTTAGGTTTTTCTAGTGAGTAGTGTTTTTTAATTAAAAATTAAATTAAAAATATTTATAAAAACATTTTTATAAATTGGACTTTATTTTGGAACTCAGAGAATCGATATTATATTAATGTAATTTTTTGGGATTTTTCGGAAAAATATGAATTTTCGGTGAATAGTTTTTTTTTAATTAAAAATTAAATTAAAAATATTTCAATTTTTTTTATAAAATGGAGTTCAGTTTTGAAATCAGAGCAACAATATTTGGTTAAGGTGAAATTTTGGGATTTTTCTGAGAAAGTTGAATTTCCGGTGAATAGTGAAAATACAGTTTTTAAGATACGAGTGTTTAATGACATAATTAAATGATGTATTAAGTATGTAATCAATATGGTCGACTTTTGAATAGTAAGATAAGGTATGAGGTGTCCCAAGTGGCCAATACCATGGGAAAATACCATGGGCAAGCCCATGGTTTTTCCAATACCACCAATGAGGTGTCCCTTGGCCATTAATGCCTTGTCCCCTCACTTTCCCTATAAATACCCACCCTTTCCTCATTTATTTTTCACTCCTAACTCTCCCAAAAAAACGCTTTGGTCTAATTTCCTCCCAATAAGTTCTCCCAAGGTGCCCCAAATCCCTCAAGGTCCCAAAAATTGAGTTTTAAGAGTTACGTTTTAAGGTAAGGGATCCTACCTCCCTCTTTCTTTCCAAGTACTTTTTTATGTCATTTCTTTTATGATCCATGTTCTTATGTTGGAAGATATCATTTTATATTAATACTAATTTATTTTTCATGTTAATATGATGAGATACCCCCCCTTTCTCTCATCATTTCATTTTAATAATGTTAAAGTGGCGACGTTAGGCTGGGAGATTTTTAAGGGATTCTTTCACCCTTCTCGTTTTCAAGATCTATTTTCATGTAAAGTCCTTCATGTTCCTTTTTATTATGTTGGGGTATGATCTCTAAGTATATAATACTGATATTTTATGTTAATATTATGATAGAACTTATTTTATCTCTTCAATTCAGTATTTTGATGTTTTAAGTGGCGCTGTTAGGCTGCCGAATTTTTAAGGGATTCTTTCGCCCTTCTCATTTTCAAGATCTATTTTCAGGTAAAGTCTTTCATTTTCCTTTTTATTTTGTTGGGGTATGATCTCTAAATCTATCATACTTATCTTTTATGTTCATATTAAGAGAGACCCTTTTTGATCTCTTCAATTAATTATTTTGGAGTTTTATGTGGCGCTGTTAAGCTACCGAATTTTTAAGGGATTATTTCACCCTTCTCTTTTTCAAGATCTATGTTAATGTCAAGTATTTCATGATAATTTTTATTATGTTTGGGTATTATATCTATATCTATCATACATATATTTTGTGTTCATATGATTAGAGACCCTATTTGATCACGTCAATTCATTATTTTGATGTTTTAAGTAACGTCGTTAGGCTGCCGAATTTTCATAAGAGAAATCTTATTTTTGTCTTTCTTCCATGTTTTTCATTTCATATGGTATGTCTTTCAAATTTCATTACCATATTCTTATATCATTTATGTTATTTCCCTCTTCTATTTTATGGATCATCCTGAGTGGGTGACCCATGTCCCCTCTCTTTTGAATATTTTCTAAAACCCTGCAACCTAGCCATTATGCTACCGAATTTTCATCTCAAAATGTCTCTATCTTTTACTCAAATTATTTTATTTTACTAAGTGAATAATCAAAGATCTTTCTTCTAAAGGGGTATTCATATATATATCAAAATGTTCTATTTTAATTCTGGTATTTACATATGTGAAACCTGCCTTCCTTTTTTCGTGGGTTTAAAGTGACCTAAAGATCATGTCTTTAAAGAAGTTTTTAAAAAGTTATGATTATGAAATGAAACCCTTTATTTTATACTATATGGGTTATTTATGAAATTTTGTATGATGATATATGTGTATCACATGATAATAAAGGAAAATTTAATGGTGCACCCTGATAGCACTCCAATGCATTGGGTAAAGACTTAATCTCTAGAGATGACCATTTTTAACGACGCCTTGGTGAATAACCTTGGTAATTTTAATGACACCTTGGGTCTGGACCTTAGTGATATGGAAATGATTGTCTATGTTAAATTTTATAGCCATATCTTCAAGTTATTAAACACATTAATTTTATTATGATATTCCTCGTGAACTCTTTCTCATGCCTTAAAGTTATTTTTCATGATTTTTGATGTATCTCAAGTTCTCATGTAAAATGTTTCCCTTGTTTCCCTTACTGGGCATTCTGCTCACCCTTTCCTTTTATGTATGTTCCCAGGTTATGAGATGCTTTAGTGAACATAGGATGAACAAATGAAGAAGCCTTTCAAGTGTTTAAGAAGAATTGTTTTGTTGTTTTCATGTATTAAGTTCATGGTTTCCATGACACTAAACATTAAAGATCCACAGTTTTGTATAATGTAATGAAAGTTTATGTGATAAAAGGTGGGATGCTATAGATGGTATCAAGGATGGTATAGTTATTTTTGGAAATTAGGATATTAAAACTTTAGGAAGAACCGTATAAAAATATTTAAATATAGGAAATCTTCCTTGTATTTTGGTGAGTATTGAGTAAGGGGTTTCTAAGAAAATACATCCCTGTCTGGATACGAGCAGGTAGAGGTGGCTCTGGCATAGATGTACATAGGGGTAAAACCCGAAAACACCGCTTTGAGCTAGACTCGAATGGGAACTGGAACACGATAACATGCCATTTTTCACTCTTGGTTACGACACTCTTGGGGGATATGCTTTGGTAAATTCATAAGCTTAGTATGAACCATTATTAAAGGAACAAAGATAAAATAAAATAAAGATTCACATAAGAATATATGATCATGGATAACCTAGATTGGAACCTAGGGGATCACAAGTTAGGGTATACTTTCCTTCTTTAAGTTTATCCTTCGATGATTAAAGTTTACTTTTAATGATTATTGGATAAGTATTTAAGCCAATAATTATACTTTCTTTTCTTAGCTAATGGCGGGAAATGAAAGAAAATGTCCCAACAACCAATGTGATAGTAAATGTGATGATTTCCCTATTAATGTGACAGAGATGACGAGAGATCAAGTTTTACATATTGTGATTATGCCAAACCAGCTATCAAAAATCACAATTAATAATTGGTACCTAGTTTAATTCCCAAATTCATCAAGGAAGAAGAAGAAAAAGTCTCAAGGATGTTCATCTGATAAACTTGATAAGGGAAAGAAGACCCAATTTTTTTTTGCAAAAAGTGTGGGAAGAGGCACCAAGGAGAATGTCACAAAGGAACCGAGATATGTTTTAAGTGTCAGAAGATAGGGCATAAAGTATCCAATTGCTTTAAAAAAATGGATAATGCGATGAATGGAGATAAGGTTCAATCTAATGTACCTTATACAATTAAATGTGGTAAATGTGGAGAAGTTTGACATTATCCAAAGCGATACTCTCTTGGAAGGGATGAGAAGCATGATGAGCATCACCAATCTTCAAGGAAAAGGGACAATGAAAGTCTTATGCTGAGATGGATCATGATGACTAAAGTATATGCAAATTCTTCACAGTAATTTTCTATGTCATGTTGTATTTTAGTTCTTGCTCCATGAGAATATCCTTAATGATTTCTAAGAACATCGAGTCACAACCTAAGATGGTTTTATATCATTAAGGAAAACATCTATTATTATGTACCACATGTTGATGTAGTAAAGCTGTCCTTCTTAAAAAAAGGTGATTAGGGGATTAAAAGATGATTATTATTTTGGAAGACGTTCACTATTTTGGGAACCCTATATGATCTAGGTAAATAGTTTACTAAATTATTTTCTTTGAGGATTAAAGGTTGAATTATATTTTAAAAAATAGATGAATTTAAGGTGAACTTATGGTAATTTAGGTTACTTATGGAAATGATTAAACTATCTTGGGGAAAATGTGATTAGGTTAGTTACTTTTGTTATAAAACGATAAGAGTGGTTGATGTTGTTTGGAGATGAACGAGAAAGTATATCTTGGAAGAATATTTTGTGAGATTGTTCTTTTAATTGGGATACAATCTTAGTTTAGTTTATTTTGCGGAATTTTAAGGACAGTTATTTATGGAATGGACTATGATGAACTTTGTCTAGTACAGTGGAATTTTGAAGATTTAAAGAAGTTTCCCTTTCTATGGGATTATTTCTTTTTGAAGAGTTGTTTTATCTTACCCTTTCTGTTTTTGGGAAAATGTTTAAAGATTGAAGAAATAGATGGTTAATCTTTTGTGGATTATGTGATTCTCTAGAAGATGATTCTTGTTCTTTTGGTGAGACTAGGTGTTTTTGAATGCTCATCATTTGGATAAAATATTATTTTTGGTAGAAACTTATTAAAGGATGAAACTCTACTTGAAGGTAAATATATTTCCTTATTATTTTATTCTATATAGTAAATGAATTCCTTAATATTATGAAAAGGAACCTAAAACAAAAATGTTGTTGGTTTACATTTCCTACTGGGTAATCAAAGAAAGTTTACACACATCATAAGTTTGTGATTTTCTTGTGGTTAAATTTCTCCTAATCATGTTTTCTATCACTCTCCCTTCAGAACCTAATCCTTTGTTTTCTCCTATATATCCATGTTTTCCTACATGGAATCCCCATATTGGTTAACTCGGGTGACCTTTGTAATTCCCTTTCTTTCTTTTAAAGTAATAGTTTTATGGACTCCTTTTCTAATGTGGGACTTTCAATGAAATTTCCAAACCCAATTTTAAAAATTACATGGACTCAATTTCTTAAGGGGGGAAGAATGTAATGACCCAAAATTTTGAATAAATATTTTTTCCTAATTTTGTGTGTTATTTTATTTTATACTCAACAAAACTGTTTCATTTGATAACATGAGTATAATTAAAATGAGACTGTTGGGTTTTGACTATTATATGACCATTAGTCATTATGACCTTTGGAAACTAAATGTTGTGATTATTATCTCTAAATAAACGTGATCTTGGTTAATTAATATAAAAAGAAGATTTGATGGCCTCATCCAGTAGTCTTGGGCCAATCGAAGCCCATCTAATAGAGCTTGGGAAGGAGGTAGCACCACTAGGCTTTTCTCTAGACCAAACCCAATCCGAACTTCATCCTGTGAAGCTATAAAAAAAATCTCCTTCATGAGAAGTTCAAACTGATAGAAACTAGGACTCATAAAATGTTGGCCACACAGCCCATGGATTCTGTCACCGTAGCACACCTTACACTTAGGTCCTATGCTGGGGTTATAAGGGGTTATGTAAGGAGACCATAACTTCTTTATGTAATCCTTTGAGATAAATAAAACTGTGTTTACTTCTTATGGTGAATTTTGTAAATTTTCAAATGTTCAGATAAATTTAGGATGTATATTATTTAGGAATTTGAAAAAAAGGATATTTTAAAATATTTTTATAACCCTTAAATAATTAATGATGTGTAATAATTTTCAAAAAATGGTCTTCTGCAAATGTGTTCAGTAAGAAATTTATAGCCTAACAAGATCAACTCAACTTTTGATGAATAGTAAATTATGAATACTTATTTTATGCTTAGGACTAGTAATGTGACCAAATGGATTAGTAATATCACTTAAAGAAAGTATTAATATAATATAGGCACCTTGATTATGTAATGTGATTCAATAAAATAGGTAAATAATTGTTTCAGAAATTTTTAGTCAAGTATTAGGTTTTTCGGGTGAATATTGTTTTTAATTAAAAATTAAATTAAAAATATTTAGAAAATTATTTTTATAAAATTGTCTTTATTGTTGAACTCAGAGCATCGATATTATGTTAGGGTAATTTTTGGGAATTTCTCTGGAAAAAAATGAATTTCTAATGAATAGTTTTTTTAATTAAAAATTAAATAAAATTTATTTAAAAAATTATTTTTAAAAAATGGAGTTCAGTTTTGAAATCAGAGCATCGATATTTGGTAAAGGTGAAATTTTGTTATTTTTCTGAGAAAGTTGAATTTTTGATGAATAGTGAAAATACAGTTTTTAAGTTACGGGTGTTTAATGAAATCATTAAATGATTTATTAAGTATGTAATGAAATGGTCGAATTGTTAATAGTAATATAAGGTATGATGTGTCCCAAGTGGCCAATACCATGGGAAAATACCATGGGTATGCCCATTGTTTTTCCAATACCACCAATGAGGTGTCCCTTGGCCATTAATGTGTTGTCCCCTCACCTTCCATATAAATACCCACCCTTTACCCCTTCAGTTTTCACTCCCAACTCTCCCCGAACAAATATATGGTCTCATTACCTCCCAAGAATCCCTCCCAATGTCCCCCAAGCCCTCAAGTTCCCAAACTTTGAGTTTTAAGAGTTACGTTTTAAGGTAATGGATCCTACCTCCCTCTTTCTTTCCAAGTACTCTCTTTTATGTCATTCCTTTTATGCTCCATGTTCTTATGTTGGAGGATGTTCTTATATATTCAACCTACTATAATTTTCATGTTAATATGATTAGAGACCCCCTCTTTCACTCATCATTTAATTTTCAGAATATTAAGGTGGCGTCGTTAGGCTGATGAATTTTTAAGGGATTCTTTCACTCTTCTCGTTTTCAAGATCTATTTTCATGTCATGTCTTTCATGTTCCTTTTTTTTATGTTGGGGTATTATCTCTAAATCAATCATACTGATCTTTTTTGTTCATATAATGAGAGACCCTATTTTATCTCTTCACATCAGTATTTTTATGTTTTAAGTGGCGCCATTAGGCTGCCGAATTTTTAAGGGATTTTTCACCCTTCTCGTTTTCAAGATCTATTTTCATGTCAAGTCTTTCATGATTTTTTTATTATGTTGTGGTATGATCAATAAATCTATAATAATGATCTTATATGTTCATATTATGAGAGACCCTATTTGATCTCTTCAATTTAGTATTTTGATATTTTAAGTGGCACTGTTAGGGTGCCAAAATTTTAAGGGATTCTTTCACCCTTCTCATTTTGAAGATCTATTTTCATGTAACGTCTTTAATGTTTCTTTTTATTATGTAGGGTTATGATATATATAACTATAATACTGATCTTTTATGTTCATATGATGATAGACCATATTTTATCTCGTCAATTAAGTATTTTGATGTTTTATGTAACACCGTTAGGCTGCCAAATTTTCATAAGAGAAATCTTATTTTTGTCTTCCTTTCATGTTTCTCATTTAATATGGTATGTCTTTAAAAATTAATTACCATGTTATTATATAAATTATGTTCTTTCCCTATACTATTTTATGGATCATCATGAGTGGGTGACCCATGTCCCCTCTCTTTTGAATATTTTCTAAAACCCTGCAACATAGCCGTTATGCTGCCGAATTTCAATCTCAAAATGTCTCTCTCTTTTACTCAAATTATTTTATTTTATTTCATGAATACTCAAATATCTATATTCTAAAGATGTATTCAAATATATATCAAAATTTTATATTTTAATTTTGGGATTTACATACGTGAAACCCTCCTTCCTTTTTCCGTGGGTTTAAAGTGACATAATGATCATGTCTTTAAAGCAGTTTTTAAAAAGTTTTGATTATGAAATGAAACCCATTTATTTTATTCTATATGGGTTATTTATGAAATTTTTGATGATGATATATGTGGATCACATGATAATAAAGAAAAATTTAATGGTGCGCCCTGATAGCGCTTCAATGCATTGGGTAAAGACTTAATCTCTAGATATGACCATTTTTAACGACGCCTTGGTGAATAACCTTGGTAATTTTTAATGACACCTTGGGGATGGACCTTGGTGAAACAGAAATGATTGTCTATGTTAAATGTTCTATCCAAAAATTCAAGTTATGAAACATGTTATTTTTATTATGATATGCCTCATGAACTATTTCTCATGCCTTAAAGTTATTTTTCATAACTTTTGATTTATCTCAAGTTCTCATGTAAAATGTTTCCCTTGTTTCCATTACTGGGCATTCTGCTCACCCTTTCCTTTGATGTATGCTCCCATGTTATGAGATGTTGTAATGAACATAGGATGAAAAAAATTAATAAGCCTTTCAAATGTTTAAAAATAATGTTTTTGTTGTTGTCATGCATTAACTTCCTAGTTTCCAAGACACTAAACCTTAAAGATCCCCAGTTTTTGTATAATGTAATGAAAGTTTATGTGATAAAAATGCGGGATGCTATAAAATTTATTCAATAAATTTTGTCTAAGGGTGGGAATATCTTCAGATTTAAATAGGGGAAAACAATTATAATAAATCCCAAGACCTTTATTTAAGGATTGAATATTCACATACTTATTGAAAATTATATCAATAAATTTTCACAATCTTCTCACTTCTGAAATATTTTAAAGAAAAAGTGAACATCACACAATTACAGGTGTCGTGAAGGGGCTTTGTGTGTTTATACCAAGACAATAAAACATAGAACCATGGTGTACCCACTAAGATCATGTTGCATCTTGATTAAAACCGAGGAAATTGTGATGAAAAACCCCACAATAAAATACTTCCCGTATAGTCAAACCAACCTATGGTATTCTTGGTTATTCCCACATCATAGATCTTATAAAACATGGGTAACACAACAACATATCCAATTACACTACACCACAGAACTACAAAAACTGAAAGGAAGGCCACACCACAGATTTCCTCCACACCACAACAATGTCGATTTTATCAAAACATATGAAAATTGATCCAAAGACTACACGTTGTAGCCACTGTCTACATGCCACATCCATCGCCTTCTGAGAAACGTCTAGGACACAACCCAACATCCATGGTGAAACTAACCCTTAAATGATATTATATTAAAAAAACCTCCTCTATGGTATCTAAATCATAACCACTCATCCTAGTTCTACAACCACCCCATTACAGTGAAACCTCCATGCTTCAGGATATAACCCTGCTAATGATGGAAATGGTATCTCCTTTATCATCCAGAACTCCTCCAATCACCTTGGAACCTAATCTACATGCATCTATCACTAAAATTGAAAACAATTAATGGGTTTAAAGGACAAGGATGTTATAGTTTTACAATTTTAAGACTATACTCTCTAGTCATAGTACAAAAAAAGGTATAAATAATAGTCAATAATTTAATACAGACCAAATTAGCATCATAGATTAAGATGAGCAGGTTCCAATAAATAACTAAAACATTAAATTATATATTAGAGTGTATGTGAAGCATACTATAACTTATCTCTCATGTGAGGATAATATAAAAATAAATGAAGGAAAAAATAGTCTAATCTCTACCCCAGTTAGGTACTAATTTCGGATCGATTCTAATATCCATACTTGAATCCAAAAAGCACAACACAAAAAACACCCGACCTTTCCCTGAACCTATACCAATAAATATATTCTCTTTTTATTAGGTAACAACGTGAAAATTTTCCTTGAGTAGGGTGTCAGTAAAACTTAAAAGGGGACCACCAATGATGGACCAAAAATAACCAGTACATAATAGAGAGGATGCACGAGTGATATAAAAAATAATTTATATAGTTAACCAATTAATCAATCAAATAGTTAATGTGTTAAAAACTTAAATAAAATATAAAACCAATGCTCATAGTCTATAGTGACACATGACATTGGTTTATACCCAGTTCGTCCCACATTTGTTAGTCTATAGTAACAGTAAATTTCATTACACAACTTGTTCCAAGGTATACTACCAAGGTAACCAAATTCATACTAACCCAAGGGAATCAAAATGGATCAATTGAGTATTCCCTCTCAAAACATACCATATAAAATCATGGGATATGTATCCCTTATAATTCCACTAATCCAAACTACTATTTTGAACTCAAGGAAGCATCCTTGGAATTTAATGTGACAACCTGATGGGAACCCTCAACTTCTACCTGAGGCATTCAACTCAAAGTAATCATTCCAAATCTAGGGATCTCTTCCGATGATATTCACCAAGGTACCTGGAACGAATCCACATCATTAATCTGTGGAATTTAATAAATATATAAATTACCCAAATATTAGTGGGAGTAGTCACAAAACAGTCATGATAATGAGTATAAGTGGAATACAATGTCATGATCAAGGAATTCCATATCATTGGACCTCATTGAATCTAATGGTGTTATCTCACCACATGATTCATATGAGTCATATAGTGGAATCCATTGCATGATCATGGTAATCCATACATTTTTAGGTATATAAAGATTTTAAGGAATCCTCCTAAGGAATTATGATCTATCATCATATCAATAGATTCCCATTTAACAATATTTTACTCATCAAAAAAGAATTAAAATTTTAAACAAGACATAATTTAAAAAAACACCTAGGATACTCTTTATAGACAATTTCTTCCAAAATACCAACCCCATTCCAAGTCATTATATACATTCCATTCCATGATATAATTTACTACAAACACTAGTGAAAATATGGCCTTTATCATCTTTAGAAAAGGGAAATAACAATGATAAAAAAGCATAGTTTATCGAGGTGATGATAAAGGGGGTCCCCTATAATAGTGATATAAAATCACTAATAAAGACTAATTTTATCATCAATAAAAAATCACTGATAAAATGGGTCTTTTATGGGAGCTAAACAAAAGCGCTCATAAATGGGTCTTTTATTAGAACATTTTTTAATATTGATTAAAGACCCCTTTTATCGGTGCGTTTAAAAAAGTACTACTAAAAGATAAAAAATTATTAAAAATATATATTTTGGCAATTTGTGTCCAGGGTTAAACAGTGTTTGAATCCCCCTTTAACAGCGCCCCACCACCCCACCCCAGCCTGCATGCCCCAACGACCCCTTAAAACTTTTAACAACTCCCCAACCCCCTTTATCAGTGGTAGCCATAATTCCCCACCCACGCGCATGACCTGCCTCCCCTAGATTCGAACTCGAGACCTATTTCCTGCATGCCTAAGACTTTATCACTCCACCATATTAATTTTCTTATTATTTATTAATATATCTATTTATATATATAGTTATATTTACTCGTTTATTAATATATATATAGTTATATTAATATATAGATTTAGTTATATTAATATATTTTTATTTATATTAATAGATATATAGTTATATTAATTTATATATATATTCGTATATTAATATATATTTGTAGTTATATTTATATATTAATATATTTATTAATATATTAATATTTATTAATATATTAATATAAATATATTTATTTATATTAATATATATATATTTGTTAATATACTAATATATATATATATATATATTTGTATATTAATATATATATATATTTAGTTAAAAAAATTTATCCATATATTTATTTTATATTAATATATATTTATAAGATTAGTTTTAAATAGATTTATAAAATTTGTTTTCTTATGTGCATTTATAAATAAATAAATAAATAAGTAAATAAATTAATAAATACATACATGCATACATACATACATATATACAACACACACACACAAACATATTTACGAATAAATACACATATATGTGTATATGAAAATCCATACAATGTTAAAACAGACATAACCTCTAATATAGACGTTATTTTCAACTCCACAACCATTCAAATCGAAGAACATGAAACAATATTCAATATGATATGTGGTACATTCCTAATGGACATCCAGATTAGAAGTTATAGTATTTTAAATGTTAAGAATTCGGTGTATCCTGATTAAAAACTTAGTTTTAGAGGCCTTATGGACCTTTTTGGCCTTGAAAAATGATACATAAGGTTCCCTTTGGTCATTTTCACATAGATCTTATTATAGTATTTGATTTGATATGTTGTAGAGCTCAAACAGACACCTGGATAAAAAATTATAGTTGTTTGAAGTTTGAGTTGCATTTTCAACTTATTTTTGATCATTTCTTAATTTTTTTTTTGATTTTTTGTGTCTTCAAATTGTTATTAATTGATTATTAGTCGATGATAATTAGAAAATTATTAATTAATATTTTTTAAGATATTTTATAATCTATTTCACTATATATCTTACACATTATATGAAATTGTTTATTTATAATTATCTAAAACATATTTAAAAAATATGTATTATATTTATATCAATATAAATATACTTATATATAAATATATTTTTAATGATTTTTTTTGAAATATACACTTTATTAGTGCTTGGAAAAATCATTGATAAAGCCCCCCTTTACCAGAGCTACTAAAAAAAGGGCTGATTAAAGGGGCCCTTTATCAGCACTAAAAAAAGCAGTGATAAAGGGGGTGCCTTTATCAGTGCTAAAAAAGCACTGATAAAGGGTAACTTTTAATAGTGCTTTTTCAGCTCTGTTAAAAGTACCATTTATCAATGCTTTTTTTAGGGCTGACAAAGGCGCCCCCTTTATTAGCTCTTTTTTCAACGCTGTTAAATAGTGGCACTATAGAAACCCAATTTTATGGTAGTGAAATCCTATAATAATCATCAATACCACACATCATCCACTTACGATGTTATGTTCTTAATTTTACCATTTCATTTACTATTACTCAAAAATTTCATATGTTAGCACTTATCACTTCAAGGTTACCATTTAATTGGGTTCAATTCAATGTAAAATTTTATTACAATTATTGATGGTTGAGAAATACAATTTCAGAAGCATTAGTTTCAACCAAATTTGCTCTCTTAGAAAATTTTAACAAATTATGCATTTAATTACATTTAGCCACTTCAAGGATAATTTCATCTCAAAGAATTCCTTTGGAAATCACCCTTTACTAGTATCCAAGGCATGATAAATAAAATATTTAAATATGATAAACTAAATATTAGATTTTTAAATTTAACAAAAAAGATATAGGATAGATCTAGTGTGACTGTAGTATGCATGGACATAGAAATGATGCAAGACTATGGGTTTAATTAAATAGACCACATACCTTAGTCTTATAAGACTCTACATAATGTGTATTAGCTACATGTTCATCTTTAATCAGAAGAAAATAGAAAATTAGTTAATCACCTTTGAAATATTGATTATTAGAAAAACATGGAGAGACCCTACTTGAAAGTGAAAAAAGACAAAATTAAGGATACATAATCTTATACTTACCTTTTACATCAATTTACATCTAATGGAAGTTAAACATCCCAGTAACCAAGGAGTTCCACCCATGGAAGAAGGTAAGAGGGGGAGGAGGGTATTACATATCTAAACAAGGGTGAAAAGGTTTTTCATAAGACATAAAATCATACGGTAAAAATAATATAACTCATATTTAAAATGGGATCATGGTTTGGATGCACCGTTTTCCAAACCATGTTCCAGCTATGGTGACCTAAATTTCATAGACACAACATTCCGCATGATTAGTGCACATGATTTTCCGAACCATATGAAAACCTTACACAATTCATTTTTATATTTTTTATAGATAACACAGTCTCTAATATCCTCAAGCAAGGAAAAAAATCCATTAACCTATACATATCAATCTTCATGGTTGGGGTACATCATTATTACTAACTATGAGTTAAATATACAACCCAGCTATTGTCCCCAAAATGAAAATTTCGAACCATGAACACCTATGATACCCACATGACTCCTCTATCCACCCATAAATATTTATTCTAAATAAAAAACCTCAAGTTTGTGGAGCTCCGTCCTTTGGAACCTATATTTGAAGTATAATTTGGAATAATTCCCCCTTTACCAACTCAAAATTCATGTTCCTCTAGAAAATTTTAAAGTCCACCACGAACATGAGTATTATAATTGATCTTGTATCTTCTATTGGAAATGAATATATTTAGGTATGTTTATGTGGATTTAATATCTTAGAATAAAACCTACCTTTAATCACAATTCTAATAAATCTATTATGATGAATTGGGTATTTTTATAGTGAACGTTGGGGTGTTAGCATCACCTAGGTGTCATGCCCCAAAAAGTCCTGGAAATTAGCATCAATGTGCTACATATAAGATGAATATACAATCTTAGTCCATTTTATAGAGTTTTGAAATGATTTTATTATGTGTATGTGTCTAGTGTAGAGACCCTTTCATTATATGGTATGTTGGTGTGTGCTGGTAGCTTGTGGGACCTTATTTGGCATTAGTTGTGTGTTACATACTATATTGTATCTTATATGTGTTCATTTCATAGACCATAGAAAATTGATATTATAGGATTGTTTCTTTCTATGTTACGCCTTATTTATTTATTATTTAATAGATTTGGAATACTTATTATGATATATTTCTTCCTTATATTTAATTCTATACATATGGATTTGTTTGTAGTTAGTGGAACCTTTGTTTCAATGTTCAGGTTGATAGGTGGCCCTGGTGGACTTAGTCATCCCCAAATAGGAAAGCTTCGATGACTTTAATCATAGAATGTGGATCTTGATATAGGAAGGATATTTCTAGATATTTTCACATGATTATCACTCAAAGGATATAACAACACACACCATTAAAATAGGGTACACATGTTGGTATAATATACCGATGGGGAATTTTCTTCTATATGCATAGAGTTTCATTGATTCTGTCATGCCAAGAATTAATTTCATAGGAGGAAAAAAAATTATCCATTAGTCATTGGTCTGAATTTCCCTTAATGTTGGAATGTGTATTATTCTTTATGGTTAGATAAATAACCATATCATGATTTATGTCTGATTATGACTATTTATGACATTATTCATGCATGGCACTTAAGTAGGTATCTTTAATGTTCCTGGATTCGTGGTTAGCACAAGAAATATCGATATATGATTGGTTATATTATTGTATTCATATTTACTATTATATCATGGTATACACCTTTATATACATATGAATTTATGTTAAGGATTAATTTGTGGTGTCTTATTGTGTTTATAATCACACCATGCACATACATTTTACTATTCATGAAAACGTCATAATCTTGGACGGAAAAAGTGAAAGTACCAAAAAACAAGTTGCTATGGAGTTTCATATTAGGATATGGATGTGTTAATGAGATAGAATCCAGATAGATATCCTGAAATAATTTATTCATATTCATCTAGTTATAATTTTTATACTTGTTTACTTACCACATTGGATGTTCATTTGGATTGATATTTTATGATGTAGAATGACACCTGTTATATGATCTCGTTTGTATTATATTGACACAATTTTCTTTTGTTGTATTATGTATATGTTGTTATATTATACTATATACCTTTCATTATTATGGGTATATTCTCCCCATGACACCTCTTGACCCTCTCCACTAGTTGGATGCCTCTTTCATATCAGGAGGGACACATGAGGCTATGTGTCACTTTGACTCAGACCCAGTGATTCAGATCAGGGTGTTAAAATATTCAAATTTTTCAAGGTTAAATCATATCTATAATAATAAATAAACATATTATTACCATTTTATACACTAAATATTCTATTAAAACCATCATATAAGGTTGTGAAAAAAATGATATAAGTTGTTCCTAGATGTGGCAGTCTGCATGCATGCATGGGTGACATTTTAATGTTTTTATAGTTGAAAAGGATATAAATTAGATGGTTTTTTAACTTTATAAAATCATTATCAAAATATAAAAATCATATTTGTTAATTAAATCTATCTATATGATCAACCATGTGACATGATAATGAAAAATAAAATGTACTGTTTATGGAGGTGACAGTCCGCACGTACACATGGGTAATATTTCCATTTTACAACATATGGTAGGGTAAGAAGGTAGATAACATATTATTATTATAGAATCAAAATTATTTTATAAATATTATATATATATTTTAATTCTATATTTATATTGATCCATGATATGTAGTGATAGAAAATAAAATACATTTCTTTATAGAGATTGTAATTCATATGTACCAACAGGTGAAGTTTTCATTTCAAATTAGATTGAAAAGAGTTAGAAAATAGTATTTCCATCAATATGATAAAATTTTATTATAGTATATATGCTAATTCCATTATATTATAGTGGATAGAATTAATTTTAATTATGTAGTAGGAAAACTAATCTTGAAAGAAATCATTTAAGACTTATACATACTCCTTGGAATCCCATTGAATTACAACATAATCATTCTAGTATGATATTAATTAAGAAAAATGTAAAAACAAGGCCTAATTAATAGTAAAAACATCATACATTAACATGGTCATTAAATCATAGCCCACTAGGTGCCACCTGTTTCCATACAAACATGTGGTCCCCTACCTAGGGCCCACCCACATACTCAAATAAATCATCAAAATAATGAATGTACCAGCGGGCCAAAAAATTCTCCTTTTTGTGTTATTTTTTCTCAGTGTCACACACTCAGAGGGAATTACAAGGAGGTCACCCATATGAATCACTTATCTAGGCCATATATTCTTAACTATGGAATTCTAACTAGGTAGGCTCCCAAAAATAAAGGTTCACCTTGTTGACATGGATAGTAAAATTTAGTTTTTAAACCCTTAAACATTCTAAGGCGATACATTAAACTCATACCCATTTAGTGAAAAATTTCATTAATATGGACCCTATATCTCAACCTAGGTAGTTTGATCACACTTTCATCTCATTTCCTCCTCTCATACCAATGTAACAAGTGGGCCCTACAGACATCACATACACCCCACCTTAACATGTAAGTTGGGTCTAAAGAATATTTTTGTAAGAAGGTAGATAACTTATTATCTTTATAGAGACATAATTATGTAGTAAATATCATATATATTAATTTATTATACATTTATAATTATCCATGAGAGTCGGTGATGGAAAATTAAATACATCCGTTCATGGATATTGTAACCCATACATATGCATGAGCGATGTCTTCAATTAAAATTCGATGTAAAGGAGGTAGAGAATATTTTTTACAACAAAATAGAAACATTTAAGTATATTATATATTAAAATTATATTATATTCGAGTTATTGCAATAAATTTTATGGAGGTAGAATAAATAATAAACTAAAATTGAGTTATGACTTATTCCTCATCCTCAGACTCCCATTGGCTTACACCTTAATCCTTTTAGGATTGGTTTTTTAGTAAGACAAGTGTAGCAACTAGTATAAACTAATTATAAAAACACCACACCTTAACATGGTCCTTGGGTCCTGCCCTACCATTCCCCACCAGTTTCCCTATAAACACATGTTACCTTACATGGGGCCCACCAACATACTAGAACTGATCATCAGACTAATTAATGCCCCAAAAAGACAAAACATGTTGTTTATAGTGTGTTCAATACTCACTCTCACACAACTAGGGAATATTCCTATGATGTAACCCATCATAATAACTACTCTAGGATAAATATTCTTAACAACAGAGTTTTAATTTGGTAGGCTTCTGAAAATAAATGTGCACCTTGTTGACATGGGTAGTATCTTTTAGTCATTGAACCCTTTAACACTCAAGGGTGTTAAATTCACCTAGACACAATTTATATAAAAAAATAATCTTTTTGGAACATATATATCAACTCAGGTAGTTCCACTACACTAACATCTATGTTCCTCCTCTTATAACAATCTATCAATTGGGAACATCTGATAGCACAAACACATCACCTTAACATGGCCATTGGGTCTAATAGATTGGAGGGTAAGAATGTGGATAACAAATTTTATTTCTAGAATCATAATTTTGTGACAAATAACATATATATACAAAATTATGTCTTTATATCTATGTATGATAGGTGGTGATGAAAAATAAAATACATCAATTCATAGAGTTTGTAATTCCTATATACACATAGGTGATGTTTTCATTTCAAATTAGATGGAAAGGAGTAAAAAAATAGTTGTTAAATAAACATAATATCATTTATTTATATTATATATTCGAATTCAATTATATTATAATGGTTTTAATAGATTTTAAGGAGGTAGATTAAAAAATCATGAATGAATTCAGTTAGTACATATATATCCTTCTTGGACTCCCATTCGATTACCACTTAATATTTTTAGGATTAGTCTTTTAGTAAGAGAAGTGTAACTATCAGGCATTGATGATAGTACAAAAACCCATCCTAAACATGATAATTAGACCCTTCTCTTCCAATGATGACTAGTTTCCCAATAAACATGTTGTCCCTTTACTAAGGCCCTCCCATGTACTTAACCAGATTATCAGACTAATGAATTTCACCACATGAAAGTACATATTCATTACTGTTTTATTTTTCCTTACTCCCAAACACCCAAGGAAACTTTCATGAAGGTCTCCCATCCTAATCACTACATCATTATATGCATGCTTAACTATGGAATTCTAATCAGGTAGGATACAAAAATAAATTTTCACCTTGTTGACTATGTAGTGACATTTGTTCATTATACCATTTAACATTATAGAGTGTTAAAATCACCACAAACCCCATTTAAAGAACAAAGTACTCATTGTGAACCCTATATCTCAAACTAGGTAGTGCCACTATTCTTTTGGCTGGCTTCCTCCTCTCATACCAATGTAAAAATTAGGCCCTACAGAAAGAAATGACACCCCACTTTAACATTTTTATTAGGTCCTGGACCTCAGGACACCACCAATTACCCTGAAGAAAAATCATCCTTTACTCAGGGCCCACCAACATGTCTAAATGGATCAAAAGAATAATAAATATCCCAATATGAACCGAATTCATTTTACGATTGGTCTTTTAGTAAGATAAGTGTTACAATTGGTCCTCATTGATAGCACATACCATCCACATTAACAGGCTTGTTAGGTCCAAACCTTCCAGGCACCACTAGTTTCCTTAAAAACATGTGGATCCATAATTGGGGCCCACCCATGTACCTAAAAAGAGAATTAGACCAATTAATATCCCCACAATCCAATACATGTTTTTTTAATGTTTTCTTTTTCCTCACTCTCACACACCCAAGGAAAATACAGAGAAGGTCACCCATCCTAATCACTAGTACATGAAAACCAAGATTAAATATCAAGTTATAATCTGGTAGGAACCCAAAAATAAAGGTTAACCATGTTAACATATTTATTATCATTTTTTATTTGAACCCATTAACATTCTAGGGTGTTACATTCACCTCACCCCCAATAGAGAGAAACATCCATGTGTTGGAAATTATTTCTCAAACCATGTAGTTAAAATGCTCTTTTATCAATGTTTATCCTTTATTAACAATGTTACAATAGACCCACCTTAACATGGCCATAGGGTCCCATCCCTCTAGGTACCACTAGTTACTCTGAAGATATGTGGAACCCTACCCAAGGTTCACCAACATGACCAAAATGGATAACTAGAATAAGGAATGTAACCATATGACAATTCATGTTCTTTTCAGTGTTCTTTGTCCTCACTTCAACACATCCATGGGAACTTCTTAGATGTTTACCCATCATGATCACTAATTTAGGCTAATCACACTTATCTATGGAGTTCAATTCATGTAGTCTCCCAAAAAAATGGTTCACCTTGTTGACATGGGAAGTAAAATTTATTTTCTTAACCCTGTAACATTCTTGGGTGTTACAAGAATGACCTCTAGGATGTGTGTAGGAGATATGGAGAGTGATATATATATATATATATATATATATATATATATTTGTCGATATAGGTTTCTCAATGTGTGTGGATAAGTGATGAGATGAGGTTCTATTTTATACGTGAGAGGAGTGGAATCCTTGTAAATACTAATAACTTTTAAATATAATAAATTTAGTTTTCATGTAATGTAGATCCAATATAGTCCAACATCAAATATGAGATAATTTAAGATTTAAATACACTCAACCAAATAAATTTATACAAATTTTTGTCATATTTTAAGCCTTATATCATAGTTAAGAATCATCATTAATCCTTTTAACCTTCACCATGATAAAAACATTTACCATGATAACAATTCATTATGACTAAAAATAGAATTGAAATCATTACCAAATTTGAAAATTATAATTAAAAATATTGAATCCAATTTATAATATTAATTTATTTATAAGTAGTACAAATCAATTTTAATATAATTATGTGCAAATTTTTTTTAAAAAAAATCAGTATTTAAGTACATATATGATTTCATACCTAAATAATGTATAATGTTGGTTCCTAGAGAATTAATTAGATTATTTTTAATGAAATTTGATTATTTAAAATTATAAATAATCCAATTCTTAAGTTTAACTTTTTAATATTTGATTAAAATAGAAGGAATAAATTTTTTTTTATTTGAATAAAACATTACTTAAATTTCCAAAATGTCAAACATAGATTTATATGTTCAAAATTATAGTTTAAAATGTATTATATTACTTATTAAATATAAAATTTTCTTTGATTATTTTTATATAATATTTAATCATTCTTATATTATTATAACTTCATAATATTATTGTTTTTGTAAGACGTATATTTTTATATATTTACCCAAAAATCCATCTTTTTAGAAAAATCCCAAAAATTCATCTTAATATAATTATAAAATGATGAATTAAAAAAATTATTTCATCAAATTAAAATTAAAAAATTCAAAATATTATCTTCTAAAGGAAAATAAAAACTATTATAAAAATCTACTTTCATATATAAATTACCCTTTTATACTTAATGTGTTCGTACATTTACTTTATATCATTTACCAATGGGTGTTAATTTATTTGTATGATTTTCAATAATTATAATGTATTAACCTTTATATTTCCTTTTAATAACATATTTTTCATTTTAGGCTGGTGTTTCATGTGTCACACGTTATTTAGTAAGATATTTTTTTAAAGTAAAACATACTAAAATATTAGGGTGTTATACTTGGTTCTTTTCACCCAGTAGATCACTTCACATGAATATACACTTATTATTTTTTTCTAGTAATATGAATATATATTGTATGAAAAAATGGCCCCATATTCCTAAAATTAGAAGGAATATCATTGGTCATGGCTCATGTCCATAAAAGATATAACATTGGTTCTTATGAAAAAACCTTAAAAGGAATGACATGCATTGTTAAATAGAAATAAACTATGTGGGTCTTAATACTCTTAATAAGAGTATATATGGATAACTTTTTATTATCCCAATTCCAACTCCACAATACCTAAAACCTCTCTAAATACTGATAAACTCTGGAGTGCATAGTTTTATAGTTTTAAACCAGGACATAAAGAGTCAATAGAATAAGGATGAAGAACCGCTCATACACAAAATGTTTTGAAAAATGGATGGTTTTAACTAATAGATTTCATGACAAGGTTAATCATCATTTTTCATACGAATGATTTCATAAATATGTCTTACATATATAATAGATTCACATGGTAGAAAACAAGATCTCTAGTGAGATGAGTTGACCTCTTATCCTCTTAGTTTTAATTTATAACTACCAAAACATTGATAACTATCTTTGATGACCAACAACATTTAGAAATTGGTTTCATAGAAATTCGAATGTTGTATCCTTAAAATAAAAAAGATAACTCACAACATCGTGGGATATTGTGATAATGATTATGTTTGAGGATTGTGATAATGAATTATGGTGAGGTAATATTGTTAAGGTTATTAAATTGATATTGTTTAGAATTTAGTGTAAAGGTCAAGGGGTGAGATGGTTTTTTTGGATATGGGGTATTTTATGAATAAGGATTATATAATAAATGAATTTCACAATATTATAGTATGAATGAATAAAGTGGTTCAACATCAAAAGTATAGGGTGCATGTCAAGGTCTAGTTGATGTAAATAAACTTTTTCGTGATTATAAAAAAGTTATAAGTTGTAATTTTATAGGTAGGGGGGAATAATTTAACAATTAAATATTAATTTTGGAAAATAATTTCTTATTTGTGAAAGAAGATATGTTTTTAAAAACAATGTTTGTAAACATGGATTTATTTTGTTAGTTCATAATGCACATTTATAGTGATGTGATATTAATGTGACATGTGATATAATAAATGGCAATGTATTTATATGGATTTTAGGATGTATTAAGTTTTTTAGTATGATTAGTAATAGAAGTATTTAGATTTATCTAGGATACTAAGTTATGAATATTTTTTAGAAAAAAATATAAGTTTGGAGATATTGTGATGACCGGTATTTTTTGGAGAATGTGGCTTAAATTGTTACAATATATTTTGATTGTTTTATCTCATTTAAGGAGGATATATACATGTAATAATACAATTTAATATATATTAATTGAAATTTATAAAGGGATGGTGCTACTCTATAATAGTAGATACGACTAAGAAACTAGGATAGTATCACTAGGTACACATTATTCTAATGAGGGGACCAATTTTAGGTTTTTGACCCTAGGTAGATAGTAGTAGTGTACCATAGATCTGATAATCCTCATTTATATTTATATAAATGCAAGTAAAATGACCACCTCATGATATTATATTTTAAAACCCACTCAGGGTTTCCTCTAAGGGCGGTGCAGATTGACCTTTTCCACCCCTTCTCTTCCTTACCTTACTCTACTTATCCATATGATATCTCATTCATCTAGTACCAAAATTATATTTTATCTATGTTATATAAACCCAATAAATGATCTAGAGTAAATCCCTCAATTAATTTAAATTTAAAATTTATTTATTTTTCTTATTACTAAAGAAGGGTTTGTTCTGAATATGTAATGTTTCTTTAAAATCAAAGAGATATGGTAGGATATTTGTGTGATATTCGGATGGGAATCCTCCAGGTTTCATTATATTTGGGTATACCTATCTCTAGTATGTTTTTATTTGTTTATATATGACTTTGTGCACAATTAGAATGGTAATTAGGCATATGTTATCAATTGGGGAAGATAATTTTTTCATATTGAAAAATAATTTTTAATATGTAATTCTTATGGGAGATATCGACATTTTTTGTGATGTATAATTTATTTAATTAATTCATTAATATTTAATAATCGCTAGTCCTTAAGTAAGAAAAAAAGAAATAAAAAACATGATAATTATTTTTTTGAGAAATGGGAATGGGATTTATATTTAAATAAATGGAATTATGATCTTGACAGATATGATAATATTATATTCCATGTATATGAATCATGAATAATTATTATGAAATTTGTTTGGAATGATAATGATTTCTGTGAAATTGAATTGTTCCCTTTTATTAAAAAAATATTGAATAAATACCTCTAAGAAAATAATAATTAATAATGTTTTTAATATTAATTATAATATATAAAATTTTGATTTTAAGTGATTTTATTAGTTTCTATGATAATATGAATGGAAAGTTATTTATATTCTAGTGATTTTTTTTCTGATGAAGGATAAGAGAATCTAAAGTAGTAAATAAATTGGGTAGAATTAGAAAAATATTTACAAACCAACATTGTGACATGTAATATTTTTAATGTGATCTGTAATACATTCAGGATTTTATGTAATGAATTCATCTTGGTATATAAAAAATACACCCTATAATATTAATTATTTTTCTTCACTTCATGAATGTAATGACATAAACTTCTATGTGATATATAAGATGGATTTTGGAACTCATTGATATATTTGAAATTTATTAATGATAAATATGATTTATATGATCATATATAATTTTAAATTGGAAATACTTATGATTTTGTGAAACTTAAATAAGGTTTTTTCTTTTGTGAAATAGTGCTATGATTGATAAGGGGATGTCACATAACGTTTTTTATGTAGAAAAATTCAAATAATATATATATGGAGGAATAATATGATTTATAAGATTATATTATTTATAAACCATGAGAATGTATTATAATATGAGAATAAATACTAATGATGAACTAAGAAAATAGAGATCATATATAGTATAATGTTAGATCGTAAAATATGAAGTGACCATGTTTAGATTATTGGTGAAATTTACCTCATCAAATCAGGAAACTTAATTATAAACTCTCCATGTGGAAGCTGATCCTGATAAGATATGAGGAGAATATCAGGATGCAAAAAATTATTCTCCACAAAATAATTTTTAATGATGGAATTCATTGATCACTACCCAATTGGAAAATTTACTATGAAGATTGCACCATGAACAATGAAATTAGAGAAAGATTATTGGAGTTCATGAATAGAGGAGAAACCCTAAATGCATGTTATTTTCAATTTCTAATAATTTGGGTATCTATAATAATATTCTTGTTTAATTTATTTGTTTTCATTGTGTAGAGTATGTTCTTCTCACTCCATGAAATCTAAAACTCAATTAATGGATAGTGTTAATCCAATGGTTTTAGGAAACATATTTTTTGACTTTATTTTTTGACTATATTTTATATTTTATTATTATAATCATGACGGAAAATTATAGTGAATTTAGTGTTTGGTTTGGTTTTGTAAACATTTTAATTTTAACGTGGGGATCTCTATATTAGTTTGGACAGATGGGTGTGAGAGACAAGTGTGCATATACTTTATTATGGGATGCCTCTTTCCACTAGATTAAGAGGATAAAATGGATGGTGTATGTGTTATACTAATACATTGGTTCCTTACATTACATAAATAGTAATAGGTTGTGAGGAGAATGATATTGATCATTTCTATAAAGTGACAGTTTTTCTAGGGAAAAGAATTAAGATTAATTGTAAAGAATCACATGACTAACAAATCACCCAAAGATTGATTACCATTATTTCCAAAATTATATTCATCATTTAACCTTTCATATCAAATCACAGAAACCACCCACTATATTTATACTTCCCATTAATTTAATATAAAATATGGAAAGAAGAAAACAATAATTTAGAAAAAAATTATTTTCATTTAGTCGTGATTTTAGTTTTCACTGTACTACATTATTGGAGGATATTAAAATTGTTTTTGATATCTCTTTTATAGGTTCTTGAAAAACATTACAATCATTTATCCAAAAACTATACTCAACTCAATGAAATTAATCATCATGAAAACATCCAATAATAGAAAATATATTAAAAAATATGGAGATAAATGTTCTTCTTCATACCCCTTTAGATAAACACTAGTAGTCACTACTATATGATTTTATTTAGAGATCACAAGGGGAGATAATAACATAATTAAAATAATTAATGAAAATAAATTAAAGTATACAAAAATCCAAAGATCCAAAAAACCAAAATTTCATAATACCATTCCTTGAGGGTTACATTATTTTTATCATTAATAATCTTCCTCAGGTGTTAGTATCATTCTATGTGGTGAAAAAATCATGTTTAATCCTCTATATAATTAGTGAACTTTTAATTCCTTCATTGAAAAGTATTTTCTTGGGCATGATATTCAATTCTATTATCTCTTCCCCATTTATTTCCAAGATCATATTCTATGCGATGAGTTTGTTATTAAGTTTCTTGATTAGTGAGGAATATAACACTAGGAATATATATATGGTCCCCTCAGCTTGTAAAAGAATAATATATAAAGAAAATGATATCCATAACTGTTGTTCTTCATAAGAATTTATTCTCACCTGAAATTCCATTTTCTTAGTTTATAAATGGATAAAATCTGACATATCCTAAGATTACTCTATATAAAATCAAATTTATCCATGTGTAAAAATTTATTTGATATATCCTCCTTGATCATTGATCAAATTTATGGATGGAAAAAACTTATGTGAGATCCATAAAATCCTACATATTTTCAATTTAATGTTATGTATAAGTATATAAATTGCACGTATCATTTAATAATTGTTACATATCTCAAGGAGTTCCATAGTGCATCTTACATATCAAAGGGAAGCTTCTCTCATTACCTCATCACTAAAAAAGAAAATTATTTTTGTATTACAGAATATTTCTAATATACCAAGAGGAATTGTATATGCATGATATGGAAAATCATACACATCATATTGAAAATATTACATATCATTGTGTGACAGTCCTATTACGTTTCGAATTCTAAAGAATTTCTATACTACTTTAGATTCCATTTTCCTTCAACTTCAAAATAAATAAAAGGATTATAAATAGTTTCCATTAAATTTTTTCCACAAATTAATAAAATTAAAAAAATTAATAATTTTTTCCATTTAATGAAATATTCACAAAATCCAATGAAATTATCCTTTAATTATAAAAATCTCCAAAACTAAATTAGTAAATAAATACGTGTCTGTAAAATGAATTAATCATCATAAAAATATAATGAAAAAAATTCCTTCTATCACTTACCCCATAATTAAACCTTTTATGTATGGATAAGTGAATATAAAATATGTTACCTAAGTAAAATTCAAAACCCAAGTCAATATGAATTTCTTTTTCAACATCCATGTCATTCAAGCTCATCTAGCCTCCTTTATGTCCATTATTTTTATTTATCCATTATATAAATTCAATTAATTTCTATTGTTTCTAACCTACAAGGATAATTTTAAACTACCTTAATAGAAATATTTCTCTAATTATAGAATTTATGAAGTTCAATAAAATTTTTATTCATTCCAAATTAATAGAGAAATCACCACAAACTCACTGTGTTCTTAAATATCTACCCAACTAATAAATCTATTTTTTCTTAAGATATTTATAAGTTTGGTCTATGGATAAGGGTTAGTGGATGATTATATTAAGAATTATAAAGAATTATTAAAAGTTTTTTCTATAATTAAATTAAAATTTTTGATTAATAGTTTACATGTAGGAATAATATCCTCACTTGTTCTGTTCGATAATGACTCACCCCATAATTCCTTTAGATTTTATGGTAATGGTAAAAAATAATTAATTTTATAAACAATAGATTTTTCTTATTTGTTCTTACTTTAGTAGTCATTTATATTTTTTTGATATAAATTATATTTATATTTTCTATCTTAATTATGGAGGGAAATATTTAAACTCTAAACAGTTATGTGAAATTATTTTCTTAATTATGAAGGGTATTTTTTCATCTATCTCTCATAGAATTGATGTTTCTCCCTAGATATGCTAATAAAATATCTTCTCATCAACACTTGAGTTATAATATGACCATGCATTTACATACATTGTTGGGTGGTTATGGACTTTAGGATTATAATATGACAACCTAAAATGTTTGTTTATGGATAGTAGGGGAAACTTCAAGGCTCAAATTTTAATGATAGTTTAAAAGCATTTTCATTATAAAAATGTATTTTAAAAATAATAATTCCTCAATAATTATTATTTTATTCTCCTATATTTTTAAATATTTCAACTATAATTCATAGAAAATTATTTTTATTCAAACATAGATCATTTCACTCACAAAGTTAGGCATTGTAATGAATATGTAAAAAATAGATTAGAGGCCTCCCTAGAAAGTTATTTTAAAAGTGGGAAGTATATCATGGAATGGAATTAAAAAATGAGTCATCTTTTTTTATGTATTTACCAAAATTTTGATCCTCGAAGTAAGGTTATTCAATATTATTTATGTTGAAGTACATTGAGTTAAATAAGGTCCTCATACTTGGCATAATTTCAAAATTAACAAAGACATTCAATTAGTTCTTGATAGGTTTCAAACACACATGAAAATAAAACACAAAGAAAAAATTGAAATTTACAAAAACTAAAAGTTTTTACCGTCCCCAAACATGTATTATAAAAAATAATTATTTCATTTCAATTATGATTTTCATTTCAATTAGTTTATGATTAACACTTTATAAGAGGAATCTTGAAGAGAAACAACCAAGGTTATTTAGATGACCAGGTCTTTAAATTGATTATCAATTTTCTCAATGATACTAACCAAAATGAAATTATATAGAAAAAAATCAATATATAATAAATTTATAAAAAAATAGATATGAAAAAGAAAAAGAAAAAGGAAGAGTAAAGTGACTTGTGTCATCCCCCAAAAGGTGTTTTGTTTTTACTGCCAATATCCATAAAGTTGAAACTAGTCATCCCCAATCCAAAGGGGGTTAATATTTTTTGGTAGAGACCACCACATATTGTTCCCTACATATATATTCATTGAATTACATTAATAGATTTGGTTTATTGGTGTCTTATAAGGTATATCCAACCATTTTTTAGTGAGAAAATATTTGAAAATTGAGGTTTCCATGAGGGTATCGAGAAGCTCTCCATTTTTATGGAAAAATATGTCTATTAGTAGATTAATTAATAATTTTGGACATTGATTGTATTTTGGTATCATTATTACATATGTATCTTTATTCATATTTTGAATAATAGCATCATCCCCACATTCTTAATAAACCACAACTCCAACACCTTCATTTATTAATCAATCTCAGGTACTTATTCTATGGATGTTTAATACACATCTTGTTTTTATAATAATTATAATTATTCTATATCGATAAAATGTTGGATAAATGTATATAATGAATAATTCATAAAATCAGGATGAAATGAATTTAATTTTTGATCTACTACCTCATTTATATGAAACTAAAACACTTTCTTATCATGAATTATCCGTATTAAATCTATCATATTAATTACAGATACTGGGTCATTCATTATTTCTTATAATCATAACCAATACATTTTGGTTCCACCTTTATCATCCAAAAGATAATTTAACTACACAATTTCATTTTAGTTGAATAGAGTGGGATCATGTTACAACAATCCCTATAGATATTATAATCAATATTCTTCTAAATATGCATCCAACTTATGTAGTACTCTAGTAAGGATATCAGATACTTCATAATGATCATCTTATTATTTCAGAAATTTAATTATATCTATAAATATATGGTATTGAAGTTGTTTCTTAATCTTATAAATTATTTTAGAAATTTATATTTAATATTTATAGCTCACACTACCCTTTTTTTACTTTCTTGTGTAAATATATAAAAACTATGTGACAATTCATTGATTTATTTTTTCTATTGTTTTCTGTAATTATTTCTCAACTTACTCTTTGATTTATTTGATGAGATTATTAAAAAAATTATTTCATACTCTGTGAATTCCAGGATCCACTTATATACCTAGAAATCAAGGGCCCAATTTCTTTTATGACATTAGGTGGGTCAAAATAGATTTAATTGTTTTATTATTTTTATAAAACCAATGAACTATTTTATAAGTGTATAAAACAATGAGAAAACACATAAACCTCCCTATAAAAATATTAAATTTTTATCACACATTTCATAGAGTGCTCAAAAATAAATTTAATACCCTCCTAGAATGAAGTATAGTATAAATGAGGGGCATCTTTTAATAGAGCATGTTTTCTACTCAGTAGACCATTTCTAATTTAATATTTTATATTTTTTTATATTAAGATAATGGGAATCGTAAAACCATTGGTTTATTATGTGTGTGTTAGGAATTGTGGAATGGTGAATGCAGTATAAGGAATAATGGTAATCAATCCTTAGTATATTCCACTTATTAGTGATTCTTTATTAATTTTCAAAAGGATTTTCTTATGTTTAACTACTACTAAATAGTGACAATAAATATCATTCACCTCACCATCAGTTACTATTTATCTAATTTATGGTATTGATGTATTACTATTACATATATATTGAGGCTTGTATCATTCGTATCAAAAAGTAGGAGTCATCCATCAATCAAGTAGATAAACTCTAGGGTCTCTCACACATCTTAATGGATAAATGAAGTAATCCCCACTAAACATGTATAAAATTAATCTATCCAAACCCTAAAATAAACTCACAACCATTCCACATTATTGAATAAATCAAGAACATAACACATATTTAGAAACTTAGAAAGACTATATTTAGTTCTTTATCCCATTGATTAACACCATTAATCACTACTCCATGAATGAAGTTTGAGAACACAAGGGGACATAATAAATGACTCCACACAATAAGAGTGAATAAATGAAATAAAAAAGTAGTCTAGATATCCAGAGTAGCAAAATATTATAATACCATTACTTGAGGGTTCTTCCTCTCTTTATAATCTCTAATAATCTCCCATGAGTTCTGGTATCATTCCACATGGTTTGATCTTCTTGTTGAATCATTCAATTGGATAGTCATATTTTAATTCCATTATCATGATGTCTCTTATTGAGTGTGAGTTTCAACACTATGATCTTCTCCACCTATCCACTTGGTGTAATAATCAAAATAGATGATTTTTTATTATGTTTCTCGATTTAGTGAAGAAAATAATACCAATAATTCTCAAATGGTATCCTTATCTTGTATGAGCTCCATGTATAATGAAAATGGTCTCTATTATAGTTCTTAATTAGTTTTAATTATCACATGATATGTTATTATATCATATAAAAAATGATAAGATATTTTATATCATGATATTACTCTATATACAACTGATCCAAAGTTCTCTAAGTATGAAACCTTTCATAACATTACCTTCTCAATCATAGCTTTAAAAAATGGAATAATTTACATAAGTTCCAAAAAATACTAGTATAAAGACCCCAACTCCATTAGCCTAGAGTCGGTGTTTTCTTTATTACATTGAAAATAGATATAAAAATCCTATATTGGAAGATTTAATAGTTTAGTAGTCTTGTTATACTAGATACATTCTTGAATCTCATAAACATTTGAAAATATAAAAAAATTATTTTCATAAAGAACATTATTTTTCTCTTTAGAATATCCTTGAATATCGATCATAGTTTAATTATTTGCATCCAGTGGAAAGGAAAAAATAAAGGGTGATATTATATGCTCGTTAAGGGTTTTGTATAATGGATGTTATCATATAATAAATAAGAGATAATAAATATGACACAATAAATAGATGAAAACGAATTCCATTTAATCAATAAATTGGGAATGAATAATAATATAGAAAGATTAAATGATGATCAAATAATTCTATATAACTAATCACAAAACTTAAAACATATACATGGATAAATATTTAAATAATTTCAAGGACATTAATAAATAATATCATAATGATGGAAATCATAGTCCTGGATTTTATAAAATTATTTTCAAGGCCTCATACTAATACATCCTAAATAAATGGGTAAATATGTGAAAAAATACCCAAACTAGTTCATATCATTAAATCAACCAATGCATAAATGGGATAGAGAAGTCCCCACAAGTCACATAATAATTCTAATTTATTCATCGCACGAAAGGTTACAATAAAAATTCAATACATAATCTATATAAACATTTATGTTTAAAAACTAAAATACAAAATATTAATTTTTTCCCAGTAAAACGTAGCTTAAACTATATATAAAATGAATAATAATGGTTTCATGACAACATATCCCGAGGGAAGTATAGTAAAAATAAAGGGTTGTTGTTTTTGATGAATATAAATAGCATAAAAATATCATTAAAAACATTCTAGAATAAAATAATATTTTTAATTTAAAAATTAAATATTTCCAAAATATCAGGATTTTTTTCTTTGGATATAAATTTTTAAACTTTTAAAATAATGTTCAAATCAATGAGTTTTAATAATGGTGGATTTTTTTTTCATGTTTCCTAAGTCAAAAGAAAACATTCCTCTCACACTTTTATAAAAAGTCAAAAACTTCCTCTTTCATAAAATGATAGGATGATTCATTTCAAACCATTTTGTAAAGTTAAAAAATGTATAAAATTTATTTAATATATCATTGGAGAATAGTAAAAATATTCTTCAAGTCATTTTAGGTAAAATATAGATATTGAAGAAAAATATTCTTGACAGAGTAGAAAAGTCAATTTTCCTTAGAAAATGATTTTGGTATCTTGATTACCTAAAGATAGGAAAATGAAAGAAAAAAATTATAATTTACTAGAATTAACAATATGATATTAAAATAAAATTTGTTTAAAATATAAATATCAAATAATTTCCACATTTGATACTTAAATGTAAACAACCCTGAATAATGTTGAGATTGTGAAATAAACTGTTACCTCTTTGGTAACTTTTGAATCATAACCCACAAAAAATAAATGAAACCAAATTAAACATTAAATATAATTAATATAAATGGAGTCATTATATATCATATAAAATTGGAAGTATATACACCACATGAAGGAAATAAGTGTTTAATATTGTATATGTATTAGGGAAATAAAATTTAGATGATAAAACCATTATAATGATCATATTATTTATGTGATAATAAATAAATGACGTAATTATATATAATAAATGTAAATATTTTTTTAAATGAAACATAAATAAAAAATTCCATTTCAAATCTAATCTTTATAATATATAATTAATTAAGTAGTGATATAACCCAGTAAAATAAAATTGAGTAATGAAACACTTTCTACTTAGTAACTTCCTTGTCAAATCCCCCATGAAAAAATAATTTTAATTTAAACATAAAATAACATTTATTATAAATGATTCATGATATAACATTTAAAAGGGAAAAAATATATATTATATAAAATAAATTTTGTGCATAACATTAAAAAATTCCTCAATGAAGTGCCATTGAGACAAATTTGTTTACCTTAGTTCCAAGTTGTCTTATATGTTATTTAAATTTTTAATTAATAAACATTTATTTATTATTTACTTAAGAACATTTTTCATGTTTATCATTTCTTTTATTTCACTTATTACCAAGTTATATACAATTACATAACCAACTAAGTTCACATTTGATATTTTTATGAGATCTGACTCATATGTCCAAAATGACTTTGGAAGGTTGAATATGGTCAAAGTGGTCATTATTAATTAATATATAGACTAATAATCATGAAATTATAACCATGAAATAATAATAGTTTTTATACTTTAATTATACTTGGAAAACAAACCATGATATGTTGTTATGAAAAATTAATGACGTTATAATCATAGAGATGGTAGGTCGTACGTATGAATGAGTAACGTCTCCATTTTTCAATGATCATAATGGAAAGAAGGTAAGTTTTAATTTAACATTAAATAATTATTTTTTATCATAAATTTAATTTTATTTCTTTAAATAAAGTTATATAAACAATCCATGTGATGAGGTAATAAATCACAAATCACATTGTTTTATGGAGGTGGTAATCCACATGTACACACGATTGAGGTTATCATCTTTCAATGAACAGAAATGTATGAAAATGTATGATATATTAATTTTTTATAATGATAAATATTTCATTAATATAATATACATATACATTAAATTAATCATTATAAACATCTATGAGAGGTGATATAGAAATATATTACATATGTTTATGTGGCGGTAATCCTCCATACACACGAATGACAGTTTTATTGAATTAGATTATATCAAATATACACAAGAGGGGGGTGAATTGTGTATTGTAAAAAATCTTTGCGAGATTGTGTTCTGCCTTTGATCTTTAATCATATGAATAGATGCAGTGAAAATTTAAATAGTAGAGACACAAGATATATAGTGGTTCAGGGAACATAAGGCCCCTAGTCCACTCCACCAACGCTCTACTCCACGAGCTCAGTGATTTTCATTATCTTGTCCTCGTTTAAACAGACCTTAAAACAACTGAGTATAGGCAGTTGACACCTTTAAAATCTAAGGAAAACCAAAGGCTTCTGGTTCACTCACAGAACCAACACAACTTTGTACGAGAAGCCGGTCACTCAAGAATAGAAAAGAAAGATTTCTGTATTCTGAAAATACTTTTCAGATGTCCTTCACAATTGCAACAGTATGCAATTAACAGTAGATGAATTGTCGCCTTTAGAAATAATGATCTTTAAAAAAGAGTCACTCTGAGTCGAACCCATTACAGTAAATAAAAATAACTCACAACTTTAGTAGTAGCAGATTCACAAATGATCTTCGATGTAGAACTCATGAATCTTCTATCATGATTTTTTATTCTTCAGAAAACAGAGCTTTGTAATTCTCTTGAATCAGCAGATCTGAATTCTTGATAGTCTCTGTTTTTCTTCACTTTTTTATATTGATCAAAAGATCACATAAAATTATTATATGCTGTTCGAAAAATCTCATATATATAAAAATAAATTACATCTAATTATCCTACAAATTTAGATCCACAAGAGTCGCCTTCCAACTCGCGTTATTCAAACATTCAAATTTATAGAGTAGTCGTAACTTCCATGAAAACTCTGCATAAAAAGATCCTTTTAATTTTATCCTTAAACCATTGATAAAACGGATTTGAATAAGTCAAATTCACATTTTAAAATCATCTTTAAATCCATCTTGAAATCCGCATTAAAAAACATGGTGACCGTTGCAAAGAAAAAAATATCGACTTTAAATTCATTGACACCAAACGTAAGGTTGAGTTGTACTGTATGCATCCTCTGAACGTAAGGCTGATGACATAGTCTTCAACCATAGGGTTGAAAATGTGGGGTTGATCACAAATGTACAGTTCATGTCACTTTTATCAAACGTAAGTTTGATAAGAAACATAGGGTTAGACATCCATACTTTTCTCTTCAACTTTCAAATGTATGATAAAAGATCCATACTTTTACATGATCCATACTTTTCCAAGAACGTATGGTTGTTTTCAAAAGTAAGGTTCATGAACCATACTTTTTAGAAACAAATGTAACGTTTAACAGTTACATATGGTTTTCATCCCATACTTTTCAAATACCCCAAACATAGGGTTCCTTCCTAACGTAGGGATCTTTTTCATACTTTTCCAATAACATATGCTTCCTCTTCCATACGTTTCTGTTTTCTCATAAATTATACACTGAATTTTATCCTTACACTATGTTCCTCCATGTAGGGTATAAACAGTGTTTCTAGAACATGCTAAAAAAGATCTTGAATATGTAGGGTATGAATAGTGTTTCCAGAACACGCTAAAAGCTAATACTTTATAAATAAAACCTCGTTGTTCAAGAACATAAATATTTTTTCTAGAAATAAAAATATTACGAATAATAAATTATGGAAAAATACTTAACAAATAAAATCATTTTAAAATAATTATGGGTATTTTTGAGTAATCAAAATTTTCATAAAGAGATAGAGTATTGTTCTCAATATACTACCCCTTTTAAATAAATCATTATTTATTATTGAAAACAACACTTTCTCAACAATCTCCCCTTTTTTGATGAACACAAAACCCATAATCTAATTAATTAAATTAACTTACACAAAAAATTAAGTAATTACATATAGTTTTGAATTTTTTTTAAATAATTAACTTAATTTCTCCTTTTAAATTATCCATTTGAATTTCTCCCCCAATAGAATGAAACAAACAAAAAATGTTGTGTTTATCCAAATTTCTCCCTATTTTTTGATATAAAAATGAATGATAAAGGATGGAATATAACACATTTAATGTTGCACTAAACTTAAATAAATTCTAAGTAAATTATTTTTAGTAATGAAATCTGGATTACTGGCACATCTAAATAAAGACAGTAAAACAAAATAAACATAAAGAAATAGAATTTTAGTCAAAGTTGATAAATACAGTAATCAAAATGTTTCATTGGAGTTATGAAATAGATACAATTATGATGAAAACAGGAATCAAGGTTTGATCAGGGTATGGAAGAGGTTCTATCTCCTTTGAACTGGAGACTTGATTTCTGTCAACTGTTCCCTGAGTCTTTGAATCATTCCATCACCAAGATGAATGATAAGATCTATAGTCTCTTGTGACATATGAATGTATTCAATGATATTGACTCAGAAAAACTCGTGTAGTTTTTATTCCTTATCCATAAACAAAGACAATTTATCTGTGAATTGAGTCAGCACAAGTCTAAGAGATGGTTCATTTGATGTCAAATGATCAAAGAAAAATTTCTGATTATCTAACAGGACTGATAAAGGATAACAGTTTCATTGAATATCATGCAATCTTTCACTCATATTGTTCATTTTAGCTGTGATAGCCTGAATGTTTCTGAGAAAATCAGGTGAAGTATCTGACCCACTAGCAGTACTAGTTCCAATAGATGCAAATTGTGATTCCAGATATCCTTGGATTTCTAACAGTTCTAAATTCTTTACTATTTCTAATTCTAGCTTTGAAACCTCTATCAACAGCTCTTGCTTAAAATCTTCAACTTCTTGTCATGAAACAATACTTCCCTAAAATATATGAAATTTCAACTGCTATGATTCTAAGGCTCTCCTTAGAGTAACATTTTCAGATTCCAACTGAGACATCTTTCTCTACAACTCTTGAATTTCCTTATTCCCTAAATCAGAGGCACCTTATGCTTGATTCTCATTCTCAGGTTCAGTGTGATGAGGCAATACTAAAGGTAGTGAATCTGCATTAGACTTGTCTTTTTTCCTTTACCTGAGCAGGTTGGCACACAAAATTTTCCTCAGAGTCTTTTCCAGACTCTTCTCCAGAAAAATACTCCTGATGTACTTCAGTTTGTGCTTCAGAAATATGATCATCAAAAACATCACCAAATTGTTCTTCCAATATATTTTCTAAGTTAAAATCTACTTGATTGTACTGAGATCTAGCCACTTCCTCACCAGGCTCTGCCTCCTTTTCTGGTTGAAGTTAAACTGCAACATAAACTTCAATCTGTGGTTCTGTCCTTTCAACTTCAATTATTTCAAGATCTTGTTCTGTAACAGTTACATCCTATTCCTGAGATTGGTCAACAAATTTTTCTCTAAAAATGCTGTAAGAGTGTAAATCTCTTGGGGTCAGTACTGGGGAAACAAATTCCTCATTAACAGGTCTTTTCCTCTAAGTGTGAAGTCTATCCTGACTTCTTTCTTCCTCAGTTTCATCCATGTTAAATCTTATTCTCCTTGCAGCAGTGCTTATTCTTGATTCATCTTGTCCCTCCTTGGACTTAACAGATTGAGGATTAGCACGATCTGTTTCATCCTCAGCTCCTACTGGAAATTTTTTTCCTTTTACAGTGCTCCATAAATAGCCAATCTTTCTTAATGTTCCAGCATTAAACACATTAGTGTGATGACAATGCACTTTGGAATCCACCGGTCTGACCATATCTTTCTTAAATTGCTATTTGGAAATGAATCATCCAAAAGGATAGATGTTCATTCTGGCTTCAATGTGACAACAGTAATTCAAATACCCCACCATGTACAGAGGAATATTAAATTTGATATCACTGAGGAAAAGATACATTATATACATGTCAGGATATATTATCTTTTCCATCTCAAACATCCTCGGTGAAATCCCTGTTTTCACAGACTTTACTAAAATTTTATGATCAGGATCTAGGTCCTTTATGAACATCTTCTTTTAGACATAGTACTAAAAAGAAAAGACATAATTTCCCTTGAATTATGTAAAGAATCTCCTATATTTTTCAAATAAAAATGAAAGACTCCCTCATGAGGGCAGTTCAGAATCTGGTGAATTTCAACTGAAGAGATCGAAAAATCCCTATCCCTTATGTTAGTCAGCATAGTTTCCTCATTTTCTCCCAGACAAAACTATATAGATTTGATGAAATATCGAAGTTCTACCTCATACAAAAATTATATATACTCACTATTGAAAGTCTTTCTGAGATTGTGAAATGACATTGTTTGTTTCAATAGGAGATTCATCTGATATATCCATTCGATATCAATTACCTTTCCCTGTAAGATTTTACTTTATTCTGAATAATGTCTCTTGACATTGCTGGTCTTGGCTTCCTCAGCTCTCTTAGTCTTTTCTATCTTTGCGAGAATCTCTGAAGGATTGAAGGTTAGGCTTTCAGAGGTTCGAATATTAGGGTTGACTAGAAGTGGTGCGGTTTTACAGGTTCGAAAATGATTTGGTATAAATGAATTGGTTTAGAAGTCGAAAGGGTTTCTGAGAGCCTTGATTCCCATGTTTTGAGTAATCATTAGACAGATTTAAAAATAAATAAAATTAATTAGATGGGGGAAAGAAAATTATTCTGTTTGAAAAAAAAATAGCCAAATTATTTTAAACAAAATTAAAATAAAGAAATAACATAGTTAAAATTAAAATTTATTTAAAATTAAATAATACTAGCTCCCCCTTAATAAAGTCAAACCTCTTAGTGGTAAGTGTCTTAGTCAAAATATCAGCCAATTGAATTTTAGTACATACAAATTCCAAAGATATATCTTTTTTTAAGAATATGATCACTTAGAAAATGATGTTTGATATCAATATGCTTAGTTCTAGAATGATTAATTAGATTTTTTGAAATATTTATAGAACTAGTGATATCACATAAAGTTGGAATATTATTAAAATTTAGTCCAATGTCTATAACAGTGTTTTTCATCCATAACACTTGTGCACAAAAACTGCCAGCATAAACATATTCTGCCTCAGCTGTTGATATGGTAACTGAATGTTGTTTCTTACTTGACCATGACACTAATTATTTCATTAAAAAGTACAAGTTCTTGAAGTAATTTTCCTATCTAATCTATAACTCCCAAAGTCTGCATCTGAATATGAAATCAAATTAATATCAGAAGTTTTGGGATGAAGAAGAGATTGAAAAATAGTTCCTTTTAAATATCTAATAATTATTTTAACAACAGTCAAATGGGATTCTTTAGGATTTGATTGAAATATTGCATAAATATATACTGAATATATTATATCTGTCCTACTACCAGTAATATATAATAAACTACCAATCATAACTCTATATAACTTGTTGTCAACTGGATTTCCAGTTTCATCCAAATCATGTTTTATATTAGTACACATAGGAGTGGTATAAGTCTTGCTATTTTGAAGTCCAAATTTCTTTAATAAATCAATAATGTATTTTCTTTGATTCAAAACATTTCCAAAATCTTTTTGATAAATTTGATGTCCTAAAAATAAATTTAGTTCTTCCATCATACTCATTTCAAATTCTTTCTGCATTAACTTTGAAAACTCATGACAAAGGGTTTTATTAGTTGATCCAAGAATTACATCATCAACATAAATCTGAAGTAATAAAATATTATAATGTATAGTTTTCTTAAAAAGGGTTGGATCTTCCATTCAAACAGTAAAATCATTTTTCAAAAGAAAAGAGCTTAATCTTTCATACCAAGCCCTAGGTGCTTGTTTAAGGCCATAAAGAGATTTAGTAAGTTTAAAAACTGAATCTGGTTTTTGAGAATTTTCAAAACCAAGAGGTTTCTCAACATAAACTTCCTCTATTAAATAACCATTTAAAAAGGTGGAATTAACATCCATCTAAAATAATTTAAATTTAATGTGAGATGCATAGGATAAAAGGATTTTAATGGATTCTAATCTAGATACAGGTGCAAAGGTCTCATCATAATCTATACCTTCTTCCTAATTATATCCTTTATCTACAAGTCTAGATTTATTTCTAGTTATTATTCCTTTATCATATTGATAATTTCTAAATACCCATTTGGTTTCTATCACTGGATAGTTCTGTGGTCTTTCAAATAATTCCTGAAATACATTTCTTTTGAACTGGTTTAATTTTTCTTGCATTGCTACCATGCAATTTTCATCATCTAAAGCTTCTTCTATAGACTTGGGTCTTAATTGGGATATAAAGGCAGATAATTCTACAAGATTCCTTATAATTTTTCTAGTTTTTATTCCTATGTCCAAGTAACCTATGATAGACTCTAAGGGGTGATTCTTTAGAGTTCTAGTCTGTCAAGGTAACACACTCATAGGTTCTTCAGTATCATGTTCTTCTGAACTGGACTGAATTTCATTTATATCTTTTTCGAAATCATTTTTCCAGTTTTGAAGTCTCATGTTATCATTAGAGTCAGATTCATCAATTTGATATGTCCTTTTTTCAAAGGGATCAGATTCATCAAATTTCAAATGAACTGATTCTTCAACAATCCTTGACATCTTATTATAGACTCTATAAGCTTTGGAGGTAGTTGGATATCCTAAGAAAATTCCTTCATCAGATTTTGGATCGAACTTACCAAGATTTTCCTTGGTGTTCAGGATTTAAACCTTACATCCAAAAACTTTAAAGTAATTTACTTTGGGTTTTCTATTATTCCAAAGTTCATATGGCATCTTTTTCAAAATTGGTCTAATTAAAACTCTATTAATTATATATCAGGTTGTTCTAATAGCTTCTACCCAAAAATAGGTAGGAATACTATATTCATTTAGCATAGTCCTAGCCATTTCTTGAATAGTCATATATCTTCTTTCAACAATTCCATTTTGTTGAGGTTTTCTTGGTGTAGAGAAGGTGTGTTTAATACCCATATTTGAGTAGAAGGAATTAAATTCGTGATTCTTACATTCTCCACCATGGTCACTTCTAATTGAAATTATTTTAAAACCTTTTTCATTTTGAACAGATTTACAAAAACATTCAAATAAAGTAAAAGCTTCAATTTTAAATTTTAAAAATAAAATCCATGTAAATATCGAATAGTCATCAATTAAAACATATACATATGATTTATCAGCCAAAATTTCTACTCTTGAAGGTCCAAATAAATCCATATGAATATGTTCCATAGGTTTAGAAGTAGCAATTTTGTTAATATTTTTGAAGTATGATTTGTGTTGCTTGCCAAGTTGACATGAATCACAGAATCAGTCACATTCCAATTTGAGACTAGTAAAATCAGAAACTAAATGTTTCTTAGATAATTTATGTAAAACATATACATTAGAATGTCCAAGTCTCATATGAAAGATCCAAGATTAATTTACTTTAGTAGTTAAGAAGTTTACTTATTGTTTACACAAGGAATTTAAATCCAGGGAATACACATTTTCAGTTCTAGGTGCTCTAAATTTAAGAAATTTATTTTTGAAAACAGAACAGCAGTTGTTAGAAAAATCAACAGCATAACTATCATCACATAGTTTATAAATACTTATCAAATTCTATTTCAATCCTTGTACATAGAATACTTTATTGATTGAGACAACTTCTTGATCTCCAACTTTTCTAATACCAATGATTTTCTCTTTGGCATTGTCACCAAATGTGACAAGTCCACCATCTTTTTTAGTGAGTGTATAGAAGTTTGATGAGTTTCCACTCATATGCCTTGAGTAGCCACTGTACATATGCCATATGTCCTTTTTTATTTTGTTACCTGCTCCCTATAAAGGCATTTACACAATTTTCTTTGGTACCCATATTTTGTTGGATCCAATGGTGTTAGCTAGCAAGGATTTGGGAATCCAGACATGATTAGTTTTTCTAATTTCACAAGAGTAAAATAAATCATTTGATATAAAGGCCTTCTTAATACCACTAATTTGGGGTTGTCTTAGGAAACATTTTTTTTGAAATATGTCCCCTTATTCCACAGTAATTACAATCTAGTCTTTTTGCACTTGGAATAAAATAATTTTTGTACAGCTTGGGTTTTTCACATTTACTGCCAATTCCAAATCATTCCCTTTTAATGACATTTTTTCCAAGAATTTCATTTAAATTATTTTCTCCTTTAGTTAAAACAAGGGCTACATTTTTATAAGTTTCCACTTCAGTTTGCAGTGGTGTTATCTTTGATTCATAATCTATATTGATAGTGTTAATTGTGTAAAATTTTTCAGCTAGCTCCTTATATTGTTTCATCATCGTATCAGTTGGCGCCAAAAATGTGGCCCGAAAGGAAGGAACGAAAAAGACAGCAGGCGCGCTGCCTCGCGAAGCACAGCCGCGAAGCACAGCCGCGAAGCCCCGCCACGAAGCGTCCCAACCTTGGCGGCCCCGCGAAGCACCGCAGGCGGTAATCCTCCGCGAACCCGTTTGACGTTCGCGAGCCGCCGCCAAGCACCGGAGGCGGTAATCCTCCGCGAACCGGTTTGACATTCGCGAGCCGCCGCGAAGCACCGGAGGCGGTAATCCTCCGCGAACCGGTTTGATGTTCGCGAGCCGCCGCGAAGCACCAGGGGCGGTAATCCTCCGCGAACCGGTTTGACGTTCGCGAGCCGCCGCGAAGCACCGGAGGTGGTAATCCTCCGCGAACCCATTTGACGTTCGCGAGCCCTGCTTCGCGGCGCCCCTTCCCTATAAATACTCGACTCCCCCTGAGTCCCGAGGACGGAAAATCTGACCTTTCGGCTTCTCCTCTCCCGAATCTCGAAGCACGCTTTGCCCCGGGAATCATGAGCTCCGCGAGGTAGTTTTACTTCGCGAGACGACTCTGATTTGTTTCGTTTTGAGCCCCTCTTCCGAGAGGGATGCCCTTCGCGAAGCTCAAGGGTGTTCGCAAAGGAAGGGGATTCCCAAGGGAACTCGGGCAGCCGCGGAGCACTTGTGCTTCGCGAAACACCCAACCCATACGAGTAATCCCTATGCTAAGGCAGGATCGCTCCACTTCGCAAAGTACATTTCTTGGCAGGACCCTGCTTCGCGGACCATTCCTTCTTCGCGAGGCAGTGCTCCGCGAACACTGTTCCACTTCGCGAAGCACCTCTCACCCCCACCTATGCCCCATGCTAAGGCCAAGGCACGCCACTTCGCAAAGCACACTCCTCTGCTTAGCGATTCCTCTTTCCGTGCGACCCTCCAGGTTTTCACGATGTGATTTCAAAGTCCCATGGACAACACCTCCCGTAGCGTTGCTTCGCCTAATGCTTCTTCGCATAGGCACGCTAACGACTATTGCTTCTTCGCATAGCCACGCTAACGTGGACCCCTCGATGATTCGCCCCACTACCCCCCTTTACCATGGCCTTACCGGCACCTTCCCTTCCCCAAGGACCAGAGGGTACCGGTTATGTAAGCCCTAGGGGTGTGGAGTGAACCCACCTCGTCCAAGCTGCAGGACGTTAAACTGCCAAGCACCACGTCCTCAACACATGACGTTAAACTGTGACCCAATCTCGTCTCCCTCACGAAGGGTCCCCGCAACTCGAACATTTTTTACACCACCCGTCTCCACGTGAATGGAACTCTTCCTCACATGGAATGAGATCCTCCTTGTCGGAGTGGTGTATGTTCACAGGGGAAGGGTCGCCTCAGAGCGTAAGCCCCTAACCTTTGGTACAGATGATTGCACCCGTGTATCTCGGTACTTCCCCACTACCAAGGTCAGTGGAGGACGTGATAGGGAACGAGGCACCTCCCATCGTCGGACCAAGGTCCATCTTTCCCGCGCTTTGTCGCGCCATGGGCCTCCATCATGGAGTAAGTCCCAACACCATGGGCCGCCCAACGCGTAAGCCCCTCTTCGCTTCTCACGGACGCACCCTTCGCGACATGATCGTCAGGTCCACGCAACCTCTTGATTCTCACACCGAGCATGACTCACGTGGGCATAGAGTGAGCACCGACCTTGACAACCCACCTGAACTACGAGGTCTTTGATCCATGTCAAGGCATGGTACGTAGGAAGCCTCCACGAGGTTCAAGCCAACCAATAGTGGACCAAGGTCTACTTTCACATCGGTTCACCGGTGAAACCCCACCTGAACTACGAGGTCTTTGATCCATGTCAAGGCATGGTACGTAGGAAGCCTCCACGAGGTTCAAGCCCACCCGTCGCTCATTCACGTCGGGTCCCATTCCAGTCCAGCGGTAAGCCGTTGTGACCACCTGAACTACGAGGTCTTTGATCCATGTCAAGGCATGGTACGTAGGAAGCCTCCACGAGGTTCAAGCCCACCAATAGTGGACCATGGTCTACTTTCACGTCAGTTCACCGACACACCCACCTGTCGTTTATTCACGTCAGGGTTCACTATTGTCCCGCATGACGTTAAACTGTATTCTCCGAACTACGAGGTCATTGATCCATGTCAAGGCATGGTACGTAGGAGGCCTCCATGAGGTTCAAGCCCACCCATCACCCAATTCACGTCGTGTTATACCTATGTCCAGCATGACGTTAAACTACAATCTGGTCCAGTGGCAAGCCATTGCGACCCAACCATTTGAACTACGAGGACTTTGATCCATGTCAAGGCATGGTACGTAGGAAGCCTCCCAGAGGTTCAAGCCCAACTCCCCTCGGACCATGGTCCAGCTTCACGTCGGTTTACCGGCACCATCCCGAACTACGCGGACTTTGATTCCCTGCCACGGGGATACGTAGGAAGCCTCTTCAAGGCTCAAGCCCAACTTCACTGTTGACCCCCCTGCGATGGTCACATTTCATTCTCATCCGTCTCCGCTAGACGTTAAACTCGCGACATACCCTGTGTTGAACACGGGAAGCTGAGGAAAACCTCAGATACGTGTCTATGACATGTAATTCCCCGCGCTCGATGTGGGATGCCTCGGGCTTCCACGCCCTCGAGAAGCCTTGTGATCAAGGATAACAGACAGACATGCCAGGTACCCCAGCATCCAGACACGCTACTGATGCCTCAACGTGACTACTCCCCTGACCGAAGGTTGCTTCCCTGACTGGACCCTTTGGAATGTCCCGACAGAAGCAGTGTAATTAACCGGTGTCCATGAAAACATGGTACTGGGAAGAGTTTCACGAACTACGTATTAAATCTATAAGGGAGACCCGGACTAGGTGACGAGTTCTGGGGAGGAATCCACGGAAGGAAGAACCGACATCCCATCATCCCGTTTCGATCAAGGAGCAGATGTACCTGAACAAGGAACGAATGCCACCCGCCTTTGGAAAGCGGGAATGCGGGGAAACAAAGTCACGCGTCCCCCCCTGACGGACGGATGCGCGCGCGCCCCGGCGAAAGCGTCGGAAACAGAAATGGTGAACCCGACGTGAAAGTATTCTCCTCAGCATAGAGATTAGTAGCGTTCGAGACACCAGTAGATTGACGTGTCACCGGATTCAGATATCCGTTGCCTGGTCCCGCCAAGCAAATGGCGGGCCTGTCATGAAACTCACCGGCAGTCGGGGTAGTAGAACGTGGGGCACTCCGCTCTGCAGCGTGTTGGCGTGGATCCTTCTCACAGAAGTGGAGGATGGAAGAACGCTGGGGCACTGGCTGTCAATCCTTTTCTTATCAGTACTGATGAGTTGATCCCTTCGCTTTCCAGGAACCAGGTTTCTATTCCAGAGATGTGGTCACCATCCTCTCCTCGCCCGCGCAGGGGCAGGGGCAACACCACGACGGCCACTCCACATGGCGCCACCACCGCCACGACGGCTGCCACATCACGGAATACGGGACGTCCATGTCCCCTTTCCCCATCAGAGGTCATCCAACGAAGGGTGATCAACAGCCTCGTGCGCAGGTACGAGGAGGAAGGGGTCATCCCGACCAGGGATATGGCCCGCTTGGACCTGGAGGCCTCCAGGCCCCGCCGTCAACGCCGCCCCAACAGGCCGCGCAGGGAGGCCCTGCTCCCCACCCAGACATTCAACCGTTTCGGGAGCCTATCTCCGGAACGCCTTGACGACTCTTCGCCTTACGCTGAAGAGGCAGGCGTTGTTCGGCTCAGTCCGCTCAGGGCCCTGACCCAGGGCCCCCAGGCGAGAGCTCCCGTCCGGCCACGTCAGCGCCGTCGTCCGGCCCCATGGGAAGAGCAGGCAGACTACGTCCCTGCACCACCTGCACCGGCCCGCCTGAACCGACGTCAACGCCGGGCCCGGGATGAGGATGCTCGCCTAGGCGCGTCCACGTCGACAGCTACAGTGGCCCGAGCCACCGCCGACATACATTATGAAGCCCCCGCATACATTGAGCAGGGGCACCCCTTCGCCCAACCAGGGTCGAGACCCCAACCGCCCCACGGGCAGGCTGGGTTGACTCTCTGGGTTGCAGGCCCAAGTAGCGATCGCCGCGAGCTAACCCGCGGTGATGCCACCCCGTACGGAGGTCCTCCCCGTACCACTACTCCGCAGAGCGTGGGCCTTCCCCGCTCTGAGGTTCGTCATGGAGGCATGCCTCGTGCTGCCCCCATCCTGCAGGAAGACCTGCCCCGTGGCAGTGATGCTCAGCGCGAAAACATTTCCCGCGCCCGCTGTACGGGGTATGGGGTCCATCCTTCTGAAGGCACCGTCCATCCGGTCCTTCTCCAACGTGGGGGCCCTCCCTACGTCCTCTCTGCGACTGGTGAAGGTCCTCCTCGTCCCAACAACTCAAGGATTGAAGGTCATCCTCGCTCCACTCACATCGACCATGGAGGCCTTCCCCATGCTCCTTCCAGTTCCAACAGAGGCCCCACCCGCATGGGTACTGTTCATGGAGGACCCCCCCCCATGTACCCTTCGACATTTGCCATGGTGCCCCTCGCACCCCGGCTGTCTCGAGTGGGGGCCCTCTCCGCCACGGTGCCAGCGCCGCCCCAAGGCTGCCTGATAGGGGTCAACCCTGTCCCGAAGAGCCCCCCATGGGCAGAAGAGCGGTTCGTCGCCGCCACAAGAAGAATCCTGGGAAGGCCCAGGCAGAGATCAAACCTGCCCGCTTCTCCGATTCGGAAGCGGAATGCGATTCAGCGATGGAACCTTCTCCCAGCTCCTCCGTATCAAGGACTGGGGCAGGAACCAGACGCGTCAGCCTCGTTCTCCCAGAATTTGAGGTCCACCGGATTCCTGTCTCTCTCCGCAGGTACATCCAGGAGGAAGAAATCCTGGGAATTCTGCAGGTTTCGACCGCGCAGTCACCGCCATCGTCACCCGAAGCGCCCTCTACCTCTACTAGGGATCACGAGGAGCTGTTTTAGGGGTCAACGGCGGTAGAGCCACGACATGATCGGACACCGGTAACGGCGATTCCCGTACCCGAAGCAGTGGCTGTTAGCCCGTCCTATCGTGAAATTGTGGTCAGGTCACCTCGCTCTTCAGAGGAAGGCCCAGAATTCGGTGGCCAGTCTTCTCGCTCGCCGTATTCTCCACCGCCGAGTTTGCTATCCCAGAGGTCCGCCTCAGTACCACTACCGGTCCCTCAGCCGGCCCCGGTTGATGAGTGGGGTAATGTAGGGCCGAACCCCGAGGACGAACCCAGGAGCTTCTGGAGTATTCTTGCAGCAGACTATTTCCCGGAGAAGTTCTGGCCCACGGCGGCGCTGAATTTCCGCGTACCCGAGTCTCTTACCCCTGAAGAAGTGGGATGCTTTTGTCGAACCCTGTGGGCGATGAACTTCCGCCTCCGTTGTGAACGGGTGGTATACCCCAGGAGTCGAGAGAACTTCGAGGAGATTGGCAAACAATGCCGCCTGATTGATGCAGTGGCGCTCCTTGCTTGTGGCCCAGCACCCCGAGTCGCCTGGTCACTAGAGTGCCCTCCAACGAAAATGCGTTCAGAGTTTCAAGGCACTCCGCAAGATCGTCAGGGAAGCCACCCCCCATGTGCAAGTCCGTGGCTGGGGACACTATGCTGCCCTTCTGTTCGATCCTATTCGACGACAACCCGATTCGCTATGCGACATCGAGGACATGCCCTCGAGAGGAATCGCGGTCCACATGGCCGACATTGTGGACAGGGAAGATGAACTGGAACTCCTTGATGGAGACTTCCCCCCGGAGGGTGCACCGCCACTACTCCACCCATCAGGGAGAGTCACCCGTCAGCAGAGGAACCTGCTAGGCCTGCCCGTACCCACCGAGTCGCTGGTACTCGGTCGAAACACCGACAAAGGTAAAGAGCACGTCGGAACCGTCAAGCACTCCGACCCGTCCGCCTCTGTGCAGAAAACGGACGAGGATCCTGAGAAGGCCACGTTGCACCAGCAGCTCGCTGAGCAGAAGAGGCTGGTTGACGAACTATTGGCTGAACGCGCCGCGGAGCGACGACCCGACTATGGTAATCCCAGGCTGGGGCAGCAGGGGCAGGAACAACTTCCCCCCGGTGAGATGCCTCCGGGCAACCCTGATCATGCTACTGCCGCGGACAGGGCGGAAGCCGGAACATACGGCAAGAGGGCGCGATATGTCTCGCCAAACCCCCCTGAGCGACGGGGCAATCTGAAGAATCCAACCCGGGTTCCCCCAGTCACCTAGCAGGTCGTCCAGCCAGTTGACCCGCGAGCGGCCGAAGCCGTCTACCGTGTTGAAGAACCTGGCAATGCGCTTGTGGTTAGGGATCCCCGTCAAGACAGGGACCCCCACCCGGATGACCTTATTGCGGCACTCACAGCCCGCCTCGAGGTGTTGGAAACACGGCAGGTGGCGGTCCCACCGGATGGCAAGCCTTATCCCGCGTGGGTAGATGATATGCCCGCGCCTCCGGGTTTTGGGAACCCCACCTTCTCGCCGTTTAACGGGACAGGGGACCCACCCCAGCACTTGGCTCATTTCTCTTCCAGGTGTGGCCCCATGCTGGGGACCCCGGCTCAGCAAGAAGCCGCTAAGCTCCGATGTTTTGTACAGACATTGGAAGGTCCGGCATTCGTATGGTACAGCCAGCTCCCTATCGGATCAGTGACCGGTTGGGAGGATCTTCGCCGGCAGTTCTTATACCAGTTCAGCTCCACCAGGCGAAAGACCAGCATTGCGGACCTCTTCAAGTGCAAACAGAGGCCTGATGAGCGGGTTGCAGACTTCATCTCCCGGTGGAAAGGACTTACGTATTCCCTCGATATGCCACTGACTCAGGAGAAATTACTGACGATGTGTGTGGGGAACGTCAAGACAGAGCTGGTACCCTCCTTGATTACCCAGAACTACCCTGGAGGGTTCAGAGATTTCTCGGATAAGGCACAGCGCCTTGAGGAGGCCCTGCAACAGGCTAGTCAGGCACGTTTGCTGCCCCCTATGATCCCAGCCAGGAGGGCCTCCAGGGCTGAACCCGCCGCGGTGGCTCAAATAGAAGCCCCGAGGCAGCTGGATTTGCTACCGGCGGCACCACCCCTGCAACCCCACAGAGGTCCTCCACCTCAAGCGCAGGCTCCTGCCCAGCAGCGACCGCCTCAGAACCGACAGGTTCCCCCGCGCAATGCGCCACCGCCACCTAGGCGAGACAACCAGGCGCCGCCTCCTCGGCAGGCCCCTCCGGTCCCTCGGCAGGACCAGGCCCCCAGGGCTCCTTACCCGGAAAGAAAGTACCATACCTATTCTTTCAATGAAAATCAGGTCCCTGGTTACTTCCGAAGTTCTCTAGAGCAAGGGATCGTGCGTCTGCCTGAGTGCAGAAGGCCGGCAGAGGCACATCTCACCGATCACCCCAACTACTGCCCTTATCATCGGATCCTGGGGCACACACTCAAGTGATGCTATGTGTTTAAAGACTGGATTCAGGACCAGGTCAACAACAACATAGTCAAGTTGGGCCCAGCACCAGTACAAGTGGCATGCATCTTTGCGGGATCAGAAATCGGCAGTGACAGCGAGGGTGAGCGGAAACAGGTCCCTAGCCACGGGTCCCAGAAATATGACAACTGGATGGCTCGAAAAACCGTCGTCCGTGCCCAGGGTATCATCCGGGCACGCCTGAAGCAGTCGGAACCTTCAGAAGAAGTAGCCGGTGCCTCAGCATCGTCTTCACAGTCGACCTCCGCCCAAAAAGGCAAGCAGCGGCGACGCAAGAAGAAGCAACATGCACCACCAGTGCCATCGTCATCCCGCACTCTTGGCGACTTTATGCCTCCCAAAATGGGCATTCCTCCCAGAATCCACCCAGCGGTGGATGACTCTTCGAGCGACAGTCAAGGGTACGCTTCGGTTAACACCGTGGAGCTGGTAAAGCCCTATATGACCCCCGACGAGGGGGAACCCCAGGCAGACCGCCCCAATGTTTCCAGCCGACGTCAACGTCAGCGGAATCGCAATCGCACCGGTCATTGAGGTATGTCAGCGGGCACTTGTGACCAAGCCGTGCACGCTACTGAGACCAGGCAGCAGGCTCAGCGCAGATCTCAACACGCGCAGACCCATCCAACATCCTCAGCTCTACCTCCACCGCCGTTCGTGTTGCTGGATCGGGGAGAGCTGCCTCGTCCGTATCACAGCCAGTCTCGCCCGGCGACGGGCCAGCCTCCGCTGTCCGATCTTAGCCCGGTGACTACTCTTCAGGCTTCTACTGGTAGGCATCAAGATGTGCCCAGTACTAGTTACTCACCGGTTCAGCCAGCAGGACCCGCTGTGCATCCAAATGCCGAACGACCCCCTGTAAGCAGAGGTTCGCGTTTGGCACGCAAGTATGATGTCCTAAAGCATCTGGCTGGCATCGCGGCGAGGCTTTCCATCCTTGAGGCCCTTCGCCTGTCATCTGAAATGCGCGAGGCACTTGCTGAGGCCCTAAGGAGCCCCCTCAAGTTCGAGACGGAAGTGGCAGCTGCGGAAGCCTTCCATACCGAGACGATTGAAAACGCCGAATGCCAGGCGGTTATCTCGTTCTCCGGAGAAGACGAGGACCCCCCTATACAGGGGAACATTCGCCCACTGTATATCACTGGCCACTTAAACGGTGTGGAAGTCCGCCGATGCCTCGTCGATACGGGTTATGGGATCAACCTAATTCCAACCCGGACGCTGCAAAAGCTGGGTCTGTCCGAAGGTGATTTGACTCCCTCTGACCTCAGGATCCAGGGGTACGACAGGACAGAGCAAACCCTGGTCGGCAAGATCCGCCTGAAGACCCAGTTCGGTGGCTTAATTGCCAGCACCGAGTTCATGGTTGTTTCTCAAGACACCGCCTACAATGCATTGATGGGTAGGCCATGGCTCCATCTGCATGCAGCGGTCCCCTCGTCGTATCACCAGTGCCTTAAGTACTCGCTCAACGGTCGAGTAGGCATACTCCAAGGAGAAGCGTCCCCTTTCACTTCTTGTGAGGCCCGCTATCTGGATGCGGGTTATTACAAAAGTAAGGACAAGCAAATCCTTGTCAGCGAGGATGAGCCCGCCCCGATCACAAGTGATCCCTGGGAAAGAATGGACGACGCCTACATCCTCCCGATCCACCGGTTGGAGGCCACGACCCCCGACATGGGACAATGTTTCGTTGTTTTGGGTACGCAAGGAAGGCATGTTCCCGTGTCCAAGCGACGGCGGAGAATCACCTCGTACTCCTACATCAACCAGGCTCGGGTCGTCCCGGAACCTCCTACCCCTGTACGGTACCGGGACGTCAAGCTCATGACAACGGCGGTGCGCCATACGTGTCTATTCCGTCGGGCTGGAATTAACCAGCTCAGGCCAACACGTCACCACTGCTTTGATATCATCAAGCGTGGCCCCTTGGGCCGAAGGCCAGATGGGATCGGATCAAATGCATTCATTGCTATGGTCTCAATGACAAGTGAGTCTCCTGATGTGATGACCGCTGCTGCCCATGCCGGCACCAGCTGCCCCTCGGGTTTCGAGAGCCCAGAAGTATCTTCCGCCGCGGGAAGTCCCCCCACGGCTGGGGAGGAAGACTTGGAGGATGCTCCCCCAGCCTTTGAAGAAGGCGTCTCTACCACGGTCGATGAACTGGTACAGGTGAACCTTGGTAGCGAGGCAGATCCAAGACCCACATTGATCAGTGCGGCCATGTCCCTCAAGGAGCGGCAGCAGTATGTAGACTTCCTCAAACAGCACCGCGATGTGTTTGCCTGGAGTTACGATGAGATGCCAGGGCTGGATCCCCAAGTGGCCGTCCACCGTCTGGGCCTCCCAGCAAAACATCGTGGGTTCAAGCAGCCTCCCAGGAAAATGCACACTTCCTATGGCGCTATGGTTGATGCCGAAGTTGATAAGCTAGTCAAAGCCAACTTCGTCAAAGAGGTCCAGTACCCCAAATGGCTCGCCAACATTGTGCCGGTCAGGAAGAAGAATGGGCAGATCAGAGTCTGCATCGACTTCCGCGATCTCAATCGCCACTGCCCAAAAGATGACTTCCCACTCCCAGTGACGGAGCTGTTGATTGACGCCACGACCGGGTTCCAAGCCCTCTCTTTCATGGATGGGTATTCCGGGTATAACCAGATCCGGATGGCCCCCGAAGACGAGGAGTCCACTGCCTTCAGGGCTCCCCAGGGTACCTTTTGCTACCGGGTAATGCCATTCGGTTTGAAAAATGCAGGTGCCACTTATCAGAGGGCCATGCATCGCATATTCAAACCGATCCTCGGGACATTGGTGGAATGCTATGTGGATGAACTTGTAGTCAAATCACGCCAGCGCCAGGACCATCTCAAAGACCTTGAGAAAGTGTTCGGTTTCCTCCGTTTCCGTCACCTAAAGATGAACCCGCTGAAGTGTGCCTTTGGAGTCACCTTCGAGAAGTTCCTGGGCTTCGTTGTCAGATACCGAGGTATCGAGATCGACCCGGAGAAGATCAAGGCCATCAGCCAAATGCCTCCCCCGAGCAACATTCGGGAGCTTCGAGGCCTGCAAGGCCACTTAGCCTATATACGCCGATTTATTGCGAATTTGGCCGGAAAGTGTAAGCCCTTTTCCCGGCTCATGAAGAAAGACGCTGCCTACGAATGGGATGAGGAGTGTCGGGCCGCCTTCGAAGAAATCAAGCCGTATCTGCTCCAACCTCCGGTCTTGATGCCACCCGTCTCCGGAAAGCCGCTGGTCCTTTATGTGACCGCCCTGGAGAGATCCCTCGGTGCGCTGCTCGCCCAGAAGAATAACGAGGGTACTGAGAACAGTCTCTACTATCTCAGCCGCATGCTTCTCGATACGGAGGTCAGATACTCCTCTATCGAAAAGAGCTGCCTTGCGCTCGTTTTCGCTGTGCAGAAGTTGCGGCACTACCTGCAACACCACGAGGTACAATTGATCTCTCGGGTAGATCCGCTGAAGTACATCCTGAACCGCCCCATGCTGACTGGCCGACTAGCACGATGGGCGGTGATTCTCCAGCAGTTCGACATCAGGTTTGTGCCTCAGAAGGCCGTTAAGGGACATGTGTTGGCAAACTTTTTAGCTGCCCATACAACCTCCACGGATCAATCCCTGGACCTGGATTTCCCCGACGAGATGATCCTCTCAGTCGATCATGTTGCCCCATGTTGGCAAATGCATTTCGACGGCGCCTCCCGGAGCCCCACCGGTAGAAGGCTCAACGACCCCAAGCTCAACAGAGTGGGTCTGGGCATTGTTTTCATTACCCCGGTGCAAGCCGTCCTGCCGTACTCGTTCCTGTTGTCCGAAGGTTGTACCAACAACAAGGCAGAGTACCAGGCTCTCATTACCGGCCTCGAGTTGGCCCTTGAGATCCATGTACCCCATCTACATGTGAAGGGAGATTCTGAGCTGGTAATCAAACAGGTTAATGGAGACTACGTCGTCTGGAAGCCAGAGCTTGCACCGTTGCTGGAGTATACCCTCCTCCTAATGGCCCAGTTCTCTTCTCGGCCAGAGGTTACCCATGTCCCAAGATCGCAGAACGGACAAGCGGACGCCTTGGCTGGCTTAGCCGCGTCGCTCGCAGAACCCGAGCAAGATGATTTGGTCATACACGTGGCCCACCGGAGAGTCATTGCTCCCGTCACCCAAGAGGACCGTGATAGCCTGCGGGTAAGTCATCTCACCGCCGGAACCTCCATATCGGGAGTCCCGGGTTCGTCAGACGCAGTGGTTGAAACCACCCCCGACTGGAGAGCACCTTTTGTCGAGTACCTCCAAAATGGTCAGCTCCCGGACGATCGGGCCGAACGCGAGCGAATCCGACGCCGCGCGCAGCAATTTACCCTCCAGAGCGGCCCCAGTCTTGAGCAGATCCTCTATAAGAGGAGTTTCGATGGTGTCCTCCTCTGTTGCATCCAAGGAGTAGAGATACCTCAAGTTATGCAAGAGGTTCATGCCGGTTCCTGTGGCGCCCATCAAGCTGGGCCGAAGCTGTCCCAGCAAATCCAGAGGTTAGGGTACTTCTGGTCCTCCATGATCCACGATTGTATTGGATACGCCAAGAGATGCCACGCGTGCCAAGTACACGCCAACTTCTTGCATCGGCCGCCAGAACCCCTCCACCCCACCAAGTACTCTTTGCCATTTGCGGTATGGGGACTTGATGTAGTGGGACCGTATCCGCCGGCAACAGACCGCCAGTGTAGGTTCATCCTGACTGCTACAGATTTCTTCTCCAAAAGGGCAGAAGCAGTTCCGCTCAAAGAGGTCAAGGCCCGTTCCATCGTTGACTTTGTGAGCTCCAACTTTATCCACCGGTTTGGAGTCCCTCACGCTGTCCTCACCGATAACGGCACCAACTTCCGGGCAGCTGAATTGAAGAAATTGTACGCTAAGTACGACATCCGGTCGAACCATACCTCCCGCTACCACGCGCAGGCGAATGGGCAAATCGAGGTGTTCAACAAGACCCTCTCTAACATTCTGCAGAAGATGGTTGGTCAGAACATGAAGAGTTGGCCGGACAAGCTCCCCAACGCCCTCTGGGCTTGCCGAACGATGACTCACAACTCTACCCAGGTGACCCCATATTCCCTGGTGTATGGAGCTGAGGCCGTCCTACCCATTGAGATCCAGCTGTCGTCGCTACACACTGCAGTTTATGATCACCAGACATCAGATGAGGTAGCCGAGATCCGTCTAGCTGAATTAGAGGCACTGGACGAGAACCGTCTTCGTGCCATGCACAATCTGGAAAGGCATCAAGACAAGATAGCGAGAGCCTTTGACAAGAAGGTTCGTCTCTGCTCTTTTCTACAGGGTGACCTGGTATTGGCCCTTCGAGCGCCAATGATTCCCGGTAAGAAACCACCCAAGTTAGAACCCAAATGGTAAGGGCCTTATATCATCCATAAGGTTTACCCTAATGGAGCATACTCCTTGGTGACCATAGATGGAGAGCGTGTAACCCCTCCCACTAATGCCAAATTCCTCAAGCGATACTTCGCCTAGGGAAAAACAGTGGTCCTGCACGACCCTAAACTGCGAGAGGGTCCCGCACGACATTAAACTGCAGTGGTCCTGCACGACCCTAAACTGCGAGAGGGTCCCACACGACATTAAACTGCAGTGGTCCTGCACGACCCTAAACTGCGAGAGGGTCCCGCACGACATTAAACCGCAGTGGTCCTGCACGACCCTAAACTGCGAGAGGGTCCCGCACGACATTAAACTGCAGTGGTCCTGCACGACCCTAAACTGCGAGAGGGTCCCGCACGACATTAAACTGCAGTGGTCCTGCACGACCCTAAACTGCGAGAGGGTCCCGCACGACATTAAACTGAAGTGGTCCTGCACGACCCTAAAATGCGAGAGGGTCCCGCACGACATTAAACTGCAGTGGTCCTGCACGACCCTAAACTGCGACTTGGTCCCGCATGACCTTAAACTACCTCTCCGTCCTCACTGCAAGACGTTAAATTGCAAGCCAGTCAGGTCTTCCTGACCAAGGCTCAGCCTCAGGCCCCTCGGCCTCTTTGGGCCCCTGGCCCCGTTTCCACCGAGGTCTGGCCCCAGCCCCCCTCGTTTCTCTCCGACTTACCCTCTTACGGGATCGTGCGGTACGGTGTAGGACTACGTCCTCACGTTGGGATCATGTACCATACTGTACACATCCCCGAATGAGATGCCCCTCGTCCCGCATGACGTTAAACTGCATGTCAAGAACTACGTACAGCTTGATTCCCATCTTCATGGGATACGTAGGAACGCTCGGACGCCTCGTCTTGAGCCCAGCCCCAAGCTTTTCTCTTCCAATATTCCCCCTGGGGATAGTCTCCTTGGAGGATCTTTGTGTAGCAGGGAGTAGGCTTTCTTGGCCCCACTCACGCAACCCCACTCGCGCAAAGATTGTAAAGGTCGCACCATGCGCCCACTCCCGTTCTTCTACCCTCCCACGTCCTCACCGCATGACGCTAAACTGCATGGCCTTCAAGAACTACATATGGCTTGATTCTCATCCTTATGAGATACGTAGGAACGCCCAGACATTTCGTCCGTTGGCCTAGCCCAAAAGCCAAAATCTTCCCCTTGGGTCAAGACATGGAAGGGTGCACACTTTTGCCCCGACCCACGTCGATCAAGCCTCGACCCGGCTGCATATTCCCCCTGGAGGTGTTTTCCCCTTTTCGTGGATGAACGCAACTGAGCTTCACCCGCTCCTTGACTGGGATTCTGTCCCAAGGAGACAAACTTCCCCCAGGTGGTGCTAGCGATTCGGGCCACGGCCCAGGATTCCTCATAAGGGTGTACGGTGTGATGTAGGACTGCGTCCTCATTCACGTCAGGATCATGTACCGTGCCGTGCAACTCCCTTTACGAGGCCCAGCCTCAGGCCCCTTGGCCTCCTCGGGTCCCCGACCCCCATCCTCATGTAAGACGTTAAACTACAAACCAGTCAGGCCTTTCTGATTGATAACTTCCCCTTTTCTCCGGGCCACGGCCCAGGATTCCTCACCTGGAGTGTACGGTGTGGTGTAGGACTGCGTCCTCATTCACGTCAGGATCATGTACCGTGCCGTGCAACTCCCTTTACGAGGCCCAGCCTCAGGCCCCTTGGCCTCCTCGGGTCCCCGACCCCCGTCCTCATGTAAGACGTTGAACTACAAACCAGTCAGGCCTTCCTGACCGAGGCCCTGCCTCAGGCCCCTTGGCCTCCTCGGGTCCCCGACCCCCGTCCTCATGTAAGACGTTAAACTACAAACCAGTCAGGCCTTCCTGACTGAGGCTCAGCCCCAGGCCCCGTGGCCTTTCCGGGCCTCGACCCAGGACCTATCTTATAGGATCGTATGGTGTGACGTAGGACTATGTCCTCATTCACGATGGCTTCTTTACCATGCCATACACCTCCCTTGTTTAGGGGTATATTACTCCCCTCATCGTCCAGCATGACGTGAAACTGCATTTCAAGAACTACGTGTGGCTTGATTCCCATCCTAATGGGATACGTAGGACCACCTGAACGTCTAGGCTTCGGGTCCAGCCCCATCTCTCGGGAATCCCCATCCCATCTTGGCCCCTTGGCCCATCCTTCCCCCATGAGGGGACCATATGGTGTGGTGTGGGATCATGTCCTCTGAGCTGTTTCATCGATCCTTTTTCTTCAGTGATTCACCAATGTGCTTAAGAGTACTCTGGTTTGTTATCTGGAATGCCAAGCTTTACTCGGACACGTCCGCACCCGCTTTCCAGGCTTTGCGTATCCCCGCATCAAGGCTTCCATCATCTTTCACACCCGGAGGGACCCCCAAGAACGGCCTGGATACAACACCCAAGGGATATCCTACCGATACGGGCCAATGCCCCCCAGGGTTTCGGACAACAACTCGATAAAATCCCGCGTTGCGAATATGGTCAGCGGTCGATGCTCATTTGTTGTTCCCACCTCAGGCTAGCGCGATACAGACGCTGTGTTTCCGTCATGGATAACAGTTTTCCTCTGTCGTCACGCCAACCCATTAAGCCCAAATTTCGGGTACACAATTCACACCCTTCATCACTTCATCATGTCCAAGTAGAGTCTTGGGACTCTTGGTACTTTTCCCCCGTGCACGTCTGCGCGTTCGAGGAACAAGCTACATCAAAGGTGTCCTTCGAAACTCTCTGCTGACTCCCCTTTGATGGACACCCCAAGTACTGCGATGAGGATACCCCCCTTGTTTCCCACACCGAGTTTATCTCACGTGGGCTTAGGGATTGGGTTAACATCTGTGCTTACTCGGGAGTTGTCACCATCCATGGTCCGAGCTCTAAGACCATAAACTAAGACCCTCATCTGGAACTACGTTCAAGACTCCTTGGCTTCAGACCCAGCTTGAGTTCAGCAAATTTACCTCTCTAATCCTGCCTTCAGGACCCTGATCACAGGGCTGCGTGGCGCAGTGTAGGACTACGTCCTCATTCACGTCGGGTTTGCAACAACTGCACCACGCACGCCCCCATTCTGAGGTTCAGTCCTCCTGTTCCATGTCCTGCATGACATTAAAAGGCACCCTTCAGAACTACGTGTGGCTTGATTCCCATCCTAATGGGATACGTAGGACCACCTGGATGTCCAAAGTTCGGGTCCAGCCCAATCTCCCAATCACCCTCAAAGTTGAGTCCCTTGACTCCTTGAAGTGGTTCACCCATGTTTTAAGAGCACTCTAGTCTAGGACCAAGAGTGTCAGATTCAACTTGATCAAGTTTCTTCCACTTATCAAGCTTCGTGTTCCCCTCTATTTGGACTTCCATCATCTTTCACACCCGGAGGGACCCCCAAGAACGGCCTGGATACAATGCCTAAGGGCTCTCCTACCGATACGAGCCAACGCCCTCTAGGATTTTGGACAAAAAATCGATAAAATCCCGCGTTGCGAATATGGTCAGCGGTCGATGCTCGTTTTGTTAGTCCTCATTTCAGGCTAATGCGACAGGATGCTGTGTTGCGAACGTGGTCAGCAGTAATCCTCTGTCGTCACGCCAGCCCCTTTAGTCCTTGAATGTTGGTTTCATGATTCACATCATCTTCCACCCCAACATGTCCAGGTGGAATCTCGACACTTTTGGCGCTATCCCTCAGTGAACCTTTGCATGCTAGGGGGACAAAGCTGCAATCTGGCGTCCTTTGGGGCTCCCGTGGTCCGAGCTCTAAGACCATAAACTAAGATCCATTCGGGACTGCGTTCAACTTGATTACCATCCTCATGGGACACGTAGGACCGCCCAGACGCCCTGTCTCTGGGTACAACCCATTCAGGAAGCCAGTCTCTCCCCCTGTTTCACCTCTGTGTAGGCCCCTCGGCCTAAGGTTTCCCTCTCCGGATGGCGTACAATCTGATGTGGGATCATGTCTCCGTCAATTGTGTTTTATAACACTACGCACATTTCCCGCCTAGCATCGTGTCTGCTACGTCTGCGCTGCATGACGATAAAATGCATGCTTGGTCCTATCATACGACCCTAAACTGTGACATTATTTTCCTGGACGCACGACGAAAAACGGCACCGCATTGTGGTGACCTTGCTGTAGAGGACATCACGTTGGGTATTGGTCACATGCCATGCCATTTGTCAACTCCCATCATGGCTTGATTCTTGTGGCGACATCACGACCTACTGTTCTAGGCCTGTCGCTTCACAAAAAAAACCATTCACCTTAAAGAACAAACAAGATACATCAAATTCCGCTTCTTTAGTGCAAGGGCCACGTCCGCACTCCACCTTTTCCCCTGGCACTGGTATCCTACCATGTCACTTCTAGAACTACATATGGCTTGATTATCATCCTTATGAGATACATAGGAGCGCCCGGGTACTTCCCCGCGGGCCCAGCCTAACCCTGGTGTTCGGTCCCTCGACTCGAGCATTTCCCCAGAGAACGCATGGTAAGTGGTACTATGTCCTTATTCATGTCAGGTTTTGATGTCATGCGTCCCCTGATCCCTTTTTTCCCATCCATGGTCCGAGTTCTATGACCATAAACTAAGATCTCCCCAAGGGAAATGAATCTGCTCATTCTCTCTAATACGTTTCGTTGAAGTATTCAGATGTGTTTTGACAAAAAGCCCGAAGCATGGGATTTTCACAGGGACATTTCCCTCATCTCATGACCAAGCTTCGTGAGATCGCTATTTGGATCCTCATCCTCTTCCACCTCCAAAAGGACCCTCGGACGACGTGGATAATAAGCTTAAGGGCTCTCCATGAATGCTGGACCTAAGGGCCCTTCAATCGTTTCAGGCCAACGTCCCCACGGATCTCTGACAACATTTGTGACATGGTCCCGTGTTTCGAACATGGTCAACGGTCGACCCTCATTTGTTTGTCCCCATTTTAGGCTAACGCGATAGGATGTTGTGTTGCGAACATGGTCAGCAGTAATCCTCTATCGCCATGCCTCCATCATCGTGATCTGAATCTCGAGCATCATGATTCACACATTTCCACTCCCTCATGTTCAAGTGGAACTCCATCATACTCGGCTCTTTCTCTTCGCGCATCTAGGTGCGCTGAATGATCGTGTTAGTGTCATCGGGCCGGTAGTCACCGAGCATCCCTTTGCCCTAACCTTCCCCTCTCTGCGTCGGGAAATTCCCACCACTGCTTCTTGTTTCCCACACCGAGCACGACTCACGTGGGCTTAATAGTTTTGGCTGGATGTGTACCAACACGGTTAGGCTGCTCCTCATCCAGTATGACGTTAAACTGCGCTTCCAGAACTACGTGCGGCTTGATTCCCATCATCATGTGGGATACGTAGAGACACCCAGGCATTTCACCTAGGGTTCAGCCCCTGGAATCACGAAATCTTGTTCCTCTCCATTTCCAGCCCTCGCCAGAGGCCCTCTCTGGAAGAAGGAATGATCCATGATCAGGCCAATGCGCCCAATTTGGCATACTCCCTCCACGGTGGTGCAACTACTAAGGTGTTCGATTCTGTTTGAACAAACCACCACTCCATGTTCCACGCTTTGCGTGTCCCTTATTCGGACCCTCGTCCTCTTTCATGTCTGAAGGAACCCCCTAACGGCCTGGTCTTATGTCGCATTGGCCCACCTACCGTCCTGGGCCAACGTTCCGGAAGACTGGTCATGTCTGGAAGGACCCCCTAACAGTATGGATGTCTGACCTATGGTCCACCAACTGTCCTGGGCCAACGTCCTGAAATATTGATCGACAACAAATTGATAAAATCCTGCGTTGCGAATACGGTCAGCGGTCGATGCTCATTTGTTGTCCCCATTTCAGGCTAACGCAGTAAGGATACCGTCTGTCCGCCACGGTTAGCGGTTGTACTTTATTGTCACGCCATCCCCACAGTGTTCCGAATTTGGGCATCATGATTCACACTTCCCATTTTCATCTGTTCGAACCGATTTCAGCGCCCCTGGTGTTGCCCCGTTCGTGCATAAGAGCACGTTGGAGAAACGGTAATTCGGCTATCCTGGAAGTTCCTCCTCCGATCAAGCCTTCCCCATCTTTCGGGAATCTGGACTGGCTTGAGGAATTGTCGTCAAACGTCCCGCAATCATTGTAGGGATGTAACAAGGCAATTCAACAGTGGAAATCGTGCGTGCTACAGAACTCAAAAAAAAGGAGAAAGAAAGAGTTGAAGCACAAAAGTGTTAATAAAAGCTTCTTTCGGGTTTGTTACAATACTCGGGGGTCGACTTCCCCCATGGACGGGTTGACCCCGTCAAAGGAGCGTTGTAGCTCCGCCACCCATTGACTTGCGGCGTCCAAAGCCCGTTGCCGCTGATTCAACTCCCGCTCCTCTTCAGCAGCGGCAGGGCGTAATTCGTCAACCCTGGCCCTGGCCCTTTCTACCTCGGCCCGAACGGCAGCCATCCTTCCAGAGGTCTGCCCCATGTGCTCCTCAGCCTCTGCCAGCTGGGTCTTCAATCGTGAGACCAGCTCAGACTGCGCATCGAGAGTGGCTGAAAGCTCGTTGGCCCGGATCTGCATCTGTTGGACCTCGCCTTCAGCTTCCTGGAACTTCCTAATGTTGGTCGCCTTCCTCCGCTGCCATCTCACGCTCAGCCCACGATCATGCTCCCGGATCTTCTCAGCCATGAGGTCTCGGATGAGCGCGTGAGGGCGTTGGGAATCCTCTCCCCCGGCACACAGTTCGCGCAACCGCGAGCGGAGCCTATCCATTTCGGCCAGCCATTGCGCTTGGGGAGTGTCCCTGATAAAGCGCGTGATCAGCTTCCACGACCGGCGGCGGACTATGCTGCTGTCTTCCTCATCAGAGGCCGTTTCATCCCAATCCGCGCAGTCGGCAGGCTCGTACGCAGGATATGCCTGCAGGAACTCCTCAGCGGGATCTGCATTCTGTGTTGAGTCTGATACGACACCTGACTTCGGCGCAGGCACGACAGGACTGGGACTGACCGGTTGATCCTCTTCCTCAGAGTCCACCTCGATGACTTCAGGTATGGCCCTGCTGGTGGTCCCGCCAGTGATGGTGTGCGCCACAGCTTGAGAAGGTGAAGGGACTATCGTCACCATCACCGGCATGCCCCTGGGAGGGACGTCGCCAGACATCCCGACCAGCCTCGCTGCAGCAGCCCACGCCAGTCGGAGAACTATATGACAGAAAGAGACATAAACGTTAGTTGGCATGGCCCACATGTGACAACGAGGAGACCGGTGGAGGAGACTTACGAAGATCAACCTTCGAGCGCTGCTCCTGGGCCGGTACTGATGGGACTCCAAGACGAGGCCCCCCGTATACTGTTGGAAGGCCTGGAGAGTCCAGAGGAGCCACCTCAGACCCCCTGGTCCCACCAGATGCAGAACTAGACGCAGCCATAGGCGCGGGTTCTGAAGGTCCCGCGACATCACCCGCCAAGGAGCGAGAACGAGTCCTACGAACAAGTTCCTCTTGCATGGCTCAAACATTGGTGAGAAGTCAATAGGGATTCAAGAACAGATCGTAAGGAGAGAAGTTCGGAATGCTACCTCGAGAGCCTCCGCGAAGTCATCGGATTCTGAGCTTCGGTCTCCGACCTCTCCCTCCTCCAACGGGATCCCTCCTCCAGCCTCGTCCCGCTGAGAAGAGTCCCCTGATTCCTCCGGCAAGGGGAAGTGCTCCCTCAGATCAGTAGCCGATAACTGTGGGGGCACCGTCTGATTCAACAGTACCCTCACCCGATCTGTCATTGGGCGAGGAACACCGCTGGAGTGGACGTAATCCTCCAGCTCGTTCAAGTATTGCTCCGCCTCCGCCGGAGACACCATGAATCCAGCCCGAACTGGGCCTATGCCCGTCAGTTTCATCCCGAGGCGATTCAAGTGGGCCCACATCTCGGGTGGGATGAGGAATTGCCGGTTGACATCCCAAATGTCCCAAGCTTCCGGAAAGACGGCATCTTCTGCCATGTCGATGTGACGCAGCCGCTTCCCCGGAGCCTGAGTGGATATCCGACGGAATCCCCTCGGTGGCCGCCCCTCCGGATGACCCTGCTCTCCCAGAACCACCGGATCCGCCGCTGCTGCCATACCCTCGGCCGGTGCGGGTCTCTCTGCCATGGCAGCCCCGCTGCCGCGGGCGGCCCTAGCTGCCCTCCGACCCCGACCCTGAGATAAAGGAGGCCCACCGTCACCAACCCGGATCGTTGGCTGCTTCAGCATCTCCCCGGGGTAAGCGGCCTCCCAACTGATGGCGTACTCCTTCACTAAGCCAAAGGCGGCGGTGGACGGAGGCAATGCGATCTGCATCCTTCCATCCTCACGTGTGAACATGAGCCACAGCTGCCTCATCACACATGGGTGCTCCTCATGACGCACCTCCCAGTATACCTGCGGGGTCAGCCGCTAGAGGCACCGGAACTACCTCGCAAAACGATACGGGGTGTACGGTTCACAGATTGGCTCACGGTCTATCCGAGCCCCCAAAACCCCACCTCGGAAGGCCAGGAGGTAAGCCCGATGTTCTTCCGTCCCCCGTCCATCATCAGTAAGCCTCCCCGTCGGCAGTGGGAAGGGATGAAAGTTGAACTCGTCCGCCCTCCACACCCTATTCAGCACCATCGGAACGGCCAGTTTGAATGGGAAGCTCCCAACTGCGTTCAGAATGGAGGGGCGAAAGTCTGATCCCGGCGGTGAAATGGGGTTTGGATACTCGTAAATCCCCCTGATATGCACCGCGATCCACCCATACAAGAGGTGGAAGGGCCCGCATATTCTTGGCGGCCTCGTGCCCTCGCTAATACGCCGCAGCATTCTGTATAGTTTGGCGAGCATCGGGATCCCCAGGTTGATCCGCTGCCCCATGGCCAACATCGATGCCATGATTAACGAGCTGGGCCGTACCCCCATGCTTGTATCTCTCACTGTAAGGATCCACCCACAGATGAGAGCCGCGATGAACGCCGCTAGCCTGACTATTGGCTGTTGTTCGGTGCTGACGCTAAAACCCCAAGTCTTCCATTGGCTTTCCTCCAAAACCCGCCAATACGAGTGTCCCTTGCCCAGCTAGGCTGCCCTCGGACAAGTTCGAGGCCTTGGAGGGAACTCTCGATCTTCTGGGAAGTTCGGGAAGCGTTTGAACCATCTTCTGAAGTGGACATCCCTCACTGCTTCCTTGTCCTCTCCAGGGACAAGCGCCATCAGCGCTGACGCCAGTCGCGGCATTTTCTCAGCATCTCCCCACATGCTGGCAACGGGGAGGAACTCGTCATACATGGCCCCCAAGATCGGGACCCCAGAAACCTGATAGACATCCCACAGACTGATGCCCACCTCCCCGTGATGCAGGTGAAAAGTGTTGGTTCTGGACGACCATCTACTCAACAGTTCCGGCATCAGTTGCTTTGGTTGGTAAATGTGGAACTGGGAGGCCCATGCCGCCTCATACAATCCCACTCTCCTCAACTCGGCCTCGAACTCCTCGCAGGAGGCGCCTACCCAGTAGGCCCAGGCCCAGTCATCGGTAAAGTTGCCACCCTGGCGCAGGTCCCACTCATCGGACCATCCCTTCTTCGGATCCTGCAGAGACGCCTTCAGCATGGTGCGGTAGAGAGGAGGGGACGTCTCCGGTTGCAGTGGCCTCCCGTCAATGTCGTTCACATGATTGTAGAGGCAATCAACGGTGACGGGTGTGAAATCCTCCTATGCGTGACCATCGGCCGCCCTGAACCATTGGTGCTGGCATGGTGTGCTCCTGAACCAGCAAGCTGGTTCATCCCTTCTTGCCTCAGGGATGAAGACGTCATCCCTCAGCCCGAAGCCGTACAACGGCAGTTTCTTGCACTGCGGGTACTCCCTCTGACCTTCCGACAACAGGTCTGTCAAGGAAGTGTGGTCCGAATGGCTGCGAACCATTTCCCCTAAGCCTGGACGGTTGGCCATCTCATCCCGGCGAGCGGCATCTGCAAGCACTCCCAGCACAGCCTCTTGATGGGCCATTTTTAATGTCGACCCTCAGAAAAGCTTTTTCCCCTGGATCGCGAAGCACGGCCACGAAGTTGAATCGCGAAGCTCGACCGCGAAGTGGAATCGCGAAGATCGGTCACGAGACCAAGTCGCGATGTCTGGCCAAGGCCGACAAGAAGTTCGCCTAGCGCGGACGCGGAGTCGGAGACCCGCGGTTCGCCGCGAAGCTCGATTCGCGGAGTGCTGTCGCGGAGTACGCGGAGCTTCGCAAAATCGAGAGTGCACAAAAAGACAAGGCACGTGAAGACAAAAGAGGGCGGACCCCCTATTTATAGGTGACGACCCCGGAGCATCGCGGCGCGTCCGGATCCGCGGCCCCGGCGAGCAGCGTGGGCCCCCCTCCGTGATGCTGCACCGCGAACCACCGACAATTTTGGCGATTTTTCCCTCAGACTTCGACCCTTCGCCCTCCGCGGCTCCAAGTCTGAGGGGGGGCATTTGTTGGCACCAAAAATGTGGCCCGAAAGGAAGGAACGAAAAAGACAGCAGGCGCGCTGCCTCATGAAGCACAGCCGCGAAGCACAGCCGCGAAGCCCCTCCGCGAAGCGTCCCAACCTTGGCGGCCCCGCGAAGCACTGGAGGCGGTAATCCTCCGCGAACCCGTTTGACGTTCGCGAGCCGCCGCGAAGCACCGGAGACGGTAATCCTCCGCGAACCGGTTTGACGTTCGCGAGCCGCCGCGAAGCACCAGAGGAGGTAATCCTCCGCGAACCGGTTTGACGTTCGCGAGCCGCCGCGAAGCACCGGAGGCGGTAATCCTTCGCGAACCGGTTTGATGTTCGCGAGCCGCCGCGAAGCACCGGAGGCGGTAATCCTCCGCGAACCCGTTTGACGTTCGCGAGCCCCCGCGAAGCCCCGAAGGCGGCGCGCGAGCCCTGCTTCGCGGCGCCCCTTCCCTATAAATACTCGACTCCCCCTGAGTCCCGAGGATGGACAATCCGACCTTTCGGCTTCTCCTCTCCCGAATCGCGAAGAACGCTTTGCCCCGGGAATCATGAGCTCCGCGAGGTATTTTTTACTTCGCGAGACGACTCTGATTTGTTTCGTTTTGAGCCCCTCTTCCGAGAGGGATGCCCTTCGCGAAGCTCAAGGGCGTTCGCAAAGGAAGGGGATTCCCATGGGAACCCGGGCAGCCGCGGAGCACTTGTGCTTCGCGAAACACCCAACCCATACGAGTAATCCATATGCTAAGGCAGGATCGCTCCACTTCGCGAAGTACATTGCTTGGCAGGACCCTGCTTCGCGAACCATTCCTTCTTCGCGAGGCAGTGCTCCGCGAACACTGTTCCACTTCGCGAAGCACCTCTCACCCCCACCTATGCCCCATGCTAAGGCCAAGGCACCCCACTTCGCAAATCACACTCCTCTGCTTAGCGATTCCTCTTTCCAGGCGACCCTCCAGGTTTGCACGATGTGATTTCAAAGTCCCATGGACAACACCTCCCGTAGCGTTGCTTCGCCTAATTCTTCTTCGCATAGGCACGCTAACGGCTATTGCTTCTTCGCATAGCCACGCTAACGTGGACCCCTCGATGGTTCGCCCCACTACCCCCCTTTACCATGGCCTTACCGGCACCTTCCCTTCCCCAAGGACCAGAGGGTACCAGTTATGTAAGCCCTAGGGGTGTGGAGTGAACCCACCTCGTCCAAGCTGCAGGACGTTAAACTGCCAAGCACCACGTCCTCAACACATGACGTTAAACTGTGACCGAATCTCGTCTCCCTCACGAAGGGTCCCCACAACTCGAACATTTTTTACACCACCCGTCTCCACGGGAATGGAACTCTTCCGCACATGGAATGAGATCCTCCTTGTCGGAGTGGTGTATGTTCGCAGGGGAAGGGTCGCCTCAGAGCGTAAGCCCCTAACCTTTGGTACGGATGATTGCACTCGTGCATCTCGGTACTTCCCCACTACCAAGGTCCGTGGAGGCCGTGATAGGGAACGAGGCACCTCCCATCGTCGGACCAAGGTCCATCTTTCCCGCGCTTTGTCGCGCCATGGGCCTCCATCCTGGAGTAAGTCCCAACACCATGGGCCGCCCAACGCGTAAGCCCCTCTTCACTTCTCACGGACGCACCCTTCGCGACATGATCGTCAGGTCCATGCAACCTCTTTTTTCTCACACCGAGCATGACTCACGTGGGCTTAGAGTGAGCACCGACCTTGACAACCCACCTGAACTACGAGGTCTTTGATCCATGTCAAGGCATGGTACGTAGGAAGCCTCCACGAGGTTCAAGCCCACCAATAGTGGACCAAGGTCTACTTTCACGTCGGTTCACCGGCGAAACCCCACCTGAACTACGAGGTCTTTGATCCATGTCAAGGCATGGTACGTAGGAAGCCTCCACGAGGTTCAAGCCCACCCGTCGCTCATTCACGTCGGGTCCCATTCCAGTCCAGCGGTAAGCCGTTGTGACCACCTGAACTACGAGGTCTTTGATCCATGTCAAGGCATGGTACGTAGGAAGCCTCCACGAGGTTCAAGCCCACCAATAGTGGACCAAGGTCTACTTTCACGTCGGTTCACCGACACACCCACCTGTCGTTTATTCACGTCAGGGTTCACTATTGTCCCGCATGACGTTAAACTGTATTCTCCGAACTACGAGGTCTTTGATCCATGTCAAGGCATGGTACGTAGGAGGCCTCCACGAGGTTCAAGCCCACCCATCACCCAATTCACGTCGTGTTCTACCTATGTCCAGCATGACGTTAAACTACAATCTGGTCCAGTGGTAAGCCATTGCGACCCAACCATTTGAACTACAAGGACTTTGATCCATGTCAAGGCATGGTACGTAGGAAGCCTCCCAGAGGTTCAAGCCCAACTCCCCTCGGACCAAGGTCCAGCTTCACGTCGGTTTACCAGCACCATCCCGAACTATGCGGACTTTGATTCCCTGCCACGGGGATACGTAGGAAGCCTCTTCAAGGCTCAAGCCCAACTTCACTGTCTCCCCCCCTGCGATGGTCCCATTTCATTCTCATCCGTCTCCGCTAGACGTTAAACTCGCGGCATACCCTGTGTTGAACACGAGAAGCTGAGGAAAACCTCATATACGTGTCTATGACATGTAATTCCCCGCGCTCGATGTGGGATGCCTCGGGCTTCCACGCCCTCGATAAGCCTTGTGATCAAGGATAACAGACAGACATGCCAGGTACCCCAGGATCCAGACACGCTACTAATGCCTCAACGTGACTACTCCCCTGACCGAAGGTTGCTGCCCTGACTGGACTCTTTGGAATGTCCCGACAGAAGCAGTGTAATTAACCGATGTCCATGAAAACATGGCACTGGGAAGAGTTTCACGAACTACGTATTAAATCTATAAGGGAGACCCGGACTAGGTGACGAGTTCTGGGGAGGAAACCACGGAAGGAAGAACCGACATCCCATCATCCCGTTTCGATCAAGGATCAGACGTACCTGAACAAGGAACGAATGCCGCCCACATTTGGAAAGCGGGAATGCGGGGCAACAAAGCCGCGCGTCCCCCCCTGACGGACGGATGCGCGCGCGCCCCGGCGAAAGCGTCGGAAACAGAATCTCTATCATCAGAAATAACCTTAGGAATGTTCTTCAAAGACTTATGATTCTTAAATAGAGAATCATATTTTTTTTCAAGCATATTATAGTAGGATGCAAGTTTTTCAGTAGAGTAACTAGATTCATAACTAGAGTCAGAAGAGTAGTAAGATTGTACCTCATCTGTTTCTACTATAAAACAGATGTTGGATTTTAAATTTGCTTATTCCTTCTCTGAGTTTGATTCATAAGTGCTGCTAGAGTCTTTAGATATAATCCATGTGGACTTCATGGATTTCTTGTCCTTATGCTCCTAATCATTTCTTTTGAAGAATTTCTTTCACTTGTCTTCTTTTAGCTGAGGACAGTCAGGTCTGATATGCCCCATTTTCTTGCATTCATAAAATCTGACTTCCTTTTCATCCTTTTTGAAGGATTTTCTGATGCCCTTCTTCTTTCTATAAAATTTAGTGATTCTTCGGGCTAGCTGAGCCAATTCCACATCAAAATTTGTTAAATCCGAACTTTCTGATTTCTCTTTTACACTTTTCTTCATATTTCTACTTTTACTCTATGATGATACTTTCAAGGTAGTGTCATCTCTTTTGATAAGCACTTTATGTTCATTTTCTTCATCTTTCATATCATCTTCATGCATCATTAATGATCCAATCAGTTCTCTCATGGTTAAATCTTTGATAGGTGTTGACTGTCTGATTGTTGCAGAGATTCCATTCCATTTTGTTGGCAGTTCTCTCAGTACTTTTAAAGATTGATCAGCTTGTTTAATGGGATCTCCCAAAGAAGTTATGTTATTGAAAATCTATTTAAATCTTCAATTAATTTGAGTAATACTCTCACCTTCAACCATTATGAAAGTATATAATTTAAGCTTACCAGTTTTATATCTCATTTCCATGATATTATTAGTTCCTTCATAAGAAACAGCAATAGTTAGCCACATTTCATATGTTGTCAGGCATTGAGATACTCTGATAAATTAACCAGGTCCTAGACCACATATAATTGTATTCATTACCTTTGAGTTCATGCCATAATCTACATCATTAACTGCACTCCATGTTTCAGGTTTTTTTGGTATTTCATATGGAGTCAAAATCATAGAATATACTCTGTATCCCAAATTTTGTAGATATATAATCATTCATGACTTTCAACATACAAAGTTTTCTCCATTGAAGTATGGTGCTCTGACCATAGACATTCCATCTCTTATATCAGTCATCTTGCTCTGTTTATAATCACTTTCATCTTGTTAAGGATTTATCAAAAATCTCAACCTTTGATACCAATTGTTGGATAGAATTATATCAAATATACAAAAGAGGGGGGGGGGGGTGAATTGTTTATTGTCGAAAATCATTGCGAGATTGTGTTCTGCCTTTGAATTTTAATCATATGAATAGATACAACAAAAATTTAAATAGCAGAGACACAAGATATACAGTGGTTCACAGAACAGAAGGCCCCTAGTCCACTCCACCAACGCTCTACTCCATGAGCTTAGTGATTTTCACTATCTGGTCCTTGTTTTAACAGACCGTTCAACAAATGAGTACAGGAAGTTGACACCTTTACAATCTAAGGAAAAAAAAGCATTCTAGTTCACTCACAGAACCTACACAGCTTAGTATGAGAAGTCAGTCACTCACAAATAGAAAAGAAAGATTTTTGTATTCTGAAAATACTTTCTACATGTCCTTCATAACTGAAACAACATGCAATTGAAAGTAGATGAATCATCACCTTCCAAAATAATGATCTTCAAAAAAGAGATGTTCTGAGTCGATCCTGTTGTAGTAATGAAAAATAAATCACAACTTCACCAATAGAAGATTCACAAATTATCTTCGATTTAGAACAAATGAATCTTTTATCGTGATTTTGTTTCTTCTTCAGAAAATAGAGCTTTGTCGTTCTCTTGAATCAGAAGATCTAAATTCTTGATAGTCTCTGTTTTTATTCACTTTTTCAGATTTATCGATAGATCAAATAATATTATTAGCTGCTGTTCAAAAAAGCTAATATATATAAAAATCGATGACAAGTACTTCTCCTTCAAATTTAGATCCACAAGAGTCTCCTTTCAACTTGCGATATTCAAACATTTGAATTTACAGAGTAGTTGTAACTTCCCTGAAAACTCGGCTTAAAAAGATCCTTTTAATTTGATCTTTAAACAATTGATAAATAAGATTTGAATTAGTCAAAGTCACATTTTAAAATCAGATTTAAATCTGGCTTGAAATCCGCATAAAAAAACTTGATGACTGTTGCAAAAAAAATATCGATTTTAAATTCTCCAACGCCAAATGTAAGGTTGAGTTGTACTGTATGCATCCTCTGAACATAAGGTTGATGGTGTAGTCTTCAAACGTAGGTTTGACAACATAGGGTTGATCACAAATATAAGGTTCATGTCACTTTCATGAAACGTAAGGTTGATCATAAATGTAGGGTTAGACATCCATACTTTTCTCTTAAACTTTCAAATGTATGATAAAAGATACATACTTTTACCTGATCCATACTTTTCCAAGAATGTATGGCTGTTTAGAAAATTAAGTTTTATGAACCATACTTTTGAGAATGAAACGTAACGTTTAACACTCACGTACGATTTCCTTTCCATACATTTCTAATATCCCAAACGTAGGGTTCCTTCCTTATGTAGGGTTATTTTTCATAATTTTTCGATAACGTATGGTTCCTATTCCATACGTTTCTCTTATATCATAATGTATACGATGAATTTTATCCTTACGCTATTTTCCTTCACGTAGGGTATGGACACTGTTTCCAGAACACGCTAAAAAAGATCCAGAATAAGTAGGGTATGAACAGTGTTTCCAGAACACGCTAAAAGCGAATACTTTAGAAATAAAACCTCTTTGTTCAATAACTTACATATTTTGTCTAGAAATAAAAATTTAACACCCAAAGCTTCCACGGTACGCTTCTCTTTCAATAATACAGTAGTGTGTGTTGTACGAAACATCGAGATTCTAACACACTGCGACCAATCAAAGTAGTCGTTATGAATAGTAATACCCACTTTTTGAAATTTTATAAATTTTATATCTCAAAATGGACTTCATTTTTGGATTTGGAATATCTAAATTAGCCTAGGTTAAAATTTTGGTACTTTTCGGATAACTTTTATATTTTGATAAATAGTGAAAGTTACTAAATTTTAATTAAAAACAACTTTTTCAATCAAAATAATTAATAGTGATAAATTATGAATTTGAGTGGTTTTAAATTATATTTAGAATATATTTTTACGATTTAATACAATTTTGGTAATTGGACATAATTTTACAATTAAACTGGACATAAACAAGTGTCAATCTTTTGATAGTCATTATCTCTTAAAACATGCTTTTTGGTTTAACAACATGAATTAATTTTAAATTAATTTCTGCCACTTCTATGTTTTGAATTATGAAAAATGGATTCCATATTTGGAATCAGGATTTTAAAATTGTGTAAATAGGTAACTTCTATTTTTAGACATTTTGAATAATTATTTCGGTAAATATTTTAATTACCATGGTTAAAGGGTAAATCCCGTAAATAAGGGTAAACAAATAATATTATAATAATAAAAAATTACCCTAAAACATGTCCTAAACTTATTGGATGATACATTTCCTACCATGGGCATGTTTGGGTCGATTTTGGGACCCAATGGATCCACTTGTAAGTGATAAGGACACATTACATTAATTAAGTTAAAATAAATACTAAAATGACATAAGCAGATATCTTTTAGCAAACAATTTTTTACATAGAGTTATATATGTTGTATATTTTACTATAAAAATTAATTAGGAAGATAAAACGATTTCCTACATAATGGTAACTTATTTATAATTTTTTGACATATAATAATTAATATTATTTATGACACAATAATGATGGAGTATTTTCCTTATTAATGAAAGAATCAAATAATTTGTATTATAATTGTTAATATAAATATAATTTGAACGTTTTGATGAAATAAATGAATTTTATTGGTTAATATGACATTATAGTATTGCATAAATAAATTTTTTTCTAATTAATAAATTTTTTAAGAATTTAACAAAAATCAATTATTGAATAGTGTCAAAATTGACATAAATGAATTTTTTTAAAATATTATTTTTTTAATTGATATTATATGAATAAAAATATAAGGTTTGGCCAAAGGAATTATATAATTATATGAGTATAATTAATGGACCACTTGGGGGTCACTTGGATATATATAGAATATTTTGTCACTATATAATATAAAAATTCAAAGTTACATGGTAAATGTCAAACTAATTAACAAAACATTAAAACTAAAAGATAAGGTTAATATAATGACCCTAACCTGTCTAAATTCTATTATTTTAGAGTATTTCAACATATCCCCACCTTATACTTTTAATAATCTACTTTGGAGCCATTAGAAACCGAATATGAATTTATTATAAAATAATATTTCTATATTTTCCAAAGGTTCCCCTCACCCCTCTTATAAAAGGGCACTCCCCCTTCTCTCTAATTCACACCTTCTAAGCCATTTGGATCGGCCAAAACCTACCCAAATACTCTCTCAACTTCCCTCACTTCAACCTAGAGGCCTTATTTTGATCATAAATCCCTCCTAAGGATCCCTTTTGATCAAATCAAAAGGAAGAACCTGAAGAAGAGGTAATGTTTTCACCACCCTTTTTCAAGTTCCTTTCATCTTCAACTTCTTCTTTTTTTGTTTTTCCAATTATAAAATAATAAATCCAGTATATTATATATAATTAAATGTTATTATAAATATGGTACAACCATATACAGTATTCTATGCATCATTTTAATGACATGTCACTATACGTGCGTACGTACGGCTTACCATCTCCACGTCGTGGTGTAATTGTTATTCAAAACATTATTATTTGGATGGATATAATAATGATGTTTAATTCATGTAAATAATAAATATAACATGATAATGATTCTGTATATATGATATAATATCCAATTATATATTAATTTAATATCAAAATAGTGATATTGTCGCTCGTGCGTACGTACGGACTACCGTCTCCACGAACGTGATGAGATTCATTCCCCGTTGTATCCATTCAAGTATAATTCTCATTTGATGATTAAAAATAATGTTAAAGGACTTGATATATTTCTGGATATGAATAATATAAAACCTATCCTTAACAAACACGACCTATGTAACAAAACATATTAAATAAAATGAGTAAGTAAACACCCGAAATGACGATAATACTAAGATATGATTAACAAAGAAATGTTAAAATATCATATATGACATCATATTAATGTATATGATTCTTGTATAATTTAATAAGAATTATTTCATTATTATACAAGAGTTTAATCTACCCTCGTCCAAGGAAAATTACAAGGTAAGGGGTTTTCATCTCACTCCTTATTCCCGTGAGATTCATGCCATATTGCAACTATTACATTTTGTGTGGTGTATGTACTGCCTATAATTATATTATTTGTGTAATAAAATTTAATTTATGTTTATTTAAATATTAATTTTTTGATACCTCTTTAATGGAGTGTGTGTTTCTTTAGTTACCAAATTGGTAAGGGTTTATTTCACAATCTATTCATTATCCGAGGTTGTTTATATGTAATTATCTACTGGGATCTCTTTATCAACCACATCCATGTTTCTTAAAAAAAAGTATGTAAAATCCTTATTAATATATTATAGACTATGTGTTAATGTCATCTTTACCATTTTGACTTTTTATATGAATTTTATAAAAGAATATTTCCGTCATTTTCCAAACAAGGTCCTTTTTAACATTTTTGACAGAGTTAAGGTAAGAATGTATTTTTTTAACTTATATTACGGGTGTGGCTATTTTCCGCAATTATAAAATCTTGAAAGCTTTCATTACAAGATAATAATGATATTTTCAAAGTAAATGTTTTATTTTATAATTATGTTACTTTTAATAGATTTCAAAAAAGAGATTTTTCTCTCAAATAGTTTCGATTTCATCTATGTCAACATCCTTTGATAAATTTTACAATTATTTGAAGTTGATTTATTATGATACAAATCATCCATATTTTATGTAAGGTTTTGTGATATGTTTGACTACGGATGAGTTATTTTTATGTCATTAATGGTTTATGATTAATGTTTTGGAATTTCGTATGCTAGTTTTAATACGAATGTTTATGTTATATTTTCTCCTCTTCTTAAGATGAATGTGTTGGACTAGTATGTTCTAGGTTTGGGACCGGTAAAATTAAGCCCTCCAGGTTGGGGTCCGGTTACCATAGACCCTCTGGGTTGGTGTCTGGTTATTAGAGGCACTCCGGGTTGGTGTTCGGTTATTAGAGGCACTCTGGGTTGGAGTCTGATTATAGAGGCTATCCGGGTTAGGTTCCGATTACAGTTACCCCTTAAGTCTTGGAATGAGGCCTTGACACAGAAATTAATGTTCGACATTATGCATTCTGTCATTATGAAAGTGGTTTTTGATATTTCATGTGATTATTCGATTAGTAGAATATCCATGTGAATAATTAAATGGAATTATTTCATTTTATTTTTGCCATATTATGCTAAAGTTAAAATTTAAAAGGCTTTTGTTTTAGTTTTATACATTTCCTTAAATGTTTATGCTTATTTTTGAATGTTTCTGATGTATTGCTTACCCTTACTGAGCGTTTGAGATCACCCCTTTCTATGTTTTATTATCCCAGGATTCCAAGAAGTGTATTTTGATTGATATTCAGGGCTAAGAAAAGGGAATAATGGTGTTCATAAAGGATTATTTAAGTTGATTTTTATGTAATGTAAAATTCATATATGTAAACTATTTTCCAAGACTGCTAAACTGATCGGTCCTTCTGGACATGATTCCTTGTATTCATACCAATGTATTAAAATAATGCACCGACTCTGGGTAACTAGGGTAAGGGCATTAAAGTTGGTATCAGAGGAAGATTAGTACAAACCTTGGAAACTAGATTTAGATAAACTCTGATTAGAGTACATAGCCCTAAGATAGACTTTGAGGATTATTATAGAGGAACATCCTATAATATTGGTATTGTAGAGATTTTTTAAGTTTTCTAAGCAATACATCAATTTCTGGATACAAGTAGGTAGAAGTGGCTCTGTCACAGATGTAACTAGGGGTAAAACCTGAAAACACCGCTTCAAGCTAGACTCGAATGGGAACTGGTGCATGAAAACAGGCCTTGCTGCACTATTGATTACGATGCTCCTGAGGGATATGCTTAGGATAATTCTCATTTTCTTTACAAACCATTATGAAGGGTTTATTAGTGTATACTTCCTCAAAGAAATCATTTTTTATGATTATGGATTATATCTGTAAATAGTTCAAGTTATGTTAAGTGTTTTACCAGTATGGGATTATGTATTTTGATTCATAAACTGATCTAATTTATTCCATTGTTTAGAAATGGCACCTAGTGGAAGAAATGGAAACCTTATCAATGCACACACTCCATGTAGGGATTTCCCACCTGCTCATGATAATTATAGTTGAGATGGTGATGCAACTGGAGCTGATCAGCTAATCACCATACTAGGACAACTCACTCAGGTTATGAATAATAACCTTACCCATATGGAGCACCCTAACCCACAACGTGGAGGATCAATGTTAGATTTCTTCATGAGGCAACAACCACCAACATTAAATTGGAATACAAATCCCTTAGTAGCTAAGCAATTGATAAATTTCTTAGAGAAAATATTCCATGCCTTGGGGAGTAGCGAAAGGGAAAAAGTTGTCATGGCATTTTACCACTTCACTGGAGATGCTGATAAATGGTGGTTGTTGATTCAAATTATGTAGTAAGATGATGAAGTATCAAATATGGAACGAAGGATGTTCAAAGAGATTTTCTTAGAAAAATACTTTACTCGTGACCATCGAGAAGATATGGAAAGACAATTTATGAGTCTAAGACAAAAGGTGGATGAGAATGTTGCAAAGTATGAGGCTAAATTTACATGGTTAGAGAGGCATGATATAGATTATATACGTAACCCAAGAAGTATGATTGATCATTTCTTTGTTGGGTTAAAACCATTTCTTCGTCGAGCAATAGTCTCATAATCTTTCTTAGCGTACGAATATATAGTTTCATGTGCTATCAAGACAGAAAAGGAATTCTCTAAATCATATGACAATAAAGTAAAGCAAGAGAAGAAGAGAACGATGGAGAAAGAGATAGATAAAGGGAAAAAGGGAAAGAAGTATTTTCCATTATGTGAAAATTTTGGGAAGAAACACCCCGGTACTTTCCTAAAAGGAATGGTAGTTTGTTTACAAATGTGGAGAAAATGGTCACCAGACTCGTGATTGCAAGGGAAAGAAGGAGGCTGTCAATGTTGAATGCTACAATTATATAGAAATGGGGAATTATGAAAATAAATTTCCTAAGAGTCAGGGAAACTTACTTCAGAAAAGGCCAAGGGATCAAGGCCAAGATTATGCTGTTACGACAGTTGAAGAGGAATAATTAATGTATTTTTGTTTTTGGAATCAAGGATTATATTCTGGTTATGAGAATAATGTGATATATATAAGGATTTTACTGCAGTACTTTTAGTTTCCATTAAGGTTTTAATATGAAAATGGTAATAATATTTTCAGTATGTGACAATAAGAGAAACTTTACTCAGTTTGGAGAATATGATGTTGCGATTGATTTTGGAATTTAGATACCTTTTACAGAGTGTCTAGACCGAGGTACTTTGGATCAATATAATGTTTTGGAATGGATTAAGATGAATGTTGGATGGTATTGTTCAAGGTTAAAACATTTTTTATTATTATTTTTGGAAAATTATGATACTATAGTTTTAGGAAAAGGACAACCTGCAGGTCGGGCGACAACCCATCGCGTCCGGAAAGGCTGCGAGACTTGAACCGACAACCGAAGGGCGAAAGGGTGTATCACCTACCACTGACCCACTTGATGTCATGGATTGAAAAATGTAGTTTTTTTAGTGGTTCATAGAGTTGAATTATAAATTCATTTTATTCTTTAACCCTACATGAATAGGATAAATAGAATATTTTTTTTAATGTCATATTATCTTTTAGATTGAAAGATAAGTTTGTGGTAGAACATAGTTGAAGGATGGGACTCTACTTGTCAAGTATATATTTTTCTTATTATATTATTCATTTATGAAATTAATTAATATACTTTAGTTAAGGGATATTAAAACAAAAATTGTGTTATCCTAATACCATATGTTTTGTTGAACTGATTGTATTTTAAATCATCATAGATTGATGAATTTAAGGCCCTCAATTTTACACTTGTTTGTGATTGATGACCTCAATCACTACCTATAAATATTTAAATTTTTTCTCCAATTATATATCTCTAATTTACACCAATTTTCTTCTAATTGAGATCATAATTTGGTGGTGACGCTTTCATTTCCCTTTTCCACTTATTAAGATTAAATTTTATTAACCTAATTTCCGATGTGGGTTTTCCAAAAAGGTATTTTCTATTTTCAACCTTTTTTTTAAAGAAAAATTTAGAATTGCAAGGATGAGATTTATTAAAGGATGGGAGAATGTAACACCCCAAGCTTCCACAGTACGCTTCTCTTTCAATAATACAGTAGCGCGTGTTGTATGCAACTTCAAGATTCTAACACACTGCGACCAATCAAAGTAGCCGTTATGAATAGTAATACCCACTTTTTGAAAATTTATAAATTATATCTCTCAAAATGTACTTCATTTTTAGATTTGGAATATCTAAATTAGCTTAGGGTGAAATTTTGGTACTTTTCAGATAACTTTTATATTTTGATGAATAGTGAAAATTACTAAATTCTAATTAAAAACAACTTTTTTAATCGAAATAATTAATATTGATAAATTATGAATTTGAGTGGTTTTAAATTATATTTAGAATATATTTTTACAATTTAATACAATTTTGGTCATTGGACATAATTTCACAATTAAACCGGACATAAACAAGTGTTAATCTTTTGATAGTTATTATCTCTTAAAAACAGGCTTTTTGTTTTAAAAACGGAAGTTAATATTAAATTAATTTCTACCACTTCTATGTTTTGAATTTGGAAAAATGGATTACATATTTGGAATCAGGATGTCCAAATTGTCTAAATAGGAAACTTTTATGTTTATTCATTTTGAATAATTACTTCGGTAAATATTTTATTTACCATGGTTAAAGGGTAAATCCCGTAAATAAGGGTAAACAAATAATATTATAATAATAATAAATTACCCTAAAACATGTCCTAACCTTATTGGTTGAAACACTTCCGACCATGGGAATCTTTGGATCTATTTTGGGACCCCATGGATCCACTTGTAAGTGATACGAACACTTTTTATTAATTAAGTTAAAATAAATACAAAAATCACACAAGCATATATATTTTAGAAAACAAATTTTTTCACAAGGTTATATAAGTTATATTTTAGACTATAAATATTAATTAGAAATATAAAAATATTTCCTACATAATGGTATTTTATTTATGATTTTTAGACCTTTACTAATTAATATTATTTTTGACACAATAATGATGCAATGTTTTTCTTTTTAATGATAGAATCAAATAATTAGTATTATAAATGTTAAAATAAATATAATTTGAACGTTTTGAGGACATACATGAATTTTATTGGTTAATATGACATTATAGGATTTATTAAATGAATTTGGTTCGAATTAATAAAGTTTTTATGACTTTAACAAAAATCAATTATTGAATAGTGTCAAAATTGACATAAATGAGTTTTTAAAACAAATATTATATTATTAGTTGATATTATATTCATAAAAATCAAATGTTCGGCCAAAGGACTTATATCATGATAGGTGTATCATTAATGGACCACTTGGGGTCGCTTGGATGTATATAGTATGTTTATTAACTATATAATACAAAAATACAAAGTGACAGGGTAAATGTCAAACAAATTAACTAAGAGTTAAAACTAAAAGATAAGGTTAATATAATTACCCAAACCTGTCTAAATTATATTGGTTGAAAGTATTTTGACCCATCCACACATTATACTTTTAATAATCCACTTGCAAGCCAATACAAACTGAATATGAATTTATTATAAAATAATATTTCTAGATTTTCCAAAGGTGCCCCTCACCCCTCTTATAAAAGTGCACTCCCCCTTCTCTCTAATTCACACCTTCTAAGACATTTGGCTCGGCCAAAAACTTCCTAAATACTCTATAAACTTCCCTAAATTTAACCTAGAGGCCTTAGTTTGATCAGAAATCCATTCTAAGGAGCCCTTTTGATCAAATGAAAAGGAAGAACCCGAAGAAGAGGTAATGTTTTCACCACCCTTTTTCAAGTTCCTTTTTCTTCAACTTCTTCTTTCTTTGTTTTTTCCCATTCTAAAATAATAAATCTAGTATATTATGTATACTGAGATGTTATTATATATATGGTACAACCATATTCATTATTCTATCCATACTTTGAATGATATGTCACCATACGTGCGTACGTACGACTTACCGTCTCCACATCGTGGTGTAATTGTTATTCAAAACATTATTATTTGGATGGGTATAATAATGATGTGTAATTCATGTAAATAATAAACATAACATGATAATCACTCTGTATATATTATATAATATCCAATTATATATTATTTTAATATAAAAAGAGTGATATTGTTGCACGTGCGTACGTACGGACTACCGTCTCCACGAACATGATGAGATTCATTCCCCGTCATATCCATTCAAGTCAAATTCTCTATTGGTGATTAAAAACAATGTTAAAGGACTTGATATCATTATGGATATAAATAATATAAAACCTATCCATAACAAACATGTCTTATGTAACATAATATATAAAAGAAAACGAGAAAGTAAACACCCGAAACAAAGATAATACTAAGATATTATTAACAAAGCAATGTTAAAATATCATATATGATATAATTTTAATGTATATGATTCTTGTATAATTTAATAAAAATTATTTAACCACTATAAAAGTGGTTAATCTACCCTCAACCAAGGAAAAGTACAAGCTAAGGGGTTTTCATCTCACTCCTTCTTCCCATGAGATTCTTGCCATATTTCCACTATTACATTTTGTGTGGTGTATGTACTGCCCATAATTGTATTATTTGTGTAATAAACATTAATTTATGTGTATTTAAACATTAATTTTATGATACCTCTTTCATGGGGTGTATGTTTTGTAAGTTACCAAATAGGTAAGGGTTTATTTCACAATCTCTTCATTATCCGAGGTTGTTTATAGGTAATTATCTACTAGGATCTCTTTATCATCCACATCTATGTTTCTTAAAAAAAAGTACTCCAAATAATTCTTACTATTTTATATACTATGAGTTAATTTAATTTTTACCCTTGTTGACTTTTTATAAGAATTGTATAAAGGAATCTTTCCATCATTTTCCAAACAAGTTCCTTTTTAAACTTTTCGACAGAGTCAAGGTATGAATGTCTTTTTTTTAACTTATATTGCGCGTGCGACTATTTTTCGCCGTTAAAAATATTCAAAGCTTCCCTTACAAGCTAATAAGGATATTTTCAAAGTAAATGTTTTATTTTTTAATTATGTTACTTTTAAATGATTTCAAAAAAGAGATATTTCTCTCAAATAGTTTTTATTTCTTCTATGTCAACATCCTTTGATAAATTTTACAATTATTTGATGTTGATTTATTATGATACAAGTAATCCATATTGTATGTAAGGTTTTGTGATATGTATGAATATGGATGAGTTATTTTTATGTCATTAATGTTTTATGATTAATGTTTTGGCATTTTTTTTTCTAGTTTTAATACGAATGTTTATGTTATATTTCGTCCTATTCTTAATATGAATGTGTTGAACTAGTATGTTCCGGGTTGGGGATTAGTAAAAGTAAGCCCTCTGGGTTGGGTTCTGGTTACAGCCGACCCTTCGGGTTGGTGTACGGTTATTAGAGGCACTCCGTGTTGGTGTCCAGTTATGAGAGGCACTTCGGGTTGGTGTCCGGTCATTAGAGACACTCCGTGTTGGTGTCCGGTTATTAGAGGCACTCCGGGTTGGAGTCCAGTTACAAAGGCTCTCCGGGTTGGGTTCCGGTTATAGTTTTCCCTTAGGTCTTGGCATGAGGCCTTGACACAGAAATTAGAGTTTGGAATTATGGATTCCATTGTTATAAAAGTTTTTATTGATATTGCATGTGATTATTCGATTAGTAGAATATCCTTGTGAATAATTAAATGGCCTTATTTCATTTTATTTCTGCCATATTTTGTTGAAGTTAGAGTTTAAAAGGATTTTGTTTTAGTTTTATACATTTCCTTAAATATTTATGCTCATTTTTTAAAGTTTCCGCTGTATTGCTTACCCTTACTGAGTGTTTGAGCTCACCCCTTTCTATGTTTTATTTTCCCAAGATTCCATGAAGTGTATTGTGATTGATATGCAGGGTTAAGAAAAGGGAATAATGGCGTTCATAAAGGATTATTTATTTTGTTTTGTATGTAATGTAACATTTATGTGTATAATCTATTTTCCAGGACTGCTAAACTGATCGGTCCTTCAGGACTTGATTCCTTGTAATCATACCAATGTATTAAAATAATGCACCGACTCTGGGTAACTGGGGCCGGGGCATTACAAAAAATATAATGAATAATAAATTCTTGAAAAATAATTAAAAAATAAAATCATTAGAAAATAATTAAGGGTATTTGTGAGGCATCCAAATTATCATAAAGTTAAAGAGTATTGTTCTCAACACACTCCCCCTTTTAAATAAATCATTATGTATTGTTGAAAACAACACTTGCTTAACAAGTTTCATTTCCCATTTGATAGAAGTAGATATGGACATAGGTTATTCATTTAAAAATATATAATATAATTTTATAGGATATAATGATGTTATTATATCATCAAGGTTGAGTAATTTTTAAGTAGTTTGAAGAATAAATAACACAAAAACACTTGGTTAAGAATGATACATCTTATTCAGACAACCACTTTAGGTTTACATCAAAATTCTTTCTAAGAGGTCTTTATAATAAAGAAAAACAACCAAGGATGAGTAAAGGGAATTAAGGAATGGATTTGATCTATTATCAGATGAACCAATATGATTTATAAGTTGGAATAAAATTGGATTGGAGGTTCCCTTTTGCAAAGTGAGGGAAGAGACACTTTTGGAATTTCAAAAAATATAAAATTAAAATAAATTAAATTCTTTGAAAAAATATCCAAAATGATATAATCATAATATATAAAGATTATGGGTCTAAATAATATCATGAAATAAATTTTTTTCATGTTTATAGTTGGTTTTTACCCTTATGTTTTTGTTTTAACATGCATTAACCCTTTTAGACAATTTCTCTCATTACAAAGTTTTTACTCTTTACATGTCGAGATAGAAATTATAAAAGCACAGTTTGATAATTAATGTCCCATAGCTGATATTTTCAACCATATCCCAAAAAAATTTGATGAATATAGGATTATTATTAATTTTAAATAATCTAATAAAATATCATTTATAATAAAATATCATTAATGTCATTTTTGGAACTGTTAATTTATTTTGACTTTGTTAAAAACCTGAAAGAAATAAAATTATAATATAATATATAAAAAATAACTATCATGAAGTTTATAATTAAAAAAATATGGAAACAAATAGTTCATACAATTTATATAATTTTAAATGTTTCTAGAATCATTTATTTTATTTTCCATTTAATTAAATTAACACTCTGTTAGTGTTGTATAAGCATTTGAGTTAGTTTTTTCATTACTAATTTTTTTAAATAAATTAGAATGAAAATAAAATAATTTATGTTTAAAATTAATACTTATAACCGAAAATATTTTTTTTTATCACTTTTAGACAATATTATTGTTTTTAAAAGAAAGAAAGTGAAAATTTTGTGTTTATATTTTACTTAAATTTTATAAAGGTACAAATAAATAACTATAGAAACAAGTGGAAATATATTTATACAATGGATGGAAATGGATGAAATCCAATAATCTAATAGAATAAAGGTAAGCCTTAGGGTCAATTATTTGTCCTTAACATATTATTTTTAATGTTAATTACAAATTTTCTCATGCCATTGTGATTATTATTTTCTATACTTACTATTAATATCGACTAAAAATAAGAGGGGTGTACATACAAAATTTTGATATCCTAATTAAAAATATTGAATCCAATTTTCATTATGAGATTTATGTATTTAACAGAATTTAATTTAAAATTAGACCCATGAGGCACGATGAGAAACAACTATTTCAGAAAATTGCCTCTTTAAGTGATAGATGATTTTATACTATATCAATGTATGGAATTAATTAAAAAGAAAATAATTTGATTGTTTTTAATAAAAAGGAACAATTTATATTTTAAAACGAATCAAAATTTTAATTTATTTATTAAATATTTCAAAATAAAATACAATTTTCAATAAAAAATAGAATTTTTTTCTATTCATTGAAAATCAGACTTTTTAGAAAAATCTAGAATGTTTATGAAGAAGATAATTTTGATATGATGATTTTAAAAAATTTATCCTTTTTTGTTAAATAAAATTGCTAATAGTTTTATAAATGAATAATAATATTTTCTCCAAAAAAATAAATTAAAATAATTTTTTAAGAAGACATATTTTTTAAGAATAAAATGAATTTAAAAAAAATGATTGATTATTTACTTTGAATTTATGAAAAAAATTTATTTATTATAACCTTTATATATTTTTATTATATTTTTATCATATTTATACCCTACAATTCAACATCAAGTTAATAAATATAACATTTAAATAATAATATTTGGTGGTTCTTCTAGGATTGGTGTTGTGTGTCATATACGCTATCAAATGGAGTATTATTCTGAAAAATCATGGTGTTACATTCTTCCCATATTAAATAAATTATGACCTCTTAATATGAAATTGTTCTCAATAATAAGTGCTCTAAAATTTAAAAATTCCTTTTTCTAAACCCAAATTGTAAAAAGGGTTAATAAAAATCCCTTATGAAAAGAGAGACAAAAAAATACAGAGGTCACCTCAAATAACATAGAACTAGGTATCTAAATTAGAGAACATTAGTGAGAGGTGAATATATATAGAAATAGAGGAAAAATAAATACCCAAATAATGATGGTTAGTGAAAAATAAAATTGATCATAAGAAAGTGATTGATAAAGAGAAAATTAACAATAATAAAACCATCAATCAATGATGTGTGAAAAATGCCACCAGTTCATTAGAAATGAAGGCAATAAGATCAAATTTCTTTCTCAAGGTCCTTTTTATATAGTCGAAGAAATTAAATTCTATTTACACTATGATAATATGGAAATATTACTATTTTAAAAGTATAAATTCATCCTTTAATGAAATTCAACCACAAACTCATCTTTTTATCCAAAAAAAGAATATTTAGGATGAATGTTTCATGAATGTGGAACTAAAATCAACTTTTGATTAACCATAAGGTATATAAAATTAAGAAGATATATTCTTCATATATTTTTAAATTAACCCAAAAAACATAATATCACTAGGCAATAAAACATCCAAAATCAATAATCCTTAATATGAATAAATAATACATCAATCTCCAAATTTTAACAGTAATACTCAAAGAACAATCTAAATAATTTCAAAAATAATTATCCTTAAAATTCTTTAAAAATTTTCTAACTAATATTAAAACCCAATTATTATAATGATTTTGACACATTTTATTCCATGATAAACATAATATATTTGTCCAAATAACATCAATCACTATTAAAGTATCATATGGAAAAATGAATATACCATTTTTATATATTTTCTAGAATATACTAATCATTGCCAAAAATAATTTCAACATAAAATCTTTTATAGGGATATGTTACGTAATATACGTTTTACTAAATCTAGTTCCCAAGGTTTATACTAAACTACCTGAAATACCATCTGTAAGTACCTTAGATTTATTATCGTAGAGTTGGTGGTTACTTTATTACATTGACACTAGATATAAAGAATCACATCCCAAAAGATTAAATACATTAGTTGTCTTGGTAAAGTATATTTCTAATTGAATCTCATATACATTTGAAGGAATAAAAAGATAAAATAATTTCTTTAGGAAAACCATTATTCTATCTTGAATATCCATTCATATAAATCATAGTAAACTCCCCGGAATCCGGATGAAAAACAATAAATGTTGATATCATATTATTATTAAAGTTTATGTATAATAGAAGTTATCATAGAATAAATAATATATTATCAATATATAATGGTAAATGAATGAAAACATATTCCATTTAATCAATAACTTGAGCACAAAGAATAATATAGCATGAATACATGAAGATAAAATAGTGTTATATGACCAATCACAAGGAATTGTAACTTATCAACGGATAAATATTAAAATAATATAATGGGAATCAATAAATAATCTCATATAGATGGATTGCATAATGTCAGACATTATAAAATTACTATCAGGGACTCAATCTAGGAAATCTTACACAAATGGGTTAGGCCTCATACTAATACCCAAAATAGTTTATCTCATGAGACTTAATGGTGCATCAATGGGATATATTAGGTCCATCCAAAAACGTAATTATTCAAATTAATTCATCATGTAATATGGGAGAATAAAAATTCAATATGTAATCAACATAAACATTTTTATTTTGAAACAATTAAATGGAATGTTAATATTTCCCAAGAAAAATTGATCAGAAACCATCCTAATAAAGAATAAGGATGATATAATTACAACATATCCCAAGTATAGTATATTAAAAATAAAGGGTTATTATCATTTATTAATATAATTACAATTAAAATATAATTAAAAACATTCTTGAGGAAAATAAATTTTTCTCTTTAAAAACTAAAAATTTCTTAAATATTAGGAAACAAAATTCTCATTGAAAATGACATTGTAAAATTGTAAAGTAAGATTCAAAGAAACGATCCTTCATTATGGTGGGAAATTATATTAAAGTTATATAATTTAAAATAACACTTTCATTTAAGTCTTTTTTCAAGACATTAAAAAAGTAACTCATTTGAAAAATTGTCGAAAGATTTATTTTGATACATTTTTTAAAAGTCTAACATGGGTAAAAATTTATTTAAAATATCATTGGAGAATAATATTATTATTATTTAAAATTTTTAATGGAAAATATGGTTATAATTCAAAAGTATTTCTAATCGAGTAGAAAACAAAGTGGATTTTTTTAAAAAACATGACTTCAGTATCATGAGTAAATAAAGAGAGGAAAATGAAAGGAGAACTTGTAATTTACATAAATTTCCAAAGGATATTAAAATATATTGTGGGTAAGATAAAAATATGATATAATTCTCCCTATAAATACTTAAACAAATCTTGAATAAGGATGAAATTGTGAACTATACCCTTACCACTTTGGTGAATTTTGAATCATAACCCCCAAGAAATAAATAATCTGAAATAAAACCTTAAATATAATGAATATAAATGGAATAATAATATATAATATCATATGGGGAATATATACACCACATAAAGGAAACACATGGTTAATATTTCATATGCCTCATAAGTGATATATGAAAATCCATTAAATGACCACAGCAATGAAGTGAGAATTTACTAACGAATTTATTAGATGTAAACGAATTAAATCCCTCAAAAAAGTTGAAGTAAAAAAATAAATAAAACAAATTTAATTTCATAAATAATATTAACAATATATAATCACTGAATATGTGATATAACCCAATAATAGAAAATTGAGTAATAAAATACTTATCGCTTGGTATCCTTCATGTAAAATAACATTGGGTTACAAATAATTTGTATTGAAACATAAAATACCATGAATAATGAAGGATTAATGATATAACATGTAAAAGGGAAAAAATATATCCCATATAAAATAAATTAGGTGCATAATATATTCCTCAATGAAGTGAAATTGGATGAAATCACTTACCTCAGGTACAACTTTTCACGTATGTTCTGTATATTTCTGAATAATTAAATAATGTTAATTATTTAATTTATTAATAATATTTTGACAGTTTATTATTACCTTTATTTCAATTATTTTCATGTTATATACAATTACATAATCAACTACGTTCACAACATATGTTTTGAGGATATACATCTTATAAATCTATAATGACTATGGTAGGATGAATATCAAAAAAGAGGTCATTAATCAATCTTCTAAAGGATAATAATCATGAAAAAATTATAATTTTATAAATAAATTATTCTTTAAAAACCAAACCCTAAATATTTTTATTAGAAATGAACTATGTTACAATTATATAGATTGTAGGTCATACGTACACATGAGTAATATTTTCATTTTTCAATAACCATGATGGAAATAAGGTAACTGTTATTTTATCTTCATATATTGATAAGTATATCATAATTTTAAAATTATTTCCTTTATTACACTTATATATTCCATTCATGTGATTAGGTAATGAAAAAAATATCACATCACTTCTTGTAGGTGGTAATCCACACATATGCATGAAAGATGTTATCATATTTAAATGAATGGAAGGGTTATAAATTATATGGTATATTAATTTTAAATAATTATACTTATGTAATGAAAATAATATATATATATATGTGTGTGTGTGTGTGTGTGTTAAATCCATCATCATAAACATGTATTAGAGTTGATGATGTAAAATGAATTACATCGGTTCACAAGGCGATAGTCAGCCGTGCACACGAAACATTGATTTCATCTCCCACTTGATAGAAGATGAGATGAAGGTAGGTTATAAAATTAACATAAAAATATATTAGTATATGAGAGATAATTATGATATTATATCATCTTGTTTTAATAATATTTTATGGAGGTGGCAGAAGAAATAACACAAAAAATGCTCAGTTAGGAATGATGCCTCTTTTCCAAACACCCACTTTAGGTTTAGACAAAAACCCATCCTAAGAGGGTTTTATAATAAAGTAAAGGACTATAATATTTTTAAAGGGAAGAAAATAAGGTATTTTTTAGGTTATGTCTGAAGAAAAATGTGTTTTAAGTGTGACTAAAAGTGGAGTGGAGTTTCCCTTTTAAAACCGAGGGGAGGGAAAATTTTAGAATTTCCTAAAATAATAAACTAAAATAAAATATTTTTCAGGGAAAAAAATCTCCAAAATTATATAATGAAAATATAGGATTATTTTTACGAAATAAAATTATCCAATAAAATTTATATATTTTTAGATTTTGTTTTTACCCCTATGCTTTTTTTACCCGTGTTAACAATTTTGGATATTTTTCTTCATAAGAAATATTTTTCACTTTAGTGGTAAAAATAGTTAATATAAAAGAATAAATTGGGCAAGAAATGGGCCTTGGAAGATATTATCAACTATATACCAATAAAATAGATTAATATCAATTTTTTATAAATTTTTTTATTTAATAAAATGGTATTTTTCATGAAATAAAATTAATACCATTATATGAACTATTCATATAATTTGACTTGAAAACCAAGTTGAAATTAATTTAATATGAATATAATAATTTAAAACAGTAATAAAATAATATATTTATATAAAAAATTAAAGGAACACAATAATTAATTTAATTTCTATTATATTTCATATTTTTAATATCATTTATTTTATTTTTTGATTAATTAAATAAATATTATGTCTACATCGCCTAATTATTTAAAGAAACCTTTTCAATTATAAATATTATAAATAAATTAACATGAATGAAAAAAATAATTTATATTTTAAATAAGTATTTATAATGGATGATAAGTTTTTTATCCTTATCATAGAATATTATAGTTATTAAAAGTAAGAATGTGGCTTCTTTTCTTCAACATTTACATAAATATTAAAAATGTCAAAATCAAAGAAATATTTCACTAGGTTGTTATATATTCGAGACATGGATTTAAATGGAAAAAATAAACTCAAACAATAGGATAAAGGTTGGTTATAGGGTCAACTATTTTGTCCATATCATATTATTCTTAATCTTAATTACCAGATTTACCCTTACCGAGGTGATAATTATTTACTATAGTTACTATTTATAATAAATAAAAATATGAGGGAATTATTTACCAAATTTTTAATCCTAATTACAAATATGGATTCCATTTTTCAATATTAAATTAATAGAAGTGGAATAATTTGATATAAAATTATACCCATGAGATGTGGTAAAAAACAGATTTTTTTCTTGAAAAATGGTTATTATGAGTAAAATGATTTTAAACTATATCCATCTATAAAATTTATTCCAAAGTAAATAAATAGATAATTGTTAATAAAAATTTAGTAATGTAATTTTGAAACTAATAAAAAATATAATTTTACATTGAAAATGCTTGAAAAGAAAATAGATTTTTTTAATAAAAATCAGTATTTTTCACTATTCATTGAAAAATTAAACTTTTCAAAAAAATATCCTAAATTCACCATAGGATAGTTTTCAAATATTTATTAAAAAATTATATATTTTTTATAAATTTTTTTTTAAAAAATTTCATAAATTTATTATAATATTTTATCAAAAAACAAAAAAACATTTTTGATGAAAACATATTTTCCAAAAATAAAATGACATTTCTAAAAATTGAGTGATTATTTAATAATAATTTATCAATAAATTATTATTTATTATGACCTTTATATATTTTTCGTAATGCAATTAATCTTATTCATAATTAATAATATAATGACTGGGTTATAATTGTTATATTAAAATAATAATATTTTGTACGTCATTTAGGCTAAGTGTTGCATATCTTATATGCTATAAAAAATTGTATTATTTTAAAATATTAAGGTATTAAACTTTTATATTCCCAAATTCATATTAATTATGAGTATATAAATCATATGTATCACTAAATAAATGTTATGTATCATAATGCATTCTAAATTGAATCTTATGTACCACAGGAAAGATAAAATCATTCCCTCCAAGTGGAAAATGAAAGATATTTATGTATCAGGGAATATTTATTATATACAAAGATGATTTCCTTACAAATTACCCAGAAAAAATTACCCATCACTTTGAAAATCGTATATCTCATAGTGCTAGTTTCCTAGTAATTTTTTTTAAATTCGCATGGTTTCTTCCATACTTTAGCTACCCTTGTCCCCAATATTTAAAAAATAAGGGATTATAATATATAACCATTAATTTTATTCATAAAAATAATAAATTAAATTAAATTCACAATTATTTCCATTTTAATTAGTCTTCAAAAACTAAAATGAAATGATCCATTAATTATAAAACTCAATAAAATCAATTAATTAGTTTTTGTCATTTAATGAAATGAATTGGTTATAAAAAAATTCTAGTTTTAATTTCCTATGCTAAATACATATAAATTAACTCATTTCCCTCCTTGTGGGTGGAGGTTACTAATAAATAGTTTATAAATTTATTATCTATTTTTTGTGTATTTGCAAGAAGGTAAGGTTGAATTCTATAATATCCATTTAAAAACAATGAATTTGACACTAAATAATAAGAATTTATTAATTTTTTTATTACTCTTAAATTTTCATTTTTATAATATATATAATTGGAATGAAAATTTGGTGTATTTAGAAGAGTTATATATCCACCAATAGTACTTGAAAATAATCATACATGACTATATCCTAAGGAATTATTAGGTTATTTTTTGTGAAATCAAATCATGTTATTTTTTCTCATATCTTATATGTTCATCTTGATTCATATGCATAAATTCATTTAATTATTGTATATTGGTACCTTAATGGGGGCTTATATAATAATCCTATTGACATATAATAGAGGCTAAGTGATAGGGTTGAGATTTTTGTTTTATTTATTGTGTAATTTTTACCTTTTAACCTTTGGAATTTTTATGAAATTTCTCCACTTATGTATTATCCCAAGAGGTGTTTCATGGTTTCTATTAACATTCATTGTATGTTAATTGATAACATATATGGGGATTTTTATATTTGATTTATTTTTTCACTAATAATATTTTATGTATTATTTTACCTTTGTTAATTATTTATTTAGCTATGGTTTGTTTTTATTTATATGAAAAAATAAATATTGTTGTCTAGATACCATGATGATAGTATAAATTATCAAAAAAATATAGTTATGTGTATGAAATCTATTGATTTTTTGGTTTATCTTGTATGGTCAACTCATTCCAATATTTTAAAGAACTACAATGTAAAAATTGTGTGTTCAATTTTTTTTCTTATCAAATGCTAAATACAATTTCATCAAGATATTTAATATGCTTTTATTTTCATAGTAGTTATTGAATTCCCTCAATAAATTGTTTTACTACACTAATTACATGGGTTAGTTATGATAAAAGTCAACGTATTTGAGATATACTCTTCCATGATTGTTGTAATTACCCTTTCCACTGTTTTTTCAATTTGAGTAATTATATTCATGTTCATAATAATGTATTCCGTGATATTGATTATTATATACTAGAATATATTAAATGATACCATGTGGTATATATTATATACACACCCTTGGATATATACATAATAAGAGAAAACTTATTTATGTTCAAGAATATGATTTTTTTTCTATTGAGATGTAATATAAGGCATGATACCTCTAATCGGGGTTGGTGGTGACCATGTTTATTTGAATGGTTTATCATGGTCAAGAAGGGCAGTGATTCTTGAACATATTTATTTATTTGATCACTTTTTATAGTTTTTTCACATGTATCATTCAGGGAGAACATTTTTAATTTTTCTTTTTCTTATCTCTATCGTATATAACATATATATGTATATATATATATATATATATCATATAGTGGATAAGTTGTGTTTATTATAAAATTACTAAATTTAAAGATAGTTCTAAGTATAACAAGTAATTGTAAAATTTTTATGTAATTAAATAATAATAAAAGACAATAATTATAAGTTATTTTTCTGATATTAAATATTAAATATCAATTTCAATTCTATATGTATAGAAATTGAAAAAGAAAAGTTGTGTTTTGTTGCACTCAATCCATGGACTGAGGTTTCTATAATGAACCCAAATTTAGCATGAAACTGTTACATATTATTAAAAATAAAAATTATATTAAATATTTATATGTATAATATATTGGTTTAGAATCTTGGTATATTAAATATGTAATAAATTATCATCTGTGGCCATATTTTAATTTATATTATTTATAGTTATATATATACTATTGTAGAAATGGATAAATTTCCAAAACCATTCCATTTTATAAAAAAAAATTCATTTTTTTCTTCCATGACTATGATCATTATCTAAAGATATGAACCCCTCAATGAGACTAAAAACTCATCAATCCATAGGATATATAAAAAATATGCTGAGGTGGTTTTCAATTGAGGGAAAAATAAAAAAGTTATGAAACAATTAATCAACATGAATATAATGGAATAAAAATAGGGCATAATAAGATAATTGTAATTGAAAAAGAGTAAACAATAAATGATAATATTGGAGTCATATCACCGACCTATGATATAATAATATTATCTCATAAGTGTAAGTCAATGATCACTTTAAGGAAAGTATGAAATAATGGGATAGACTTAAAACCAATGAACTATGAATAATGTTCCATGACATATAAGTGTTACCCAATTCATTTGGGAGATATAAAATTCTAGGATCACTTATCATAAATAGTTTTTCAAAAAAAAATTTTAATACATTAATGGAAAATGATGAAAAGTATTATGCATAAATAATATTTTGTACAATGATTAACTTATCATTAAAAGGGTATGAATCACATAAGAATTTTATAAGGTATAATGAAACCATTAATAAAAGCTAGGATAATATAAATGTTGGTAAATGTACATGTAGAAAATAAATAAATTCATATAATATGATGAAATTAAATATATAAAAATCTTTCCAATGAAGATAAATGGGGATTAACCCGGAGGAAAGGGGTGTATGTTATATAACCATAGTATATGGAATGATTTAAGAAAAAATCAAAGTTAAGATAATATAAATCCCTATTAATTCTTAATAAAAAAATAGAAAAAGGTAAACAATATGTTCAAATAATAAGATATAAAAATTTATCCCAGAAAAATAAAAAATGATTACACCATGAATAAAGGGGAGTGAATTACATAGCAATTTTGTATGAAATTATATAATAAATAATAAATGTAAGGGAAACATAATGGGAAAACGAGTAAATAAATATTTTTAATTTTTCAAAATTATAATATATTAAAAATTCCCAAGAATATTGAAAAAATAATAATTAAACACAAAATAGTAAGAAATACCTTTAGCTCAAGTATAGATTTTTCTAAGAAAAATTCAACTTCATGTATGAAAAAATTTATTCTTTACTCAATTTATTATAAAATTTATTTTTATTTATTATATTTAATATTATTCCCTCCATAATAATAATAATAATATATTTACTTTTATCATTTATTAACTGTATATATCACTAAAACATGTTAATTCCAAAATTTCTATATTTATCAAGGTATTTCAATATCATTAAATGTTTTATATCAAAGATTTATTAAAATATATGAATTTTAGATTAATTAGTTAAAAAATAATTTTTATGTGTCAATGTTCTAATTTATCTTCATTATTTTAATGTTAAATATTTATTAATAGAAAATTTAAAGTTCTTATTTCTGAATATGTGCAACTAAATATAAAAAGGTTTTATAATTAGTTATATACATAATAATTATATCACTTAAAAATAACACAAATATTTTTATTTTTATATTTGTTTTATTTTTATAAAATCCATCATATGTTAATAAGGATATATAGTAGTTATGATGAAAAATGTGAAACATTACCCATATACGTTATTTAATTCACCATAAATGACACATATTTAAGAGGTAAGGAAATTAAAGATAATTTAATTTTTAATGTTTGAGTTGATATTTTTAGAATTTATATAATATATTTAGGTTTTTATGGAAAAAAATTTATGATTATAGAAGTTAAATATTTAAAATAAGATAAAACTATTAAATTTAAGTTTATTAAATATTCATTAAAATTAAACCCTTAGTAACCACCTTAAAATATTAAGAGAATTGGGATATTCAATATTTTTAATCTCTCTAAGGTGGTGAAGACTATGAGGAGTGTTAATTTTTGAGTAATTTTTTTGGGAGGGAATTTTTCATATGTATTTCTTTGGTTAGTGAAATAATATATTCATAAATAAATATTGGTGCCATTTTTTAAAATAAAACATTAATTAATGATTATGAATTATAATTGTACTTATGTTGTGAAATTTACTAGAATAGAAATCAATTGGAATAAACCTATTCTATTCTTACATGTCATATTATATTTTTATTTACACACACATATAAACACACACACACACATAAAATTTTAGCATATGTTATATTTTATCACATTTCATTAATCATTGAAGAATTTCATTTCTTTTCAAAAAATTAATATTACATATTTTTATTTATCTTGACTTAACAATTTTAAATTTTACATTTATTTTATCAAATTCAACACCAAATAATGAAAAAGAATTTGTTAATAAGGAACATTATATTAATAAACTTAGATTATAAAAAAAATATATTTTCTTATTATTAATAGAATGTTTTCATTTCTCCAACAATTATATATAAGGATCACCTTATCACCTAGTTTTATAAACTGTTGCAATATCTACATTATCTTTATGTGTTATTTGGGAAATTTGTTTACTTGTATATAGTGTTTAAAGAAACATAGAGCACATAATGATCTATAGTAACCTTGACATCTACCACATATTACTTTATTCAAGTCATACTAGTTAGTGATTGACATGGAATTTGTTTTGGAAAATACAAAGTGATTATACTAACTTCTAATGATTAAATTGTTGTGCTTAGTATAAGGTATTTATGTTGTCTCAAAGAAATTTTAGGAGGAAGTTGAATTGAGATTAATAATTTCCAAAGTATATTTTTTAAAGAAATTATAACATTTTTAAAATACCATCTTTAAAAATTGATTTTATGAATAAAAATAGTAAGAGAATAATATTTGGAGTTTTCTAAATAATTATGGAAAGAAATATCGATACTTAGCTAAATATATTTGAATATATATGAAATTTCAGGACAACTTTACTTAAAAAAATTAAATCACTATCATGGTTATAGATAATTATATAATAAAACTATATGAAATATAAAAACAACTAACAAAATATCTTTTTATAAATATATAATTAACTTTATAACAATAATAATGTATGTTAAACATTGTTATTATACTAAAAAAATTAACAATATGAAATCAAAAAGATAAATAATATAGAGTATAATGAAATATAATAAATCCATTCAAACTTAGTGAAGATTCTAATAATTTAAACTTGAAAAAATTATTTATTAAGAATACTCTAACAAAAAGAGTTGTTTGAAACCTAAGGGGTGAGTACACAACTTGTAATAGGTTTAACTAGAGTTATCCTTGATACATAGGTTCATAAAAAACACTTATATATTTATTCTTAAGAAATAATAAGAATACATGATAATACATTGGTAAATATATAGAGAAATTTCAATAAAGTATATGTATTCATTTCTATAGAGATCATGAATATCAATTTATTAGTCCCTTTTATTATACATTTTCCTTTTAAAGATTATGTTTTTATTTTCATACATGGTTCATCTCTTATTATCATTTTTATGAAAAATATGGAGTCTTAATGAAGGGTTTTGTCATTTAATTCAGAAAAAAATTAAATCCACTTAAATACAATGATTTATTTACCATATATATACTTTATTCTTTTAAAAATAATTTTTTATAAAAGAATCATAAATTTATCCATGGGATGACATAACATGTAATAATATATTATCTTATTATTATATAATTTAATAGTTTCTAGTGGCCATGGAGAATATTAAATTAAAATCTTTATAATAATAATCATGATAATTTATGTATACTCCATCAATACTTGAATTAAATTTCAAGAAAAAATTATCTTAAAATGGAACATTCACCTCCTTATGGTCATTTGGGAGTAAAAGAATGATAACTATTAATCTTCTATATAAAAGCCTTTATAATCAATTTTCTATAATTGAACTACAAATTCACTAATTATGGTCTACAAGATCATACTAATATAGCTATATGACCACCATGATTGAGAATCATGTTAAACATGGATAAAATTCATGGTTAACCAAAATTATTTAAATATTTTTTCTAATTCACCCATAAGAACCTATATTCTCTTTCACAAAAAATCATGACTGTATTTATAGTCAATTTGGACACAACTTCATCATTTTTTTCATAAGTACACAAAACAACAAAAAGGAATATTTTTATAAAAAATATATATTTAATTTAAAACCAACAGATCATAATAGATAACAAAAAAATTGATAAATTATTAAAACAAGGAATTAAGAGACATAACCTAATAATTTCTACATCTTGACGCTATAAATACTCATTTTTTTTATAAATTTTACAATATTATTATACTTATTTACATATTACAAATGCATTAGGAAAATAGTCACTTATAATGACTAAATTATTACTATAATTCTCAAAATATTTTGGGCACTATTTATGGATAGTTATAACAGGTATCTCATAATCAAAAAATAACTACAAAATGGATACCCATAATAACTGTTAGGTTGGAATATATAAATATAAACAAGAGGGGGGGATTTTTCTTTTAAAATTATTTTACAATTCTTCCTATTGATGTTGACTGATGATTGTGCGAGTAAGTAGTGTTTATCTTATGTATGAAATTATGAGGATAATATAAAAATAAAAATATAGAGCACAACTATTTATAGTGGTTTGTGGTATAAAGATCCCCTAGTCCACTAAACCAATTAATCTCTCTGTGAATTTCGTGAATTTCACTAGCCAGGAACTCATATCATAAGACCAATCCACAACTGAGTGTAGGCAGTTGACACCTTTAGAAATAAGAATAAAAATATATTTTTGTAGTTCTATAATAGAGAACCATTAAACCACAACATAGATCAAGAATATGATACTCCACTACAACTGAGTACGATCAGTTGAAACTCTCAATAAAATGATATTGATTAAAACGGATTTCGGATGAACTTTACAGTTGAACAAAAACATAATGTAGATGAATGTTCTACTTCAGAAAAAAATATTTAATAAAGAAAATTTCTAAAGTGATCTTATTGAAATTGATTTTTGAAATAAAAAAATCAATGAATAAGAATAGTATACTTTCATAAAATAGTAAATTTTGAATACATTAATTTCGAATGTAGCATCTTCTATTGAAAAATAGAGTCTGAATCAATGTTGCTATAGATCTATAAAATATCTTTAAAATAATGAAGTTTCAATCATGGATAAGTGTATTAATATATAGTTAAATATATATCTCAATATATTCTACTTTGAGAAGATACTCTAATAGAATAAGTAAAGAAGAGAGCCTGTCTTTTTAATTTATATCCAAGAAAATCGTCTAATTAATCAAAAGAATTTAAATTCATAAGATATCTCATAGTAGTCATATCTTTCCTTAAGAATAGGATATAATTTATCTACTTAATATGATTCTTTGAATTAATCATAAAGATCGTGGAATCCATCGAAAACAATCTTTAAATCGGCCAGATATTTTGTAAATATTGTTGCATGAAACTATAATAAAATCGTAAATTCAAATCCATGGTGATGAAAAGTCAAACGTAATGTTCCTTCACAAAATGAAAAAAATACAAAAGTTGTGGTTTAACTATGTAGCCTTTATTCTCCAAATGTAATGTTGACAATGTAAGGTTGATAAAAAAATTAAGGTTGATGATCCTTATGTTTGCTTCTCAAATGTAAGGTTCTACACTTACGTTAGTTTCTTTAACCATACTTTTCCTCTCTGTCAAACATATGGTTTCATCCTAACATAATGTTCTTTTTCCATATGTTTCTGTCAATGTTGTGTTTATTAACCATACATAATGATCTTTTAGCATATGATATAATACAAATTTTGGATTTGTTCCTTATGTTATGTTCTTCAACGTACGTTATGGAAAATGTTTTCAGAATATGGTTAGGAGCATTCCGAACACTTTGACGAATATTCTATATGAATAATAAGCTTGAATATATATCAAAAATAAGGAATAGAAAGAATATTAATTTCATGAAATACATATAATGTAATACCATTAGTAAAACAAACAAGGGTATTTGTGATCATCAAAATCAATAGTATTTATAGAGTATTGTTGAGACAATACATGCCCAATAATCTCCCCTTTTTGATGATAAAAAAATGTATAAAATTAATAATAGAAATTAAAATGTTGAAAAAAATTTTAAAAAAAATTTCAAAATTTTATTTCACAGATTTATTTCAATAGAAATAAATGAAAATAAATGTTTGTGTTTATCTAAATTTATCCCCCTTTTGTGAGATAAAAAATAAAGCGCAGAAAATGTATAAAACCCATTTAATTTTGCAAAGATATGTAAGTGAATGTTATAATAATCTATTTAAATAAATATTATTGGATTTGTGACTTGAGTCACAAACATATAATAATATGAAATAACATACACAAAAATAAAAATAAGGAGATTTTATTGATCAAAATTATTATAAATAAATTAATAAATTTGACTAAGAAACAAGTTTAGTCAACTAAAATGGTTTGGGTACAAAATATTGGATAGGAGTTGGATCTGTTAAGGTTATAAGGATTTTGAGGTGCTTCAAACATATCTTTCAACTCATCTATATATTACTATGGTTTCTTCATCAGATCATCCCCTAATTTCATAATTAAAATTCTAGAATCTTGACTGATATATAAATTCTCAACAAGATTATCTTTCAAAAAGTCATGAAAATTATCCTCTTTCTATGTAAATTTATCTAAATATTATGTGAATATTTTTAGAAGAAACACGATACCTCGTTCATTATGTGTCAGTTAGTCAACTAGAAATTTTTAATTGTCTAATATAACTGATAGAGGGGCACTGTTGAAGTGAATATTTAGAAGATCTTTCATATTAACCATGACAGATGTGATTTCCTGAAATATTTGAATAATATCTAGACTGGTAGTAGGAGAATAGGTAGATATATTGGTATGTCCAATAATAATTTTTATCAATTCAAACGGACTCCCCAAATACCAATTTAGATTCGAAAATTCTATCTTATAAACAACTTTATATTTTATCTTTCCAACATCACTCATCATATCTATCTTGAAATCATCAAACTATTTCTTGGATACCGAATTTTCATGAAGATCCTGTAACTTTTTATTTGAAAATTCCATCACTTTTAGAAGGTTAACATTCTCTTGTTAAGACTTATTAAACTTCATTAAATTCTCTTCCACCTGATTTTATAGGGAATCAGATGTCCCTTCATCTGGATATTTTAACCGACCAACTTCCACAAGTTCTTGATATTTTGAAGAAGATTTTTCCATAGACATCTCAAATGGTTTTTCAATTTATTTTTAACTTGAATAAGACAAACTATCAAGAAAATCAGTTTTTTATTCATTTTCATATTGATGTATTTCATCCAGAAGATCAAAAATAGAGAAAAGTAAATTATCAAAAAAAAATTGTAGCCACATTTTTAATTCTGATCAACTGTTTCTCTCCCCAAATAGATGGTTCTTACTCAGGGAAAGCTGGTAAATTAATAGTCTACATATCTCTTATCTTGATTTAAACATGTTGATATTCCTCAAGAAATGTCTCTTCTAAATGTACTGACCTGCTAGCCTCGCCTGAACCCAATATTAGTTCTACAACAAGTAGATCTGCTCTTTTCTTTGGTTTTACAACCAATCATTGTTCCACAACCTCTTCTTCCTCTATTTCATCTTCTTCTTAAACAATTATTAATATTATTGGGGTTGGCTAGGAAGGTCCTTTACCATGGGTTTCACCAATTCCTTTATTCCCAATATTACTTTACTCTCCTGAGAAAAAGTTCCTGACCTTTGTTGATCGTCTACATCAACTAGTAAGAGTTTTACTTTCAATATACTCGATTAAAAACCTAACTTTTTCAAGGTTCCATCATTGGGTACATTTCTATGATGAAATTTAATTCGAAATCTATAAACGGAATCATTCCTTTTACAAATAGAATTTGAGAAATTATCCTTCAATGAGGATAAAAAGTCATTCTAGCATCTGATTGATAGTAGTAATTTAAATATCTAAACATATACCCAGGAAATATAAATTTATTTCACTAAAAAATAGAAACATGATATACATATCTAGATATAAAATATTCTCAATCACATCCATTCTAGGAGAAAATCTTGTTTGAATAAACTTAACTAAGATTTTATGGTCTACCTCGAGATCCTTGAAAAATATTTTTCTATCGTTTTTTGAGCCAAAAAAAGGACCTAATGCATTAAAATTTATAGACCTTATCTCTCATAGTCTTTAGATTGAAATAAAACACACCCCCATGAGGTTAATTCCTAATTTGAAAATTTTCAGTTGAAGAAACAGAAAAGTCCTTATCTTTTATTATTGAAAAATATGTATCTTTATTATCATGAAAACTAAACTAAACATTATTATAGAAAAAATTTAGTTCTTCCACATAAATGAAATTTGAGTTCACCTCATTCAACATAAATTCCAATCCTTGAAAATATATTACTTGTTTCAAGAGTAAATTTGTCTAATAGGGCCATTCAAAATCATCTAATTTACCCTGAAGAATCTTTCTTTCAGAAACATTATGATGCTTCATATCGCTGGCTTCACCCTCTTTACTTCTCTTAGTTTTCATCATTTTTAGAGAAACAAAAGCTCTAAGGTTTTTATATTTTAGGGTTTCTAAGGAAAATAGAGGCATGTGAAGGTATACGGGGTTAAACAAGGGTCTCATTTTTCAAAAAGGGTTTGAGAGATGAAAAAGTTTGGTATTAAAAAGGTTTTTGACAATCCCTTATTTCCCTTATCATTGTGTAAGATAATAATTAATTTTTTTGAAAACACCCAGTGTCAATAAATTTAAAATTAAAATAAATAACTAAAATGTAAATAGAAAATAAAATATTAAAACAAATTAAATTTAGAGTAATTAGTAATTTTTTTAACATAAATAAACTAGAATAAATAAATAAATAAAACAAGATAAATATTTAAAATTAAAAATATAAAAAAGATTAAAATTTTAAAAATTTAAAAAAACTAACTCCCCCTTAATAAAATCAAAATTTACTATTTTAAGTGGTTTAGTAAAAATATCAATTAGTTGATATTCCGTATTTACAAATTCTAAGGATATATCCCTTTTAAGAACATGATCTCTTAGAAAAATATGTTTAATATAAAAATTCTTAGTTCTTGAATGACTTATTGAATTTTTTGAAATATTTATAGCACTTTTATTATCACATAAAATAGGTGTACTATTAAAATTTAGTCCAAAGTCCTTTAGTTTTTTTTTTCAACCACAATACTTCTGCATAATAATTTTTAGAAGATACATATTCTACCTTAGTTGCTGATAAGGAAACTGAGTGTTATTTATTCCTTGGCCATGATACTAAAGATTTTCATAAAAAGTTATAGGTTCTTGATGAAATTTTTATATCTAATCTACAAACTCCAAAATCATCATCTAAATATGTTATTAAATTAAAATCAAAAGCTTTTGGATAAAGAAGAGTTTGAAAAATAGTTCAATTTAATTATCTAAAAATATTCATGATAGCAATAATATGTTATTCCTTATGATTTGTTTGAAATAATGCACATAAACATTCTGAAAACATAATATCAGGTCTTCTAGTAGTAAGATATGTTAATCTACCATTCATACCTCTATATAACTTTTTTTCCACTGGTTTTCTAGCTTCATCCATATCAAGTTTTATATTGGTACACATGGGAGTTGTATATGACTGGATGTTCTCAAGACCAAACGTTTTCAAAAAATCATTAATATATTTTATTTTGTTTAAAACATTTCCATAATCTTTTTGATAAATATTAAGTCTTAAAAATAATTTCAATTCTCCTATTATACTCATTTAAAATTCTTTTTACATAAGTTTTGAAAAATCATTACAATGTTATTTATTGGTTGAACCAAAAATAACATCATCAAAATATATTTGATGTAATAATATATTAGAACAAATGGTTTTATTAAAAATAGTTGGATATTACATTCCAACAATAAATACATTTTTCAAAAGAATAGAACAGAATCTTTTGTACTAGGTCCTAGGTTATTGTTTAAGGACATATAGAACTTCATATTTTTAAAAACAAAATATCAATATTGAGAGTTTTCTAAACTAGGAGGTTGTTCAACATAAAAATCCTCTATTAATTTTCCATTAAAAAGTCAGATTTAATATCCATCTGATATAATTTAATGTTCATATTAGATTCATAAGATAAAAGAATTATAATTTCTTATAATCTAGCTACGGGGGAAATGTTTCATCACAATATATACTTTATTCTTGATTATATCCTTTATCTAATAATCTATGTTTTTTCTACTTATAATCCCTTAATAATTTTGTTTATTTCTAAAGACAAACTTAGTTCCTATAACTGGATAATATGATGGTCTTTCAGATAATTCCCAAACTTCATTCCTTTTGATTTTTTTTGGCTCATATTCCATTGATAAAATCCAAATCTCATCTTATAAGTCTTATTCAAAATATTTAGGTTCTATTTGAGATAGAAAGGCATAGAATTTGAAAAGGATTCCTATATATATTCTCATTCTTATCCCTATGTCAAGCTCTCCTATTACCATTTCTAAAAGATGATTTTTATGGTTATTTACTATCTTGGTGAAACACTTTTAAGTAAATCTGTATCATGTTATTTTAAACTGGACTAAATTTTATTTATGTTATTTTCAAAATAAATTTTCATATTTTCAAGTCTCATGTTGTTAAAGGTGTCAATAGTTTCATCATTTTGATCATTCTCTTTAATAAAAGGGTTAGTTTAATCAAACATCACTTGATTTGATTCTTCAACAATCCGTGAATTTTTATTAAACACTATATAGGATTTATAAGTGGTAGAATATCCTAAAAATATCCCTTTAATAGATATTGGATAGAACTCACCAAGATTATCCTTAGTGTCCAGGATATTCACCTTACATCCAAAAACATTAAAGTACTTTAACATAGGTTTTCTGTTATTCCAAAGATCATAATTTTTTTCCTAAAATAGGCTGAATTAAAACTCTATTCATTATATAAACGGACGTGCTTATAGCTTTTTCCCATAAGTAGGTAGGTCGACTGTATTCATTCAACATAGTCTTAGACATTCCTTGAATAGTTTTGTTTCTTCTTTAAAAAATTACATTTTGTAGAGGCGTTCTTAGTGAAAAAAGGTGTGTTTAATAACTAGATTTGAAAAAAATGAATTTAATTCCTGATATTTTAATTCTCCACAATGGTCACTTTTTAAAGAAATTATATTAAAACATTTTTCATTTTGAACAAATTTACAAAAACTTTCAAAAATAGTAAAAGATTCACTTTGGATTTTTAGAAAATAAAACTAAGTAAATATTGATTAATCATCAACTAAAATATATAAAAATAATTTTCCAACCAAACATTCTAATATTGATGGTCTAAATAGATCCATGTGGATAATTTCTAGAGGTTTTGATGTAGACTTTATGTTAATATATTTGAAGGAAGTTTTGTGTTTCTTACTAATTTGGAATGCATCACAAAATCTGTCACTATCAAACTTAAGACTAAGTAAATAATAAACCAATTGTTTCTTAGATAATTTATGTAAAGTATAAATATTACAATGACCAAGAATTTTATTCTATATCTAGGATCATTTATCATAGATGTTAAACAATTCAATTTATATTTACCGAAGGAAGTTAGATACAAAGTATAAACATTACTTGTTTGTAGTGATCTAAACTTAAGAAGTTTATCATTAAATAAAGAGAATGAATTTTTAGAAAAATTGACATAATATCCATCATCACAAATTTGAGAGATACTTTCCAGGTTATTCATCAACCCATTACATATAGTACTTTGTGGATTGAGAATGTTTTTGGATCTCTAATAGTTCCAAGTCCAATTATCTTTCCTTTGATATTATCAGCAAAAGTTACGAGACCTCCATCTATTTGAGTTAGTGTATTTAAGTTTGATAAGTTTCCACTCATATGATTGGAGTATCCACTATCCATATACCATATATTTTTTATTCATAGGTTACTTATTTCTTGTATAGAGAATTTAAAGAATAGTTTGTTTTGGTACCCATATTATTTTGTGTCTAGCAGTGTTAGCTAGTAAAGATCTGGGAATCAAGATCTAATTTATTTTTCCATAACTCATATTTACTTCAGATAATCTATTTTATATAAAAGAATTTTTAGTTATAATTATTTGACAATTTTTTAAATAACAGTTTTTTGTTATATGCCCTTCTGTTCCAAAAAATGACAGGTAACAATTTTTGAGTTGGGAAAAAATAGTTCTCATATTGTTGATATTTTTCCACTTTACTTCCTGTGCCAAAATATTTTCTCATTTTTAAAGAATAAGGCATTACTTTTTAAAGTTTCTAGTTCATCTTGCAATTTTTTAATTATATTTTCATGATCAGTAGAGTTTGTGATAGATGAGTTGAATTCTTCAATCAAATCTTGATATTGTTTATGTAAGGAATCTCTTTCTAACAAAATATCACTGTGAATATATTTTTTAAATATATTTGTTTCTTTAATAATGAGTCATATTTTCCTACTAGAATTTTACAGAAGGTAGCAAATTAATTATTTAAATAATTTGAATCAGAATAAGAATTAGATGAATAATTGGTTTTTACCTTATCTTATTCTACCATGGAGCACATATTTGTTATTAGATTTGATTCTTATTTTTCTAAATTATATATTTTTGATCTACTAGAGTCTTCAGAAACACTCCAAGTATCCTTAATTTCTCTTTTTTACTTTATTTTCATAATCAATTTTTTTCTAATTTTTTTTCTATCTTTCTTATTTCACCTTTTAGCTGGGGATAATCAGGTCTTATATGACCTAATTTATTTCATTCATAACATATGACTTACCTAGGGTATTTCTCAACCCTTTTCAAAGGCATTCTGAATCCCCATTTCTTCTTATAAAATGTGATAAAAATTCTGGCTAAGTAAGAAAATTCCATTTCAGAGTCATACATATCTGAATTATTTTCTTCTATGACTTCTTACTTTTTTTCTTTTTCTTTACATCTAAGATGATACATTTTGACTAGTATTATCCAGTTTCACTAAGAATTTGTTATATTTATCTTTATCTTGAATTTATTCTTCATATATCATTAGTGTCCCAATTAGTTATCTCATTGTTGGGTTTTTGATATGTGATTATTGTCGAATTACATCTGATGTACCATTCCATATAGTAGGTAGTACTGTTAGTAATTTTGAAGCTTGATCTACTTGTTTGATATGATAACTTAAGGCTGTAATATTTTTTATAATCTATGTAAGCCTTCCATTTATCTGATTGATTCTTTCTCCCTCAATCATTCTGAATGTATCAAATTTCTGTTTTGTTGTTGCATACATCATTTGTCTTACATTGTATGTTCCTTCATAAGAAACTGCAATAGGTTTCCACATTTCATAAGCAGTAGGACATTGTGAGACATGGTTGAATTTATATGGTCCAATACCACAAATAATAGAATTCATATCTTTAGAATTCATGTCATAGTCATCCTCTGTAGAAACAGTCCAAGTTTCATGATTTTTAGGATTTATATGAGTAATGATCATAGAGTAGACTCTGAATCCCAAATTCTTCAAATATATAATCATCTGTGATTTCTAGTATCCATAGTTTCCAGAATTTAAATGTGGAGCATGAACCATTTACATTCCTTATCTCTAATCAATCATTTCCATCATTGTATAGACCTTATACTTTTATCTCGTTATAGCCTTTTCCAAAAGTTATCCAATGATACTAATTATTAGTTCAGAATATAAAAATATACACATGAAGGTGGGGGTGAATTGTGTCTTTTCAAATTCTTTTACAGTTATTCCTCTTGATGTTGACTGATGATTATATGGGTAAGAAATGTTTAACTTATGTATGAAATTATGAGCAGTAGATAAAAACAAAAATATAGGACACAACTGTTTATATTGGTTCAGGGTATAAAGATCCCCTAGTCCACTCCACCAATTACTTATTATATGAATTTGGTGAATTTCAATAGTTAGGTCATCATATCATAAGACCAATCCACAACTGAGTGCAGGCATTTGATACCTTTTCAAACAAGACTAAATATAGAGTCTTCCAGTTCTATAACAGAGAACTGTTAAGCCACATCTTAGATCGAGAAGCTGATACTCCACCACAACTGAGGATGAGTAGTTGAAACTCTTAAATAAAAAATATTGATTAAAAATTATTCTATTTGAACTTTATAGTTGGACAAAAAAGGATGGTTGACAAATATTCTTCTTGATAAAAAAATATTTTTTTCAAGAAAGAACAATTCCAAAGTGATTTGGTTGCAATATATCATTGAAATAAAAACAATAACAAATAGTAACAGTAGACATAGAAAAAATACTAAATTTTGAATTCATAAATTTCGATTGTAGCCTCTTCTGTTGAAAAATAGAGTACGATCGATTATTGTAGTAGATCTGTAAAAGATCATCAAAGAATGTAGTTTCCATCTTGAACATGGGTCAATATATGGTTCAATATATATCTCAATATATTCTACTTGGAACAAATACAGCTATAGAATTAGTACAACATAGATCCTTCCGTTTTAATTCAGATCCAATATAATTTCCTGATTAATCACTAGAATTCAAATTCTTAAGATAACTCAGAGTAGTCGTATCATTGCTTAAGAATATGAGATAATTTATCCACTTAATATGATTCTTTGAAATAATCATAATGATCTTTGAACCATATTAAAATGAGCTTTAAATAATCCTTATATTTTGTAAACACCGTTTCATGAAACACAAATAAAATCGTAAATTCAAATATCTAGTGATGAAAAGTCAAACATAATGTTCCATTACAAAATGAAAAAAACCAAACATAGGGTTTAACTAGATAGAATTCATTATCCAAACTCAAGGTTGAAAATGTAAAGTTGATCATAAAACTAAGGTTAATGATCCATAAGTTTTCTTCTCAAACGTAAGGTTCCATACTTACCTAAGGTTCTTTTACCATACTTTTTCTCTTTGTAAAATATAAGGTTTCATCTAAACGTAAGGTTATTCATCCATACGTTTCTTTTAACATAGGTTTGATTAACCATATGTGAGGATCTTTCACCATAAGGAATAATAAAAATGTAGGGTTTGTTCCTTATGTTACATTCTTCAATGTACAATATGAACAATGTTTCTAGAATATGGTTAGGAGCGTTTTGAACACTTTAAGGAATATTCCACATGAATAATAAGCTAGAATATATTTCCAAAATAATTATTATAAAAAATATTAATTCCCTGAAATAGACTCAAAGTAATATCATTAGTAAAAAAACAAGGGTATTTGTGAGCATCAAAATCAATAAGATTTATTGAGTATTTTTTAGACAATACGTTCCTAACAAAAACTACACCTATAAGTAATAACTTTCTGAACAGACACCCCCAATGGCTTTCACATTCCTTATATATATAATATTTAACATTATTCCCAAAATCATATTTAGCATTTTTATAATGTTTATTAATTTTTTTATAAAATTGTCAAAATGATAATAAAGGAAGTCTTTCACATGAATTAAATTATAATAGATCTTATGATTATGAGATACTACCCACTATCATATTTTCAAATCCTAATCATAATGCTTGTTTTAAATTTTTCCTAATTTTTTATAGTAGTTATGATTTGTTTATAACTTTTATTTGTGCATTTTTTTTAAAATAATATTAATTATATATAATTTATTAACTTGAATTTTCTATATGAATAAATTCTTTATGAAATTAATTTAAACATTCTTATTTTCTATGTTTACCATTCCATAAGATAAATTTATTTGACAAATATTTATTAAACACACACAAAAATATTATTCAAATGTTTATAGTTATAATTTGTCCCATAATAATTTTTTTATTGATTTTTTTACCCTCCATGTTATAATGTAATCATTTTTACCTCATATATTTATAAGTATTTAATTTAATTTCTCTTACCATATGTGTAATATGATTATATTGACCATCACCTATCAACCTAACCAATATCTAAATGGAATGTTACTAGGTCATAGGTGTATCCCCCAAATCAAATAAGTTTAATAAAAAATTTCAAGGGATAAAGTGATAACTTTATGGGATGGTTTTTCCTCAAATAATCAACAGTACTCAAACTAATATTCAACCAAAATATTAGAATGATATTTCTATATATCAGATAAACTAACATTGTAGGATAAATTAAATGACTTGAAGCATAAATCAGCATATGATTCTTGAAATAAAATTTGAAACCTTTTTAAAACAAGAAACACTAAAAATAAATATCTAAAAAAAGTGTAAAATTGTATTGAAAGCCAAAATAAAGGTTGATAAGGCCCTAAAATGAAAAAAATAGAAAATCCAAAAGACTCTTTCATTTCACTCTAAAACATTATAATCCATCGAATCATTTGATGAATCCACCTAATATTACACACTATTATTTTTGAGTTATTACATCACTAGTTAATAAATATGTCTCACCATTACCCATATCACACCATATAAACTATATATATATTCTGAGGTAAGCCTTTATTGGGTTAGTAAAAGTTCTATTAGGACATATCCATGACTTCCCATAAACCTTTTGAATGTGAAATATCAATAAATAATGAAATAAATTTTATAAAACATTCCCAATCACATAATTTTCTAAAAAAATTCAGAAAAATCACATGATGAAAAAACATGGTTTTTATAAAATATAACCAAATATATCATATGTTCCACCATTTATAAACCATCACTCATAGACCATTTCAAATATAAAAAACATTATGGATCCCTTATACCATTAGAAAAAACCAATAGGTATATTATATTCATGAGAAGACTGGCAGCCCTACCACTCTTTGTCATTATAGATAAGGCGCACACACTAAAGAAGATATTTACTCTATAAAGACCCGACCCATATTCTTGACCGGTACCCGGGATAGTTTTTAATAAGGTCTCGGGTGTACAACATATCACCATGAAGATGGTGTAAGTTCTAAATGATAGATAATGAATAAGTGGGATATAATTTACCCTCTTTGATAATAAACTAATATATATTAATCTTATATAATGCCAAGATGAAATTATAACATGAAATGTATGTACATTAGGCCTAAAAGAATAATGCAAATATTGGCCAGTTGGACACCTGTTCCAAATGTACTTGGTAAACAGATGAAGAAAATACTATATGAACCTAAATTAAGATTATAACATATTATAAACATAAAAAAAATACAAAAAATATACAAAATACCCTATAACCAACATTACACATATATGATGTTCCAAACATAGACTAATAAGTGAAAATGTAGGTTTATTATGAGTGTCCCATCATGGAGAACATCTGGTACAATCCCTTTATTTCTTTACCATACATCCATAAAAAATGATGTAATGTTCTATCTTGGCCCAAGATTCCATGTACGGTGTCTACACATGCTCTAATAACCATATCCCTATTGTTCATGGACTATACCATTACGTAGTTTATGAAAAAAAATATATACGTGAATTACATAGGGAATAACTTTTGGGTTTGTGTGCATTATACACTGTGAAAGTCGCCACATGATCATAGCATATCTTTTATAAATAAAAGTGTGCGATAAAGGGTTATAAAGTCAGTAGGTAACAGTTAAATGTTAGAATTTTATTCAAAAGGTCCTCAATAATAAAATTTTCCTGTGGAAATTTTGACATGGTATTCAAATTAGAAAAAATAGATAAATAATGCTTCATTAATTCTTTAATAATTTTCATCTACATGATATATGCTCAGAATCTGAGTAGAGTACCCACCCTCTATATGGGATTTGAATGTCAAGGATGTCCATCAAAATATATCCTACATAAATGGATTAATGAACACACACATGAAAGGATTTAAGTGTATATTAATCTATTAGTAAGTCATAATACCCTAGGGCCACTCACTCCTCATAAAGAAACTGTGCATACATAAATAACCACCTCACCTAAGAGATCAATCATATTCCCGTATAAAGAAATATATATGTGTGTCAATAATTATATATATATATATATAAACACACACAACCAACCAAAATTTGAGGCCTCTTTCCTTTTAGTAAAAAATATCTTATTTATATTCAAAGCCTACTTGATTAACCACTGAAAAGATTCACACTAGACTATACATGAAAAGGCACAACCCTTTCAATTGAAATATAGAGATGTGCAAGGTTACAAATACAAAATACCACTAATAAATAAGATAAGAATAACCTAGGAATTAAACATATTAATATGAAAAATAATATCTTGTTTTAAAATATATTTTATAATGGTTTTATATAAATAAACTTTTTGATAATAAAATATATAGTTTTCATAAAGTCTATATTTTTTGAAAATAATATTATCTAAAAGAATGATTTTTAATATATTCATGTGAAAATAATAAATTAATTATTTGAAAGTTTTATAAATTTAATTTGATAAAACAAAATTCATTTTAATCCAGAACATCAAAATTATCTTCCAGTGAATATTTGGATTTTTTTTTGAAATAATTCATTTTTATATGAATAGTGAAAAATACCAAATTTTAATTGATAACTAAATTATTGTATAATTAATTTTTATATATAAATTATATTTTAAAATTTCTTAAAAGAATATTTATATAATTTATACATAAATTAATCCAATTTAGTCGTTGTAATCAATTTTATAATGAAATTGGATAAAAAAACATCCCAATCTTCTTAACATTTTCACTTTAAAAACTGGTTGTTCCGTCTCATTAGTGGGATTAATTTTAAATTAAATCCAATAAATTTTGTGAACTGGAATTGAAAAAATATATTCCATATTTCTAATCATCATAATTTATAAGTTTTAATAGGTTCAAATTAATTTTTGACTAAAGTGATTAGTGAAAATAGTTAAAATTAATCACGTCAATTAAGAGAAGAAGAAGTTTACAAAGGGACTATACTTTGAACATAAAGGGGGATATGAAATATAAAATTTTATGGATCAAATTTAATGGAAATATTTATAACTTAAACCGTAATTTATTTAATTTGGTCTCTTATTGTATCCATTTTACATGGAAAAAACAAGGGTGGATTTCTCTCTTTCAAAAATTTATAGGTTTTCCTCTCACCTCCCATATAAAAGGCCACCCACTCTCACCCTCTCTTACCACCTATAAACTATTTTTTATTAGAAAATAACTATTTTAATATCTTCCAAAACTCAATTCCTTAATCTTAAAGTCCTTAAATTTTTAAAAATCCAAATAAGGGAGTCCATTGGTACAAACCAAAAAGAGACACCCGAAGAAGAGGCTACGTTCATCAATGAACGTTTTTGTTTTATGTATTACTCAACCCCTTTAATTAATTTTATATAATAAATATATAATAACCTCATTATATTAAATATAATCATATGTTTTCATATTATGGGTATGACATTAAATTATATACACATCCATTAAATAGGTTACCAAATCATCATTCCTGTTTAAGGAGAACTACCGACCCAAAAATCGATGTTATGATTTTTTTTTCTACCACATATAATGGTTGGTAATAAGGATGTAAATGTGGTTTATATTATATATTTAAAAATTTTATGATTTTATTGTGATTATTTAATTTTTATATCAAAAATAACTTCATACTTTCTACTTTTTGGGAATACAATAACGTTGTTTGTGTGTATGGAGGTCTACCACTTCCCAAAGTGATGTGATTCGTTCACAATTTATATATAATGTATTAAGGATGGGTTGAATAAAAAATAAAAAATTAAAATAATTCTAGAATTATAATATATTATATAATTTTATTTCTTTCAATCAAAAAAATGGAAACATCGTTTATGCGAACGTATGACCTACCATCTCCATGAAAGACGTATTTCATTTCCTATTTATATTAGTTATAGATTATTATAAATACCATTATAAAATGAATATATATGATATTTATATGATATTTATCATTCTTAATATAATTAAATCGTGATTTATGTAATAGGACAAAAAATATAATAAATCAAAACATATAATAAAACAGTGAAATTATTACCCAAAAAAAAACTTTAACATGAAATTTTTAATAAACATGTAATTAAATGGAATAATAAATTAAGATATTGTATGATCTAAATTAATGTGGTTATTCAATATATTTATTATAAAATTAAATTTATTATATAAGAGGATTTAATGAGAATAATTAAATTCCAGTCGTTAGGTAAGAGATTTCCCTCTTATTTTTATTTTTTATGAGACACAAGACATGTTCACCATATATTTCTTGTATATGGTATGTTTACAAAACATAAATGTATTTAAATATTATTATACTAATAAATATTGGAATTTATATGTCCATTTTATTATTTCTTCTTCATGGGGTTTACAGTTAAAGCATTACCAAATCAGTAAGTGGATTTTGTCTCAATTTTCTATCTCTGAGACACATGTTATATTAGGCACCTTTATTCTTCTATAAGGTGTATAGAATTCCTAAATAACAAGTAATAATACGAATAAATTTATTTTCATGTTATTTTAAGCTTCACTTAATGTTATTATTCAAGGAGGATTAAGATTCAAGGTTACCAAAGTGGTGCGAGTTTATTATTATAATGTCACCATTTATAGGTATTATTTAGGATTATGATTCCATTGATGAAATATTACGATCCAGCTCTGAATAATTTTGATGAATTTTACTACCCAATAGTTTTAATTATAACTTTAAGTAATTATACCATATTTCCACCCTTTTTCACTTAATATATTTAAGGAAATTCCTTTAAGAAAATCTGACAATATTTCATTCTTCAGTCAAAATCAGTTTTCCATCAAAACCATGTTTTCTAAAAATGTTTAAATATGTTTTATTACTATCATATGATTTTTGAAATAAATTTTTACCCATGTTTTATTTTTACCAATAATATTTGGATGTAATATTTATGTCATTTTCCAAAACTATGCTCATTTGGATTGTACTGAAATTGTGAACGGAACATTTGTTTTAGTATGTACGATACAAATTGATTTTTTTGAAATCTTGAATTGTCATTATCTAAAATATTAATTTTTATGTTTTAAAAATTAGTTTCAAATAAAAATTATTTTAAAATGTTTTATATATATATTTTTTTCAAATCTAAAAATATATTTTCCTTTAGAAATGTTATAAATGATATTTAAAATTTAAAATTTATCTAATATGACATCCATTGGTGTTACACATTCCTTACTGGGGATATGATGCAAGGGTACCAATCATATTATTTCTATGATTGATTTATGTTTTTAGGACATGATTTTTGTGAAACTCATTTCTCTTCCAATGGTTATAAGTTTAGGAAGTGCATTTCTTTTTATAAGATATACTATGATGAAATGATTATGAAACCTATCATGTTTCCACAGGTTAAGATATGAGAAAATGTCAATGATAACAATTTATTTTCATGGGTTATATTATAATGAATGTTTATAATCTTGTGTAACACATATGTACGATTTATTTATGAGATGGGTGAGACCGATATCTCCCTCGAATGCATTGGGTAAAGATTTATATCTTATAAGATTGAAATATATAGATTGAGGAGTGAACTATGTTTAGTAATGGAATTTATCTACTATGATGGTCATGGGAGTGAACCTTGATGATTAACATGGTTGGGGGAGTGAGCCTATTCTAATAAGATATCCTTGGGAGTGATCCTTAATTAATATGGATATATTTTTATACATTTATGTGTTCTCCACAATTTCGTACCTAATTCCAACAGTATGATCCAATGGATCATGTTCATTGTTTTCCTTATGATTCATTTATCAGAAATTACTAATATTTATTCTATGACTCATGAATATTCTTATATATCTCTGTTTCTTACCCTTACAATGAATTTGAGCTATCCATTTCTTATGTTTTATTTCTCTATGTTATGAAGATATATAGTATGTATGATGTGTCTAAGAAGGGATATAGTTATGAAGAATATATTTTGAGATGATGTATCTAACTTATAGACTAGTGTTTTATGTTTCTATGTTTCCAACAGAACTAAAATAATATGGTCTTTGGGCATGTGTTTGTGAAATTTATTAAACATTATGAAAAAATGATGTAATGTCAATGTATGAAATGTGAGGTTCCGTATAAGAGTTTCCCTGGACACATAGGCATTATGAGACTAGTCTTCTAATGCATCAGACTCATATGGAAGATGTGCATGATCAATGAATCACTTTTATTACTTTCCCTCCATAAAAATTCCCATCATGAAGATAAATTATAGATCTATAAATTTTAGGATATCCAAGGAAGTGTGAGGAAAGGAATAATCAAACACCATTATGTTTTGAAATAATTTGGTGATAAAATTACCAACATAAATATCCCTATTTACTTCTTCAACCGACAGTCAAAATAATTGAAAATGTGGTGGCCATACTAATAAAAATTCCCTTTTAAATGAAGGAATTAATTACTACCTCCAGATATCTCATATCCCCATGTGAATCATCCCAAGAAATACAATAATAGGAAACAACCCTAGGAATAATATTCAAAATGGGACACTTAAGTTTATTTATTTTTTTATAGTTGGTGTCCTGTCAACCGTTTGTGAAAACATTTATCATTTACCAATTACTAGGGGATAAAATATTAAGGGGATATTGCATCACCTACTTATATTATGATGTTTTAATAAAATAAAAATTGTAAATTACACACCCTAAACCAAACTATCATAATGATAATATCCACTGATGCTAGAGCTGTAAGATGCTAACCTTTTCTAATATCATGTAAATTGCAGAAAAAAATACATATGAAAGCTCCTTAATACCATCATATATAACCTATAAAATATTATTTATGTTCAGTTTTAGGACTTCCCCCACAAACTATGCTTCTATATTGAAATTCTCAACGACCCCCATGTTTATGTATCATTTGTGAGAATTTAATTCATATAAACATTTTGTAATCATTTCAAATGTTTCAATTATACAAAATTAATAATTGGATAGTTATTCTCATATAGATCATCCAATATTTTGAATGACCTATAGGTGGAGAATGATGATGAATATGTGATTGGGAATGTTTTAGGGGAATGTAAGGGAGGTTTGGTAATTTGTCTCTTTTTGTTTTGTTTTTTTGGGCTCTTAGGTTGGTATTTAGTGGGAGGGAATTTGGATTGTTGTTTTTTTCGGATGTTCTAGATGAGAGGGTTGTAAAAGTTAATGAATAAATTGAAAAGTTAATTAGGGGGTTTAAAAGGAGTAGAAAGGGTTTTATTGAAAAATGAATGAGTTCAGTTTGGGATAAAGGTTACCATTGAATGATTTGGAAAAGGTAATGATTAAAATAGTTTTGGATATAGTTTTTGAAAATATGGGAGATTCCATGATTTCATTAGGGAGGATTTTTAGGGTTAATTTGGTCCTTTATGTTTATTTTGAGTCGAGAGGAATGCACAAAAAAAACTTTCATGAGGAAATGACTGAGGTGGAGGTGACGGGTCACATCACATATTAGGGTTAGCACCAATATTTATTATTCCCCTAGGATTTTTTAAAGTTTTATTTAATCCATTGAACTAATTCTAAATAGTCTATTTTTTTAACTATTGGGTTTTGGGTGTAGGAAATGGAATTCCATTAGAACAACCTTCACATCCTATTGACCTAGGAACTTCTTCATATAGTGTTATAGGGTTCGTAGATTAAATTGTCATAACATGAGTAAATCCTATTATTATATAACCAAATATTCAACTTATGTTGTATTCCCGCATGGAATTGATTCTCAAAATAGTGATAACCCCATTAAAATCAATTATTTGAAGGTTATATTACCTTTCCCCCATCATGTTCTGAAGACCATTATTGCACCATGAATTGAATTTCCATAATAAGTACTAAGGTGTTTCCATATTTTCATGCCATGATATGACTAGCCACACAAAATCCATATTTTTCTTTGATGTTTAACCCTTAAAGATCTATAAATTGAGTATGGAAGATTCCCTAGATCCCATATACTATAAAAACCCGTAATATAATCTAACATAATGGGAAAATGTAATAAGAAAACCTACTTGGATTGCCTCCCAATTAAGGATTCCTTTTTTATCAAGATCTAGACATAACTTTCACCCTAAATAATACTTTTTAGTAAAAAATTTTTTATAGTTATCCATGTAAAACATCAATCCTGGTCTATTTAACTTGAACCAGTTCATATTCTACATCTATATCTCAATTGATTAATGTGGAAATACATTTACCACCATGTAATGTCCCCACTATCTTGCATTTAACTTCCATGAACTTTTTTTGTAATATACCACTTAATTAATGAGTAAGATATTTTCATATTTATTAATATTTGTGAATTAAATATTAATTATACTTTAAAGGGGATGGTATGTTCTATGGCGTACCCGATACACTACAACAGGTTTCTTTTAAATCTTATGTTGCACACAACATTTAGTTATACTGAAAATAATAATAATATATAATAATATTATTTTAAATGGTAGTTAATACCTAGCCTTTTTAATGACAGGAATGAACATAACTAACTAAAAAATGATTATACATGTTTTTTAAAATTTTTTACATTTATCCAACAAAAGTTAGTGGCTTAAAATATGAATGAATCTAATTTTAAGCACGGATACTCTAATATTCAGTAAAAGGTTGATTTACCGCCTTTTGATGGAGAACCCTATTTAAATCTAGTTTTGGTAATTATTATATGTTCTATTTTACAAAATAAAATTCCTATTTATATTTGGGATATAAAAATTTACTTTGGGTAAATTTTTGGTATTTTTCTGATAAATTTCATTTTTTGATGAGTAGTGAAAAATACTGTATTTTAATTCAAAAGTGCCTTTTAATCATATTTATTTATATAGTTATATTATATTTTTAATAGGTTATAAATTTAAATTAGAATATATGTTTATCATTTAATCCAAAGTTTGTCATTGTAATTAATTTCACTTTGAAATTGAACATAAATAAGTATCAATCTTTTGATAGTTATTGTTTCTTAAATGCATGATATTTGTTTTGAAAATAGTAATTAATGTTAAAATAATTAATGTGACTAATATATTTTGAACTTTGTAAAATAGACGTCATTTTTTAATTCGGAATATCAAATATATCTTAGGCTAAATTTTTTGTATTTTTCTGAGAAGCTTCAATTTTTGTTGAATAGTGAAACCACTTAATAGTTGTTAAAAATATTAATTTTTCATTTAAATGAAATTTTACCACTTCTGTGAATTGAATTTATAAACTTTTACATACATTTTTGTTATTAGTAAGTAAAATTTTGTTCAATAAGATGAAAATAATTTTTGGTGAATAGTAACTTTTGACTTTTATTTACCGCGGTTAAAGGTAAATAGGGTAATTCACGGAAAAATGAATATCATAATAAAAGAAAATTACCTTAACACTTGTCATAAACTTATTGGATGAATCATGGGCGACCATGGTCATATTTGGGTCGATTTTGGGACCCCATGGATCCACATAAGAGGGATAATGACACTTAAGATTAATAAATTTAATGTAAAGGAAAAAATGACACAAACAAATATCTTTTAGTAAATTAATTTTTACATGGGGTTATATAAGTTATATTTTCGACTATAATTATTCATTGGAAAGATAAAACTATTTCCAAAATCAAGGTATTTTTTTATAATTTTTAGACATCAAATAAATTAAATTATTTATGACACAATAATGATGCAGTATTTACCTCATTAATTTATAATTTAAATAAATAAGATTATAAATGTAAAAATAACATCCAAAACCTGTCCAATTCTTATTAGATGATTTTATTTCGACCATGAGTCATCATATCTTATACTTTAATTAGTTTTGGACCTTTAGAAACCTAAAATCATTATATAACAAAATAATATTTTCACACATTCCTAAATAACCCCACCCCCCTTATAAAAAGCTTTCACTTCTTACTCATTCCTCACACCTCTCAAGCACATTGTATTGTCCAAACCTGGACATAATAAGCTCTCAATATCCCTATACACCTCCTAGAAGCCTTACCTTAGGCATAAGACACTTCAAGAAGTCTGTTGGTTCAGCCCAATAGGAGTTACCCAAATTAAAGGTAATGGTTCCTCCCAACTTCATTTCTTTTATTTTACTTATCCAACCACTAAAATATTTTTATTAATTTATTTTATAACAAAAACAGTATCCTAAATAATATATAATGTTGTTATGAGAATTATTTAAACTACATTTACACACACCTCTATCTAATGGGTGAAGAACATACTGTTTCTGTGGATGACAAACTAACGCCTCACAAAACGATGATTGTTAGATTATCTAATACTACCTCTCATGGTGTCTATTATGATGGAACTATAATTTTATATGATATATATATTATGTTTTGTTTTATTTATGCTTCTTTATTTTTCATTTATAGCATACCATTATTGTTTCCATTATGGGTAAAAACTGATAATTTCATTTGCGGAAGTGCAGACTACCGCCCCATCAAAGTGATATGACTCGTTAATGACATATGTGGGATGTAAAAAGGATGTAGTTAATGATATTATATGTGATATTATACTAGAATTATAATATACCTATGTATAATTATGTTTTAATTCCATTAATATATGAAATAGAAATGAAAGTAGTGTTCATGCGTACGTACGACTTACCGTCTCCATAAACCGTGCATTTCATTTCATACCTCTAAATGTTATGTAATATTATAAATACATATATATACTGGGTGTATATTATATATATGATATCTAAATAATTAATATAATAATGTAGATAATGTTCTATTTACCAAAAGGACAACTTGTAATTATAAAAGTCAATTTTTGAATCAAGTACCAGATATCGACCAAATGACCATTATTAACTTAAATGATTGCATAATGTTTATAACATGTTAATAAGTGATAAAAAAGAATAATAAACTTGAAAAATATTATTTATCAAGTATAATTTGACTTTATTTTATTATTCAGGAAGAACAAGGAACAAACGAGTCAAGTCGGACACGAGGTAAGGGATTTCTTATCTCACTTTTAATTCAACAAGATTTCTGTTGTTCACCACTTATTCATTGCATGTGTTATATTGTGTAATACCATTTGATATATGTTATCAGGATTCTATTTATATTCATGTTATTATGTGAATCATTTGGTGGTTATTAACTTTTGGTTATATGACTCAATTTATTTCAACATGGTAAGGGATTTTCATCTCACCTTTTATCCCCGTGAGATTCATGCAATATTTGCAACTATTTCCTTTTGTGTGTTTTAGATACTTCCCATGATTGGTAATCATTGTGTAATATACATTAATTTATTCATATTTAAATCATCATTTAATGAATCTTATTTCATGTATTGTATGTTTCGTAAGTTAACAAATCGGTAAGGGAACTTTTTAACCCAAATTTCATTCCTTGGGTTAATCTTCTAATTCATAATTATGTCATGATATTATTATGTGTGGAATCACTATTTTTTTTTATTTTGTAATTTCCACTCCCATTTGTGTGGATATACGTTTGATACACATAATCACTCCATTGATAAATCCTCAAGTCATCGATATGAACTTGATAAGAGTAATTTTAACTCAATTTCTATTCATTGAGTTAAACATAGAATTCATTAGTTTTGTCTTTAAAAGAACATGTGTGAATGTCCTATTATTGATTAACACTGAATATCCAACCATATTGTGTGTATTTATATTTTTCACACATAATCATGTAATTGATTTATCCTTAATCTAAGGATACCGTCTTTATAATGGATTTCGTCTCAATTTACATTCCATTGAGACTTCATTATTGTTATGCACCAATACACTCTTATATTATGTATATATTTTCCATTGGAATATTATATCATTAATCCATTTATTCTCATGATAATATAATGTTCTTCTTAAATTTTATTCCTCAATTATTTGTATTCAAGCATCCTTCATTTTGTTAAAAAATATTTAACTATGATATCATTTTAAATGTTTTAAAGATTTATTCTTCTAAATATTTCTCATTAATGTCCATGTTTTGAAAATGGTTTTTAAAATTTATTTATATGGTCATTAATGTTTTAAAATGTTAATTCTGTTAAATGCTTCAAATTGGTATCGGAGATAGTGATTCAAAAATCTCTTTACTAAATGTTTTAAATGGTTTTGAAAATGGTTTGATAAATCCTTGATTATGTCAATATCTTGAAATGATATATTGTGATTTCAATGTGGAAATTTTATATTTCCTTTATTCTTATTTTATGTGTCATGGATTTGTTATTGTTATTGGTCATTGTTTACGAATATGGGTGGTTCCGTGATAAACCTAGGGCGGGTGAGCCCGAGATAACTCTACAATGCATTTGGTAAGGTGACAGAGGTAAACATTAATGTTTCTCCTAAGAGATTTAGGGAATATACTATGATGGGTATTCCAAATGTGACTCCCTATGTAGCTGTGATAGCTACAATGTAAGTATGTTATGAATGCTATAAGTTACCTATATGATTTATGATTTCTGCCTATTATTCATAAATCATATGATTTCATGTGGTATGTTAAGATTGAAAAGTATGGTTTCATAGATTTGTATTTGGGATAATCTTTCTTTTCATTATTTTATAACCCTTAATGAGATTTTTATGCTCATCCCAAGTTTTGAAATGTTTTTCATTGGACTTAAAGATGAATAGGGTCAAGGATGGGACCATGGAAAAGTCTTTCTGTCTAAAACATGGAACTAGACATCACACTTTTTTTAGTGTTTTATTTTATGAAAAAATAGATACTGAGTTTAATTGTATACATGTAATATTCATGTTGTTATGTAAGTGTTATGACCTAATTCTCTAAAACTCTAAACCTGAAAAGATACTCAATGTGAATTATCTATTTAATTCAAAAATATGTAATGTTTAAGGCTGGGTCCTTATAATGTCCAACCATGAGTTGATTAAAATAAATTATCTCTAGGGGTATATATTTATTAGGTGAGAATTGATTATTCAAATTCATGATATTTTTCATGAATTTTTTTAAATTTTCATAATCCTTTCTTCTATGTTTGTCCAACTCATCTAGTTTAATCAAACTCTTCTTCCTATATTATTGTTCTTCCATGCTCATCCTCCTCACAACCCAATATGATCAATTATTAAGAAAAAAAAGTATATGGAATTATTTCCTATAGATGAGCAAAAATGGGGTCATAATTGTTGGTATATTCTATTAAATTTTATATGCCTACTACACACTGTCTAACTTCTTGCTACAATTTATCCTTCTTGACCCAACCATATTGTCCAAAATTTACATAATTTTCAAATTGGATAGCTCTATTTGTATACTAGTTTTTTTGTTATAAGGGGTCCTAATTTTGTATATAAATTTAAATTTCACAATAAATACCATCAGAAAGTGGTTATTAAAGGGTATACAATGATCAATATGGTGTAATTGAAGAACTAAAAAATAAGAAAATATTTGTATTCAAAACAATTATGACCCCATTAGATATATTGTTTGAGTTAGCATTGAATTAAACCAATTTCAATACATACCACACACATAAAGTGAATATATGTGTTGCTGATGGAATACATGAAGTGGTCTATGAAATCATTTCCTCACTAATTAAGTAGTTTGAATTAGAGATTAATGCAATACTTTATCTCATTTATTCTCTTGAAATATTAATTCACCAAGAATTAATGATACATTTTAACAAAATATTTAGTATATCTATAAAGGGTAATCCATAAGAATAAATATTGGAAAATTTTACCCACTACAATCTCAGGTCTATGGTGTCCTTTAATTGTTGAGGAATGATAGAGTTCCAATACTTTTTTCATTTCTGATTTAGTCACACATTTTCAAATTATGCAATCTCTACTCTATTTAAATATAATTTAATCATTCTAGAAATCATATGTTATTACAACAAAATTACCTTTATTTATTTATATCTAATGTGAAAATATAATTTCCTACTTGAAAAATAATTTTCTATATATTATAAACATGGAATGACCTGAAAATCAATATAGAAAATCATTTCATTTGAGAGATGATCACTAATATCAATTTCTTCCCATTCTTCTATATGGAGTTGCAGTATCCTTGACATGTGATATTCCATCACATTCTCAAAACCCTTCTTTTTATAGATTATGAATTCAAACTCATGTAAACTTAATCCACTGAATCATTATTAGTTTTCATAATTCTTCTCCTATATGTTCCTTAAGGTAGTATGGTTAGTGTAGGGAATCAAATTGAAGTGGAAGAGATATAAACTTATCCAATGATAAGACTATTATAAGAAGTCCCTTCTCAATAGTGGTGTTGTCAATATAGGTAAAACTAATAATGAGTCTTGAATAATAGATGGGTGGAAATATATGTCTAATATACCATACGAGAAGATATAATATAGTTAAATTTCATAAATCACACATTAGATTAAAATAATTTTCCCCATTTAGAGAGATTATTATTGGGGTGGCCACTAGATTTATTTTAAAAACTATGAAGTCTTATTTAACCAAATCTTCAATGTAAAATGGAATACCCCTTTCGAAAATATAGGTGAGTAGTTGAAATATCTAGGATAAATATTTTATGAAGTTTTGGAAGAATCCTTCATGTATAATAGGTCTTCTAATCTGCTTTATTATAGTTTTCATAGGAAAATCTTGTATCACTCATATTGTCATATGACCAACTTCAATTGTATTCCTTGAAGTTTTTTCCCAAGAAAATATATCCTTATACCATGATGTGTCACATATTCCATTTCAGCACCAGTCACTTCTCTTTACATATTTTGATCACTTATTCCAAATTATGTAGTCACACTTTAAATGATCTCCCTAGTATGAGAATTAATCGAGAAATATTTTTAATAAGTCTTATTCTATATCATGGAAAATATATTTCATTCACTATTGAAAATTCACATGTGCATTTTATATTTCTAATATCATGAGATGATATCCAAATTTACCATAATGAAATATTGAAGTGGTCACTTACTAATCATCTGGGTCCATTAGTATTTGGTCATAACAATACTATCTATGTAGACATTAATAGAACTAATTCTTAATTAATGCTTAAAGCATATAGTCCATGAATGTGAGTGGAAGGTGATATTTTCTTTTATCAAGATTTACATTTTTGTTTTCTATGCACACTCTATAGACCATAATAGTTATTATTAGGATAAGATCATTTTCATCATTCTTCGCTATAATGAGCCCTTCAATTTTAGGAAAAACTTCCAAGGGAATGACCCATTTGGTATATAATATATTAAAATGATCATTGCATATAAAAAATTAGTCATTGTCTTCTTAGCCTATTCTTTTATCCATGGTATGAGTATTATTTATGTTTTAACACTTGGTTTTTTCCCCTTTAATGATAAAACATTGCATGTACACACCATGGAAACAATACAATTAATATTCATAATGCCCCATTAAATTTATTTTCTTCTACTCTTTAAAGATACTATAAAATTTTATTTTCAATCCCTTTTAAAATATAAATTTATGATGACCTATAAGGTTTGTTTTTATTTAAAAAATGAGTACCATAAATTGATGATAAGTGGATTCAAATCAAGAATTATTGGATTTATTATTGAAGGAGTGAACATCTAATAAGACTCCTTTAATTATAGTTCTTAACACAACAGGATTCCGATTATACATCTATATTCATCATTTACTAGGAATTATTTCTCTTAGACCATCTTATTAATGAGATTAATCATGTTATCCTCTATTATTATTGTTTTATAAACAGTTAATGGCCTTATTCAGTAGGAAAAATAGAATGAAATCATTAGAATCAATTTTTCATATTGTAACTTTAAAAAGGTATAAAATAATATCCACCTCACCAACTCTATAAATATATATTCTTTGATTTACATCGATCAACACCTTCTTAGTTGTGAGGAATGTTGTTCCCAAAATGATAATATCATACCATTATTATTCCATCTCATGGATAAAGAAATCAATATGGAAAATAAATTTCTAAACTTTTACCAAACCTCATCAAGGAACCCCCATTTGTATTTTATTGATCTGTATTTAAGATGAAGTGATACTACTATTGATTAAAGTTATGTTAATCCCAATATACAGAATATACTAATTGGAGTGAAGTTTATTCTTTCACCCATATCTCAAGAAACATTCCCAAAGTTATATTATCCAATGGTATATGAGATTAAAAATATTACCAGACCCCTTACCATCATTAGGATCATTCATTAAATGACTACTATGCATTTTTTATTAAAGTAATTCACTTGTAAATACTCTAAATTTATAACAATCAAAGGTTTTAGAGACTTTAAAATAAACACCATCTTCTATAAATTGTGTTACATGCTACAATCAATGTAAAAATACAAAAAATATTAATAATTAATTGTTAATAAATATATAATAAACAAGAATTGGTAGACCATTAATGATTATTACCTTGGGATGATAAATAATTAAAATGAGTGAATATTTAAAAAGTGTATAATAAAATCCAGTTTATTTACATATTTTCTTATTTTAAATATAAATTTAACAATTTTAAAATTTAAATTTTATAAAATAAAATTCATTTTTGAGCTTCTCTCATGAAAATTTACTTAGTATAATTTTTTGATTTGTTTAGGAAAAGATTTATTTTTAGTTGAAAATGGGTTTTTGTGATATGGTCACTATGTAAGAATATCATATAGGTTTATAAAACCTTATAATTAATAAAAATTATATTTAAAAAATAAAATTATGCATTTTAATATTTTTTTTGAGCTCATAAATACCGTGTCAAACAATTTTTTAAATAATTTAAATTGTTAGTTTAACAAAATTTATTTCATTATTCACTTTGATGGAACTATTTTAATAAAGGGATTCAGTTTTGGATTTCTATGAAATAATCATACCTTTAATTTAATCTATTATAAATCAATTTATTTTATAAAAATCAGTAATAATGTTAATTTTATCTTATATATAAATGTAAATATATGAAAAATCATTTTTATAAAAATGTTTTTACGCAATTAAGTCAGTTTATTTTAAAGCATAATATTAAAAAATTTATAAATTTGATATGATAAAATTATTTTAAAATATTGTATCATATGTTTAAAATTACGTAATAAGGTGAATTTTAATTTTTTATATATTAAATTAACAACTAAGGTTACCAAATATATACCTCTGTCAAAAGTAGAAATGGTTTAAAGAGTTTTATTTAGGGAAAATTAGAAAAAATGTTATTTTTTTAAATAACTTTTTTAGATGATATTATAATTTATATTGTACCAAACTATACTTTTTTCTACTTTTGATACACTTTCCCTTTAACAGTTTCATGATATTATTGGAAAACGATGATTGTTACCACAATTTCACTTTTCTCCTCCAACGAAAGGATATCACTTATACCCTTTAAAAGATGAACATAACCTTAAAATTTATCATATAAAACCATATTTTCTACTATACTGAGAACCATTTACCTTAATCATAATACCCTAGTCACTCATATTTATCCTAATACATTTAATTTCAAGGGAACTTCCAAAGAAAAATCCAGTCTCCAATATATGTTTTATCCCTTAAGATTTTTTTCTTAATATTAATCTTAAAAATATAATATCACCATAATAATATAGTGTATTAATTATAATTAATATAATGATATGTTTTTATATGAATTTTATAACATTTAGATATTCATTTCCCTTCCTCTTAGAACAATACCAATGAACATCATTAGTGTATTGAGCAGATTACCGCCTCCATGAAGTGAAATTATTTATTTTTAATTATAGACATTCATGTATGATATTAATGGTGGAAATGATGTATAAATATGTTATATATCTTATAGTTATTATTATAAAATTTAAATTTATTATCTACCCTCACCCCCTCTCTAGGGTTGAGAAACGAGAGTGCTAATGTGTATGTGCAAATTACCGCCTCCTTGATGAAACATTTATCATTTTTCATTTAGATTTTAATAAATTATCAAAAATATAAAAATATGGTCCAAAATAATAATAATAATAATAATAATAATAATATAATAATTATTATCTTATAATGAAATTACAGTAAAATAAATGACTCTTTAACTATACTCTACAATAGATTTAAAGCGTGTCCATGTTTGGGTTGGTTTAACTACCTTCATGAACAATGATTTAAAATTTGATTATGGATGCCTATGGGAACATGAAAAATAAAAATATTATTATATATTATGTAAATGATTATTATTATATTTTTATATTAATATTAAATTATGTATTAGAGTTATTATTAAAGTAACATTTTCGTTATCTAAAATTACAGAAATAAGTTGTTATCAATTTAGTTTTCATATAAATTAACCAAAACACATATGTAATGAAATATAAAAATTTAAAATCAGAATATATTATATATTATAGGATGACATATAATATATCAATAATTAACGTGGTATCAAATTATGGTTAGTGATATCAAAATTATTAAACATGTGAGAAATTGTTAAATTTATTAGCACTTGATGTTCGTAATTCACTATAACAAATTAATGTTCTCATGATAAAAAATTACAATATGAATATAAAAATTTAATATTTATTAGTATTATTTAAAAATATTTTATTCATTTATATATTCTTTTAGGATATTAGAGTGTCATTAACAAACCAATGAAATATTTTTAGAGATTTTATTCTCAATTTCAATATATTAATACATATTCTGTATTAAAAAAAGTATTTTTATTTAAGTAGTGTGTGATACCTATAGGATATTCTATATAATAAATTAATTACAAAATAATGGTATTCAAAAATAAATTTCATGGTAATTATTTTTCAAGTGTTTTGATTTCAATATTACTCAATACATAAGGATTTATTTTAAATTTCTTTATAAAAATCTGGATTTCTCTAATGTGGTAATCCATACCATGAATTTATATTTTCATTAATTCTAAATTGTTTATCGTTTTATTATCATCTATATAAATTCTAAAATTTAATTTCTCTTCGTATAATTTTTATTGGAATTTTTAATAAATTTCATGTGATGTGGGGTTTCAACAAGAATATTTCGAAATGTGTGAATTGTATTTTCGTCCCTTTCAAAATAATTTTTTTTATCATAGACACAATTTTTTATTTTGGTAAAAATTTTCTCCTTTTTAGGTATTTATTAATATATATTATTTTTAAAATTAAAATTTCTTAAAATATTTTCAATTTCCTCTTTTTAAAACATTATGTCTTTTTCATGTTTCTCTAATTAAAGATTCTTTTTAAAAGTAAATCTTTTAAATGTATATTAACTTAATACTTCTAAGACTTTATTTCTTTTTAATGTTTACATTTTTAAAGATAATTTTTAAAATTAGTTTTTTTCAATGTGTTTTACTTTCCTTTTTGATGAATTTATTTATTTTTCATGTTTTATTTTTTAATATTTTTTTTAAAAATAAAAAATTTCAAAGTGTTTTAATTTAGATTATTGAAAACATTATATATTTTTTAAGACAATATTATTAAATATTTTTTAAAGTCAAAATTTTCAAATAATTTTAAATTATATTTTTTGAAAAAATTATGACTTTTTAATGCCTTCATTATTGAATGGTTATTTTACACTTAAAAATTTTAAAATAATTTTGAATTCTATTTTCTGAAATCATGATTTGTTTTTTTAGTTTTTATTATTAAAGATTCTTTTAAATTTAAAAGTTGTCCACTTTATTTTATCTTCTACTTTCGAAACCATCATTTATTTTTAATGATATTATATTTGGATAAATGGTTTTATAAATTCTTCTCATTCACTTCACAAAAAAATTTCTTTTGAGATTAATTAGTACTTCATTATTTTAATTAGTATTTTAACACTTTTTAAATTTCAATTATATTTACCCTCTAAGTTTTATAATTTGAGAATTGATATTTTGATAAGAATTATAATTTCAAGGATATTTTTTCTTTTTTTAAAATGATATTCTTTATGTTCTATGAATTTTTTATGTTCATATTAAGTGATGTTTTTTTAATGTTTTAAAAATTCAATTGTTTTCCATGGGTTATTTATGAGATGATGAATGTTTTATTTTGTAATCAAAATACGATGTATGAATGGTCAAATATGGGGTTATATATTACCATAAATTTAATTGGTTAAGGATTTATAACTCATTAGAAAACATAATTTAGTGTGTACATTTCTTTTGTTAATAATACGAAGTCTTGGAATTTTATTCATTTAGAAAACGAGATGTTGGAATTTTTTCTGTTCAAAATAAAAAGTTTGGGAATTTATTTTATTCAAAACATGAAAAATAATTTTTTTTTGTTCACGACATGATGAATGAATATTTTTTTGTTCTTTACCAAAATAATCGGCATTTTTTATTCACAACATGAAGAGTGGGTATTTTTTTCTAAACATGAAATAAGGACATTTTTTTGTTCACAAAATTAAGTAGGGATATTTTGTTTTCTCATAATGTAATAATTTCTCTATGTTTTTGTATTCTCCATATTTACATGTTTTATATCATATTATTTCATATTTTCTTGATTATTCATTTTTTATGTATTCCACACTTGTATTTCATGCTAAAATGTTTTTAGTTAGTGATATACACTTTGAGCTGGGTTATAACATTTACGATTCCTTAACAATATTCATATGATTGCATATTACACCATATAGTTTTATGAGTATCATCCATTTTATTTTGTTCATTTATTAAAATATTTATGTCTTCATCATATTCTCACTCATGTTTATGATCTAAAAGTCTATGATATGGCTTTACTTTATAGATCATTCGATCTCACTCATTTCTTAAGTTGTAAGTCCCTAGGTTATGAATATTATTACATAATATGATATGTATAGAAAAGTTCTAATGAGTAAAGATTGTGTATAAATTTTTATAAGTTTTGTAAAATAAATTTCTTATGTATATAATCCCAAATAAATTGAACCATTCAGTAATTTAACTGTGTTCATTTTTTGGGATGTATAATCCAAATAAATATATTAATGTAATATTTTTTAAGTTTAAAATGTTTCACTTCAGTTGGTATCAAATTAGGGTTTACATATTTTGGATATTAATTCAGTTACCTTTGGTATCATGGTCATATAACCTCAGTAAAAATGATAAAATTGAGTATAATTGTAGTAATAAATAAAGAAATATTGTTAATATATTTAGTAGATGGTTATCTAAGAAATAAATCCCTTTATATATACTTCAAGTGCATATGGTGTTGGCATAGATTAATCTCAACGTTATAACCTCAAAAATAATTGGTTGAGGATATTTGACCCATCCTTCCAATCTATAAAGAATGCACCCTAACCATTTTCCTAGATTCAAAATCTCAATGGATATGATTTAATTGATCATATAATCTTTATAAACCACTTTGAAGTATTAATTTCATAATTACTTTGAGGGATTATTTTGAGAAGTGTAATATGAACTAAAATAAAGTAAACTATGTCGAACCAATATGGATATAGAAAGAACAAACAGTGACATTGTTTAAACGAACATATCATATGTTGAACTATATGTTTCATTAGAGAAGAAATCACAGGATTTCACTTTCAAATACATATACTATAATTCTATTGGATATTAAGATAAACTTTTCTATTTTAGTATTTGGTTGAAATAGGATCAATAAGATTAAACTATGAATGTTATGTTCCTAAGAACTCCTAAGAATCATATTTGGGATAAATAGTTTCAATTATTTCCAATGAAAATGTGTTGGATATATCATAATAAGATATATCATTATTTTCTCATGGATCTCGTAGCTTATTCCTTTTGTAAGTGATAATTAAAATTTCAAGGATGTAATTTATTTAGGGGGGAATATAATGATGTGAGATTTTGAATCCTTCAAAATAAATAAAATGTTATATAAATTGTTTCACATACTACAACAAATTTGAATAGACCAAAACATATTAAAAAGTAATTTTTAATAAATCTATAATAAATACTAATATGGTAGATCATTTATATTGATTACGTTTAACTGATAAATAATTAATATTAGTTAATATTTAAAAATGTTATAATAAAATATTTTTTCATTTTATTGTACATTTTTTTAAAACTAAATTTAAAATTTTAAAAATGTAAAATAGAAAAAATAATAATTTTTTTCAAAAATCCTCCCATTAAAATTTTCTTTGTATGAATTTTCTATTTTTTTCAAAAGAATTTTTTAGATGAAAATAAATTTTTTATAATTTTATCACTATGTAATTATATCCTATAAGATTGAAAAACATTTTATATAGTAAAAAAAATATTTACAGAATAAATTAATGTATTTAAATATATTACTAATCTTATAACTTCCATTGATAACATATTTATAACTAAATAAAAATATTATATTAATAAAAATTGATTTTGGTATTTTCATTAAATGATGTATTTTCAAGGGGAGATTCAGTTTTGGATTTCCATAAATGACTCATAAAATTAATTGGATTTATAATAAATCAATTTATACACTAAAAATAAGTAATAAATATAATTTTATAATATATTTAAATTTAAAGGTGAAAACATCAATTTTATAAAAATTATTTTTACTTAATTAAATGTTCTTTTTCAAATTAAATTTTCCCATATTTAGAGATTTGATATGATGTAACTATTTTAAGATCTAAAATTATTAGTTTTAAATTTGGTAAAAATGTCAATTTTTTGTTTTGTTATCAAAAATAACTAATAAGTTTATAAAAATATTTACCTTGGTAACAAGTAAAAATGTTAATAATATATACTTAGGTGAAATGGAATAAAATTCAAAAACTATTTCCAAATAAGTTTTTGAGTTGAGTTTGAACATTATCTTCTCTTGACCTATAGTTTATTACACTTTTGAGCTATTTACCATTGAATAATATAATGATATTATTGAAAAATGAGGAGTGTTTCCAAAAGTGTTATTTTCTCCTCTTATAAAAGGATTTTAGTTACACCCTATCAAAGATAAAATTATAATTATAATTTATCATTAAACCTATCACTATAAACCTCTCCCAAAAAAATAATCCCCTGGTAACTCATTGTATGCCTAATCCCTTCAATTTCACGTGAACTTCTAAAAAATCATGTCTCTAACGTAAGTATTACCTCTTTATTAAGCTTTTGTTGTTAATATTACTCTTCCATAAATCATATAACATTAATAGTAATATGAATTAAGTTTTATTATTATAATTATATGTTTTTTTATAAATTGTAAAATCCTTATTTTTTTATTTCTATCCACTTAGGAAAAAAACAAAATAACATTGTTAGTGCATTGCGCAGACTACACCCTCTGTGAATCGACGTTGTTTATTTTAATTACCAAACATAATGGATAATATTAATCATGATAATTATGAATAAATAAGATATATATAATATAATTATTATTCTTAAATTTCAATTCAATATCTACCATCACCCCCATCATGTGTTGAGAAACAAGAAGGCCAATCGTGTTTATATGAAAATTACCGCCTCCAAGATGAAAAATTATTATTTTTTGATTAATATTTTACTACATCATCCAAAAATTTTGAAATATGGTTCACTGTCATAAAAAAACCATTATTATTATATTATAATTATATTACATAAAAACAAACACCTCCTTAACCATATTCACCAACTGAGTTAAAGTGTGTTCAAGTTTGAGTCGGTTTAACCACCTACATGAAGAATGATTTAAAATATGATTATGGATAAATATGGGTATACTAAAAATCATAATAATATCATATATTAATAAAATCATGATTTTTTAAATTTTATTTAAATATTATATTAATTATTTAAATTATTATTTTGGTAACATTTTCAATCGCTAAAATTTAAAAAATAAGCTATTATGAATTCCAATTTCACATAACATAACCAAAAAATATATGGAATTAAATAACTAAATTTTAAATAAATATGAGTTATATATTAATTAATAATAAATTATATATCAAAAACTAATTTGGTATCAGAAGATGGGTTATGATATCAAAATTATTAAACATGTGCAAAATAGTTAAAGTTATTAACACCCTATGGTCATAATATGTTATAACAAATTAATATACTAATGATAATAAGGACTATAGAAGGGTAATTTTTTTATTAAGGTTAGAAAATAGGTTATTAATTTAGATATTTTTTTTAAAATGGGGTTATGGTGTGATCAACAGAACACATAAACAAGTTAAGGGAATTTTGTCTCAATTTTCATTCATCAATACATTGTATGTATTATGCACCTATTTTTACTTGATCACTTTCTAAATTATATATACTATGTATTTTATTATTAATTAATTTATTATTCGTTGTATTATATGTTAAATTTCTTGTTCATTATTTTTTAAGAGTTTTTCTTTAAATGTTACTTAAGTCATAAAGGTATATTTTCAACTTCCTTTCAAAAATTAGTTTATATCAAATGAGATAATCAATATGAAAAATTTATATTATAATTAATTGTAAATATTATATACTTTTTTTTATCATTTGGATATATATGGTGAAAATAAATTTCTTATTACATTAAATTAAATTATACGCTTTAAAATCTTTTAAGCGATTTTCATTTTCAACATGGTTATTTAAAATATTTTCAATTTTTTTCTATCCTTTCAAAATAAATGATTTTATCATCCAATACACATTTTATTTAAATAAATTTATATATTTTAAAAATTTATATTACTAATTATTCTTTTTAAAGGTCATTTTTTTCAACAAACCTTTTATTTCTTTTTTTAAACCTTATGTTTTTTTCATGTTTCTATTATTTAAGATTATTTTAAAGGTAAATATTTCCAAATTGTTTTCACTTAAATTTTTTAAACATTTATGACATTTTCACGTTTCCATTATTAAAATTATTTTTTAAAATTATAATTTGTTAATTTATTTTCACATACCTTTTTGAAAAATATATATCATTTTGATGTTTCCATCATTAAATATTCTTTTTTATAGTAAATTATTTGAAATTGTTTTCATATACATTTTTGAAAACATTATGAGTTTTTAAGGTTGCATTATTAAATATTATTTCTAAATGTAAAAATTTTAAATGATTTTTCAATATTATTTTTTGAAAATATTATTTCTATTTAAAGTATATAATAGTAAAGGTTTACTTAAAAGTAAAAGTTTTTTAAATTAATTTTACATCTCAATTTTGAAATCATTCTATTTTTTACATAATAATTATTATAGATTTGTAAAAAATTAAAAAATTCCCATGTATTCTTTCATCCTTTTTAAATAAACATTTTGTGTTTCAATTATATTTTATTTAGAATTATTTTTTTTAAAATACTTCTCTTTACCTTAAATTTTTTTAATGTTATTTTCAAATAACTGTTTTTAATGGGGTTTTTAGTACTTTGTTATTTTTACTTATATCTACCCTCCAAGGTTTATCATTCATGAAGATATTTTTTCATGAAACTTTATATGTTATTATGATATGATTTATTTTGGAAAATTAGAGTTTTTGAATTCTATGATTTCTTAGTTTTAAGATATGTGATGTTTTTGAATGTTTGAAGAAAACCATTATTTTTTCCTCAGGTTCTTTATGAGATAATTAATGTTTGATTTTCTTATGGAACTCATATTTATTAATGGTGATGGGTGGGGTCCTATATCACCATCCAATGAATTGGTTTTGTATTTATACCTCATAATAAAGGGATGTTAATTATGTAAGTTATTTTGTTCATATTACAAAGCACGAGAGTTTTATTTGTGCACAATATAAAGAGTTGTAATGTAGTATGTTAATAAATTGATGTGTGAGAATTTTTTTTGTTCACATCAAAAATATTGGGAATTTGTTTGTTCACAACATGTAGCATGGGATTTTTTTTCACAACATAATGCGTTAGAATTTTTTGGTTACAAAATAAAGTGTGGAAATTTTTTTATTAAAAATATGAAATGGGAAATTTTTATTTTTTAAATCATGAAATGGGAACATTTTGTTTGTTCAAAACATGAAATGGGGAAATTTTTTTATTCACAACATGAATATGATACATTTTTTTCTCACAATTATATTATTTAAATGCTTATGATTGTTACTAATTTTTATGTTTTTCTATTATGTTATTCCTTTTTTCCTGTTTATGAAATATATTTAATGTATTCTACAGTTTTATGTCATGGTCACATGATTTTGGTTATTGATATGTATTTTAAGCCGAGTCATAAATTTGATGATACCTTAATGAACCTTTTATGATATTATGCCACTCCATCATGTTTTATAACAATCATCCATTGTATTATAATCTTTTATTAATATATTTATGTCTTTATCATATTCCCATAAATTTTTATGATCTAATAATTTAACTCATAAATTTCCCTAAGTGAGTGTTTGATATCACACCATTATTATGTTTCTAATACCTAGGTTATAAAGATGACTATATCACAAGATATCTATAGAGGTGGAATAATGGATAATGTAAAATCATGTGATTGATGCACTAATCCCAGGTTCAAAGAAACAATGTCAAATATGATATAGTGTTTACAAAACAGAAGTGTCATACATTTAAGAATGATTGAAGTATTATTTGTAATTAATAATCCATAACAAAAATATATATGATGGTTGAAGACGAGGCTTGGTATTTGTGATAGCCAGACACGAGGTTTATGATTTTAGGTGGCTATGAAATTTTATACATAAAAGTATTATTGTTTTACTGTCTTCACTTAAAGAATTGGGCCAGCCCACAAGCTATCCAGCATCCTAAACTCAAGGAATCATCTAGGACAGAGTTGACTGCACCCACGGGGAAGCCATCCAGGCCATCCCCCATGTGGTAGGGCCAAGTAATGTATACACCCACATAAGCGGACGGTGCAGAGCTCGTGCAGAGTTTTGAGCTAAATCTCGTAGAGAGTGGGTGTAGAGAGAACCCACTAAGAACACAATATAAGGTAGTACCATTGAGGTAGGAGGAGAATTATGAGCATATGTCAAATAACTTTTATACATAAACTATGGATTTACCATCTGTTTTTATGATGTCGGATGAGTTTCTAAATGTGAAAATAAATCTCAGTCGTCCATCTCATCTCACGCAAGATCTTAGCTACATTCCTCATCCCATATCACATGATCCAATCACTACCATCCATGTTATATTTAAGATGATCCAACGAATGAGGATAGTCCATGCCATCATTTTAACCCTCCGAACCCTTGAAGGGCTCCTGATTCCACATATCTCCAGAGACACAACCGAAACTCTATGATTGACCTTCTGACCACCATTAATGATTGACACCACTGCATTATGCTCGTAGGGAAGAAACAAGATCATGAATGCAATTGAATTTTCATGCTTGCAAAAAAATCAAGAAGATCAAACCTGGAAGAACAAAATGATGTTGTATGGCCATGTCATAGAGATTAGGCATTCTTGATTGATATTTTCATGCGAATATCAGTGCATGGATGTGATGTTTTCACATAAAAGGATAAGGTTGCACGCATGAAAAGAAAACACCCACGAATCTCAACATATATTCACACATGATTGATGATCTTTAAATGAGGAATATCCTAATAATTCAAAGATGTGATATTCATGGAGTATCATTAGTTATTTCAAAAAAATATTTGATCCTTGTCAATAAAAAGAGATGATCCATGGCTGAGAGACATGTTGTTTCCCATAAACCCAAGAGATCTCACTCAAAAAACAAAGCATCTTAGAGTTCCTATTATGGTAAGGATAAGAAGAGATCTTACACACCTTCAAAAACTAAAATGCACTCCTGAAGTTCCAATTGAATAAGAAGAACCACACACTTTGTTTGAATAATATATGCAAGCACATGATATTTTTACCTAAACCCTTGTCTTGATTCATGAATGTAATCCCATTGGTACAAAACTGGTCCAATTGCACCCTTACTTTAGGTTTTGATGAACCACACATCTCTTGTGCATAGAAGATTCAGGCATCCCTTACATGAGGAAGATCAACGAGCCCTTAGGTTTCATGAAGGCAAAGTAAACATTCTCCTATTTAAATGATGAATCCATATTGTTTGCAGGGGTTTGTTTTTGGTGATAAAGTAGATTTTCATGAAAATGGGATGTGCATACATGAATTAATGCATGTTCATTGTTTGAAGAAACATGAGGCAGCTTGTGCATGCTAAGGGATTTCACCCATTCAGGTTTAGTTGCATGAAAAGAAGAAAATAGGGGAAGAGGTAGTGTGAGCCTGCCAATTTTTATACCCATTAGGGTATACACATAAGAGTGAATAAGTGGATAGTTAATGCACTCATGCATGTACATGCACACGTGGAATCATTTAAAGAAGAGAAACTAGAAAGTTAGTGCACATGTGTAAAGAATACGAATATGTAAAAGAAAGGGATAAGTTCATTTAAATGCAACATGCATAATCTCATGAATATATGAAAATAAGAAAAGAAGAATTAATTGATTCCAATGATTCCATGTAAGAAAATAATTAGTTCTTGAAAAATCAGAAAGGTGTTTGTGATTCTAGCCAAGAGGAAGAAGAAGAAGTGCTAGTTCATTCAGTTGCTTCACTAAAGGAAAAGGAAGAAGAATAAAAAGTGTGCATTCAGTTTTGAACTGAAGAAGAATACGATAAGAAGAGAGTTTCATGCATGCTTCTTTTCAAGTGACCAAGTAAAGATAACTAAATAAGTCCATGAGAATAACCTACCTTTTCAAGAAGGAATAAGACTATATCCACAAGCAGTATAAAGAATCATCAAAGAAGCTGTAAGTTGAACTAGTTCATCACTATTTCAGGAAGTGTATTGTTTCCCTTCACCCTAAAATGTGTAGGGAATCACATTGGGAATGATTTTTTCATCACCCCCAACAAATTGTAGGAACCCACACTAGCTTGGGGATTGATTTCTTAGACAATCCACAACAAAGGTTATAACATTATAGTAGAGAATCCATGCACTGGTCATTCCCAAACATGGAAAGGATATAACTACTCTTATTGAGTAGTGAACCTTATTAAAATATTATTTGATTTTTATGCATTCCATTATTTCATATGATAGGGAAAAGATAATATTATAATAAAGACCATAACATGTTAGGAGGTACCAGGATAAAAAGTTGGAATTGGTTTTAAAAGTCCCTAAAACTAATTCATCCCATTCCCAGTTTTAGGTATATCATAAATTATTCCTCCCAATTGGCATCAGATCTAGGAACACCTCTATTATATTCTCCATAGTGAAGTTATTCTCATTTGAAGAGATGAGTTTCTTTCATAATTAATCAATGAAGTTCATTTTCAATGAAGATTCAATTATCTATGAGTATAATACCATATCTACCAAGACTATGGTGAACCGGAAGAATAAATATAAGATACATTTTAAGAATAGAGCTTCTAGACTAATTCTTTGCAAGTAACCAAGTGATGATAACTAAATAATATCAAGATCATAACAAAATATTTCAAGAAGGAATAAGTCTATCAACACAGGAAATATAAATAACTAGAAAGGAAGATGTAAGTTGAATCGGGTTATCACCATTTCTAGAAGAGGATTGTTTCCCTTCCCCCTCTAATGTGTAGGGACTCACACTTGGAAGGATTACTTCATTCCCCCTTCTAAATTGAAGGGACATACACTGGATAGAAGAATGTCTTCCTAGCCAATCCACTATAACAGCTATCACATTATAATAGAGAATCCATGCATTGGTAATTCTCATACATGGAAAGGATGTACCTTCTCATATAAAGTTGTTAACCTGGTAAAAATATTATGTCCATATTTTTAGTTATTTCCATTATGGCATGTGATGGGTACAAGATAATAAGAGAATCAAGATCCTAACTAGTTTGGAGGTATATGGATAAAAATTTGGAATTGGTTTAAAAAGTTCCCAATAGTTATTCACCCCTTCTTAGTGTTATGTATATTCCAAATTGGTCCACTCAGATACTTGTTGACAATTGTAGAAAAAAATGATGCATATATACCTAATCTCCACGAGACATAATGTTATGGTCATTGGATTTTGTGATTTTTTAAGATACATTATCAAAATCATTATATTAATGAACTATTCATGTTATATTTAGCATGGGTCACTATAAAAATCCTATAGTTGAAAAAATATCCTTCATAATATTTACAAATACTATAATTTTTTGAAATTTTATCAATAAATGGGATATGTGGCTCTTTATATATGTATATAATTTTTTTAATAGGATTTCACTTTCTCTTGTATAATCTTATATAGGATCAGAATAATATTTTAATAGGGATCCAAATTCTTATAATTCTTTTTTATTATTTATTTGGAGATATTTTTTTATTTTACCGTATTCTATTAATTTTCCCTCTTTCTTCTCATATTAATTTTCATTTTGGGTTTAAACTTCCCCCCTCAACAATACCTTTTTTTCATACTTTTTTACCACCTTTTGACCAGCATCATGTGGCATCATTCTTTATAGATTCCATCTTATTCATAACATTATAGCTTTCAACTACTCCTTTATGTGTGATTCTATGTTACCTTCTTGTTTATCTAGTAAATTGTCTGATAATGTTTGAGAAATTAGTACCACTTTAATCTTGATGTCATAGAGAAAATAATTATCATTCATTATAAAATTTTTTGTATAGTCAACCACTAATAATACTTTTGAATAAATACATAAATAATATATTAAATAAATAACTATTAGGTAAGGGAATGCTAATATGGTCTTGGCTGAAATTATTTTCAAGGCAATAATTTTTTATCCTGAGGGTGTGAGAAAGGTTAAAAATGTATTTGGGATTAAGATTTATGTGGGTGTCTAGGTGGCCCTTGGTTTCAATTAATACTCCGACCTCCTTATTATTGTTTACACCATTTATATTGTTATGGTTTGGAATACATCATTATATCTAGATTATAATAAATAGGTTACTTTTGTGGGCCTTAATTATAAATGAAAATTTTAAAATTGAGGGGTGGGTTAAAATATTTTGCAGCTTGGCACTGCTGACAATCATGTGAACCACCAAACATCTCGCAAGTCAGAACCACCAATATGGATGCTCGTGAAGATGGTTGTTCTGATGGGAATTTGAATGTATCTAAATTATTTATAAGAGATTTCACCTCAGTTTCCTAACCAATGGTATCATCCACAATATTCATTCTACACTATGGTGATTATCTCTCACTTTTACAGAGACTATAATTATGATAAATGACATCAATAAAGTACAAACTAACCTCAGGTGTCTTTATCATGTCTCCACCATCTTCTAAAGCATTGACCATAGTTCAAGTGGTGGGTATTAGTCTATAATAGAGTGTCTATATTTGAATTTGTTAATTTATTTTATATTGTGGGAACTTATGAAGTAACTCCTTTAATATGTACCATGATTCCCCAGTTGATTCACCATGAAATTGAGTAATGTTTCAAATGTCACTCATAAGGTTCCTTGTCCATGATTTTGGGAAGTATTTTCCCTGAAAAAATTTGGCTAGCTCTTCCCATATGGTAATATATCTGTCTATATAACTATTCAGTAAATATTCAGCTCTGTATTGAAATGATAATAGGAATACTCATAGCTAGAATGAATTTTATGTGACATCTTTATCTCTAAAAGTGTCATAAATCTCTAATTTTTTTTATAAATGGTTGTGATGGTCCTTACTCAAAAGTATATAGAATTGAACTATATTTTGGATCATTTAGATCTGATTGAGCCTAATTTGGAAGTTTTCACCTTTATCAGGGTGGGTAAATACTCTATGTGTATACCTATCTATACATGAAAATCCATTGTCCATGTTGGTGTGATCCTATTTCATTAGTTTCACTCTGTACTATGGGCCCATATGAGAGAACTATGCATGATATCAATCTAGTTTTTTGGTTTTCTGTTATTCGAACATGTCTAGATGTTAGTGTATGAACAAGTAACACTCTATCTCATAGTTTTACCCAAGATGATATGGACATTCCATACTCTTTAAAAAATTAATTAGTTTCATAGTTAGGAATTAAGTGTCTTTCACAGAAAAAAACAACACACCTGGTTCATGTAAAAAGAATGAAAATATAAAAAGTGAGATGAGAAGAGATGCTTTTATTTATTGACTTTTAAGACTCTTAATTTTACTATACTTTCCTATACCAACAACAATTTAGTAACTCTAGTTTTCTTCTCTAATACTTTTGAAGATTTATAGAAATATTTTTGAATCCATGTGTTATGTCGATGTGGAATTCTAAGGTCTTGAGAGCATCGATGCATTGATATTAAAAATTATTAAATGTATTTTGTCACATGCACATAATATTTCAATTAAGGTGGAATAAATCCCTAAAATAGTATTAGATTTTAAATATGATACCATTGTCTAGTCTGGAATGTGGTGTTTCCCTAGGAATGAATTAATGTTTGCTGGCATCGGGTGCATGATTGGAAGCAATCAGTGGAAGAGTGTTAAATGAAATTTTATTAATTTATCTTAAATTAAAGTAAAAAGCCTACCCCTAAACCTTTATAAAAAAAGATCAAAAAAATGAGGGGGGTTTTACTTGTAGGGATTGATGCACCAATGAGAGAGGATGTGCTACTGGACTCTAATCAGCGATCGCTTCCGAATTGTATTCCATTAATTTTAGAGAGTGGATCCAGATCTGAATCTTATGTGTTTCTTCATGAGGTAAGAGGATTTTATTTCCTAGTCTCTATCCCCTTTATATTCATTGTTTTAAGGTTTTTAGATCCTTATTATGACTTGTAAGGAACCTGTGGGTGTCAATTTGATGGCATTTTGGTGAAAATGGGTTTTTAGGTGAATCAAAGGGATTTCTCAATTGGGAATCTCAACCACACTATGTGTAGTGAAGGAGACGTGTCATGTGTCCTCCTCATTTAGGAAATATGATCTCTAAGGACTAAACAATGTGTATTTGGGGTACAAATCATGTAGTGGACCTTGGCCATATGACCAATTACATGGGAAGACATTTCGTGTCAAGGGACACTACCGTGTTATATTACACGACTAGAGGACATGGGCATAGGATGCATAAATAGGCACATTCCAATGGATATGTCCATTTTCCTTGGGTTATAGGATATTCCATGTACCAATGGTATATATCATGTTTGTATAAATGGTTATTGAAGTAGTGTGGGAGAATTCTTGGACAGGTATTGGATGAGGCGATACACGTTGTATACGTCATGTACATGTCATGTATGATCACAAGGATAGCCAATTCATACAGGATAGTAAACAGTTAGGTTTTTAAGTAGGTTAACATGCAATGTAAACCCTATTACATATCATGTAGTTTTATTAGAGACTTATTCCTTGAATTTATTCATCTTGGAGACTATGATTTTGGACTGTGAGTAGCTTATAATGAGATTTTTTTCGTATAGAATGTGAAGAAATCCTTTATTATGGCGTGAGAGATAAAATGTGGTGTGATTAAATATTGATTCCAAACCAATGTTGGTTGAACATGGTCAGTGATCAAGATGGATCTTTAGAGAGATAATTGGTTAGGTAACCATCATTGTTGCACCATGATGTAGGTCCTCTGGACTCTTTAGGAAGGTAGAGCAGTGCTCCACTATTACCAGGGTGCGCGTCCTCTATCCGAAGCAGTAATATGAAGTGATACATGATGAGAATGATGATCCATTCAACTGTACTTGATTGATTTTTGAGATTGTTTTGGTCATTTAGAGAGATGGTGAATCTAGTACTCTCATGTCATTACAGGGTGAAAGTTTCCATTACCTCTCAGTTTGAAAAAGCAGAAACTCCCCCACAGTGGGAGTGTGCACTCTACCCATGGAGTGGTTCATCTGGAGTTGGTACTGCCCTATCATATTATGGTGAGGGATCCCCTTAACATTCATATAGGTAGATATAAAACCCCCTTACACAGGTGAAGGTAATCTATCTATGGAGTAGTATTCCCTATATTTGATCTATTATAAGGAGTGTATCCTCCATGAGAGTTGGATCTCCATCGGTTGTGGATCATTATTATAAGGAGAGATACCATGAACTTTATACACACAATACCTGGTTAGGAATTAGTGATATATTGATGTGTTTAGGTGAATAACTCTCTCTATAGGTCTTTCAAATGTTTCACAGGTGGTTATAAGTTAGTACTCCCTTCACTGTGGGGAAATGTTGAGGTGTGGGTCCCTCATTTTCCATTCATGAGAGGTTTCATAAAGTTCATGGTTTAGAGATATATATCACTCTATTGTGAGTGTAGTGGAGAGTGGAGATCCTCTCTATTGGGGTTCTCCGAAGATTTCATTAGGGATAAGACAATAGAGAAAAGACCTTTAGGGATTGGAACCAGAGCTAAACCTTGATAGATATTGGTTAATTGATCATTCCTACTTGGGAAGTGGAGATGAAGATCCTATTTAATAATTATATGGGTATATTTGAGCCAATATAGATTATTTTGAGTCAACAAAAACTTGTTTGTTTGTGTTGAGCTGTTGACTGATTGTCTGGTAGTTACTCCGCTTTATTTATAGGTTATGGGGAACCTACTAGGTGTGGTTATAATCACACATGAATGGAATTTTTCCACAAGTGTTGTGTATTATATATAAAAATGTCACATCATGGGTGAGACTAGTGGTCCTTGATATGTTGAAGCATTTTGTATCTTGGTGCGGACCCTTTATGGTGGTCATATTAGATATTGGAGGAGGGATCTCTTTAGTTTCCCATATATTCCAATCTTAGTTAGGTTTGTACTCTTTTTATAGTTGGCCATGTATTTTTTCCTTTTAATTTTGTACTATGATATCATATTCTAATGGTTTATTAGATGTTTTTATGGGCATGGTTAATACTCTAGATGTTTTAGAACCTGTTTACCACCACAATTTATCATGGATAAGTTCTGTGCCTTCGTCCATGTACATAGGTTAAGGCCTCCCATATTAGTAATTCCTTCTTTGTGATAGTCACTTGTCTATTTCATATTGGAGATGGGCTTTGGTTATTCACACCTCAGGACCCATTTTGTGGAGTCATGATACTAAAAACATGGAATACCCACCAATGTCATTATCTTTGATGGAATTCAAGAAGTTTAGATAATTATAACCTACTAAATCCTTTAAAAACTATAAAAACATAAAATAGTAGTGTCAGAGTTCATCCCAGGAGGAGATAGTGTGATCTATGAGATTCGATGAATTAAATCATTAAATAAACTCTCTTGTGAATATTTAGATTGACAAAAACTAAAATAACGTTTATTTAGATTATTTTTTAAAATGAGGGTTTGGTGTCAACATACATGGGTAAATTTAAAAGACATTACCTTTCTAACTCAATGATTAGTTGAATTGATTTCTTGAAAATTCAATATGAAGTAATTCACTTCATATGGTTAAGTGAATTGTTTCTTTTTAAAACAATAAAAAATATTCAGAATAGATTCTAGTAACCTATACATTTTAAGATAGAATATTAGATCCAAAAAACATACACGATATTATTAATAGACCAATTAAATCAATTGATTGGGAGTTCCTCCCTCCACACTTCTCTTGACCAGAGTCATATGAAGTAATTAGATTATTTTTTTCCAAAAGAATTCCTAATAAAAATGGAATTCCATGACTAAGGCTAACAATATATTAACGTCAAAACTTTATTCTCTAAACCTCTCAACCATTAATAAAACTATCCATACATGATAGAGAAAATCTCCATAAAAAATGATTCATACTAAAAAATGATCTAGATGAAATAAAGGATGAACTAAAATAAGGACATCTAAAAGAAAGAAACTTACTTTAATCGGTGACTAAAATCACAAAAATAAGGTAATGTTATTATATAAAATATAAAATACTAAAAGGAAACTAAAACATGTAAAAAAGATAAAATAATTGAAAACTATTCTACAAACTCCACTGATACATTTTTTTTGGAAATCACATATCATGGTGTGAAATTGGGTGAGGCAGTAAGATCTAGTAGAGACCCTAGAAAAATACTTTCATTTATCTCTTATACCAATGAGTTCATGACATAACGCACACCCTCATGAAGTATCTAGTATATCATCTTATTAATATATTCGAATCCACCTAGGAATTGTGGTGTGGTATCCATATAAAATTTGATGATATCTTGTCATTTATCTAGGAATATGCATGTCACAACACAAAATAACTTTATCCTGGACATGAGTCTCAATCTCCATAATAATTTACCTATATCCTCTAGTGTGTAACATGATCTTCATTATTCATGGAATGATCACTAGTATGTTTCTTCAAACCTTTCGTCCTAAAATTTTGGCTTGACACCACTCTAGGATCGAGGGCATAATAATAATATTTCTCTTAAAGCTATGTATAAATGTTATGATTCATTAGGGATTACCCATACTAAATATTATGTTTCTCCTTGATTAAAATTTTTCAATGGAACCCTGTTGGGGACTTAGCCAAATTCCATGTTTTGTGCCAGTTTTTTGATGTGTACCTTTAATGTGCGATTTTCTTTTTTGTTTCTTTTATTGATTATTACACATTTTTTTCAAGTATTGTAATTATTATAAAATTAATATGATATTTTTTTAATAGAGTTACATGTTTTGGGAAATTACCAAATAATTTACTAGTTCACTTCCTTTAAGGTCACACATAAAACTTTATTCTATGACTCTTATGCATTGAGAAGCTGAGAGGGACTTTTTGAATTCTTCATGTTTTATACCACATCTTGATTAATTAGTAACAAAATAAATCAATTATAAATCCAATTATAATCATTTGGTTGAAATTTCTTCAGGGTAAACTAATCAAATTTTTTATGTTCAATCTAGTATTTATTATAGATCATACTATATTCACCGCTATCACACCGTGAACACATCTTTAATGGTAAAAATATCTATAATTCACCCAAAATTCCTCTAAAAATTCTTCAACCCATACCATCAAAAAATCATAAATAATCCTTAAATTTATAGAACATTAAAATGTATTAAAGATAAAGATCACTAATAATGAAACTAAAAACATAAACCTGTTTATCAAGTAACTGAGATATTTTTTTCCTTATTTCCCTTATCTCCAAAAAACTATCATTACTTTTCCAAATCAAAATTAAAATAATAATGATATTGAATGTATTAAAATGAATGGTATAATTATCCCTAAAGGGTATGAATTTTGGTAACCTCCCCACCAGTATCTTATAATCCCCAATAAGTATCAAAGTTTTATATGAGGGAAAAGAATCAGTCATCAAGACATCATTTTAGATTCACATTCTAAAGACACATATGAATGTTTAATATGCTCTTGATATCCCCGTATTAAGAGAATGATCATACATCCTAATACTTTCTAGTTTCAGTCAATAACCGCAACTATTTACTCCCAAACGTATCATCTAACTCGATCTATATGTTATCATACTAAACCATATGTGTAGGTACAGTAATGTATTTTTTTATCCATGAGGTGTGGAAAATAATATGAGTTATTTTGAAATGAGGATTTAATGAAAATATATAATTGAAATACTAAACACACTCCATGATCATGGAGGGTCAAATTAAAAATTGACTAATATATTCCTACTTTCCTATACATCGACGAACCAAACTATGATAGATTCATAGGAACACATGGGGTTCAATATAAAATTATAGATCCCATTCTATCATATTATTATATGTTTTTTTGGAAACATTGGGTAGATTTCAAGTACTTCTAGATCACCTTTATATATACACTAGTTAAATTAAACTATAAAATAATTTATTGTTTGAGGTTGAAATTAAATTATAGTTTAAGCTTTAAAACATGTGGAAAAAGACACAAACACACAATGTAATAAATAATGGGTTCAGTGTCAAAACGAGACTTAATCCCCTCTACCTATAAATCACCCACTACTAAGGATATTATTATAACCAATAATCTTATCCAAAACATGGAATAGGTATTAAAATAAATCTCACAATATTTCATGGGTAAAATCCTCCTCCACAGTTATACGTGGGTGAAAAAAACATAGTCCTTGAAGAGACCTCTAGTACAATTTACATGGGTATAATGATAAACAATATATTGAGAGAATATTTGGTATTCTCTAGTTCATGAACATGAGTCAATGTGTGTATATATACTAATAAATACAACACACTACTCAAAATTAAAAAAACAAATAGAGGAAATTTATAGATATGAATAAATGAAGTGTTTCTAGGTTCATAATGCTTTGGGATCTCGAGGGTCCTTAGGTTTTACTTGGTGATGTTCTCGAATAGTTTCACTAAAAGTTATAGAAAAATAGAGTGTCACAGTGTTCTCTTTTATATCTATAATAATGAATATAGATCTTTAATTTTGTCTACTCTTTCACAATTAAATGAAATTTTATGATTTCATAATATAAGACATTCATAAAAAATTTAAGCTTCCTTGTATGAGAGAGTCCTTCAAAAATATGTTGCACTAAAAGTAAGAATAACAATTATAGAATAATCAGAAATATTTTTTGGATCCTTATACTAATCCTATGACTTAATCTTATATACTTCATGAAATGTTTAATGAATAATAATTTAATAAACATAGTTTATTAACTTCTATAAACTATTCATTGAGAGAATTTAATTCAAATGTATCATATAATTAATTATATAAGAGATAAAAATAACATAATCTTGCGATACCAAAACTTAGGGATAACACACCTCGTGGTAGGATGAATGGAGGTAGAACAACGTTGGTGAGAGATGATTCCTAGCAGTAGAACATCACTGGCGGTAATAGGAGTCTAATGGTAGAAGGCCTAGTGGTAGCACAAATGAGGATATTAAATTATACCTATAGAATATTTCTAGTGGAGGATGAATCTGGTGGTGGTAGAGTCTGATAGTTTAACATTCTACTGGTAGCACCACGCTAATGATAGAAAATTATTATGATTTTAGCATTAAAAAAGAGGTGACAAGAATATTCCCTTTTTTGATAAAAACTCATGGCATCTTATGAACCATGTATAAAAAAACATATAGATAAAATAGATGAATTTGAAGTGTAATATTCTTCTTGAAATTGAAAATATCAAACTAGATATATAAATAATTGAAACCTAAAAATATAAATTACAACAACCACTCAAATTTTCAAAAAATAAATTTTAAAACATTAATGGTAAACTTGGTATCAAGGAAAAAAGCCATAAAAATAATAGTGGTATCTAAGAAAGGATATCAAGGTAAATGACATAACCGTTATCCCCCTTTTGGTGTAATAAAAAAAGATAAGACAATAAATAATAAGTACAAAAATAAATACATTACTAATGAGAGATACATTCCATTGTATAAAAAATTCAATATAATTATAGTGAAAAAGAAATATAGGAACATAAAAAATGTCCATGTCAATGACCATGTAAAATCAAAATCACTATTAGCTCAGTAGGTAGGACGAGAATGTATAATTCCTTTTTGAGTGGTAGTAGGAATTGATGTAGAATATAAGGAAGATAAGGTTTAGACCGTGTGTGTAAGTGTTGTTTGAGGTAGCTCTATGATAATCACTGGTATGAGATGTCAAACAACTTCCAATGGAGACAAACCAAATGACTAATATAGAGGAGGTAAATGATCAGAAGGAGTAGCTATTAAGGATAACATTAGAATTATCTTAAGTGAAACCACTATTGTACTTGATACCTACAAGAAGTGATTCAATAGTTCTAAAATATAAAGAATAATGTTTCCTTCTCTCTAAATTTCACTAAGTATGTCACTATACTCTTACATGAATAACTTGAGAAGATGGGTTATAACCTTGAGATGGTCTAACTAGTCACTAGAAACCCTATTATCATGAGGCATTATCATATTATAAACTAAAATAATTATTTGATAATTAAACTTGTGATCATTATATACCCAATGAATGTATTATTTAGTATCTTTAATGATGTTTTATTATCCACTTTGGACTTTGTTTAAACACTCTCTTACCAGTTTATATATATGCTCACTTTATTTTTTGATTTGGAGAAGAAATTTTTGTTGTGAGGTATAAATATCATGAATAATATATTGAATCTTCTATCACACTATCAACCAGGTCATCTCACCATCAATTTATGATAAATGAGGTAAAGCTTTGGGATAAAATTCAATAGTAATAAAACTCTCCAACATAGAAAACTGGCTAGTAGTAAAAGAGGTCCTAATATTCCCCATAACTGATCTCATTGTTTCCATATCACTAGCCAACCTTAAATTCTCAATTTAAACTTCATGAGTATCAAAATTAATTTTGGTATAAATATGAAAAACAACAAAGTAAAAAAGGTTTCGGGAAATAGATTTACTAAGCTGCATGGATGGAAGTGACCGAGACCTCAAAAATCTGCTGCAGTATGAAATTATCCTCTCTCTAAAAAAATAAAAATCTTATCTAAATGAAAAATATGAAGTCACTGAAGCATCTATATGTGTTGGTGTATTATCTATCTCCTCACTAATCATAATAACATCTATAGGCTCTAATCTACAATAAGGAACAATTAAAGGAAAATCTTGAATCACACTTGCATATTCAATCATCTCAACTAAAGATCCCTTAGGATCTATTCCAAATATGAATGAGAAAATAGGTCCACATTTATTAGTTAGAATATTTTATTCATCACCACTCCCATCATCATTTCAATCTGTATAGGAATGTACAAGATGTTTGTAAACTAAAAAAGGCTCCCCATCAGATAATACCTCATCCTATACTAAGGCCAAATTATCCTATGCATCTCTGTGATATATATCATAACTTCCAACTTCTTGGGACTCTTAGTAGTATTTTCCATGATGTATAAACACTGGGATCTTTTACCACTTGTAATGTAGATTAGCTTACTCTCTAGAAGTAGTCATCTCAGTAAGATTTATAGGATCAACATGGTGACATACATAACCTAGGGATTCATCCCTCTCAATAACTATCCTCAGATAACATATGAAATAGTTAGAATCACTAACTAGATTATCTGATGTATTTCTACTCACACATGAAGATATAGGTAAAACATGGCCTCTCTATATACCTAACTGAAGTTACATGACATATATAATGTCATTGAACTTCCTCAACATCATTAGCATTGTTATGATCAGATCTACAACCATGAGTATCCTCATCATCATTATCTCTATTCTCCCCATTTTCATCATCTCCATTATCACCATCATGAACATTCTTAGAACCATATAATACTTCAACAAATTCTTTATAAAACATATAATTACTAATGGTATGAACATATCTATAGAACACAGTTTATTCTTCTTCTTCATCTTTTCACTTATAATAAATTATTTGGTAGGAAGGGATATAAGTGGGTTGGAAGTTCCATATAACGAGAAATGATCTTAATAATATATAGATCACTTTATTATTTAAAATATTTTTACACTTATTCTTCTTCTAAAACAATATAAACTACCTCCCCCTCGTCAGAATTGTCCACTATCTTATCTAGATCCAATCCAGAATCCAATATGTTCTTGGGTTAGTAATTTGGTCTACAGGATTAAAATCCTCTTATATTATTTCATTATACTAAACCCACTTTATCATCCAAGGATTCTAATTATCTTTCACTAATTTTAATGTAACCTTTCTCAATAAGAAACCACAACATTTCACTTTATCTTCCTCCTCCTCATTTATCAATAATTTGGTTTATAACATTCCTAAAATCAACATAGGGTAAATGAGACACTTAGAAGAAGAATATGAGTTACTCATTTTAATAATGTTCACTAATAGGTATTTTAAATGGATTATTATATCCTTTTCTTTCATAATGAATAGAATATACACATATTAATTTCTCATATTATTTAAATACACATTTTTGGGCCGAAATATTTGATGAATAAATTTAAAGATCAGTATGAATTCTGCATTTAACATGGTAATATTAGGAATTCACATAGTACTACCACCAGTCATCTCGAGAAAAAAATTATCATAAAAAAAGACTCATTATAACATAGAATAGATTTTTTATAGTTAATATATATGACTCAACGTGGTACATTTATACTACTCACCCACTATTTTGATGAAAAAATAGCCACTTTTCCATCAATAATGATTCGAACAGAATCCTTAATTTATCCCAAACTAAACACTACATATTGATAGAACTAATTAACCAAACTAATATTGAATAATCTATCATATATTGAAAATTGGTCTCTCTATCCTTGGGTTGGGATCACTTTGAGTACCAATGACTTTCTCAATAACAACCATTCAATATCTATAAACTTTTCAACCAATGATTATGCGGTTCACAAGTTGTGTGATTCACAGATCAATAATATATCAGCTTGGTTATCAATTATTCTTATTTTAATACCTCAATCCTTTAAAAGATGATTTTGAAGGACGTAGGACCCTCACCATTTTAGTGAAAAAATGTTGAAGAAAAAACATGAGAATGGTAAAGGTTATGAGAGAAAGGGAAGTAAAAACAGTTCTAAGGGAGCTGGTGAAAGAGAGAGAGAGATTTTATTTTAGATTTTCTACTTGATTTATTTAATTTAGGGATTTTAATTTGAAAAATATATTAAAATATAAAAAATAAAATTGAGTAAAAATAGAAAAAAATAGCAAAGATAATAAAAATATATGGTTAACTAGTAGAAAAAAAAGAAACAAAGACTAGTAGCATCCCAATGGTGGCTCTTTCTAATGACAGATCATCTCAAAGGTGGATTGTTCCAATACTGGATCATTCAAATTGTGGATCACCAAAAGGGGATCACATTAAATATGGATAAACAATAGTGTCTTGTCCAATGGTGGCACATTCAATAGTCGATTTACAAATTTTGGATCCTCTAAGAGTAAAGACTAACTGAAATATCTCATTCCGAATTCATGTTTCATGTAGTTTAATGTCATAGAATTCAATGGTTGTGTTGAAATATCATCAAGATGTTGTTATGTTATTATTATTTCATGATTTATATTACCCTTTTGAAAATAATCCATTAAAAATTTATGTCTTACATAAATGTATATTGTTATATAATGAGACACATGATTCTTATAATTGAATATTGCACAAGAGTTTTCAATCTTTATAGGGATATTTATAAATTTATTTTCACATTATAGAAATGTGTGTTTTATCTAAAAAATATGTCCACAAAAACACTCTACCCCTATGTACTTACCTTCAGAAATAGACAGATCAACTAAATTTTTCTTTTTAATACACATATATTTGGTGACTTTCCCAAAAGATGACATTTTATAGAGGTGATTTTCCTATCTAAAACTTATACCAAAAAATACTCATCTGAATAACTCATTAAGTCAAATTATTATCCTATAGGATATAATTGTCTTAAATTGGTTATATATTTAAGTTATATAAAAATATTTTTATTATAATATAAATGATACTCTTTAGGGTTTTCTTGAAAATGGGTATACATACACACACTGAACATAATATTTGGTAGACTATAAATTCAGTATGTAAATCTTACATTCACACCTCTATAATTAATTCAATCCATGAACTTTATAGTTTCCTCAAGATTCAAATTAAAGGGGGTACTCATTGGATTTTCACTACTTTTAGTGTTTTGTAAAAAAATTAGAAGGTATTTAGTGTACTTACATTGAATTAGAATAATTATATATTTTGTTTGAAAAATTTTAAAAACATGAATGAATTTTAGGTCCTAAATTAAACCCATTTCAAATTCAATTATCACTAACTTAAAAAAACTAATTACATAAATAATTTTTAGAATATCCAAAAACAATATCATAAAAATACATTTTAACAACTAAAACATATTTTGAAATTATTTCAATAAATGTTTTGGTTCAGTTATTCTTTTGTGAAAAAAATTAGAAATTAGTAAAGATGTGAACCTATCATACCATGATCTATGATCTAGGTTTAATCTCTATAAATATGTTTTAATTTAAAAAAATGATTTCAAAATTGAGGATTTCAATATCTAGTGGGGTTTAGACAAAAAAACAACCACAACTATATAACTACTTAAGAATGAAATTTTGACATCCATTCAATATAGTTTGAAATCCAAATGTGTTTTATAGGAAAGTGGTATGATAATGTGTTCAAGTATAGATACTATTTAAAAGGTTTCCTTTGAGTGAATACCTTCTTCCTGACTATACCACTATACAAAAAATCAATATTAATTTCTTACTATAGTTCCCAACTCATAATTTTTTTTGTAAACAACCACTTTGTTCCAATAGTTGGATTATCTTCAGACCTCTTTATACATTTCCAAACATTATTTCATTAAAACACATTAAGTTCTTAATTAATTTCCATCATTGATAATTAATCATTAAACAACATCATTAATGTAATTAGGTTTGAGATGTGACCAAAATTCTTGACGTTCAACCTAATTTCTAAGAGAATATCTAGTATGTGTACCACTATTTAAGGCTTCAAGTACATCATAAATAGGATGGAATCTAGGATCCCTAATAGATCTAGGAATAAAAGGGTTGGTAAACTTATTTCCTTCTACATGTTTAGTTTTAGGTAGTTATTTTGAATTGGTTGTTTTTTAGGATTTTTTAACAGAATTTTTAGAATATTAGGAATTAATATTCATAGTTTACAAATCAACCTCAAGGATATATATTGGGGTATTAGGATCATGTGGGTCAAATTCATTATGTTTTACATGAAAATATACTTCCATAGTCTTTATTATTTTTTCAAACACTATATATCATTTAAAAAAGGTTGAATAACCAAGGAAAATCCCTTCATCACTTCTAGATGAAATTTTTTCAAGATTGTACTTAGTATTAAGAATATATATTTTCATCCAAAAAATCTAAATTAATATACCATTGGATGTATATAATTCCATAATTCATAATTTGGCCTATTTAAGATATGTCTCATTAAAAATCTATTGACTATATCATAGCCTCATTATAAAAATAAATAGGAAGGTCATACTCAATAAGTATAGTCTAGGAAATTTATCAAATGTTCATAGTTATCCTTTATAAAAAACCATTTACTTAGGGGTATTATGTGTATAAAAGTTACGATTATATTCATTTTGTGATAAAAAAATTTATAGTCTTGACTGTCAAACTGACAACCATGATCTCTTCTTAATGTCTTAATCATAAGTCCACTAAGATTTTCTAAAATATTTTCATACTTGGTAAAATAATAGAAGGCATTACTTTTGTGAGCTAGAAATAATACCCAATTATACCAAGAAAATTCATCTATAAGAACATAATCTAAGTGATTTCCATTTAAACTAAAAAATCTAGAAAGTCCAATAAATCAATGTGAACCAAATCTATGTGTTGAAAAGTTGGAACTTATTTCTTTTATTTGAAAAATATGTTTTACTATTTACCTTTTTAATAGGGTTTACCAAATTTACCATTTGGAAATTCTAGTTTAGAAAGATCCTTGAATAATAATTTCCTAGTGATATTTCAATTTGAGTGAATATAGAAATGTCTTAGAATACTATTCCAAATACAAGTATCCTTTTGAAAGGAACATAGACAACAAATATTTTTCGATAATAATGAATTTAATTTAACAACATAAACATTGTCATTTCTCATGGACGTAAATATAAAAGCATTTTTAGAATCAAAAAAATTTCTGACATTATTTTCAATCATCATATGAGAACCACCATCACATAGTGGAGAAATGCTAAGAATATTATAATTTAAAGTATCTATAAATAATACTTTAGAAATTAAAACCATTTATTAATTACTGAAATTTTAAAGGCTAATAATTTTCCCTTTTAATTTTCACCAAAAGTTACATGTCCACCATCCACTATTATCAAATTATTGAAACGTGAATAATCTCTAGTCATGTATCTAGAATATCCATTGTCCTTTTACCATAATTTCTTACTAGATATTTTGAAGTAGGTTTTCATAGATGTGTCTATCATAAAATAAATGTTAGTATTTGATCATAATGTATATGATGATGGCTAAATAAAATAGGGTGGGGTGTGAATTTTAAGTTGAAAAATGATCATTTTTACCTTAAAAGAAACAAATTTTAACCAGGTTAAACAAATATTATTCACAAAACCTAATATGTATTTAAATGGTAACCAGACATGAATCTTGGGTCCAAAAAATATAGTAATCAGTAAGAATTGGTAACATAATACGTGTTTAATAATATTCACAGAATAAAATGATTTAAACAGAGTATACACAAAATTATCATAATAAAAAAGGTTGTGATATATTAGAGTAATATTAAAAGTATCGTAATCAAGATTCAATATTATAATAGAATTAAAAATTGAAACGTGAATATAAAATTTACCACTTTTCTATTACATGCATTAGAAAAGGTAAACATATAGTAATCAAGAAATAATATTTATTACACTTGTTTTAAACCAAAGAGTAGGGTATCCTATAACCTAGGATAAAGGTCCCATGTTTTATACTTACATGATATTCTGTCTTTCCTTTACTGGGGAAGACACTTGATATGATGATCAGTCTATCTCACTATGCTCACGAGACCTTGACACAATGATTGACTAATATCTTTATCCCTACAATCCCTCGATATGATGATCATTCTGTGTTGCTATCCCTGCAAGTCCTCTAATGTATTCACATGGTCATATGTTGCCAATGAAAATCAAAAGAGTCTAAAAAATTTCATGGATACGAATAATAAATTAACTCATAAAATATTCATATCTCTCACATACTATCTAAAATAAACACATATCATCAAGCTCTAATATCTTCAAATGAATAGCTATTTTTAGGTGAAGCTTTAATGGTCATATTGAAACTCCAATTTCAATATAGTATCTCCAATGGTCATATTTCTCTGATATTTTCACAACAACTTGGACACCTATCAATGATAGCATTGAAAAAAATACAAAGTCTGACATCCTTTTGTTTTACCCTCTTATACTGTAAAACATTATCCTTGGGTTTTGAATATGTATTCTGAGTGTGATAATAAACAAGAATTTTCTTTATGATATATTTCATGAGTATTGATATAATCTTTATCAGTTCTAGTTTTAGTATGGAAATGAAGATTTTTTCTTTATGAAAGACTGGATATAAAACCATACTCTTCATCTGATAATGATGAATCCAATATTAATCATATTCAAGATTAGTATGATAATAATAATAAAAATATATATGTTTATTTTAATGAGTTATTAGAAAATAATATATGTATAGTAAAAGAAATATGTTTTCTTATAAAACCTATTTAGAAAATTATAAATAAGAAAAGTTAGTAATGTAATTAAAAATATAATGCTGCTAATTTTCAAATAAAAAGTAATGGAAAATTCACATGTTTATCTTTTGAATCAACAATATTAAATTTCTTTGAAAGAAAAAACCTAAAAAAAATGAATAAAAATATTAAAAAATTACAATCCATTCAATTGAAAGTAAATTATATTCAAAAAAATCATTGATTTTTAACTACCTAATGAGTTTATAAGAATTATAAATACGATGGAGTGAATTTAATAATATTATAAACTAACTCCCATGAGTATATATTCTCCCATTACTTGGAGATATCCTCATTTCAATGAGAATTATTTTTTTGAAATAGTTTATCTCATTTTTTTAAAAGTCTTCCATTTTAATTCCGCCCCCTTTGTGATTTTGAAAAATAATGGGAAATGTTTCATGTTTCATAAGAATTGTTAGAAGAAATGATATATGAAACAAACAAATGAACTAATTAATCAATTGAAAAATTATAAATGGGTTTATTAAGTGATTCATAAGTAAAGATTTTTTTATTTCAACTAGAGCTCAGGAAATGATTTAATTCTTTCTTATTTATCATATTTTTTATAGTCATCTTTATTTTCTTAAAGTCCTTTATGTCATCCTCTGACTTGTCTATTGTTTTTTTTGAGTATGAATCTTTCAATCTTGAGATAGAAACTTCTCTTGATGAAGTCAATTATTTACCTCATGAACAAAAATTATTTCATCAAGATATTCATTCTGATATTTCAAGGTAATAATCTCATATTTGTAGTTTTTTAGTCATAGAAACTCTGACTAGAAATATTTCAAATTCCTTTACAATTATTTTACTTTCAGAGTCTGATTATCTATATTATATATGCACAATTCAAAAATTGTACTCTTTGCATCATGTCTTAGGTATGCACCTTGTTAGCATCTGAATTTTCTTCTAATTACTTCTTAATGTATTAAAAATTTTCATCATGAAGTTAAATATATTCATCAACACCATGACACCACTTTATAGAAATATTAAAACATATATTGTGAGTACGATCACATTCTTGTAGAATTTTTTTGTTAGTTTCTAATCATAACTTCTTTTATATTAAAACCTTATTTGATTTTGATTTTTATCTTTGATTCCTAGAAAACAAAACCATTTTAGGTTAAATAATTGTAAAGTATGAATATTTTTAAAATATTTCTAAATCGTGAATCATATAATAAAATCTTTTTTCTGTAGTTGTATTTTAAAAAACCAATTATTTTCAATTTATAGAATTTGATCAAGACTGGTTCTAGTTTTAAATAAATTTATATTCATATTTAATTCATTGGATATTGATTTCATAATATTATCTTCTAGTATCCTCTATTCAGATAAAATAATGTTTTTAATGGTCTCATGTTTATCAAAAAACATTTAACTCTAGACTTATTTGTCTTTCTTAGAAGATGATAGAGATTTTAAAACAGATGACAATTTATTTTTTTCAAAATTTTCTGTTTTTTATTTATGATCTTTTAAAATGGTAACTCTAAGAGGTTTTTTTAGGATCTAACATAACGTTTATCAAAATTTTATTTCTCATTCACATGTTTTTTAGTATTTTTAATTTATTGATCTTCATAATATTCATCATTATCAATTAAATTTTCATTTTCATTTTCTTTATCACCTTTATCTTTTTCTTCAACATAGACATCAATTTTTTTAAACACACATTCTTTTTTTCCTTATCTTTCTTAGGTTTTAATATCTTCTTGATGTTTTGATTCTGATCCTGAAGCCTTTTTCCCAAAGGGTAATACTGAGGATGTTTTTCTTGAAAAAATTATTTTCCCTTTACCTTATTTTCCACAGGGGATAAACATATTGACAATGATATTTTCTTCAAGAAAACTCATGCACATATCTTCTGTTTTTTGGTATGGATCAAAGGTAATGATATTTTACATGGTGCATTTTCAATATCTTTGATTAAAATATCAATTACATGAGCATTAGATGATATTTTTTTATCTTCTTCTTATATTCCTCTTCTTGTAACTTATCATCTTCTATAACTTTTAATGAAAAATCAGGATTTGGGTAAATACTGAATTTAGGATCCCCCACCTTATTTTCTCTCATTTTCTTTATTTAATATTTGAAAACATCATGACTAAGTTTCTTCTAATTCTTGGTTATTTTACAATAAGTACACTCATATCTCATTTTATTTTCTTGAACATCTTGTTCAACTTATTTGAATTTATTCTAAATTTCATATTCAAATTTCTCATATGATTAATATTTGGGATAATTTTAAACAAAATTATTTTATTCCTCATCAAAATTAAATTTTATAATTTTAATTGTATCATCTCTTATATAAGGAATTTCTATCTTCTTTGGGGTCAATTTTATCTTAATCTTGATAGACTCCATACATTTTCGCAAATAAATTCTCAGAATTGATGTATACATAATTATCATGGAATTTATAGAAATACTCTTGTTTTTTCTAATAGTGAGAAAGATAAGTTCCATTAAATTGATTTAACTCATATTCACCAAAAAATAAAATATGAATACATATGGGACCTTAAGGGTATATATATCATCCTTTCATGTTATTAAAAAAACATTCATCCCCAAATACATTAGATCATTATTAAGGGATAAATGATAATGTTTTTTTAATTCATATTATTCGAATAAAAAATCCTCAACATTTTTATAATTAAAAGATCCACAATTCTTAGGAAGTTTATTAGAAGATAAATATGACTCTCTTTATGAAGGTATACTAATAAGGCTAAAAGCTTCCTGAATCAAGTAATTATATACTTTACATAAATGGTAAAATAAAATATTCTTTCCCCATTAATTATGAAATATCAATGATATTTTAAAATTCTCGAATCTCATAATTAATTAGTAGATTATGATTGATATCATCTTTCCTAATTGTGACTGATTCCCAAACATGAAATTTTATAATGCTTTTCAGAGAGGAATAATATTTATCCAAAATGTTCTATTTAATAACCATTAATTTAAAATCACTATCTTACTTAAATCATTTAGAGGCAGTTTATTGGGTAAGTATACTAATGATTCTGACATCAATCCGTAAGAAATATTTCCAGATTGAGAGATTAATCGAATTGGGTTATTTGAAGGGGACTATAAATTCATGGAAAAAATTATGAGAAAAAAATTATGTGGGACACAAAGGGGGGTTTCCAATTTATATAGGCAATGGAATTTTAATGTTCTAATTCAATGATAAATATTAAAAACTTTTGATTTAATGGTTTTTAATATATAAAGGTAAGGAAATAGAAAATGTTCTCTTAATGGTTTTAAAAAAAATATCATATTCATACTAAATATAATATTATTATATAAATTTTTTAAAAAAAACTTTTATAAATTAAAAATTAATTAAATATAATAAAGTGTTAATATAAATAGTTAAAAAGAAATAAAATGTTAAGAATAATACCTTTAATAGTTAGAATATTTTATTAATGTTAGTAACCCATTATTCTTAATTTGTTTCAAAAAATGGATTATGAATTTTTTAAAGTAAATATGAAACGTTTTTGAGTATGAAATTATTGAGTACAAACATTTTGAGTAAAAAAAATTAATTATGAAAAATTGTAGTACAATTTTTTTACTAAGAAACATTTCGTTATGGAAAATTTGAGTATGAATTTTTTGAAAAATTGATCGAATGTAGTCCTCATATGAAAATGAGTAATTTATTGTTAGGATATGGTTAAAAAAAGAATCAGTTGTGAATGATTAATTTATATTGACCATTATATGCTTCTATTAAATATATTCAAGTCTATCAGTAGGTAATGGTTTTGTGAAAATATCAGCAATTTGTTATTGCATTTCGATAAATTTTGAAATAATATCTCTTTTAAATGTGTTCTCCCTAATCAGGTGGTTCTTAATATCTAATTTTTTTTATAGGAGTGATGTGATGTGTTCTTACTTAAAGAAATGAAGCTCCTTTTGACACAAAGTATTTGAGTTTTTTTAAAAATCATGCCATAGTTTGTCAGTGTGTGTTGAATCCACGAAACCTAAGAACAAAAACTTCCTGATAGAACATATTCAGCTTCAGAATTAGATACTGCTATGATTTTTTTCCTTACATGAACAATAAACTAAAGAGTCTATAAATAAATTTAATGTACCAGATTTGATTTTCCTATCCATTCTATAACCACCAAATTCAGCATTCTAAAAAACTTCTATGACTAAAATCATTTCTAGAAGAGTAAAAAAGTCCAATATCCATGGTTTCATTTAAATAGTGAAAAATAATTTTACAACATTTTAAATGGGAATCCATTTAATATTCTTTGTATATTTTACATAATAATACTAAAAAAATATGCCTGGTTGATTAACCTTCTAGTAATGTAAACATCCTATCGTACCTCTAAAATTATTTTGATCATCTGGTCATCAAACTTCATTAATATCTAGATTACATGAGGTACCAATAGAAGTACTAAGACTTTTGGTGTTATCGTATCCATACATTTTAATAATATTTTATATATACTTATGTTGAGATATAAAATTTCTTTCTAGTTTTTGAAAAATGTGAAAACCTAAAAAGTATGTTATATCCCCCATCATACTCATTTCAAGCACTTATTTCATAAGATCTAAAAATGAATTTTTTAATTATTTTTGAGTTGATATGAATATAATTTCATCCACATATATTTTTGATGTCATAATACTTTTCTTCTATCATAATAAAAAAAATTGGATCCACAAATCCCGTAACAAAATTATTTTGGAAAACAATCTCATTAACCTATCAAACCAAGCTCCAGTGGCTTGTTTCAGGCTATATAATGATTTGGAAAATTTAAAAACATATTCATGATTTATTTTATTTCCAAAACTATGAGGTTGTTAAAAATATTCTACTTGAACATATCCATTAAAAAATACATGCTTCACATGCATTTGAAAAAAATTAAAATTAAAGAAAGATGCAATGGAAAGTAAAATATGAATAGATTCAAATCTAGAAACTAGAGAATTGTTTTATTCATAATATATTACCTATTTTTGGTTATAAAATTAAAAAAAAATTATTTCTTTATTTCTAATAAAGATTCAATTTTCCTCACATTTGTTCTAGAATACCCATCTTACACTAACTACTAAAGTTTCATTAGGTAGTTCAGCCAAGCTCCAAACATTATTCCTTTGATATTCATTATGATAATCTTTCATATTCTTTATCCAATGTTTATAACCTGAACCCTCATCTGGGTTTTTAGGTTCAAATTTAGAAATAAAACGTAGATGCTCAATTTCTTTTATTAAGGAACTTGTATTCCTTATAGGTTCATCAACATCACCAATTATACTACTATTAGGATGATTCTTAAGAAAATATAGATTAATAATATGAGAAATTGAGTCAGGTAATGTTTCATTATAAGAATAATTTTCTAGAATAGGTTGAAAATAAGTTTTTTAAATACCATATAAAAATATTGGTTGGGTTTTTTTGAAAACCAAAGGATCAGTTTCATCAAAATTAGCATGTATTTTTTCCTTAATAGTGAAATAATTTTTATAAAAATACTATGGATTCCCAAGTTGTGGTGGAATAACCTAAAAATATTTCTTCATATGATTTGGGTGAATTTTTTTGGAAATTATATTTCATATTCAAGATGAATAATTTTCATCCAAATACTATTATGTAAGAAAGATTTCGATTTCTTCTTGTCTACAAATTATGAGGACTTTTATTAAGGAAAGGTTTGATTAGAACACGATTTATAGTATACCAATAAGTTTTAACTTTTTCAGTCAAAAAATGTTTTATGATAGAGAATTCATTAAATATGTATTTTTTTATTTCTTAAAGACTAAAATTTCTTATTATAACATCAAACTTTTTTTGCGGAGTTATAGGAGCTAAGATGTTCCTTTCAATAGCCTTTTTACTACTAAAATTTTCCAAATCAACATTTATGAATTCGCCTCCATGATCATTACGAATAGTTATTAAAGGAATATTTTTATCATTTTTTACTTTGGCTACAGAAGTTTTCATATCAGAAAAGGATTCATGTTTCTTTTTTATATAATAGGCCCAAATATATCTAGTGTAATCAAAAACGAAGAAAAATACACTGTATTTACTCCAAATTCTCTCAGTTTGTCTAGGATTGAATAAACCCATATAAACTAACTATAAATAATCATTAGTAGTTACATAACTAATAGATTCAAAACTAGTCTTATGTTTCTTATTATTTTGACAAGGTCCATAAACTTTTGAATAATCAAACCTAATATCTGATATATCCTTAATAATTCATTTATTAGTTATCTTAGTTATGTTTTTAAGGTTACAATATCCTAACCTCCTATGCCATAACCATGATTGATAATACATTGCATTATGAAAAGGTATTTCTTGGATTTTAATGTCTTCTATGTTAAATATATAACCATTCTCATGTTGATGAGTAGAACGAATGCATTCTTTAATGAAATTATGTACTAAACACCTATCATTCCTTAAATTCAAAATGTAAACTATGAAAAATAATTGAATTATTCTTATAATACTACTCTTAAGACCTTTAACAAAAATAAAAATTTAAATTAAAGCTTTACCAATAAGAACAATATTAACTATACCAATAATATATCCTCCAGCATTATCTCTGAAGGTTAATTTTTCACCTTTCATCTTGATGATATTTTCAAATAAATATTTGTTTCTTGTCATATTCTTAGAACAACCACTATCCATGTACCATATGTTCTTGTTGTTGGTACTATTTGTTTCCTAAAAATAAAGAAGTTAGAATTTCAGATCCCAAACTTTTCTTGGTCTAATGTTACTAGAAAAAATATATTTGGTAACCACAATTTCTCTATCTTATTTTGAGAAGATGTTATATCCTTAGAAAAAAAATTTATGAAATCCTAAATATTGAATATTTTTTAATGATAAATTATTTTTCTCGTGAACTCCTCTTTGGAATTTTGTCCAAAATGGTGTACTTTTAGGAACAAAGTAGTTACTATTAAAAAATATAAGTATAACCCATTTCAGTACTATAACCATGACAAAAAAAAATTAGTAATTTTTTAAAATTTTTCTTTACTTGTGAAAAAAAATTGAAAACATTTTATCTAGGGAATAAATTTCAGAACTTATTTTTATAACTAAATCCTTATTATCATAAGTATTAGTTTTAAAATTGGTTTTGTTTTCTAAATCATTTTCCTCATAAATAATCATATTAATAAATTTATAAATTATATCTATTTATATAATAGTTTTAGCAAGATCATTATAAAGATATGATATTTATTTAGTTAAAATTTCAATCCTTGAATCTTCCTAAGCATGTTTTTCTTTAGCATTGTAATGTTTTTTAGAAATATTAAAACATTAATTTTCTTAAAGATTAGAAAAATATGAAACTTATTGATAAGAAGGTAAAAAAATCATCATTACATGAGGAAGATTCATTATTTGAGGATATTGAAAATTTCTCATTATCAGTATTGGGATAGTTTTCATTGACTGATAAGTTGGTAAGGTTCTCATTAGTTTTTACCTTTTCCATAAGAAGACAATTATCATTAGGAATCTTAGCGATAAGAAAAATATTTCTATGATCTATACTTTCATTATCTATGGAGTTTTCAAAAGAGTCACCACCACCAGATCTCTAAGTGTCATTTTCCTTTACAATATTATCTCACTTTTATTTATATAATTTCTTCTGATTCTGATTATAATTTCTATCATTCATTTATTTCTTCTTCAGCTTTGGACAATCTTGTCTAATATGTAAAAATTATTTTCATTTGTAATACGTAACTTCTAAATATTTCTTTTCATTCATGTCGTTGAAACTTTTTTTATATCTGCATTGAAAATCCTTCCTACCGAATATCTTGTTTATTCTTCAATAAATATTTTAATGTTTATTCTTAGAGTTATTAAAATTTATAGATTCGGTCTTATAAATTACTTTCCTCCTTTTTGTTATCTTAACACCTTTTAAAAATTTAATCTTTTATAGGATTCATAGTCATTTTGAAAGAAACTCCACCATTATTATTTTTTGTTTCTCAATATCAATTTTTAATAATACCTCATATTACAGAAGGGTTACAAATAAATCATCAAGATTGAGATTTGATATCTTCATTGATTCATCAACAACTATTCTTTTAGATTCCCATTCAATGGGAAGGATATCAGTTATCTTTTCAACATTTATTTTATCATCAAATCCATTCTCATCCATAGATTGTACATTATTGAAAATTATCACAAATCATTGATGATGATTTTCAAAAATTTCACCATATAGAAATTCAAATTCTTGATATCTAGTTCTAAAAATTTCTCTTTGGGTTTCAAATACCTATTGATGTTCCAGGATGAGTTATCTCTATCTTTTTATAGATTTTATTTGTGGCCTCACAGGATGATATCTAACAATATATTATTTTTTCATTGATCATAGTAGAGCATTTATGACTCAATTATTAGGTCAACATTCTTGATTCTCTTTATTTTTAAGGGTAACAATATCAATTTTAGAGATCTCTTAGTCTCTGGTTAGCTTTACTAAATTTTCCTCTCCCATATTGAAAAAAGGCTTTTTATAATGTCTCTAATATTCATAATCACATAAATAAAAAATTAGTGGTCTGTTTGGATTTAGGTTATCTATAGAACCCACATTTAATGATAGAATCAGTAAGATAATACAAAAATTGTATTTCTAGAAAACATGTTTTTTTAACAATGATAACAATTAATTCATAAACCAAACTCGAAAATAAAATATTTTAAAGTAATGTGATATAATTACTTCCAAGGTGGAAAAAACCTACTCTGATACCAATTGTTGGATCATAATGTATATTAGGATGGATAAATACAATGAGAGGGTGGGGGGTTAATTTTAAGTTTAAAAACACTCATTTTTTACAATAAAAGAAAAAAAATTAACCTGGTTAAATAAATTGTATTCACAAAACCAATTAAGTATTTAAATGGTAATCATACATGGCCCTTGGGTATGAAAAAATAATAACTAGTAAGAAGTGGTTACATAATCATATTTTAAATATATTCAATGAAAAAAAGATATAATCAGAGTATACAAAAAATTATCCAAATAAAAAAGGTTGTGATATATTAGAGTAATTTGAAAAGTATGATAATCAAGATTTATTATGATAACATAATATATAATAGAAATGTTAATATAAAATGTATCCCTTTTCAATTATATGTAATACCAAATAAAAGTATTTTGTAAACATAAAATATAATTGACTATAATTCTTTTAACCCAAAGAGAAGGGAAGCCTATAACCTAGGATAAAGGTCACTTGTTTTATACTTACAATAACGTGTATCCTTCCACTACCATGGAAGACCTTCGATATGATGATTATTCTATATCGCTATCCCCATGAGCCCTCGATACGATGATTAGTTTGTCTTAATATCATTGTGAGCCCTCGATACGATGGTCAGTCAGTCTGACCATCACGGTGATCCCTCGAATGTATTCACTTATTAAGACATAGAAAATAAAAATCAAAAGAGTCTAAGAAATTTCAAGGCTAATAAAAATAAATTTATGCCTAAAATCTTTAGAGTTCTCAAATGCTATCTAAAATCATCTCTCATCATCAAGTTCCAATCAATTCAAATGAACCACTATTTATAGTTAAAGCATCAACGATCATCTTGAAACTCCATATTTTCAAATTGGATCTCCAATAGTCATATTTCTCCAGGATTGTCTCAACGACATGAACACTTGTCAATGAATGCCTAGAAAAAACAGAAATCATGTCATCATTTTTTTTACACCATTATACTGTAAAAGGTTCTCTTTTCAATATAAATAATTATTATGATTGTGATAAAAAACTTGAATTTTCATTATGATATATTTTATGAGTATTTATACAATCTTTATCAGTACAACTTTCAATATAAAAACAAATATTTTGTCAATATGAAACACCGAATATAAAACCGTATTCTCGATTAGGTAATGATGAATCCAATATTAGTCATATTCAAGCTTGTTACAATAATATTAATAAAAAAAATATGTCCATTTTCATGATTTAGAATAAAATAATGTAAGTATGGTAAATGATATATGCTTTATCATAAAATAGGTTAAAACATATGAAGAAGAAAAGTTAGTAATGTAATTAAAAAGACAATGTTTGTGATTTTCAAAAAAAAAGGAATAGAAAATTCATATGTTTAATTTTGACTCAATATTTATCTCTATAATGATTATCCTATAGGATTATGTCTGAATCACTGGAGTTTCCATCAGAATCAATCAAGGTTTATTTCATTAAATTCTTATACATGTTATCATTAGCATCATATTTTTTATTTCTTCTTAGGATAGTCAATGTTGACATGCCATTTTCTTTTACCTTCATAGAATATTATTTTATTTTAACTATTATCCTTATTACAATCCTTTATATAGTTTCCTCATGTATAATATTTAACATTGTAGCTTGGTTTCCTAAATAAGTTATTATTCATTTATAACATTTTGAATCTTCTAACTAGATGGACCATCTATTCATTACTATCAACAGGTGATTTCTCACCACTTAAATTTTCTTCTTGAGTTTTATACTTTTGTTTTGAGGTAATGGATTTTAAGGCTACAACTTTTCTTTTTGGTTCATCCTTATCTTCTCCATTGAATTGGAGTTCCTCTTCATAAATCAGAATTTTTCCAGTCAAGTCCTTGAAAATTAACAAAATAACACCACATGATTCTCTGATTGATACAATGGTTTCTCTCTATCTTTTTGTAGCCACCTCAACAATAAGGTCACTTGGTCTCTATAAAAAATAGTACTCCCCAAGGAATTAATTGTGTTCAATATATCATTAAGATTGAGATTCATTTTATAAATAGGATTATCATATTTCATCCTAAAAGAAACATATTTAATTGTATAAGAATCTGTGTTCATTTCTTTTACATTAGATGTTCCCTTAGGAGAAAAAACATATGTTTACCAAATGTCAAGGGAATTTGTGCATGTAGATATTATATTAATTTATTCTTCTCCCAAGTAATAATACAGGGCATTCATGTATTTATAGTTATTATTATATATTTCTTTGGTAGTATCATCCCATGTATTTCAAACAGTTTTAGGTATTTCATATTTTTCTACAATAACATTACAAATTTAAAATCACATATTGTCAATATTAATTGTCATCTTGATTTTACACTGAGACTAATTTGTTCCATTAAAAAGGGATATTGGTAGAATAACCCTCTTAACTATTATCCAAAATGAATTAAATTTTGAAATAATAGAAATTTCAGATCATTAAAAGATAACTAAATCATAGTAGTAACAATTTTTAAGAACATTTTGTGCCAAATGTTGGTTAGAGTGAGCAACTAAAGAGGGGGGTGGATGAGATCAAAAAAATTATAAAAAAAATACCCTAATTAAAATAAATTCAACAAATTAAAAATATTGTATTTTAATATATATTTGATATTTTAAAAAAATTATCAAAGAGTGATTAGGGCTCTATTAAAATAAGATATAAAATTACATTAGCTTTTGATATTTATTTACATAATTAAAGGATATATATATAAATAATTTATTATAAACTATGAAAGTATTATTTGTTTAATTTTTTAATAAAAATATAGTTTGAAATTTAAAACCAAGGAAACAAGACACCAAAACACATTGAAATAAACAATGGGTTTAGTCTCAAGATGAGACTTAATACACTCAACTTAGACATAACCCAAATAAATCATATTATTATTACCAATAATATGATACAATACATGGATTAGGTATATAATAAATAACAAAAGATGTACAGGCTAAAATCCTCTTCCATAGTTAGACATGGCTTGAAAAAGAACACATGTCAAACATGGACCTGTTCAACAGTTTTCATGTGTAAATGTATAATAAAAGAGATAAGGATAATATTGGGTATTATCTAGGTTAAAAAATATATATAGGGAATATTGGGTAGAAAAACAATAATATGATCCAAAACCTGGATTAGGTATATAAGAAACAATACAAGATGTCCAGGCTAAAAGCCTCTTCTATAGTTAGACATGGGTAGAAAAACAACACAAGCGAAACAAGGACATCTTCAACAGTTTCCATGGGTTCACAGGTAATTAAAGATATATGGAGAATATTTTGTATTCTATAGTTTCGGTGGAAGAGTGAGTGTGTACATATATACAAAACAATACAACACACTGCTCAAAATTACTAAATAAAAACAAAGAGGAAAAATTGGTGTGGAGAAATAAAATGCTACTCAGTTAGTAATTCTCTAGGTGCTCTAAGGTCCTCAAGTTTGGCTTGGTGTGGAGCTAAAATAGTGTCCCCAAAATTTTCAGAAAAAAATAGTGTCACCAATTTCCATTTTATATCTGTATGAAGGGATCTATATCTCTAGTTACTCCACTCTATAAAATGTGAATGAACTTTTATGATTTTAGTTCATACGATGTGCATCCAAAGCATTCACATCCACACATAAGTTGGTCCTTTAAAAAGTTATTTTACTGAAGATAAAAATACCATAGAATAATAAAAATAAATATTATATACATCCTCATACTTTATCTCTAAATTAATTTTCAATGCACCCATAAGATGGCTAATGAATAATCATTAAATAAACTCAGCGCATTAACTTCATTAAACTATCCAATGGGAGAATTTAATTAAAATATAATAGAATAATAATTGTAGCTCCAAAAAGTAGCATATTCCAATAGTATAAAAAATCAATGGAAGAATACATGTAGATTGAACAATTGATGGTTGAAAGAAGTTGGTAACAACTTATTTCTGGTGAGAGAAAAAACTATGGTGGTAGAAAGAGTCTGATGGTAGAAGGTCTAGTGGGATAACAGATAATAGTAGAAAATTATGGTGTTAGAAGAGTCCTAGTTGTTGAATGACTCTGGTGCTGGAATATTCAAGAAGATATAGATTCTAGTGGTAGCACCACACAAATGGTAGCAAAGTCTTATAGTAGAAGGAGTATGGTGGTGGCATACCTGATGGTAGAAAATATTTGGAGGTTGTGTAATTTTAAAAATGGTGTAACTTTTCTTTTCTTATCATATTTTATTCAAATTATTCTTGATAAAATAATATAGCATCATAAAACATTAAATTCATTAATAACATAATAATCATTATTTTTTATCATTAAAACAAGGAGGTGAAAAAAATATTCACTCACTCCATCACTATTTAACGATGATAAGACTAGTGAATGATGACTATTTAATCTCCATCTAGAATATTATATAGGGAAAGAAACCTATAAATAATCCCAGGATAAAAACATATTTATGTTACACAATTTCTATAATTCAAAAATTATATATTCGAAACCAATCGAACAATCCAAATAATAGAATGTTTAGTTTCTTTGAGGGAAAGGTATATAATAAATTTATTATATAGTAACTGGGAAAATTTATCTATAATTGATCCACACTAGACTCCTCCTATACTTATCATAATCTATACTCATATTTATAACACAACGAAATATAAACACAAGAATGGGGAGAGCATAGATGCACAATTTAGATAATAAAAGAGATAATAATAAAATATCATTAGTGATCATAATAAGAGAATGTTGGTATATTCAATATATGTAAAATAATTATACCCAACAAATCATAGACTATAAATCAGGGAATAATACATCGCATAACATAATACAGAAATCAAAAGATCATATAAACATGAGTTAATATACATGATCTGTGAGATCATAAAATAATAATTATAATAATCTTAAAACCATAAGATCTTTAAAATTTTGTATAAATTTTAGTATCAAGAAACATTAATTTCATGTAACACACACTATCACCAATTCTTACAAAAAAACATTATTTTACCTAGGTATACATCACCTTGGTTAGTCATACACTTTCACTTACACATTCAACCAACTATTTTGTGCCTACGTATACAAATCACACGAGATTAAAACTTTTAACTAATTAATTAGTGGTGATATATGAGCCCACTAATATTTAATCATAATTATGAGTTCCACTTGAAAATAATTCCTTTATCACATAATAAAGAACTCATATAAATTAAATTTCTTTTTTTAAAATTTCAAATGAAAATCATTCACTACTTATAGCATAAAGAATCCATTGAAATAAAATGGGTTTTATCTCATTTTAAAACAGAATGACATAAAGATATATTCAATAATAACAACAAGATAAACTAATGATGAATAAGTTGGTAGACAAAGATATTTTTTAACTTTATAGGTAAATATCATTCAATCAATATAGTAAAGCCTATAATATTAACACTATATTATTAAAGGGTATATAATTTATAAAAAAAATTCCATAATTAAGTGATTTATGGTATCTAGGTGAACACCATTCAATAAACGGAATAAAAAATATACTATTCAAAGAGTAAATGAAATAGAATAGAAATTGTGGCCCAACACTGATGCTTACTAGGCAAGAAAAATGCAGTGACTGTCCATTCTTTCAAAAGATAAGGATACAACATAAGCCTAGCAGTGAAAAAAAAAATCGATGTTATTGTTTGAATAATTTTTTTATTAAGTATAGAATTTTAAAAGAATATTAACTTAGAGAAAAAACACTTGTTTAGGAGTTTTAGAATAAAATATTTTTGGAAATAAGTAGTATTAGGCATCCTTTATGATAATTTTAAAAGATCTATCATAAAAATATTTGTTAAAAATGATTTCTATTTGAAACCATGAAAAATGTTATCGAAATATTCATATAAAATTTAAAGGAGGTTTAATGATGACTTAAAAACGTAAAAGAAGGGATACATTCAACAATTTAATGAAATCAACCCACATAGAAAAGGTTGAAAATTTACTTATAATTTTAATGAATTCCATAAAGTGTAAAAATTCATTAATCAGTTATTTAAGCCTTTATAAGAACATTTTAAAAATAATCTAATGAATATGTACATGGAGGAAGGGAGGTTATTGATGAAAAAGAAAGGGTAGGGTTGATTTCTTTATAATGGGTAAATAATGAGCCAAGTGGGAAATGAAATAGGGACAGAACAAGTAAAAACCTAAGAATAACCAACGTCGAATAAAATTATAGTGTTTTTATAGAAATAATTATACAAATTACAATGATGTATTGTCTTTCAAAAGAAATCTCTATTTGAAAATGAGATTGATGATGAAACCCCATGGAACTAGTCATGTAAGAATCAAAGGGGATTAATGGGAAGATATTGAAATAGAAATTAAAATATCATTAAATTAAATACATTTCATACATGAAGGGAATGGGGAGGTGAATACACAATATATAATAAATAATTTTATGAAATATCAAACTTAGCCACCAAATTAAATTTGAGATAAAGAACCCCTTATGAACATAAAATTTTTTGGGTCAAATATCCATGAAGAATGTGATTTAAAATTAAACATTAAATAAGAATAATAATGATAAGACTATGACAAAACATATGAAAGGGGTACTTAATACACCATTCTGAATAAGACATGGTGTAAAATAAGAACTGTGTTTCAAGGTTAAAATTTGAGATAGGGACCCTTACGTTGTTTCCCCAATTTGTCTAATACACTATAAGTTCTTGAATAACAAACATAAATATCTTATTATCCTATTTAAAAAAATATTCATATACTTAATTATATAATTAATCTCTATATTAATATTAGTTATTATCTATTTTCAATATTGGGTGTGAGTGATCTTGATTATTTTTAACTAGTTTTGTAGATAGAGTGTTGTAATTAATTTTTCTCAAAAACTTAATCATTATTAGATCATAAAAGGAACTGTAACATTTTATTTTAATTTATTTATAAATTTATAATTAAATTTTATAAGTATATTTTATATTAATTTGTGAAAATCAGATTGATGATGAGCTTGTTTTGGTAATTTATAATGAATGGATAATGTTTAATTAATTAATCTGTAAAATGTTTATATTACCATTTAAGAAAAAAAGAAATAATTATTTAATTACTAAAATAAAATATGAAGTTTACTGATCCATGTTGGATATAAATTTATAGTATTGTTACTGTGGGTGTTCAAACCGACCCAACAAGAACATGCCACAATCTATGTGTGAGTATGACTTTGGGATAGATTATCTCGATATAACATAATTATAAAAAAAATTATAATGAAATTATTTATATGATATTGAGGTGATAAATCATGATTTTTAAGATTTATAAAAATTAGGTAAGTGAAATATAATTTTTTACTTATAAATAAATATCTTTTTCTGTTGGTATGTTCTTTTTAGGATGTTAGTTTTACAATGATTGATTATAGGTAATTTTACGTATAATATTTTTTATTTATATTTAAAATATATAAATAAACCCATAAAAAATAGATGTATTTAGTAAATCCATTTTTAAAACCATCCTTTAATGGTGGTGAATAAAATTAAAACACGCCACTCATGGAGGTGATAGTCTGCACACCCGCATGAACAACATTTACATTTTTTTATTGAATGATAGTGGAATATATAGTGGTTATATCATCAATATAAAAAAATTTCAATATATTATTTATCATTATAATATCATATCCATATTTTTATAATGGTTTGGAGGAGGGCGGATGAGAAGGATAATGAAAGAATTTAAAAGTGAAAGTAATAATTACATTGATAATTTGGATCTCATCTTGAATTATCATTTAGAAATGAAGGACTTAAGGCATATTTTATTTGGATGGAGGCTATCAAACAACTATATGATCTCTATAAAAATCAAATTGAGATGTTTTTCATGGTAATTTCAAACTAGGGGTTATCTTTAATGGGTTGAAGTGAGATCATTTTATATGTGCAAAATGGGGAAAATATTTGGAAAAGAATGTCTGGTATGGGATAATAATAAAATTATATGAGAGTTAAGTGATTCAGGTGGGGACGGTTTGGTGAGACATGTAGGAAATAATTTACAACATAAATTGTATTCTTTTAAGCCTATGTGTCAAATTGATTTTTAAAAATTATATCCACATTATATTAACTATAAGTCCCCAACCTTAAATATTAATTAATCTTGAGATATTTCAAGAATACACATTGAGGATCTTTTCAGGTTTAGAGTTTTAGAGAATTAGATCATAAATCATGCATTACATTCTACATTTCAACAAGGTGGTTACATAAAAGACAGTATTATTTTTTCCCATCAAAGGAGACATATTTAAAATAAAACATGGATTCTTTCTTGACACTTCCTTGACACTATCATCATATCATGTACTTTTCCCTTGACCTGTGAAAAACATTTCAAAAACGTGGGATGAGCATAAAAACCTCAGTAGGGGATATAAAAGTATGGAATGAAAACATTATTCCATGTATACATAAGAATTGATGAAATCATACTTTACTCATAATACATAAGAAATTCATGAAATCATAATATTTTTTAATAACTCATATAAATCATAATACATGAAGGTAACTTGAGGCATTCATAACATTATTACGTAGGGAGTAACCCTCATGGTTACGTTTGGAATACCCATTACAGTATATTCCTTAAATCTCTTCGGAGAAACCTTAGAGTTTAACTCCTTCGCGTTAACCAATGCATTGGAGAGTTATCACAGGCTCATAGGCCCTTATTTTATCACGGAACCACCATTCATCATAAACAATGCCCAAGAACCATAACATAATCGTATCACATAAAACATGCATAAAGGAAATATAAAATTTCCACATTTCACTCACAAGATATCAATAAAACACATTGATATAATAAAAACATTATGAAAACCATTTTAAATACCAAAATAAAATAAAATTAACACATGGTATTTATTTTCTATTTTAATAATGTTATGTCTTGTAGTGGAGGCGAAAACTCAAATAATGGTCACAACGGTGGAGAAGTCATTGTCGCCGCATACATACGACAAAAAAACACTCCCTTTTGTCGTTTAGTAAAAATCTTCATATAAAAAAGATTCCTTTTTAAAATAATTTAAATTAAAAGGGGTTTATACACCATATAAATGAAAGTTGTGCATAAAACAAAATATTCATCAACAAAAGGAGATTGAGACGAAGTCCCATACCTCGGGTAAGACTTGACTCGATCATTCTTTAACCTCCTGAATAATAAACATGAGTTAATTTATAATTTTTTAAGAACATTTTTCAAGTTAATTATTCCTTTTATATCACTTATTACCATGTCATGAACACTATTTAATTATTTAAGTTATTAATGGTCGTTTTGTCGATCATTGGTACTTGAGTCAAAAATAAACTCTTTATAATTACAAGTTGTTCATGTGGTAAAATATCCATTATATCCCGAATTGTAATCATGATTTAGATATCATATATATCATATATATCAAGTATATACATGCATTTATAATATTACAGAACATTTATAGGTAAGAAATGAAATGCACCGTTCATGGAGACGGTAAGTCGTACGTACGCATGAATGCTACTTTCATTTCTATTTCATATTTAATGGAATGAAATCATAATGATATTAAGTTATATTATAATTCCAGTATAATATCATATATAATATCATTAACTCCATCCTTTATACGTCCCACATATGGTATTAACGAATAAAATCACTTTGAGGGGGCGGTAGTCTGCACTTCCTAAAATGAAGATATCGCATTTACCCATAATGGAAACTATAAAGGTACTCAATAAATGAAAAATTCAGAAGATTAAGAAAAAAATAAAAATATTATATATAATATATAAATATAGTGACATCATAATGGCCACCTTTAAAGGTGTTAGAAGAATATTGAACAATCATAATTTCGTAAGGCAGAAATTCGCCATCCATGGAAACAGTATGCTCTTTAACCATTAGATGTAGGTGTGTGTAATTATAGATTGAATAGTTCTTATAAAAAAAATCCTATTATATTGAATATACTGGTTTTGTTACAAAATAAATGAATAAAAAGAGTTTAGGGGGATGGAGAAGCAAAATAAATCAAAAGAACACAAGTGAAGACATTACCTTTAAATCGGGTAACTCCTCTTGGTTTGAACCAAAAGGGTTTCTTGAAGATATATCTACCTATGGTAAGGCTTATAGGATGAATATAGGGATGTGGAGAGATGAAATTAGCAGGTCTTGGCTGATCCAATTTCTTGAGAGGTGTGGGTAAGGAGGTAGAGGTGGGGACCCTTTATAAGAGGGAGGAGAGGCACTCCTGGAAAGTCAAAAATGCTTCTTTATATTAAAATGAGTTTAGGATTTTAAAGGTACCAAATTGATATATTTAGAGTATAAGGTGATAAGGGTTAGAAATATACTCATCCAGTAGGTTTTTGACAAGTTTATATCTTAGATTTTACATTGTCTTTTCATTTTATTTAAATCGTTCATTAATGAGGTAATCACTGCATCATCATGGTGTCATAAAAATTTAAATAATTTAAGGTCTAAAAATGATAAAAAAATACGGTGATGTAGGAAGTATTTTTAGATTTTAATGAATATTTACAGTCTAAGAGAACATTTACACAAACAAAACTAAAAATATTTTACTCGGGTGATACATTCTTTAGTGATATTCTCCTTTCTTTAAAAATAAAATGATAAAGTGTCACTTTCACCCAAAAGTGATTTCATGGTATCCCAAAGTTTGGCACAAGGAATCACATGGTCAGACATGACACAACCAGTAATATTAGGACACATTTTTGGGTCATTTGTTATTGTTATGATATTATTTTATTATCATTAACTACCCAATTACTAATTAATCAAGATAATTAAAGATAATTACCGTCGTTATTATTCATAATATCAAAAAACAAAAGAGTATTAATTACATAATTTGGACCTTCTGATTCCAAACATGGAATCAATTTTACCAAATTCCAAACATAGAAACTGTAATAATTAATTTGAAAACAAATCCCATTGTCAAAACAAATAGTGGGTTTTTTTGAAACAATATATATGAAAAGATTTGCACTTGTTTATGCCCAATTACAAAGTGAAATTAATTATAATTACCACCATTGGATTAAATGGTAAAAATATATTCTAATTACACTTTAATACCAATTAAAACGATAACCTATCCATATAAATAAATTAGATGAAAAATCAGTTTTGATGTAGAATGCAGTATTTTTCCCTATTCATTAAAAAATGAACATTGTCAGAAAAATACCAAAAATTTATACAAAGTAAATTTAAATGTCCCAATCATAAATAATATGTTTATTTTGACAAATATAGATTATAAAATTGTCAAAAGTTTGATTTAAAAATGGTTTTCCATTAAAAGGCAGTAAAACAATCTTTTAAAAATATTAGTGTATTCTATGCTTAAGATAGGATTTATTCTCATTTTAAGTCTCTAAAACACTATCTAATTCATAAATAGACATATCTAAGAATATATATTATTAATTAATGAATTGGGATGTTACATTAACCATTTTAAAAGATAATGATAACAATTAAAATTTAAACATAAAAATTATTTTATCAATAAAAATATAAGATGATCATTCTTACCATGTTTCAATAATTCGAATAATAATATTAAATCCATTTAATATAATATATTTTGTATATATGAGAAAATTTAATTTTAAATCTAAAAATATAGTGGGATAGAATTTTTTTTTGTAAAAAAGTAGTTTCAATTATGAAGTGTTCATTATATTATATGACATTTAATAGAAATTAAATGAGTGTTGAAGTATTTTTATATACGTGAAACAATCATATTATATTCTTAATTTTAAAATAGAACAATTTAATTTAAAATTAGAACATTCAAAATAATATCACTCCATGAAAAATAATTATTTTTCAATAGAATAAAATATTTACCTTGGTAAGATAATTTTATACTTAAAAGTGAAATTTAAACCATTATATAGTTTTAAAATTTTGATTAAAAATATTCAATACATTTTTCATGGTTCAATTTATGAAATAGATAAAAAAAAATTAATTTAAGTGAAAAACATTTTCTAAAACATGTATCTTCTAAGCATAAGATAAATTTATTACTTGACTTGTAATAACTATTTTATCGATGTTAGTATATTATAATTTATATATTATCAATAATTTATATTTGAACCATTATTTAACCAAAATATAATAATATTCATAGGGCTTGAAAAAGGTAAATTTTTAATAAAATATATCTGATGAATGAAATTATTATATTTTTTATTTAGATATATTCATTGAATTGTATTAATCAATATGTACTAAAAAATGGCATTTATTTTTTATTTATATATATATTTCATAATTCAGTTACCTCTATATTTACCCACAAATTTAATATCTACATTTGAATGGTTATATAATATTCTATATTTAAATTTGGTTCAGTGTAACATGTGAAGAAAGATGTGGAAAACAATATTTATTTAAGGTAAATACATAGTGAATTCATGAATCATTACATTCTCACCCATAAATAAATCGTGTCCTTGAAATTTTAATTATTCTAGACTAATTTAAGAGTTAATTGGGACCATAAGATATATATGAATATGGATTTAAATTTATAATGACATATCATATTTACTATAATTTTTCTAACTAGTGAACTCAAATTTTCCCTTATAATAGAAATATAACTAGTATTGTGTTTTTCTATAACATATTGTTATATATACCCCCAATATAGTGGTTCTGACTTTTTATAGGGAGTTTATAGTCAGTGTTGTATTTATATGTGATCATGTGTCGATTTTTAAATGCAATTTTCTTATCATGGGAATTATCATTGTCAAAAGATCCAATACATGTAAAATATCACATTAAATTGGAGTAAAAGATGGATAACATGATTTATAGGAAATAAGTTCATACAAAAATATATTATAATGGAGTTATAAAATTGGGATACAATAATAATAACTCTATAAATTTTTATTAGTAATTAAACATTCTGTTACATGGTTTGTGATTAGTTTTTATTTTCAAACAGACTACGTACAATGGAGTGTGTTAAATAATATGCAATTGAAATAGTTTAAATTATTAAGTAGATCATCTTTGTAATTAAATCCACACTATTTTCAAATATTAATTATGTAGTTTTTGTTTCATAGGATTTATATTATTCCCGAGGTCTTATAAATTTTTTTATGAATATCATACTTATTAGAAATTATATTAGGGAATTTATTTGGGAAATTCCTACGTTTCACTTATATAAGACATTGAGTTGTTAGTAGTATCTCCCGATAGACTCTTGTTTTTCTTCCACTGTTTCCATTGAAAAACTTTATTTCTTTCCTTTTAAATTAGTCTCTCTAAACCCTCATTTACTATAGATAAAACATCAAATATTTCTATTACCACATAACCCTATGTGATTCTTACCACATTTTTTACTTGATGTAAAATGAATCTTATTTCCTTCAACATCGTCATCACTAAAACTTCCATGAGACTCGATCCTTATCTTATTTTGTGTGTTTAAAAACTCAAATATGTATATGTTGTTAATAATGATTCATGATATATAGTTTGACATAACAGTAATATTTATCACTTCATATCTTATCTGATTAGATTTTCCATTGGTATAATCCTTGCACAATCTATGAAAATCATTGTGAACATGATTCCTTTATGATCAAACCATTAATTAAACCAAAAGTATTTAATATGACTAATGAACACCATAATATAACTATCATAATATAACTACATGAAAAATTAAACCTCAAAATGTCTTACATTGTGAAATTATTTCATTAATATCTATTTAACATAAATCTCTATCAGCTCAATAAAGGTTTATTTTTTTGGGTTATCTCATATTCCACAACATAATTACTTAATATAATAAACTCATTATTATAGATTGTAAATAGAATATGATTAACCAAATAATATCCCCTAGATGTGTATATCCAAGTGTAAAGTATTTGGACCACTCATCATGAACCATTGTGAAGATCGTTTCAATGCTAAAATAGTATTTTTCAAGGGGATTACCTCTAGGTGTATCAATTCCACAACCAAATATGCTTTCAAATATCCCGATATAGACGATTTTTCCAATAGAACCACATAATCTTTAATTTACCAAAACATTGAGATGTTATCAAATATGTTGACTTATACCATAGACTTATCCCAAAGGCTGTCACTATTTTTCTCTTATCCTACCTTCAAAATAAATAAAGTAATACAAATAAATAATTAAACCATGATCAAATTTAAATTAAAGGTACCTAAGCTCAAAAATTATTTATTTTACTTCATTTAAATAATTTAAACATTAAATCACACAAAATAATCTCACAATCCCAAGAATGTAAAGGTTTGTGTGTTTGAGGATTAGTTTAATAATAAATTAATTTTATGAAACTAGTGAACTCTTTTCCATAATTGAACCAAAATAGACCCCTTCACAACTTATCATAAGTTATACTCATCTGCATAACCTTTTATAATGGTGAAATAAGAGTGGGGTGAGATCATATGATCCATAAGGGTAAAAATAAGTGATAATAATAGAATTATAGTGATCATAAAACTGTGTAATCCATCAAATATGTAACAAACATTAGTGCGGGGAAACATTACTTTCATGTGTCACACACATTCAAATATTTTTTTATGAAAAATTTGTTGTACTCATGTATATATCACCAACACAATTCAAAAAAATCCCTAATTACTATAAAAAAACTAAATATTTCTTATGTATACATATCTCATGAGCTTGAATCTTCTATCAAAATAATTGGTTGGAGATATAAGACCCCCACACTTTATCATATATAATTACAAGAACCAATTGAAAATCATTCCATTATAAAAACATAAATAACCCATGGGAATAAAATTGATTTTATACAAATTTTAAATGAAAATAAATCATTTTTATATCTTGCAGACCCCATGGAATGAAAATTGGTTTCATATCTTTTTCAAATGGAATAACATAAATAAATAATGACAAATTTTAATAAGATATATTAATGGAAAATAAATGGGTATCCAATGATATTAAGTAAATATCTAAGTAAATACACATTAATCAAGATATTAAACCAAATTTTTTAAACAATATATAGGTAAATTTTATATGGATAAGAAAATAATTTCCCCAATAAATTGACATATGACATCTAGGATAACACATGTCAATCAATGGAATACAAAATTGGGTATTTAAAGGGAAAGAAATTGGAAGAAAAAGTATTATTATACACTAATGTATATTATGTAAGAACAAGGAAGAGATAAATAATTCATCCAATATGGAATGATATAAAATAATATATATATATAGGAAAAAGGTGTATTATATCACATTAAGAATATCCTTAATCATGTTTAAGATATGTCAATGAATAATGTGTTATATGAAATACTCATTTTAAAGAATTTTAAAAACAACTTCTCAAATAAGGGACATCTACAATTATTTTAAATAATTTTAAAATAAATATTTTATAATTATAGGAGAAATATAATTTTTATTAATAACCCTGAAATTTCATAGGTAAATATTTATATAAAATGAAAATGGAGGCCAAAATATGTGTTCACATGTAAATGTTTTTAAAAAATATTGTGTAAACTTTATGAAATGACACATAAAAAATTTTAAAAATTTATTTAAATCATTTAAATAGGGTAAATTTTTAGAAAAATAAATTAATTAATCATTAAATAATATATAAGGAAATTTTTAAAAAAAGTAAAATTAATATGGAAATACAAAAGGGAGGATACCAAATGAAATGAAAAGATAGGACCAATTTTTTATAATAGGTCAATAACGAGCCACTTGGGAAATCAAAAAGGGGGAACATAAGTAAAACCATGAGAATTATTATATTATAGTAAAATTATAACGTTTTTTGAGAGAAAATTATAAAAATTCCTTAGACAGATTATCTTTGAAAAGTAATATGTACTTCAAAATGAGATATGTTACGTAACCCAAACAATAGTGGTATGAAAATAATCAAATGAGTATGAGAGGAAGATCATGAAATAAACATTAAAATATCATAAAAAAATATATTTCATATATGAAATCAATTTGTAATTTAATACACCATATAAAATAAATAATGGCTTTCAATATCAAACATTTCTCATTAAATTAAAAGTGATATAAATAAGCCCTTACAACCTTGGAAAATTTTAAGTCAAGTCTCATTGAATGATGGGATTTCCAATGAAACATTAAATACCATGAATAATGAAGGGATAATGATTAAAAAAATAAAGGGGAAGTAAGTAAACCATTATACAGGAGGTTAACCTACCCTCAACCAAGGAAAAGTACAAGGTAAGGGTTTATTTCACAATCTCTTCATTATCCGAGGTTGTTTATAACCAATTATCTACTGGGATCTATTTATCATCCACATCCATGTCCCTTAAAAATGTATTTAATAACATTTTTAATATTTACTAGACAATGGGTTAAATTCATTTATACCCTTATGTGTTTTGAAAGGAATCTTTCCATCGTTTTCCAAACAAGTCACTTTTAACATTTTCGACAAATTTAAGGTAAGAATGTCTTTTTTTAACTTATACGGTGGGTGCAGCTATTTACTGCTGTTATAAAATCGTCAAAGCTTCCCTTAGAATCTTATAAGAATATTTTCAATGTAAATGTTTTATTTTATAATTATGTGACTTTTAAATGATTTCAAAATGAATATTTTAAGAATTTGTGAAAGTTACTCTTTATCAAGATCATAATTTTAAATTTTTTTAAAGATTTATCTTTCTAAATATTTTTAATTAATGTCCATGTTTTCAAAATGATTTTAAAGATTTATTTATATGGATATGAATGTTTTTATGTGATATTTCTTTTCAAAAGTTTCAAAGTGGTATGGGACACTTTGATTCAAAAACCTCTTTTAAATTACTTCCTTTATAAATGTGTGACTTTTCAATGATTTTGAGAAAAGATATATTTCTCTAAAATAGATTTGATTTTCATCTATGTCAACATCCTTTGATGGATTTTAAGATTATTTGAAGTTGATTTATTATGATACAAACTTTTGTATTGTATTAAATGTTTTTTGATATGTTTTACTGTGGTTGTGTTATTTTTATACCATTCATGGTTTATGGAGAAAGTATTGACATTTCGTATGCTAGTTTTAATATGAATGTTTATGTTACGTTTAAACCTTTTCATATGGGAATGCATTGGACTTAGTAAGTGACGGGTGGAGCCCGCTATAGCTCCTCGATGCATCGGTAGGTCTCATGAGACAAACTAGTGTCTTGGCACAAGGCCTTGGAAAAATATTATTTGTAGTCTTGGCACGAGGCCTTGGCTATGTGGTTATGATAGTCTGGCACTATGCATTCCATCATTATGAAAGTGGTTATTTATATTGCATGTGATTATTCGATTAGTAGAATATCCATGTCAATAAGTAAATGGAATTATTTCATTTTACTTTTCCCATACTATGTTGAAGTTTAAGTTTAAAATTCTTTTGTTTTAGTTATACATTTCCTTGAATGTTTATTCTTATTTATGAAAGTTTCCACTATATTGTTATCCTTACTAGGCATTTGAGCTCACCCCTTCTCTATGTTTTAATTTTTCCAGGATGTGAAGAAGTAATTTATGAATGAACTACAGGGATAGTATGAGGGGATAAGAGTGTGGACTATGGAGACTATGTTGTCGTAGTTTTCATTTTATGATGTAATGTAAAACTTATGAATATATCTAGTGTTTCCAAGGCTACTAAACCAATCGGTCTTTCGAGATTTGATATTTCTTGTGATCATGACAATGTTACTAAGTAATGCACCGACTCTGGGTAACTGGGGTCGGGGCGTTACAGTTGGTATCAGAGGAAGTTTAGTACAAACCATGGAAGCTAGATTTAGATAAACTCTGATTAGAGCACATATATTTAAGATGAACTTTGAGGATTAGTATAGAAGAACTTCCTAGAATTTTGGTATTGTAGAGATTTTGTGAGTTTTCCGAGCAATACATCCCTGTATGGATACGAGCAGGTTGAGGCGGCTCTGGCACAGATGTACTGAGGGGTAAAACCCGAAAACACCACTTTGATCTGGACTCGAACGGGAAATGGTGCACGACAACGGGCCTTGCTGCACTCTTGGTTACGACACTCCCGGGGGATATTCTTAGGATAATTCTCATTTTCTTTACAAGCCATTATGAAGGGTTTAGGAGTATATACTTCCTCAAAAGAGACATTTTTATGTTTATGGATTATATAGATAAACTATTTAATTTATGTTATGTGTTTTACAAGTTTGAGATTAGGTATTGTTATTCATAAACTAATCTAGTGTATGCCATTGTTTAGAAATTGCTCCCAGTAGAAGGAATGAGAACTCCAGCAATGCACATGATCCAAAGAGAAGAAAGGATCATATCATTCATGTTCTTAAGCTAGAATTTATAATAGAAATAGTCTCCCATGTATTATCATCATATGAAGAAATAATATCATGTTTTGATAAGATAAGTAAAGAGTTTACTGAGTCCTATGGATTTGAAGGGAAGCAAGAGAAGAAAAGGATGGATGAGAGAAAGATGGATAAAGGGAAGAGGGAAAAGAATAATTTTCCCATATGTGATAATTGTGGGAAGAAACACCCTGGAACTTGCCTGAAAGGAATGAGAGTTTTTTATATGTGTGGAGGAAAATGGGACAAAGTACGTGACTGCAAGGGTAAGAAAATGGTTTCAAATGTACAATGCTTCATTTGCAAGGAGTTTGGACACTACGCGAACCTATGTCCCAGTCAGCAGACTATGCGGAAAATGATGCTATTGGATAATAATCAAGTTATGATGCTACCACATATGAAGAGGATTTATTAGAGTTCTTATGTTGATTATGTCAATTGAGTGTTGTATCAACAATGTACTTGTTATAATAATTATGGAGAATATAAGGATTGTACTGCAGTACTATTTCATTAAGGACTTGAGATTGTGTGGAACAAAGAAAAGTGACTCAATAGCAGGATAATGTTTTGGAAAATATATGGTTGAGAGAATGATAAACTATAATATAGTTCTGATACCGATGTAGTGATTTTGGAATAATACATGATTGATTTGGATAAATTATATTGGATATTCTTGACTACCTTGAAACTGATTTATGATTTGTATATTCCATCATTGTTGGGGTTTAAAACATTTTTGGATTGAAGGATTATATCTATTATTCTTTAAGGAATAAGGGATCATGAATGTAATCAATAAGTTTTTATGGTAATTTAGGATGTTGTAGTGTTTTAAAAGAATACATGATGATGGTGTTCACATGTTATTATGCGGAATAAAGGATCTTTATTGTGTTTACCTTCCTTATAAATTTTGGACTGAAGTATTTTGGATGGTTCTAGTCTGGTTTATTTTGGATTTCCATAAAAGGACAACCTGGAGGTCGGGCGGCAACCCGTCGCGTACGGCAAGGCCGCGAGACTTGAACCCACAACCGAATGGCGACAAGGGTGTATCACCTACCACTGACCCACGTGATGTCCTGGATTGAATAATGTAGTTTTTAATGGTTCTTATAGATGAATTATAAATTCATTTTTTAACCCTATACAAATAGAATAAATAGAACATTATTTTTAAGTTCTATTATCTTTTAGAGTGAAAGATGAGTATGTGGTAGAAATTAGTTAAAGGATGGAACTCTACTTGTCAAGAATATATTTTTTCTCCTTCTATTCTATTAAGAAATTAATTCTTATACTTTATTTAAGGAATCCTAAAACCAAAAATGTGTTATCCTAATCCCCTATGTTTTTTTGAACCGATGGTATTTCAAATCATCATAGATTGATGAATTTAAGGACCTCAATTTTAAACTTGTTTGTGATTGATGACCTCAATCACTAACTATAAATATTTACGATTTTCCTCCAATTATAGGTCTCTAATTTCCACCAATGTTCTCCTAATCGAGATCATAATTTTGTGGTGAGCCTTTAATTTCTCTTTTCCTCATATTAAGACTAAATTTTAGTAACCCAATTTCTGATGTGGGTTTTCACACAAAGATATTTTTTATTTTCAACCTTTTATTTTCGAAAAACAATTTCAAATTGAGAGGACACAATTTATTTAAGTAGGGGAGAATGTAACACCCCAAGATTTCATAGTGTGTTATTTCTTCAAAATAATTCAATAACATGCACTACATGCAACACCGAGTTAAAGCGCACCATGACTTACCAAACTAGCCATTATGAATAGTAATACCTAATTTTTGAAATTTTATAAATTCTATCTCTCAAAATGGAATTAATTTTTGGATTCTTAGTATCAAAATTAGCCTTGGGTGAAATTTTGGTACTTTTCGGATAACTTTAATATTTTGATGAATAGTGAAAATTACTAAATTTCAATTAAAAACAACTTTTTTAATCAAAATAATTAATAGTGATAACTTATGAATTTGAGTGGTTTTAAAGTATAATTAGATTATATTTTTACAATTTTATCAAATGGTGTTCATTAGAATTAATTTCACTTTCAAATTGGACCTAAAAAATTATCAATCTTTTGATATATATTGTTTCTTAAAAACATGATATTTGTTGTGACAGCGGAAATTAATTATAAAAATAATTAATGAAACTTATATGTTTGGAATTTTGTAAAATAGAAATCATTTTTGAATTCGTAATATCAATTATATCTTAGGGTGAAATTTTGGCATTGTTCTGAAAAACTTCAATTTTTTGATGAATAGAGAAACTACTAAGTGGTAGTTAAAAAACTAAATTTTTCAGAAAACATAATTTTACCGCTTCTATGGATGGAATTTTGAAAATACGAGAGACACGATTAATATCAAGAAGAAAAATTTGGTTCAATGAGATGAAAATAATTTTTGGTGAATAGTATTTTTTTACTTTTATTTACCACGGTTAAAAGTAAATAGGGTAATTAAGGGTAGAAATGATATTAATATTACTCTAACACATGTCATAATTCTATTGGACAAGTGTATCTCGAACGCAAAAAACCTTATGAATAAAATATTATCATTTAGGTCTACTTGGATTAGATTAGGACATTTATTATTATTTTATTCAAAGAAGAGTTAAAAGAGTTAAAATCAACGTTTTTTTACTAAAACATTTTTAATATAGGGTTATACATAAGATAAATTACATAAGATAAATTCGATTGTAAATATTCATTAGAAAGCTAATACTATTTACTACATAGTTATATTTTATTTATAATTTTTATACATTAAATAATTTAATATATTTATGACACAATGATGATGCAGCAATTACCATAATAGTAAACAATTAAAATAATTGATATTATAAATACCCAAATAAATAAAATTTAATACTTTTAATATATTACACTAATTTTCTAGGATATTATGACAAATTATGATTTATTTAATTGACTTTTTTCGAAGTAATCATTCTGTTATGAGTTTCAAAAGAATCAACTATTGAATAGTGTCAAAATTGACAAAAAAGAGTTTTTAAAACAAATATTATATTATTAATTGATATTAAATTCATAAAAATATAAGGTTCGGCCAAGAGAATTATATCATGATAGGTATATCATTAATGGACCACTTGGGGGTCTCTTGGATGTATATAGTATGTTTATTAACTATATAATATAAAAATACAAAGTGATATGGTAAATGTCAAACTAATTAACTAAGAGTTAAAACTAAAAGATAAGGTTAATATAATAACCCAAACCTGTCTAAATTCAATTGGTTGAATGGTTTTCGACCTATCCCCATATTAAAATTTTAATAATCAACATTGGATCCATTAGAAACCGAATATGAATTTATTATAAATTAATATTTCTAGGTTTTCCAAAGGTTCCCCTCACCCATCTTATAAAAGGGCACTCCTCCTTGTCATTTCTTCACACCTTCAAAGCCTTTTGGTTTGGCCAATCCCTGCCCAAATACTCTCTCAACTTCCCTCACTACAACCTAGAAGCCTTATTTTGATCATAAAGCCAATATAAAAATCCCTTTTGATCAAATCAAAAGGAAGAACCCGAAGAAGAGGTAATGTTTTCACCACCCCTTTTCAAGTTCCTTTCTTCTTGCACTTCTTCTTTATTTGTTATTACCATTATAAAATAATAACTCTAGTATCTTATATATACTGTGATGTTATTATGAATATGGTACAACCATATTCAGTATTCTATCCACCCTTTTAATAACATGTCACCATACGTGCGTACGTACGGCTTACCGTCTCCACGTCGTGGTGTAATTGTTATTCAATATATTATTATTTGGGTGGGTATAATAATGATGTGTAACTCATTTAAATAATAAATATAACATGATAATTATTCTTTATATATGATATACCATCCAATTATATATTATTTTAATATCAAAAGAATGATATTGTCGCTCGTACGTACGTACGGACTACCGTCTCCACGAACGCGATGAGATTCATTCTCCATCACATCCATTCAAGTATAATTATCATTTGATTATTTAAAAATAATGTTTAAGGACTTGATATCATTATGGATATGAAAAAGATACAACCTAACCATTAAAAACATGTCTTTCGTAACAAAACATATAAAAGAAAATGAGTAAGTTAACACCCGAAACGATGATAATACTAAGATATTATTAACAAATAAATGTTAAAAGATCATATATGATATCATATTAATATATATGATTATTGTATATTTTAATAAAAATTATTTCACCATTATACATGAGGTTAACCTACCCTCAACCAAGGAAAATTACAAGGTAAGGGTTTATTTCACAATCTCTTCATTATCCGAGGTTGTTTATACGCAATTATCTACTGGGATCTCTTTATCATTCACATCTATTTCCCGTAAAAATGTATTTAAAAACATTTTTACTATTTACTAGACAATGGGTTAAATTCATTTATACCCTTATGTGTTTTGAAAGGAATATTTCCGTCGTTTTCTAAACAAGGCACTTTTAACCTTTTCGACAAGTTTAAGGTAATAATGTCTTTTTTTAACTTATACGGCAGGTGCAGCTATTTACCGCCGTTATAAAATCGTCAAATCTTCCCTTAGAATCTAATAAGAATATTTTCAAAGTAAATGTTTTTTTATAATTACATGACATTTAAATGATTTAAAAATAAATATTTTAAGAATTTGGGAAAGGTACTCTTTATCAAGATCATAATTTTAAATGTTTTAAAGATTTATCTTTCTAAATCTTTTTAATTAATATCCATGTTTTACAAATGATTTTAATGATTTATTTATATATAAATTAATTTTTTGAAATGATATTTCTTTTCAAAAGTTTCAAAGTGGTATGGGACACTTTGATTCAAAAACCTCTTTTAAATTACTTCCTTTATAAATATGTGACTTTTCAATGATTTAGAGAAAAGTGATATTTCTCTCAAATAGTTTTGATTTTCATCTATGTCAACATCCTTTGATGGATTTTAAGCTTATTTGAAGTTGATTTATTATGATACAAACTTTTGTATTGTATTGAAGGTTTTGTGATATGTTTTACTGTGGATGTGTTATTTTTATACCATTCATGGTTTACGGAGAAAGTATTGACATTTTGTATGCTAGTTTTAATACAAATGTTTATGTTAAGTTTAAACCATTTCATATGGGAATGAATCGGACATAGTAAGTGATGGGTGGAGCCCGCTATAGCTCATCGATGCATCAGTAGGTTTCATGAGACAAACTAGTGTCTTGGAACAAGGTCTTGGAAAAATCTTATTTGTAGTCTTGGCACGAGGCCTTGGCTATGTGGTTATGATAGTCTGTCATTATGCATTCCATCATTAGGAAAGTGGTTATTGATATTACATGTGATTATTCGATTAGTAGAATATCCATGTGAATAAGTAAATGGCATTATTTCATTTTACTTTTCCATTACTATGTTGAAGTTCAAGTTTAAAAGGCTTTTGTTTTAGTTATACATTGCCTTAAATGTTTATTCTTATTTGTGAAAGTTTCCGCAATATTGTTATCCTTACTGGGCATTTGAGCTCACCCCTTCTCTATGTTTTATTCTTCCTAGGATGTGAAAGAGTAATTTATGAATGACCTACAGGGATAGTGTGAGGGGATAAGAGTGTGGACTATGGAGACTATGTTGTTGTAGTTTTCATTTTATGATGTAATGTAAAACATATGAATATATATAGTGTTTCCAAGGCTACTAAACCAATCGGTCTTTAAAGATTTGATCTTTCTTGTGATCATGCCAACGTTACGAAGTAATGCACAGACTCTGGGTAACTGGGGTCGGGGCGTTACAATTTTAGTTATTTTCGCAATAATGAAGTTAATGATGTGAATGTTTTTATAATTTATAAAAAATGGATTAAGTTGTCTTAATTAATAATTTAAATCTTTATAATACCATTATAGAGCCAAAAAAATATTAATTTAATTATTAATATCCTATTTTTAATTAAAAAATCAATACTTGATTGAAATTTATATTACTATTCATGTATTTTGTTAAACCGACCCAACAACAACATGATGGAATATATATGTGAATATTGTAACACCCCAACCCAAGAAACCTAAAGTTGGTGCATTATTTTAATACATTGACATGATTACAAGGAATCATGTTTGGAAGGACCATGCAGTTTGTAGTCTTCAAAAATAGATTACAAACATGAATGTTACATTACACATTCGAACATAAAACACAACATAAATAATCATTTTATAATTCAATTATTCCCATAGCTTAATCCTACATATAAATCATTATACATTTCCTAGAATCTTTGGAAAAAAACATAATAAAGGGGTGAGATTAGATGCTCGGTAAGGGTAAATAATTTAGCATAAGCTATAAAATTTTAAGCCAAAATGTGTAATAAAAACAAAAAACTTTTAAACATAAAATTGAACATAATATGGAAAAAATAAATAGAAAACTTCCTTATAAACATGCACATGGATATTCTAATAATCGAATAATCACATGTAATGACTAATTTCATAACGAGGGAATGCACAATGTTGGACATCATAAGTATGTAGTCAAGACCTTGTGCCAACACTAAAAATAGAAATTTTGTTAGGGAATTGTTCCAAGACACTAGTTTTCCTCATGAGACCTACTGATGCATAGAGGAGCTATAGAGGTCTCCACCCATCACTGACTAAGTCCAACACATTCTTCATATGAAAAGGTTGAAACATAACATAAACATTATTATTAAAACTAGCATAAAAAATGTTAATACTTTAACCATGAACCACGAATGGTATAAAAACAACACATCCACAGTAAAACATATCACAAAACCATCAATAAAATATGGAAGATTGTATCATAATAAATCAACTTCAAACAAGTGTAAAATACATCAATGGATGTTGACATAGATGAAATCAAAACTATTTGAGAGAAATATATCTTTCTATTTTGAAATCATTTTAAAGTTACACAATAACAAAAGAAAACATTTATTTTGAAAAAGTTCTTATAAGATTGTTAGGGAAAATTAGAAAGTTTTATAATGGTGGAAAATATCCTCACTCACTTTATATGTTAAAAAACATTCTTTCCTTAATTTTTTCTAAAAGGCCATAAAGGACCTTGTTTGGAAAATAACTGAAAGTTTACTTTATAAATATTTTATGAAAAGAAAAAAAGGGTATAAATGAATTTAACCGATAGTATAGTAAATAGTAAAAATGTTTTTAAATACATTTTTAAGAAATACTAAAGGGGATGATAAAGATGTCTCGATAGATAATTACGTATAAACAACCTCAGATAATGATGATATTGTAGAATTAACCCATAACTTGTACTTTCCTTTGGTAGAGGGCACGTTTAACCTCCTGTATCATGAACATATTATGTTATTAAATTATACCAAAACCATATTAATATTTATGATATCATACTTGATTCATTTATGATTTAATACTACCCATTTAGTAATAATTTCTATGTTAAAATAAGATTTTGGGTAATAATCACTTTCTTTATCATACATGTTTTAACTTATTATTCTTGATTGTATCACTTATATCATGATTTAATTACTTACAGAATATAAATAATTATTTATGTATTATTTATATTCAGAATATTAATATGTATAATAGATAGATATATGAAATGTAAAACACCGTTTATGGAGACGGTAGGCCTTACGTACACATAAACATTGTTTCTGTTTTCATATCGTATTGAATAGAAGTAAATGAATGATATATATATATACATATATATATATATATATATTTCTAGTATAATTTTTATTTCATATATAAAATACTTATTAACAATATATATTTTTATAATCATCCTTGAATGGAGAACATGGAAATGAATCGTATCGCATCATGTAGACGGTAAGATGTATGTACTCATTAGCGACGATATCATTCTATTAATGGTGAAATAACATGAAATTGGATGGTATATTATATATACATAATTATTAACTTGTTATATTTATTATTTACATCAATTATACTCATTATTATACCCATCCAAAAAATGATGTGTTGAATAACAAACTACACCACGACGTGGAGTCGGTAAGCCGTACATATGCACGTATGGTGACATTGTCATTCATAGGATGGATAGAATAAATAATATGATTATACCATATTTATAATGACATAATTGTATGTATAGGTTACTGGAGTTATTTTTTTTATGGATACAATGAAGAAAGGGGATGTGGAAGAAGAACAGAACTTTGAAATAGGTGATGAAATAATTACCTCTTCTTCGGGTGATTTTTTTATTTGAACAAAAGGGCTCCTTAGGTTGGCCTTATGATTAAATTAAGGACTATAGGTTGAATTTATGGTAGTTTGGAGGTTATTGGATCACGGTTTTTCCAACCCAAATGGCTTTGGAGGTTTTAATTTAAGATAAAGGGATGTACCTTTTCATAAGAGAGGTGAGAGGTATTTTTGGAAAAGCTTGAAATATTATTTTATTATAAAATATTTTTCAGTTTCTAATAGCACAAAATGGATTTATTTCGAGGATAAGGTGTGTATGGGTCGAAATGCTCTCAAAAAATAGGTTTTATACAAGTTTAGGTCACCATATTAACCATATTTTATAGATTTAACTCTTCATTAAATAGTTTAACATTTACCATGTGTTCTGGTGTTTTTGTATTACATGGTAAATAAACATACTATAAAATTCCAAGAGAACCTCAAGTGGTTAATTAATGACATATATATCTTTATCTAAGAAATTTTATTAAGATATATATATTTTAGGATTTTTATATTATTTAATAAAACTGTATTTGTATTAAAAACTCATTTATGTAAATTCTGACGCTATTTAGTAACTAATTTTTCATAAAGTCATAAAAAATTAATGACATTAAAAAAAATACATTTAAACATCCCTAGAATTTCATATTCACCTATAAAATTAGTTTATGGAATCAAAATTCTCAATTTATATTTATTTTGATATTTATAATATCAATTATTTTAATCTTTCATTAATAAAGTAATTACTGCATCATCATTGTGTCATAATTAAATTTAATTATTTGATGTCTAAAAATTATAAATAAAATACCATGATGTAAGAAATATTTTTATCTTTATAATTAATATGTATATTCGAATTTATCCTATGTGTAACCTAATATTAAAAATAATTTATTTATTAAACATTGAACTTAACACTTTTAACTCTTCTTTAAATAAAATATAATAAATGTCCTAATCTATCCCAAATAGATCAAAAGGATCTTATTTTTATCCTAAGGTTTATTTTGGTCCAAATAAAATTATCCAATAGAATTATTTTATGTTTTGGGGAAATTTTAATATTATTTGTACCCTTAATTTTCTTATTTACTTTTAACGGTGGTAAATAAAATTCAAAAGTTACTATTCACCAAAAAAATATTTTCATCTCATTGAACTAAATTTTACTTACTAATGTTAACCGTGACTCTCAGATTTTTGAAACTCAAATCATAGAATCAATAAAATTATGCTTTATTCAAATTTTCAGATGTGCCTAGAAGGTGGGTAAATATGCCTAGAAGGTGGGTAAAAAGAAGATAAAAACATTCAATAAAATGACTCCATTGACTTAAATTGAGCTAATATATGTCTTATGTATCTATTTTGATGTTAATATAAATTTAAAAATAATTATTTAATGGAAGAAGTCATTTTTTATCTACAACACTGTGTTTTTCACTATTCATCAAAAATTGAATGTTTTCAGAATAACACCAAAAATTCACCTAAAGATAATTTTGATATTAAAAATTCAAAAATTATTTCTATTTTACCAAATTAAAAACATATAAGTTTAATTAATTAATTTAAAATTAATTCTCGTTGTCAAAACCAGAAAGCTGGTTTTTAAGAAGTAAAAACAATCGAAAGATTGATAAGTGTTTATGTCCCATTTAGTTGTAAAATTACATCCAATGAACATAATTATATTAAATTATTAAAATAAAATATAATTATAATTAAAAAACATTCAAATTTATAATTTAACACTATAAATTATTTTTATTAAAAAAACCGTTTTCAATTAAAATTTAGTATTTTTTACTATTAATCAAAATATGAAAGTTATCAGAAAAACACGAAACATTAATCCAAAATATTGTTTTATGTACCTCTTCTAAAGAAGTTGTTTATTATGTCAAATGGAATATATAAAAGTGTCAAATATTGGATTAAAAAGGGTTCACCATTAAAAGGCGGTAAAATTTCATTTTTTAATAAAATAATTCTTTTATTTGAAAAATTGAATTTGTTCTTATATTATGTCTAATAATAACATAATATGGATGTTAAAATTATGTGGAGTATATAAAATTCAAAATTTAGTTATTACTATTCATAACCGCTTTTTGAACGGCTAGTTTGGTAAGTCGTGGTGCGCTTGAACTCGATGTTCCATGTAGCGCAAGCTATTGAATTACATTAAAGAGGTAATGTACTATGAATTCTTAGGGTGTTACATTCTTCTATCCACCAATAAATTGCATCCTCAAAATTTGAAATCGTTACTTGAAAATAAAAGGATTAAAATAGGAAATACTTTTATAGAAAACCCACATCGGAAATAGGGTTTATAAAATTTAGTCTTAATATGTGGGAAAGGAAAATAAACAAGTCACAACCAAATTATGATATCAAATATAAGAACAATGGTGGAAATTAGAGACACATAATTGGAGTAAAAATGTAAATATTTATATGGAGTGATTGAAGTCATCAATCACAAATAAGTGAACAATAAATGGAAAATTGAGGTCCTCAAATCCTTAAATCTATAATGATTTAAAATATCATCGGTTCAACAAAACATAAGGTTTTAGGATAACTCATTTTTTCTTTTAATATCCATTCCCTAATGTTTAATAATTAATTTCTTCATAGAATAAGAAAAACAATTCTTGACAAGTAGATTTCTATCTTTAACTAATTTCTTCCACAAGCTCATCTTTCATTCCAAAGGATAATAGAACTCAAAAATATTCTATATATCTTAATCATATAGGGTTCAAAAAAATGAATTTATAATTAATATGTCATACCATTTAAAAAAACAACATTATACAAACTAGGACATCATGTGGGCCAGTGCTAGGTGACGCACCCTTGTCACCCTTCAGTTGCGGGTTCAAGTCTCGCAGCCTTGTCAGACGCGATGGGTTGTCTCCCATCCTCCCGGTTTTCCTTTTTATAAAAATACAAAAATAATCTTAAGAGATGTTTTAACCTTAAAAAATAATATCAAATGTACAACTTAATTCATTCTAACCTTTATACTTATCTAAAATACTTTTGTCCAAACTCACAGTCGAAAATTTATAAGGCAAACATGACGAAGATCTCTTTTTTCACATAATAACATGTTAATACCTTCATCGTGTATTATATTAAAACATGGTAACACCCTGAATAACCACAAAACCTTATTTTAACATGTATGTAATTCTTCATTACTTCTATAAGACATAAAATACTGGATATACTCATTATATCAAAAAATGTTGTAACCTCCAACAATGACGGAATAAAAAAACAATTAATTGATTTAATGGTACTAAATAATATAGAATATAATTTATCCAAATAAATCAACTTTTAATCCAAATCATTCTAATTTAAGATAAATTTCACTCGAATAAATTAATTATCTTATTTAATTAATCGGATATTTTATCTTAATTCTCAATCAAACTTTCTCGATATTCTTATACATAAAAAAATTAACAAATTAAATAAATTTATTAAAAATTGAAAACATACAAAAAAATGTTACTTAGAGGCAACGTGGTGAGTTCCTGTATGAACCATCTAACTTGTATATTATTCATTTACAATTTAATCACATGGAACGTATCATACATATATTACCGCATAATGTTTTCGTGTGTATTTTGAAATAAATCACACAAAGACACATGATATTTACATATCACGTTATTTTTTAATGCACATAGAGTAATTTATATATTATAAATTATACAAAAAATATCGTTCAAAATATAATGAATAAATTAATTAGATATTTAATATATAAAACCTATCACATGATATACATGAGTTAAATAAATGATACAAAAACAGATTTTGATAAGTTTTAAGAAGTATAATAAATTAATTTTAAATTATCCATAATTTGGTAACATACATGACATTTACTACCCAGCTACATGTTGTTCATGTTTATTCATTGTTTATCCAAGAAAAATGCCTAGGGATTGGGCATGTAATACTTCCCTAAAAATTATTGGATTAAATGATATCTACGTGGGAGAAACATAATGTGGTCTCTAAGTTACATGGTTATAATCTACATATTCCATGTAAAAACACATGACTCATCTTTGAAAAATTCACTACACGTCGTATAGAAAAGTTATACATTATTTAGTCCAACTAACCCTATTCCAAGATGTTCAGGTAAATATGTAGTGTATTAAATACACATAGCATGTTATAATTCTCACTCTAAATTTATCTTTGAGTAATCATGGTGTATTAAACACGGGTACACAACATGTACCTATGGGCTTCATATCGTTTACTCTTTTTCAATACAACCAAAGTACCTGGCCGCTTCTAATAAGTTATTTTAAAATTAATCATTGATATTTAATTCATTTTATATAATATTTGTGAGAAAAAAGAGGACGGTGATAATATTTTGGGATTTGGATTTAAATATTACTAAGAATGAAATTAAAACAAATAATAAATGAAAAAAATCAATTTATAACACTTAAATAATTCTAAATAATTATGTGCTTTCTCTGATACTACTTGAATGTTCTAGGCATAGTGGAAGCACTGGTAGGGAATGCACAACTCAACTTTTTTTATTTGATAAATTATTTGAGATGTAAATTGACAAAAACTTTAGGGCCAATGAAATTGAATCAAATATTTATTGACATGAGAATTCCAATACCAAATGTGAGATCATCATATAATGATTTTTAATTAATTTATAGCGTTAAATAATTACTTTTTGTTGATTTATTTCTTCATTGTTAAATTTTACAGCTACTCTACATCTTGTTGTCATTTCATCATATGAATCAAGTATACATTCACTCTAGTTATGATCAGCATGTGTAACAAAAATCATCGAGTGACTCCATATGAATCTCAGAGTGTTAGTGTGGTAGATCCAAATGATTTCATTGTTGGTCTTAGATCTCTATTAGAATCACTCACATTAAGGATTATAAAATATCTCTCTAGAATTGAGAGGGGTAATGGAGGAGGTTTTCCCTCAGTTCTTGAGGTCATTCTTGTAAAGGGACTCTCATGGGATTAAGATAATTCTATGGAGTCATTGTGCACAATCAACACAAATGGAAAATGTTAGGGTTGTAAATAATATAATTGAGTTTAAATAGTGCTAGGGTTATAAAATAATAATTCCTTTTGTGCCCTTATTATTTCCATAATCCCCAAGGAACCTCATGCCTATAATAATAATAATAATATTATTATTATTTCTTAACATGCGAAAATCTAGCGATTAGATTAAAAATGGGTTCTTGGTAAAAAAAAATTAAAAAACACTTTAATATATATTATTTATCATAAAAACATTAAAATAGATCCTTCATTTATCCATAATATTTTTTGGCATAAAATCATGACTATTTATTTAGTAAATAAAGATCACTAAATTATTATTCAGTGTAACTCCAAGAGATTTTAAAATTTGAACATATTCTTTGATAGCGTATATGACACAAAATACCAAGATTATAAGATAATGTAACACACCAATATATTAAAATATATTTATTTTAAAAAAAGTTGATCTCTTTCACATCTTATGATTTATGCAACACCAAGTTTAAATGAATTAGGATACTCGATTAAAATATTAATATTCAAACCTGAGCATTATAACCTAGATGTTAAGTTGGCGGGTATGAAGAGGAAGATTTTTCTATAATTAGATGGTTTGAAAATTTGTAAAATAAATTCAATGGTTATATATTTATTATAAATTAAATAATATTCATTTTAAATAAATAATAATATTTTTGAAAAACTATATTTTTTCTAAATATCAGTTTCATCTTCTTTTGAGAAATTATTTTCAAATTAATTTTTAAATTTTTTATAAATTTTATTTCAAAAAATAAAATAAAATTTTTAAATATACATTAATAAATTACCTTTGGATGTTTTTTAATAATTTTCAAAAAAATATTAATTTTTCAATGAATATTGAGAAAAACATTTTTTTTGAAAAAAAAATTAAATTAAATTATTTACAAAGACAAATTAGATTTTAAATTGGTTATGAAATAAAATTTGAAAAATTATATTTCAATTTAAATACTATAGATCATTGGGATCAATTTTATTTTCAATTTTGATATAAAACCATTACATACAAATGTGAATTTATCTTTAGAAAACCATATTTTCATCGTGTCTATGAATTTTACTTTAAATTAAATTATTTCACTTTTGTAAATTAAATTAAGAAACATTGGTTACATAATTGTAATCATAAAAAATAATATTTTAAATTAATTTTAAATTAATTTTTACTATAATGAATATTGAAAATAGTAAAATTTATTTACGATGGTTAATGTAAAAGCTGATTTACCACTGTGTTAATCTAAATTGATAAGGGTTTAAATGATCTTAAAACTTGTCCAAAATGAATTTTATGGAAATGTTTTTGTATTATCACATATATAGCCTAAAATTTACCCATTTTGAGGAATATTTACTAATAAAAACGTGTGTATCAAATTATCTTTTAAGACATTCAATATATACCCTCTCGCCTTATTTCAAAAGGACACCCCCTCTTATCTCATATTCACACATCCAAATAACTTTGTTTTAGACAAGAAATTCCCAAATATAATTTCATAATCCCCTCACTATATTATATATGCATTTTTTAGATTAGAAAACCAATCTAGGAAGGATTTTGGTTAAACCCAAAGAGGTTTTCCAAAGAAGAGGTAAATTGTTTAACTATTCATCTTCATATTTCTTTTTCTTATAAATCCTTATAATATTATTTATTTATGGTAATATAATAAATAAATTTTGAAAAATATACTTACATTTTATTATTTTATCGCAATCACCTATTATAAGAACCTATTCAATCGAATGGGAAATGAAATCGCTGATCATGTGTATGGAAGAATACTGCCTCACAAACTAATGTAATTTGTTTTCCATTTCCATCATTAAAGTATGGATATAGTGAATAATTTATCATATTAATATTATTTTAATGATGTTATTATACTTATTGAATTATTATTTTATAAATTATATCTTACTTTATATTCATGGGGATATGATAGCATCACTCATGTGTATAGTGGAAAACCACCTCACGAAGTGATGTGAATCATTTTTTTCATACAATTTATATTGAAGGAATTAAGGATAAAATTATTGAATTTATGATATATTCCTGACCAAAACTTACTTCTATAAATAAAATATAATATATATCTTCTTAACTTCTAATATTTTGGAAAATAATAACGTCGCTTGTGCGTTTGTATAGACTACCACCTCTATGTAGCAATGTGAGATATTTTCATTTTATTTTTACACTGACGGTAATAATTATGTAATTGATTAATATAAATGATATATAGAAAATCATAGTTATTAAATAAAAGTTAATTAATATTTATTTTCATTCAATTTAATTTGTTGAATAAAATGGAAACAACATTCATGTGTATGTATGACCTATCATTTCAAATAACTGTATAATAATTTTTATTTGTATAACTTTTATAATTTACTATAAATAAATATATATTAAATATATATCATATTTATATCATATTTAAAATTTTATGGACGATTTAACCATGATCAATGTTAACGTAATTAAATTAACAATCTAAAACATACATGAAAAACAACACAATGATCACCCGAAAGAGTGATTTTAACAAAGAATTGTTAATAAATGGGTAATAAAAGAAAATAAGTAAATCATATATTTTATAATATATATTAGTATGGTTATATAAAATTTATAATAAATATATTTTTATTATATAGTATGATCAAACATATATGAGGGAAATCATATCAGAGGTTAAGGTTCCGTGTTTCGCTTTTACTTCCATGAGATGCATTAAATATTCAACACTTAGTTCTTGTGTGTGGTGTATATAATGACTATTTGATATGTTATATCAAGAATAAAGTTATCTTAATAAAATTTATTGATTCATTTGAAGTTATTTCTTTCATTTGTATTATGATTGAAAAGTTACTCAAGCGGTAATGGTTTATTTTATAATTTCATCGTTTATTGATATTATTTATGATTAAATTTAAAATAATCAAATATAAAAATATCTCACTCAAAAAATCATAAATTTTATTATCCTATAGTTATTAATTAATTTTTCATGAAATATTTTCATTCCCCCTCTCTTTGGAACTTAAAATTATTGAAAAAATGTTTTTAATAAAATCCAGCGTTATTTCTCTATTTTATTTAAAATCATTTCTCTTCTAAAGCCATGTTTTTAGATAATATTTAAATATTTATTTTAATATTATATTATTTTTTTATTAATTATATTTTTACGCATGATTTTTTTTAATTTTTTTTAATGGATTATTCCTTTAATTTTCCTAACTAGGCTCATTTGACTTATACCAAATATGTGAAATAAATATTTTCTTCAACATTTACGACATAAACAGAATTTAAATCCATCATGACCACTCAATGTTTTAAATATTACTTCATAATTTTAAAAGTTAATTTTTAGAGAAAGATATTATTATAATTATTTTTTAATTTATTGTTTAAAAATGTCACATTAAAAGTGTAAAGATTATTTTCTTTAGGAATGTTTTTTAATCATATCTTTATTGAATTTATTTTCATTACTGAAGAAACAATATTCTACTTATTACTCATTAGTACATATTGTATTGATCCCATAAAAATTATTTATATGAATTTTTTATGATTATTTTAAATGGGGATGCACAAGTATGATATGATTCATTTTACCTATGATAGTTTATGATTATGTTTATTGATTGGGGTAATTGTTGAAATTTTGTATAAAAGGTTTTCAATATGATTATTTTTGTTGATTATGATTCAACCCATTCATATGTGTAATTAATATGTCATAATAAGTTATCAGTGATGCCCCTATATCCCCTCAATGAATCGATAGGTCTCCTGAGACAAAGTATCTTGGGTTTTTAGTTGAGGCATTACCCATTTATGTTAGAATTCTTGGAATGTAGCATTGACAGTATGTTTATGGTGTATGAAATTAATATTTATATGATTTTTAGATTAGTTACTGATGTTTCATGTGATTATTTGATTAGTTTGAATATTCATGGTTTAGAATAAAGATCATATGAATATTTGTTTGGAATTATTTGATGATCATTTATTCTTTCCATATTATGCTCATGTTTTTGATTGAATAGAATTTGATTTAGTTAATTACCTTTATTAATGGATTATCATTTATTATTAATTATAGATTCAACTATACACATACACTTACTGAGAATTAGATATCACCCCTTTTTTATTTTTTATTTTCCATAGGATAACCAAAAGTATTTTATAATTGATATATAAGAATTTTCAAATGTAAAATATGGTATTCTTAAAGAAAACACTTTTATATTTTCAACTATAATTTTAATTTAATTTTTATATCTAATTTAATAAGAATAATAAACTACTCAGTTCTTTATAATGAAATACCATCTATCTTACTCCAATATTAGTAAAGAAGCCACCAATTTTGGGCTACTAGGCTCAGGGTATTTATAGTTGGTGTCAAATGAAGTTTAGTAAAAACCTTGGGAAATAGATTTAGTAGAAAATATATTAGAGAACATAATAATATTATATACACCAATGATATTTATATATGAACATCCTATGATTTTTATGGGTAGCGAATATGTGGATTTACTAATAATACAATCTGGTATGGATATTGCATGTAGATGTGGTTCTGGAAGAGATATACATAGGGGTTATAACATTAAAAAAAGAATGTCAGGCTTCACTCAACAATTACCTAATATATGAAACATAATCATTACAGTTCATCAATTTTAACACATTAATGGAATATTCTTTGGATAATTCACATTTTATTTTCAAACCATTATGAAGGAGTTGAAAATACTTTCATAATTTTAAAACATTCCCAAAAAAACCATGTTTATTATTATGATGTTATCCACACATATGTTTTTTCATTTATATTAATTTTTTCACTAGATTTTGGATTATTAATTATGGTTCATAATGTTATCATCTAATATAGTGCATTTCATGGTTTATAAGTTGTTAATATTTGAGTTAATGGAAGCTGTATCAATTCACATACCCAGAATAGGGATTTCCCCCTAGTAAAGATAATGAACGTGGAGATTGGGATGTATCTAGAATTAATAAAATTATAACCATATTAAGATAACTAACTCTTTCTACGTGTAATACAATTTCCTGTATAAAGAATCAAAATGATCAAACATACGGTGTAATAATTCCAGACCGCTTTACACATTATCCACCTCCATCATTTAAGAAGAAATATCAAACATGGAATTAAAGGATTTGAATGTACTCTTCATGGAAAAGTATTTTTCTCATGATAAATGAATGGATATGGAGAGGCAATTCCCATGTCAAATGAAAAAGTAAATGGAAATTCTACTAAGTAAGAATCCAATATAACAAGGTTATCAAGGAATTCTATAGATTATGTACATAATCAAAAGATTATGATTGACTATTTATTTGATCATATTAAATCAATTATTCAAATTGAACTATTATCCAAAATATTATCATTATACGAGGATATAGTATCATATGGTATAAATATAGATAAATAATTCTATAAGTCATATGGGTTTGAAGGGAATTAAGAGAAGAAGAGGATTATAGAGAAAAATATAGATAAAGGGAAAAATGGGAAAAAAGATTTTTACAAATGTGATAATTTTAGAAAAAAACACTAGTACTTAGTTGAAGGTAATGAGATTTTTCTAAAAGTTTTGAGAGAAAGTCCCATGTGCTCTTGATTATATGATAAAGTGATATTTTTCTATGCGAAATCCTGTATATATAAGGATATGAGGCACTATGTAAATAAATTACACAAGAATCAAGGGAATATACCTCAAAAGAATCTAAGGTATCATGGACAAGTTTATGATATTGCATCAGACAAAGTTGAATGATTAATTTTCTTGGGTCTGGGTTCAAGAAATATTTTATAATAGTTTTTTATCAATTATATTATAGATGAAATAATTATTAAATTTATAAGGATTTTACTACACTACTTTAATTTTAGGATTTAAGAAAACATGTTTAATAGTACCAATGAACAAGATAAGTGATTTAGTGGAAAGTTGAAAATTTTGGAAAACACATGATTGGGGGAGAATAACCCTTAATATGTGGCTGATGTTGAGATAATAATGATAATGGGAAATTTATGAAGGTATTAGTAAAATTTATGGTTTTTATTACATTTTATGTTCAGGTAATTATGGATTATTGTAATTTTTTTATTATTATACTAATTATATTAATAATTTTTTGAAAAAATTACAACTTTCATGATTTGTGAAAATACATCACATTTTAAAAGGACACTGGGATTAAACCCAAAACCTAAGGTTGACAAGGGTGATACACATACCATTGGCATGTGTGATGTTATAATTAATATAAAATTCTTTTTAATTAATTGATTTTATGGAAGAATACATAAGCAAGGGAATGAGTTGATCTTTGGGACTTACTATTGAGGTTTATAGATTCATGTATTATATTGTATAAATTGTTCTAACTATTTTGGTTTTGGTAAATATTTAGGGACACACTAAATCACTTGCCACTATTTTATGGATCTTATGATATATTAAAAGTTAGTTTTAGTGCTTCGATCATAAAAACATTAATTTTTGATTATTTATTTATTACAGTAAGAGATTAAGTGAAATTTGATGAAAGAAAAAAAAATGAGGAAATTGTTCTTAATAAAAAGAAATATATGAAGTAAGTATATTTCCTTATATTCTTAGACTATAAATTATTTCTAAATCTTTATGAAAATGATCTTGAAATAAAAATGTTATCATATTAAATTCATATCTGATGAATAAAATGGTTTTTCAAATCGTCATATATTTATGGTATTGAGGTCCTTAACATTCCATTTATAATTCACATTCTTGTGATCAAAGATCTATATTATTTTATAATTTTATTGTTCTTTTCTTCTATTTTCATATCTTCACTTGCCACCAATTTTATCATACATAGATACTAGGTTATGTGCTATTATAGATGAACATTATACATCCCATTTTATATTATCTATAGGATGTTATATTAACCCTTCTTTTGATGTTAGTTTCAAAAAAATGTATATTTAATGTAAAAACCTTATTTTATATGATCTAGATTAAATTGTAAGGATGCTATTTTTTAGAGGTGTAGAATGTAACAACCCTTGATTTTTAAATAAGAACATCATATTCGGAAGTATATATGAAACGAAATAAAAATATTGTAAGAGAATGTAACAAACTAATACTTTTTCATATATTTATTTTTAAATTAATTAAATCTCTTTGATAGCTTAAAATGAATGCAACGATAGGTTTAGACAAAACATGATACTCTATTAAAATATTATTATTTAAACATGATGATTATAACTTATTGTTTATGATGATGGGTGTGAATAGATGTAAATAATTTATTAAAATTATATGGTTTAAATATTAATAAAATAAATTCAATGGTTGTATATTTATTATAAATAAAATAATAAACCTTTGAAAGAAGAATATATATTTATGGAAAACTAAATTTTTATAAAGATCGGTTTCATCATGTTTTGAGCACATATTTTAAAATTAAAATTTACCACTTTTTTAAAACTTTATTTGAAAAAATAAAATTCATTTTTTAAATATAAAATTCAATATTATATTTGGGAGAATTTTTTATATTTTTCTAATAATATTAAAATTTCAAGGAATTGTGAAAAAACTAGTTTTTATTGAAAATTGTATGTTCAATTAAATTATTTATAAAGTTAAATTATAATTTTAATTCATTATAAAGTAAAATGAGATAAATTATTTTAAAATTTAACTAATCTATATCATTGGAATAATTCTTTTGTTCAATTTCAATATAAAATATTCCGATACTTATGATAACTTTTCTTTAGACACCAACTTTTTCATCAATTCTTCAAGTTTTATTATAAATTAAATTATTCCAATTATATGAATTGAATTTTAAAAAATATATTATATAATTTGGATCATAATAATTAATATTATCTAATATGGTGAACATAATTTTTGACCATAATGAATAGTCAAAATGGTACAATATAATTACTACGGTTATGATAAAATCTGATTTAATAAGGGGTTAAATTGAAAATGTAAGTGTTAAAATGACATTACAAATATTCCAGAACCTATTTTATAGGCATATTTTGAACTTATATGAAATATGGTTTAATAATTACCCATTTGGAGTCTTTTTATATAAGAAAAATGTGGGAATCACATTTTCTATCCAAAAATTCCTAGGGTGTCCTATCCCCAGATAATAAATGGAGACCCCCAATCTCATCTTATTTACACGTCCAAAGAAATTTTATGTTGAAAATATATAATCAAATATATTCATTAATTTCCTACCCATATCCCAGAGGCATTTTTTATATCATAAAACCAATCTTGGAAGGCTTTAGGTTAAACCTAAAAATGTTTCCTAAAGAATAGGTAAAGTACTTAACTATGTGTTTTCATTTTTTTAATCTCTAAACTATTTATTATCCTAATAATATATTTTAAGATAATAAAAAAATTATATATAATTTAATTAGTTTTTATAATTATATGTTAAGGACCTATATCTATTTCCTTATCCATCAAAGTTGAATGAAACCATCAATCATTTGTGCATCGGACAACCACCCCGTGAACAAATGTAATTCAACCTCCATCACCACCTTTATAGGATGGACATAATGAAAAGTTTAATATTATATATAATATTTATTACATTTTATACTTATTTAACTATTATATCACATATATCTTCGTACTTTGAATTCTATGGGGGATAAAATAACATAACTCATGTGTACGTTGGAGTACCGCCTTGCGAAGCGATGTAATTTGTTTTTCACTTACACATTACATTGAAGGTATTGAGGTTAAAGTTAATGAATATATATGATATTTATTAACTAAAAATAATTATATTAATATAATATCACGTCTTACTTATTAGCTTCAAATATTTTGGAAAATAGTAACTTCGCTCTTGTATATGTGTGGACAACCACATCTACATAACGATGTTAAATGTTTTTCATTTTATATTTACATGAATATTAATAATGATGTATTTGATTAATTAAAATTCAAAATATGACATACTAATTATTTTATTAAGGTTAATTAAAAATTATTTTCCTTTTTCTCAATCCGACAAGAAAAACGGATACAATGTTCATGTGTACGTACGACCTACCGTCTCCCTGAACGGCATAATACATTTTAAATATCTTAATTTTATAGATTATTATAAATAATTATATAATGAAAAAATTATATATTTATATTTTTTATCTCCTTGTTTTAATTATCACAAAATCATAATTCTAATTATATTAATGAATTTGATATTTTCTATAAGTATTCCATTAATTTGAGATAGGTGATGAAACTGTCTATGTGTGAGTCATCGTCAGTTGCTACTCAGAATGAGACACCATTGAGATCGACACTACCAACCTAAGTCTCTATTTCCCTAGATCGCCACTAGCATGAAAAATTTCAATGTTTAAGACACCATCATGTTAAGAAATTGTTAGCATGGAAATCCCACTATATCTGAGATACTATCAAATAAAATACGACCAAAGAGAAAAAATGGTAAAGTAGAAGACACCGTAAGTATGTCATACTAATAGAACGCAATTTTGACTAAGTATGAGATTCCATTAGATAAGAAACCACTAATGCCTTACCACCAATAGAGAATTTTTGAAAACTATAAGAGACCACAAACCCGACACCACCAGTTTAGGAACCTCTAGAAAAGTGAAACGTCAGCTAAGCCTAAGACACCGTCAGTGTCTTGCCACCAGAGCAACATACTACCAGACTTTAGGAAACTAACAGACTAAGCCACCAACACTTTTTATATATACATATTCTTGAATAAATTTATTCTAATTAATAAATTATAAAATTTAATTCCAATTATTATTATAATTATTATCTCTTAATGTTTCACAAAATGCATCGATGTAAGAGTAAGATGTGAAGTTCGAGGAAGAAAAAATGATCCATATATTCCTATTTCTAATAATAAAAAATGAAAAGAGACTCATTATTTAAAAAGAGAGATTGAAAAGTGCATGAATCCAAATGATAGAAATTTTATAGCTTGAACTTATTTAACACTAATAGTGTTGAAATTGATTGCAAAAAACAAGAGAACACCTACTACAAACACTAGACTAGAATGTTAAACTGCATCATCATGTATGTTTAATTTCACTAGTCAAGAACATGAGTCTACAAAACTATTATATTCAATAAGTTTTTCAAGATATACTGACTCAAGCTTCACTTTAATTCAAAATAAATATATATGTTTCAATTCCATAGAATGAGCATTTCAAAACTCTCCACTTTTAGATTTTCTCTGTTCTGTTTATTTTTATTCAATTTTGAGTAGTGTGTGGGCATAATCTATTTTATCACACACAAAATGTCTCCAATACTAAACTAGAAGATACATAGATATCTTCTTATATTTTCTTACACCTGTACTCCCATGGATAAAAGTGGTAGAAGTCCTTGAGAGGCCTGATTGTTTTATCTTCCTAGTATAACTATGGAAGACGTCATGTGTGATATGGATAGTTTGTAAATAGTTGTAAAACCCAATCCTAGTTGTTGATAATCTTTTTTATTTATATAAACTGATTTTTGGTGGGTCATCAGAAAGTTGATTTGACTAACTATCTACTTGAGACTGAACCTCTTGTATTCAATATTTTTACTCTGTGTTTTAATTTTGTTTCACTTTATTACCTCATTAAAACTAAAAAAATTTACTTTAAAAATATATATATACTTTGATAGTTTTTCATAATTTGTGTTAAAATAGAATTTTGATAATGTAAATTGATTTCAAAAGATATAATAATATTATATATTATTCATTTAAGACTGAATCCATCTTTATATAAATATTTAGAAGGATTAAGATCTATAACATACTTTATATTCTAATAAATTAGGATGTATGTAATCATTTGGGGGATTTAAAAATAATTAGTTTTAAGCAGAATTTTTAATTAGGTACTCAATTAACCACCCCCCCCCCTCTAAAGATACTCACTCTGACAAGCATTTGGTATCAGACGGGGTACTTTTATTTAGTATTAATTTTTTCAAATCGTTTTATCTATGATTTAAGATAAGATTTAAAGACCCTAAGTTTATGTGATTTATAAATTTAGTTCCTTAAATGGATAATCTTTAAGAAGGTTCTGGTACCAATATAAATCCCTTTTTCAATGGGTCGAATTATTCTCAATGGTAAATTACAATGAAAAAACATTTATAAATTATGGGTATTGATATTTTTTTTCTATATAAGATTAATATGTTATACCTAATACTACTAAAAGAAATTTGGATGATCCAAAAACGTTAGATTACAATAATAATTATAATTTTAGGAATTCACTCGACTTTGCACTTGGAGATGAAGAGTTTTAAAGAATTTTTTCATGTAAAACTACCTATCAAATCTAGAACACCTTGCCTATTTTCCATGAGGGAACTATTAATGTTAAAGAGATGAGGCATAATACTCATACTATTAAATATCAAAAGGTTAAATTGAAGCATGAGAAACCTATTTTTGACTTTCACCTCATATTTAAAGAAATTTTCAACACAATGAGATTGATTTGAAAACATGTATATGAAACAGACCAAATTATGAGATTGTTGAGATGCTTACATGAAAGATGGAGAGGCGCATCTTCCTTTATTAGTGAATCATGTGACATTAGAAATACTCTAGTTAAAGAGTTGTTTGAATATATTATGGAATATTAAAAATATCTAAAGGTAAAACATGATGAATATAAATATCCTTAGATAAATCCAGTAGCTTTTAGGACCACTACATCCAAAAAAGAAAAAGAAAAATAGAAAGAGAAGGTCCAAATAGTAGATTTAAGGAGTAATGAATATCCTGCAGATAATGATGAGGAGATGGATCTCCTAGCCTAAAAATTTAAGGAGTTTTATTGGAATAAAAAGTTCTTTAAAAATCTAACTATAATGAAAAGTATGACAATATAGTAAATCAGAAGAAATAATGGAAGAATGATGATGATCCAAATGAAGTTATCTATTATGAATGTAAGAGGATAAGACACATAAAAATAAGTCTTTCCCAACTTAAGTAAAAAAATAAATATGAGGAGAATGATAAAATATAAAAAAAGGCTATGAAGGACACCAGAAGTGCTTCTGAATATATATCCAGTGGTTATGTCAGTCAAAAAAGACTTTCTATCCACCACCCTTAATTAATAGGGGCGGTGGGAATTTGTGACTGGACCCATCACAAATAGTACCATTTACAAAGGGAACCCTATCACAAAAAATTTCGTCACAACCAATCTAACCTATATATACCTCCACCTATTTTTTCCCATTTCACTCAATTCTCTACACCACTCTCTCTAGTTTAATGTTTTCTCTCAAAAGTTTTTCATAGTTTAAAATTTAAATGTGGGGCATTATTCACAGCTTATATCCATCTAAGTCATCATCTTTAATGTATTTATCTGTTTCCTTTATTTTTTACATAATTAATTTTATTTTAGTTTAGTTATATTTTTTGTTAATTAGCAGTAGATAAATTAAATTCAAATTGGATATTTTTATTTATCATGGTCTATGTTTATTTTTACAAAAACAATTGTGTGATAAGTATGAATTAGTATGTATTAATTGTTATTATATTAATTATTATTAATTAGTGTTGAACTCCTCATGTACTAATCATGTTTTAATGATCACAAATCCTATTCAACCTATTCAACCTGGTTAAATCCTATAAATTATATCAAAACATGTGTATTATTGCTTAAGTATTCCCATGCTTCAAGAAGATCCATTAAAGATCTTAATTTCTCTAAAATAAGTTTAATTGCATTATACTATCCTTGATTTTATTTTATAATAACTTCTTTGACAAATTATTAAGTCTAATCTATTCTTTGATCATCATTGATTAAGTATGAATACAGTTATTTGGAAATGTCTGAGACACTGTGAGTCTGCCACTGGTTATGTCTTTCTGGAAAAGTAAATTAGACACCGTGAACAAGACACCGTGAATCAGACACCGTGAAGCAGACATCGTGAAGCAGACACCATGAAGCAGACACCGTGAAGCAGACACCATGAACAAGACACCGTAAAAAAGACACCATGAATAAGACACGCTTAACAAGACACTATGAACAAGACACCATGAAAGAGACACCATGACCACAACACACTGTGACCGCAAGACGCTGTGACTTTTAGACATAGTGACCAATCCAGACACCATGTGAAAGAGACATTGTTTCCATGACATAATGTGACACTATTTCCTAGTATATTATGTCATATTTTAATTTAATCTCTTATATTTATATTTGAAGATTTTAATGCACTGAAATAATTAATGTTTCTTTGTAGACATATCATCGGACAATAAGAGGTATAAAGTGTAGAATACATGCAACTTGTCAGCCCCAACATAGGAACTCGAAGATAAAAGAGTAGTGTGGCCCAGAAACAAATGACGCACGAGTGAAAAAGCTTGTAGGAAGTGCACGACAATGAAGAACAAACTTAGAGAAATTTTTGAAGAAAGGATTATTTCATACAACTTGATTCTTCTGAATAACACACGAAGCATCATTGAATCCCGAGAACATCTTTGGGCTGTGAAACACCATGAAGAACAAAATTCAAAATTTTCTAACTTGAACCACTATGTTTTCTAGATGAGGACTCGAGTTTCGCATCTGCTTCATCCCAGAATTCCAGAGCTGCAAAGACCAACACTCAGAGCACTTCTAAACCTATCTCAATATTTATACTCTGTTGTGTATCATTTTATTAACTTTAGAGCAGAGTGTGTATCTATATAATAACACACTACATCTCTTGTATCAAACTGAAGGATACAAGATATCCTTACTCAAACATTATTTTACTCTTATACCAACGGATAAGTGTCGAAGAGGTCATGTGTGGCCTAGTAGTCTGTACCCACGAAGAACTGTGGAAAAAGTCCCTGTGTTGCCTGGACAGTACTGTGTACTATTGTTAACTTCGATCCATGGAGTGGATCAAAGTTTATTTATATAAACTTCTTGGTGGAAGGTGATCACCAAGTGAAGTGGATTAGGTCTCTACTTGAGACTAAACCACTTGTTTCATATCTGTTGTGCTGCTTAATTTAGATTTCTCTATTTTACTACTTTTCTATATAACTCAGAAATCACTAAATTCACTTTTATAGTTAGTCACAGAAAGAAGTTACAACTATCCTATCTTAGTAGAATAGCTTCAAAAGTAACTTTAATAACTGAAATTTGGATTACTGAGAATTAATCAATCTTCTAAGAAGTTATTTAAATAGCCAATCTCTTATAACAATATAACCTAGATTAGCTGGGGTATATCTAATTTTTGGGGAAAATAATTTTTACATAAATTTTTATAGTTACTTAATTCACCTCTGCCCTCTTGAGTAATCTACTATGAAAAAAATTTCGTATCAAAGGTTGTTTATTAGGACTCTTATTAATCTTATTAAACTCTGATTGTAGTTAAACCTTAAAGATCTATAAATTTATTTCAATTCTAAATTTCTAGATCTTTTAAAGTAATTATTTATTATGGATAATAGATTATATGGTTCTACAACAAACAGACCACCACTATTTAATAGAACCAACTATGCTCAATGGAAAATAAAAAAAATGCATTTAGAGAGTATGGGTTTTGAAATTTAGTCTTCCATTATAGATGAATATTAGACTCTTACTACTGATAGAACCACATGGGATAAACCTACCAAAACTGCCTACAAAAACAATTTCAAAGCAATTAATGCTTTATACTTCTCCTTAGGAGATGAGAAATTCAATAGAATTTCTGCTTGTAAAACTGCCCATGAAATTTTTGATACCCTATCTATCTCACATGAAGGAAAATCTAGTGTAAAAAAATGAGACTTAATACCTATACTATCAAATATGTTAATTTTAAAATGAAACTCTATGATCCTATTTCTGACATGTATCTTAGGTTCAATGAGATTTTCAACACAATGATCTCTCTTGTAAGATAAGTCACTACCAAGGAAAAAATCAATAGAATCCTTAGATGTCTACCTGAGAGATGTAGGGGAACCTTTGTCTCTATTAGAGAATCATGCGACATTAGCAAGCTACCTGTAAAGTAACTCATTGAGAAATTGATGATGTATGAAGAAGAACTGAAAGTCAGAAAGGAAGAGGAGGATGAGCCAAAGAGGGAATCTATTGCATTCAAGACCACCACCTCTGAACACAAAGACAAAGGGAAACTAGAAGTTTATGTAGAAAGATCCACCATTGAACAATCCTCATCTGACAGAGATGAGGAGATGGATCAATTATCTAGAAGATATAAAAGATTTTACAGGAAGAAGAACTTTTTCAGAAAACCCAACATCAAGGGAAAATATGACCAAAAAGGAAATTGGAAGAAGGACTGGAAATGAAGTGACAAGGATGATGAAATTTTCTACTATGAATGTAAGAACAAAAGACATATCATGGAAGACTATCCAATCAAGTACCAAAAGAGATATGAGGATAAGGATAGGATGTCTAAAAATGCCATGAAAGCAACCTATAGTGATTATGAGGATAGTTCAGGTGACTCAGAAACATCACAAGATGAACATGCAAACAAATCCAATATCAGTTTTATAACAAAAACATCTGAGGTAACACTCGATTCTCTTGTACTTAATTCATACTATTCTAGAGATGAGAGTGACTCTAAAAACATGAATAATGAAGAGATGTTTGAATACTATAACATGCTTGAAGAAACATGAAATGAAATAAAAGACAAATATAAATCATTTAAGAAACAACATGCTCTAACTGTGACTATTAAATCTAAACTCAGAACTAAAAAAGAGAAAAATGCTCAACTGCTCAAAGAAAACAACAAATTAAAAATGTCTAATTTGCAAATGAAGAATAACCTTGAAAAGGATACCAATGGTAAGAATACCGTTACTCATATTCTAGGAAAATATATTGCCCCTAAATACAACACTCACATTTGTTATCAACCAGGTAAAAGAAATTTTGATAGAAAAATTATTGTTTCAAGATCTAGGACATATAGTTTTATTCCCAGTTCTGGACACAAATCAACTAATGATACATATTCTACTATTTCAAGTTTTTATGGACCAAATAGAGTTTATTTTTAAAATAATTTACTCAATTATTATAAGAAACCTATGAGGAAAATATGGTTTCCCAAATCACTAATTACTAATGTTACTGGACCTAAACAAGTATGGGTACCAAAATCTGTTTTTGCTTAATATTTGTGTAAGAAAGCTTCTTAAAGAGTACCTATAAAAGTTTATGGTACTTGGACAATGGAATTTCAAGGCACATGACATGATACTACTCATACTTCAAGAATATAAAAAAATAGATGGAGGACATGTCACCGTTGGTGACAATGCCAAAGGAAAGATTAATGGCCTCGGCCAAATCGGTAACTCTAACTCAGTTTTAATTTCTAAATTTCTGTTTTTTAAGGATTAATATACAACTTTCTTAGTATATCATATTTATGTGATAATGGATTTCATGTTAGATTTGAAAATTATTCTTGCAATGTCTTTAATTCTAAAGATGACTTAGTGTTTTCTTCTTTAAAAAATGAAAATGTTTACTCTATTAACTAAGATTCCTTAGCTTCTCAAAATGGATCATGTTTAAGTGTATTTCATCAATAGTATTGGCTCTGTCATAGGATACTATGACACTGTAAGGTTCACTCCCTTAGAATGTTAACTAGAAAATTATTAGTTAAAGACTTACCCAAACTTGAGTTTCCAAATTACAAAGTGTATAATCCCTGTCAAAAGGGAAAACAACACAAAATTTCCTTCAGACCGAAGAAAGAAGTGTCAAATTCTCAAAATCTTGAAATGGTCCAAATGGATTTATTTAGACCATATAGTGTTTCCAGATTAAATGTGGAGCACTACATTTATTTTCTTGTATATGACTTTTCTATATATACTTGGACATTCATTTTAGCTCACAAAAGTGAAGCCTCCTCTTATTTTACTAAATATTACAAGTCTGTAGAAAATCATAGTGGACATAGAATTAAATCCTTAAGAAGTGATTGTGTCTATGAGTTTGAAAATCAAGAGTTTGAATCCTTTTACTCACAAAAGGGTTATAATCACAATTTCTCTACCCCTAGAACACCTAAACAAAATGGAGTTGTAGAAAGAGGAAATAGAACCCCGCAAGAGATTGCTAGAAAAATGATTAGTGAATATGACATACCCATTTATATTTCGGCCGAAGCTATCAATATAGCATGCTACATAATTAATATAGTTTTAATTAGACCCATTCATAAGAGAACTCCTTCTGAGTTTTGTAATAGTAGAAAACCCAAAGATAAATACTTCAAAGTTTTTGGCTGTAATGTATATATTATTAATACTAAGGAAAATCTTGAAAAATTTGCATCCAAGAGTGTTGAAAGTATATTTCTAGGATATTCCATGTCTAGTAAAGCCTATAGAGTGTTCAATAAAAGAATTAAATGTGTGGAAGAATCTTTCCATTTCAAATTTTATGGAAGAGATCCACATGAGCCTAATAACTCTCAAGAAAACCTGGAGGATGATGTATCAAATCTAAACATCAATTCAAAATCCTCAGACACTTCTATGAAATATTCTATGAAAACTTCAAGTTCTGTAAATTCACTTGAATCAAGTCACAATGAACTTGGACCTATCGATGAACCAAAAATCACTAGTCCCTACTTTTCTAGAACTGTTAGAACTCTTCAGAACCATCCTTTAGATGCAGTTGTATGAGACCTTGAAAAAGGAAGACAAACTAGAGATTCTCATAGAAATCAAGTTGAACATCAAGTCTTCTTGTCACAACTTGAACATAAAAACATAAATTATGCTATCAATGATGAATTTTTGGTGATGGCTATGCATGAAGAACTTAATCCATTTGAAAGGAATAAGGTTTGGAAACTTGTTGAGAGACCTAAGGAAATATTCACCATAGAAACTAAATGGGTGTTTAGAAATAATGTTGATAAAGAAAGTAACATAGTTAGAAACAAGGCCAGATTAGTTGCACAAGGCTATAGTCAAGAAGAAACAATTTTCTATGAGGAGACTTTTTCACCAATAGCTAGACATAAAGCCATCAGAATTATGCTTGCCTATCCTCCACATCTGAATTTCAAACTATATCAAATGGATGTTAAAAGTGCATTCTTAAATGGGTATATAGCTGAGGATGTTTTTGTTGAACAACCCCCTGTATTTACAAACCATCATTTTCCAAATCATATATTTAAATTATCCAAAGCTTTATATGGTTTAAAACAAGCTCTATGAGCCTGGTATGATAGGCTGAGTACTTTTCTTATTTCCAAAGGTTTTACAAAAGGAATAGTTGATCCTACCATTTTTATAAAATGAATTTATATTGATGTTTTATTTGTTCAAATATATGTTGATGAAATTATTTTTGGATCTTCAAAAAATTTTATATGTGCTAATTTTTCTAAAATAATGCGATTCAAATTTGACATGAGTTTGATGGGTGAACTAAAATTCTCTCTCAGATTTCAAATATTTCAAAATAATGATGGAATTATTTTAACTCAAAGTAAATATAATATATATCTTATAAAATGTTTTATATTGGATAGCACTAAAAGTAGTAACACTCCCTTGAGTACCACTTGTAAGTTGGATCTTGATGAAGATGAAAAATATGTTGATAAAACCAATTATAGAGTAATGATTGGAAGTTTACTTTACTTAACTGCTAGTCAACCTGATATTGTGTTTAGTGTGTGTATGTGTGCTCATTTTCAAGAAAATCGTATGGAATCTCATTTAAATGTTGTAAAGAGAATTTTCAAATACCTCAATCATACACCTAATCTAGAATTGTTCTATCCTAGAGAAAATCATTTGAATTTGTAAGTTAATCTGATTCTGACTTTGGTGGCTGAAAGTTAGATAGAAAAAGCACCTCTAGAACTTGTCACTTTTTAGGTAAGTCACTAGTATAATGGTGTAGCAAGAAACAGAATTCTGTTGCATTTTCTACTTTATAAGCTAAATACATAGCTACTGGTAGTTTTTGTGAACAAATATAATGGAAGAAACACACATTAATAGATTATGGATATCAATTCATTCATGTACCTATATACTATGAAAACACAAGTGCTATTAACATCTAAAAAATTCCAATTTCAAATTCTAGGAAAAATCATACTGATGTAAGACATCAATTTCTGAGAGATCATTATCAAAAAGGTGATATCACTTTGGAATTCATTGTTACTGAATATCATCCTGCTGATATATTCACCAAACTATTAAATTCTAAGAGAATAGACTATATGATACATGAATTAGGCATGATAAATCTTATGTAAATGTCTTACTATTTTATATCTTACTGTTTCATGATTATGGTCTCACAATTAGTGCTTTATGACTATTGTCTGATGTTTATTGTCTCATCGTAAAGTTCATGTTTACTGTCTCACCATAAATTTCACATTTACGATATCATTGTAATGTTCATGTTTATTATCTCACTATAATGTTCATGTTTACTATCTCACCGTATTAGTGTCTCACCATAACTCTTAGTTACTCTCTCACCGTAACATTCATTCTTTGTCTCACTGTAAAGACCCGATATGATCTCCCCAAAAATATTCTTTATGATTTTTCTATTTGAATTAAAAACCGTATCGTGGAAATTATCCTTTTCAAATTTTTTGTTTTCCCACACTTTTAATTTTTCAATGTTTGGAATTCCAAAATAATAAAATAAATAAATTATCACTAGATTCTTCACTCGGGATTTCTTATATTCACACATTCAAATCCTTCTTCAACCCTGCAACCCTTTTCTCTCTCTCGAACCTTTAGTGGATTCCCAAGATAAAATTCCCCTCATAGTTGACTCTTGAGAAACGTAGCGCAAAGAAGAAAAAGATTTCACCTAATATATCACCTGAAGGACCTCTAAACCCCAATATGGTTAACCGAGTTGTTGTACCAGAGAAAGTGGTTTTCCAGAAATGGATTTTGTCAAGTAAGTCTCTGGTTCTGAAAATTTTAATAGGGTAAGGATAGCTAGAATGGTTTTCCAAGGAAGATATACCTATCTATCCAATGTTAGTGGCTTAGTTTTATCAATATGCTCAGTTGTCCTTTGAGTCTAAAGATGGATATGTTGTGAGAAGGTGGATCAATGGTCATAGATGCACATTCTCTTCGAGGTTATAGGTTTCATGCCTTAGGATACCTCATGAAAGAATCTATTGGGATTATCAGAGAGATCCTCCACCTTCAAATGAATTATTTGATCTAGAAGATGCTTTGAAAGACTTAACTAGAAATGGCCCCAAGAAGAGAGCCTTTGATGCTGAACTAGATGGAGATTCAAGACTTTTGTTCAAGTTTATTAAGAATCTGGTTATCCCAAGAAAAAGTGATTTTTCCATACTGAAATATGAGGATTTTTTTCTGATCCACCTTATGTAAAAATGGGCATAATATCAACCATGGTAGTTATGTCATTCACCACATGTGTGAATTGATCAAAACCACATCCAAGTCAACTTCCATGTTTTACTCTCGGCATATCTCATCCATGCTTCTTGCCAAAGGTATGGTTGGAACCAATTAGAAAGTTATAAAATATTTTCAATACAGCCCTTCAAAAGTCACTATCAATAGGATGAAGATAAATTGTAACCCCTGAAAAAAGTAATGGGTAGAAGAAAATGAAATACATTATGAGAAATTTAATTCTGTGGAACCTCCCTCAAGACCAAGAGATATTTCTGATCCTAGTATGGAACCAGATGAGGTTGTTGAATATTCTTATTCCGAATAAGAATAGGTAGCTATGCCTATTATCGAAACTATTTCTGTTGAGGAAGATAGTATTCATATCCCACTTGTGGTACGTGTAAAAGAAGTCCATGCCCCTATTGAAGATGTTAATATGGAAGATCAACCTGAGGCTGAAACCATATCTGTTGTCCAAGAAACTGAGAAGAATGTTGTAGAAGAACCTATAGAGGAAGAATTACCTACTATGCAGGGAGCTGGCCATGAAGAACACCCAGTGGAACAATCTATTCCCAAAGTCATTCCTTCAACTAAGGAAAGGATGGAGATGGATTTTCAGCTGGCTAGGTAGGAAATGAGAGAGGAACTATGAGTTAAGTTTGTGGAATTTGATCAAGACCCTAAATCTCTCAGTTCTGAGAAGGATGTAACTGTTGAGGGGGGGAAACCCCAAATATGGAATCTATTGAAGAACCAAACCTGATTGTTTCAAGTCTTGTATACACTTGATATAAGTTCCCCATTTTCTATGATGCGGATGACTCTCAACAAGATTCAGTAAACAGCCTTGACCATTCTACTATGTTCCAACTGAAATCTGTCTCCAATCTTACTCTTGGTAAGGAACTTGAGCCTGTATTAGTCCCTCTTTATGAACTATCATATGAACAACCATCCTTTGTGAGTAATGATGATCTAAATGAATTTGGTGCTACCCTTTTGTTTGGTGTTAAAAAATTTCTGAATTATCAACCTGCTCTTGTGACTCACCTAAGTGAGAAAGATGCATCTTTATTATTGGAGAACTTTATTTGGAAAATACAACCAAAAATGCTTCATGAGATTCAGGAATTAAGAGTTAAGAATAGGCTGCTCAGTGATGAAGTGAAGACCTTGAGAAGTATGATTGAAGACATGCAGAAAGAGATGCATTCAAGATTAGATCTTGTTTCTCATCCTATGGAACCTGTTGTTCTTCAAACCCCACAAAAATTTTTATCCGAGATTCAGCCACACTTATCTTCCATGGATGAAAAAGTTTCATAAAGGAACAAACATATTGTGAAATAGATGAATGATCTTGTGGTTAATCTAACTAAACTCACTGATGAGTATATAGTGTGTCTTTAAAAAGTAATGAATTAACTGAAATCTCTCACCACTGCTGTCAATGATTATAAAGCCTCTAGTCAATACTCTCAATCCTCTTCAGACATCGACCTACTCAAAAAAATGGTCAAAGAAGAACCTATACTTAGTGGCTTCAATAAATATTCTCTACATGAACTTATCAAGTACAGTGACAGAATTCTTAACTTGGTCCAAATCCACTCTAAAATTTCTAATGCTTCTTAGCAAGAGATTTCCAAGAAAGTGGACAATTATTTCAATAGAATATTCTTCAAGACTGATATAAAAAATCTTTTCATGTATCTTGTAGAAAATTTGAGGATTCCCCCTGTTACTCAAGCTTTCAAAACCTAAGTCTAAAAGCGCATAGAGTTCACTCGATTACTAGAAATGTTTATGGAGAACAAGGATGATTTTGAGAAATCCATGCATTATGGTAGAGAGATCATTGGGGGTTTTAATAAGCTTCTGTGACCTTACCTTAATGTACAAAGTACAACCATTGTTGCTCCTGCGATTGCACCTCTAAGGCCTAGTTTTCCTACTTTCACTTCTGCCATAGCCTCCACTACTATGTCAGTCAGCCAGGCCTTGAGTCAGATCAGGCCTCTGAGCTATGATCAACACCTCCCTTGATCTTCTTATACTCCCACTCTGGATCCATCTATTTTTGAAGGCCTTCCTTTACCTTCTCTATCGACCATCTCACTCCCTTTTTCTACCTCCACTTCAACTATTATGCCTTCCTCTTCTACTGTTGTAGATAATGGTAATGATAAGACTAGTTAGTGAAGAAGAATAATGATTACTCCTTTTTGATAGGAATGATGTTGTTTTTCTCTTTTCTATTGGTACTGGATCTTATTTTTCTTTAATGAAATGTGCACTGTTCATAACTTCTCATATTACATCTTTTTGGTAATCCCAAAAGGGGGAGAAATCTATATATATTATACATTTATCTCTGTATCTAGACATTTATCTTTGTATCAATAGTTGAACCCAATATAAACATTAAAGCTACATGATTTGTGATCATCAAAAAGAGGGATATTGTTGGACTCCTCATGTACTAATAATGTTTTAATGATCACAAATCCTATTCATCCTATTCAACCTGGTTAAATCCAGTAAATTATATCAAAACATGTGTATTATTCATTAAGTATTCTCATGTTTTAAGAAGATCCATTCAAGATCTTAATTTCTCTACACTTGGTTTAATTACTTTATATTTTCCTTCATTTACTTTTATAATACCTGCTTTGAAAAATGATTAAGTCTAATCCATTCTATGATCATCATTTCTTATGTCTGAATATAGTTATTTTGTAAAGCCTGAGACCCTGTGAGTCTACCACTGGTTATGTCTTTCTGGAAAATTAAATCAGACACTGTGAACAAGACACCATGAAGCAGACACTATGAAGCATCCACTGTGAAGCAGACACCATGAAGTAGACAATGTGAAGCAGACACTGTGAACAAGACACCGTGAACAAGACACCGTGAACAAGACACTGTGAACATGACATCGTGAACAACAAACAATGAACGAGACACTGTGAATGAGACACCATGACCACGAGACACTGTGATCAAGAGACACCATGACATTCAGACACCATGACCAATCCAGACACCGTGTGAAGGAGACACTGTTTCCATGACATACTGTGACGCCATTTCTGAATATATTTTGTTGTATTTCAATTTAATCTCCATCGGTCATATTTGAAGATTTTAATTCACTATCATAATTAATGTTTCATTGTAGAAATATCATTGGACAGTATGAGGTACGAGGTGCAGAATGCATGCAACCTGTCGGCCCCAACACATGCACTCCATGATAAAAGAATAGTGCAGCCCAAAAACAAATGACATGCGAGCAAAGAAGCTTGTAGGAAGAGCATGACAATGAAGAAAAAACTTAGAGAAATTTTTTAAGAATGGATTATTGCATAGAACTCGATTCTTCTGGAGAACACACGAAGCATACTTGAATCCCTAGAACATCTTCGTGCTATGAAACACCATGAAGAACAAAATTTGAATATTTCAGTCTTGAAACACTCTTTTTTTCAGATGAGGACTCATGATTTTCATCTGCTTCATCCTAGAAGTCCAGAGTTGCAATGACTAACACTCATAGCACTTATAAACCCATCTCAATCTTTCTGCTCTATTCTGTATCATTTAATTAACTTTCGATCAGAGTGTGTATCTATATAATAACACACTCGGTATCCTGCATCAAGCTAAAGGATACAGGATATACTTACTCAAACATTCTTTTAATCTTATACGTACGTATAAGTGTGGAAGAGGTCCATGTGTGGCCTGGACAGTACTGTGTACTGTTGTTAACCCCAATCCAGGGTGTGGATCAAATTTTATTTTTATAAACTGCATGGTGGCAGGCGATCAGAAAGTGGAGTGGATTTGGTCTCTGCTTGAGACTGAACCACTTGTTTCATATCCTCTATGCTACTTACTTTAGTTTTCTCTGTTTTACTCCATTTCTATATAACTCAGAAATCACTAAATTCACTTTGATAGTTAGTCTTGGAAAGAAGATATAACTGCCTTATCTTAGTAGAATATCATCAAAAGTAACTTTAATACCTGACATTTAGATTACTGAGAATTAATCAATCCTCTAAGAAGTTATTTAAACTATCAATTTCTTTTAACAGTATAACCTTGATTAACTGGGCTAAATCTAATTTTTAGGGAAAATAATTTTTACCGAAATTTTTATAGTTACTCAATTCACCCCTCCCCTCTTGAGTAATCTAATCCGAACAGTAATTAGAATTAATTATCATTAAATTCTAAAAATATTATTAAATTAAAATATTTAGTATTAAATTTCAATAATTAATAATAAATTATAATAATTAGTAGTAAATAGTTATAATTAGTAATAAATAGTAATAATTAGTAATAAATGGTAATAATTATTAATAATTTATAATAAGTGGTAACAAATATAATAATTATAAATAAATAGTAATAAATTGTAATAATTAGTAACAAATTTTAATAACTAGTAATAAATTGTAATAATTAGTAATGAACTGGAATAATTAGTAATAAATTAAAAAAATTAGTAATAATTAGTACTAAATTCTAATAATTAGTAATAAATTCTAATAATTAGCAATAAATTCTAATAATTAGCTATAATTTCTAATAATTAGTTATAATTAAAAATAAATTCTATTAATTAGTATTAAATTCTAATAATTAGTTATAAATTCTAAGAATTAGTAACAAATTCTTATAATTAGTAATAAATTCTAATAATTAGTAATAATTAGTAATACATTCTAATAATTAGTAATAAATTATAGTAATTAGTAATAAATTATTTTAATTAGTTATAATTAGTAGTAAACACTCATAATTAGTTATAAATTCTAAAAATTAGTTATAATTAGTAATAAATTCGAATAATTATTAATAAATTGAAATAATTAGTAATAAATTACAATAATTAGAAATATACTCAAAAGGATCAATCATGGGAAGGGGACCCATGACTAAATGTTTATTAATAGAATAGATAGTACAAAAGATGAAAAAGGCAATCATGGAATAAGATTCCCATAAAAGAAAAGCAAAATATCACTTCTTATGACTTTCCATGATTTCTATATTTCTAGGATGTCTACCCCTCCCCCGGGGATGTAAACCACACTACAATATTTTTAGTAAATCATGCTCATCAGATAATGAATCAGATGATGACCCAGAGGAATATTCCAAGATTCTAAATTTCCAAGACATGTACCAAAAATTATTTTCTGAATTCGAGTAAAATCCATCCTCAAAATTGATTGCAAGAAGCTTCTGGAAAGCTAAATACTAACTACAAATGAAAACTGTTGGCTCCATCATGGAAAAATTGGCCTCCAACTGCAAGAAGAACCAACCAGCTTCTTCTTTCTCAATGCCCCTAAGCGGCCATTCAACCTCTTGACCTTTTGGGAAAGTGAAATTCTTGTTCTCCTGACATGCATGAAAATATTTCTCCTCTGAGGCCTTTCCAAAAGATGAATAGTATTTTTTTCATGAGTTCAGATAAAAATGGTGGGTAGGTCCATTGTTAAAGCTGAGATGCGCCCCCATCCCTAGTTGGTAGTACCTCCTGCATCACTTTACTAGAGAGCATGTCCTTCTGAGGACCAAGATACATTTATTCCACATGAACATCCGTACTAAAAGTTATCTTCTCCATTTCAATATCAGTGCAACCATCTATAGTAGAAAGAACCATCATGGCGATATGGACCAAAGGAGCTGTAACGACCCGAATCTGGAGCCCCTCCATTGGTGCCCCATCCCCGATTCACCACATGACCTCAAGCGCGTTTCCCCAAACGCCAGAGGCTGCCGACTAGCAGCGAGGGCCTTGGTAAGTTATTGGGGAAACTATTCCCTCATTTGGTAAGGTATACAAGGTAAGAAAAACAACACTAAATAGTGGAAGCAGTAAACAACATGCAACAACTGAAACCCAGCAGTGGAAACAATAACTATTTAGCAAAGATAATAATGATGCAGCAAGTAGAAGTATCTAAGGAAAACAGAAAACAAAACAACATTCTGAAGTACAACTGAAAACTAATGTGAAAAAGAAAAACAAGATAACTCCTCAGCATCGCGAGCCCCGACTCGGTCCCATTATCTCCAGCTCCAGTGCAATCAAGATCCTGAAGTAGAAGGGTGATTTCCCTTATCTATACCTGTAGCAACATAGTCTGCTTGGGCCCAAAAGCATGGACCAAACAGGGTGTGATATACAATCCCAGTAGGCAATCACCCAAATATTTGTGCCTAACAGTCAATGAATACATGGAAAGTAATAAAACAAGAAGAAGTAACCAGGAAAGCACAAGCAGCTAAAATTCACAGTTCTAACAAATAAGGTACACAAGTTAGCAGCCATAAACAAGAAGAAAATAGGTAACCCTCTGGGTATCACTCACAAACTATCCCCTATGGTTCAATCTATAAGCACCAGCAACCCTCTAGGAGGCACACGCAGTCTCACCCCTCTGGTTAAGCTCTAAAAATAAATAGACTCTCTGGGGAAGCACTCACCGTCAATTCCCCCCTATAGTCTGTATCGTGCTAAAGGCTCTCTGGGGAAGCAATCAACATCTATTCTCCATGTGGCCCACGTCGAGGAACTACAGACTCTCTGAGGAAGCACTCAACATCAATTCCCCCTGTGGTCTCATATTGTAATTAAAATACACTCTGGATAAGCCCTTCTGAAAATTATCCATTTGGTTTACTACTATAGGTTCTCACAATCCTAAGTGAAACTAAACATTCTCAGCACGCGTGTACATCGTCCAAGTAAACCTCAAGAACTACTTGGCAATGAACTAAGGCTCAGCAGTAAAACAAGGTAGCAGTTCCACTGTCCTACGACTAAGCATGGAAATTGGAAGAATTCCAAACAAGCAGAACAAGCATAGAAAACATTCAAGGTACAGTAAAGTAACCATAATCACAGGAAAAACATCCACTCTAGCAATCAAGAAAAGCAGCCAATACAACAAGGGAAAAACAAGAACACGCAATACCGCATTAAAGGGTATTGGTGGAATTTGCACAAAATATTTATCAACTTTCTACAGAAAGGCACAAACAACCTACCTCGATCCTAAGAGATCGATATATGTGAACCCCGATTACAGATTCCCCTTAGAATGACGTAGATCTGAGAAAACACATAAAACGCTCAACCTAAGATATCTTGAAAACAAGGAGGAATCAAGAAACAAGGATCAAGATGACGGAAGAACTCACTGCTGCGCTAACAAAACAATCGACCGTGATCGAATCGGAGAACGGACGGCGAGGTGGGATCTCGGGGAAGATTTGGTCGTACGGGTCACTTCAGACGGACGGAAACTAGAGAAAAATATGAAATCGGGGGTTAGGTGCGACCCCGGTCCGTTTAATGAAAAAAAAGTACATGACATGTACTTTTAGAGTACATGGTGTGTACTGGGTCCTTTCCGTACTCCGCCAAAATTGGCCTCCACGTCACACCTAAACACCGTGTGTGTGGCCCGGGTACGGCCAGCACATGGCTTCGAGCCGGATCAGAGTACACGCCGTGTACTTAAGAAAGTACACGGTGTGTACTTTGAAAATTTCCATAAAAATCATTTTTCCTAAAAACTCCAGAAAAAAGGAAAAAGATACCTGAACGAATATCCGGGTTCTTACAAACTTCCCCCCTTAAAGAAATCCGTCCCCGAATTTCCCAAATGGGGCATAGAAGAAGAATGCCCAAACAGTTCTGGCCACTGCAATCATACATCGGCCTCCCTCTCCCAGGTCTCGTCTGGTACTCACCCGTGCTGCCATAGCACTCGTACCAGAGGAACAGAACACCCACAGAGAACCTTCGTACAACGATTGACAATCCGGATAGGATTCTCCTCGAACGACGCATCTGCTTCAAGCTCGACTTCCTCAGGGATGAAAGGCATGAGATAGGTCTGAAAAGTAACGTCGGAGCTGAGAGACATGGAAGACGACGTGCATGGCCCGATACCTCTGAGGTAGCTACAACTGATAGGCGACTGGTCTCACTCTCTCCACGACCTCAAATGGTTTGACGTACCGCGGTGACAGCTTACCTTGTCTCTAAATCCTCTTGTGTCCCAACCTCGGTGCGACACGTAGGAAAACCTGATCTCCGACCTCAAACTCCAGAGGTCATCTCCGCTGATCATCATAAGACTTCTGTCGATACTGTTTTGTAGCCATACTCTTCTGAATCAACTCTATCTGTTCTGAGGTCTCCTGAACGAGATGAGATCCCAGCAAAGATGCCTCTCTTGCCTCCAGCCAGCATAAGGGTGATCGGTATGGCCTACCGTAAAAATCCTTTTATGGTGCCATATGAATGGTCACCTGGAAACTATTGTTGGAGGAGAACTCCACCAGAGGGATATGTTTCTCACAAGAACCTACAAAGTCTAGTATACAAGATCAGAGAATATCTTCAAGCACCTGGAAGTCTGGGGATGGTATGATGTACTCAAAAGTACCTGTGTACCCAAGGCTTTCTGAAGTCCCTGCCAGAACTGAGAGGTAGAGCACACATCCCTGTCTGAAACAACGGAGTGTGGAACTCCATATAGATGAACAATATCTTGGATGTAAAGTCATCCCATATCATCAACACTGAAGGTCTCCTTAATCGGAAAGAATTGCGCAACCTTCGTAACCCTGTCGACGATAACCCAAACAACGTCGTTCCCTTGAGGCGACCTCGGTAACCCAGTCACGAAGTCCATCGCGACATTGTTCCACTTCCACTCCGGAATGGGTAACTACTATAATAGGCCTGCTAGTCGTTGATGATCTACCTTCACCTGCGGACAATTAGAACATCTCATGAAAAAACCAGCAACATCCTTCTTCATACTTGGCCACCAGTACTGGCGATGAAGATCCCGATACATCTTGGTGACACCAGGATGAAATGCCAAAACTGAGAAATGAAAATCCTGCATCAGCTCCTCATGTATGTCTGTTGGCACCCATACGCATCCCTAGAACCGCAAGATCTCATCCTCACCCACTGCCCATCCGGGAAGAGGGTCCTCTCCTGACACACTCTCCCGCAGGACCAAGCCTTCAGAGTCTGATAGCTACCTCATCTGTACGCGATCAATAAGTGAAGAGGTAACAACTACAGAAGATAGGAAGGTCTTCCCCTGTCTGTCATGAACCTCTAGATACTTCTCAGAGAATAGAGCCATCAGCTGCCACTCATTGCTGGCCTCCTGAACTGCATGAATCTGAGTTCTCCTGCTCAATGCATATGCCACTGTGTTGCCTTTCCCCGGCGTATGGTCAATCTCGAAATCAAAATACTGAAGGTACTCAACCCACCAGTGCTGCCTCAGATTCAGATCATGCTGAGTGAAGATGTACTTGAGACTCTTGTGGTCAGTGAAGACCACAAAGTTCTCCCCCAGAAGATAGTGTCTCCAACAGCGTAAGGCATGAACAACAGCTGCCAACTCCAGATCGTTCATAGGGTAGTTCCTCTCATGTGGCCTCAACTGCCGAGACCCATATGCAACGACTCCGTCCCCCTGCATAAGCACATCTCCCATCCCATTACTTGAAGCATCAAAGTGAACAATGTAGTTCTTTCCTGGCTCCGGCAAGACTAGTATCAGTGTTGATGTCAACCTCCCTTTCTGCTTCTGAAAGGATGACTCACAAGAATCTGAACATAGGAACTTCTCCCCCTTCTTGGTCAGACCTATCAAAGGTGTTTCTAGATGATAAAAGTCCTGAATAAAGTGTCTGTAGTATCTAGCTGTCCCTAGGAAGCTTCGTACCTCAAAGAAGTTCTTCAGCTGCTCCCAAGAAACTACATCTCTCACTTTCTCTGGGTCCACTGATACTCCTGCCTCTGAGATTACATGACCCATGAAGTGAATCTGATCCATCCAGAAGTGTCACTTCGATATTTTAGCATAAAGCCAATTCCCTCTCTGTGTACTCAGAACGATCTCAAGATGAGTGGCATGGTCGTGTCGAGTGTGAGAGTACCCCAAGATATCGTCTACGAAGACCATGACAAACGAGTCCAAGTAAGGATGGAACACTCGGTTTATCAGTGCCATGAAAACTTTAGGCACGTTCGTGAGGCCAAATGGAAGGACTGTATACTCGTATTGACCATACCTACTCCTGAAGGTTGTCAGAGGTATATCTAATGGTCTAACATGAAAATGATGATAACAGGACCTCATTTCAATCTTAGAAAACACCTGGGCTCCTTGAAGCTGATCGAAAAGGTCGTCAATTCTCAGCAAAGGATATCGGTTCTTGACCGTCAACTGGTTCAACTTCCGATAATCCACACAAAGCCGAAGGGTACCGTCTTCCTTCTTTGAAAACAGGACAAGCGAACCCCAAGGAGAAGTACTGGGTCGGATGAAACCCTTAGCCTGTAGCTCCTACTACTACTTTTTGAGCTCCTACAACTCAGGTGTGGCCATCCTATAGGGAGGAATGGACACTGGTTCCACTCCTAGCAGGAGCTAAATAGAGAAGTCTACCTCACGCTCTGGAGGAAAACCTGAAAAGTCTTCTGGAAAGATGTCTTTTAAGCAATCCACCACTGGAAGAAAATCCAACTATGGAGTCCCATGGTCATCAAGATGAAGACTAGAAATTTGGGCCATCACCCCTCCTAGGCCAAGATGCTCGAGTCCTGACCGACTCGCCCGAACGTCCCACTATCCTTTATGAAGAAAATACTCACCCTATTGTGAAACGAAACTCACTCTTCGACGATAACAGTCGATGACTTCCTGAAAGGGAATCAACCAGTCCATGCCAAGGATGACATCATAGCCTGTCATCTTTAGGACATAGTGATTCCATAAGAAGAAATACCCTGCAAACTCGAGAGGGCACTCTCTACACTGGCGTACACGAGTTGTCCTCATCCCCAACGGTGTGGCTAGTGTCAACGAGTCAACAGAAGAAAAGACACAGAGTCCAAGGCTCTCCACAACAGTAATCGGGATAAAGCTATGCATAACACCAATATCGAAAAGGGCTGAAGATAAAATTGGGGCTACTAAAATTGTACCTCGAATAGTAGAAGGTCTGGGATCCTGCTCTTGATAAGTCTACTCCACATCAAAAGACTGGCCTGTACCGTGGCCCTGTACCCCTGGGTGACCACTCTGGGCTGAACCTCATTACTAGTGCTGAGGAACTGGTGGCTGACCACCACGTCCTTGACCTCCACCTCGGCCCGAATGGCTGGAAGAACTCCAGTTCCCCGACTGGTGAGAAATTGGTGGTGCTGCTCTTGAACGAGGAGTCATGGAAGAACCCCGATCACCAGCTACTAGTGAGAAAACCTGACAGAAACGCTGGAGTTGACCCATCTTGCCGCAAGATCGGCACTCCACGGGGTCCCTCTAGCACTGTGGCATCGTGTCCCCTGACCGGCCACACTGGTATCATGTCACCTGGCTACCTGACGATGCATCTTGTTTCCTCGGATCACCATGTAAAGGCTCTCTACGACACTTGTTGCTGTCGTATAGAGGAAGACTAGCTCTAGAAGCAGAACCGCCCTAGGTCGCTGCTCCAGAGTCTCTCTGATTGTGCTCCGCAATCAGTGCTAGGTTGATGATGGAAGTAATGGAAGTCAGCTGGAATATGTTCACCTCTGAGCGGATCTCCCGCCTGAGACCATCCTCCAACTTCCTTGCTAAGAAAACCCCACTCCCATCCCTGAGGGGTGTGAAGCACTGCAGCTCGGTGAAACGAGTAGAATACTCAATGAAAGAAAGAGTACCCTGCTCTAATCTCATGAACTTTCGGGCTTGGTCGGCCCTCAAGGTCTCTAGGTAGAAGTAGTCATAGAACACACGTTGAAACTCCTCCCTAACCGTAGCCCGCTGCTGACCTACCTGTGAGATCACGTCCCACCTCCTCTTGGCGGAGTCTCGGAGCATGTAGGTGGAGAGGTTGACCCGACTCTCTGGAGGCGTCTCCAGATGCTCGAAGATAGTCTGCATGGCTTCCAGCCATGACTCTGCAGCCTGAGGTCCTCCTTCCACCGAGAACGTGGGATGATGCTGCTGCTAAAAAACCCGCGTCAAATCTTCCATAGATGTGGCAGGAGTCGGCGCTCCCTGGAAGGCTTGAATCATCCTCATGAAACCTTCCCTGAACTGTGTATCAGCACCTACAACTAGTATAACAGCTGATGCCAAGGCTGTCCTGACTGGAGGATTGGCAGGATGTCCTTGATCAGCCCTATCTGGCATCTGAGCACTACCTGACGACAGACGTATGACCGGAGGAAGTCTCGGAGGCATAGCTCTGAAAGATCAAAAGCACACCTTAGATTAGGAAAACAAGGACAGAGAACACAAGAGTACAAAATGGGAATAAGGGAAGAAAAACACAAAAGTTTACAAAACTTGAGTACACAGCGTGTGTAAAACTGCACGGCGTGTCTTCTTAACCCACTGACATGGGCGTGTACTCCTAACCTACAAGTAGTGTACACTACAAACTACACGTCGTTTTGCACCCACACACAATGTGTACTTGAAACTATTCCCCTGCTTGGGTCTCCTTACATGGATAACCCACACGGTCCAACTTAACCCGAGACTACACAGTGTGTTCTTAACACACACGGCGTGTAATATACAAGGCTTCAGCGGCCCGTGTTTGTGAAACACAAGATTGTCTACATGGATGATCTTTACACGAAGTGCTCTGAACAAACACGACGTGCATAGGCAAGGTGACCCTATCTCGTGTTGTTCGTGACACGGCTGGGTACCTGGACAAGACTACATGGCGTGTTCTAAACAAAAAAAAAACATGTGGAAAAGAAGGTAATGCCGGCCCGTGTTGTTCGTGACATGGCCGGGTACCCGGACTGGACTACACGGCGTGTTCCCTAAGGACACAGTGTGTTTTACCCGAGTTTCCCTGACCCGTGTTGTTAGTGACACGGCCGGGTACATGGCTCTGAACTTACAGGGTGTGTGCCAATCGTACACGGTGTGTTCCCGAAGATACTCACAAGACACCGTGTTCTTCTCACATGGTCAGTGAAATGGCCAGAAAACTACACGGCGTGTATCCAAAAAGTACACGCCGTGTATTCTGGCTTTTTCTGGGCAGTATCTTAGAAACTTCTTAGACTCCCAGAAACACTAAAAACAAGGGAAAGAGGTGCCAAATTTCGATTCTTGAGGGCCCATACTCCTCGCGAATCAAAGCTCGACATCTCCTGCTGTCACATACAAAGGAAAACAACAGCTCTCTTACATAACAGTAGGAATTCTATCAATTATCTATCACAGTAGCATGAATAATCTACACAAAGCCTATCACAACATCATGTAATCGTAAATGCACCCTAGATGGCATGACAAGAATGCATGGCATGTGATTTCTAAAAGGGTCTATATAATGCTTGAGATGGAATACCCTCATCTCATCAGTTTGCGACCGAAATAGAACCGAAATATCAAAACAATAACCGAAAAAGTCATGAGAATCACTCTGGGTGAAAATATATCAACCATAAAAACACAAAAACAGCAAACTGCAATTAACGAGGTATTATGGCCTTTCCCTGTACATGGATTAGCTACCCCTGAGCATAACTTAATACCAAGTACCGAATCCATCCTATCCCTGGCTAAAGTCTCCAATTTGTAAAGCAAGAGAAATGAACCCCTATGATACCACTTTGTAATGACCCGAATCCGGAGCCCCTCCACTGGTACCCCGCACCGGGTACTCCACATGACCTCAAGAAGGTTTCCCCAAATGCCAGAGGCTGTCGAGTAGTAGCGAGGGCCTTGGTAAGTTATTGGGGAAACTATGCCCTCATTCGGTAAGGTATACAAGGTAAGAAAAACACCCCTAAATAGCGGAAGCAGTAAACAACATGCACCAACTGAAACCCAGCAGCGGAAACAATAACTATATAGAAAAGTTAATAATGATGCAGCAAGTAAAAGTATCTACGGAAAACATAAAACACAACAACGTGCTGAAGTACAACTGAAATACAAAGTGCAAAGGAAAACAAGATAACTCATCAGCATCCCGAGCCCCGGCTCGGTCCCATGATATCCAGCTCTAGTGCAATCATGATCCTGAAGTAGAAGGGCACTTTCCCTTATCTATACCTGCAACAACATAATCTTCTTGGGCCTAAAAGCATGGCCCAAACAGGGTGTGAGATACAATCACAGTAGGCAATCACCCAAATATTTGTGCCTAATAGTCAATGAATACAAGGAAAGTAAAAAAACAAGAAGTAGTAACCAGGAAAGCACAAGCAGCTAAAATTCACAGTTCTAAAATATAAGGTACACAAGTAAGAAGCCAACAATAAGAAGAAAATAGGTAACCCTCTGGGTAGCTATCACAGCCTAACCTGTATGGTTCAACCTATAAGCACCATCAACCCTCTAGGAGGCACACACAGTCTCAACCCTCTGGTTCAGCTCTGAAAATAAATAGACTCTATGTGGAAGCACTCACCGTCAATTCCCCCTATAGTCTCGTATCGTGCTAAAGGATCTCTAGGGAAGAACTCAATGTCTATTCCCCTTGTGGCCCGTGTCGAGGAACTACAGACTCTCTGAGGAAGCACTCATCGTCAATTCCCCTTATGGTCTCGTATCGTAATTAAAAGACACTCTGGAGAAGCCCTTCCGTCAATTCTCCTTTTGGTCTACTACTCTAGGTTCTCACAGTCCTGAGTGAAAATAAACATGCTCATCGTGTGTGTACATCATCAATGTAAACCTCATGAACTACTTGTCTATCAACTAAGGCTTAGCAACAAAACAAGGCAGCAGTTCCACTATCCTACGACTAAGCATGGAAATTGGCAGAACACCAAACAAGCAGAACAAGCATAACAAACATTCAAGGTATTGTAAAGCTACCATAATCACAGGAAAAACATATACTCTAGCAATCAAGAAAATCTGGCAATACAACAAGGTAAAAACCGGAATACACAATACCCCGTTCAAGGGTATTGGTGGAATTTGCACAAAATATTTATCAACTTTCTACAGAAAGGCACAAACCACCTACCTAGATCCTAGGAGATCGATATATGTGAACCACGATGACAAATTCCCCTTAGAACGATGTAGATCTGAGAAAATACACAAAAATCTCAACCTACGATATCTTGAAAAAAAGGAGGAATCAAGAAACAAGGCTTAAGCAGAAGGAAGAACTCACCGCTGTGCTTCTAACACAATTGACCGTGCTCGAATCGGATAACGGACGGTGAGGCGGGAGCTTGGGGAAGATTCGGCCGTACGGGTCGCTTCGGACGGACGAAAACTAGAGAGGAAGATGAAATCGGGGGTTAGGCGCGACCCCGGTCTGTTTAATGAAAAAAAAAATTACACGGCATGTGCTTTTAGAGTACACGACATGTACTAGGTCCTTTCCGTACTCTGCCAAAATTGGAATCCACGTCACCCCTACAAACCATGTGTGTGGCCCGGGCACTGCCAGCACGTGGCTTCAAGCCGGATCAAAGTACACGACGTGTACTCAGAAAGTACATGGCGTGTACTTTGAAAATATCCAGAAAATTAATTTTTCTTAAAAACTCCAGAAAAAAGGAAAAACATACCTGGATAAAGATCTGGGTTCTTTTAGGAGACTTCTCAGAAAGTGAGACCTAAGAACCATACCAGGGTTTCTAAGGCAATTCCATCTCAAATCCATTTACATATATCATTGTTTTATTTCCCATGCGATGTTTCAATGCCACCTGGTGTTCTTACTGAATGTCTTGGTTTGAAGATTCCTAAATAAGCTCCTTATAAATATACTAATTGCCCAATGTTGTTCTTTGAAATTCACCTGCTCCATTCCTAGCTGAAGTCGCAATGTCAACACGTATTCTGCTTTGATAGCCATCTGGGGGTACCAATGCCACAACATCCCCAGCAACAAGCTCAACCTCTTAACCATACACAATTTCATCACAGGTTCTCGCATGCTTCCCACCTCCACAATCAACATAAGATACTATTAACTCTTCTCTAGTGCTATGTGAAGCTGGAGTCACTTTAACCTATAGACATTTATGATCCTTGTATAAGATACCGCCATCGCCCCTATGAAAATTTGGTAGGCATACTTCACACATCTTTCCTTGGGTCCATGAGTCCCCCCATCTTCCTGCAACTCATCACCTCATGAATACTAATCTTACAATTCACACAGAATTGAGGTATTTCTTCATATTCGATATTCAGTTCAATTTCCTCATCCTCAGTGGAAAGGGAGACACGATCAACAAAAATTGATGTCAAGTCCAATTCCACCAGAAAACATGCATAACGACCAAATTCGGCAACTTCAATTTTTGTATCTAATTTAATTGGCACCCCCAATGGACATTACAATGTCATAAAGGATCCCCTGGTGCCAGAGGATCCAATTCAGACCCATACAATTAACACACACCTGTATTGAATTATGAAAATCCTCCACAGGGTTGAAAGAACAATCTCATTCATAGATATGAAAATATATCAGCTTCAACAAAAGTGATCCAAAACTCCATGCCCCATCTTCGAATCCTCTAATGTTTAAATAAAATGGAGGAATCCATGACCCCACGAGATGCATCACAACCCTTTGGCTCCCCAAATATTTGAGAGTTTGGCAGAGAGATCGCTCACCATCCATGGTGCAAACCCATTTGGCATGACAATCTAGCCAATAATGGAGAATGATCCAATCATCATTCACTCTAAAACAGTACTAGGATCATCTCTAATGTGAGAAATGTTACCTTTATGGAGAATAGTGCATACAAATCCCTTGAAAATAGAGAATCTGTTCAAATAATTAGTTGCAGGGACTAAGTCCTTTCTTGTGCCAGCTCTTATAGGTACATTAACCCTAGGTGGATGATCGACCACTGCGTTCCTATCCGCAAGGACTGTTCCAGGACCCACCGTCATGGAAATCGTCGTTCGTTGATCTACCCTTGAAGGACCCACACCAACATTACTAAGGAATACCACCTTCTGGACAGTTTCCACACTGTTAACCCACACAAACCCAAAAAAGGGGAATTGACATCGCCGTAGTTCAAATAATGCATCGAGAAATTCGTCAATGTAAAACCCTGATTAACGCCAACAGATCACCTCTCAAGTCATCGCATGTTCCAAAGAGTTGTCGCACAGAATATCAAGCAGATGAAACCATTGTCTGTCCGCCCATCGCTGGAAGACAAAGAAACTGAGAACAACGCCAAAGGAGAAACAATCACCTCCTATATGCCTAAAAACCAATGATCCAATGTAGAAGTACTAGTAAGAAGCACAGACCCTACAAGAAGCACCGACAAAACCCTAGGCACCATTAGAATCACTTGAGGATTGCTGTCTCAGCCGCATCACCATTATTATACTCTAATTAGTAATAAATTGAAATAATTAGTAATAAGCACTAATTAGTTATAATTAGTAATAAATTCTGATAATTAGATATAAAATTTAATAATTAGTAATATATTATAATAATTAGTAATAAATTGCTATAATTAGTAAAAAATTGCAATAATAACTAATAAATTGAAATAATTAGTAATAAATTCTAAAAGCTAGTAATAAATTGTAATAATTAGTAATAAATTGTAATAATCAGTAATAAACTACAATAATTAGTAATAATTAGTAATAAATTGTATTAAATTGTAATAAATTGCTGTAATTAGTAATAAATTATAATAATTAGTAATAAATTCTAATAATTGATAATAAATTGTAAAAATTAGTACTAAATTGAAACAATTATTAATAATCAGTAATAAATTGTAATAATTAGTAATAAATTGTTGTAATTAGTTATAAATTCTAATAATTAGTAATATTTTGTAATAAATTCTAATAATTAGAAATAAATAGTAATAAATTAAAATAATTAGTAATAAATTTTAATAATAAGTAATAATTAGTAATAATTAGTAATAAATTCTAATAATTAGATATAATAAGTAATAAATTCTTATAATTAGTAATAAATTCAAACATTTTGTAATAATTAATAATAAATTTTAATACTTATTAATAAAATCAAATAATTAGTTTTAATTTCTAATAATTAATTACAAATTCTAAAAAATTATTATAATTAGTAATAAGTTCAAATAATTAGTAATAAATTCTAATAATTAGTTATAATTAGTAATATATTCCAATAATTTGTAATAAATTATAATAATTAGTTATAAATTCTAATAAATAGTTATAAATTCTAATAATTATTCATTATTACAAATAAATTCTAATAATTATTAATCAATTCTAATAAATATTAATAAATTAATATAATTAGTAATAAAAAGTAATAAATTTCAATAATTAGTAATAATTAGTAATAAATTATAATAATTATATCAATTAGTAAAAAAATGTAAAAATTAGAAATAAATTGTAATAATTAGTAATAAATTGTAATAATTAGTAATAAATTGTAATAATTAGTAATAAATTGTAATAATTAGTAACAAATTGTTATAAATACTAATAAATTTTAATAAATTCTAATAATTAGTAATAAATTGAAAAAATTAGTAATAAATTGCAATAATTAGTAATAAACTGCAAAAATTAGTAATAAATTGCAACAATTATTAATAAATCCTAATTATTAGTATTAAATTTAAATAATTGGTAATTAATTACCAAAATTAGTAAAAATAAGTAATAAATTTGAATAATTAGTAATTAATTTCTAATAATTAGTAATTAATTTTCAAAAATTATCAATTATTACTAATAATTACCAATAATTAGAAATAGTTAGCAATAGTTAGCAATAATTACTAATAATTTGTTATAAATACTAATAATTAGAAATAATTACTAATAATTAGCAACAATTAGTAATAATTAGCAATGATTAGCAAAAAATTGTAAAAAATTGTAAAAAATTGCAATAAATTGGCACAATTTCCAGTGCATTGACGAATCCCTTTTGCTCGATGCCTTACCTCCTGAAAATTTTCTCCCACTGAAATCACTATGAAAAATATCTCCCCACATACGAATATCCATTTTCATATGCACGAGAATGAAGAGCAGTATAGTGAGTCCTTACTTCTATGTATTCTCGTGCATATGAAAATGGATATGTGTACGTCGGAGTAGATTTTTTATACCGATTTCAGTCAAATAATGTTGTAAGGAGATGAACCATCAGGAAAAAGAGGCACTTTTTCTCGACGATTCATCTCCGTGCAACTTTCTTCTAGTAAAATCACTATAAAAAATCTCCTCCAACGTACAAATATACATTTTTTTATGCTTGAGAATAAAGAGTTGTGCATATATGCATCCTTTCCCTCCATCCTCATGCATAAAGAAAAATATATTCATATGTTAGATGGGATTTTTCTGAGTGATTTTAGCTAGAGATAGAGGAGATGAGCCATCATGAAAAATAACTACCACTAATATTTTTGAAATGGTGTCACTGGTAATTAGCAATTATTAGTACAAATTAGCTATAATTAATAACAATTAGTGATAATTTGATTAAATTCTTATATGTTTGGGAAGATTGGTATAAAATATTAAAAAATACTATAAATCAATATTAAATAATAGAAATTATTATAATTTGACAGAAAAAATAATTTTATTGTATTTTCTTTTTTGGATAGAGTTTTTTATATCAAATTATACAAAAAAACTAATTATTATATATTTTTTAGAGAAATATTGAAAAAGGAAGTAAAAAAATCATTATTAGATGACCTCACTTAGATAAATCTGTGCATAAATCTAAAAGTTTCGGATTAAATCCTATATATAATGAGGGTGTTGAAGATTTATTATAATTTATATCATCAAAACCAATATGTTTTTAGAAGAGATAACTATGTTTCATTGTAAAAAAATTTCTATAAGGATGTTCGACACATTTGACTACATTAGGGGTTATTTATTATGTTTTGGTTTTCTACCAGATTATGTTTTTTCGTATCAAAATGGTGAACATAGGGCTAGAGAAGATACTAATAATTTGGTTCTAGACCCATCATGGTTTAAAAATTAAGTACATGATGTGGAAAGTCTGTATTTTCAACAAGCTGAAACTCATGATGATATTTATTTAACTCTAGAGTTAGAACCATCCCATTTTTATTATTTGTTTGGGTCTGTTGATAATTCCTTATATCCTGGTTTCAGGATAAGAAAATTTGAAGTAGTTTCTAAATTTATGGATATTAAATTATATAATGGATTGTCAAATAGCTATTTTGATCATATATTTTTTTTTGTAAAGACACTGATACCCGAAAAAAATGTGTTGCCTACATATTTCTATGAGAGCAAGAGGTTAGTTCATAATTTGGGTCTTGTTATCAGAATATTGATACATGTTCAAATGATTTCATCTTATATTATGGTGAAAATGAGTCATTGGATAGTTGTCCCACTTATGGAAAATCGAGGTATAAGGTGGCACAACAAGGGATGTTTGGATTGAATCCTATACAAAATTGATATTTTTTATACTTACATCTTGATTATAGTGTTTATTTATGTCTCACAACAGAGTGACATTGATGTCATGGACCAAAACCAAAATTTTAACTAGTAAAACATTAAATCAACCTTTTTAAGGTTATTTATAGAAATATTTTGTCCAAGTGCATCCGTATTTTTCATTTGAATCCCAAAACATGCAATTGGGAATTTCTACTGATAGTTTCTATCCATTTCGTTCTTAAGGTAGTTAGTATTCATGTTGGACAATCATTATAACTCTTTATAATTTACCTCCTTGGATGTTGATAAAGGAACCATATATCTTTTTAACAATTATTAATTCTATTAAAACTAAAAAAGAATATTGATGCTTATTTAAAATCATTGATTATGAGTTAAATTCTATGTATAGTAATGGTGTCAGTATATTTGATATTGATGTGAAACAAAATTTTATGTTGAAAGATGCATTTATGTGGAAAATTAGTGACTTCCCAGCATATGAAATGTTATCTGGATAGAGTCAAAATGGTCTAAAATCATGTTCATACTATATGAGAGACAACCAATCATTTATTCTCTTCAATGGAAAGAAACATTTTTTTTCGACTGTCATCTCAAATTCCTTCCAACTGATCATCATTTTATGAGGAAAAAATATCATTTCAGGAAAGGAACAATTAAAAGAGATGAACATCAAACAATGATCTCAGTTATAGGGTTAAAATCAAATTTCTCTACATTACCTTGCATCAAATTTGGACCAATTGTAAACCAATACAGAAATTTATGGCTATATGAAAGAACATAATTGCATAAAACAGAACATTTTTTGGGATCTTCCATATTGGTCTTATTTGTTTGTCTGTCACATGTTGGATGTGATGCATATTGATAAGAACTATTTTGATAATTTATTTCATATATTTTTGGACACACTAGATAAAGACAAAGATAATGTAAAGGAATGATTAGATATTTCCCTAATTTACGAGTGACCAAAACTTGAATTGTTTGAAAATGTTAGATCACAAAATTTTATGAATCCAAAAGAAGCTTATACAGTCTCTAAAGTGAATTGAATATTATTTTTTAGTGGATTATTGAAGTGATACTTTCAAATGGATATGCTTCCAATTTGGGTAGATGTATTAGAAATGGCCATATTACCAGATTAAAAAATCATGACTATCATGTTATAATGGAAAGAATTATACCTATTGTATTAATATGTTTGTTGAATTATATGATTTGGGATGTGCAAAAAAACATATCCTATTTTTTTGGGGACATTTGGGTGGTGAAAAGTGACTACAGTGCACTAAGCAGACTCTATGAAGATGTTGCTTTATTTTTTTTAAAATTGTAAAAAAAATTCCCTCCCACTTTGTTTGACTCAATAAATCATTTTATTTTACATTTTACACATGAAAAAAAAATGTAGAGGTCTGATATAGTTCTAATCGTTATACCCATTTGAGAAATTCAGGCAGAAGTTGAAGAATAAATTGCATAACAAAGAGTTGGTTGAATGTTAAATTAAAGATGTTTATTTGGAAGAGGAAATTCTTTCTTCTCTCTTTACTTACAATCTGAATATCCATAAAACACAGCTATATGGGATGTAAAGATAGAAATTTTAATGATTAAATGAGAAATAAATTATCATTTTCAATCATCTAGAAAATGGATTCGATGGAGTTCATGAATGAAGGATTTCATATGAAAAATATCATAAAACTCATACATATTTTCTGCTCAACTGTGAATAAATGACACCATCTGTATAGGTAGAGATCCTATCAATTATTCTATAATTTCTGTTATAGTAAATTAATCTTATTTTATTTATAGGTAATATGATAATCATATCAAGAAACAACTTTCACAAATTACAGTAACTACTCTTGAAGAACTTCAGAAAAAAATTCCTACTGGTTTCAAAAACTGGTAACATAAATTATTATTATTTTAACATATAAAATCAATTTATTATCTATTGTAATGATAATTGTTTTAAAAATTTTGAGTTATATCAACATGATTATAAAATTGATAATTTATTTCGTGTATTATGTAACCCACCATAAAAATGCTTAAATCTTATAAAGTATATGCGGTGATTGTTTTCCGATTAAATACATGTGTATATATTAAATTGTAAAAATAATAGTGGGGTCTTCTTAAGAGGATCTCATCACCGAAAACTTTAAGTTTCCTTTTACAGCATGCTGGAAGAAATTACTGAACTGTGTTATCTCGGAAATCATTAAAAATTGATGTTTAAATGTTAGTGGTTGGATACTAATAGATCATTGTGTGTTCATCTGACACATGGAATCATTAATATTAAATATAAAAGTATTATTCTAGATAATGAACCATTTTTATTATCTCATCAAGAACATCTAATTTATTATTAAATATATTGTACTACTTCAAGAGATTTGAGTAATTGGTTGAGCATAATAAAAATTTAATCTCAGGAAAATCAGTTTACTCTATGTGAATGTGGTTCCACTAAAGTGGAAGGAAATGAAATTTTTCATGCGACTGCTCCAAATAAATATTTTTCATAAAGAGACACAAATATTAATGATGACACCCCACAGATAAGGGTTGATGGTGATGATAATTTTGATGATATTACAAATGAATTTAAAATTACAAGAGATGATGAATTTGAAACTCATATTGAAATTGATGATGCTAAGGAGCAATATAAAGACATTGAAATTGTCAGATATGAAGATGATGATGATGATGAACATTGACATAGTTAAGTGATGGTAATAATCATAATATTTATATATATATATATATATATATGTATATATTTGTTTTTAAATGTTTTCTTATAATAATTATTTTGTGTTTCAAATGTAAGAGGATCTATATCAGTTGTTGCAGGAAGATTATCTACCTTTGGATGAATTGGACATTGGTTCATTTGAACCTTAAACTACTGGTGGATCAGGGGGACTTGAAAGGGGCGCAAACATGAGCGATTGATGATTCCTTACCCTATCCCCGAGTGGAATCTACATCTTGTATTTGATCCACGCATGAAGAGGTATGTTTACCAATGTATTTTAGTTAGTTTTTAATAATATATTTATGTACTAATTGTTTTATTATCTATTATGTTTTCATAGACTTAAAAACAGTTCTACTAGATAGGGGAGCGCTATATTGCACAATTATTTTTCTAAATCATGGGTCTTATGGGATTATATTCCCATTGATGTGATGCACCACATGTTCAATCATTGGGTGGTACATAAATAAATAATATTTAGTTTGAAATTAATTTAATTTATAACTTGATATTAAAAAATATTTGTAGGGTTTATTGTATTAGATCAATGAGAGCATGCGTCATGCTATCTAGAAGGCATGGTAGGGGATTATGCGTCAGCGTTGCAGTAAGGTTTTTCACTATTTGAGAAGGAATAATGGAGAAATTAAGAGTGATAGAGTTTGATGGGCCTTGTCGCGCCCACCTACCTGATTACATTTCATCTATCTTTTGGAATGTGTTATATTTACACTGGTTGGGTGGTCATTTTTAAAGGAGATCATCGGTAGGTCGACAAAATCAGGGGAGATAAGAGGTGACACATTGAGCCTGTATTCATACAATCAGTATATATAGGGAGCATATGGTAAGTACTTTTTTAAAAATATATATATAACTTTAAATTAAACATTTTATTTTATATTTATATAAGTAGTCGAACAGCTCGATATTACAGAGTTTGACATTCATAGGAGGATGTATAGGGATCCGACCACTAGAGATATTAGAGGTTCACTCCAGCATTAGATTATGGTCAATATATATTTCTTTGAGTGTAAAATTTAACTACAAATATTATTTTTTCTATTTTAATTTTAAATTCCAATTTAATAAGTCATATGAGGATTTGATGTCTCAAACACAGATTGAGAGTTAGGCTGAGACCGATACTCAGACCATTGAACACTGATTTGTTGAGATAACATGTATGTAGCTGACCCAGTATGTATTTAATAATGGACAAGTTGTTTGTATAGATTCTCTATTGATGCCTATTGGTTATTATGGAACCAATGTGATGTCGGAATCCAAATCAAGAGGAGCTTGTGGAGAGTCATCATCATCTATGGCATAGTATTAGTAGCAAATGTGATCTTAGAGTGAGCTTATAGAGAGTATGTGCAGTGATAATGAGAAGATTTGTCAATGGAAGCAGTAGTAGTAGAAGGAAAAGCTCCTATGAAAACATCAGCCACATCAACAGGTGATTCAGGATGATATGCATTGATTGGGTCACTAGTAGGAGTAGGATCATGTAAGAACCCGGTTCTTATTCTTGAGGTACGGGCTTCTTCTTTTCTCCTTTCCATAAGTGTTTTTGAGAAAATAAGGAAAATGGGAAAAAAATACTAAATTTTGGGACTACATGCTGTGTAGTTTTACACACGTTGTGTACTTTTGGCCATGTGGGATGAGTACACAGGGCGTGTAGCCATGTCAGCGATGAATGGTGTAAAAACCGACTACACACAATGTAGTTTGTATTTACACACCGTGTAGTCAGTCAGTAGGCAAATAGTAAGGCGGTGGCTAGCTCGGCGACAGTATACACCATGTAAAGAGGCACACACACCGTGTACCCATGTCGACAGATGAACAGTGCCACACTGGAAAGTAGCTGCCAACAGAACAGTTAAAAAATGGAAAGTACATGTCGTGTACTTGAGAGTACATGTCTTGTCCTTGAGAGTAAACGCCATGTATTTTTTTCTCTTAAAATGGGCAGTAGCCTCCTCATTTGGCAGAGGAGGCTTTGGACGTGTTTTGGAGCCGTGAGAGGACTTCTGAACCTTCGTGGATATCCAGATCAAGCGTCAGGCATCCATTTTTGTGCATTTTTTGTACCGTTGTGATACACGCCCATTAATGGGGTGTCGTATGGATGAGTCCTTGTTTAATTAAATACCTAGAAATGTATAGGTAATTAAAATGTGATAATAATTGTTTTTTGGGATCACTGCTTGGATCCAGGACCACCCCGGGGGTGGGTTCCTCTGTTTATCCATTTGGCCAGGATACCCGAGGGTATGCCTATAATGTGATGATTGATGAATTGCCTTGATAGGAAATGCTTGTGTACTTCTTGTTTACTTGTTGGGCAAGGTCTGATTACCGGTTAGACTGAGGGAAGTGTTGTGATTAGCCTGTGGGCGTTGTACTATTTAGCCTGTGGGAAACTTCTTCTATGCCTGTGGGCAGTTGATTTTGTGTCTGTGGGCGACACTTCTTACGCCTATGGTCAATATTCGTATTCTTGTGGGCAGATTATTTTGTTTGGATTCTCTTTACCTAAGGTTAGGGGTTTATGTGTCTGAGGACATTGACTGTTTACTTAGAATATTAACTATGGGGATATTTTAAAATAAATGATTAAATTGATATTTAAATGGTAATATAACTGGTAAAGTAAGTTACTTTTAAGTACATCTTAATTTATTGTATTTTACTATTGCACTCTATTGTTGCATGTTTTCACATAGTTGGGCATGGGCCTTCGGTGGGTGCCTACTGGGATTTATTTCTCACACTTTGTTTGGGTCATGTCTTCGGCCCAAACATATTACGTTTCTGCTAGTGTGGATAAGGGAAAGGGTCCCTATACCGGTACTTGATTATTGCTGGGAAGTAGGGGAGCATGGGACCGATCTTCACTCGCAATGCTACCAGCTTTTCTGTTATGCTTTTCTATACTTGTACTTTAGTTGTATTGTATTTTTGTGTCACATGTTCTGGCTGTTTTCTTAGAACGTAAGTCAGGTTGCATCATCTTCTATAAAACTGTTGGTTATCTCTTACTGTAGTTGTTTATTTTAATTGTGTATGGTTTATTGCTTCCGCTGTTGTTAAATGTTTTTATTATTTTGCTGTGCTACAGTTAGACAAATGAGGGCACAGTTTCCCTACTATTAGACCTAGGCCCTCGCAACTCATCAGCAGCCTCTGGCGTTTGGGGAAATTCGCTTGAGGTCACGTGGTGAACCGGGTTCGGGGCACCTGGAACTGGGATGTTACAAAGTGGTATCAGAGGGTATTAATTTTCTTTGACTTACTATTTGGTGCCTTAGTCAGTGATAGGACAGAATCAGTAGTTGGTAATAAGTTGTGCCCGGGCGTAGCTAACCAATGTACAGGGAAAAGACAATTTACCTCGCATTTCAATTTTATTGATTTTGAAAATTTTACAGTTGATTTGATTTCACAATTGGGTGACGCACTATTGGTGTGCGGTTTATATTTTATCCATGGGTTATAGTTAGTTGAAACCCAATGTGATGAGGGTATGAAATCTCATGAATCATTTAGGCACATTCTAGGAATCACATGTCATGCATAGTTCAATTCCACGTGGGTGCATTAGAAATTTCATGTTATTGTGATAGTTATTGTGCTAGAAAATCATGTTGTTGTGATAGCTGCTTGATAAATACCTACTATGAGATAGGGTATCTTGGTATGATCTTGTTGATAGAATGGATGCCAAACTTTGGTTTTTGGGGAGTATGGGCCCTGATTTACCGAAATTTGGTGGATCATTGGCTGTTATCCGGTTATAACACATATAAGATGCTGAACATTGATTTGTGGGGAGTATGGGCCTTCACAGAACAGAATTTGGCACTTAGGTGTTGTTTCGTAGTATTTTCTAGGTTCCAGAGAAGTTTCTAAGGCATACTATCTGGAAACCTTGTATACACGCCATGTAGTACCTTCAACACGCCGTGTATGTTCTTTTGTTTGGGAAGAAAAGAAAACTTTTTGAGTACACGCTGTGTACCCTAAGTGCATGCCATGTAGTCTCTTCTGGTGTCATAGACCATGTGGGTGGGGGCATGGAGACGGGATGTTCTTGGGGAAAACATGTCATGTACCGTAAGTACATGCCATGTAGTATTGACCCGGAGTCCGCCTATGTAACTAACAACACAGATGGGGGAGACCTTAATATATACACGTTGTGTCCACTATGGAACACACCGTGTAGTCCGACTTGGGATATGTCCATGTAACTAACAACACAAGTCGTTGAAATCCTTTCGTGTACACGCCGTGTGTATATTGAACACGTAGTGTAGATAGAGCCGTGTATTCGGCCATGTAACTAACAACACCGGTCGGCGAATCTCTTCTAGTACACACCGTGTACCTATGGGACATGCTGTGTAGTCTTGACCAGTGACAGACCGTGTGGACATAGCCGTGTGGCTGGGAAGACGGAGTGGTGTACACACCGTGTGCATGTGTAACATGCCATTTAGTATTAAGCTGAGTAGTCGGCCGTGTCATAATCGACACTGGAAGTTGGAAAATTACACCTTACACGCTGTGTAGATTATATACACACCGTGTAGTTTTGTTTAATGGGAGCCATGTGGCTTGTCCATGTAGAAGGACCCGGGTAGGGGAAGGGAAGTCAGGTACACGTCGTGTAGTCAGTATACACGCCGTGTGGTCTTGATGTGAAATTTTAAATGTCTTCTTCCTCCTGTTCCCATTTTGGTTCCTTCGTTTTTAGACTATGATAATCTTGATCTAAGGTGTACATTTGACCTTGTAGTGTAATGTTGTCGAGACGTTCATGCCTTGTGCACTAGGAGAGGGAAAACGATTATACTCCAGAGATGGTGGGTCATGGGATACAAGTGGATCCTCCAGTAGAGCCAGATGCGCCGCCAGCCGTTATACCGGACACAGGTTTGGAGGCAAAGTTCTGTGAAGGATTTATGCGGTTCATGCACACCTTTCAAGGTGCACCGCCGGCTACCACATTTATGGAAGAGGTGACACGTATCTTACAACATCATCATTTTCCTACGTTTTCAGGGGATGGCAGACCACAGGTTGCAGAGTCTTGGTTGGGGTCCATGCAGACTATTTTTGAGCATCTTGAGACTTCACCAAGGTGGAGGGTCAAGCTCGTAACTTATATACTGTGTGATTCATCCAAGAGGTGGTGGGATGTTACTACCCAGTCAGAGCATCATAGATACATAGTGTGGGAAGATTTTCAGACAGCCTTTTATGACTTCTTCTTCCTATAGATGCTGAGGGCAGATCGAGCTCGAGAGATCATGAATTTGCAGTAGGGATCTATGTCGGTGAGGGATTACTCTTCTCAATTCACCAAGATTTAGTGTTTATCACCCGTTCTAGTGGTAAATGAGATGCTTTGAGGATGGTCATTGATATGACATCTGAGCACTAGTGAATGTTTTCAGGTTGCCTTTAGTACATGTTATTGTAAACCAGGTGCTGATTACAGAGAGGAACCTTCTGGAAGCTAGTGATGTGGGACAGGGTGGTTCAGCACCAGTTTCTGGTACTATTTCTACTGGTAAGAGGAAGAGACAGATGGAATTCTCCTAGGGTGGCAGTACCAGTCAAAAGAATGTTTGTGGTGGCTAGGTCATGTGCTACCAGTGTGGTAAGGAAGGGCACAAGAGACATCAGTGTCCATGCGACCTAGTGGAGTGCCGAGATTGCGGCAGGATGGGTCATCTGCAGCGCTTTTGAAGGGCGTTCCCACCAATGGCTAGTGATAGGGGTTTTGTGCAGACTCTGCATGCGGGGGTAGGACCAGCAGCTTCTCACTTGTCGGGGAACTAGAATACATCAGGGCGTGTAGGCAGGGATGATGGATGTGGCCATGGTATCCAGACACTAGGATCTCATAGGAAGAATGGTGGGACAGCTCAGGGTAGCTAGGTTGTGTCACAGGGACGCGACACTGGACATGCATATGTAGTGCAACATGCCCATCAGGAGCAGGATCCCAGACCTTCTACTATCAGAGGTACTATTCTAGTAGCTTCTGTTTTATCTGCAGTGCTTTTTGATATTGGCGCTACACATAGTGTCATATCTATACCCGTTGTGGAGAGACTTGGGCTATGTGTTTATTCTTCAACTGCTTTTATGTTGTTAGACACTTTTTTGGGAACTAGAATGACTAGTGTGCATCAGTGCAAGGAGTTCCCCCCTTGAGGTTAGTGGGTGTCCCATCCCTTGGGACCTCTATGTCTTAGAGATGACGAGCTATGATGTCATTCTCGGGATGGACTGGTTGGTTCCCTTTCAATCCTTTGTGGATTGCTATCGCCGCAGGGTGAGTTTCACGTCATTAGAGGGCGAAGACTTTCTATAAAAGGGCGAATGGGATGTTTAGGTGAGTTGAGCTGGACCAGAGCATCGTGGGAAAGGAGGATTCACTGACCAGATTGTGATCTTATATCTGTATGATCAGGGGACTTGTCAGAAGTATTTCCCTCCAGTGGTTGATCATTTCTAGGATGTCTTCCCAGATGACTTTTCAGGTATAACTCTAAAGCATGAGGTGGATTTCACTATTGATCATGTGCCAGGAGTAGCGCCAGTGTCCATTCCTCCATATAGGATGGCTACACCAGAGTTAAAAGAGCTTAAGAGATAGTTAGAGGAGTTACAGGAAAAGGGTTTCATATGACCCAGTACTTCTCCTTGGGGTTCGCTGGTCCTCTTTGCAAAGAAGGCGGACGATACCCTCAGACTCTGTGTGGATTATCGGAAACTGAACCAGTTGACGGTTAAGAACCGATATCCCTTGACAAGGATTTATGATCTTTTTGATCAACTTCGTGGAGGACGAGTATTCTCAAATATTGACTTGAGATCAGGATATCATCAGCTGTGCTTTAGACCATCTACTATACCTCTCACAGCTTTCAGGAGAAGGTATGGTCTATACGAGTATATGGTTAGGCCATTCAAACTCACGAACAAACCAGCAGTTTTCATGGCTCTGATGGATCATGTGTTTAATCCTTATCTGGATTCTTTTGTGGTATTATTCATGGATGATATCTTGGAGTACTCTCACACTCGACACGACAATGCCACCCATCTTGAGATCGTATTGAGTACACTGAGAGAGCATCAACTATATGCTAAGCTCTCAAAGTGACACTTTTGGATGGACCAGATACACTTCTTGGGTCATATCATCTCGGAGACAGGAGTTGAAGTAGACCCAGAGAAGGTGAGAGCAGTAGTTTCCTAGGAGAATCCCAAGAACATGTTTGAGATACGATGTTTCTTGGGGTTGTCTGGTTACTACAGACGCTTCATACAAGACTTCTCCCGCTTAGCAACACCATTGAAGGATCTGACTAAGAAGGGTGTGAAGTGTTTTTGGTTAGAAGCTTGTGAGATAGACTTTCAGAAGCTGAAGGGAAAGTTGACATCATCACCGATCTTGATACTCCCAGAGCAAGGGAAGAGCTACATAGTTTACTTTGATGCATCAGGTATTGGGCTAGGAGCTGTGTTGATGAAGGGAGATCGATTAGTTGCATACATGTCTTGGATGTTGAGGCCACATGAGAGGAATTACCCGACGCATGATCTCGAGTTGGATGTAGTTGTTCATGTGTTGCGTTGTTGGAGACATTATCTATTGGGAGAACATTTTGTGGTGTTCACGGACCACAGAATTCTCAAGTACATCTTTACCCAGCGTGACTTGAACCTGAGATAGCGAAGTTAGGTTGAATACCTTAAGTCCATCTATTTTGAGCTTGCCTATAAACCTGGTAAAGTTATTATAGTGGCTGATGCACTGAGTAGGAAGTCTCAGACCCAAGTAGTGCAAGAGGCCATTGGTGAATGAAAGCTAATGGATTTGTTCTCTGAAATTCATTTTCAGGTGCATGAAAGTTAGGGGTAAACCTATATTTCTTCTATAACTATGACCTCTACCCTCCTGGATAGAGTGAGGATAAGACAGATATCTGATTCAGAGGACCTAGTTCTATGGGAATCAATGACCAGTGAGGACCCTTCTCCTGGTTGGACGATAGGTGATGATGAATTATTGTGTTTCCATGGATGAGTGTGGGATCCATGGGAGATATGTGAGGAGATGATGCAGGGGTTTCATGCTTCAGCTTGGTCAGTTCATCCCAGAGTTACCAAGATGTATCGTGAATTGAGACGTCAGTATTGGTGGCCGGGTATGAAGAGAGAAGTAGATGGTTTTGTTACGAGATGTTCCACCTATCAGCATGTGAAGGTAGAGCATTAGAGGCCAGTCGGAATGTTATAGTAGATACCTATTCCAGAGTGGAAATGGGATGATGTCACGATCGACTTCGTGGCTGGGTTGCTGAGGTCACCTCGAGGCAATGATGTCATGTGGGTTGTTGTGGACAGACTCACAATGGTAGCTCGGTTTTTTCCGATCAAGGATACCTTCGGTGTTGATGATCTTAGAAAGATGTATATCTGAGAGGTCATACGTCTTCATGGGGTCCGTCGTTCAATCATTTCAGATAGGGACGCTCATTATACATCTTGTTTTTGGCAGAGTTTTTAGAGGGCACTGCTTACACATGTGCTTCTGAGAACAGCTTACCACCCTCATACCGATGGCCAGTTAAAGCGTACGATACAGGTGCTTGAGGAAATGTTGTGTGCATGTGTCCTAGACTTTTGGGGCTCTTGGGAGAAGCATATACCCCACATCGAGTTTGCCTATAATAATAGTTCTCCAGAAACTATCGAGATGGAACCTTACGAGGCATTATATGGTTGGCAATTCCGATCACCCTTGTGCTGGTTAGAAGCAGGTGAGGTAGCTTTATTGGGACCATGTCTCATGAAGGAGACTTCTAAGCAGGTCTAGTTGATTCATAAGCGGATGGATACCGCACAGTTTCGTCAGAAATATTATGCTCATCCCCACAGATGACCCTTGGAGTTCATGGTCGGGGATCAGGTTTTCTTGCATGTTTCACCGAGGTTGGGACACAGGCAGATCAAGAGACAGGGTAAACATTCATTGAGGTATTTGGGTCCATTTGAGATTCTGGAGAGAGCCAGGCTGGTTGCCTATCGGTTGCAGTTACCACAGAGGTGTCGAGCCATGAAAAATGTCTTCCATGTATCTCAGTTGCGTCACTATCATTCAGAATCGTCTCACGTCTTTCAGCCCGAGGAGTTTGAGAATGACGTAGATGTGTCCATTGAGGATCATCTGATTCGTATCGTTGATAGGAGCATGAAGGTTCTCTAAGGCCAGTCAGTTCCTCTCGTACGGGTGCTATGGCAGCATGGCCGAGTGAAGGATGAAACCTGGGAGTGGAAGACCGATATATGTGCTCAGTGGTCAGAGTTGTTCACAGCTATACCTTCACCACCCTTGGAAGGGAAATTCGGGGATGAATTGGTTTAAGGGGGGAAGTTTTTAAGAACCCAGTTCTTATTCTTGAGGTACGGGTTTCTTCTTTTCTCCTTTCCTTAACTGTTTTTGAGAAAATAAGGAAAATGGGGAAAATCTTAATTTTTGGGAATACACGCCATGTAATTTTCCACATGCCATGTAATTTTGGTCGTGTAGGATGAGTACACAGAGTGTGTAGCCATGTCGGTGATGAAAGGTGTAAAAACTGACTACACACCGTGTAGATTGTATTTACCCATCGTGTAGTCAGTCGACAGGTGAATAGTAAGGTGACGGCCAGCTGGGTGATAGTACACACCATGTAGAGAGTTATACACATCATGTACCCATGTCGACAGATGAACAGTTCCATGCTTGCGAGAAGCCTCCATTGGAATAGTTAAAAAATGGAAAGTACATGTTGTGTACTTGAGAGTACACGCCGTGTATTTTTTTCGCTTAAAACAGGTAGTAGCCTCCTCATTTTTCAGAGGAGGCCTTCGATGCATTTTGGATACAGGAGAGGACGTCTGAACCTTTGTGGATCTCTAGATCGAGCATCAGGAATTCTTTTCCGCTTCCGTCGATCACGTCGAAACCGCACGGGTAAGCCCTCTCTTCTCCTTGCGCAGTTCTTTACAATTCATCCTCTAATGGAAGTTATTTGGGTTGAATGATAAATCTTTTACCTCAGATCTATGATTTTCTTGGACATTACAGAAGACGTAATTCAGGTATATTGATCACGGGTGATCGAGGTAGGTGGATTGGTGTTTAATTTCCAACCGTTGTGCATTTTTTTGTAATGTTGAGATACGTGCCCATTAATGGTGTCTCGTATGGATGAGGCCTTGTTGAATTAAATACCAAGAATTGTATAGGTAAATTAAATGTGATAATAATTGTTGTTTGGGATCACTTCTTGGATCTAGGACCACCACGGTGGTGCGTTCCTCTGTTTAGCTATTTGGCTAGGATACCTGAGGGTATGCCTTTAATGTGATGATTGTAGAATTTCCTTGAGAGGAATTTCTTGTGTCCTACTTGTTTAAATGTTGGGGATGGCCTAGTTACCAGTTAGCCTGAGGGAAATTTTGTGATTAGCCTGTGGGCACTATACTATTTAGCCTGTGGGAAACTTCTTCTGTGCCTGTGGGAAGTTGATTCTGTGCCTGTGGGCGACACTTCTTACACCCATGAGAAATATCCGTATGCATATGGGTAGATTCTTGTGTTTGGATTCTCTTTACCTGAGGGTAGGAGTTTATGTGTCTGAGGACTTTTTCCGTTTAATTATAATATTCAATTTGGGGATATTTTAAAATAAATGATTAAATGGATATTTAAATGTCAATATAACTGGTAAAGTGAGTTACTTTTGAGTACTGCTTAGTTTATTTCATTTTACTACTGCACACTATTGTGGCATGTTTTCAAATAGTTGGGCACGTGCCTTTGGTGGGGGCCTACTGGGATTTATTTCACACACCCTATTTGGGTCATGTCTTTGGCCAAAATATATTACGTTTCTGCAGGTATGGATAAGGGCAAGGGTCCCTATACAGGTACTTGATTATTGCTGGGAAGTAGAGGAGCATGGGACTGATCTTGACTCATGATGCTACCGGCTATTCTGTTATGCTTTTCTGTACTTGTACTTTAGTTGTATTGTATTGTTTTATAAAATGTTCTGGCTGTTTTCTTAGAACTTGAGTCATGTTGCATCATCTTCTATATAACTGTTGGTTATCTATTACTACAATTGTTTATTTTAATTGTGTATAGTTTATTTCTTCCTCTATTGTTGAATGTTTTTATTATTCCATTGTGCTACACTTTGACAAATGAGGGCATAGTTTCCCCACTATCAGACCTAGGCCCTCGCTGCTAGTCGGCAGCCTCTGGCGTTTGGGGAAATGCGCTTGAGGTCACGTGGCGAACCGGGTTCGGAGCACCCGTTGAGTGGCACCCGGAACAGGGACGTTACAGATCAATTAGATTACAAGGGACGTCTGACTCGTGGTTTAGGGATGAAGTTCTCTCCACCATCTCCAACTCCTCCTCCGACCCCCCCAGTGATCTATTTATTTTTATGATAAAATATTTGAATATAATTTTATTGTAATATTAATTATCTACATTTCTATATAGTGTGTTTTTTATATTGTTGTGAATATTACATTTTTTATAATTTATTTAAATTTTTCTTATTTTATTACTTTGTTTAAGTTTTTATTATTTTTTGAATTTTTTTAAATTTTTTTATTTTTTTATTGATTTTTTTTATATTTTTTTATGAAAATTGAGTTTGTCATTGTTTTATAAATTTTTATTTTATTAGTAATATTAATATTTTTATTTCATTAATAATAATAATAATTTTATTTTTATTATATTTTCTATATTATTATTATTATATTAAGTATATTATTATTATTATATGAATATTATATTATTATTTTATAATATATTTTATAATTTTATAATTTATTTTTTTAATTTTATTTTAATAATATTAATATAATTATTTCATTAATATTAATATTACTTTATTATTACTATTTTATTATTTTTTATACTTTTTGCGATAGGGACCATCAAAAATAGTATTTTCGTCGACCCACTACAAAAAATGTCTGAAAAAATTGACAAGACATTTTATAATGGCCCCCTTCACAATAAGGTTTTTAAAACCCACGAGGAAGCTATTTGCAATGGATCTGCATCCGATCTCAAATAGTTTCTTTTTTCTATGTACCGTTATAAAAAAATATATTTATGACACCCTTTTCGGCTCCCAGGTATTTTGGATGGGTCCCTGTCACAAAAGTGTATTTGCGATGGGATCCCGTCACAAATGACCCTTCATAAATGCCCTAATTTTCAATAGTGAAATGAGAGCATTCCCTAACTGCAAACAGAAAACCCAAAATTTATATAGAAAAATCAAAAAAATCCCAACTACTCAAAGAGAATACTGATCTCAAACCATCTAATGAGAAATTAATGATATAACGAGAAATATTTAAAAATGATAGAGGAAATCATACTCATATTTTAGGTGAGAAAGTTTCACCTAAGTATGTCTCTAGAATATGATATGATCCTGGACAGAGGGGAATTTTAAACAATAAATTTTTTCCTAAATCTAGACCTAAATTTTCTTTAGTAAATCATTTTACAAAATTCCCCCATTAAATTAACCTTTTATAATAGTTTTTAATCTATTTATCGGAATCCCATTAAGAAAATATGGGTTCCCAAAGCCTTAATTACTGAAATTTCTAGATCCAAATAGATCTGGGTACCAAAATAATTACTTGTTTAAAAACATATTTTATAGAAAAACATCTTAAACACCTCCAGTAAAAGTCTAAAGTACTTGGAAAATAGTTGTTAAATATTCATGAAAAAAATATTATTCAAGATTCAAGAGCCTTATCAAGGTTAATGGTGTCCATTAAATCTTTAGAGATGATTAAAAAGGAAATATCATTATCCTAGGCCAGATTGGTAACATAAATTCAATTTTAATTTCTAATGTATTAATTTTTGATGGTTAAAAATATAATATTATTATAATTTATCAGTTATGTGATGATGGTTTTTATGTGAAATATGAGATTTATTCTTACAAACTTTATGATTCAAAAAATTCATTAACTTTTACTTCTTTGATAAATGATAATATTTGTGATGTTGATTGAAATTCATTAGTTTCACAAAATGTTTTATGCTTATATGACTTTCACTGAGAATATTGGTTTTTTAATAGGATTATAGGCCATTGAAACATTCAGTCACATACTAATATAACTACAAAAGGGATATTTAGGGATCTACCAAAGCTTGAGTTCCTAATAGATGAAGTCTGTAACCCCTAAAAAAAGGGAAACATCAAAAAAATTATTTTAAATTAAAGAAAGATTTATTAAATTTTAAACCCCTTGAGTTGGTTCATATAGATCTATTTGGAACATCTATATTTTCAAGTCTAAATGGGAATTACTATGTTTATGTTATATTAGATTATTTTTCCAGATATACATGGCTATATTTTATAGCTCAGACAAGTAAAGTTTTCTCATACTTTACCATGTTTGATAAGTTTGTACAAAATCTATGTGGACTTATGATTTAGACCTCTACAAGTGACCATTTCTATGAGTTTGAAAATCAATATTTTGAGTCATTCTGATCACAAAATATATACATTAATAACTTCTCTACTCCTAGGACCTCTCAACAGAATGAAGTTGGAGACAAGAGAAAAAAACTTTACAAGAGATAGCCCAAACCATGTTGAATGAGTATTACCTACCTATCTATTTCTGGATAGAAACCATCAACAAAGACAGTTATATCATCAACTGAGTTTCAATCATACGAATCCTTATGAAGACCCCTCATGAAATATTGAACAATAGGAAACCAAAGGATATTTACTTTATATTTTTTGGCTGTAAAGTCTTTATTATTAACATTAAAGAAAATTTGGTCAAATATTATTCCAAAATAGATGATGGAATTTTCCTTGGGTATTCAATCACTAAAAAATCCAATAGAGTGTTTAATAAGAAGAAAAACACTATGGAAGAATCATTTCATGTCAATTTTGATGAGACTGATCCACATGATCCTAATAACCTCCTATAAAACATTGAGGATAATTTATATTCTTTGAATATAAATTCTAATCCTTTAGACTCTACTATAAAAAAAAGAAAAAAAATCATCCAGTTTTGTAGAATTTCTTGAACATCAAGAAACCAAATTAGAAAATCTAGAAGTGACTAGTCCATCTTTTTCAAGAATTGTAAGAACCATTATGTACCATTATTTATATTTTTTTGTAGGAGATCTAAACAGAGGAACAAAAACATGAGATTCTATAAGAAATTAGGCTGAACATCAAGAATTCTTAACACAACATGAACCTAAGAACATAAAGTAAGAAATTAGTGACCAATTCTCGATAATATCCATGAAAAAATAATTGAATCAATTTTAAAGAAAAAATTGTGGGAACTTATAGATTGACCCAATGACACCATTACTTTTGGCACTAAAGGGGTGTTGAGAAACAAAGTTGACGAGTCATTAAATATATCTAGAAACAAGGCTAGATTTTTTGCATAATTATATAGTCAAGAATAAGTAATTGACTATGAGGAAGCCTTTTCACCTGTAGCTGGACAAGAGTACATAAGAATGAAGCTTGCTTATGAAAAACATCTAGACTTCAACCTTTTTCAAATGGATGTTAAAAGTGCATTATTTAATGGTGTTATAGTTGATGATGTTTTTATTGAGAAACCACTAGTTTTTAAAAACCAAATTTTTCAAATAATGTTTTTAAATTAAATTATATTTATATTGTTTAAAACAAACTCTTTGAGCTTAGAATGATATAATAAAAACTTTATAATTTCAAAAGTTTTTTCAAAATGTATTTCTAACCCCACTCTTTTTATAAAAATGATTTCAAAAGATGTTTTAGTAATCCCAAAAAATGTTGATGATATTATTTTTTCATCATCAAGAAATTTTAATTGTACTAATTTTTCTAAAATGAATAATATTGAGTTTGAAATGAATTTAATTGGTGAACCCAAATTCCTTCACCAATTTTAAATCATTGAAAACAAATAAGGGATTATTTTAAATTAATGTAAATATACAAAGGATATTTTAAAATGATTTAACATGGATTAAACTAAGATAAGTGGTACTCATATGAGTACCACATGTTACATGGATCTTGATGTAGTTAGGAAACTAGTGGATCAAACCAGTTATAGAGGTTTGATTGGAATTATTCTCTACATGACTGATCACCAACCAAATATTCTGTTTAGTGTGTTTATGTTAGCATGTTTTAAAGAAAACCCAAATGAGTCATTTTTAAATAATGTCAAAATAATTTTCAAATACATAAAGTATACAACCCATTTAGGATTTTTTTACACTAGAGGACAAAAATTTGATCATGTGAGTTATTCTGATGATGATTTTAAAGGATGCACGTTAGATTGGAAAATTACCTCTATAACATGTTACTTTTTGGGAAAGTATATAGTTTCATGGTGTAGTAAAAAAAATATTTCTCTAATAACTGTTAAAACAAAATACATACCTGTTGGAAGATATTGTGCACAAATTTTGTGGATGAAACACACTCTACTAGACTATGGATATCAATTTCAACAAGACCCCATAATCTTTGACAACAAAAGTCCTATTAATATTTATTAGAATCTAGTTTCAAATTATATAAAAAATCACATAAATATAATACATCATGTTTTGAGTGATCATTTTCAAAAATGTTATATCATTATTGAGTTTATTGGTATATAACATCATTTATTTGATATATTCACTAATCCTTAGAATTCAGAGAGAATAAATTATATCAAAAATGATCTAGGAATGATTATTTATGGTTATGTTTAATTTTATATGACACACCCTTTTGGTTTACATACCATTGTGGTGACACACCATTGTGGTTGATATACCATTGTGGGGAGACACCATTATGGTATACATATAGTTTTAATCGAAAGAGCATTGTGGTGACACAACATCAGGTTATCACACCATTTTCCTTTCATTCAGTTAATCTTTCATGACTTTGGGAATTTTTCTATTTCTCTAGTTGAAAAACAAAATTTATTTTTCTTAGAGTCAATTTTCATAACTCGGTATTTATGTTTTCTCAAATTCAAATTTCTGTTTTTTCGTATAATTTCTATTTCAAATTTTCATATACATAAATCCAAAATGATAGAAAAATTAATTTTTGTCTCTTTATAATACACCATGAGACTAAACAATACTCTTGAGCCTAAATCTACCTCTCTTCTCCCATCCATAAAACCTACAACATTTTTTAGCCTTTAACTAATCAAACTAAACTGATCTCCATGCCAAGAATGAAGTAAACATCCTTGTATTCACCAGGTGAGTCTTGATCAATGAGGAAGAAAAATAAATAATTGAGTATTCATTCTCTAGTTTCACCAATAAATCAGGATCTTGCTAAATTATTTTTAGTATATGAAAGGTAATTTTAATCAAATTGAATTTTTTTTAAAAGTATATAGTACTCAATCTAATCAAGAACATAGGATGGTAAGAGTGTTTCTTATCAAAGAATACACCCTTCTACCCTATGTTGGATTATGAATTCTATCAGTATGTAGAGTTTTCCTTGGATCAATATGGCACTGATTGTTTATGAATTCATGTCAAAGGAAAATTAATAGGTTCTCATTGAAGAAATTTTATAAATGGTTGGATATAACTCATGGAGGAATATATGAGGATTATTAAGTCACCATTTTTGAAGATTGTGATTTGTTTGTGTATGTAGAGGATTTGTTAGAACTAAGAGGATATGACATGCAAAGGAGACTTGTTTCCTTAGATCTTGATGGTGAATATAGGATGATCATTATGTTTTTACACCACATGATATTCCCAAGAAAGGGAGATTTTGTAACCCTAAGGTTCTAAGATGTTTATCTTCTATATATTATGAAAATATTCATTCAATAAATTTATGTAGATAACTCATGGTACATATGTGTGAGATGATCAAGACTTTTTCAAAATACAATTCCTTGATCTATCAAAAGTTTATTTCATCCATGTTAATGACCAAGGGCCTAGTAGCAGAGGATTAAGATCATGTTATAGACTGTAATGTTTTCTGTATTTCAAGAGCTACTTGTTAAAGGATAAAGATTATATTGAACCACTGAAAGAGACAATGGGTTAGAGATAATGATAAGTTGTATGCTGAATTCAATATAAATGATCATCCTACCAGTCTGAGGGATGTTGTAGATCCAAGTCGTGAGCCTAATGAAATAGTTGAATAATTTGATGATGATAATGAAGGAGCTATTGAATTAGAACAATAAAAAGAAACTTCTGTTCATGAAGGGAGTGATCCATACATGTATCCCAAATCTTATACTACTTAATTTTCAGCTCCTATCCCCCCTAGGAGACTACAAAAAATAAAAAATCTGGTCAAAATTGATGAAGAGGGAAAAAAGTCTCTAGATGGGACCAGTTAAAAAGCAATTCAAAATCTAATGAGGATAATGATGGGAATGGTGATGAAGAAGAGGAAGAAGATAATGGTGAAAATGGTAATGAAAATGAAAGGGATGAATATGGTAAAAGTGATGATGATGATTAATCTGAACCTAATGGTGAAACTCAATTAATTAGAAGGATGTATGTGCATACGCCCACATAACATCAAGATTTAGTTCTTGAATCTTTAGAAAAACTAATTTTGACAAGAGTTATGGACCCAAAGCTAAAAAAGAAAGATACACTTATTGAGGGGGTTAAATCCATATATGTGGAGATTTTTCATGAGGTCCAACAGATGATAGAGTTGAAGCCAACTCTGTTTCCACTGGTCAAACCGTTTATAATTCTACCATTGAATAGAAAATGAATGTAGTTTCTACTATGGAACAACATGTTGTTGAACAATATAAGAAGGAAACAACTTATAATGATCATGGTAGAGGTTAATGGATCACTATTTTGGCTATCAATGAATCTCCATTCAACAACCATATGAAAGAAGAATCTATGATTATTGTAAAAAAGGATAATGCTCGGATGATAGTGGAACCTCCTATTGATAAACAGATGGAAAGTAAACTTTCTAGTGTATGAAACACCATATTCTCATAGATTTCAGATGGATAGAAAATTATTTAAGTTTTATTTATACCTTCTGGTGGGGTACCTTCCACCACTGCATCTATTTTCGTTATCTTTCTAGATGATTGGGTTGATCATATTAATGAAAAATACGGAAAGTACACTAGTGTTGCAAGGATTCCCCCAAAGAATGGTTTAACTAATGTTCAAAATGAAGGATATCTTAATGGATATATGATATATCATGTATAATTTTAGGGATTATTAGAGACATTTTCTTCTATTAGAACTTCTATACCTGAACCTATTATAGCTCCTCCTTCAATTATTTTTGGATTAATGACATGAGATTACTTGAATGCCTTTGGTGAAATGATAATTTAAGACTTAAATTAGATATTAAGAAGTGGTTGTCCTCTTCCAACCAAACATTTTGAAAAGGATTCTAGATATATTTTTGAGCTGGGGATACAATATACCCAGTAAATGATGATACATCACATAAAATAATTTAAGATTGAGAATAAAGGTATTGGAAGTGAATAGGAATCTTTAGAGGTTATGATTGATGTCATGAAACCATCCTTTTCTACCACCATGGATAGTATCCTAAACAGCCTTGGTGATACATCTTTAAATACTTATACTCCATATACTCTAGAAATGGATGTTGATCCATTCATAACATTTATAATTGCGGAAGTCGTAGATGCCTCTTGTGGAACCTCAATTAGAGATCCTATGATCAATTTAGAAATTTTGAGGAAGATTGAGAAAAGCACATATCATAACCACATGATGGTCAAATCATATTATAAGGATATAGATGCTACTAAAGAAAAAATTACCATGTCAATCAAGTTTTATCTTTAAAGGTTTTACAGAAAAATTCCATTGATGCGAACATCATGTTCCTAGATGAAAATTGAAGGAAGCTTGTAGTTTCTAAAGGTTTTAAAGAGAATATAAGACACCACAAAGAGATGACTCCTATGTTGAATTGGTTTATGGAATATAAGAGTTATTTATTCAGTGTAATAGAAATATATGGCCAGATTATAATGCATTTTAAAAATCACATGAAACCTTTTCTTAATGTTCATGTCCAATAAGAAGTTTCTCATAAAGCAGTTCATATTGCACCTCAGTTATATATCAGAGCAGGAGTTGCTTATGATCCTATAGAACTTCTTCCTTCTAGATTCCATCTTTTCCCAGTGTATCATTCTCACATTTTGAGACATCTCCATCTAGTTTTTATTATATAATATCATCTTCAGGCTATAGATAGTCTATAATCTGGTGTTATATCTATTCTACTTAGATCTTCATCATACTTGGATGATCATTTTTCCTTAGATCAATAGAAGTCTAATGCAAAGTGAAAAGAACAAATGGACCCCTCTACCACATTTGATCATTTGTTGTTGTTGGTTTAACATGTATGTCTTTGATGGTACCTCATTTGTAATATATTTTTTATAATAAATTTGATTGATTCCCTATTTATTATTATGTTTATTCTTACTGAATTTAATTTTCTACCATGTACCTTTTGCATTATCCCAAATGTGGGAGAATTATTATGGCATATTTGTTTCAGTTTGTTTTGGATATCTTTTTGGTTTATTTAATTTCTGTAATACCACAATGTATTTATGTTATGTCTATTACTATCTATTTTTAATCTTTATATCTTTGATACATGATACTTACCTTTGATACTTAATTTTTTTCTTATTTTTTCCATGATACCATCTCCACATATTATGAATGCTATGTACTAATTTATACTACATTTTATGACTTGTTCTTACATTTATAATATTCCTTGATTCTATGATTTTTTGTCATTAAAAAGGTACGGAGACATATAAATTTATTATATATGGTATGATATATAGTAGTATGGCTCTGTAATAGATTTATAATAAATTTATATTTAGTATACAAGAGTTATGGATATTCATGGTAGATATCAAATCTAACATATGTGTTTACCATATTTATTTTACTTCAGAGAGATATATGTCAGATTCACCACTTCATTCTTTTGTGTGGGGCTATATAATGAAAATTTGATATGATTTATCATAAATCCATTTATCTTCATGGTATTAAATGTTTCATTTAATATTATGTCTTTTGTGGAGCTTACAATTCAAAACTTACCAAAGTCTTAATGGTTTATTTTAAAACCTCATCGTTTATAAAAAATATTTATTATTAAGTATCCAATAATAAAATATCATGATATATAACTCATTAAAGTCATTGATTTTCTTACACAATATTCATCAATTATCTTTAAAATATAAAATTACAATTTTAACTTTCTTTTGTACATAAAAATAATAATTTTTTTAAAAGAAAAACAAATATTATTTCTCACTTTAGTCGAAAATTGTTTTTATTCCTAATCTATTTATCAATAAATTTTTTTCAATTTTTTTTAATTATAAAAATTATTTATTAAAGAAATTTTTAGATATGATTTGAATTTTAGAAAATTATTTCATTGTAATATTCCTTTAATTTTTCAAACAAGACTCATTTTGATTTCACGGAAAATGAGAAAGGAATATTTGTTTCAATGTATACGACATGAAAAAAATTAAGATCCGTAATAACCACTCAATATTTTTAAAATTAATTTATAATTTTCATGGTTTTTTGAAGGATTATATTAATACACTGTAATTATTTTGTTTTATAAGGTGATTTTCAAAGAAGAAATATTGTTTTCCTCAATAAAGTTTTTAAGGGACACTTTATGAAATGTTTATTCATTAAGAAAAACAAACCTTATTATACTTTCCCACACTGGGTATATTTTGTATTGATATAATCCTTATTATTTATCTAGATGTTTCATGACCAATTTGACTAGGGATATATCGGTTTCATACCATTCATATTACTCAGAATAGTTTATGACTATGTTTATTTATCAGGGTAATTATTAATATTTCACATGCCAGTTTTTCAATATAAATATTTCTGTTGATTGTGTTTCAACCCATTCAAATGAGGACTTAATTGGACTTAATAATTTATAGTAAGGTAATTTTATTTCCCCTCGAGTCATCAGTTGGTCTCATGATACAAACACACTTCAGTTTTTGGTCTAGGCATAACCCATTTATGTAAGATGTCTTGGTACGAGGCCTTGAATGTATGGTTATGATGTAAGAAATTATGAATTCTATCAATTAGTGATTAGTTATTGATATTACATTTGACTATTCAACTAGTTTCAATATCAACGGTTAATTTTCAAGCTAACATGTCTATTTATATAGTGTTATTTGATCATCATTTATTCTTTACAAATTATGAAAATGTAATTCATTGAATGACATGTTTTTTAGTTATCTACTCTTTTATATAGATTATTCTTATTTATTAATGATATATTCCACTTTATGAATCACTATTTTATTATGATTTATTTTTACCAGGATGTCAATATGTGTTTTATTATATATATGTAGAGATATACTAAGTAGAAATATATAATTATCAAACAAAACACTTTTTATATTTTATATTTTCAATTATAATGTGAATTTTAAGTATGTGGCTAGTTTAACAGGACTACTAAACTATTCAGTCCATTGGGTTGTAACTCATAGTGTGTTATGCTGATGTAATAAATTAACCACTCACTATGGGATACAAGGACTAGGGTCTTTAAAACCAGTAAATAAATAAATATTATGTTCAATGAATATAAAATAAATATTTATAAAATATTCTACTAACAAAATTCTATCAAAAAACTACTGACTGAATATATACAGTCATTAAAACATGAATAATTATTGAACTAAATTTTATAATAATATTAAATATATACATAAAATATTAAATAATATTATTATTTAAGTGAGGTTTTGGATACACTTATTGTGTGACCCTCTAGGCCTATTTCTATGGTGAATTACGTATATCCTCCTAATGTCTGAGGTTATCTTCTAAAAAAATGTCAAGGAAGCCGTATAAAAAATTTAACGTCATGGTGACATATAAACTCATACAAACACTTAGTATGTAATAAGTATATTGATCAAAATATCATTCATCAATATGTTTTCATGTTGGTGTCATTATCCTGTGTGCTCAATTTGACATTCATCGACTTTATGGAAATGAAGCTACCAACATATCACTGTATCCATTGATTTTTTAGGTTTTTTCCATAAAAGAGACTAATATTTCATCTTAATTTAAATAATAGAAGGGAAAAATTATTTCTAACAATATTTATTAAGGAAATATTACTCATGATGTACACAACATATCTTACTTCATTATGAACACATGTCATTATAATTTTCATCAATACATAAAAGTAAATGACTAATTATATTAATTAATAATAATAATAATGTATTAGGATCAATACACATATTTTAAAATATAGATATCCAATGACATATATAATTTTTTTTCCCTACCAGCGGGTCATGTTCTCATAATCTCTTGCACTAGAAATTACCATGGGTGTACACTATGAAAAGGTTCCTCAAAGTCAAATGAGTCTCCACCCATAATATTTTTTATCATCTATATTATATTAAATGATATCATCTAGATATTAATTTATATTAAAGAATAATATCATGCCACTTTTGGGTTATCATTGTAATGAGTAACTTTGATGACCTATTAGTGAAATAGTTACTCTTAGAACATTATCACATACTTTGTTACAAAGAAGAACAATCATGATGTGATAATAAGTTTTATAAAATTCATGAAAATGAATATATATAATCATAATATATATATATATATATATTGGTTCTATAGTACCAACTAAAACACAATCTTTCATCGTCTTTATCACCAGAAAATCCCTAAAACTCAATCCTTATCTTGTTGGGTGTGTTCAGAAACTCAACTAAGTCCATCCTACAAATCAAGATTCTCAATAGATGTTTTAGTGTAATCATAATATGTTTCACTCAATATCATTTCCCAATAGATTACATATTGGTAAAATATTTTCATTTTCTATGATTTCTTTAGTATTTATCCATTACTAAACCTTAAAGGAGTTAATGTTTGTTACGAACACTATAGGAGAGTCATTTAACTCTAATTACACAAATTTCTTCCTCAAAATTCCTCTCTCTTTGAAATTAATAGACAAACCTTTAGTTCTTCCTAAATCACTTTCGATTCCAACTCTTTTTTTTAAATTTGGTTCCCTCATTTTCCATAACTTAATTACCTAAATTAAAAGATCTTTAATAATGGATTGTAATGAGACTATGATTGACCAATGCATATCCCATTGAAGTTTCTAACTAGGTGTGTAGTTGTAGGCTTCCTAATCATACACAAATGTTAATATCGATTTTTTAATGACCCATGGATAATAAACTACCAAAAAAACATGATATATCACCTCACATGGATCCTAGAAATGGATAAACCATGTTTAATTTCCTTTGTGGAGCTTTACAAATAGATGATATTATACCCTACACTATGAGTATTTTTATTTTTCATCCCCCAAAAATCAATCCCATGACATTATGGTTAAAAACTAACCATGAATCCTAATGAGTACCTATAGGACATTGTTACTAATAACACATCCTAGTTGAGTGTTAATCTAGAGGTAACATGTTTGAGTTATGTGAGAGGTGAAATAAAAATACGCACGGGGCAAGGGTTAATGTCTAACCTATTTAAAGATCCACGAGGGTTGTGCAACATGGGATTTTTGTTGTTGTATTTTTTGTGAGTTGGATGATATTACGGTATTGGTCTTAGCCCAAACATGGGGTTTTTACATAAAATTCCTTTTTATGTAAGGACCCACTGGATGGGCCAAGCCCATGGATTTAAATTAGCATCCACAAATAGCATTTGAAAATTCCAAACCCATGTTACACGGAATTTTTTGAGATTTATATGTGGCACGGAGTACCCCTATCCTATTAGTATTTTTATTTTAATTCCCACAAGACTCAAACTCATAAAATCATGATTAAGAACAAACTGGGAAGCATTATTATTACTACTAGCTCATGAGATTATAGTCATCAAACTTCCTAGTTGGCTGTTAAGCCTAAGGAAACGAGTTTGAGTTATAGGGAGGTGAAATAAAAATTCATATTGGATAGGGTAAAATACCAGCCACATGTAAGGATCTACAAGAGTTTCACAACATTGGTTTTCTATTTTCATATTTTCTATGAGATGGCCAATCTTGTGGGCATGGACTTGGCCACACTTGTGTGTAATTTTAGTTGTATATAAGATTTAGAGGTATCTTAATTATACCCATATGATCATATTATTATCACTAATTATATTCAACTATTATCTCTTATACATACCCTTCTCGATAAACCGAGATCACACATTTTATGTGTTTCTATTTCCACAGGTTATGAAGATGAGCATAACTTATTAGAAATATATAATGACTCTTGTGTGGATCAATTATAAAGAAATTTTCATTGGAATTGAAAAATATATTATATATATATAGTCTTTAAAGACACCGTAACTTCCATTCATATGATGCTTACATTATTTTGTGAGATGTAATGTTTAATGTATTGAAATATGTAAAAAGTCATTTTTTATCTTGGGTCACATTTATTGGTATCAAATTAGGGTTTAATAATTTTTAAGGATTAGTTAAATTAATTTATATAATGGTAAACATAACACATCTGAAAACCTTGCGAATAAGTCTAAGGGATAAGTCTAAGTATATAATAACAACCCAAAATTTTGGTAAAGTAGATATTTTATGGTTCTCCTAGATATTACATTCCTATCTAGATACTGGAATATAGATTAAGTTGTGGAAAAAATCACTTAGGGGTAATAACCTTGAAAAAGGCTAGTTTAAAATTAACTATGTAACGATCCAACATGAATCCCTAAATCCAATCAAGAGTTACACATGGCCTCATGTGAACCTCCCTATACACAAGAGGTTTCTAACTAGCAGTGAGGGTCTAAACCTTTTCAGTCATGAGTTTATACACTAAGTATCATTGAATATTGAAATTACAAAATAATAATAACACAGATTGATATAAGGGAATAAAATGAAATTCAATAATAAGTGGCACAAAAATTGTCTAATGTTATAAAAAATATTAATACAAGGACCAAAAAAGTTGAAGATTAATGAGAATATGGGTAATTTTGGAATGTAAAAAAATTATTGTGATATCAGTCTGAAGTCTTTCTTGGTACCACCTCCTATCACCATGCTCTATCTCTAAGCTCCTTATCATGGCGACCTTTCCCCTTCCTATATACATGATCAATAATTTTCTACACAAATTTATATATCTATGTAGGGTGTGAGTATACAACCATTAGGACACCACCAATTCATACATAACATGAATTGATATTCATAAGAGTGTATTTTATTATAATAAATAAATGAATAAGCAACCACATAAAATAATGTTGCAATCAATAATGTTCCATCAAAGCTTCCAAAAACCCATGGTCATACATGCTTTGTCTCTATACTGTAAATAATGTCAACCCATCATATATAACTTTACTCACCCTTGATTGGTAGCCCAAAAACATGTCTAAAACATACCCTTTAACGAGATAGCCCATGTACGGGTTGAAAAAATGTCTGACACATTCCCTTTGTGAGGAATAGTATATATGTATGAAAATACATGCCTAAATACCTATGATAGAGGAATATAACTTCAAATAAATTTCTATAGGATGAAGTATAAAAAATCACATCATGTCAAGTATGAGTTGTTTCCATCAAAAATACACATGTGAGTAATAATCAAGAATGAGCCTTACAGGATACATTTGTACACATATGTGACCAAACTCATATATGGTCTAAACCTGTAAGTACACAATGAGATATCATGTTAACATTTATATACATGACCTCAATATGGTAAGGACCTTCTGAACTCTTGAAATTTTTATGTAATTATCCCATTGATTGGGCCATGCCTAATCCTGTAAGATCATCCAGCTCACATGGTATATGGAAATGGAAAACCAATGCCGTATGACCATCATAGATATTTATACATGGAAGTTACATTCCCTTACTATATAAGGATTTTTATTTCTCCTCCACCATAACTCAAAACCATGACCTCCGGATTAACATACAACAGAGGTTCGTTAGTACTCACCACACATCTAGGTATGATATTAAGACTGAGGTACTGAGTTTAGGTTCGGGTGAAGGATAAATAAAAGTACATGTAGGGAATGGGACAATACCAACCATGTGTAAAGCTACAAAGTGTCCATGTAACATGGGTTTATCATTATTGTAATCTTTGTGAGGTGTTCAACCTTATGGGTAATGGATTGGCATAGTTGGGGGTCATTAAAAAAAATTGTTCCTTTTTACGTAATGAATTCACATCTGGCCCAATCCCTAGACCACAAGATTAACCTCCTCAAAAAACATTTGAAAATGGTCAACACACATTTGAAGACCCCTATCTATATCTACACATAGTATGTATTATCCCCTATCATGTGGCTATTTTTATCTCCTACCCCATAACATGAACTTGTGACCTTATGCTTAATAGACAACTAGAAAGTATTTTGAGTGTTTCTAAGACAACAAGATAGTGTACCTTCCTCCATGTTATTAGGGCCTTCATTATGTTTTCCCGGATTCTTAGTTTTTTAGGCATATAACTAATCCTATACATATGATAGATAACAGGGATGTAGAGTTGGAAATAGATGCATATTTTTTTGAGCACCTTTTTTGGATCAAAGACAGGAGCGGAAATGAGCTATAGGGGAAGATGGAACCACTTGTTCATGTCTTATAGAAGCATTAAAATTTCAAGGAGAAAATGTGAGACAAGGATTAATATGTTCATATTAAGTGGGTCGAGTTGTTTGAGAGAGACCCCTAGAAACACTTCTCATGGATGAGAATTCATCAAAGTGGAAAAATTATATTTTTCCCAATTTTAATATTTTATAAAACCTCAATTTTTTATATATAATATATACATCCTTCTGTTGAAAATTTAATAATTTCCAACTTTAGTCTTACATTTACACATATAATAAGGTCAATGTGAAGGATAATGCTTCCTTACTTTACACAAGATGTTTTTGAGGGTAGAATAAAGTTAAACCTAAGTTTACATGGGTTACATATGGGTTAGTCGAGAAACCCTCTAGTCCCATAAAGGTAAATATGAGTTTCATACGGGTAAGTTGAATTCATAAAAGGTTTCATAGAGGTAAACTAACAAAAAATTAAGTGTTACTCTATGTTTTTATATATTTTGTAAGGGAATTAAAGTACCCTCATGAGAAAACTATGATCAATATAAGTGTAAAACCATGTTACCTTTATACAGCACCCTTTTGACCTAAAGGTAGGTTTTTACCTGTTTTTCACTTTCCTCTTTCTAGATCAAACATGAAATTAATTTTTATGATGATAAGATCCTTGAATTATGGGAAATAATTCATTTGAGACATTTTAATTTATAACTCATATTTTAGATATTTTTGAATGCTTTACATTCATTATTTTATTAGAAGACGGATTAAATAGTGATTTATTTTGTGTGTTTCATTGTTGTGAACCATAGGATCTTTAAAAAAATACATGTACATTTATTACCCTAAATTTTTAGATATTATCTTGATTCTGGGTTGCCTAAAACTCCTTAATCCAAAACCAATGAGGCTTTTCTTCCCTCAATTTTAGTTCATCTAGTTTCTATGTTTAAAACAACCATATCTCCCCTATATTCATATGGAAGTGTTTTTCAAGGGATAAATTCATGGTATATTATTTCATAGAATTGTTTTAAATTTAGTATTCCTATGATTTTTGAAGAAAATTGATAAAGAAACCTAAAATTATTATTACAAAGAATTATCGAAGACTAATGAGGAGTCATCATACATATATCAAGATTATTATGGAGAAAAAAATTATTACCGCATGTGGTGTTATTATAAATTTTTAGATGAAAAATATTTGGAATCAGTTTTAAGAATATTCTATAACAAAATTGAATTGATTAATATATAATTTTTATGTCATGAAACCTAGTTGGTATAAGCCTAAGAGTCAAATATCAAACACCTCATGTGATATTTGACAATTTCCAACCCATTTTTTATGAGCCTCATGAAGCATTATACATGGTATAAACTATCCCCTACCATGTGGGGATCCTTATTTCACCTCAAACATAACATAAACCATAACCTCAGGTTAGGGTACAATACGCTCCATAGGTAAAGCTCCATAATTTCCATTCAATGTGGTTTTTTTATTAACGAATATCATGTGAGATTGTCATTTATATATTCTTGGTCTAGGATTATTTAGGGGTTTGTTACATAAATATAGACTTATTAAATGAGTGCTCACCCATATGTAAACCTTGAATATAAGGAGTTACCTTTACACAACTCCCAAAATAAACCTACATAAATATAGTTATCTTTTACCTTAACATAGACCATATTCTCTACATAATGGTAAATTTTATTTTTTATAAATTTTTATTGTTTATAACTAATTATTTGAAAGATTTAAAACCTTCCAAATTCAATAATCTCTTCAAAGTAAAATTAAAAGGTGATTTAATTTTTTATTTTAATTGTTAAAAACCATAACATATTTTGTTTTTTTAAATACACAATCATTTTTTATTTCTTTAGATATAATATTTAGTATAAGAATCCCATAACCCCATTTTTCTATATGTTTAATTAACTTTGTTGACATATCAAAGTTCGGATTATGGTTTCTAGATATTGTAGGACTCTATCACTATTTTATTCTTGAGTGATTTTTTTTCATGAATAAATTCATGGTTGGAATCTATTTTTATTTCTTATAAAGTTTGTGAGATAAATGGTCATATTAAACATTAAATAATAATATCACCTAATTATAAAAGAATAATAAATATTTTTCATGCTTATCTCATGATTATTTTGGAGAGATAAAATTTTATTTCATGAGGAGTCTTTATTATATGAATAAAATATAATTTGAATTAGTTCTTGTAAACCTTACCAAGCGGTCTGAACTAATTAATGCACATACATGATTCTAGTGAATTCACTCTGGACAAACCTTGATGTTTACATTGAAATGACTAATGTGGGATGTTCTTTACCCCATAGAGGCCATATATGTAACACCCCGCCCCTACCTCATTGGCTGGAGAAGGCGGTGAGGGTTACTTGGCCTTAAGAAATGTTCCCAAGGTGCTAAAGGCTGTAAATAAATGTCGAGGGCTCTGAGAACAATTGGGGAACGATTTTCCCTTGAGAAAAAACCAACCAAACAACCACAAATAAATGATGCATGTCAAAATAACCAAACTCATACATTACCAAAGACAACCAGATAATCCATAATCTCACATGCCAACACAACCCAATACAACATCAGAGTACAATGCGAAAGACTCAATAAGAACACCATGAGCCATAAAACCACCACAGCTCCACACCAAGCTCCAAGCTCCAAGTTCCACTAAGACATCACAACGCACCACTAAAGGAGTTTGATGCCTTACCATTTCCCAAGTCATGGTACACAACATCTGAAAAGACACCAGCATGCCAAAGCAGGTGGTGAGTACTAAAACACAGTAGGATTTCCCCAAATGACTTCCCTACACATGCCACTAGGATAAAACCGTTATAAAATTTATATAAAATAGTTTATATAAAATAAAACACAACTGAAACCATTTTCATAACCCAAATGTGCCCTTACCAGGCCATCACATCCAAACCAAGAAACCAAGGGAAAGATAACCGACAAGCCACATCCATTCCAACATTTACCCATTATCACAACAATTCAATCTTTCAAAGCAGTATAAAACAAAAAAATCATAACGGTGGAGCCTCTGTCCAACCTGTTTCATCCATTTACAACTAGTGGCTCTTCCTGTCCACTTATCATTGATGGTGGTCCTTCCATACACTATCCATCCACCTTTATTTTAGTGGTACTTCCCACCCAATTCCAAACAACAATTCAACCAATCACAACCAAACATATAATACATCACGGTCACAACAACATCATGTAATCAACCAATTCCATTGCATGTCAATTCACTTCAATAAATCACCCATTTATTGAAAACCATTTCCCATGCCAAACCATAATTCAATAAAACAACCTTCTTATTGAAAACCATTTCTATCAATCATTTTCACAAATCAACCATATCATCCCATTTTAAAATCTCCATTTTAAAATCCACAACAAAAGAATTTCACCACAAAACACTCTTTTTCCCAAAAATCCCCAAAACATCACCCAAGGGATTTTCCACGAATTTCGCACATCAAAACAAAATTAATTTCAATCACAAAAAATTAATTTTAACAATTAACCACTAGTTTTAACCATGTGTAGTTGAGAGAGAAGCCACCTAATTTTAGGGTTCCTGAGAAATCGATCGACGAACAACCGCACCACAAATCATGCGAACACACCACCAGCACCTCTCTAGATACCATCCCCTAACCAAAAAAGCCTAAAAATCATCATCCAAGAAACCCCAACACTAGATCTACACACAAAAATTGTAGATCTTTAAAACCAATAAAGAGAGGGATGTAGATCTATAGGTAAACACAAGAGAAGCAAGATGAGAGACTTACCCGAGAGAAACCACCATGGATCCACCTTGAAACCCCTTAGAATTGCTTCCAAAATGAGTGGGAGAGCACCCCTAACCCCTGAGAACCCAAAAACCTGATTGAGGATCAAGTGGGAGGAAGATAGGAGTGAAATGAGGCAATATCAAGTGAGCCCAGAACTTATAACCCTAACATTAAGTGGCCGCACGGTTAGCCCACACAGTTTAGAAAACCGTTCGCTAACCGTGTGCACGCCACTACCTCAAGAGCCAGGGTCTGTACAGCTTCCTCACTTGGTTTGGAAAACCGTGCACAGGCCGTGCGAGGCCTACTATCTTAAGAACAAGTGTTTTCATGGTTTCCTAGGGAACCCGCACGGTTTCTACTAACCATTCTCAAACCATGCACCCCTTTAAAAGCCTCCAAAGTCATCCAAAACCCTTCCAAACTCTCCCAAACTCTTCCAAAATCATTCCATGAATATTAAATACAAAAAATACATAAAAAAGGCCACATACCTCAAACTGGGTGTGCTACATTCTCCCCGCCAATGGAATTTTTGTCCTCGGAAAGTAGTGAACCCACCCTTTACCGAAAGAGCTCGGGCCACTGCTCGACCATCTCTTTATCATGCTCTCAAGTATCCTCTTGAATCCAACCATGTTGCCACAAAAAATGAACTAAAATGATTCTTTTACCATGCAATACTTTCTCTTTCCTATCCACAACCCTCACTGGCATGTGCACCAATTAAGCATTCGGTTCTCGCTCAACATGATCCCATCAAATCACATGGTCACGATCTGGCTGATACTTTTTCAACTGTGATACATGAAACACATTGTGAACCTCATTGAACCAAGGTGGAAAAGAAAAATGATAATCCACCTCACCAACCAGCTCAAGAACCTCAAAAGGTCCAATATACATCGGAGATAACTTTCCATGCTTCCCAAACAGTCGATGTCCCATCCTAGGAGAGATCCTCAAGAACACATGATCACTGACCTGAACCAAAAATGGCCATCGAAGATGATTCGCATATGATTTATGAAGACTCTGGGCCATCTCCATTCTCTTCTTGATCAACTTGATCTTCTCTGTAGTCTCCTGGAAAAAGATTTGGTCCAACAGTAGAAGACTCACCCGCTTATACCCAACATAGTGGATAACGACACGACCACCCATACAATGCTTCAAACGGATCCATCTATATAGATTCCTAATAACTGTTATTGTACGAGAAATCAACCAATGATAAGTGATCCTCCCACGAGGCACCAAAATCCATGACACAAGCCCGCAACATATCCTCCAGAGTTTGTATCTTCCTCTCGGATTGACCATCCGTCTGAGGGTGATACGCCGTAATAATCGTCAAATGCGTTCTTCAGGCTTCCTGTAAGGATTTCCCGAAACGAGATGTAAACCTTGGATCTCTATCTGATACAATTGAATCTAGAATAGCATTCCTCTTTACCACCTCCTGGATATAGATTTTAGATAGATCATCCACCGTATGAGATTCCGAAATTGGGATGAAATGGGCTGACTTCGTTAGCCGATCCATTATCACCCAAATGGTATCGTGCTTCTCGACCATTCATGGGAGACCTCTGACAAAATCCATCGCTATCAGCTCCCACTTCCAAATAGGGATTGGTGAAGACTACAACATTTTTTCTGGCCTCAGATGCTATGCCTTGACCTGCTAACCAGTCAAGCATCTCGATACAAACCCAGCCACACATCTCTTAAAACCAGTCCACCAGAACTGTGCTTTCAACGCTTTATACATTTTCTGAATTATAGGATGAATACCCCACCTAGAATGATGATACGCCTTGAGAATATCCTATTGAAAATGAATTGGTACTACCATCTGATTCCAAAAACACAAAAATAAATATCTATTCAATTTCCAACCCCCAATGGTCTCCCCACCATTGAGTCTTGACCCCATGGTCACACACTTAGAATTAGATATATGTGCCTCTCAAACCAGGACAACCAATTCATGAATCAACAAAATCGAAAAGAAGACTGCATTATCACCCTATTCCTCACATTCCAACTGCATATCAGCTATAACCAACATCAACTGCCACTGGTCTGATGCCTGTTTCACCACCTGAACATATGATTTTTTAGTTAATGGATCCACCACAGAATTTCCCTTACTCGGTGTGTACATCAAGTCAAAATCAAACATTTGGAGATATTCCATCCATCTCCTTTTCCTAAAGTTCAAATCCCTTTATGAGAAAATGTGTTTCATGCTCTTATGATCTATATATACTGTGAATTTCTCACCGAAGAGATAATGACACCACACTTTCAAAGCATCGACTGCTGCTGCCAACTCCAAATCATGAGTTGGGTAGTTCTTCTCATGCACTCTCAACTTTCGTGAGCCATATGAAACTACATGATTTCCTTGCATGAGAACGCACCCCAACCCTGATCCCAATGCATCGCAATACACCATATACCATTTTCTTGATTCTAGAAAAACCAAGATTGGTGCTGATGTAAGATGACCCTTTAGCTCTTCAAAACACTTTTGACACTATTTATTCCACTGGAATAGATCATTCCTTCTTGTCAAAGCTGCCTTTGGCGAAGCCAAATGTGAAAAATCGCGAACAAAACGCCGATAATACCCAACTAGACCAAGAAAACTATGTATCTCAAACATATTCTTTGGTGGTTTCCACGAGACAACATCCTTTCTCGTTTTTGGATCCACTGAAACACCCCTTTCAGAAATCACATGGCCAAGAAAATGAACTTTATGTATCCAAAAGGCACACTTTGACAACTTGGCATACAACTGATGATCCCTCAAGATCCCCAGCATTGTCCCCAAGTGCTGCTCATGCTCCAACCTTGTCTTTGAATACACCAAAATATTATTGACAAACACCACCAAAAATTAATCGAAATATCTCTAAAATATCTGATTCATCATTTCCATAAACACATCTAGCTCATTTGTTAGACCAAAGAGCATAACCACATATTCATAATGGACATATCTGCTTTTGAAAGCTGTTTCTGAAACATCCTCCTTCCTCACCCAGAATTGAGGATATCCCGACCTCAGGTCGATCTTGGAGAACCACTAGGCTCCCCTCAACTGGACAAAAAAATCCTCAATTCATGGATGTAGATATCTATTGTTTATTGTAACATGGTTAATTATATGATAATAAACACATAGCCTCAATGTTTCATCCGCCTTTTTCACAAAAAACATTGGCGCTGCCCATGGATACGTGCTTGGCCGGATAAACCCTTTGTTTTTTAACTCTTCCAACTAGATTTTAAATTCTCGCAATTCAGCTGGTGCCGTCTGATAAGAAGGAAGTGAGATGAGGCTGGTCCCTAGAAGGAGATCAATCATAAACACCAATTCTCTTATGGGAGGTAACCCAAAGAATTCATCAGGAAAAACATCCATTAACTAATCCACCACTGCTGTAGGAACACTCTTCTCAACACCCTCTACCAATTCCAATGACAACACCACCAACTGATATGATAACGTACCCACTGCTGGTGACAACAAACCCGTTACACCCTGCCTTTCATGCTTCTCTCCTCTAAAGAGATGTATAACGACCTTGTTTGTCGTAAAATCCACTATCTGCACAGCACAGTCTATGTGGGCCTTAAAAGACAAAAGCCAATCCATTTCCAGGATTACATCATATCCATCCATCTCAAGCATTGAAAATTTCCACAACATCTCAACCTCGGCCACAACTATACAACATTCTCTACACAATAAATCTTGATACTCTCTTCGACCCATAGAAGTTTGAAGTTTCAAAACCAAGTGCATCATTTCTACCATTAAGACCAACAAATAAACCACACGTGCAGAAATAAAAGAGTGTTAAGCACCTATATCAAACAATACTTCCATCAAGGTAGAATTTAAAATAATAGTACCTCGCACCATGGATGGTCTTGACTGAACATCCACCACCACCTGCTCAGCTTCAAACACATGTTTTCTTGACACACTCTTTTCTTTCTTTCCCTACCGAGGCATCGTGGTATTTTTAGAATCACCATGACCCACTTTACTCTGCTATCGAGGGGTATGATACTGCCCCCATCTCGTTGAAGTATACGAAGTCTGCGATCCCTGATGAGTGTCACAGGCACCTGACCTTGGAGCATTCTGACAATAACACTGCAGAGGGCCCATCTTCTTACAATTATGTCATGTTTGTGTTTGTGTCGTACAATCCCGCTTGATGTGGCTTGTAGAACCAGAATGAAAACATCCCAGCTTGATATGGGGCTGCGGAGGATGATTCACCGATCCTACAATTAGATTATATATTATATTACCACCCTGGGAATAAGTGTCCCTCTTCTGCTTGAACCCAGTGTTAGAGTTCCCACTATTCTCCATGGTTACCACCATGCTTCCCCCGGCCAGAGTGCCCAACAAATCCTGCTCTGCCACTGAGCCTCCATTCACCATCTTCATGTAATCATCTATACCCAGCACCGCTATCTTTGAACAGAAATCTTTCTTAAACCCCTCTTCAAATATCCTTTCCTTGAACGACATGCTACCCACCACCTCATTTGAAAACCACACAAAGATCATAAACTTCGCTACATACTCCGTCAATGACATTAGCTCTTATTTCAAACTGAAGAAAGCAGTCGTATGCTGAATTCTAAATGTATGTGGGTAGAATTTTTTGTTAAACAATTCCTCAAAGCCTTCCCATGTCATACCCTGGTCAGTCCCAGCTTGGACTACAAACTCCCACCACTGAAGGGAAAGATCTTCCAACATACATGTGGCGAACTTCACTTTTAACTCTACCGGTGCTCCCAAGAACTAGAAGATCTTGTTTATTCTATTCAACCATAATTCTTCCCTCTCGGGATCTGAATCACCCTTGAAGATGAGTGGATTATGCATTTGAAACTGAACCACATGATCCACATGCCCTTGTTCATCCCCTCTATTTCCACTTCCCACATCTTAGAAAGTTGCACTATACTTTGCACTAGCTGCTGGTTCACCTGAGGCTTAGGTGCAACCACATTCTCAGTAGCCTCCTCTGGTTGGTCTCTATGACGCCTACCCGGTGCCATTTCTATAAATAGAAAACAAACAACCATGAGTATCACTTCCGTAGACATCATGAAATCCCATTTCAAATCACATTACCCAACACCATCACAATAAGGCTTTCCACCAATTCACATTTTTTCCACATGTGCCAGGTTTCACCATTTTGAAAACCAAACCATTTTCAAAATACCAATTTATTCACATTACAATCCCATTACATCCTAAATAATTCTACCCTAATGAAATATGCATCCTATAGGGAAGTCATTTCTACCATGCATGTCATGCTCATCTCATTGGCTACACCCACAACAATGAGATATCCCATGCCTATAAGTGTCTTCAAAACACTTATGTACCCAAATCCCTAGTAACATGAATTTTAGTATAAAGAGTTAGCTAAATCCTTTTATGATATACATTCCATGTTCTGACAATCCTAAGCCTTTCTACCATCCCAACTCATGGAGTATACCACAACGAATGTCAACACCAAATCCGAGAATCAACTCCAAAGGACCGAACAAACTGATACCACTTGTAACACCCCACCCCTACCTCATTGTCTTAAGAAGGCGATGAGGGTTACTTGGCCTTAAGCGACGTTCCCAAGGCGCTAAATTCTAGAAATAAATGTCGAGGGCTCTAATAACAATTGGGGAACGATTCTCCCTTGAGACGAAACCAACCAAACAACCACAACTAAATGATGTATTTCAACAAAACCAAACTCATACATTACCAAAGGCAACCAGATAATCCATAATCTCACATGCCAACACAACCCAATACAACATCAGAGTATAATGTGGAAGACTCAATAAGAACACCATGATCCATGACACCACCATAGCTCCACACTAAGCTCCAAGGTCCAAGTTCCACCAAAACATCACAACACACCACTAAAGGTGGTTGATGCCTTACCTTTGTCCAGGTCACAGTACACAACATCTGCAAAGACACCAACGTACCAAAGCAGGGAGTGATTACTAAAACTCATTAGGATTTTCCGAAATGAATTCCCTACACACGCCACTAGGATAAAACTGTTTGCACATTTATATAAAATAGTTTATATAAAATAAAACACAAGTGCAACAATTTTCATAAGCCAAACATGCCTTTACTAGGCCATCACATCCAAACCAAGAAACCAAGGGAAAGCCAATAGAAAAGCCACAACCATTCCAACATTTACCCATTATAACAAAAATTCCATCTTACAAAGCTGTACACAACAAAACAATCATAATGGTGGAGTTTCCGTCCAACCCATTTCATCCATTTACAACTAGTGTCTCTTCCCGTCCACTTATCATTGATGGTGGCCCTTATATCCAATATCCATCCCCATTTATTATAGTGGTACTTCCCGACCAATTCCACACAACAATTCAACCAATCACAACGAACATATAATCCATCACAGTCACAACAACATCATGTAATCAACCAATTCCATTACCTGTCAATTCACTTCAATAAATCAACCATTTATTGAAAACCATTTTCCATGCCAAACCCTATTTCAATAAAACGTAATATTTATTGACAACCATTTCTATCAATCATTTTCACACATCAACCATACAATCCCATTTTAAAATCATCATTTTAAAATCCACAACAAAAGAATTTCACCATCAAACCGTCTTTTTCCCAAAAATCCCCAAAACATCACCCAAGAGATTTTCCACCAATTTCGCACATCAAAAAACAATTAATTTCAAGCACAATGAATTAATTATAAAAAGTAATGACTAGTACTAACCAAGTGGGGTCGTGAGAGAATCCACCTACCTTTAGGGTTCCCACGAAAATGACCCATGAACAACCGTGCCTCAAATCCGGAGAACGCACCACCGACACCTCTCTAGATCCCCTCCCCTAACCACAACAAGCCACAAATCATCATCCAAGGAAACCCCAACCCTAGATCTACACACAACAAATGTAGATATAGAAAACCAAGAAAGAGAGGGATGTAGATCTATATGAAAACACAAGAGAAGAAAGAGGAGAGACTTACTCGGGAGAAAACACCTTGAATCCACCTTGAAACCCCTTCAAATAGCTTTCAAAACGAGTGGGAGAGCACCCCTAATCCCTGAGAACCCAAAAACCTTAGTGAGGCTCGAGTGGGAGGAAGAGAAGAGTGATATGAGTCAATCCGAAGTGAGCTCAGAACGTATAACCCTAACTTTTAGTGGCAGCACAGTTTGGAAAACTGTGCTCTAACCGTGTGCACAACATTTCCTCGAGAGCCAGGGTCGACAGAGTTTCCTTACATGGTTTGGAAAACTGTGCGCAGGCCGTGCGAGGCCTACTTTCTTGAGAACAAGGGTCCGCACAGTTTCTTGGGGAACCCGCACGGTTTCCAATAACCATGCTCAAACCGTTCACCCCTTTAAAAGCCTCCAAACTCATCCAAAACTATTCCAAACTGTCCCAACCTCTTCCCAACTCATTCCATGAACTTTAAATACATAAAAATGCATAAACAAAGGCCACATACCACAAACTGGGGGTTCTACAATATATATGATTATTATTATGATATGAATTATATTCTTATATGATTTAAACCATGATTGGGTTTGATCACATGTGTGTATGTGCGTATCCTATGGTACCAATGTTTGAGTTTGATCATATGTGTGTGTCTATGTTTAGCTACAGTTTGTCTCTCTTGATATTAAATGTTATGGTTATAATGTGATGATTCCATTGTTTTGAGATATTTTAGTTATATTATTTGTGGTTTTTGTTCTATTCATGTTACCAATGAGATATGTGGACCTATCATTACTCTATTTCCCTAGATGGGTATCATGTTCATATGAAGCTTGTTAATTGTTGACAGGAACATGTTAGATGAAGTGTAATGATGGCCATAAATAGATTTTCCTAGTGTAATGACCATATTATTTGATTTAACATGAGATGTGATAATGGATAATGATGGTCTTTAGTGACCAAACCTAAGATAAAGTGTCATGATATGATGGTCATGTGGCGTGAACTAAGGTAGTGTTGGAACAAAATGACCTTGTGAACTCACTTGAGAATCTTTAGCCTTGTGGTGGATATAGGATATATGTCATGACACTGTGGTTAACTCTCATTCATGAGTATTTTATGAAAATATATTTGACGTGAAGTTGAAGAAGGTATGGATTGGGGTTAGTGGCAGCTTGGTTCATACACAACCACTTTGTACATAACATTATTTTGATTCTAGAACATTTAATTATTATCATGGTATACACACTTATGCATGTGAACTCTTATTAAGGAATCATTGATGGTTTCCTACTGGGTTTATACTCACACCCAGAATGGGTATCTCAATGTCCATGAAAACTTCATGACCCTGGATATAGCCTCAAATCCCTTTTTTTATTTTTAAAATAATCCACTTTAAGGGTTAGTGAGAACATCAAAATACCAGATTCCAAAATTCAAACACCAAGATACCAAAATTAAAACACCAAAAACAGGCTCCAAAATCCACCCCAAAACGTCAAAATTAAAATTTAGATTTCAAATCCAAAAAATAGGACACAACCTTTATGAAACCACACACAACATCACCTCTGATCGCGATCCGCCTCAAGACATGCTACCAAATTTTTAATCTAACCCTCATTGTCATCAAATCACATTAAATCAATATAAATAGTAAACAACTCATTTCCTTTGTTGAAAAAGATCTGGAAATAATCCCACCGAGGTGTTAATCCATCACTAATGACAGAACACGATTTCACCTTCAAATCAAAATGAAAACCACATAACATCTTAAAATAACATCAAATTCATCATGGAAAAAAACCAGTCCACCTTCAAGAGAAAACAATGACCTACACTGACCCAATATCCCTAAACGGATCGAAAATAAAGAGAACTAGTGCGAATGAACCCTTTACATAGATGAAACTACAAAGAACATCCGACACAACATGACACATAATGAATTCGACGAAGGATGTTCTTCCTGGAACACCGACTACTGAATAAACAACACCTCTCAAAGCCACTGGAAACCACCACTACAGACTGACTCAGAGAGTGGTGAAGCAGTAAGATTTCAGAGCATAGTTTGATATAGAATGGTTTATTGATGAAGAAAAACCTCACCCATAACCACTAGCCTTAACTGATGAAGCCCCCGACAGGAAGATGTAAAACATCAAGGGAGAGGAAGAAGAGTAGGGGAAAGTATGGATGGGGAATGAGTATAGGGGGTTATGAAATAATATAAGTGGTTTGCATGCCTCGCCCCACCAAATCACCACCAAAAACCCCTAGCTTGGGAGAGAAATAAGAGAGAGTCTACTCAAAAAAATCAAACTAAGATATCATGAACTGGGTTATAAAAAAGGGGAAGAACCCATTGAAGGAATGATATGGAGATGGATTTTGTTGAAAGAGGTAGTACTGCGATAGAAACAAAATGGTTAATATAGGGTCCTTATTTATTTTCCTATTTTTTCTTATATACTGGTAGAATTTCCACCTCAAAGGTTCTTGTTTAATTTTCATTCATTACTAATATTTCATCTTTTATTTAATTTGATCATGTCGTCTTCTATTATGTCTGAATAGATTGTATATACAGTATATTATCCTGTGATTTATTTTTATACCAAGTTTATGGTATCCCCATGCTACTTTAGACCCTCATCATTTGAAAGATTGTTCTTGTGTATGAGGAGGTGTACTTGAAGTTATCTGGCTATCAAACTTGGACCTGATGGTTTGGGTCAGGGCCCAATAAACTATTAAAATTGTGGTCATATGTTCATGTTATAGAGGAGGCAAAATAAAAATCCTTTCAAGTTAGAGGTCATTTCCTTATATGTGTAAATCTCTAAGAAGGAGATGAAAACATGGGTTTTCCATTCCTGTATGTTGTGTGAGGTGAAAAATCATGTGGGATAGAGCTTAGACTAGCCAAAGGGTCATTATACAAAAGGTAGCCTTATTTAATGACCCTCATGTCTCGAACAAACCTTATACCACAAGATTGGATACCATACATGACATATAACATTGATAATACCATGTTGTATAAACCTCATGGATCTTTAAATTTGGAAATAATTGTCCTATTCCCTATGAAGATTTTTATTTCACCTCCCACATAACTAAAACTCATGACCTCATGCTTAAGATACAATAATAAAGCATTAGTGGTATATATAACACATCTTATTTCACTATAAATCCTGATAAAATGGGTTAAAGTTACGGGGGATATGAAATGAAAATCCACATAGGTAAAAGGAAAATACATTCTACACATTAATTTATTCTAGGGCCAAGCAATGTGGGTGTGTTGTTTTGGGATACCACGTGAGGTGGATGATCTTGTGTTCTTGGGATTAACCCATCTAGGGCTCATTAAAAAAATTAATCATATATAATAAATCATGGAATATGTCTAGGAATTACACAATACATGAATCAGGGGAGTTTGGAAACAAAAGTCAATAAATATGATCCATGGGAGCATAACATAAGAAAGATAATAATCCTAAAACTATAACATCATTAAATTACAGAACAAAAATTTATAAATGAAAAAAATTAATTTTATGAGTCACACAATTTTATCCATTATTATAATAAAAATTAATGTTACATATGTATACATCACCATTAGGAGTCGCACACCTGCACACCTTCTTGAGAATACATAAATTGTTCATATTTATACATATCTGATGAGAGTAAACTTTTAACCATTGTATTATATAGGACCCCACTCATCATCATACATACATATGTGATAAAATTGAAAATCATTCCCATATCACATCCTAAAGAACCCATGAAAATAAAATGGATTACATAAAACTTATAAATGAAAATCATTCACTTTTAAAATCACGATGTACTATTGGATAGAAAATGGGTTACATATCCTTATCAAATGGAATAACATAAATAAATTATCAATAATCATTAATGGATAATCCAATTGAAAATAAATGGATATCTCTATATATTCATTAACATCACAGGTAAATAACTGTTGTTTAAGGTGACATTGAATTTTTTTTTCTTGATTGTGTTTGCTAAAAAAATATATTGACAATGAATTCTATGAAGTTATAGTGACATTTTTTAAAACCTATGTTGATAAAGATAATGGAAATAGGTATGGAATCTGTAAAAGTTTTTATAAGGTTTCAAAGATATGGTAGTTGTATTTTATAGAATTTACTAAATTATTTGTGTATAAACTTTTTATAAAGGGTAAAATAAGTTCCAAGAAATTTTAAAAGTTTCATGAAAGAATTATAGAGTTCAAGAAGTTTCATGATAATGGATTTTCAATACTGACTCATGAAAATTTGTAAAAGTAATGCAATTCATGAAAATTATGTTGTTTCATGAAAGTATGTTTTGTGAATTTTGTTATTTACATGAATTTAACTTGTTTTTTAGAAGCTTAAATAAATGAAAAATATTATTCAAAGTTACATAAACATTAAATGTTTCTTGAACAAAATTAATTATTTTAAGAAGTGTCAGTTTAGAGTGTTAATGTTTCTTTATGTTGTGAAAACATTTATAAATAGGTTAAAAAACTATCCATTGGGGTGATGAATCCTTAACAATGATATTAAGGCCCTCCAATTATGAAATATGTTCATAAAGGTTTTCCATACTTGAAAAATTCATACAAAAATCAGTTCCATTATTAAAAAAGTCTGGCAACCTTACAATGGTTTTTTTAAGAAATTTTAGTAGGCATGTTGAAAGGTTTTATAAATCATGAATGTGAAAAGGTATCTGAAAATAAAAACATTGTAAAAAACGTGTGAAAGATTTGTGTGAATGTAAAATTTATATGAAAAAGGATTATTTAATTATAAATTTTGTGGAAAATTCATATTCATAAAGTGGATTAAATTTGAGCTTCATGACACCCCAATAATGTCTAAATAAAATTGATTAATATAACTAACAAGATAATCTTCTAATGAGTTGTGTGAATACTTAATTTGATAGAGGAGTGAGATTTAAATTTTTGATTGGTAGTGAAATAAGAGGGAAATTTATTATTCTCCAAATAATGTAACAATAGTGTGGTTTAGTAGATTTGGTAATTTGACACATTTTCTTTTTATTCTACTTAGACAATACTAACTAAGGGTGAACCAAGTAAAAATTTTCATGTCATGTATTGTTTCTTTTATGTAATACATTGTTATGATAAGGAGAGAGAAAATTGTTCTTTTAATGACGAAATAAGACCCAAATATATAATTATTTTAATCTATCATACCTTGATTCAACCCTCCTCATGGTATTTAAGCTAGTAGATCCAAAAACCAACGTCAATCATGATAGTAAATCATGTGGTATTTAAACCATATATGTAAAGGTTATAAAAATCACACACTAATTTCCTTAATAAATTGATGAATAAAATATAGGTGGACACCATTCAATTAATGTAATAAAAAATAGGTTATTCTTAAGGAAAAGTGTTTCGATGAAAAATTATAGTTATAAACCAAAGAATATTATGAATGGAAAAGGTAGTGATGCATATTTATTCTAAAAGAGAATTATATAACATAATCCATCCATATAAAAAACGTTTATGGTATCATTTTAATAATTTTCTTGATCAAGTAAAATATATGTCAAAGAACAAAGAATCAGATGAATATCACTTTTTAGGGTACTTAGATGAAAATAAATATGTAAATATGAAATATTCATGATACTTTGAAATATATTTTTAAATAAATTTTAAAAATATTGGAGAAACCCAATTTCTTTTATAAACGATGAAAAAATTATAGAAATAGTAGTATAAAGTGAAACAGGATTCGTAAATATTTGTTTACATATAAAATTTTAAAACGATATTTATTTCTCAATTTGAAAAAAAATGAACCATATAAAAACGTTAAGAATTTATTTAAAAATTTTAATTAAGTTAATTGTTTTAAAATTACCATAATGAATTATTTATTAATAAATAAAAACATTTACAAAAGAATACAAATAAAATAAACATTGAAAAAAATTGGGTCCTGGAAAAAAAATACAGGGTTAGTTTCTTTATAATAGTTAAATAATGAGAAAGGGTGAAATAAAAGAGGTATAAAACATGTAAAAAAATAATAAAGGTTAGAGGATAATAAAATAATTTGGGTTTTGGAGATGAAATTTGAAAAATTCCATATATTTATTATCTTTCCAAATAAATAAATATTTAAAAATGAGATTGGTGAAAAACCCTCATGATATTGGTAATGTAATAATAAAACGAGCTTGAGAGGAAGATCATGAAATAGAAATTATAATATCATGAAATGAAATAAATTTCATACATTAATTAAATAGGGATGTTAATACACCATATAAAATAATTAATTTTTGGCAATATCAAACAAGTTTTATGAAATTAAATTTGAGGTAAAGAGACCCTTACAATCATAGAAACATTCATGTAAATTATCCTTACAGGTTTTGATTTAAAAAAAACATTACATACCCTGAATATTTATTGGATAATGATAAAAAACATTTAAGGGGTAGTTGATACACCATTCATAATAATTAATGGTGTAAAATAAAAAATATGTCTAAATGATCAATATTTTGGATAAAAACCCTTATCTTATTTCCTGAATCAATTAAATGCACTCTAGACACCTTTATAATAAAATGAATTATATTAATTTAATAATTTATAAAAATTTTAATATATTTATAATTTTATTAACATCATTTATCATTATTGTCTCCATGAATATTAGTTAGTCATTATCTATTTTTAATATCTATTGTGAGTAATTTTGATTGTTTTAAACTAGTTTTGTAATCACAATGTGGTTATTAATTATTCTTCTAAAATACATCACTACCATATCATAAAAGGTAATACATTTCATGTTTTTATTATTTATAATGTTTTAATTTCATTTCATAATTGTTTTAGTTTTTATGCACGATGATGAAGTCGATGATGAGCCTATTTAGGCAATTTATAAAGAATGGTTGGTGTTTCCTTAATTAATGATTTAAATGTTCATATTATTATTTTTTTAAAAAATAAAAATTATTTAATTACTAATATCCAATATTAATCTTTTGAATCTACCCAAGATATATATTTATATCATCGTTAATATAGGTGGTTAAAATGACATAATAAGAACATGCTACAATCAATGTTGATTATCTCTCTAGAAGTGATTATTTTATTATAATATTATTATCAAAAATCATAATGAAATTATTTATATTTTACTAAGTTTATGAATCATAATATTTAATAGTTATAAAAACAAGGTAAATTTTAAAAAAATTATTACTTATAAATAAATTTCTTTTCCTATTGTAATGTTCATTTTAGGTGGTTAGTTTTACAATGATCATTTATTATTAATATTAATTATATAATTAATAATTTATATTTAAAAAATAAAAAACATTAAATAAATTAGATATATATTCGAGAAAAACATTTCTATAACCAACCATTATATGTGTTAATTAAAAAAAGGTTCATTCATGGAGGTTGTACTCCACACAAACGCAGGGGGAATGTTTTCAATTTTTTGACTTAATAGGATGGGAATAAGTAATGGTGATACCAGAAATATAATATCATTCAAATAAATTATTTATAATTATTTTTTAATATACATATGGTTATAATGGTTTATAGGAGATTGTATGAGAATGAAAAAAGAATATAAGAAAAGGGTAATTAATACTTACATTTATAATTTAGATCTTCTTCTAGTGTATCCTTTGAAAATGAAGGAATGTGGAACATTATTTTGAAAATATTTTGAAAATGGGTAGTTAGAATCTATATGAAGTCAATTTTTCTGAATTTCATTAGAAGTTTGAACTTGGTTTGTGGCATGAAAATGGTGGAAGTGAGGTCATTCTATAAGTGAAATGGAGGGACAGATTTTCGGAAAATAATGCTAGGTAAGGGATAAGAATTGAAGTGATTGCGATTTAGGTGAATTGAAGGGGGAAATGTAGGAGATACATGTATTTATGACTTTCTAAACAGATAAATGTATTAAATAATGCCTAATTATTAAATTGATTAATTAAAATTTGAGCCACAATAAATTACCCATTTTAACACTAATTAATTTTTATTAAATTTTAAACATGGTATTTATTTTATCACAAAAAATATTAGATGAAAATTATAAAAAAATCGATGTGATGAATAAAAATGTGGACTATATATAATTTAATTATTTTTTTGAATATGATAAAATTAACTGTTAAATAAGAACATATAATGATTTGAGAAATTCTTTTGTATAAAAAGTTATTTTTATCATTAAGCATTATTAATAATATTTTAAATTGATTACAAATTAAATGAGTGAAAATTAATATTCTTATGTATTTACACATCATATTAGAATATTTATTAATTAATAGATCAATTTAATTTAAAATTAAAATTTACAGAAAAGTATCATTCCTTGAAAAATTATTATTTTAACATGGAAAATAAAATTTATATTTGTGACTTAATTTTATTCCTAAAAATAAAATTGATTTCATTTACTGATTCGAACATTATGAATAAAATTATTCAAATCATTTTATATAATTTAATTTCTATGTGTGATAAAAATCAATTTTAATTTAAATTCATAAGCATAATATTAATAATAATTTATCTTCTAACTATTTTTTTATTATATTCTAGGTAATAACTATTTGTTGGATGTTAACCTATTGAATTTTAAATATTATCTTAAATTTCAATTTAAAAAAATATTTAACCAAAATTTAGTAAACTTCATAGTGCATGAAGAAGGTTATTTCGTAAGAAAATCTATTTTATATGTAATAAGATTAATTTTTTTATTTAGTTATAATGAATTAATTTTATTAATTAATTATTACTAAATATATGCCACTTATGTTTTTTATTTATACATATATTTCATAATTTTGTTACCTCTATATTTACCCACTAATTAAGAAACTATATTTCAACAGCCATATAATGTTCTATGGTTCATTTTAGTTTGATTATGCGTGTATATCAAGATATCAGAAACTATATTTACTTATGGAAATATATAGTGAAATATGAGATAATTAGAACCTATCATAATGTTCCTTAAATGGGGATATTTGAATATATTATAGATAGTTGTCATTACATGAGAAATATATGAGTAGTAACTGATTCTCCCAAGATCAAGCCCCCAAAATCACGGATTAAATCTCATAAAATATCTTCTAGAATATAAATGGTACTCTTAGATTATACATCCATATTAGGGTGATAATATATGCTCATATTTTTCTGAGTCTCAAGTTATTTTTCAACCCTTTTCAAAAATATGATGCGAACCTTAGGCCCTTGTAAGATATAATGATTTTTATAACCTCATGGAGTTTGAAAATATCTATAACATAGATATTTCATAAATCATCAACCTATAATGTCTTAAAAATAAATAATAAATGAACTATGTCTTTATATGATAAAAAATTTCCAATACAACATCATTATCTTTCAAGGAATCTGGTAAGATAACTACAAAATCCTAGCCAATCTCATCCCATTTCCATTCAATTATAATAAATGGTCACAACGCACCTAGGAGTGACTGATGCTATTATTTGATACACTATAATAATATAAATCAAGAAATGAATCCGTCTATATCTCATTTGATGAAAAGCCACCTGAACTACCTACACATGTCTTGATATATTAAAAATAACTATTTTTATACATGTACACCAAAAACTACCACTTCAAATATTGGTTTATTTTTTTGGAATATAGGTGAATCACCTAATTATAATGATGAAACACACTCAACACATACTAAATCTTTTGGAAATAAAAAATAAAATAGACCTAGAATGACAATATATCATTAATTTAACCATAAATCCATTACCTCTCCATAAATATGTGATCCCCTTATAGATTCACATTTTTATTATAAAAATAACCCTCTCCAACCCAATCCACTAAGGTAGGTGTGAAAAAAATATTTGAAAACACCAAACAATAATCCTGATTAAAAAAAAATCCAGTCACATCTCTAAGAATATTCTCATCATTTACCACTCATACTCGGTTTCCTGAAATATATCTTAATATGATTAATGGATCAATAAATCAACTACCATATATCTTTTCCTATGTGTGTTTATATATCAAGATTAAAATTATATAATTAATCCATCTACCACAACTTCTATAAATTTTGATCACTCAATGTGGAAATATTCTCTAAAATATTATGACTTGTATATACTATAAACTATTTTATTTGATTAACTATAACCAACTACTTATTACATTAGATTATTATTATATTCAAGCCCATTAATATTATTAAATATCATATAACATTATGTTAATTATTATATGTAAAATTAATTTGATACTATCCTTAAATAATCTGTCACATCAAAAGGTCATAGAAGTCCCCTTCTATGATGGGAACCTTGAAATTCTATGAAAATATTCTAAAATAAATTTTTAACTATATAGAATCATCTAATTGAAGATATATGATACATATGACGATCCGGGTCTTTATTACACATTAATTCATGATTTATTATATAATAATACACATAATACAACCTCGAGATTGAGAGGTCTAGTGTCATTTGTAATTAGGTACATAGCATAACATCTTGAAAATGGAAAAAAATAAAATTATTGAAAAGTCCCTTAACAAGATCTTATAAATCATCATTCCTCTGAAATTGAATGGGAAAACTTGGGGACGTACACTAGAAAGAGGTGATCTATAAATCCCAATAAGAGAATATTATTGAATCGTGACATGAATAGATAATTTCATGTTAGATAATGAAAAATGAATGTAACATAAAATGGGTAAGAATAATAATTTTGAATAATGAGTCATGCTATAGGATGGTAATGCAAAGGCAACATGAGAAATGTGGAAACAGCTTTAAACATGACATTATAAAAAAGGTCATAGTTAGCCACAAGACATCAAAATATAATGTTCTTAGTATGATATTTATTATAGTATAAATAAAATCTAATGAGGATAAAAAATTAACAAATTTAATGGATCAGTATTTGGGTGCACCCATTAAAATCATGTAATGTACATACATAAGTGTCCCACATAGATCGTACAACACGAGAACAATTTTCATCGTATTTAATTACAGGATTAAGGATTATGGGTTACAAAAATTTATTTACCAAATAAAATAATTATAGTGATGTATAGGTGAATACCATTGAGTGGAAATAGTGATGATATTCAAAACAAAAGGTTTTTGTATATAAAAATCAGAGTGAAATTTCAGCTGCATAATGACTATATATAAAGGTTTGTAAAATAGATTAATGAGGGAGAAAAGAGTTTATCATAATTTATGAATCAAATGGGGAGTAATAAATATGTTTATAAAAATATTCTTAAATTAGTAATTTTATATAAAAGACATAAAATGAAGAAGATTCTTGAATAAAGAGGAGTAAGGGAGGATTTTGACATAGTAATGGCTTAGGTAAAAACATTAATGGGATGGGATAAATGATATATCATTAAATAAAATTAATGTAGAAATTATAGGAATATTTATAAGGTCATTAAAACATAGAAAATTGAGATTAAAATGGTTTAATATAATTAAGGCTCTTGAATTTAAAATTACATGGACAGGTCCCTCTCTTTTTGTATGGGAAACCACATGACAATTTTTGCAGCATAACAGGTATACTTAATGGTTTATGAGAGGGATTGATGAGAGTTAAAGGGGTATATAATCACATTTAATTCCAAATTTAATTAATATATATTTTCAAATACATACTAAAACAATAAAAAATGAAAATTAAGATGAGTAACATTAAATAGGTGCTTGAATAAAAACATGGGAGGGAAATCCCTTACATTGAGATGGTGATACCAAAAACATGGGATGAGCATATTGAGAGCCTGGGGTAACTTTAAGAGGACTCTAGATAGGGTATAATAAATTTATTAAGTTATCAATAGTTTTTTAGTTATGAAAAATGGGATATTTTGTGGGTTTATATATGAAAAGAGAGAGAGGAGTTCTTTATCATTTTTCAATCATAGGTTTTGGACTCTATACAATAGAATAATAAAAAACCTAAAACATCCCTTGTTATTTTCCCATGGTATCAATGAAAGATAATTATTTTTAATTATTTTATAAGTCCATGGTCCTAAATCACTAAAATATTACCCTTGGTGATGTGGAAGTGAGTCATGTTTATAAAGAAATTATTTAAAAACCATAAAATTTAGTATAAGATTTTTGGGATTTATAAAGGCTTCATAAAATTTATCAAATAATATGAAAACAAAATATTTTAAATTGTAAACATATATATGGTGATGGATAAATTATTTAGTATATATTACATCACTTTTGTGTCATTATGATATCATAACACACACTATATTCATATACCTTATTTAATTTTAAACTAAACATTTGACAATCTTAGAAATTTATGAAAAAAATAACTATTGGATAATTTGGACATGTTGATTACAAAATTTATAGTCATTTTTCCAAAATTATTTATAATTTTGATAAATTAATCTTTTAAATTCAAATTCATGTTTATTAAGAAATACATTTTTACAATAATAGTTTTTTGAAAATTATAAAAATTACATTTTCACTTCATAAAATCATATTATCATTTATATTTAATATATAGTACTTAAGAATACTATCTTATTAATATATAAGTTATTTCTATAATTCCTTAATTAATAAAAAAACGTGTTTCTTCATTGAAAATGTATTTTACCCCAAATAAAATTTATGTGTTAACTTGTCACAAATATGTTTTTATCAAAATAATTATGTAATGATTTATAAAGTAAACAAACAAATATATTAATTGTTATATTTAAATCAATAAATATATATTTATTATATGATGGATGATTATTTCATAGACCTTGTTAATTTATTTTTACCCTTAATTAACCAATTGTTCCTTTTACCACTGTATTTACTTCGATTATTATTCATATATAAAAAAAATGTTGAGATTATTACCTAAAATAATTATGTTGATTAAAAATATGGAACTAATGTAATCAAAACTACTTCATAGAGATTTAATAATTAAAAATAAAACTTCTGAGCACGATGGAATGCATTTTTCCAAAAAAAATACATTTTTCAAGGAAAAGATTACAATACTATAACTCTATAACTAGTAATGTTTATTATATGAATATAAATTAATAAATATATATATATATATAATTAATATATATAATTTATTATTAATGGTTCTTTTAGTTAATTATAATGGATAGACATTAGGTATTTTAAAATATTTTTCAAAAAAATGCGTTTTCAAGCCTAAAAATAATTATATACAAAAATCCAATATAAAGACGATTTAAATGAAATTAATTGAATTACATATAACTAAATAATAATTATGTTAAATTGAAATCAAATTAAAATAATATTGGAAATTTTATATTAAATAATTTATAAAACAAATGACAATTTTACATAAAAGTGGTATTTTCACCATTCATTGAAAAATCGATATTTTTGGAAAAATAGAAAACTGTAACCATAAGTTAATTTCGATATTTGGATATAAAAAATAAAACTCATTTTATCAAATAATGTTTCTAAATATTCTAGAATATAATTATTATATTTTTCCACAAAAATAAATAAATATAATTTTTATTGAAAATATATTTTGAAAAACAAAAGGAAATTACCCAAAAAGTGAGTGATTATTTAATAAGAGTATATCATTACACTTATAATGATTATGATATATATATATATATATTATAAATTAGGTAATCCTAATCATATTCACAAATTTAAAAGAATGGTTAAAATAACCATATTTAAATAATTTTTGTTTGTTTGGGTTTGGTGTTGTGGTATGACAAATGATATCAAACATAGTTTTCTCTTCTAAAATTTGAGGAGTTATATTATTCCCCAATTTAATAAATTTAATTATTTTAATTTATACATTATCTTGTTATGAAATGTTTTGAAACTTGAAAATATATTTTTTGAATTATGACATTATAAAATGGGTTAATAAAACATCCACTTGAAAAGAGAGATTGAGTAGTTTGAAGGTTAGAACATAACTAGGTTTCCACCATGAAGAACATTACTGGGAAGTTAAAACATTAACATGGAATAATAAAATAACTCTAAATAAATAATATATTGTTATATAGAACATGGTTAGGAAAAATTCAATATCCCAAAAACCAAACATCTATTATGGTTAAAGTAACCATCAATTCCTCAGAAATGATCATAATATGACAACATTTGTTTTTATGATTCTATTTCTAGATTTAAATAATTCCTTTACCATATAGAGTAGGGGAATAAAAAAATATACTTTATTTACAAGTATAATTTCATCCTATAATCAATTTATAATACAATCTCAGCTTTTTTCAAATGATGAAGACTCAAGATGGAATTTTTTTTGCTTGAAGCACTAAAATAAGATTATAATATATCACATAATCAACCAATTAATAAAAATATGTTTCCCGCATCTTTACTAAATCCAAAATTGTTTTCATAAAGTAATATAGTATTGAAACTTATTAATCCTTAATACATTAATCTCAAAAACTCTATAAATAATCCTAATATCTTAACATAGATCATTCCGTAAATAAATACCCATATGTAAAAAATAACACTTATAACCCCAAAATTGAAGAATGTTTTAACCTCAATGTTTTTCACATAGCCTTCAGCTTACACCTCCAAAAAAATAAGAGTATCCTTCTCAAATAATCCTTTATAATAAACCCAATGGGTTTATATACTATAACACAAATAAAACATTATGAGAACTATCATTAATAACCTAAAAATAAAAATGATTTTATCTTTTAATATGTTTCCAAAAAATATCCATAATCATATATAATTTTAACCACATAAATATTCAAAAGTTGTGTCAATTCTTTTAAACGTAAGACTATCCTCAGACATATCATCCCAAGACACTTTAAGTTTATCCTCACATTAAAAACATATTATGTTTTATCAATAACATTATGAAGAAATCACATTTATAAGTTATTTTTACCATTCAATAAATATTTCAATTTATAAAAGAAAAAATATAATTGGATAATCCTTATACATTTCATGATACTTATATTGGAAATTTCACTACTTGTAAAACATTACACTAAAATCAAAATACATAAACACTTTTATCCTTACAATTTAATGATTTCCATATCATTGATCCTTCATTATTATAGGATTTAACACTTTGATTGGGGTATTGAATTGGATAAAGACTGAATTCTCTTCACATAATACATTTAACATCAATTTGGTGTAGCAGGATATAATATGTTACCTTCTATCATAAACTTCATTTTTATGGAAACAAGCTATGTTAAGAAGAATTTTTGAAAACATTAAACTCTTTTGAGTTCCTTTTGAAATTTTCTCTTCTGTACATCTTTCGACATTTTTGAAATGTATTCAATTAAATATTTTTTAATTTATCTTATTTATTTTTTTATCTTCTATGATATTTTTTCCTCCTCTTTTTGTTATGTATTTAAACATTAAAATTTGGTTTATTTTTTAATTGTGATTGTTGATAGATGGTTTAGAATAATCACAATATTTCTTACTTGATCTCTCATCTTGTTTAGTATCTCATTTTGGAAATCATTACACTAACAAGGACATCAGTTTTTGAATTGTTTCATATTATTTCCATACATTATATAGAAAAAATGGAAACTATGGAAGATTACTTCAGACATTTAAATAGAAAAATGATAATCCAATAACATTAAATTTCTAATTTATAAATGATATGAGTTTCTTAACTTTTTTTTTCAATTCAGTATAATTTATCTATGATCTATTTACTAATATATAATCTTATTGTAATTCATGTTACCTTAATAATGATTTATAATGAGCTTTTGAATTTACTAAATCATATCCCCTAGGTGTGTCAAACCAGGTTTGCATCAAGTACCATTTTCATGCATCAGTTCTCGATCGATTCTAGCTCAATATATTGTTTTCTAGGTTGTCACCCTTAGGTATATATGTGTCAGATCCACATCCGCTTTGTGTACGAGGTCATGGATGTCTTTTCTTAGAAACATATTACTATTTAATTTAACAAAACATAGGGTTTTTTCCTAAAATGAGTGTTATCCCTAAATATCTTTCTATAGTTTTTTAATCCTAGTCCAATGAAAAACTGGATTCTCTTTAATACCAATAATGAAAACCTGTGTTTTTATTACACATTAATTAATTATTTATTACATAATAATACACATAATAAATCCCATAATATCATTAAGTATAGTTTCTTTTGTAATTAGGTATATATAGTTACATTATGAAAATGGTGTACATAAAAATTATTTAATACTTCCTTAACATGCTCTTAGAAATCCTCAGTCCGCTAAAACTGCATGGGATAGCCTAGAGATGTACATAAGAAATGGGTGAGCTATAAATCCCAGTACGGAAAGAAAAAATAATAATGGAATGAATAATGTATTAAATGATAGAAAAATGGGAATTTAAATGGAACATAAAATAGGTGAGAATCATAATTATGAAGAGTGAGTCACAATATAGCATAATAACATAATGTAAACATGAGAAATGTGAAAACAACTCTAAACACTACATTATAAACATAGGTTAAGGAAAACCAACAATACATCATGACAAAATTTTATTAGCATAACTTGACATAAACTATACAGAACATCTCTTGAGAAAAAAACACTACCCAATGCATTGGAGTGAAATTTGGGCACACCTGTCGTAATCATATCATGAACATTCATAAGTGTGCCACATAGATCGTATAAAGTAATAACACATTTTATCACATTTAATATAATGATTAAGGATTGAGGGTTTAATATATGTAATTAACAAATAAAATAATTTTAGGTATATATAGGTGAATATCATTGAGTTTAAAGAGAGATGACATTCACAAAAAGAAGTTTGGCATGGAAAAATGATAGTGAAATCTAGAAAACTTAACGACAGAACATAATGGTTAATAAAATGGATTAACGAGAGAGAAAGGTGTCTCTAGTAAATTTTTATTAAAATTATCAGTAATAGGGATGTGAAGAAATGTATCCAAACATTATAAATTGTAATGATAAGGAATGAAATGAATAGGATTCTTGAATAAATAAGAGAAAGATAAGATTTCAGTATTGTAAAAGCTTAATTGAACACTATAATAAGTGGGATAAATGTTCTCTCATTCAAAGAATATAATATTGAATGTAGAGGGAATATTATATCTTCATGAAAAAATAACCAATTTAAATTGAAAAGGATGAGTATAATTAAGGTTATTTAATTGAAAATATTATGGCTATATCTTTCAAATTTCGTACGAAAAATCACAGGACAATTTCAGCAGCAAAATGGGTTTACATAAAGTTTCATAGGTGGGATTAATGAGAGTGAAATGGGTATCTCATAAAATGTAAATAAAAAATTCATTAATAATATTAATGGAAACATACCAAAATAATAATAAATAGAAACTAAGATGCATAACATAAAAGAATTTATTGAATAAAAAGAATAGAGGGGGATCCATTAACATTAATGGGTGATACAAAAAGTTCTATAAGAGATTATTTAGAGATTGGGGTAACCTTGGGAGGACTCTAGATAAGGGAGGGAATAGTATGTAGATGCTTCTTGATTTTTTAGTGAAGAGGAATGATAGATTGAGAATGTTTATATAGGTAAAGATAAGGGAGTTCATTATTATTTCCCAAATATCGTATTTTGACTCTGTAAAAAACAATTATTAAAACCACAAACCTTGTCAATAGTTTATTAAAATAGTTTTAAAAAAATTGAAGTTGTTTTAATTATTTTATATCTTCATGGTCACAATTCATTAAAATATTACCCTTGGTGATGTGGAAGTGAATCACGTTTACAATGAAATGATTTTAATACCTAAAAATATAATATAGGTTTTAGAGGATTAAACAAGGATTTATAAAATTAATAACATAACATTAAAAATTATTTTAAAGGGTAATAATATATTGGGTCTTTTATACCTTATATGGTGTATATTATGTCAATTTTGGGTCATTATGAGGTTATAATACACACCATATACATATAATGTATTTAATTTTTAATAAAAAATTTGATTATATCCAAAAATTGTAAAAAAAATTGAATAAATTTTAAATTTTGATTCCAAATATCATATTTGTTTCATAAAAATTATTTTCTAAACATGAGTAATTAGAATTTGTATTTAAAATTTGATTTTATTGAAAATTTGTTTTTTGACAATAACTAATTTCTTTCCCTTTTAAAACATACATTTTTACTTCATATAATTATATTATCATTTTTATTTAATATATAATATTAAATAATATAATTTTATAAAAATATCATTTATTTATAAAATTATTGAATTAATAAAAAAGTGTTTCTTTATTGAAACTATATTTTACCACAAATACAATTTATGTATTAATATATCACAAATATAATTTTTATTAAAATAAATATTTACTAATTTTTAAATATAAAAATATATGTAGTAATTATTATATTGAGATAGAAATATATATATTTTTACTATTGGGGTTACTTTGTTCCTAGACCCTGTAAAGTTATTTTTTACCTTAATTAACTTGTTTTTTCCTTTTACCACTGTATTTACTATGATTATTATTTATATTTTAGAAAGGTTATGAGGAAATTATTACATAATAATTATTATTATGATAAAAAAATTAATCCATTTAATAAAAATTAATTAATATAGTTGTAATAATTTAAAATAAAACTCCCAAGCATGATGCAAAGCGATTTTCCCAAAAAAATCTTTTTTCAAGGAAATGATGTTTTTACATTAAATCTGTAACTAGTAATGTTAATTATATGAATTTAATTTAATAACTATATATATAGTAATTTAATTTAAATCAGTTCTCATTATGGTTTATTTTAATTAATTATAATTGAGAATCATTGTGCATTTTAAAATAGTTTTCATAAAAAATGCATTTTTACACATAAAATAAAACTTAAAGTAAAATTAGATATAATGATGGTTTAAAAGAAATTAATATAATTAAATATAAATAAATAATAATTATGTTAACTTTAAATCAAAATAAAATTATATTGGGAATTTTATATTACTTAATTTATCAACAGAAATGACAATTTTATCTAAAAACAGTTTTTTTTATTTACCCCAGAATTTTTTTTAAATCCCCAAAAGTTTACCCTATGATAATTTTTAAATGATTATATAAAAAATTGAGTTCATTTCATAAAATAAAATTTCAAAATGTTTTAGAAAAAATATATATTTATTCACAAAAAATAAAAAAAAATTGAAGAAAATATATTTTGAAGAAGAAATGGACATTACAAAAAAATTAGTGATTATTTAATAATAATTTATCATAAAATTTATGATTAGTAGGAAATATATAAATATTTCATATATTAGTTAATCAAAATCATGTCAAAAAATTTATTGGAAACGTTAAAATTGTCATTTTTATATAATGATTATTTATTTGGATTTTGTGTTACAATACCACATACAACATCAAACTTAGTTTTTAATTTTACAAAATCTTATGTCACAACACAATATATTAGAGGGATAGGGATCCTAATACATTGATATTAATTATCATGAATTTTTCCATTGGTGATCTCAAAGATAGGGGATTATGAAAAAAATCTTGTTAGAATTAAACATGTTTTATGTATCTTTGCATATTCTAATTTATGGATGTGTGTATTGGTCTTTAGAATTTAGAATATTATTTATGAATATTGTGATTCATGTAATTTTATGTATTCATAAAAATCATGATTACATATACTCATAGTGAGGTAGGAAATGTTGGTTGTTTCATGAGTGATATAGAATCAATGAATAAATTAATAAAGGATTGGCCCCTTTAAGTTAATTGAAGTTGGTATCTCTATACCTTTGATTAAAATAGAACTATGTAATAAATCCATTCGCACTAGTGTGATTTCAAAACGTTATTTTATGGAAAGTAACAAATATATAAATCTTGTATATGGGTTGATGACATAAGTAATTAAACCTTCATGATGAGATATCCAGACAATGTGATTATATTATACAGTGGGAATTCCTTGAAAGTTATCATCATTGTGATATTAATTTCTTTTTCTATGGTTTGGTTGATATCCTATTATATAATTATCTTTAACATTATGATAGTTATTTTATTCCTCTGAGAAATATCCGTAGATGTTCATACAATAGGTGTATCAAAAATCATTGTTAAAGTATATCATAATCTAATAGTCTATACAAAGATTATTTATGGATTGAGGTTTAATAATTATTCAGGTTGTCTTTATCACATTTATTCAATCATTAGTTATTAAAAATATTATATATATGAGTTTAGTATTAAATAAATATTTATTCTCCAGGTAATTATATAATTTTGTGAAAATGAAGTATTTATCAATCTATTTATTTTTATTCCCAAGGTATAAAACAATTATTTATTTGCTTATATAAATAATAAATAAATATTTATCTGAAGTTTTAGTGAATATATAATTTATTTATTTATTGAAGGAATAATAAAATGATATTTATTAATTAAAATAAAAAGTTATTATTTAAATATTGATAAATGCGGAATATTATTAACAAAGAGATTAATGGGACTAGTGAAAATGAAACATTTAATATCATTTAAATAAATATTAAATAGTTTATTTAAAAAAAATTATTTTTAAAATAAACTCAAGTTTATCCTATGTCAAGTAAATAATAATAATGCTATTATTATTTTACATGGTATTTTATTTATGATTAAAATATTAGTTGGGGGATTGTGGGTAATAAAAAGTTCTCTAACCAAAGTTTATAAATCACATTTTATCCTTTTATAGGAATATGGGAATTTTTGTGCTTAACACATTTCCTCTGTAGATAATTCTATTAAAACCTTGAGATAAATTTTATAGAACTTTCTAAAAAATAGATAATAAAGATCTTCCTCGTCCATTATGAAGACCAAGAGAACATGAGAGAGTCGTTTAATTGTGAAAAGTTTTTTGTTGCACTCAAGGGTGATTGGTGAAGGTGGTTTAGATCCTCCATGATTGCACTTAAAGTTATAATTATGATGTTATAACAATTATGGAGCTTGCGTGGATATCATTAGATAGATTATTCAGTTGAATTATTTTATGAAATTATCAAATAACAAGAATAGGAAAACTAATTGAATAATAAAGAAAACATTCCAGGGAGAAGTAATTAAAATTTATACATAAATTAATTACAAATTATATGTGATAAGATCATCTCAATAAGTATTCTAGGTTTGAATTCATATAATTATTATGATTTATATGTACAAATAGATTAAAATATATTTTTTCCATGGGCCTGACTACTTCTACTATACCCCAGAACATTCAATTGCTATCAAAGTGATGAAATATTATTTTTTAATTATTTACTAATCATTGATCAACTTATTCATTTTATATTATTTTTTCATTCATGGTTTTTAATTTCCTAATTTTAAATTCATGGTAACTTACTTGTTACCATCTTATGATAAATATTTGGCCAATAATACATGATTAGAAATAAGATATACTCTCTGGAGGTGCCTGATATTTTGGTTGGATTACACAGTTACATGTTTTGTCCTTGAAAAATACATAATGCATAATCTAACCCACCACACTTAGATCTATTTCATTAATCATGAAACATCATGTGGGTTTCATTGTATGAAATGTATATTTATATGACATATATGGACATCCAAATGGAACATGGTTTTTATAATTACATTGCGTGTAGCCCGTGTATATTCCCTTTAACCCTATGCAAAGAAGTGGTCATGTGGTTAATGCATGCGGTCTGTAGTTAATACACATGTATATCGTTGAATTAAAATTGAGAAAAATTGTCAAAAAGAGACTAAAATGTATATAGTGGATGTAAATTTATACAACATTTTGGGGAAGATAGTGTATACAATATATTTCTATATAATAGGGTATACAACTTATAGCTACACAGACACCAAGTAACTTGTATCTGTTCATGAAGAATACATGGAAATAAAGGCCAAAAAAATTTGTATTTATTAAATGGAATAAATTTTAATAAACCATAAAAACCAAATTATATAGAATATAGATGAAATATACACCAATTAGTTGTGTTTATCGGATATAATATATTCTAAGTGATTTGTAATTGTTATTATGAATATTAAATTGTAAAATTAATTTTTTTCTACATAATTTTAGAACTATATGTCATTTATGGTTGTTGTACATGTGGTTTACATCACCCACACTTTTAAAGGTATGTTCCAAACATTTATAATGTGTTTTATGTGTCATAATTATTTTGTTGACTACTTATCCTGATCTATGATGTTATACATCCTATAATTTCATGACATGTTGTGTATCATATATATCATGTAAGTATATTGTATAAAATAAGAACCATATATAGAATAATCATATGTCATGTTAGTGAATACACATCATTTAAATGTATGATTCCATGTTTCTTATAGTACATGACATTTAAAATCCTAAAACAAATTTAAAACGAATCGGATGGGTACACACAATGTCCTCTTTTGATACACATAGTGTTTGTATTAATTTTTAATAAAATTAGTATAATTTAATTTAAATTAATTTACTTAATATTAATAATTATTTGTACCTCCATGACTATTAGGATGTACAATTATAATAAATGTATTAATTTATTAATATAATAATTAATTAGAGTGTTTTTTCTGAAATAATAATGCATTGAAATGAATTCTAGCCATTTTCAATAAATGTGTAGTAATTTCATGCATGTATAATTATGTGATAGACTCACTAATGTGTGCATATGGAAATGAGTCAACTCTACCTTCATTATTATATATAGTCTTGATTATCCACAATTTATTTTATGTAACCTCGTACTATTTTTTCGTATTACTGACTGTATGTAAATACATGTAATGTGACGAAACCATTTTATGCATATGTATTTTCTCTATATAATAAAATGTTTATCTACATTAATGGATGAAACATTCAAATTTTTTTATGTTTTATGTCATTGTATATAGTTTGGTGAAAAATTAAAAAAATAACAATTTTCAAATCCGAATCCACTTCATACCACGCTATGAAGCGGTGTAGTGCGACCAGTGGTTTTTGAAGCTATATTAAAGATAAAAACATAGTCAAGAACCAAACCCAGAGCTTGAAAATGAAGAACCAAACTAAACTAGGTGAAACTAGTAGGAAATAAAAATTACACATTGTGTATATAATTTACACGCTGTGTCATTGGAGAGCTTTGTAGGACCTTAAAAATTACACTATGTCAAGAAAACTCATAGTTTTGGATATTGCATGTCATTTAAAACTATTACATGAAATTTATGTTCTTGTAAATATTCTTGAAATTCTGATTTATTATGAGTCTTGTAAGGGAAAATATTTTTTATCATTATTGGACTACCCATTATGACATAAAAATCTATTAATGGAACATTTTTATTCCACAATGCCTCTTATAAATAAGTGGATTTGGTTGATTGAAGAGGATCAATTGTTGAGGGAAGCACTGGATTCTAGCATGATGTAGATTTATTTCCCTACATTACTTTAATTTTTATTTATTTATTCTATGGTGTATCCCCTCTCTTTATTCAAATCTACTTCCCCATACATGGAGAGGTAGTTCCTTTAAGTGATCGCGAAGGGGGAGGGAGAACTATGTGTTTTTATATAATTTTGGTTATTTCTAATTATCATGATTCTTTCTTCTTTCTGCATCTATATTAAATTATTGATTTATTTTTTAAATTATGAATATTATTGTGTTAGGTTTTTTTACTAGAAATTTTAATTGCACTGGCTGATGATCCTTATCTCCCCCACCCAATTCTTTTCTGTATATAGTGAAACATATTTTTGTTGGGGGTTAGTTCTCAACAGTCATCATCACATGTGTAACATTATATGTTGTATATTGGTTTATTTGGGAACAATAATTCTTGGTCATGGATTTTTATAATTAATGAAAAAAACATGATGCAACATTTTTCACATAGGAAGGAGGGTAAACCAAAATGAGGGTTTAGATAGGAATATCCCCATCATAACCAACTATCCAAGGGAGAGGGAGGACATAGTAGATGAATCCCTCTCATACTAGTTAGTAGTATAAAAGGGGAAATTTCATAGAATCCATGATAGCATGATACTCTGTCTAAGAAAACCCAATCTGATCACCATCCTTCACATTTTTTTAAAAATCAATTAGATAAAATTACTTCTTTCTCTATCAACCTCAAAAATAAGTAAACCTATTTTTTCATAAAACTAACAGAAAGTGACAACCATGTTTTGTGTTAACTCCTCCTCAGAAGACTACCTATGGATAACTAATATACTATACATAGGGAATGAAAATATTTTTCTTCACACCCCATGATAGAAATAAATCATAGGGGATGATGCTCCATGGGGAGGGGTGGTTCATAACCCATATAAAGATAAAACCAATAAAGGAGCTGTATTGGATCCATTTTTAATGTTTCAACTCAAACCTAGTATGGTTCTAGGAGTTATTACCTTGGTATAACTATTGGTATATCCTTATATTAATAAATCAACTATTATAATTACTCATAATCATGAAAATTATTTATTTTTCATTATCTTGTGAATGTATACTTAATTATTATATTCATGTGTATTTAAAAAGTATCCCCCAAATTAACAAAGAAAAATGAATAAAAGAGAAAATGAAATTAATGGTTCATATATAAATTATATTATTAACACATGTTTATTAACTTTTGTATAATTAATATAACATAAACTAGTATGTAAAGGTATGAAAAATTAATATTTATGTATAAAAATAAAAATCCCTTAAAACTAAATATTAATTATGTATAGATTTACATTACATGAGATAAGATACAACCATAGTTCAAAGTACATGTTTGGCCTCCATCATGGTGTTTTTAAGTATCAATGAGATTTAACAGGAAATTTTAGGTCGATATAACCTAGTTTTAATTATGGGTGGACTAACTCTATGAAAATATATGTAACTAGTATTAATGTGTTGTGTAAATTTGAGTATATGATTTTAATATAGGGGAGTCCACTTATCATATCAAGGAACTAAGAGTTAATGTAGTTAGAAAGACTCACCTTTTATTTAACTGCATTATTGAGGGTTTGTAAAAATTATGGAACAATCATTGTATTAATGTTAAAATAATAATTTAAGAATTTTTAAATTGATAATTTAAGTCTTATTCTATTTAAATATATATTCCATATATAATAATATTGATGGTGTCTTTTTTTATTTGTGTTAAAAGTAAAAAAATGAAATTAAAATAAAATTCATGAATATATATACACATATATATTAATGTTTGGGTGTATTTATGTGTGTGTGTTTCCACATATGTCTATTATTTAATTATTACTAATTTAATAATATTAAAAATATTGCATTGATATTATTATTATTAATTAAAATTTAATAATTTGATAAAGGGAAAAATGATTGGGGGCATTCTAAAGAGGTGATTCACAACCCAATAAAGTGGATAAAGGAACTATAGGCTTATATAAAGTGGTAATAGAAAAATAATAATATAAAGTCTCAACAAAACGTAAATTAAATTTAAAAAACAATGAAAAAATGCAAAATGTGAGTATGCAGATCATATCTTAAAGAGGTGGAAGTTTTCCTCCCCTGTCACATATATCACCCATCTCCCTATCTGTCATATCTATATCTTTTTTTAAAACATAACTCATTAATATTTCTATCTATAATGATAGTATCAAAAACCCATTAGTGGCATTGGATTCCTCTAAATGAGAGGAAGGTAAGCCCCAAAGGTTTTTTCATCGGTGTAAGCCTATTTTCCACAGATTTTATTAATTAAATATTTGTCATTTTATTTGTTTAATAAGAAGTATATTATGATTAAATAATTAGTTGAAATCATTATAGTTATGGAAAAATACTTTGACTTACGAGTTATAAAGATTTGAGGTGTGTGTTTCGATAGTCTATTTTTTTCTTAGTAATCAACGTTTTACTTATGTTTTCTAAATTAATTTTACATTAAATCTTGTATTCTAGATATACATTGGAATTCTTATAATATTTTATTCATGGGTTTATTGTTTTATAATAAATATTTTTTTTTGTGGGTTATAAGAGCTTTTTATTACGAATCCATTTCATTGAACTTATAAGGGATATTTGAAATAGTTTTATATTTCTGATTAGTTATACTTGTTTTCGTTTCTTGTGAAATAGTTCGATAATTTTTTTCATTATATTTTTTTGTTCCTTATGTTATTTTATTTTTAAAGAGTGTTTGACTCCTTGGTTTCAATTGTGTATTCATACACACATAAATTTCAATGTAAGGTTTATATATATATATATGTTTATAAATAAACATATGTACATCCAAGTTCAAAAATGAATAAGAATATATACATTTATACCTAGATATATATATATATATATTATTTTCAAATCCAAAGTATTTCTTCAATCATAAAAAGGGATCTTTAAATTTGATATGGATTTAGAAGACTAATTTTAAAAAAAAGTGCTTGAAAATATAATAATGGTTTCAAAATAAATATCTTATATAGAACTTTGTGTGAATGACTATTTATTAAATGATCAAAACTCTTAAAATAAATCGCATATATTTTTTATTAAATGTATTTATTGATGTCATGTGATTGTTGTTGTTTTTTATGTGAGTTGGAATTGGGGATTTTGTGAGATGTGTTGCTGAGGGTGAGTTGATGATTATCCAAGGCATAATATTCCTTGATTTCCCTTACTCATTTATATTTATGATGACCTCATCCTTCCTCACCCTATATTATTGTCATTATGGGGGTCATAAGCATTATAGTGAGATATTTAGAGATGGTTAGTCTCAATGAGATAGATGGGAACACCCTTGGTATAACTTAGACTTAGTCTTTGGGGTAGTGCTATCACTCAGTCTAGTTGCAAGTAGAAAAATGGTTTTAGACTAGGAATGTATCATTAGGCCAACAGATGATTCCACTCATGTACATCTTGGATCATATCACTATATGTTTAAGTGTTTCACATTATTATATACACATTAATTTAATTTCATTAGTACCATACTTGGGTATGTTTTGTTCTTTGTTAAACCTATTATTTAACAACTTGATTCTCATTCATTTTTTGTTTAAAATTACCAATTTTTTGGTACTTATTTATTGATATATAATAATAATATATGATTAATTTTTATTTGGGGTAAATTAATTACATTTTGCTGCTGAATTTCTACTTATCAACTACACTTTTTAGATTATTTCTTATTTATGTGTTGATTTTATTTCTGTAGAATATTCTGAAAGTTATTTGGAAACAATTTTGGAAAATATCATTTAAAAATGTGTTTCAAAAATATTATTGGTTCTATTATAAGAATTATTTTGTTCTAAAATGGATATGTGAGTATTAATTATGTACTGTCATTCTTAAATTATTGAAAAAAATTATATTAAAATATCATATTTCATAATTCAGTTTATAGAATTCATTGAAAAAGGATATGCATGGTTTCTTTGGTGAAATACTAATGGATTATTAAATAATACCCTACTCACACCATATGATGTGTGTAGACCAAGTGGTTTTAAGGATTATATTATAGTATCGAGGGGTGTCGTAGATTGGAAAAATTTATTTTAAACCACACAAAGAGTTTGTTTGAGTCTCATGTGGGACTATGACCATAGGTTTACTTAGAGATCATAAACATGACTTTTAATTTTTCTTTATTATATTATGGCTTAGTCAATGTCTTATTTACTAAATTTTTATTTTTCTTGTCAATTATAGATTAATTTTAGTTTCAATTTATCAATTTACTATTTTACATTAGTTTATTATTTTGAGTTTTTTAGATGCTTAATATATGGAAACATCATTTTATAATTCCAATAGACTTCTGATAGTTGATTTGTATTATTCATTTCAAAAATTTGATCCCTTTTCGTACTCATTGTAACCTTGGTACTTGTTTCTTGTCTAATGGGATTGGTAATTCCACTATATCCTTTACATGGGATAATTGTGGTGTCTATTTCATAAGTGACATATGTTAGTTCATTAAGAAAATGTAAGTGTCTCGCTTTGTTTGATTATATTTTTGTAGTAAATGGAGATATGAGTTAGGGTTTTTAAATATCAAGAGGTAGATATAAAAGAGTATCTGGCCAGAACATTTAGTACCAAAATTTGAGTTTTCAGTGGAATTTAGGAATGTTTAAGTCAATTTATATGTTTAAATAATCCATCATTATGGTTAAAATTATTTTTTTGAAGGAAGTTGGAATATGAGCCCATGAGCTACATTGGTAAGGTGTAGTGGCTTCAGACTGTGCAAATAGTCCATGTGTTTATTTAAAAACACTAAAATTTTAAAAAAAAAATTAAAAAAACTTTTGGATAAATCCTACATGAATAAAATGGATTTAAAATATTTGAGGAAACTTATTTCCAGATAGATGTAATATTTTAGATGTATTTTTAAGGAAAATTTATTTTGAATATTTATAAAGGTGTTTTATTTTAATTTGTTGATATATTCATTTTATTCATAGAATTTAAATTTAAAATTTCTTGATTTTACGTGATGTTTTATTAGTTATACTTCTCTTCTCTTTAAAATGATTAAAATATTTTAATTTAATGTAATGTGAATTATTTTTTACATTTTTTAGTTCATATTTATTTGGAGGACTTTATGCATTAAGAATGATTGATATTTTTATGTATATACTGTTTCATGTAATAAGTATGAATTACAACAATTTGGTTATTTTAATTGATTTATTTATAAGTTGATTTTTATTTTCCTATAATATTTTTTTATTTCATTATATTTTAATGATATTAATTTTTATAGTGAGGAGAAACCATATATATATGAAGTTATAATTATTATTTTATTATTTTTACTATGGTGTTTTGATTTTTTAAAATTTTCTTTTGTTGTATAATTGGTTTCTCTTATAGGAAGTTCTCAAGATTTTCCATGGAAAAAATAATTTTATAGTGTGGAGGTTGTAATTAACCACATCTTTATGGGTTGGAAAAAATCAAGGATAAACATGATTAGGTTAAAGATTAATAAGTAATTTTATAATCGTAAAATTAATTATTGAAGTATTTTTATATATAAATAGTAGTTTTGTATACGATAATAAGGATAGTGTTATTTTTTTATTAGTGATAAAGGTAGATAAATAAATGAAATGAAAACTTTATTCACATAAATATTTATTTATACTCATACTCATTTAGAAGTACATATATATTTACATATATATCTACATGTGTATGTATATGAGGTTTTAAGAATTATTATTAAATTATTAGAAATAATAAAACATGGATGATATTCTTAATATTTTTTTTTTATTATTATAATTTAGAATTTAACTATTTTTCTAAAAAAAAGTAAAAAAAGGAGGAATTCCAATGTGGTTGAGGATTATCATAAGCATAGTCAATCTTGTATTTCTCTAATGGTGTGTGTCTATTGAAGAAAAACTATCCTTCACCCTGAATTATTAGAATCATGGGGATATTATCCATTATTGTGAGATATTTTGAGATAGTTAATATATAATCCCAATGAGACATACTATACCCCCCTTAGTAAGTCATAGGTCTATCCCTTGTGCAAGTTCCACCTGGGTGGCTAGTTGAGAGCATTCGAGTGGTTATAAACTAGGAATGCATCATTAGGAAAATAGATAATTCCACCTGAGTATGTGTAGGATCATATAACTAGATTTCAATATATTCCCATGATTATATAAACATTAATTTCTTTTAATGATACTTGGTTATGATTTAATTATTTTTTTTAATGTATTATTGTCTATCATGATTTTCATTCCTTGTTGATTTAATGTATAACATTTAAAGTATCAATTTATTGATATCTTCTATAGTTTTATAATTTATTTTTATTTTGGTAAATTTACTAAATGGTTTCGACAAAATTTATATTTCAATGTTATATCTGATGCATTAATTCATATTTGTATGTTTATTTTTTTTCTATAGTATTTTCTAAATGTCATTCATGAAATAAATTAAAAAAGTACATTTTAAAAATTGGTTTTGAATGAAACAATTTTTGTCTAATTTTGGTAATTACTTTGTTTTAAAAACTACATGTGGGTAATACACAAGTTTTGGTTTTCATAAATGTTTACAGAAAAACAATTTTAAATAATCATATGTTAAAAAATATTTTATAGAATTATTTGAGGAATAAATTACATGAGAACATTGGTGAAATCCCATTATTTTTCTAGATTATACCCAATTTACACCAATATATTTTGAAAAACTAAATGATTTTACAATTTTATATTCTGGAATTAAGGAATTCCTTTTCATGTAATCTTTTACTTTTGTTTATTCATATTGTTTTCTTGACTGATTGGGTGGAGAGTGACTACAAAGTCACTTCGAGATCATAATCATGAATTTTCATTATTATTATATAATAATATTAGTAAATATATCTTACCATGATTTTTATTATTTTCCATGTTTGTATTTATTTTAATTTAACTTCATTTTTATCTATTTTACATTAGTTTCTCATTGATTTTTATAATAAAATACTTTAAATGGAAGCATTATGATAGAATTATGACCGATTTCTACTATATAATTTATAATTCTTGATTGAAAAAATAATTCCCTTTGTGAACTCTTTGATTCCATAAAAATAGTTACCGGTCTCTCTAGATCAGGAACTCACCTAAGCCCTTTCCAAAGGATAACAAGAGTGTTTGGTTCATGTGTGACCTAGGTTTTTTACTGAAACACCAACATAAATAACTTCAAGTAACTTGACAAGCTCTTATCTAGGTTATGATAATAAATATTTGGATCCTTTACCTAGAATATCAACACAACATGATATTCAAAATCTTATGTTGAGGGATATTGGTATTTAATAAAATAGTTGGATATTAAGAATATAATTTATGAAATCATATTTTAGTAATCAAGATAAAATATTAATATCAAATTTACTCAATGTAGAAAATTCCATGATAAGTCTGCTGAATACTATACTCATTTGTTTAAAAAACTACAGTAATATAACTAGATGAAATTTCCCAGAGTTGTATATTTTTTTATACACTACACTGTTGTTGGAAAATTTATATTATGCACTGGAGTCCCCTTTACTTATTCATCCACATCATTGAATATGTGGGGGTAAAAAAGAGAGCCTTCTGAATATTCATTGAAGATTATTCTTAATTATTCTCTCATCCATTTCCAAAGTTTTGAAGATAAAACACAAGATCCTTGATTATTACATGATGAAAAAAATATTCCGTTAAAAGATAAAGGAGGGAATTAAGGTAATCAACATTTTCATCGTACTATAACAATGTAAATTTGGTGATATGGACCTCGATATTGATCATTCCATTAGAATACTAAATTATGTTGATATATTAAAAACATTAGGAATCTATATAGAGAATAAATTATCTATTAATATCATGTTATCAAATTTACCTACTAGTTTCATTATATTGTTAAAGAGTTTTATGATGAAAAAATCAAAGGATCCTCTCATAAATATTTTAACTATTATTCACATAGTAAATAAGGATTAGAGGGAACATGTTTCCTCATTCCATGTGGTCAATAAATTAGATTATAGGTTAAAACTTCCATGACTAGTCCAAATTCAATTGTACATTGATAATGTACTTTAAAAAGTAAAAATATTCAGATTTAGGAATTAAATAGAAATTTATCTTCTTCTAATGTGGTGAGAAATATAATTGGAAGATTAAATATAATTAATTGAAGAATAAGATAATAGTTTCACCTAATTGAGAAATATTCATCATTTAATATAATAATTCTATTTTAATTTTTCAATATTAAATAAAGTATTCATTTCACATATCTGTACTCTAATAAAGGAACATAGAAAATTCAAAAACATTATAAGAAGTGTTGATAACTCTCTAAAAGTTGAGAAGTTTATTCTAATAATAGTACATGATCTCTCTATTTCATATAGATTTATTTTAGCTAGACTATTATTTAATTATTCAAAAATAATTATCTTAGTGTCTAGTTTGACACACTATGATATTATTTCATGCTTGGAATAGATGTTACTACTGTACTACATACTAAACCAATATTTCAATTATACTTGAATCCTTAATATCCAAATCAATAATGAATTATGAATATATAATATAAGACTCATACTTAGTTAGGAATGGATAATTATTTATCAATGTGAAGGATATAATAAGAGGGTACTTCGAATCCTTGGATATAAAACCCTTATGTGTTATCAACACACTCACATAACGAGTTTTAAATAAATAATACTTTAAAAATAATTTAAAGTCCCAAATATTCTATTGTTAGTTCAACATAATCGCATGAACTTTTCTAAGGGTTAGGTAGTAGTAAATTTATATACACCATGAGATTATTTTATGCAATTATATTAATACTTAGGCCAAAAATAATTCAATTGATAAAATGATATAGGATTCTCAAGGAGGGTTTCACAATGATTATATTAACCATGTATTTATTAATCATATAAATATTGAGTTTTTCCAACCATGAGTAGATGGTGGATTTGTTTAAAATATTATATGTATAGGTTTTAGAGGATTTTTATGATGTGTTTCATTGTATTTAATGATTTATATATATGAAGGAAATAGTAGTGATTCATAGAGGATTGTTATGAATATGTCATAGAACAAATTTGTGATCTTTAATGGAATATGTTAAACTTTATATCGATAAAATTTCATGTTTTATGAATTCCATGAAGGATTATTTTTTAATGTGTTTAATAAGTGTGTTCATATTTCATAATTCATGGAAGTGCTATAAAATTATTTTTAAGTCGATAATGGTTGAAAATTGGATGATAATCATGTCCAAGAGTTTTATTAAAATAGTTTATATAGACTGCATTTGGGTCATTATAACAAAAAATAATTGTACATGATGAATGAAAATGTAAGAGTAACAAATATTGTAATTGGGGTTTCATAAGGGTATTAAAGTAGATTTTGGAGGTTTCTTAATGTTATTTACATGAGTATTGAATAAGGATATGCAACAAACATTGGATAATGGAATGAAGGATGTGTAAGTGTTGTAAATTAGATTTTGGAAATTGTGAAAAGTTATTTTAATTATGATTGATGGAAGTTTTTTTATAGTTTTTTAAAGGTATTTGAATAATAAGACACATAGAGGTAAATCCAGATGAAATTGATAAGAGTTTCATTAGGTAAACTTGAGCTGCATAAGGTTACCTTGAGCAATATATGAGTAATACTAGAAATTAGATCTTTCGTAAGGGATTGTTGTTGATTCTATGAAGATGTAATTTTTCTATATAACCTATGGGTATATTCCAAAATATAAGGTTTTATGTCAATAGTAAGTTAGTTTGGATTTTCTTTATGAAATATGGATAATATTTTCACCAGGATATAGATATCAGTGTTTTTAAGTTTCAATCCATATATGTAAAATGAGGAATGGAAGAATGAGAATAACATAGGATGAATTCAGTATAAGAATTTATATTGTAGAAGTCGACATAGACACCTTTTATTCTCTATATCACTGTGACAATCATTTCAAATATCAAGATTCCATGAGATCAACTATACCACGTTGTATTCCAATATTAAGTAAATTTTGATAGAAGTTTCATATAGAGTAAATTTCAATGAGAGTTTGATTGAATAGTATCATTCCATGATCTCATAAAAACTCTCAATTATGTCTCTATTTCCAAGATATTTAGTAATTTTTTTTAAAAAATTAAATAGAAAACATAATGCCACATTATTTGAGTGTTTAAAAGAAGAGTTAAATAGAGATTTTAAACAATAAAAATCTAAGGAATTAATTGATTATATTAATAGATTAAATGTTAAATAAAATTTTAAAAAAAATTCATGCTTGAAGAACATGAATATGTAGAATAATATGGAACCAATTTTGAAGTTAAGGCTAAGTCTCATAGAGATTTTTAGGGTACTTGTTTTAAATTAAATAGGTTCATAAAATGTAACACATTGAATGATCATGAAGCATGATGAGTAACAAAATATGAATCCACACAACTGGATGAAACTCCAAGAGGGTCTAATATGATTCTTTATAAACTACTGGAGGTATTTGTAGAAGTGGTCATAGATTGATCCTATGTTGATATACCTTCTTTTAATTGGAAGAGATGTACAAAATTTCTAATTTTTTTATTGAATAAGGAAGATATAACTGGGTTGTATTAATATATAAGTTTCAAAAATTGTGATAGATTCCATGTAATATCGAATTATTCATAAAGAAATAAAAAAATACAACTTAAACATATTTTAAAATCTGGAGTTAAATGATGAAGGAAGAAAAGGATTGGTGGACGAATTCCATTTCTACATCTGGTTTAATTTTAAATGTTTAAGGATTAAGAATATAATATGAATACTATTATGATATTTTTTATAGATGAATATAATTCAAGATTATAATTATAGAGAGGAATTATCTTTATCCCATGAATAGTTTTTTTATTTTGAGATCATTTTGAGAAGTCATAGAGTTATCCTCACCAAAAGGGAATTCTATCATTTTGTGTTTGAATATGAATACACAAGTATAAACTCCATACTATGAGTTGATCTCATCTAGAATTATAGGAAATGATTTTAATAATATAAGAGCTTAAAATTGAATATACCAAGTTATATAGATAAAAGCGGTGTCTCATGTTGAATAGATACTGACCCACAAGTCATTAAACTATTTAAAAAGAACCTCAAGTTTCTAAACTATTGAAAATACCATCATCTTCTATAAACTACCACAATATCATTTTTTTATTTTGTAAACTTTCTAAAGAAGAGTAATTTTTCATGATTTGAGTATTGATCCCTTCCGAAATCCTTGTAATAGTTTTAGTATAGAGTGTTACACCCTTGGGAAATCAACACAAGATTAATGTTTTCTCCTTGGATTACCACTTGTTGCTGAACAAAGTAAAATATCTATTTGTGGTTTCCTTTACTTTCCAAATATATTTTGAGATTGGAAGAGAAATATTGAGATATTAAATGTGTTCCCAGTAACCTAGGATAAAGATATAAAAGAAGAAGATTAAAAAGTGAAGAAAGAAAATATGAAATTCAGTAACACCATGATTCAACCCCTCTTAGGGTTTCTCTAGTTAAAAAAGTGGTATAAAAAAATGTTTCTATCTTAAACATTAAAACTCAATTGGTTTGGATTTATTTCACACATAGAATCAATTTAGAAACCCCCATTTTTAGATGAATTAATTTTTCTGGTTAGAAAAAATTAAAGGCTCACATTCCTACATGCTTGCGAAAAGGAGGTGATGTGGTTCCATAAATGGGATTATAATTTTACAAATCACACTAATGTAATATATATACGAGGATTTAAATGATACTGGAATAATTATTGTATACTATAGTTCACAGGAATGACATACATTATGATACACCCACTTAAATAAGGCAGACCCTGGTGGTTATTTAGGGAAAATCAGTTGACACAAAAGAGATTAGGTTTCCAACTTCATGAGAAGATTTTGAAACTAGTTAATATAAGAAACCAGTAAAAATGTATAGTGAATAATTTCTTTTTGAAAAAAGGAAAGAAAGAAAAATAAAATTAAGAAAAAGAATACCATAGAGACTATCACTCAAATTGATGTTCTAAATTCTATAATATTGTTATTATGGTAAAAAAGAAATTTAAGAAAATATTTGTACGTATATAAATTCATAAATTCTCCCAAATATAGACAATGGTGTGGATTATATAGAATATATTTTAATAAAAATAATCTACTAGTCTGATGAATATTCATGCAACAATAAATATAAGATCCAATACATTGTTTATTGTTTTTAATCAACATTATATCATTCACCAAGTGAATCATACAATAATTGAATATTTTACCATAGATATTAAAATTATGAACATAGTTTAGGTGGTTTTGAAGTTTTAAATGAAGAATACAAGTAAAAAAATGAAATAGAAAAGAAATTTACATTTGGAAATTTAATAATAAATAGAGAAGGAAATGGACAAGGAGAAAAATTTTATAGTGAGAATATCCCCCATAAAGACTCAATTTAGAGAGATGATATGGGATGAAAATATAGCCAACTCAAGACCTAAGGATATGGATACCATGTTAAGCAATAAATGTAATATAACTAAGGATAAAGATTCAATAATCATCTCTCTAAATAGAAAAAACAAGATGTAATTTATCTCCCTTGTATCCTCGATAGGGTGTGAATAAAAATTCTCAAAAATAGAATCTATCAAATAATAGAAGAATGTTAAAAAAATAGAAGAAAATGATCTCAAGAGATGGTAGTAACACAGTGTTATTTTTCTAAAAGAATAGGGCATATGGTTAGTGTGCTTCAAGAACTCCATAGACATAATACTCTAATAAGAAATGTTTTATCAACATCTTAACTAAGATAAAATATAATGTGGTATGATTTTTATGGGATATGTTTTAAAAAATTTAATTATAGACATTTTTTTGGATATTTTATCTGGAAGAAAACCAAATAACTCAAGTGGAAATCCTATATTTCCATGAAATATAAGTATAAGTCTCATATTGGAGGAAATATTATTAAGATAGAATATACAATCACTATTATGGAGGTGAAAAGTTATGTTTTATGGTGGTTTACTAAAACACATCTCAAATTACACCGAAAACAGACCTATTAGAGATGAAATGATATATTTTTTACGTTAAAGAAATAATATATGGTTCTTCTAGTTGTGGGAAAAATGACTATTCAATTGAAGAATTAACCACTTAGGAATAATCAATATGAGTAACCTCAAATAGAAATTAATGAAGAGACGTATTATATAAGAGCTCTCCAATGGAAAAATATGTATGTTATGGAATGAATTAATGATACATGAACATAAGAGGATACTTTCATATGCGGGTTTAATCATACAATTAAAATAAATACCATGATTAAGAAGGATATTACATAGAAAAATATAAATTGATACAGTGATTCAGGAATGATAAATCTTATGGAATGATTAGTTAGAATTTTCAAGGAAGATATAATAATAATGGAATAATGAATGTTATTTTCTTGAAATAATAAAGGATATCAAACCAAGGAAGGTATATTAAAATGAAAAAATAAAAAAAAAATGATATAAAAATTGTATCATTTAAAATACAACTATGGATAATACTTTTAGAAGATAAAAACTCAAATGGTTGGTCAAATGTAACCACACAAAATCCTTTAATTGTTGATTTTAGAGGTACTCATCTCCCCTATATTTTAAATTTTTATGAATATTTTTTAAAGTAGTTAAATAATCATAGGAGATATGATCCATGTGGTGCATGATCTTCTAGATAAATATTTATGGTGGAAAAAATATATTTGATTAAATTGGAAAAAGGGGATGCAGGATACAATTTTTTGGATAAATATTGATATGTACCATTTGTGTATTGGAAGAAGATTCTTTGTGGATTTGAAATAATGATTTGAAGATTCAATCCAAGAATCTTTTACTAAATGCTAATAAGAGGAGGTGGATGTAAGGATAAGAATTAATGTTTCTTGATATCTTCTCTAATATATCTTCTTAAATTAAATCAAGATGAATATCTTGTTATAATATAGAATCAAGGAATATATGATAAATTTTTAAATAAATATTTTTAATAAAATCTAGTTTGAAGTGATCCAACTGCCAAATCCATGTTCCCGTTAGAACAATTATATAGGGACTATTTTGGGATTCTTCCAATTGATATCCAGACTCATTAGATAGTGAAGAAAAATGAAGGAGTTGATGGATTACTTGATAAAGAATAAAAATTATTTAACGTTTCATTTATATTATCTATAAACATACATTATGGTATTATTTAATATATTTTTTAGTATACCCTAAAGATTATTTGATAAATAATGGCATCTACAAGGTGGTGTAATCAAATTCATACCATGATAAAATCATTTCAAAAATTGGGGTCAAGAGGGTAAAAATATTTAAGATGACTTGAAGTAATGAACAATAAGGCTACTCGACCTCACTTGAATGAAGAGAGATGATTTTTTGAATTCTTTTAGAATATAGACTCATATTGTACCACTTTTTGGGTATTGAATAGTGGAATCCATTAGAATTATAAATTTCATGTTCCTCACTTTTTTTTCAATTAGATCTTATGAATTAGTTGTGACAACCTGAAAAACTTAATTAAGAACATTGTGTTCGATGGCGTGTCTGACACGCGATAGAAATCACGTAATATAATATAATAATCATATACTTTATAATATATTTACTATTTCAAATATATTCTATATATTTCAACACATGAAAAATCGAGTTATCTTTCAATTCACAAGAAAATGAGTTAGAATACATCATACACCACAAATACCTTCCCCTATAGCCTTTATTACATACAAAAGTGACCTTCTTCGACGTCTTGTGCTATACGCAATACCGAGTCTTACAGAGAAATAATATGTAATTAAAACATTATTATAATAAGATATAAAAGATTATTTATGAATATTATTTACTAACTTATAAAAATATATTGTTTATAACAATATATTTTTATTTAATAGGTTGAAATTTATTTATAAATGAATATAAGAACCAATTTAATATAAAAATAATTTTTTTATAGAAAAATATTTTTACGTTCACAAAGTTATTTTACCCTAATATATTAAATTAATTAAAATTATTGAGTGATAATAATGTATAAAAATATGTAACATATTCAATCAATTATTTTTTATATTCATCCAATATATTTGGTAAGAATAAAATAATATCAAACCCAATATTTCACATAAACCCTATATTTTTATTGATTCACTTTTATTGTCTTTTAATAGTGAAACTATATTAAATTTTAAATTTTAAATTTTTATGAATTTAATCTGATAATATAAAAATTAGTTTTGAATTCATAATTTATACATTATCTTAGAGTAAAATGGTGTTATTTTTCTGAGAAAATTCATTTTTTAGTGAATGGTAAAAATTACTATGTTTTAGTTAAAAGGTGACTTTTCATTTAAACAATTATTAATATGAAATTATATTATAAATTTGTTTTAAAATCATATGGGATAAATTATAATATTTTAATATAATTTATTTCATTATAATCAACTTAACTTTTAAATTTTGTATAAAAACATAACAGTAATTCGAACATTTTTCTACTAATGCGAGTTAATCCGTCTATTTGTGAGATTAGCATTAATAATAATTTTTTAGGTTAGTTGATTTGAATTATGAAAATAAAACATACACCATTATGTACAATATAGTATTTTTGGTATAATAATATCAATTTAATATTTGAAAAAAATGATTAATGAATGTGATTAAATTTAATTATAGTATTTAAGGTGTAGTTAGACTAAAAATAGACTAAAACTCTATGTATAAGGTCCCAAATGACCTATAAAATTATCCAAAACTCTTTATATGGAAATATTTAGGCCATTAGCCATACACTATTGTGTTATATTGTTTTTTATGACTTATTTTTAAAAATAACATGTGAACTCCATACTTCTTATCAAAAATACAGAGTGAGTCATTTTCCTTTCCTATAAAGACCACCACCTCTACCCATTCTTCACAGCCATCCAACCACATAATATTCGAAAATACCTTCCAAAAGTGTCTCCAAAAATACCTCCCCATAACCTAGAATCCTCCCATTGGGAAAAGTACCTTACATGGATGCCTTTTGGTGTAAACTAAAAGAAGTTACCTAATTAAATGTTAATCTTTTTTCTCAATATCTCTAGTTTCATTCCCATTATCAAACCACTAAAATGACTTTATATTGTTATTGTGTAACAGAAAATTTATCATTAATATAGTAGTATCTTTTTATTCTTATAGTTTGACCTACACATACACACACCACCATTTCATGGGAAACAGACATAATGTTTCTCTCTACGGAGAACTGCGGCCTCATGAAACGATGAATGTTCAATTTTTCCCTACTGCCTCTCATGGTGTCAATTATTATGGAGAATAACATTATATATGATATATATTGTGTAATTATACTTATTTAATCCTTTTATTACACCTAAATTTAACACTTTACTTTTTTAGGTTATTACGATATCATCGTTTGAGGAAGTGTGGAATATCTCCCCCTCAAAGCATTGTGATTCATTGACACTAAATATAGGAACGTATAAAGGATGGTTTTAATTAAAAATAGGAGACATAAAAAACATATATATATGATATTAATGATCTAATTAACTTATATATATATATATTTTTCATTTTTTTGTTATCCTTTCACACGCTTCAAAAAGTGATAACTTTATTTGTGGACGTGTGGACAAACGCCTTCTCGACATGATGTGATTCCATTAACACAAAATAACTGTATATATAAGTATATATGATTAAATAATATTATATTTATTATATAAATATAATTTTGGAAATTTTTGAGTTACATACCTTCTTTCGGCACTGATCATTGAAAAAAGGAAATGTTACTCATGTGTATATACGACATACCATCTCAATGATTGTAACATATACTCATTTTCATTACCATATTTAATGATTGATTTAAAAAATATAATTCATGTAAAAATATTATAATTATATCATGGTTATTATTCCAGAGATGTTATATAATGAACCCTATGACCATAGTTGACCAACACTAGTCATTTTGACACATAAACCAAATTTGTTCAAAAACACCTGATGTAGACTTAATTGATTGAGTAGTTATACACAAAATTTTAATAAGTGAAATAATAGTAATTATAAAAATGAAAAATGTTCTGTATCAATTATAAAATTATCATAAATATATTATACAAGAAGTTAAATGACGTTCACCCAAAAGGAAACTCAAGGTAAGGGATTCTTGTCTCATTTTCATTACATGAGGTATACATAATTTTTGTACCCTAAATTTTTATATATGGTGTAATTATTTCTACAATGACATATAATATAATGAATTATATTATCTTAATGGTATTTAAATTTTTTATTTAAGGATTATTACCTTTTTGATTTCCAATCAAATTGTTACTACATCAGTAAGGGATTTTCATATCAATTTTTAAATTTGTGAGATTAATGTCATATTCACTAATTATGTCTTTTGTATTCCATAAATACTTACCATTTTGATATATTATATTATGAATCCTATTATTCTCATGATATTGAAAGATTCATTTAATGTCATACATTTCTGGTTATTATGATTTAAATGTTTCAATGTGGTCTTGAACACTTTTGAATGTTTAAATATTATTCTGCTCAAATATTTTTAATCTCATTTCCTTTTGTAATTTTCAACTTCCCTTGAAGAAATAACATTATTAAATTAATTATTCTTTGGAAATATAATTCAATATCCCTATTCACATATAATTTATGTTGGTATTTCCTAAACTATATACCATTACTCATTTGGTGGTTACTTTTACAATTATTTGATAAATTTGGGAATTATTGATAAATATTTATTTCTCATTATATATGGTTACTTTGATAAGGAATATTAGTTATTTTGATTATTAAATATGTGTAATGATTTGGACTAGCAATGGCAGGTGGATCTTGGAATTTATATTGCTCCTCGATGCATTGATAGGTTCTCATGAGACGAATAATTGTGAAAATGGGTTTCTACGCTTAGTTTTAAACCATCTTGTGAAAGATATTAAAGGTAATCGGTCCTCAACCACCTTATACATTCTATATATTAAGAAATAATTTCCCTCAAAGTAGTTTTAGTTATTATTTATCCATGATATTTTTCATCGACATATCTATGGATACATTTCAATTTAGTTAAATGATTAATGGAATGTGCTTTAGTTTCATACCCTGCCATATTTATTATTCCTTATCTAGTTTTAGGAATGACATGTATTTATAGTTATTTTCCTCGACATACTAACTATTCTCACTAATTAATTATTTCTTTAGATATATTTTTCCCTTACTAAGCATTTATGCTCACCCTTATTGTGTTTCTTTCCCCAGAAATCCAAGAAGAGTTCTTTGAAAGAAATTATGGAATATACTAGATGGATTAGAGTTATCCTAGAATCTGTTTATTTGTTTTTATGAAAAAAATATGTTGTAATTAGTGTATCCATTTGAAATAAAATTCACATTTATGTATCAATTTTACCAATACTACTACACTAATTAGTCATTCAGGGCCTGATTCCTTGTAATCATGCCAATGTAATTGACAGCAGACATCATCTTTATGTAATCTGGGGTAGGGTCACTATAGTTGGTATCAAAGGAAGTTTTTGTAGCATCCTTGGGAACTTTTTATAGGAAAGGTAGGTTAGATAACATACCCCTAAGGTACAATTTAAGGATAAGTATAGATGAAAACACTATAGTTTTGGTAATGTACAGATTTTGTGGGTCTTCCTAAAAATACATCCCTATCTGGATACTACAAGTGGATGTGGTTTTGGAAAAGATATACCAAATAGTAACAACTCCTACAAGGTGTTCCATGCTTGACTTAGGGTAACCAGGTACACAAAAAAAGCCTTATTTCACACCTGGTTTGACACTCCTGTGAGATATTATAGTGACTCGGTTTTTTTCCTATCAGACTTTAGAATATTACTATGAATAATTACATAGTTTGGCACAGAGACAAAATATGATTCTAAGGCCTGGTGTGCCAATAATAAATTTTATAAAAATATTAAGTATATTCATATTATGCCCATGGAGAAAATGACTTATCTCTCAAATGGTTACACATACTAAAATTTTAGTCCACAATTACATCCATAGCATATTGTTTGACATAGGTGGAGAATAATTTTTATCAGCATGGTACTATGGTTAAAAAAGTAATTGATGGAGTTTTCATAAATAAATTAAATTAATTAACTTTGGTTTCCTAGTAAAATAAGATCTAAACAGAGTTTTAGATCAATTTTTTGAGATCCAGTTGGGTCAGGAATTCTATGTTTACCCTAGGTGTGACATAATCTTTGCTAGTGAAGGGTGCCACATCAAATGAGAGTCGTTGGGAGGGGTGTTAAGATGATATTTGATTTAATAAAAAACAAAAATATTATCATCTCCAACATTTGGTGTGTACAGGAAATGGAAGGACCCCCCTTCCCTCCATCATCACTAACGAACCAAACATCGTGTCACCAACAACTGTTCTCAACATCGATCATCAATAGATCGAGCATAAGCACTTTGTGGGCATCGTTCTACAAGCAATGCTTTGGATATCCTCCATGAGGTAGATTATTTTGATTTATAATCCCAATCCCTATTTCTGCTTTGTTTTTTCTTTCAGATCATTGTTTCGTGGCTGGGTCTACGTAGATCAGGTTCTGAGGTTTCTGGAACTGGTCTTGGATTAATTTTTGGACCACCAGATTATTCTTGGTTGTCCATTGTAGGTGAAGGTGTGAGGTTTTAGAGGGAAAAGCTTCTAAAAAGGTGAGGTGGTGTGGTGGTGGTCGCTAGTGACGGTGGTGGAAGTGGAACCCGACTAAGGTGGTGGCATTGGTGGCATAGCCGGTTGAGCATGGAATGTAGGTTCGACAGAGGCCTGCTGACCGATGTGGGAACATGGGGTGAAAGTGCAGTGTGTCCAATAGGCTTCTAAGATCTGGAGTGGGATAGAGTATTTTGGAGACCGGTGCGGGATGGCCCTTGTGGGGCGGACATGCTAGAATGGGCCTGTCCAGCCTGTTTACCTCTGATGGTTTTTAAAACCACCGTAAATTGCAATCTTGGGGTCCGTTTTTTGTGACTTCTATGACCACATGACCCTTGATTTTATGAATACCTTTATAGGTCAGTTGGATAAATTTTTAATCAGGGATCGATGGTCATTGCCACAAAACATCCAATAATAATAATTATATTTTTAATTATTATTATTTTTGTAAACTTTGAATGAGACGTATCTTCTGCATAGAGCATATGATTGACACACTGTATTTTTCATTATTACCCTGATGGTATGAAAGAAGTTTTTTTTATAAATTTTGAATGCTTAAAATAAAATCATGGTGCGTGCCCCGTGAGACTTGTTTTGGGCATTTGTAGTGAAATGCGACTTTTTAATCGAGTTTTCATTTTGGACAAATGAATAATCAATATCGTTTGTTTTTATGAGAGAATTATAATGCAATGTTCTATTATATGGTTTATAGGATCATGAAACAGACCCCATAAAGACCCGTTTAGGCTTATTGTGGTAAATAGTAATCTTTTCATCTTTTTTCCATTTCGAGCAAGTAAATAGCCTAAATTATGTGTTTCTACATGTAGAACATGATGATGGCCATAGTTTGGTCCTTGGAAATGAGGTGTGTATGCAATGATGTGTGGGTTTCTTGGGTTATTGACACCTTTACTATAAGGGTTCAGTGGGTCCCACTGGTTCATATTAGTGACGTTTCAATTAGCTAAGTTGAGTGGGTCCCCTCTGGTCCTTTCAATAAGTGAGTTTTTGGTATCACATCCCCTTCACCAGAATGTAAACCCTCTCTTGTTTCTTTATGAACATGCAGTGTGAGTGCGTTCTTGCATTCTGGAGTGAGTTTTCTCAATCAACTTTGAGAGAAGGATCAGTGTATTTGGATCATGTGTCCCTCGATATGTTTGGAATGATCCTTAGGCCCCATCGTGTTTCCCTGATAGGGGTTTAAGTGTTAGCATGACCAATATTTACCTTGGTGTTGATCCTCTACCCAAGATGTTCTAGTAAGGTATAGTTCCCCAGTGTGCCCTTGGAAAAAACTCTCTATCTATGTATCAATATGCATTTCTTCCTTCGGAGATTTGTCATGTCATTTTCCTCAACAGAGTTCTCGGTATCAGCATGACCAACAAAACACAAGCTTTGATCCTCTATGAGATGGGTTTTACTAGTTTGGTATTATTGTGAGATACCCCTTTTTTGTGTTTGTTGTTCCAGTTAGGGATTAGGTCCCCCAGCAAACCCTGGGTGAAATCCCCTACCTGAGGAGTTGGAGATATTTTAGCCACTGGGTGACTTATTCTATGACGATTTCCATTTAGTGTGCTATCAAAGATAGGTATCATGGGGGTAGTCCCGGTTGTGCCCTTAGTTTGTTTCACAATAGAGTAAAGTGGCTTGGTTGAGTGACATTTGGGATGGTGAGGTTGGCTCATTGACTATGCATTGTTGATGCTAGTCCTCTTTCATTCTTCATTCCTTAAGGGATGTCTGAGTTATATGTGTGTTATCCAAGGAAGGATTCTACCTTCTCTTCATGTAGAATCCCTTTTCCATTTATGAGGTTAGTACCTTTTGTGACCATTTTGGGTGTTGCATTGGATCCTCAAGTCATCTAATGTGGACATTTTGTGGTCGGGACGATGAGACGTAATGGTATAGATGACTATATCTAGGAGGCTTTTTGGGTTTCCTTATGGTGTTTTCACTTCGGGATTGACTCACTCTGTGGATGAGCTAAATAGTTTGATTATTGCTAAGGATGATCTCAATATGGAGTTTTTATCTCATTTGGGTTCCCTCTGGCTGAAAGGAGAGGACTAAAACCTTTTAGTTGCTTCTTTTATTTTTAGGGTTTTTGGGGTTCCTACTAAGTATCATTTTACTCACCCCTACACGGGATTTTCCCAAAAATGTCTTGTTTCTTGTGCAGACCACATGTCCTTTGATGGAGTCCCAGTTGGACATAGAGCATACAGAGCATAGTAGCTAGACTGAATGGGGTTTTCACCAGAGCGTGGACAAATATCTTATCAGAGGGTGTTTTATAGCAATCCACTCCTTCAGAGATGGTTGGATGTTTTTTTAGTTTTTCTTTTGGTGGGCCCTATTATTTCACAATCTGTATTGTTGTTGTATTTTAGTTGTGGGATAGATGTAAGCATGTATTTTTTTAGTTTTTATATATCACTTCCCTATTACATGGTGGTGTATGTGGGTGTATTGTGTACAAGTACCTTAGGCTAAGGCCTCCAATGTGTGTGATATCCTAATCAGTGCTAGTATCCTTCCCCTGGAATATTTTAGGTGGGCTTGGGGTGTTGAGGCTCAAGCCTCGTTGGGTCACGGCGTGATAGAGTGGTATCAGAGCAGGATCCACCGTTGAGACCCCAGAGTGTAGTTGTTCTAGCTGTGAGATCTGTTTGGGATGCATATCATCATTATTATGATGTTTCGAGTTCTCCTTTTAGGCTAGGGACTCCAGTGCTCATAATGGAGTCCAATTTATCCATACACATGGAATCTGATAACCATTATTTCAACTCAGTACATTAGGACATTGGTCGTAGTGGAATAAATGCTACATGAATCATATAGAACTGGGTTTTGGGTTCATTTCCTAACCTTCTTGAGTTGGATCCCTATATATAATCTTTAACTGTGGTGCATCTTGAATTTTTTCAAGTGGTTTCCATGATGTTTTACTTAGAGGGTTCCACAGGTGGGTTTGGTATACAACCCTATGAGTGACAAGGTATCCTTGCAGGGTCCTGGTCATGAGGTATGTTCTATTCTGGTTTTATAATTAGTAGAGCCACCACCCATCGAACAATACATTGACCCACCTGCAGGGGTTTGGGTGGATGCATCCTATTAGACAGAGTTATGGATCGCTCCATTGGTTTTGGTGTTGTTTGATATAAATCCGACTACACATGGTAGAGGGATCCTTCACCAATTAAGACAGGTTTTTGTGACATGATGAAAACCATGCGGGCGTGTCTGTGCCGCCCAAAAAGGATAGTATCGAGGTGTGGTGGTTGAGTCCCTTTGACCTGTGCACATGAGTCTTGGTAGTGTGTTGGTAGTCTGGGTCCCAGTAAGACCCAGTGTGAGTGTCTAGGTAGGCCTTGTTATTAACTGGTTCCCTCGCGTGCTCGACGTCACCTAGTATGCGGGAAACTCAATGAGGTTTTTTGTGTGTTTAGTTGTGGTTTCTAATTCCCAAGAAGGATGTGAACTTCCCCCAATAAGATGAGTCCTTGTGGTGCGATCCAAAACCATGTGGATGAGACAGTTCTACCCAAAGCAGATAGTATTGTGGTGCAGTTGATATGTTCCTTCAACCTGTGAGTTTGTTGTCGGTTATGTGCATGGATGATGGTTTCAAAACGTCTTGTAAGACCCATTATGTACACTTGGGTGACCCAATTTGTTCTCCATGTAGAAGAGACGTTTTCCTTGAGGTGTTTTTGTTTTTTTGTGAGGTCTCAGGTGATATGATATCCTGGGCCTGATGGATTATTCATAATGTGGGAAATACATCAACCTTAGAATTTTTGGCATTGCCACCAAGCACATGGTGTGATGGGGTACTGTAGTGGTCTTTTACTTGGAAATTTTTTGGTGTTTTTGTTCTTCTTGGGGTGTGTTTGTTATAGCACAGGAACCTCTAGTGTGCTCGCTGGCGTGGGAGTCCCAATGGAGAGCTATATGTTATACTGAGTATCACTAAGAAACAATATTTAATTAAAAAATTACTATAATAAGATATAAAATATCCATTATGAATAATATTAACAATAATATGAAAATATTTGGATATTAATAATATATGATTAATTAATATGTAAAAATTTAATATTAAATGAAAATAAGAACTAGTTTAATATAAAAAAATTTATAGAAAATTATTTTTATGTTCACAAAGATGTTTTACCATAATATATTAAATTAATTACAATTAGTGATTGATATTAATGTAATAAATATGTTACATATTCGATAAATAATTTCTGATATTTAGCCAATATATTTAGTAATCATTAGATAATAGAAAACCCAATATTTCACATAAAAACCTCTATTTTTATTGTGGAATTTTTACTACCTTTTAATGGAGAACCTATTTTAAATATTAGTTTTGACAGTATGAATTTAAATTGATAAAATAATTTTTTTTGAATTCATAATGTTAAAATTATCTTAGGGTGAGTTTTTCATATTTTTTCCTGAAACATCAATTTTTAGTGAATAGCGAAAAATACTGCATTTTATTTAAAATATTCCATTTCATTTAAATAATTATTAATGTTTAATTGTATTATAAACTTTTTTTAAAGTCAAATTGGATCAATTAAATTTTAATTAATAAAATTTAGTTCATTATAATCAGTTTAACATTTAAATTTATTGTAAAAACATAACAATCTTTTAAACATTTTTCTTCTAAAGCCGGTAAATCCGTATATCTATGAGATTAGAATTAATCCTAATTTATCCACTTTTGTGACTTTAATTTTAATAATATCACATACACTATTTCTTCCAAGATATTATTTTTGGTTTAATAATATCAACTTACTTTTTGTCCAAAATTATTTGTGATAGTGACCAAAATAAATTACAGTAATTAAGGTGTAATTAGGATTGAAATAGACTAAAAACCTATATTTAAGGGCCCAAATGACCAAGAAACGTTTCAAAAACTCATTGTATGGAAATATTTAAGCCATTAATATTCAATTATTGAGTTTTATTGGTTTTTATGGCTTCTTTAGCTAAGAACATGTGCACACCTATCTTTTTTTCAAAAATACCAAGTGAGTACTTTTCATTCCCTATTAAAGGACACAACCTCTTCCCATTACTCACACATATCAAACCTATAATTTTTATAAAAGACAAATACCAATTTTCTATCAACATCTAAGCACATGACCTACAATCCCCACTTTTTTCAGAATACCTTCCACGAAAGCCTATTGGTTTAAACCAAAAGAAGTTACTCGATTAAAAGGTAATGACTTTTCTGAAGCTCCCTAGTTTAATTTCCATTATTCAACCCCTATAATATACTTATTATATTTTTGTGTAAAACAATTATCCTAAATATACTAGAATTTTTTTATTTTGAGTGTTTTACTGAAACTTACACACACCACCATATTATGGGTAACAAACATAATGGTTCCCTGTACGGAGAACTACAACCTCACAGAATGTTAATTGTTAAATTTTTCTCTACCTCCTCTCATGGTGGAAATTATGGTGGAAAATATGATTATATATGATATTTATTTTTCTTTAATACATATTTAATTATTTTTTTACACTTACCTTTAATAATTTTTATTTGATGTTAATATGTTAACATTGTTTGAGGAAGTGTGGACTAGCACCCCCTCAAAGCATTGTGATTCGTTCACACAAAACATAGAACTTATAAATGATTGGTTTAATTAAAATTATGAGACATAAACAACATATATATGATATTAATTATATAATTAAATTTATGCATATATATATTTATATATATCTTTTTCTTTGTTACCATGTCACACACTTAAAAAGTGATAACGTTATTCGTGGATGTGTGGACAACCACCTCCTCGACATGATGTGATTCCTTTTACCCAAAATAATTATATATATAAGTATATATGATTAACTAATATTCTATTAATTATATAATGATAATTCTGTAATGTTTTTTGTTATTTACCTACTTTCTGCAATGATCATTTAAAAATGTGAATGTTACTCATCCGTACGTATGATCTACCATCTCGATAATTGTAACATATTCTAATTTTCATTACCATATATAATTATTGTTTTTAAAAAAAATAATTTATGTGAAAATATGATAATAATTTCATTTTTATTGTTATGTAGACGTTATATAGTGAAAAATATTACCATAATTGACCAACAATTATTGTTTTGACACATAAACCAAATTTGGTCAAAAGCACTTGATCTAAACTTAATGTTTTCGGTAATTTTACACAACATTGTAATAATTGAAATAAATGTAATTATGAAAATGAATATTGTTTTTAGGAAAATATAAAATTAACATAAATCTATTATAGATTAATTTAAAGGACATTATCTTAAAAGGGAACTCAATGTAATGAATTTTTTAAATATTTTCATTACGTGAGGAATATTTAATTATTCTGCACCTAATTTATTATATATGGAATACTTACTTCCACATTGACATATAATGTAATTAATTCTATTATATTGAGTGCATTTAAATGTTTTATTTAATGATTATTAGCTTTGGGTTTTGAAATCAATTTTTTTATACATTAGTAAGGGATACTCATATCATTTTTTAAATAAGGGAGATTATTTCCATATTCACAAATTAATTATTTTTTTGTGCCCTAACTACAACACATTTTGATAAATTATATCACAAATCCTCTTATTCTAATTATATTATTAGATTCATTCAATGTAACACCTTTCTAGTTATTATGATTTAAATGTTTCAAAGTGGTATGTGATTCATTAGAATGTTTAAATCTTATTCTCCTCAAATATTATTAATCTCAACTTAATTGGTTATTTTCAACTTACCTTGAAGAAATCGCTTTATTTTAATCATTATTCATTGGAAATTTAAATGAATATCCATATTCTCATACAATGGATATTGGAATTTCATAAACCATATACCATTATTCATATGGTGTTTACTTTGACAATTATTTGATTAATTGGGGAATTATTGATAAATACATATTTCTCATTCAATACAGTTAATTGATAAGGAATATTAGTTATTTTGATAATTAAACATGAGGAATTCATTTAACTAGCAATGGAGGGTGGAGATCGGATTTTATATAGCTCATGTATGCATCGACAAGATCTCATGAGATTAATAATTGTGAAAATGGGTTTATACCCTTAGTTTTTAACTGTATTATAAAACGTATTAATGGTAATAGGTCCCCATGTTTCATACACATGAAGTAAATTAAGAAATAATTTCCCTCATAGTATTTTCAGTTATTTTTCATCCATTATCACCCATTAGATTTTGCATCAACATATCTATGGATACATTTCAATTTAGTTCAATGAGTAATGGCATGTGTTGTAGTTTCATACCTTGCCCTATTTATTTTTCATTCTTTATTTACGAGAATGGAATATATTTACATCTATTTACCTTTACATATTGACTGTTATCGTTGTTTAAATATCTCTTCTACTGTATGTTTTCCTTAATATGAATTTGAAGTCACCCTTATTATGTTTCTTTCTTGAGGAATCTGAGAAGAAAACTATGAAAGAAATTTAGGAATATAGTAGATGGATTAGATTCATCCTCGAAGCTATTAAATTTTTTAGAAGAAAAAATATGTTGTAATTAGTCTATCTATTTGTAATATAATTCTCATTTATTTATCGGGTTTACCAAGAATATAAAACTGATCAGTCCTTCGGGGCTCGATTCATCATAACCCGGCTAATGTAATTGATATCAAACACTGGCTTCAAGCTATCTAGGGATGGGTTTCTACACAAATAATTATTGTATGTTTTTTTTCGTTCACTAAAATTTTTGGTTCCCTATGTAGTATATAGTTTATGAATATTTGTAGAGTGATATGTAATTCATTGATGATGGTAACAAATAATATTGTTTCAAACACTAAAATCCAACTCACTAGGTGATGAAAAACCCATCGTGGGTCCCTCATAAAAAAATTATGATGTTTAATTAAATGTAGTAGTAGTAGTATAATGTGATTTTTTATATAGAGGAGAGTTTTTTGAGTGAGTTTTTCAATTGTTTAACAGGTTTGGTGTCAGGTTTTAATATAATCAAGTTTTTAATAATTATTAATAATGATGTTCCACCTTATATCTTCCCCTCACTTTACTTATAAAATAATAAATCAAATTTTACTATCTCATTCTGTCTCAAATAATGTGAAACCTTTAATCACCCCCACCCTGTGATTTTTGATTAGGTAGTGGAAAGAAATGATCACTACAAGCTCTACTCTTTACTAGACATGTGATTGAATATTTTCCATCACCATTAATTTATATCATTATTCACTATCACTGTCATTGAATATTTATGAGGTGGTATATATTTATCTACTAAAAAAGAGAGAATAATAATTTAAAATATTTAAAATAATGAAATTTCCTTCAACATACAAAAATCAAATACTCACTAAGAGATGAACATTATAGATTGGTTATTTAATCATGAAATTCATTAACAAGTGTAAAGGAAAATCGCTATATATTTTCCACTAAAGGTATTGTGGACCATTATAAGAGAATTATAGTAAAAAGAATTGAAAATAATGATATAAAACAATAATACCATAGATATAAATCAAGTAAAAAATGTATGTTTCCACCCTCCTAGTTGAATAGATCCTTATTTATAGAACAATTATCATGATTTCTTCATCTGATTAAAATTTTGATCCATGTTAGTGTAAAATATCTCTTTTCTATTTTCCAATATTCTAATATTTTCAAAACATTCATAAAATTATGCACCCAATTTCTTATACATTATTTATTTCCTGCATGTTTAACTAGAGGGTATAATCCTCTTAGGTATTCTAATATAAATCTTCATAGTTTAGGTAATTTCATTCCTATGATCTATCTTGATACAAATTTTACAGGAATAATGTTTTGAAATTATCTTTTATATCATAGAAACATTGGATTTGGAGTGTTTCATGGCACGATCATGTCAGGTTGGGAGAAGCGGTTACAAGTGTGAGATCATTTAAACTAGTAAGGGATAGTTCTAATGATGTAAATTTCATATTGGTTTTTAAAAATTGATCATGATCTATATTCAGTTGATATAGAGTAATAATTTTTTTCAGATGATTGAGCATGGGATCCCCAGGTTATTACGTATGGAATCATAAGGCTTTGAATCCTTACATAGGGAACCTCCATTAGAAATTGAAAAGTTTAGAAGACTTATGATGATAGAAAAATCATTATTTTAGTAGAAAACTAAAATGACTATATTAAGAAATATTTACGTGGGGAAACCCCTCCAAAAATATAAATGTCCTAACATATTATTTTTTAGACTAGCCTTTAGGATTAGCCCAAAATTCATATTCTTAAATCCTCAAAGAATTAAAATCATGCCCAAATGACTATTATGTGTAGGAAAAAAATCGTTCAATGAATCATTTTTAATTTTTTCTTAGAAACCATGAAAATAAAATCTCTAGGGCTTGAAGTTGTCAAATTAAGTATATTATTAATTAAAAATTAAAATCTCATTTAAAAATTTAATCCCAAATATCAATATATAAATTTTAATTAATTCAATAAGAATAAAATAATAAAAAATTGAAAATTTAGACATTTTACAATTTAGAATGAGATTCTCAAAAATTATCAAACATGTATTATTTACTCAAGATTTAAATTAATTAGGGGGACAATTTCTATGATAAACAGATAAATGTTTTCGAATAAATGACTCTAATAACTTCCCCACACATAATTTACTTCACTCTAGTGGAATAAAATTAAATCAATTTATTAAAAGTGAAGGAACCAAATAGTCTTAAATATATAATCCAAAGAAAAAAGAATCACACATTGTAGCATAATTTGAATTATCTTTACTTATTTAGGTTTTTAATTCACTATCTCACATAAATTAAATTATAATATTCATTTCCATGAGTTTAATATATATATTTAAGTATAATTAATGTTTAAAAAACACGTACTTCCATTTATCCCTTTCTCTTATGTTTTAGAAACCATAATTTTAATTTAAAATTTAAGAATATAATTTTAAAAATTGTTATGAGTCAGTTTCAACATTTTTTATATGTGTTCAATATTATACTAATATGAATAAATTCATTTTTAATGACTAGGATCGTATTATATTTTTCTTATCCATCTATGTACAAATCACTATGCAAATCACTTATTGAATACCGATAAATATCTTTTATTTACTCAATAAACCTATGAATAATGTCTAATAGATTCTATATGGGATCATGATTTCTAGTTTTACTCGATTTTTAAAGGACTTATATTAGTTATTTTGAGTTTTATCTATAAGATGTTATTTTTTTTCAAAGTGAAAGTTACCTTAAATTAATATTGAAATTAAAATGACCTCATGTTATAATTTCAATTATACAAGGATACTATCACTCAAAATCATTTGGAATGTTATAAAATGATATTTCAATGAATATAGTTGGAAAAATACCTTATAAATCCTTTGATTTTAATAATTTTCAGATCCTAATAATACACTATGAATATTAAAAATAGGAGAAAGTGGAATATATGTAAAATCATTGAAATAATGTTTTACTAAAAATATTTATTTATTTATTAAATTAATTTGAATTCAAAAATACTTAAGAACAAATTAATAAATGTATAAATTGTATTTATATGATAAGATAAAATTCCTATCCTCCAAAATTATCTCTAACAAAACTCTAATTGATTCTATATTTCATTTTTGAGGAAAAAAATTTATATAAAATATAATGTTTCTAGACCAATGCGAGGAAAGGGAAACCCTAAAGTTTATTAAATTATGATAGGTATGATCTTGTAATCCTCCTATGTTTCCTTCTAAAATACTTCATAGTAATTACGCAAATGTTGCCTATTAACCTTAAATAGTTTCTTTGATTCAACTTCTTTGATCTCAATATCATCAAATTAGAATGCATTTGTCACTATATATGGTCTAGTATTTATAAAATGATTTATATCAGGAATAAGATTCATTCTTGAAGAGAACAATAAAAAATTGTCTCCCACTTCAATTACTCATTTATGAATAAGTTTTCCATGGAATTATTTTTAAATCACCTTACACAGTAGTGAATTTTCATATTTTTTCCATCCCAGATCTTCAAAACCCATCATATAAAGTATCCTATATTCTTTAGAATATTAAAATTCTAGGTTTTATTATTCATTTCCTAGTAACTCTTTGTTATTTTTCATATTTATTAATCAAATACTAAAGCTATGTATGATCAGAATAAACTATTACTTTACTTCATAACATGTAAGAACCAAATTTTTCTAAATCTATACTAACTGGAAAAAAACTCTTTTTGTTTTATTCATTATTTCAGTGATTTATAGTTTTTGATAATTGTATGCTATAAATTTTGGGTTTTCATTATCTTTTTGGGACAACAAATCTCCAACAACCATGTTGGAGACATCACATAATGACTCAAATGGGAAATTTCAGGTAGATGGGAATATTATGGGGGTTGTGATCTTGGTTACTTTGATATTTTGAAATTTCACCATGCATGAATCTTCAAATAAAAAAGTTAGTTTCCAACATGACTATGTTAGTGAGGGGTAATGAAATCATTCAAAATTCTATTATAAAAATTCTCTAATTCCAATCATGTCCTCTAATTTATTGAATTTTCCTCGCAATAGTTGGTTTAGGCAGTGTTGAAATAATATCAACATTGGGCATGTCCACTTTAGTACAATCCATAGAAATTGTGTGGCCTAATAAATTTATTTTTTCTATAATAAAATTTCATTTTAAAAATTCAAAAACCAAATTTTTCTATATGTATTTTCATAAATTCTTTTCCAAACTCTTAAAAAAGATTCACAACTTTCCATATACAAATTAAAATCATCATGGAAGGCCACTAATAAGTTCTTAACCGAATCTAATAAATTCATACAGTGCACCATTGAAAGGTACTGAGTGAGTTCCAAAGACATTAGTGAATCCTTTGATAAGGAAACATAATAAAGGGTCATGTGAATGTGGTGTTTTACTAGTCTTCTAGATCTATTGGAACCTAAAAATAACTAGAAAACCCATCATAGAAATAGTAATTACACATCCTTTCCAACCTCTCTAACATATTTTCAAAAAATAGATTGGGGAAAGTGGTCCTTTTTTGTCACATTGATCAATTTATCACATTTAATACTGACTCTATAGCTATTTTGAATTCCTTTAGGCACTAACTCATTATTCTATTCCAATGAAATTTTATATGTAGTTATCTTTGGGACAATTTCAATGGGGCTCACCCATTTTGCATTTGATATTGGGTATATGATTATAGCTCTCAAAAGTATTCAAACATTGATTTTTACAAAATATAGGAGGGTTAAGTTGAGCCTCAGTTGTGGTTGTCTTAGTGGTTTAGATTCACATTCTTGGAAAATATAATGCATATAGGTGGTGGGTATAATCCTTGGAATGTATCATAATATCCATTTTGTTTACCTAATGTTTTCTTTTGAAATATATAGAAGTTGGTTCTCCTGATTGGGTTATAGATTATTTGAAATTATTATAGGAGGTTTCATATTTTATTTTAGATAATAATTTTTTCAGTTGGATTAAGTAACTTGAATTTCAGTCCAGGGGGTTATCAAATGATGTTTTTACTAATAATTATCCATTCTAGTTGGATGAATATTTAAAGAACTTGTTTAGTGAATGTTTTGAGTAAATAATAAAAATAAAACTAATCAACTACTTCAAATTGTTCAACACATAGAAAAATTACATATTATGTTAATTTTCATGATATATTCATTTGATAAATTATGTGTTTCCAAATCCTCAACTAATCAACTTATGACATCAAATATTTCAACATCTTCCTCAAAACAATAAGTAAATTCAGAATGGTTCAATGTAAACACATATTTCTACTCATGGGGATATTTTATTAAGCCTATAATTTTTATATATAATATTTATTCTCTAAACATCATATAATGATTTAATTTATTAATATTTATTAATTTTTGGGATGTCTTGATAATTCCAAATTATAATGATATGTGAATAAACTTTCCATCTCTCTTCCTCCATATTTTGAATGTAGAAGTTAGCATGAAAAAACCACTTATAATCTTACCCAGACATAGTCTATAAGTATAACTAGATAGGATTTGAATTATTTAGTTATATGTATAACCATTTTGGTGGGATTGATCCTATCTATCGATAGGAAATAATAAACCGAGTAATGAATAGCATTAATTGATGATAAAACAACACATTGTACATTCAAAAAAGAGAGTTCTCATATACATCAAGTGATATTAAATATAACTAGTTCCAAAAAATTCAGACGATTTTTGTGGTAAAATGGGTAGAAACTTTTCAACAAAAATTTAATATTCTATTTCCTAAAATATCTTTTTCACAATGCATAAGTGTTTGGTAAATTTTTCACACCTGGTTATTTATTATGATGGATTCCAGTAAGAGGATATTTCTCCCAACTCTTTTAAATTTCTCTAATATATCTTATTTTTTAGAATATTAAATAATTTTATTATTACTTTTTACTATAATAGGGAAGTGGGATTAGCGAAGATGTATTTCATCTATTATGGAATTTCCCTTGTCTTTCTTTAATGAGGATGTATCTATGTGCACATTTTCGTCAGGTTCTTTTTAAAGGAATGATTATTCATGTGCACTAGGTTATTCAAATTCCACTTCAGTCTCCATGGTTAGTTATTTACTAATTTATATATCCTTTTCAATATTAAAGAAAATTTATGTAACACTCTCTTTTGGGTTAAGAATTGACCGAATAGAAATTTTCCCTAATGAATGTTTTTTCAAGTCATGCATAGAACACATGGACTAGTTATACTATCCATTCAAATACTTTAATTACAATAAATGATTTGTTAGAGTATTTTTATCAAGGGGTGTGGGACTCCACATGTTATTTCATAAGTTTATTCATGGATTTTTCTTAAGGTTTTCCTTGTTGGAAACTTGTAGAAGGTTCGAAATAGATCCTTTAGAAGGGTTGTGGCTAGAATGAGGGTTCAAAACCCTTAATGAAAGTGTGATAATATTTATAAGTTCATAGATATATATTTATAATAAAAAAACTCTTTACATATTAGATTTAACTCTATTTTCTATTGATATATTATTTGATTCATGGCATCATATCATTCTCGAACATATAGTCAACCATCAATATAGTGCTCCAAGGAGTGACAAAGATGAATAATCCTTGAGGATTTGGTTGGTGAAACTACATAAAACTTATTCATATCTATTTATCTCACACGTGAGTTTATTTAGTCAATTTTATTTCTATGTAATAGAATGTTGCAACTTTTTACCATATAAATTCCTTTTATGGTGGTTCTTGTACCATATTGTTAGGAATTTTGGGAGATCCTCTCATATAGTTATGTAAATTAAGTGGGTTAATTTCCTATTAGATCCCCTCCAAAGGAAGTATCCAGTATGTTTTGATAATTTTCCATTAAAGATCATTATAATAATAGTAGTAAATTATAGACTTTTAAAGGATTAAATAGTAACAAGTTGATGACCCCTTGATTATTTCCTAGAATTACTAGAATGTTTATCTACTATCATGTTTTATTTAATATATCTATTTCCCCCAGGATTTTACTAAACAAGGTAGGTAATTATTTCTCAAGGAAAGTATTTTAAAAATTCCCGTATTTGGTGTATTCACTGTGTTATAGAGTGTAAATCTACTCATTGGATGATCCTTCAAGATATTAGGTGATGAACATTTATCTAAATTCAGTCTTGATGAATCCTCATAGTCTGATTCAATTGTAAATTTATCAAAATTATATAAAGTTTATATTTATATATTATCCTCAAAAAAATTAATTTTTTCATAAAAAATCATTCAATTTATATGCTCACAATCCTTTTTTTGTTCAGTTGTTGAAACTAATTATCACTGGGTTTTATTCAGCTGTACTAAATTTTCATCAATATTTTCATCTCTTAGAGTGACCCTAGAAATGAAGTGGATGAGGATAGATTGTTTTTCATTGGGATTATAGAAAATTTTACTCCTTATTATTCATTGATTTTTAGGGTATGGAGTGTTTCTAGAATAGTTCATTCAACATCAGGATCCAAACCAATGTTATTAAATAAACTAGGATTGGTCATGCATCGAAATAAATTTTAAACAAGAGTAAAAATTAAACATTGGAATCCACAAGAATATGAATAGGTTGATGAAATACATATCTAAAGTCCCTTAGATAAAAATTATGAGCCCAAATTAAATGCATTTTTAGTTGACTCAAGTTCTTTTCGATAGGATATTCTTTGGGATGTATTTTTGTCTTATTAAATGGTTTTTATCTTTTATTTTTCCTTAATTGAGATTTTACTCAATATTAGAAATAAAAGTATACATTGGATTACCCCCTCACTTTACTTATTAAATCACAATTCCAATTTTACACTCATTTCTATCTCTAATCAGTGAAACATAACATGATCAACCCCTCCCGGTATTTTCAGTTCATTCAATCGAATGAAAATATAGTGGGATCCTATAAAATATCCAATAATCATGATCAGATATTTCATATCATCCGTATTTTATCTCACTTCACATGATAATAAGAAATGAATATTTTCTCAGTGGAGTATGAGTTCAAACTAAAAATGAGAGAAGAATAATTGAAAATGAATGAAATAGTGTAAATTCCCTATAAATTTCTAAACTAAAATACATCCAAAGAAATTAACAAAAGATAATGATTAATTAAGAATCAAATTCATTAACATGGGTAAAATGGAATCTCATAGTATTGACCACTAAATGTCTATTATGCTGTCACATGAGAATTAATGTAAAAAACGAAAATAAAGTATTAAAATAGTAGAAACATAAATCTCAATATTGTAATCATAGAAACATCTGATATACTAAGTGTATAAACCCATATTTAGAGTAAAATTATTGAAGTTTGTTTAAATGATTCAATGTTTGATCCATTTTGGTGGCATAAAAATATTTTCCATTTTAAATTATTCATGGATTTATGAAACATTCCTCAAATTATTCACCCAACTTCCTCTATTTGTATTATCCCCTCATGTAAATCTAGAGGTTTTGGATATTCTTAGATTAGATAACCTTAAATCATCATAACATAGAGAATTTTCAACCCATGACTATGCTCCATACACCTTTTAGAAGAATTATAAAGAGAAATACTCAGTTTCATCATAAAAAATTTGAAATACGATTTTTTCTCAACATGTTCACGTATGTAATTGAGGACTAAGTACTAGTAAATAATTATTTGAACTTGGATAGTCCTGCTCATAATATGAGCATGTATTGTTCATCTTCAAAAAAAATTCATGTTCTGTATTAGCTTATTCTGGACCTAGACATATAATGTGATGATTGACCATGGGATCTTTAGGTGGTAGCTTATGATATCATAAGGATATTAAGCCTTATGTTAGATAAAAACTATAATTTTTTAATTTATTTGAATTACTTTAATGTTTTAAAAATATTTATGATGAGTTTTAACATCTTATGCCATGTCCGAAAAAGCCTTAATTTAGGAAGCTACTCAATAACATAAAAATTCCATGATATCTTATACTACTGAAAACATATTCCCGATTAGCTATAATGTAATACACTTATCCTGGTAAAGCCTTTCGATCAAATTCAAATATTTACAATGGACACAAATATTTTATTATAATGATTCCTTTGTCAAATTTTCCTAGGAACCATGAAAATAAATTCCCTCAGTGTAGGCATTATCATAACAAGTATGTAATGAATTAAAAATCAAAATTCCTTGAAATAATATTATTGAAAATAATAATTTATGTATTTCAAATAATTTAACATGTATAATATAATTGAAATTTATATTTTGATCCTCCTAATTTTTTTTGAAGATTATAAATAAGATTAAAAAAAGTATGTTTTATAAAAGATTTAAATTAATCAAGGTGTTAATTTATATGAAAATCTTGATTTTTTTTAGAATATTTGTCACATATCGATATTTTTTGAGAAATTATTGAAAAGTATTTTCCAGATGAATAATTTAAAAATTGTAATTAAAAAATGGAGATGATTTATAAAATTGGGTTGGTAATTGAAACTTCAATATTAGTTTAATTAGTTAATTTAAATATTATATTCATCTTGTGATTTCAAATAGAATATGCTGGTATGTATTAAGTGGAAGTGTTATATCTATAAATATATAAACATTGGGAAAGTGATATGATGATGATATATCTTTTAAACTTTTGTGAATATAGTTATATTGAGAAAGGGGATGTAAAAATGAAAACGAATATTTCAAATTATCTTTTGATAACCCCTAAAGAAGATAGAAATGACCCATTATATTTTTTTGAAAAAGGTGGAGAAAAATAATATTCTTGTTACTAGATATTTTAAAAAAACCCAATGTGAGAGATTTATGAAATGATGTGTTGATGGAAGATTAGTTGAAAATATAATAAGGAGATAATTCAAAATATTATTTGATTGTGTTTCATTTAATTTCATGATTTATTTAATTAATAGAATCATGGTGATTCTTAAAGGATTATTTTGAATCTATCCCTGATATAATATTTAATCTTATATGTAATAATTTAGGGTTTATATGGATAATTGTTTGTAGATTTATTTTCATGATGGATACTTGATGAAGGTTTTAAACAAGAATTTTCATGATAAAAAATTCATGGAAGAGGTACAATTATAAATAGATGTAAAAAAAAGTTAGAAATTAGATGATAATTATGTTCAAGAGTCTCACAGGAATAGGTTATATATACAATGTAAGGGTTATTATAATTCTATATAAATGAACATAGGAAAGACTATAAGGGTCATTAAAGATTGACATGGAAGATGTTGAAGGGTTATAAAGAAAATTTTTGTGGTTGTGAGAATTTATTTTCACCATGATTAACGAAATACTATGTAAGGGTCATTGAAGAATGGAATAGAAGATGAGTAAGGGTATTATTTAATATTTTGTTCGTTTCCAAAAAAATTTTGTATATGAAGTCACATAAAGATATCTTATGGTTTTCATAATGGTTTTTGAAAAAGAATACATGCAAATGTAAACATGGCTAAAATGGATATGATATGTGAAAGGGAACCTTGATCTATGTATGACTAAAATAAGGGATCACTTATCATGTAATTTAAGATTATTGATGCAGTATAGAGTTAATTATCTAATGATGCATGAGGTTATTTCCCACTAAGTAATGGTATATGAAAACAATAGGGTTATATTGATTTTCATTTGAAAATGGGAAAAAACAAGTACCCAAGATGTGGTTATAAGAAATCAGATTTTTTGATTCAACTATATAAATGATGAACAACAAATTGGTCATAATAAATGACATATTCAGTAGAAGAGTTGTGAATATATAAATTAAAAGTGGCGCTAATGATATTCTACGTCATGGTGGCTTGGATTTTGAATACTATATTTCCAGGAACTCAACCAAACTACACCCAAGTTCCAATATCGATGGTGGTTTGATATAATATTATAAAATATTGGTAAAAATATAAACTCCATTTTAATGTATAATACTTTGTTTCTTGGGTATAGAAGGTGTTAGAGGCATGATAAGAATTTTCTATAGGGATGTTATTAGGCGCTAGTTGTACAGCCAATTCACATCATGATTTCATTATTCACGAAGTGAATTAGTCTTGTGAAGAATCCAAAAATAATTTTTATATGGAGTTAAAATAATTCATGAAATTAAAAATAATAACATCATGATTTCATCGCTCAGGTTTTTAACTTGAGGTCATTCTTTTTTCGGAATACATGTAACTACTGAAGTTTTCTTTTTGAATCAATGATTCACAAGTTGAATAATTTATGGAACGTGGGTTTATATAAAATAAAACCCTAAATCAAAATTCATTCAATATGAAAACTTATCCATCAAACCTTAGGTAACTTTTTCTTATTATTGGGTGTTTTCTTTGATAATATGCCCCTTTATTTAGTGCCTTGGTCTCTGGTGTGGTTGGGTGCTTCTTCATTTGGTAAGTGTGGCTATTTTCCTCTCATTATATTCATTTATCTCTATTTTATAGCAGTGATGGGATATTTATTTGGTATTTTTGTTCAATTAATGATGTTACTTATATAACATTAGATTATTTTTTGAAATATTTGTTCAGTGGTAGGTCTTTATGCTATTTTTTGTGTAGTTTGTGTGTTTATCGATGTATATATTGGTCTAACATATATATTGACACTTTGTTTATGGAATTTGATTCTAATATCTGATAAACAATATTATGAACACATTACCTTGATTCAATATTCCTTTTAATGTTTTTTTCATCCCGATTGGTGTGAGACCTGAGTATATGGTAGTTAGTTCCATGTATAGAATATACTGGATGGAAAATAATTATTCTTTATTTTATAAAATGTTTTCTATATAATTGGAATGATACTTGATTGAATTATTGGTGTAAATAAATGGGTTTTAGATAAAATATGGGTTTTCCCTCATTTGGAAATATGAAACGTGATTTAAAAAGTATTGTAAAGTTAATTTTGAAATCGGTTTACAATGTAGGTTTTGATGGAAAATGGTGTTTGAAATTATATTGATAATTCCGTAATCCATTTGCAATATTTTGATAAATGAAAAACATGGGAACCTTGGGTACTTATGTGGGAGGTCTAGTGGTGGGGTTCATATTTTGTTATTGTAGGATGTTAAATTTATGGGGTGTTCTTACATTCCTAGAATTATATGAATTTTTATATAGGATAATATTAACATGGTAGAAGGGTTAAATTTATAGGTTTTTCCTCTATTCCTTATATATTGATTAATTTTAAGGACTTTTAGTATTTTCTAGTCATGATTGATGGATGAGTGACGTAGTTGACCTGATAGTAAACTATCCTACAACTTTGTTAACATTGTTTTTTGGCTTTGCAATATTTCGGATATTACAAAACTATTTTTATAACTATAATTGGATTATAGAAATTATGCCTTCAAATTATTTTTTATTGATTTTTTTTGAATTGTGGATAATGGGGAACTGATTTTCATGAATTTTATATATAATTGAATATATATTTATCATTCCTTATTTTCAATCAATTTTTTTATATTGGGATTATTTAATAGAGACTTGATGTGGAACACCTTGGTTAGATCCAACTAAGGTTATTTAGGTCAGACCCTACACATTCCCTCATAGATTTGTAGATTATGTTTTGAATTATGATTCCAAAAAATTGAAAGGTGTTGTAGTTAGGTATTAAGTGTTATGCTAGTTTGGTATGGGTAGCTAGTTGTGAGATGGTGGGATTTTACTAGTTTGGGATTTCCTTTCGGATATTTTTTTACCATGATTTGTTATTTTGGGTTGTGTCACTACATTGTCTATCTTTATTACAGAATATATTATTATAGTTGTTCATTCTACTATTTTCAACTCTATTAATATGTTCAATGGTTCTAATTTTATGTTGGGAAAAAAATTTCTCTCTAATTTTTATTCGATGCCTGAGTTTTAGTTTCGATCATCTGGGGATCAATAATCCCCTTTAGCTCAATTATGAGTTGGTTTGGGTACCATTCACGAGGGTGTAAAAGGTTGGTTCATTACAATTGGTATCATAGTAGTACTTTCTTCAAGATTACTTGTCTTGGGACATCTGGTAGACAAGATATATGATTTTTTACACTCAAAAGGTTGGTTTTGGTGAGTTCTTGATTGGATATTGTGGTGATGAGCCTTGAGTTACCCTAGTGATAGGTCTAAAATGGGTCTAGATACCCTGGGGGTGAATTAGGGTTCCAATATTTTTTCAAAATACTTCCTGACCTACTATATATCGACCTCTTTATTATAAGGGTCATTTTTTCCTCTTTGGAGTTTATTTTTCTATTATCCTTCCCAACATTATTGGATTATGATGCAATGAAAGATAAGATGGAATTAAAACACAAGGATGCACATATATTTTACTTGTTTCACACTCATTGGGATACGTCCAAGGAAAATACAATGACAATGTGATGATTTATTGAATTTAAAATGGATTTCTACCAATACATGGTTTATGATAGATCACTTATATGTCATTTATCACCATAGTTAAAATGTTTCAGGTTAAATCCTTACTTTCATTAGGGTCAATAACTAAATATCTTTTGGTGGATCATTATGGGTGGAAAGGATCAACTTCTTCATCATCCTTTTCTCACTACTATGGAAAGGATCCACACATAGTTTATGGATATGCAGGTCCATTAATTATGAATAATGAATGAATCCTCAATTATAGATAGTTTCTCTATAGAAGATATTTCTAGGATTCTCCTTCAATTTTATGAATGCACCTAGATGAAACACATCGACATTATAGATAACAGGAACAGACTTCCCAATAGTGTATAAATTGTAATTACCTTTTCTTTTGAAATATATTCAAGATATACCATGTCATCCATTCACTACATAGAATTTGACAATGAATAAGATCTGTATGAAAGTATTGTTTAATGGTGAATATCCTCTCCCTTTATATTCTCTTAATAATTATGATATGATAATGATACTGCTCATATATAAATGTAGGTGAGAGTGACATTAAAAAAGATTCTAGTGTGATACACCAACATGAGACCCTAACATGTAACTCCTTTCATGAGATCCTTGGGGATTCCCTTGCATGAGATCCTGGTGCATAACTCCTTGTACGAGATCATGGAAAGTACCCTTTCATTAGATCCTGGAACGTAACCCCTTACATGAGATCCTACTTGAGGCCCTTTCAATCTTTTCACGAGATCCAGGAATGAGACCCTCCCATGCTTTGCACAAGATCCAGGTGTGATACTATTTTTTTACTTTTTGAGAGATCCTTGAATGGGACCACTTTCATGCTTTGCATGAGATCCTAGCGTGAGTCTTCTTTTTCACTTTTCATGAGATCTTAATGTGGGACCACATTCATGATTTATATGTGATCTGATAATGAACACTATTTGTGCTTTGCATATGAATTTTTCTAGATAATGTTAATTTTTTTGCAATGAACATTCTTTCTCAATTCCAATCCATGAACCACTTTCACAATATCTCTCCCTGAACCTCATTCTCAAATATTAATTCAGATATATGAATGAGTAAAAATGTCATCAATGTTTAAGGAAGGGTTAGGGGGTATTTGTTGGCATAAACCCAACACCTTAACTCCACAATTCACATAAAACTGTCAATTCCACTTTCATAATAGTCATGCTCTGTGAGTCTATAATGTGATATAAATTAAAAATCAAGTGATGGTCAACAATTTTTCCTTACTTAACTTTGTGTGATCTATTTCAAGTTACAATGAAAACCATTGGAATTCTGTAAGATCTCATTGAGAGATCCTTTAAAAATCATGATTTTTAATCATGCACTTTGTAAGATATCAAAAAATATTAAGATACCTCCATAATTTCCATCAGTTTATTTGTCTTCAAGATCTTTCGCAAGATCAATCATTCACACTTGCATGAGATCACACATTCATGATCGTTTGAGATCAGGAAGTATTCACACTCTGTGAGACTAGTTAAACATTCATACCTTGTGGGATCAGTTAATCATTTGTGCTATGTGAGATTAGTTCATCATTCATGATATATGAGAATGGTTAAATATTCATACTCCATGAGATCAGTTTATCATTCACATTCTATGAGATCAGTTCAGTGTTTCAGCTCCATAAAATGTGCTCTTAATTTTTATTCCTTGAGATCAACTCAACATTCATGCTCTATGAGATTAGTTCATCATTTTAACTCCATAACATCATTTCAAGATTTATTCTTCTTGAGACCAGTTTAGCATTCATGCTCTGTGATATCGATACATCATTCAAACTTCATGATATCAGTTCATCATTCACATTCTACAATATCAGTTCAGAATTCAGGCTCCACAATATAAGTTTAGTAATCACACTCTATGAGGTTTTTTCAACATTCATTCTCTTTGAGATCATTTAATCATTCACACTCCATAAGATCAAGCCATTTTTCCTTTTTCTAGATCATATATTCATTATTTTGTGAGATCATACTTCTATTCTATCTCTTTATGCCTTCTTTGACAACCATAATTCCTTGTCCAAAAAACTCAATAAACCCAAAAGAACCATCATAAGGTATTTTTTAATAAAAAATATTCCCCTTTGGGTATGTTTTCCAATATTCACATATTGATACCACATTAAATATTATACAATATTATACGAAACAATATCTTCTTATGATTCTTAAAAAGATAAGATACTTTCTGAACACACACTCTAAGCCCACATGAGCCCTACTCGGTGTGAGAAACAAGAGTAGCATGAAAATTCCATCAATAAAACAATTTATTCAGAAACCACTCAATTCCATTCAATATGAACCACATATTTATTGATATATAAACATTGATTGATATTCTTTAGCATAATCATATTTAAAATTCTCTATATTTCGGTGCACCCTATATCAACTTCTCCCCAATCTTGATTATGATATTTTATCCCTTTTATAGAAAATTTTTTCCTCCTTTTACAATGAACTCGATGTTCACTTTGTTGTGGTATAAAACAAGGTAAATAACATAGATCAGAATATCAGTGAAAAGAACATCATACCACAGGGAGAGGGGGTCCCACATCAACACTTTCTATAGTGAGTGGAGTTTATTTAACTCCTAAAGTTAGTCAATAATGTTATAATGATTCTTTGGATAAGTTATTCATTAGAATTTTTTCAACCAATTATTTTATTGGAACATACTACAACTTTACAATCCAATTATCCACCTTCTTATTGATAAAATTATACTTGATTTCAATGTGATTTTTCATTGAGTGATGGACTAGATTTTTGCAAAGATTTGAATTATTTAAACTATTATATTGAATAATAATCATTGAGTTCACATTAATATCCCTCTTGGTCATATAATTTAATAAGGGATTAAAAATTTCTTCCCTCATAGTCATTGATATCTGTTTATTAGAGGGACACATTATTATTTTATATCCTGAAATCTAGATAAAAAGAAATTACTCTCCCTCTTGGTTCATTCAATAACTCATAGCACATAGGATACCATAACATGAAATTTGAATACCACTATGATATTTTAACTTTATGAAATTTCATCTTTTACTCCATCTATCAACATGGAATTGAAATTTTGATTCTATTTTTAAATTTTAATATTTGATTCATATACTTCTTTTATAGATCCACCCAGCTATAATATTCCCTACAAGTGAAATTACCACTTGGAATAGAGTCATTGATAAATCATCCATGCCTAATGAGTAAGAAATATTTTTAGGAAACACGATTTTGAGCCAATAAACCATAATTTTGTCTATGCGACTCACTTAATTCCATTAATTCTTACAATATGACTTTCCTAAAATTTTTATAGGACTCCCTTGTCAGATGGGGCTATATAACCTAGTGTGATTTTCACCATATCTCATTAAACCCCATTATTATACCCTAATAAGTATTTTATTGGTAAAAAAATAACACTTTTAATTGAGTAATGATACAAATTATGGAATATTATATAAATATAGAACCACTTGACCATTAGTGTATAGCTTTGAAAACTCTTTAGTTCACATTAATTTCATCATTATATAAAATCTCTTTTCCATAGGACACAACCTTCATATACAAATATGAAAAATATAATTAATGTGTGACACAACTTGTTGAATCTGATTTCATCTATTAATTTTATGAATTCAGATTCATCCTGTTATAAGTATCTCATTAAACTAGTGCACAAATTCCCTTTCAGAACACAAACCCCTTAGATCATATCTCCCCCATAGACCTTCACAAATTCTAGTAGAAATTAGAAATATTTAACATACAGGGAGATGAGTATCTATAGAATCTTCAAGAATAAGACAGGTTGATCCAGATGGACCAACCCTTTGATAATTTATTGGGAAGAATTGTACTAATTTTATCTTGTTCCAACTTCCCATCCCACTTTAACGGTTCTAGACATATGACTAAAAATTCGTTACACATATACAGAGTCATCTTATCGTAGTTGGATTCTACAGGCTTTCCCGTTTTCAATGTTATTTTAAACCCACTTTTATAAATTTTCTTCTTTGATGCTTCTTTGATATTCCTTTTTTTTCCACTCTTTCTTTAAGAATGAATCATTCCACTGGTCATTTTATCTTGATTCTTCTTCCATTAGAGGTATTTTTATCTTCCCTTTAATCTCTCCATGTGGCATGAAATGTGAGGTTTTCAAGGAATTCTTTATTGACTTTTCTTTTATCAGTTATTCGAGTCATGCCACCCATTTTTTTGGGGTTGATTCTTCAACTGAATTTATATTATTCTTAATAAAAAATAGTGCATCTCTTCCATTTTTCTTATAGTTTCATTCACATTTATTCATTGAGTTTTTTGGGGGTCTTTTTATGGGATCCTTTTCATTCCATTCTTCCTTTATACTATATTTTTTTCCAAATTCCCATGATTAGAATATATAAAACATCTTCCATTAAATACATATTTTGTTAAATAATTTATTTCATTATATGTTGATTCATCGAGAGTTATTCTCCTATCATTAATCCCTCATGATTCATGACACCTACTCATGTTGTATCCATGTCTTCCATAATAATATAAATTGATAAGTACTTTCTTATGAGACAATTTTCTTTTATAATTTTTAAGAATATTTGGAATATTCATAGTTTTAGAGCTCTTTAGTACCTACATGATTTATTATATTTATGGAACTATTCACAAATCTGTTCATTTCATGCCTAGTAAAGGGTTCATCAAAACCAAAAATAATTTTTCCCAAACTATATAGACTTTGGGATGAGACAATCATTTCATTATTTTCCTCAGAAATAGAATTTTTTATTTTCATTTCATTATTACATTCAAAAGGAAAATCAAATAAAAAATGAAAGGAATCATTTAATTTGGGATTTCCTTTTGAATTAGACTTATCCACTTATTTCATGAATGAATCAATATCTTCTTCGAATTTTTGAATATTATTATCCCTTGATTCATGTTGTGTATTATGTTATCTCTTGAGATTCATACCTATAGTCATATAGTCTTTCAATTGTTAAAATAAATTATCCATCATTTCATATTTATCCTTTATTATATAATTCATCTAAGAAACAAAATCATTTCTTAATGAATTTCCTTATTGTATCCTGTGATTATCCGGAACTAGTTTAGACATGTGTGTAGTAAGATAATTATTTCTTGATTTCATATTTTAAATATTATCTCAGTCCAAATTCTTTCCCATTTCATGATATTTTTGTTTTTTTAATTCTTCATCCTGGGAATCATTCTTCTCTATTATATCTATGGTTACTTTAACAAGACTATTATTTAATCCATTTTTATTGTTAACTTCAATTTCCATTACGTGGATTCAGATATATTTAGATTTAATTTCTTCATCTAATTTATGATGTAATTCCTTTGTTTCATGAAAAAATTGGATTTTTATATTATTATAGTTTCTTCATCATCAGTAGTTTCAATATCATTTAGAAAATTGGGTTCTACACTTATTCCTACAACATCTTTGAGTGTTTTTATATTTTCTCTTTCTAATTCCTCCAAACCGTTCAGTAGCAAATTTTTGGATTCCTTAAATTGAATCAATTTATTTCCCTAGAAACTTTTTCACTGAGGAATAAAACACGAATTGTGCTTATTCTTTGTACTTATTACTTATCCCAAGGAACATCAATATAAAGGAAAAACGAAACATGAATTTGAATAGTAGATTAAACTTTATTATAGAAAATGACTAAAAATGAAACTTCTCTCTCATACCATTTTTCAGGTCCAAAATAGGCTTAGATACACTAAAAGGGTGTAGGAGGGGTTGAATCAATCTATTGATATTATTTTAAAAATAATCCCTTGCCAACTTGATCTTTCCCTCTTTATTATAAGGGTCACTTTGTTTTCTCTATGGTGTTTTTATTGCTCTTATCCTTCCCAACATTATCAGATGATGATGTATATAATGTGAAGAAGGAAGGAATGCATAATAAAACATAGATAATTACTTACTTTACCCTACCTGGGATACATCCAAGAACCATACAGTGGTAATTTAACAATGTACCAAATTTAATATAGATTATTTCCAGATTAAGGTTAAGGCTAGATGTCTTCAATGTCCAGGATCATGACCTTTATAATGTTTAGTGACATCTCACTTTTTTCCCAAGGGTCACTCCCAAACTCTCTTTTAATATATCACTATAAGTGTAAAGGATCAGATTCCTCTTCATTCATTGTTCATTACATTGGAAAGTATCCACACATATTTTATAAACATTTAGGACACTTCATTAGAAATAATGTATGAATCCTCAATGGTGGATAGATTCTATGTCAAATTTCTTTCTAGGACCCCCCCTTTACTTCTGTGTAGACACCAAGATGAAACAATTACAATTTAAATAATTTTTATTACTCTAGAAACACAAATTACCTATTATTTGTAAATATCGTCAATGGATTTCTTTCCTTCCTTTAACTTTCTTAAATGTGGTTCTGAATATGATCTTATGAAAGTATTTTTGAATGGTTCATATCCTCGGTATTTTTATTTTCCTTCATAATACTAATGTGATAATGATAATTCTCATAGGGTAATGTAGGAACATATCTCCTTGAGCAATATTCTATTGTGATAAACATGCATGTGACCCTGGAGTGTAACTCCTTGCATGGGATCATGGTACATAACCTTGCATGAGATCCTGGAACATAAGCACTTGTGTGAGATCCTGGAACAAACCCTTACATGAGATCCTAGTATGTAACCCCTTGAGTTTTATCCTGGCATGAGATTCTTTCTTTCTTTACCTAAGATCCGGGCTTAAGACCCTTTACTTATTTGTGTGAGATCATGAGGACATACTGATTTCACACATTACACAAGATCTTAGTGTGATTCCACTTTCACGCTTTATATGAGATCCTGGTGTGAGACTGATATCACAATTTTCATGAGATCTAGGTAGAAACCCTATTCATACATTCCATATGACATTGTTCATATCATGTGAAACACATGCACAATGAATATTCCTTTCTGAGTCCTCTCCATGATACTTTTTCATGAGATCTATTGGAGAACCTCTTTCTTGAATGTTTCTTCATATATAAAAATTACACCAAACTATGTCAATTATTAAAGACATGTTAAGGGGTATTTATTGAAATAAACCAACTATCTTAACTCCACAATTTATGGAAAACCATATTTTCCACTACCACAATACTCACTCTCCATGAGTTGCTAATTTGATATCAATTGACAATCATTTGAAGGTTAACAATGTTGTATCCAATGATTAGCGTGATCCATCATGAGTTCCAAAGACAACCATGAGGGTTTCTTGATATCTCACCATGAAATCCTTTGACAATCACACTTTTTCATTATGCACATCACAAGATATAAAAAGACCATAATATACCTCCATCATTTACATAGTTCTCATTGTATTCATGAAAACTCATGACATCAGGCATTCACGCATTTGTTAGATCAAACATTATCACATCCATGACATCAGGTAGAATTTCTGCTCTACTATATCAATTCAGCATTCGTGCTTTGTGAAATTAGTTTAATAATCGCACTCAGTGAGATCAACTTATCATTTTTGTTGTATGATATCAGTTAATCATTCATGGTCCATTAGATTAGTTTATCATTCTTACTCTGAGAGATTGGTTTAGCACTCACACCCTCTGAGATCAGTTCCGAATTCACACCCAATGAGATTAATTCATAATTCACCCTCTACGAGATCATTTAAACATTTTTTCTCTAGGATATCAGTTCATTATTCATTCTTAGCAAGATTAGTTAATTATTCATTCTCCATGAGCTCATTTTTACTTTTTCTATCCATGATAATAAACAATTTTCCTTTTTATGATATCATCAATTCACTCTTTTTGTGAGATCAGATATCCATGATAACTCTTCATGACTTCTTTTACAACCACCTTTTTCCAAAAACATCAAAACATTTCAAAAAAATCGAATCAACACAAAAGTTACATCTTGAGGGATTTTTTCCTAACACCTAGGATGTTGTGATGTGTTTCTATTGCATTGGGGTTTGGATCTTAATCATTTTTTATCCCTTTGTTTTTCTCATTTAAATAATGATTTTGAGGTTCTATAATCACTTTATTCTATTTAGGGTATATAGAAACATTCTGATGAGATATCTTCCTCTAGTTCGATGGGATGCTTCAATGAGGGATGATGCTAAAGGGAATCCTTTATTGTATTATAATCTTTTATAGGCTAATATCTGGTAATTTCAATCCATGTAACCAAATGTAATGAAAGTACATAACCCATTTGTTGACACAAAACCTTATGAAAGAGATGATATAGACATATCTTGAGAGCTCCTATATAAGTATCCCTCACCCTTTAAGGCTATGAAATAACCCCAATAGGTAGGGGGAATATTTTGAAATTGTCTATGTGGTATTGAACATCCTGGTTACAATTGAGGATATACATATTATGTTTACAATGTTCAAGTTTGAATATCCAATGATGTGGTGGTATGATTATACGGTATACGAATATAACGTGTGGGATTGTATTGGATGGGAATAGATACCCACATTTTTTAGATTTCATTAATATGTAATTATATTTAAGTCTATAGAAATCCCTCATTGGTATCAAGATGAATTCCCAATGATAGAGTAAACCATTAGGTTTTAGAAGCTGGTTTTTTTTGTTCCACAAGTGGTGATGAATGATCAGTTGAAAATATAGAAGTACCTGAGGGGTTTGAACCCATAAATTTAATATTAGGATTATATAATAAATATTTCCACCTATGTCGAGAAATTTGACATGGTTATATTGGAAGAAATGGATTAGAAATGAATTATTGGATACTATGCACCTTATCTTCCACCCAGTGGTAGTTTTAGTGGGGTTTAGAGAAGGAAGTGGAACTGGAATGATAATTGTAAAGGTTGTGGTGGGGGTTCTTAGTAGTGATCACCTATACACTATAACACCCTGAGATTTTGAGAATTATTTTTTCTAATTAATTTATCTTTTCTATAATTTTTATTTTACATTACTCAAGAAATAGTTCTTTATATATATATAATTTAAAACACCTAGTCAAACATTCCATTAACATGAAATACTGACTTTTCTTTCACAATAAGCAATACCAACATGGCTTTCACTACAAGCAATACTAACTTGGACAATGATGGACACAACACCGAGTTTCTATGAAACACACACACACACACACACACACATATATATATAATTAAATGATATAATTATAACCTAACCATTAAAAATTGTTATATTAATAGAAATAAATTGTTTTTAAATATTTCTTATAATTTATTTATATAAATAAAACATATTGATAATGAAAGATGATATTTTTTTGCTAAAGTCCTTTTTTGTTAAAAATACTATTTTCTTGAATGGACCGATTTTGATAAAAAAAATTACTTTTTGACACATTTAGAAATTTAATTTGATAATATAATATTTATTCATGAATTCAAAAAATCAAAATTATATTAGGGTTAATTTTTGGGTTTTTTCTAAGACACGTCATTTTTTATGAATAGTGAAAAATGCCATTTTTAGAAAGAAACAACATTTTCCTAATTAATTATTAATTATAAATGACATTTTAAATATTTTTTAAGGTCACATTAGATAAATAATACATCCATTAATAAAATTTAATTCATTATAATCAATTTCACTTTGAAACTAAATATAAAATCTTAACAAACTATTGAACTTTTTTCTACTTTGAAACCTAGTATTCCACCATATCCATGAGATTAGCACAAATATTTATTTTTCTGATTTTGTGATTTGAATTTAAAAATTATGACCTGCACCATTGTATTTAATCTAATATTTATATTCCCATAATACCATGTTAATTTTTGTCACGACCTGTCCTCGGGGCCCGTGTTGTGACTACCCTAAGCCCGCCTTCCATAGGCCAGGGGCTGGCGAGTAGCACCAAAGACATAAATCCTGATAACTGGGAACGAATTTCCTTTATAAAAGTAAACAAAACACCACATAGTACAAGAAGAAGTAAAACACTATGTACAAAGGGAAGTTATGAAAAGTAAATGGGCCAGAATACAAACCCAACTGAAAGTACAACTACAACTGAACGAAAGTACAACAGAAAAAAAAACAACAGCTGGAAGAACGGAAGTGGCTCCTGGGTCATCCTCCTCGGATCCTACCTGAAGGGTAGGTACAGATGGCGCAGCTCCTGGATCGTCCACCACAGATTCTACCTGAAGGGTGGGTACAGATAGCCTCCACAACGCTCTCGCCCGGCAACCTCCTCCGAGTGTCGTCTCGCCGTGAAGTCCACCTCCAGATACTGACTCGTCGTGTAGTCCACCTCTGGGTACCGTCCAGTCCTCGAACACTCGGCCTTCGTCAGCACTGTCCATCATCTGTAACCAATACAACGAGGTGTGGTCATATCCCTTGCAGGGGTGAGTATAACGATACTCAGTAGGGACCCCGAGACCCTCAAGGTCTCACCAAAACCAACAAGGATAACCACAAAAAAGATCTCAACAGAAACCCCTACTTAGGTATATGCCCATACATATACCTAACATATCAAGTAACCCATATCAATCATGAGGAAACACAAAGATTAAGAAATCAACGGATAACCACTACCCAGGTATACACCCATACATATACCTAAGTTATCAAGTGACCCATCTCAATCAAGAGGTAACACAAAGGTCATAGACTCAGCTCAAACGAGGATTTTCATTATCAAAACCATAACTACTGAAGAGCCTCGTCTCTAGAGTGTACAATGGTCCTGTCATGACTCTGAGGTACTGCTCACTAACCCAAGACTACTGAGGTACTCCATCTGTCGAGTACTATGGGCCTGCTACTACAAACAAGCACTTACCACCATGGGTATGCCTCTACAATCAAGCGCTCCCCCTCATAGCCTCCATAGGTACTCCTTCTGTTGAGTATCGCGGGTCTGCTGCTACAACCAAGCACTCCTCCGCCGTGGGTCTGTAGCTACAACCAAGCGCTTCCCACCATGGGTCTGCCGCTACAACCAAGCTCTCCCCCTCATAGCCTCCATAGGTACTCCTTCTGTTGAGTACCACAGGTCTTCCACTACAACCAAGCACTCTTGCATCGTGGGTCTTCCGCTACAACCAAGCGCTCCCCACTGGGCTATCCGAAACTCACCGAGTCGATCGATCAGTCGTCATCAAGTCTCATTCGGCTACATAGTCTCCGTACTCCGCATGCTCGTCTCCGAGAGGGTCCGCTCCATGAGCTACTGGTCAATACTACAAGTATCTCAAAGTCCCATGAAGAAGTATCTCAAAGGACCACCTCGTCATAGGGGACCCAAGGAAACAGACTGCGCATCAATCGGACGCCCGGTCTGAGAGTTATAAGCCTTTTCGTCCCAGGGGCCCGGTTGGATTCATGTGCGAACCAACCGAGCTGTATCACAACTGTATCCCGAAATCACATAGGGTATACTCATTGGGACCGTTTCTCAACGTGATCACCAACGCCGCTGACAGTTCGTCAAAGGGACGTCTGTTCTGAAAGATATCAGCTTTTCCGTTCTAGGGGCCCGGTTGAATTTTGGGTACAATCCAACCAGGACACTATCCAACAGCAACCAAAACTCAGGTGAAGTATTCCAAAAGTTTCTTCTCATCAAGAGGAATTCAACGAGATAGAAGACACGTCAATCGGACGCCCATTCTGTGAGTTATTGGCTTTTTCGTTCCAGGGGCCTGGTTGGTTTCGTGAGCGAACCAACCCGACTGCACTCCGACGACGTCCAAACCTCAAGCTGAGTAATCCAAAATTTCCGTCTCATAAAGAGGAATCCAACGAAGTCGATGGAACGTCAATCGGACGTCCGGAACTCAAGATATATGCGTTTCTGCTCTGAGGGCCCGGTTGGTTTCGTATCCGAACCAACCCAGCCGAACCCACAGTTCTCCGAAACCTTGATTCTAGTATACCAAAACGACCTTTTTGATCCAAATATCGCATCGCCACTGACGGTGCATCAATCAGAGGTCTGTAGCCCAAGATATGGGCAAAAGACCGAAAGGGGTCTGAAACGGGGGCTCTGGGCCCGGACCGATCCGGCCCAACCCCCCTGGGGTGCCCCAAACTGGGTCGACCTGACCCGTGTCTGGGTCCGACCCGGCCTGGACACGACTCGGCTGGCGCTGGTCGGGTGGCTAGAGGGTCGGCTTGGCCGTTACGACCGAGTGAAGTGGGGGGCGCGCTGCCCCCGTGTGGATAGACCACAACCCCGCGTGGCGCCGCCCTTGCCAGCGGACAGAGCCGGTTGTCGCGTCCCGCTCCCTCCGGTCCCGCGTGGTCGTGAGACCGTGGCTTCAGCCGCCGCGGCTCCTCCCGGTGGCACTCCGGGCACTGCTTCCACCTGCCGCTGGTGCCGCCGTGCCGACGAGGCGTGCTGGCGGGCCGCTCCACGGACCGCTGGACGAGTTCCGGTGGTCGGAATTGTGTGTCGTCTTCACCAATGGCCCTCCCGGGGCCCATCCTTCACTGCGAGGACCTCACATCACCCGTGCGGCCTGCTTTTTCATCGCCCACCAATCCGCTCACCATGAATGAAGAGACAGTTGGGTTCAGACTTGTTCGTTGGTCTGCACCCACCGTGTTAGCGGTTTTAAAAAAAGTCTTCCGATAAATATTTAAAGAAACCGCGGATATAATCACATAGATTAAAATGAAAAAAAACCCCTACAACATCCCGCAACAATTTAGTCCCAACCCACATGGAAAACATTCTCGGATCAACTAGATAATAAGTTGATCTGTGTTCTTTGTTTTCCATAGAATGAATGAAATGAGGGAATAAAATCATTCTCAAATCAATTCCCTACCTCAAGAGTTGTCGTCGAATGAGATTTGTCGCGGAAAGGGATGTCGTGGAAGAATACATCACGGAAGGGGGATCATCGCATCACGGAAGGAGCGTCGTGGAAGGAGCGTCGTTGATTTCTGAGGATTTGGCGTTCTTCGTCGGAGATCGGTGTGTTCTTCGCGTTCTTCACGTTCTTCGTCGAAGAAGAATGCTTTCCTCCAAAACCTCTCCACGCAACAAGTTCCAACAGAAATAAAATAAGAACAGTCTTATTTTATTAACGCACAAGACAACCTTTGAAATTCAAAAAGAAACAATCAATTCAATGAATTAATTGTAACGATTTAACTGCCCAAAATAATGAGGCATTTCTTAACCAGAATGAACGCATGATTTGACTTCATTAATAGGGGGTGCGGGTGCGTTACATAAGAAGAAGAAAAACGGTGGCTCGTGTGGGTCCCACCAGACAACATATCCTATCATATGGGTTGGATATTTTTTGTCCCACATCATCCACTTAACATAGGTTAAGTGACTTAAATAAAATAAATTGGTCACACCATTTTATTTTATTCATTTACTTAACCGGAAAAATTTAAAAACCACACACGAGAAAACACTACTCTAGAAAAGGTGTTTTTAAGAAATTACCATCGCTGCAATTTCATCGGTGCCCTCAGAATTTGATTCTGAGCACCAGTTCAAAAGTTATAAAAACTCGCTCGTTCGTTCACTGAACATACCTGAGCCTAACTTCGGAACTTAATTTCGGGCACACCGGGCCTCAGAATCAGGCGCCGTTAGAAACTGCGTTCTTGTAAAATCCGAAAGAAAATTTAGAAAAAAAAATCCCTTGAATTTCACGATTATTTACATTACTCCCACCTCAGGGCTTTACGTCCTCGTAAAGCTTTAACACAAACTAGGGTTACAAAAACGGTACTGAGCACGCATCTGAGCCTTCCGCTCCCATGTGATTACCTGGAGGTTTCTGTACTGCTAGTGAAATCGCACCCGAGGAATCGATCGTCCTCGTAGGATCCGCTCCAATTGATCCTCGATCCCCACTGGAACCTCCGTGAAAGTCACCCCATCGCCATCGTCTAGCTCTTCATGGTCGAGGATATGCGAAGGGTCGAGTACGTATCTCCTCAGTTGAGATACGTGGAAATCGTCGTGCACTAGGTGCAACTGAGGGGGATGGGTCAAGTGGTAAACCACCATGCCTACCCAGCTGAGGACCTAAGAAGGTCCACTGGACCTCATAGATAACTTTTCGCCTTGGCCACATCTCCGTAAACCTCGTTGAGGTGAGACCTGTATAAGGACGTGATCGTCATCCTCGAACTCTAGAGGTCTCCAATTCCTGTTAGAACTGAAACTCAAAACGACTGCTGCCACAAGGGTAAGGTTGACCGCCTCAAGAGTGATCGGTCGCACCCTTCTGTGCATGAGTTTATCCTGTGCTTCATGGGGTTTCCTTTCCGCCGACCAAGGAAAACCCATCCCGACATCGTAGTTAAACCACATCCTTATTGCCTAATACAGTCAATTTGTGTATGAACTGTGATTGCCCAGTCCATACTCAAACCAAAATTGTAAGTCCTCGACACTTCCACCAAGAGATTACAACTGAAACTCTCACCTTGAGTGTCTGACCACACCGTCGGCGTAAGTGTGATTATTGAGTCTCCACCCAAGGTATCTCCAGACTTGAGGGTCAAGTCCATGACTTACTGTAAACTCTAGGTCTAGGACATGATTCGTGGAAGGAAAGAATGATTTATATCAAAGTCTGTTAGTGCGAAAGCTAGTAGTGGAAACAGACTATCCCTGGAATCATTATTAGAGCCATTGGGTCACTCTCCTTGACCGCAAGTAGCTACTCTCTTCCCCTGCCCTCCAGCTCCCTAAGCTTGGCGGGGACAACTAAGGCGGGTGGTTGTAGTATGTTAAAACGTACACCACCACATGCTGCTCTCCTAGCTCTGCCTCCACGTATGTTGCTCGAAGACTCATCTCTCCTTTAAGCTTCCTCTTATGGAAACATTTAACATGCCCGAGTCTCTAGGACTGGTGCTCGTTTCCGGTTTCTACTGCACTGTGAAGTCATCATCCGCTCCTGGATGATTTACACCTTCTTTTCCTACTCTTTGAACGAGCTGCTAAAATTTCTCCTTTTCCGAAAAATAGAAACTTGGTCTCATCCCCTGGATGAACCACGCCCATTGCCTAATACAGTCAATCCAGACATGAATGATGTATGCATGCCATGGATGGCGTCGTATGGCCTTGACGTTACTACCAAGAGATCTGACTATCACTCTCGCCTCCAAGGGTCGAGTCACACTATTGGCATCAGTGTGAGGTCACTGGGTCTCCTCCAGTAGAAATCTCGAATGTGAGGGTCAAGTCAACAGTCGGACCACTCAGTATCAACCAAATAAAAGGATAGGAAAGAAAACATCACAAAGATAAGTGTCTTTTTATTATTGCAGCTCATAATACAAAGACTCGAATACAATAGCAACATGGAACTAGAAGTACAAGGGACGTATCCACTAGTTACGCCCCTGTCAACCTGCTCCCGGAGCTCTACTGACTTGTCCACTGCTCGACTGTTGCTCAAGAACCCGCCGCTGCTTCCTCCTCGGTGGCTCCTCTATAGCCTGCGGATCGACTTGCGGGGGTTCGGACAGTCACGTGCCAGGTGACCCTTCCTGCTGCATTCATAACACTTCCTTCTCCTCGTACGGTTGGTTCTGGTCCTCTTGGACCTCTGCATCATTTGTCTCCTGCCCACAGATGACTTGGCTACTGATCAAAAATCCTGCGGCAAAGGCAGAAGCTCCTGTACACGCTCGGGGTGTAGAGCTACAGGCACAAACTCCACCCTAAAGAAGGTCTTGAAGTCTTCCCATGTGAAGGTCAACCCGTCGCAAAACTCGAAAAAGTGGCTCCACCACCTTCCTGCTGCTGCCTGAAGAAGGCTGGCAGCAAAGATCACCATGAATTCTGTTGGCGTCCCCACTAGCCTGAAGACTCTCACCACAGCCTCCAGCAAATCCTCAGCCGTCTGCGGGTCTGTCTCTCCCTGGAACCTGGGTGGACTCTGGTGATGGAACTCATGCAGCGCACTCAAGTGGCATGCATCGCCTGTTGCTGGGGATGGTGGCATAGGTGGCCCAATGTATGGTAGTACCGCTGGTGCCTCCGCTGGTGCCTCAACTGCAAGAGGGCCCTGTACCGAAGCCTCGTCGCTCGGCAGGCTGTCAGTACATACATCCCTCTGGGCTCTAGCTAGTCGTCCATCAAAAGGCATCCTGAAAGAAACATACGTGACACGGTCAAACAATTTATACATGGTAAGCTGACTTGGTTTGAGTAGACTTTTAAAAACATTTGGAAACACACACACAATCAGTGTTTTCATGAACAAAGTCGGAAATCAGTTGTCAGGGTCCTGGTGTATGGATACGTCAGTCGCCCGCACCAACACTGGACTCCCTGAACTAAAAACCACACTCCGTACTCTTAATACTATTGCTTCACAGAAAGAAAATATCAGAGTTATAAGTTCTGCGGTAGAACCGACTCCTCTGATACCAATTTGTCACGACCCGTCCTCGGGGCCCGTGTCGTGACTACCCTAAGCCCGCCTTCCATAGCCCAGGGGCTAGCGACTAGCACCAAAGGCATAAATCCCGATAACTGGGAAGTCATTTCCTTTATAAAAGTAAAAAAACACCACAGAGTACAAGCGGAAGTAAAACACTAAGTACAAAGAGAAGTGCTGAAAAGTAAATGGGCCAGAATACAAACCCAACTGAAAGTACAACTACAATTGAACAAAAGTACAATAGAAAAAAAAGACAACAGCTGGAAGAACAGAGGAGGCTTCAGGGTCGTCCTCCTCAGATCCTACCTGAAGGGTAGGTACAGATGGCGTAGCTCCTGGATCGTCCACCACGGATTCTTCCTGAAGGGTATGTACAAATAGCCTCCACAACGCTCTCGCCCATCAACCTCCTCTGAGCGGCGTCTCGACGTGAAGTCCACCATCGGATACTGACTCATCGTGTAGTCCACCTCCAAGTACCGTCCAGTCCTTGAACACTTGGCCTCCGTCAGCACTGTCCGTCATCTGTAACCAACACAACGAGGTGCGGGAATAGCCCATGTAGGGGTGAGTATAACGATACTCAGTAGGGACCCCGAGACCCTCAAGGTCTCACTAAAACCAACAAGGATAACCACAAAGAAGATCTCAACAGATAACCTCTACTTAAGTATACACCCATACATATATCTAAGTTATCAAGTAACCCATCTCAATCATGAGGAAACACAAAGATTAAGAAATCAATGGATAACCACTACCCAGGTATACGCCCATACATATACCTATGTTGTCAAGTGACCCATCTCAATCAATAGGTAACACAATGATCATAGACTCAGCTCAAACCAGGATTTTCATTATCGAAACTGTAACTACTGAATAGCCTCGTCTCTAGAGTGTACAGTGGTCCTGTCACGACTCCAAGGTACTACTCACTAACCCAAGACTCCTGAGGTACACCATCTGTCAAGTACTGTGGGCCTGCTACTACAAATAAGTGCTTCCCACCATGGGTCTGCCGCTACAATCAAGCGCTCCCCCTCATAGCATCCAGAGGTACTCCTTCTTTTGAGTATCGCGGGTCTGCGGCTACAACCCAGCGCTCCTCCGCCGTGGGTCTTCCGCTACAACCAAGCGCTTCCCACCATGGGTCTGCCGCTACAACCAAGCACTCCCCCTCATAGCCTACAGAGGTACTCATTCTGTTGAGTACCATGGGTCTGCCGCTACAACCAAGCACTCCTCCGTCGTGGGTCTGCCGCTACAACCAAGCGCTCCCCACTGGGCTATCCGAAACTCACCGAGTCGATCGATCAGTCATAGTCAAGTCTCAATCGGCTACACGGTCTCCGTACTCCGCTCGCTCATCTCTGGGAGGGTCCGCTCCACGAGATAATGGTAAATACTCCAAGTATTTCAAATTCCCACGAAGAAGTATCTCAATGGACCACCTCGTCATAGGGGACTCAACGCAACAGACGACGCGTCAATCGGACATCCGGTCTGAGAGTTATTAGCCTTTTCGTCCCAGGGGCCCGGTTGGATTCGTGTGCGAACCAACTCGGCCATATCTAAATTTTATCCTGAACTCACATAGGGTATACTCATAGGGACCGTTTCTCAACATGATCACCAACACCGCTGACAGTTCGTCAAACAGACGTCCGATCTGAAAGATATCAGCTTTTCTGTTCCAGGGGCCCGGTTGGATTTCGGGTACAATCCAACCAGGACACTATCCAACATCAACCAAAACTCAGGTGAAGTATGCCAAAAGTTCCTTCTCATCAAGAGGAACTCAATGAGACAGACGGCGCGTCAATCGGACGCTCGGTCTGTGAGTTATTGGCTTTTTCGTTCCAAGGGCCCGGTTGGTTTCGTGAGCGAACCAACCCGACCGCACTCCGATGGCATCCAAAACATGAGCGAAGTAATACAAAAGTTCCGTCTCATCAAGTGGAATCAGATGAAGTCGACGACACATCAATCGGATGTCCGAAACTCAAGATATAAGCGTTTCCGCTCCGAGGGCCCGGTTGGTTTCGTATCCAAACCAACCCGACCAAACCCAAAGTTCTCCGAAACCTTGAGTGTAGTATTTCCAAATGACCATCTTGATCTAAAGATCGCATCTCTGCTAACAGTGCGTCAAATGGAGGTCCGTAGCCCAAGATATGGGAAAAAGACCAAAACCAGTCCAAAAAACAGGGGGGGTCTGGGCCCGGACCGACCCGGCCCAACCCCCCTGGGTCGGCCCGAACGGGGCGACCCGACCTGGGTCCGGGTCTGACCCAGCTAGGCACGACCCGGCCTGGCCTGGGCGTAACCCGGCTGGCACTGACCGGGTGGCCAGCGGGTCGGCTCGGCCCTTATGGCCGAGCGAAGCGGGGGGCGCGCTGCCCCCACGTGGATAGACCGCGGCCCCGCGTGGGGCCGCCCATGCCAGTAGACGCGTCCCGCTCCCTCCTGTCCTACGTCCCGCTCCCTCCGGTCCGGCTTCCTGCTCCCTCTAGTCCCGCGTCCCTCTCCCTCCTGTCCCACACGATCGAGGGATCGCGGCCTGCCACCGCGGCTTCAGCCGCGGCGACTCCTCCCGGCGGTGCGGCGGGTGCCGCTGCCCCCTGCCGCTGGCACCGCCGTTCCGGTGAGGTGCACCGGCGGGCTGCTCCGCGGACCGTCGGACGAGTTCCGGTGGTCGGAATTGCATGTTGTCTTTTCCAATGGCCCTCCCTGTGCCCGTCCTTCACTGCGAGGACCTCACATCGCCCGTGTGGCCTGCTTTGTCATCGCCCTCCAATCCACTCACCAAGAACGAAGAGACGGTGGGTTCAGACTTGTTCGTTGGTCCGCACCCACCGTGTTAGCGGTTTTAAAAAAATTAGTCTGATAAATATTTTAACAAACCGCGGATATAATCACATAGATTAAAATGAACAAAAACCACTACAACTTCCCGCATCAATTTAGTCCCAACCCGCAAGGAAAAAATTCACGGATCAACTAGATAATATGTTGATCTGTGTTCTTTGTTTTCCTTAGAATGAATGAAATGAGGGAATAAAATCATTCTCAAATCAATTCCCTACCTCAAGTGTTGTCATCGAATGAGATTTGTCGTGGAAAGGGATGTCACAGAAGAAGACGTCATGGAAGGGGGATCATCGCGTCGCGGAAGGAGCGTCATGGAAGGAGCGTCGTTGATTTCCAAGGATTTGGGGTTCTTCGTCGGAGATTGGTGTGTTCATTGCGTTCTTCACATTCTTCGCATTCTGCGTCGAAGAAGAACGCTTTCCTCCAAATCCTCTCCATGCAAAAAGTTCCAACAGAAATAAAATAAGAACATTCTTATTTTATTAACGCACAAGCCAACCTTTGAAATTCAAAAAGAAACAATCAATTCAATGAATTAATTGTAACGATTTAACTGCCCAAAATAATGAGGCGTTTCTTAACCAGAATAAACACACTGTATGACTTCATTAATAGGGGTGAGGGTGCGTTACTTAAGAAGAAAAAATATGGTGGATTGTGTGGGTCCCACCTCCCAAAATATCCTACCAAGTGGGTAGGATATTTTGGGTCCCACATCATCAACTTAACATAGGTTAAGTGACTTAAATAAAATAAATTGGTCACACCATTTTATTTTATTCATTAACTTAACCAGAAAAATTTAAAAACCACACCCGAGTAAACGCAACTCCAGAAAAGGTGTTTTTAAGAAATTACCAGTGCTGCGATTTCATCGGTGCCCTCGGAATTCGATTCTGAGCACAAGTTCAAAAGTTAGAAAAACCCGCTTGTTCGTTCACTGAACGTACCCGAGCCTAACTTCGGAACTTAATTCCGGACACACCGGGCCTCAGAATCAGGCGCCGTCAGAAACAGCGTTCTTGTAAAATCTAAAAGAAAATTTAGAAAAAAAAATTTCCCTTGAATTTTATGAGTCTTTACAATTTTTGACCAAAATGATTAGTAAAACTGATTAAAATTAATCACAGTGGTTAAGGCTAAATTAAGCTTAATTAAGGACTAAACATTAACATTAAGGGCTCAATGAACTAGAAACCTTTCCAAAACCCATATTATTTCCAAATTTCTACTATAAGACTTCCATTAATGAGTTTATTTGGTTTTAATGACTTTTTTTCGGTAAAATTATATGCACACCAAACTTCTTTCTAAAACTTCCAAGTGAGTCATTTTCCTTCCCTATAAAAGGCCACCTCTCTACCCACTCCTCACACCTCTCAAAACATCTATGTTCTTCTATTATCTTCCCATGTATCCTCCCAAAATACTCCCTTTGACATTGAATCCCCACTTTGGGATGAAATTTCCTCAAGGCAGCCTTTAGACATGAAGCAAAATGTGTTTCCCGGTTAAGAGGTAACATATTCTCTCAAGATCCTTTCCTTTATTTTCATTTTCCACCCCTCCACTCTCATTATTAAATTATTTTCTGAAAAAAAAATATCATAAATATACTATGATGTTTTTATGAAAAGGTTCTAACCTACACTTACACACACCTCTGTCTAATGGATGTTGAACATATAGTTTCTGTGTACAACGAACTAATGCCTTACGAAACAATGATTGTCAATTTATCCTTTACCACCAATTATGGTGGAAATTATGATAGAAACTTTATTTATATATGTAATATATTATATTTATTATGTATTTATTCTTATGTATTCCTTTTACAAAACACATAATTTTACCTTCCATTTTATAGTAGTATGATAATCTCGTTTGAGGAAGTTTGGACTACCACACCTTCAAAGCGATTTGATTCTTTCACACACTACCTAGAATGTATTAAGGATGGTTTTAATGAACTTACATGGCATATATTATATTTTAATTATAATGGAATAATTATCTATGATTAAATAAATAAATATATATATATATATCATTTTGATACTTTATTTTAATATGACACTAAAGATGGAAAACAACATTCATGCGTACGTACAACTTACGTTCTCCATCAATGGTGTATTCCATTAAGGGCATAATTATAATATATATTTTATAATATACATATAATGAATATAAATTTTATTTATATCAGTTTCAACATTCTGGAAACATGATATAAGTATAAGGATCAATGATATAAGAAATTAAGACACATGTGCTGAACAAAGCAAATATTACCCAGAGTGAAACATTAACAAAGGATCGTTAACCAGTGGGTAATATAAGGTCATAATAAAACCATACATTGTGTTATATATATAAATATTATTATATAAAATATATATAATAAACATATATTTATTATACATAAGTCTTGTACGAGTGCGGAGAGAGTCAAGAGACAAGGCAAGGGGATTTCATCTCACTTTTAATTTCCGTGGGATACATTTTATGTTCGACACTCTTTCCTTTTGTGTGGTGTATTTACTATCCATGATTGTATCATATGAATCTTATACTTAAATTTATGGATAATAAAATATCCATTTTATGATTTTTATTTCATGGGGTTTAACTTTAAAAAGTTACCAAATCGGAAAAAAAATTGTCTCAATTTTCCCACTTTAAGACTCATGTTTTGTTATGAACTTGAAATATTTTTTGAGGTTCATAAATTAAAAAAATTTAGGAAATATAATTAATATTATTATTTTCATTATATTCTATGTTTAATTTAATTTAAATTCTTTACATGGAGTGTATGAATCCAATATACAATGTTATAGTAGTTTATTGAGACAATCTCAATGCTTTACGATATTATTTATGTTTATACTTCCATTGATGAAATTTTATGATCCATCTCTCAAGAATATTCATGAGTTTCCTTCTACTTTGTCATTTCATGATATACTCATGAATTGGTTCCATATTCTACTCTTTGGTACATATGATTGTTAAGAATGTGTTTTTAGGAAAGCCCGACTTTACAATCTATTCGGTCAGAAATATATGTTTTCTAAAAGGAGTTTAGAAGAATATTTTAACATTCCCATATTATATATAAAATACATATTTAACCTTTTGTACCAATATCTTAAAGGTAATATTCTTTTCTCTTTCGGAATAAGGAACGTTTCTATTCTTTTTACAATAAAAAAGGAATGGTCTTTTTACCTCATATGACTTGTACGGATTTACCTGCCATCACTTCTATGAATCACCCATTGAATTGTTTAAAAGTATAATCTTTAAGAATTTTTTTGAAAATAAATTTTCATATAATTTTTTTTCAAAACTATTTTCAACTTCATTTATATTATTTCATGGAAAACTACTTTTAAAATGATTTCATGTCATATTTACAAGTTTTCTAAGTTCATTCAAAGAAATGTTTTTTCAAAAACATATCAGGAATATTTTATAAGTTTTCAAGAAAAATTATTTTCATATTGTTTACATGATTTCATTATAAATTTTCAAATTATTTTCATTGAAATGGTTTTCAAAACATTTCCATGATTTCATTAAATGTTTTAAACTCTTTTCAAATAAAATATATTTTTAAAATTTTTAGAAGATTATTTAAAATGTATTAAAGGAAAAAGTGTTTCAAAATGATTTAATTTTTTCTTTATAAGTTTTCAAGGTATTTTCTCAAAAAATTATTTTCAAATGGTTTTATTTTTTAAAAATCCTTTTTCAATAAAGAAAGGATTTTTTTCCCATGAAACGTTTTTAGAGGATATTTCAAGATTATTTTCCATCTAAGATGACATCTATTGATGTTACTAATACCTTAGAGGAAGTGATATAATGGTTCTATTCATATCCTTTATATGAATTAGTTATGACTAATTCCATGGTCTTTATGAAACCCATTTCTCCTTCATGGGTTATATGTATATGAAATCTATTTCTCTTTTACTAGTGAGGCTTTTGATAAAATTATTACGAAAGATGTAACTCAGGTTATGATATGTTTACATGTTTATTATACCCATTTAATTTCATGGGTTATGATATGTTTTGTGGAAAATTTATGTATTATTTAATTATGAGATTGGTGGGACCAATATCTCCCTCCAATATATTCTCTTAAGATTTATATCTCATAAGATAAAATAGTAATGGACCGAGGGTTACTCTGTTCAATAATATACGGATGGAATGATGGTTACTTAGTTCAGTAAAATAGGGCTTGAATGAGGGTCTACTCTATTAAGTAATATAGGTCTATGATGATGGTTACTCGGTTCAGTAATACATGGATGGAATAGGCGTTACAAAGTTTATTAAAGGAATTTTTTACTAAAATGATCTCAGCAATGATGACTTGTCTATTATAGAAATCATTATATGCTTATGGGTTTTCTAATATTTCATGTTTTATTCCTAAAATATTATTTCATGGATTATTTTCTATATTTCATTATGATTCATGTCTTATGGACTTCTAATCTTTATTCCATGATAGCTATTATGATCATTGATATGTAGGGTATGATATTTTATTTTCATGATCACATTAAAATACTATTATTATCATGTTTATTCTTACATGTCTCCCTCATTTACCCATACTGATCATTTGCGATCACCCCTTTTATGTTTTATTTCCCCTAGGTTTTGACGATTTTTACTATGTTTGATATGTCTAAGAAAGATTATAGTCAAGAAGAACCTAGTAGGAGATGATATAGCTCACATATGTAACAATTATTATATTTACATGTTTCCAATGTAAGTATACCAACTACAGTCTTTGGGAGTCTATTTGTATAATGTCTAAGTAATCCACAAAAGTTATGTAATGACAATGTTTGTAAAGTAAGGGTATCTACAGTTAGTAATTGATCAATGGTATATTTAATCTTTGTAAACAAGGATGAGAAATCATTAGTGATATCCCTATGCATATTTCAAAGTATATGTCTAAGGATGTCTCTAAGAATAAGTATAAGTATGAATTATCATTTAAGAAAATGTTCTAGAATTTTGGTAATGAATAAAGTAAGTGGTTTCCATGAAATAAATCTCTATTTGGATACTACAATTGGATATGGATCTGGAATAGAATTACCTATGGGTAAAAACACCAACAGATGTTGTGGGGTTGACTCTGGATAATATGGTACATGACATCGGGCCTTGTTGCACACTTGGGTTGACACTCCCATGTGATATTCATTGGGAATTCACAAACTCTTCACTAACCATTATGAAGGGTTTAAATATTTTTTTCTATGAATAACCTATGATGAACCTAGGGTGTCATAGATTAAGGAATGTGTCTTGATTTAGATATGATATAAGTAATTATTTTCATAACTATGTAGTTTTCTTATATATTAAGAAATGGTTAGACTATGATTCTAGTTTTAGTCAATAGCTTAAACCAGAAGGAACTGGATTAATGTTGAATGTGATGGAATATTTTATGATAAGCAGCCAAGTGGGATGATCAGTAGAGTGAAATTTGTTTTGATCATGCCTAATCTATTTTCATGGAACACAATTAAAAATGTATACCTTAACCAACTCTTAGACTACCAAAGGAAGATAATGAAGGATTTTGAAGATATTTCAAGAAATAGAGATCATGAAGGAAAGAAGATTCAATTTCCTATATGTCAAGAATGTAGAAATAATCAACTACGTGAATGTATTATAGGAACAAGAAGATGTTTTCACTGTGGAAAATAATGACAAAAATAAAGTGAATGTAATGTAAAAATGTAGAGCTCAGTTAATAAAATGGTTAAGAATTTTTTCCTCCCTAAGTCATCATCAAAGTTTATGTGTTTTATGTTAGAGAAGATGGTCACTGTGGAACCAAATGTTCCAAGAGGAAAGATCCTGAAGAGAATTATCAAGGTGGTTCAAGTAATGGTTACATTTTAGATAATGATGATACTTCATATAAAATTTGAAAGGAATGGTGAATTATTGTTAATGTATTGAGGATGAAGTAATCTAGGTATTTATGTATTTGGATTAAAAATTTATCAATGGTTTAATATACCATGATTGTTCTACATATGTTTTTCACTTAGTATTTTCATGTTTATGTTGAATGTTCTCTATGGGATAGTGAAGTTATTTAATGAAAAGATGTTATTTTTAGTAATTGAAGGTAACCCATAATATGTTATTTATGATAAGATAATGTCGTATGGATAATGATACGTGGGATATGAGTAAGTAAATTGGATAGTATTGATTACCTTGGAACTAAGTAATGACTTGTTTATAGGTGGTTTATTCTAACACTAATAAAGTTTAAAACATTTTTGGATTTAAGTTGTAAATCAAATATTATTTTGAATGACTAAGAATGTATTTTTTCCAAAAGGATTTATGGTAATTCAGGTTTTTACCATGTTTCAATAGAATATATGATGAGGGTATTAACATGTTAGTAATTAGTAAACTAATAGATTATTTGTGTTATATAGGGGAATCCATGTTAATATAATTTTATGACTCTCTTTTTGAAGTTTTTCTTTGTCACCTTTGAGAAGGTTTATATGGTTAACCATTCATGGAATGTTTATTTTATGATTTGGAGGAATTATTTTTGCTCTATGTTTTTGTTGAAATCCTTTGTTAAAAGGATAATTAGTGGTTAAAATTATTTCACAGATGTCCATCTTATATATTATAGTAGTGTGGTTTTAAAAAAGGTAATCATGTATATTGGGTTATACCAAATCAAGTTCAGTAAGGCAGTAGGTCTTGAACCCATGATCGAAGGATGATAAGGGTTTCACGACTACCACTGGCCTATGTGATGTCCATGTTAATGTATATTTATTTGTAACGAATAAATATTTATGATGAACTATCAATTTTACTTTTTATTTTTATATATTAATTCATGTTTACTTTTATGAGACAAATAGTTAGACTTTTTATTCTTTTTGGGCCTTAAGAACAGTTAAAAGCATATTTTTGTGCTTTATTCGTCAAATATAATTTATAGGCATTCATTCAATGAAGAAATGAATGTATTAGAAATTTTTAAAGAAAAAAATAATCATGAAATTTTGTTCATAGAAAGTTTTATAGAATTAATCAATATTCTGAAAGTGATTAAAACAATTATTGTCTTAATACATTACTTTTCGTTGAGCTGATGGACTTTTAAATCATCACATATTTATGAATTTTAGACCATAAACTTTTCTTGGCCATTAAATTTTTTGTGATTTATGACCACAATAACTCTCTATGAATGTTTATTCTTTCCCCAATTTCCAATCTTCACTCCTAACCTATGTTCTCCTATGTGTAAACCTAGTTATATGTTACTTTGGGTAACCATTTTGGTTCCAAATTTCTTTTTTTAAGGGAAGTTTTTTAGTATCCATTTTTATGATGTGGGTTTCTATGAATGAAACTTTCAAGTATTAAACCTTCGATAGCCTATATAAAATTTTAAGGATAAATTCATTTTAAGGGGGGGGGGGGGGGTAGAATGTAACTCCCTAAAATTTTGAGATTTTTTTTCAAAATAATCTATCTTTTAAATATTTTTCATTTCAGATGACACAAGAAATATTTATATATATATATATGTTAAAAATATAATTCAAACAATAATTTCACACAAAATACCCTCTTATCTTACACTACCTGCAATACCAGCTTGTCTTCCACTACAAGCAAAACCGACTTGGCGTATGATGCACGCAACACTACATTTCTATCAAAACAAATTTTTATATATATTTAATTAACTGAGATAATTATAAAATAAAAATTATAAATACTTATTTTAATATTAATAACTACATTACACATAATTTTCAATCATTGTTTTATATAAATAAAACATATTGATATTGAAAAATGAGAGTTTTTGGTAAAGTTATTTTATATTAAAAATACTATTTTTCTAAATGGACCAATTTTAATAAAAAAATTATTTTTAGTATAATTTAGAAATGTAATTTGAGAAAATAAACATCATTTTGGAATTCATAGTTTCTAAATTTTCCTTGGTTGAATTTTTGTAATTTTTCTGAGAAACTTCATTTTTTGATGAATAGTGAAAAGATAATGTTTTTTAGTTAAAAACTGCATTTTTGTCTGATTAATTATTAATGATAAATGATATTTTAAATAAGTATTAAGGTCAAATTAGATAAATATTACATCAATTAATACAATTTATTTTAATATATTCATTTTCACTTTTAAACTGAATATAAAATCTTAACAAACTTTTGAACTTTTTCTAACATTCAAACCCTATTATTTCATCCCATCATTGATATTAGAACTAATATTAATTATTCCACTACAATGATTTTAATTTTAAAATATTACATATACCATTATATTCAGTATAATACTTATATTCCCATAAGTCCATGTTAATTTCTGACAAAAATGATTAGTAAAACTGATTAAAATTAATCACAGCGGTTAAGTCCAAATTAAGCATAATTAGGGACTAAACCTTAATATTAAGGGCCCAAATGAACTAGAAACTTGTCTAAAAGGGGTTTTATGTCCATATTTATTGAATAATTCGTCCATTATTTAGTTTTTTTGGTTTATTATAGCTTTTTTAGGTAATAACATGTGTGCACCTAACTTGTTTCTAAAAATCCAAAGTGAGTACTTTTCCATCCCTATAAAAGGCCACCACCTCTACCCATTCCTCACACATTTCAATACTTTTATGTTCATCCATTATATTCCCAATTATCCCCCATAAAATACTCCTTTAGACCTTGAAGCATCCCATTGGGCAGAAATCTTCTCAATGAATCCTTGTGGTATAAACCAAAAGGATTTACCCAATTATAAAGTAATATCTTCTATGAAACTCATTTCCTTTATTTTATTTCTCAACCATCCTCTATATTTATTCCATTATTTTGTGAAAAAAATTTATCCTCCATATAATAGTATGTTTTTATCAATATTTTCTAACCTACACTTAAAAACATCCATCTAATGGATTTTGAACATAATGTTTCAATGTACAACGAACTACAGCCTCACTGAGCGATGATTGTTCATTTCTCCTTTACCACTAATTTTGGTGTCCATTATGAAAGAATATATATTTATATATGTAATATATTATATTTATTTTTTATTTAAGCTTATTTATTCCTTAGACAACACACATCCTTTGACCTTTCATTTTTTGTTAATACGATAATCTCATTTGAGGAAGTGTAGACTACCACCGCCTCATTTCGATGTGATTAGTTCACACATACATTATAATTTATTTAGGATGGTTTTAATGAAAATATATGATATATTAATTCTATTTTAATAATTATATATATATACTTATTTATTTATTTTATTTACATACTTTCTTTCAATACGACAATAAAGACGAAAAGCAACAGGCATGTGTACGTACAAATTATCATCTCCATGAATGATGTAGTCCATTACATACTTCATTATTCCATAGATTATTATAAAATAAATATACTGGATATAACTGATATTTATATAATTTTCTATATTTTGGAATCATTATATAAGTATAAGGATCAATGATATGACAAAATAAGACACATGTGAAGAACAAAGTGAATATTACCTAAAGTGAAAAATTAACATTGGATTGTTAAAAAGTGGGTAATATAAGGTCATAATAAAACCAAAAATAGTATTATATATAAGAATATTATTATTTAAAATATTTATAATAAAATTATATTTATTATATAAGAAGCTTTTATGAGTATGTAGAGAGTCAAAAGACAAGGTAAAGCGATTTTATCTCACTTTTAATTTCTGTGAGATACATATTATCTTCACTAAAATTTCCTTTTGTGTGTTGTATTTATTTAACAAGATTTTATTCTATGTATCATATACTTCAATTTATGGGTATTAAAATTAAAATTTTATAATCCTTCTTTCATGGGGTTTAACATTCCAAAGTCACCAGATCGGTAAAATGTTTTGTCTTAATTTTCCTTCATTGAGGATCATGTTTTGTTACACACCTAAATTATTTTTTGAGGTGCATATACTTCCATTTTTCATGAAATATATTGAATATAAATATTTTAATGATATTAAATGCTTCATATAATTTACATTCATTACATGGAGAGTATGATCTCAAGATACCATGTTATAAAATTTTATCGAGACAATCTCATTGTTTTTCGAGATTGTATATGTTTCTGCTTGGTTTGATGAAATCTTATGATCCATATCCCATGAATATTAACGAGCTTAGTCCTACTATTTTAGTTCATGATATACTCATGTATTGGTACAATATTTTACTATTGGGTATATATTATAGTTATGAAAGTGTTTTTAAGAAATCCTCACTTTACCCTCTCTTCGGTTGGAAATCAATGTTTTCAAAAAAAGTGTTTCCAATAATATTATATCATTCCACTATAATATCTAAAAGTAATTTTTACCCTTCTTTCTTTTACCAATATATTCAAGGGAATACTCTTGTCACTTTAAAAACATGGAACTTTTCTGTCATTTTTATCATGAAAAAGGAATGTTCTTTTTTCCTCATACAACATGTAAGGATTTACTTGTCGTCATTTATTAGAATCTACATTTTCATTGTAAAATGGTTAATCTTTAAGTAATTTTTTTCAAATGAAATTTAAAAGGAATTTTTTTTTAAAAATGTTTTTAAACATATTTTATATGTTTTTCAGGGAAAACTATTCAAAAGATGTTTTCAAGTGTTATTTAAAAGTTTTCAAAGTGATTTAAACTAAATAGTTTTACAAAATGTTGTCAATATCATTTTATAAGTTTTCATGAAAAATTATTTTCAATAAGTTTTCAATTTTTATTAATATTTTTTCAAATTATTTTCAATGAAATGGATTTCAAATTATTTCAAACATTTCTTTAAATATTTTAATGTGTTTTCAAAGAATGTTGTTTATAAAATGTTTTGAAGTTTATTTTATATTTGTTTAAGGAAAATAGTTTTCAAATATGATTTCATGTATTATTTATAAGTTTTCAAGGTATTTTATATGAATATAATTTTGAAATGGTTTTAACTATTAAAGATAATTTTTCAAACAACTAAGGATATTTTCCTCAAGAAACGTTTTTAGTGTAGATTTCAAAATTATTTTCCATATAAGATAAAATCCATCGATGTTTCTCAAACCTTATTGGAAATGATCGAAAGGTTCCATTAATATCCTTTATTTTCATGAGTTATGATTAATATAATGTTCTTTATGAATCTCATTCTACTTCATGGGTTATACATACATGAAATATATTTCTTTTTTATGGGTTATTATTTTGATGAAATGGTAAAAAACATGTAAATCTTTCCACATGTTATGATAAGTTCATATTTTTATAATACCTATTTCATTTAATGGGTTATGATATTTTTTTGGAAGATATATGTATGATTTCATTATGATATGCGTGTGACATATATCTCCATCCAATACATTGGGTAACATTTTATATCTCATGAGATAAAATAGAATTATAACAAGGGTTACTCTGTTCAGTAATATAGGGATGTGATAAGGGTTATTTATTTCAGTAATAATGGGTTAGAACAAGGGTTTACTCGATTTAGTAATACAAGGATGGAATGTGGGTTACTTAGATTATTAATACAATGCAAGAATGAGGGTCACTTGGTTCAGTAATGAATGGATGGAATGGGGGGTTACCCAGTTCAGTAAAAGAATTTGTCCAGCAATATGGTCTTAGAAGTGATTCCATGGTTATATAGAAATCATTATATGCTTATGTGTTTTCCACAATTCCTTGTTTTATTCATACATTATGATTTAATGGATTATTCTCTCTATTTCATTATGATTCATGTCTTATAGACTACGAACCATTATTCAATGATCTCTGTTATGATATTTTATATATAGGTTACAGTCCTCTATTTTAATGATCACATTCTCATACCCTTATGATCATTTTTATGCTTACGTGTCTCATTCATTTACCCCTACTGAGCATTTGAGCTCACCCAATTTTTTTTTCATTCCCCCCATTTTATGGTAATATGTTCTATATTTGATATGTCCAAGAAGGGTTATAGTCAAGAATAACCTATTGGGAGCTAATGTAGCTCACATATGTACTGGAGTTTATATTTCCATGTTTCCCATGGTACTATACCAACTACAGTCTTTGGGATTCTGTTTGTATAATGTTTAAGTATTCTACAAAAAAATATTTAATTTCAATGTTTGTAAAGTGAGGATCACAATAGTTGGAATCAGAGAAATGGTACAGTTAACCTTTGGAAACTAGGATGAGAAAACCATAGTGAGATCCCTAGGTATATTTTGATTTATATATCTAGGGATGTCTCTAAGGATATGTATAAGGATGATTTAACATTTAAAAAAATGTACTAGAATTTTGGTAAAGTATATAGTGAGTGGATTACATGAAATACATCCCTATATGAACACAATAAGTAGATGTGTCTCTGGTATATATGTACCTAGGGGTAATAACTCCAACAAGATGTTCTAGGATTGACTCTGGGTAATCTGGTACTCAATAATGGGTCTTTCTGTACACATGGTTTGACACTCCCAGGGGATATTCTTTGGCAATTCACAAACACTTTACTAACCATTATGAATTGTTTAAAATATATGTTTTCAATGAATTACGTAGGCTGAACCTATGGTATCCCTGATTAAGTAAGGTTTCATGATTTAGATATTCTATAAGTAATTATTTTAAAAACTATGTGGTTTTCTTCTATATTAATCAATGTCCACACTATGATTCTGGTTTTAGTTAATTGTGGGAACCAAAAGGAACTGGTTTAATGTTGAATGTGATGGAAGATTTTCTGATGAGAAGTCAGGTGGGATGATCATTTAAATGAATGATGTCATGATCATTCCAAATCGTTTTTCATGGAACACGACTAACAATGTTCACCTTAACCAACTCTCTGACTCACCAAGGAAGTGAAATAAGAATTTTTCGGAAAGTTCAGGTAATGGAGACCAAGAACGAAAGCAGATTCAGTTTCCTTTATGTCATGAATTTTGAAATAATCACCTACGTGAATGTCATATAGGAACAAGAAGGTGTTTTGACAAAGTTAAAGAAAGACAGAAATCATGGGACTATAAGGGAAAAATGAAGAGTTCAGTTAATAAACTGGATGGGAATTTTGGCCTCTATGAGTCGTTATTGAAGGTTAAGTGCTTTATGTTTGGAGAAGATGGTCATTATGAAACGCAATGTTGTAAAATAAAGGTTCTTGAAGAGGATCAGCAAGGTGGTGAGAACAATAGTTACATTGTAGATGATGATGAGACTAAGGGTTAAATGGGAAAGGAAATAGGTATTATTGTTAATGGATTAAGGATTAAGTAATATAGGTATTTATGTATTTGGATTCAAAATTTATGAATGATAAAATATACAAGGATTGTTTTACTTTGGTTTTCCTCTCAGTATTTACACTTTTATATAGAATTTTCCTAATGGGATAGTGAAGTGATTTAATAACAAGATGAAATTTTTAATAAGGGAAGGTAACCCTTAATATGTTCTTTATGATAAGAATGTTTTGTATGGATAAAGATACGTGAGATATGAATAAGTAAGTTGGAAAATATTTATTTCCTTGGAAATAAGTGATGAATTTTTATAGGTGTTTTATGCTACCACTAAGGAAGCTTAAAAAAATTTGGATTTAAGGATTAAATCCAACATACATTGGAATGAGAAAGCATGGATGTTTTCTAAAAGGATTTAAGGTAATTCACGTTGTTACCATGTTTCAAGAGTATATATGAAAAGGTTATTCACATGTTTATAATATGAAATCCAAGAGATACTTTGTGTGATATAGGGGAATCATTGTTAAGAAAAAAAATTTAATCTCTTTCAAAAGTTTTAGATTTTCACCTTTGGGAAGGATTATAAGGTAATCTGTTCATGAAAAGTTTAAGTTAAGATTCAAAAGATGTATTTATGCACTGATTTTGTGTTTCAAACCATGGTTAAATAGATATTTGTTGATTAACCTTATTTAAATGTTGTACATATTATATATTATATTGGTGTGGTTTTAAAAATGGACATTAGGTATGTTGGGTGACAACCAATCAAGTCCAAAAAGGCTCTGAGTCTTGAACCCATGACCGAAGGATGATAAGGGTTTCAAGCCTACTAATGTACTACATGATGTCCAAGTTAATGTATATATATTTGTAATGAATAAATATTTATGATAAATATTTTTGTTACTTTTTATTTTGATAGATTAATTCATGTTGTTTTTTAAGAAAGAAACTATTAGACTTTTTATTCTTTATGGGCCTCAAGATCCGTTAAAAGTGTATTTTAGTTCTTTATTCATCAATGTTAATTTATAGACATTAATTCCATGAGGTAAGGGATATATTAAAATTTTTCAATGAAATACCTAATAATGAAATTCTATTTATATAAATTTATCAATAATTACCCAACGTACTAAATGTGATTAAAAAATTATTGTCCTAATACCTTAATTTTCATTGAGATGATGGTCTTTTAAATCATCATAGATTTATGAATTTAGGGACTTCAACATTCCTTTGATCATTCAATTGTTTTTTATTTATGACCTCAATCAATCTCTATGTATATTTACACTTTTTCCCAATGTCCAATCTTCACTCAAAACAAACGTTCACCTATTTTGAAACCCAGTTATATGTTACTTTGGGTAACTATTATGGTCCCAAATTTCCATTTTTAAGGAACTCTTTTTAGTATCCATTTTTACAATGTGGGTTTCTATCAACGAAAATTTAATGTATTGAAAATTTGATAACCCAGATAAATTTTGAGGGAGAAATTAATTTTATGGGGGGTAGAATGCAACACATTGATATATTGAGAATTATTTTTTTACGAATTAATTTATATTTTCAATATTTTTTATTTCACATGACACTAAAAAGTGTTCTTTATATATATATATATATATTAAAAAAATAATTCAAAAATTCATTCCACATGAAGTACCAACTTGTATTTCACTACATGCAATACCAACATGACTTGCACTACAAGGAACACTAACTTGGCGTACGATGCACGCTATACTGAGTTTCTATGAAACATATATATATATATATATATATATATATATATAATTAATTAAATGAGATAATTATAACCTAAATACTAAACAAAGTTATATTAATAGTAATTACTTCTTTCTAAATATTTTCAAAAAAAAATTATATAAATAAAACATATGGATAATGAAAGATGAGATTTTTTTAAAGTCCTTTTATATTAAAAATACAATATTTTTTAATGGACCAATTTTAAAAGGAAAATTAATTTTAGCCACATTTAGAAATTTAATTTTAAAAAATAAACATCATTTTTTAATTTAGAACATCTAAATTATCTTACGGTGATTTTTTATGATTTTTCTGTGAAACTTCATTTTTTGATGAATAGTGAAAAATACTGGTTTTTGTTAAAAAATGCATTTTTATATAATTAATTATTAATGATAAATGATATTTTAAATATTTTATAAGGTAAAAATAGATAAACATTACATCTTTTAATTCAATTTAATTCATTATAATCAGTTTCACTTTGAAACTGAATATAAAATCATAACAATTATTTGATCTTTTTCCTACTTTCAAACCCTTTTATTTCATCTCATCCGCATGATTAGAACTAAACTTAAATTTTATTCTTCTTTGGTATGAATTAAAAAAATATTATTTTTTTATTCATTCTAATATTTATATTCCAAAAATACCATGTTTATTTTTGACCAAAATTATTAATAAAACTGATTAAAATTATTCACAACAGTTAAGGCCAAATTAAGCTTAATTTGGGAATAAACCTTAAAATTAAGGTCCAAAATGAACTATAAAATTGTTCCCAAACCCATTTATGTAAATATTTGGTCCATAAAACTTCCATTATTTATTGTTTTTGGTTTGGTATAACTTTTCTAGGTAATAACATGCACACACATTACATTTTTATTAAAATTCCAAGTGAGTCATTTTCCTTCTCTATAAAAGTACACCACCTGTACGAAATCCTAAAACCTCTGAAAAATTTAATATAATCCATGGTATTACCATTTATCCTCCCAAAAATTCTACCTTTTACCTTTAAGACTCCCTCAGGGCATAAATCTTCTCAGGGAAGCCTATCGATATAAACCAAAAGGAGTTACTCGATTAGAAGGAAACATGTTCTCTCAAACTCTTTTCCTTTATTTTATTTATCCACCCATACACTATATTTATTCTATTATTGTTTGAAAACCCAGTATCCTTTATATTATAGTATGTTTTTATTCAAAGGATCTGACCTACACTTGCACACACCCCCATTTAATCGATGTTGAACATACCGTTTCTGTGTATAGAGAACTACTGCCTCATGAAAGAATGATTGTTCATTTATCCTTTAACACAAATCATGGTGGACATTATTATGGAAAATATATTTATATGTGTTATATATTTTATTTATCATGTATTTAATCATATTAATTCATTTTACAACAAACATATTTTTACCTTCCACTTCGTGTTAATATAATAATCTCATTTGAGGAAGTGTGGACTACTGCCCACTGAAAACGATGTGATTCATTCACAAACCCCCTTGAATGTATTAAGGATGGTTTCAATGAACATATATGATATATATTATATGTTAATGGTATGTTAATAATTATATATATATATATATCATTTACACACTTTCTTTCAATATGACAACAAAAACGAAAACAACATTCATGCCTACGTACGACTTACCATCTCCATGAATGGTGTATTCCATCACATTATTCATTATGATATATATTATTATAATATATATATACTAGATATAACTGATATTTATATCATTTTAGACATTCTAGAATCATTATATAAGTATAAGGATCAATGATATAACAAATTAAGACACATCTGAAAAACAAAGTTAATATTACCCAAAGTGAAACCCTAACATAGGATCACTAAAAATAGGGTTATATACGTTCATAATCAAACTATATTTGTTATTATATATAATAATATTTTTATTTAATATTTTTATAATAGAATTATTTTTATTGTATAGGAATATTTTACGAGTGCGAGGAGAGTCAAGGCACAAGGTAAGGGTATTTCATCTCACTTTTAATTTCCAGGATATAAATGTTATGTTCGCCAATATTTACTTTAGTGTGTTGTATTCATTTACAATTATTTTATTCTAGGTATCTTATACATCAATTTATGGGTATTAAAATGTCCATTAAATTACCCTTCTTTCATGGGGTTTAACTTTCATAATATACCAGATTAGTAAAATGTTTTATCTCAACTTTCCATCTTTGAGACTCAAGTTTTTTTATACACCTAAATATCTTTTTAAGGTGAATATATTTAATTTTTCATGAAATATTATGAATATAAACATTTTCATGATATTATATGATCCATTGAATTTAACTTCTTTTTATGGAGAGTATAAACCCTAGATACCAAGTTATAAGAGTTTATCGAGACAATCTCATTGCTTTTTGAGATTGTTTATGTATATGGTTACTTTGATGAAATATTATGATCCATATCTCAATAATATTCATTTTTTTCTTTATCTTCTCTAATTTCATGATATAATCTTGTATTGGTACCATATTCAACTCTTTGGTACATAATATAGTTATGAAATTGTTTTTAGGAAATTCTATCATTACTCTCTCTTCAGTTTGAAATCTATGTTTTCTAAAAAGTGTTTCCAAGAATATTATACCATTACCGTATAATATCTAAAATAAATTTTTTTCTCTTATTTTTATTTTTCCAATCTATTCAAGGGAATATTATTGTCTATTTTCTAACAAGTCTATTTTTGTACATTTTTTTGTGAAAAAAGGAATTTTATTTTGACCTCGTACGACATGTAAATAATTAACCTTCATCATTTCTTCGAAGGTCCCTTTGCATTGTTAAAAAGGCTAATCTTTGGAAAAATGTTTCTAAACAAAATTTCAAGGAAAATTGTTTTCAAAATGGGTTTAAAATTATTTTATATGTTTTTATGGAAAACTATTTTCCAATTTTTTTCATGTCTTATTTACATGTTTTCAAAGTGTTTTCAAAGAAATGGTTGTTCAAAATGTTTTCAAGATTCCTTTATAAGTTTTCAAGAAAACTGATTTTCAAAAAAAATTCAATAATTATTTATATGTCTTCAAATTATTTTAAATTTAATGTTTTTAAATAGATTTTCAATATTACTTTAAATTTTTTCATGTTTTTTCAAAGAAAAAACGGTTTTAAAATGTATTGGAGATTATTTTAAAAATTTTCAAGGAAAAGTTTTTTCAAAATATTTCATGTCTTATTTATAAGTTTTCATGTTATTTTCCCAGAAATCTATTTTAAAATGGTTTTATGTATTAAAAATACTTTTCTCAAAAAAGAGAGAATATTTTCCTCAAGAAATATTTATTAGATGATATTTTTAAATTATTTTCCATATAAGATGACATCTATTAATGTTACCCATACCTTAATGGTTATAATATAAAGGATACATTTATATCCTTTATATTTACGAGTTATTCTTAATGTCATTGTCCTTATGAAACCCATTTATCCTTCATGGGTTATACTAATATGAAATTCATTTCTCTTTTATGGGTTATGATTTTGATGAAATGATTATTATACTTGTAACTATTTCCACAGGTTAGGATATGTTTACATGTTTATGAAACCCATTTCATTTCATGGGTTGTGATATGTTTTGTGAAATATGTATGTATGATTTCATTAATAGATGGGTGGGACCTAAATCTTTGACCAATGAATTTGGTAAATATTTATATCTTATGAGATAAAACAGGTCTAGAATGAGGGTTACCTAGTTCAGTAATACAAGGTTGGAATGAGGGTTACATAGTTCAGTAACATAATGCGGGAACAAGGGTTTCTTAGTTAAGTAATATAGGGCTGGAATGAGGGTTAATTAGTTTAGTAATATAGGGATGGAATGCAGGTCACTCAGTTCAGAAATATAGGGCTGCAATGGGGTTACTCGGTTTAGTAAAGGACTTTGTCCACTAAGACGGTCTTGGAAGTGAAGCTTTGGATACTATAAAAATCATTATATTCCTGTTTTTTGGGTACAATTCCATTTTTTATTCCTATGTTATGTTTTTATGGCTTATGATCTCTATTTTTTTATGATTCAAGTATTATTGACTCCCAATATTTAATCAATGATCTATCTTATGATATTTTATTTTCATCGTATGATCTTCTATTTTCATGATCAAATTATCATACCCTTATAATCATGGTTATGCTTATATGTCAACCTTGTTTACCCTTAATGAGTTTTTTAGATCACCACTTTTATGTTTCCTTTCCCCCATGTTAGGATGATATGTACTATGTTTGATAAGTCTTGGAATGGTTCTATTCAAGAAGAACCAAGTGGGAGATGATTTTGCTCACATATGTACTAGTGTTTATGTTTCCATGTTTCCAAAGGAATTATAAAAACTATGGTATTTGGGAATCTATTTGTATAATGTATAAGTTTTATTTAAAAGTTAGTTAATGTAAATGTTTGTAATGAATGGGTTGTTATACACACCATCATTAGTAGCTAGTAGTGTTACCAAAATTTTCTATTATTGTGGAAAAGTAGGAAAAACCTGATGTCATTTTATCGAACCTATAAAGATTTTAATTTCCTGTGTGCACCGGTACCATCTACAGATGTTCTTTTAGACTATATATATGCATCATTATAGTCATGAGTCATAATTTTCAAATGAAATTATAGCATTTTCATATTCTTTAATGTCTATATGGATTTAGACATAAGCCATATGAGTTTGGAACTTTCATACAACGGATGAGTTTTCAGTAGAGGATGACAATGGATCAATGATAATGATATATTCCATTTTAATTCATATTCAATTGAAACTGCTATGTTTGATACATGTTCCTCATAATCATATATTTGTTCACATTTTTTGATGTGCTAAAAAATTCAATGGAGCTCATGTAGTTTGTTATGAAGCTGGAAACCCCTCTCGGGAAGAGTATGTGGTAGGGGTTTCAATGTATGTCTTGTTCTCTATCAATAATAGAAATAAATTTAGTCTAGAATGTCCCAGTTCTCAATATTGGCCTTTTTAACAACATTATTGAATGGATTTTATATGTTATAATAATATTGAGATTTATTATTATTATTATTTTATTTCATTTTATTATACTATTAGGAGCTATAAAGAGATTTAGAAAAATTGAGATATTATGTATAGTTATTCTTGACCTTCACACCCAAATTATAAGATTCGGTTATCTACCATTGTATATGAGCCCGATGATATTAATTTTATTTTTTGTATACCATTGGTTTTATAAGATTTACCTGATGTTTTCCTAGAAAAATTCTTTAGACATTCTCTAGAAATAGAGGTGGAGTTTATTATTTATTTGATGTTACGTACGAAACGAATCTAAATACTAACTTATCATATCAAACCATCATAGATGAAATAGGTCATGATCTAGTTGGGTGATTTTATAGAGAAAGGTTTTATTCTCCATAGTGTTTAAACTTGGGAAATCCTTGTGGTATATTTCAATAACACTAATGGTTCACTTAATTTTTGTGTTTACTAATTTTTTTACTCAAGTGATAGTTTATAATAAGTACCCATTTACTTGAAAGAATTTTTCTATTAGTTAAAGTGGGTGATGTGGTTTTTGAAAATTGATCTGGTTATCATCAGCTCATGTTTTTCGAGTATGATGTTGTGAAGACTATTTTCAGAAGATAATATGATGACTATGAATATCTCAAAATTAATTTTAGATTGAATAATGATCATTTTTTATGTCATTGATGAATTTAATATTCCATTAGTAAATTGACACATTTTTCTATGTGTTTGTGGATGAGATCATGATTTATTGAATAAATAATCGTGAGCATGAACACCATCTGAATTTGGTTTTTTGAAATATTGTGGAGTCCCCATCCCTATCGGAATAATTAAATGTGAAATTTCTAGATCCATGAAGTGATGTTATTGGGGAAGATGATATCAAAACAAAGAACTTTATTCAAACCATAGAAGGTGAAGGTTGTCCTATCATTGTTGGAAACCATAATGTTCCTTTAAATATGAATGTTCCTTATTTTAGATGGATAATATTGGTGTTTTTAAAGGATTTATGGAAGTTGGAATCATATTTGACTTCTATTAACAATTTAAGGGTTAAATCAACATGGTATGTTTAGTGTTTGACTTATTTCAATTAAATGAAATGATTTTGGACATCATATGCTATATTGATCTTTCCTGATCCTGGTATGTTGTATGTGTTATTCTATAATGCTTCTGGTAATGGTCTATGTTGTGTTCTTATTCTAGATAATCAAATCATGGCCTATGTTTCACATCATTTTCATCTACATGATAAGAATTACCCCACTCATGATTTGGATATTATCCCAATAATTCATTCACTTAAATGTTGGAGGCAATATCATTTTGGGGAATGGTTCACGGTCTTTTCGAATCATAAGAGTTTGAGATATATATTTTCAATGGAAGGCCTAAATCTTAGGTAGAGGTGTGGGGTGTAATATCTTCATATTTTCAATATACATCACCTTTACCCCAGTTAATGGGAATGTTATTTCAAACACTCTCAATAGGACAATTACAGAACTAGATATCATAGAATTCAATTAATAAGAGAACCTACTAGGAATATTCACAATGTTTCTTATGGATTCATATGGGAATGTTTTAGGAATGGTTCTAAAAAGTGTTTAGGTATCACCGTCTCAACTTGAGTCTATTATAAACGGTCAAAATTAAGAGTAATAGTTTGGAAGAATCAGGTTAATCATTTATGATATGGATGCTTTTTTTGTTTGTCTCTCCTTTTTTAGGGTATTCTTAACAATGGGAATAAGTTTCTTTCCAGTTATCTATGATTAAATCAAGGTTTCATGATTTCATTGTCCTTTATGGTCGATTTAACATGGCACTATAAAGATGTATTATTACATCAAAGAAAAATTCTTATATTTGGATATGAAGTGAGACATTGGAGATTTTCTATCTTGCTTTTACACATACTTATAGATAAAGGGAGAGCACCTGAGGCCTTCAAATATTCTCCATAATATTTCTATATTGATTTGGAAATGGGATTAGGTGTTTATAGACATTATTATTGTATTACCATGGACTCCTTGAGGTAGGAATGTTATTAGGGTGGTGATTGATTGGTTGATTAAATATACTCAATTAATTCGGATTACAATCATAACCCAAGTAGAAAATCTATTTAGGATGTATATAAAAGTGAATATGATTTTTTCATGGGATTAACTATTCTATTTTTAATATTGGAACCCCATGTTCACTACCAGATTCAAGAGTCTCTAAGAAATGATGGGGACTCGGGATCCATTGAGCACAATATACCATCTACATATAGATTCCCATAAAAAACCTTAATATTCCGATCCTGGATGATATTCTCCAGGAATGTATCTTAGATTTTGGTGGATCATGTTATAACCATATAATATTGGTTTATTTTTTCTATACAAACAATTAAAATTTCTCAATCTAAATGTTCCCTTAAAATAATTGTATGATCACATATATAGGTCACCTATTTGTTGAAATGTGTTGGGTGAAGGCTCTATTGTGGGAATGAGTCTCATTTCATATACATTGGTGCAGATTTGTAATATATTATAAGTCTTAGTAACATCTTACAATTAGGAAAAATCATATACAGAACATCAATGTTGTCCTTTGGAGTTTTTCAATGATAAATGGTCCTTCTTGAATGTTTCTAACTGTTGGGATGCCTTATTTAGGGGAAATAGGGGAATAATTATCTAAGATATGTTTGAAAATTAGAGGTCACTGATTGAATTTGTGTGGTGTCTTATAGGTTTCCATTTATGGATTATTTTATAGGAATTTGTGATGTTTTCAACATATCTCATCTTAAGGAGTACCATCACAATCCTTCCCATATTTTGAGTTGGTAAGAGATTGTGTTGGAGTTGGATGTTTATATTGTGGTGTGAAAAGTGGATATAATTTATTCTTATTTAAATTCTTTTCATGGTAATTTTATTCTATTGGTCAAAGTATTTTGGCATCAAAAATCATATTCTCTTGAGAATTGTTGGTAAGAATCATCATTGAGGGAGTAGTGTCCTCAACATTTCCTATAGATACATTCTTCTAAATGGATTCAAAAGGATGGAAATTACAGTGGTGTTGAGATTTCAATGTAAAATTAAAAATTTATATTCAATTTTTATGTTAATAAGTTTTTTTCTTAGGTTCAGAGGGCATTGGAGGAAATCTAGGAATTTTCTATTTGGTTGTTGTTGGGAACAAGTTATTGGGAAAATTCACATCATGAATTAATTATTCATGATGTATATTATTATTGGGTATAATATAATAATTCATGGTTTAATGTCTAAAAATAATATTTATCATTAAAATTATTCATTTTTTGAATTCATTTACCTATATTTTTAACACGAGGTGACACCTTTTTCAGTGTATGTGAGACCCAGGGAGTTCACTTCATGAATGAATGATTAAAGACATGAATAAATCATTTCTATTGGGTTTTTATGAATTATAATATTGAATACCTATTCCTTCTATGTGAAACCTCCACCCTCAAGCCTTAGGTCTCTTCTAGCCATACTTGGGTGGTTTCATTACTCTCAGGGTCATATGTTTAGTGCCATGATCGTCAACGTTGTTTCTTTCTTCTCTATAAGTAAGTGTGGTTATTTTATTCTCATTGGTCTCATTTATATCATTTTTTAGTTATGTTTTGCTATTATTATGGAATTTGTGATCCAATAATAATTCTTCCTCTATCCGTTCTAGATCTATTATGAGATCATCTTATGGGGGTCAGTCATTATGCTAGTTGTAATGCAACACATTAGTTTCTCAATGGATTGTGTTGGCCTAACCTCTCCACTAATACTTTTGGTTATGGAATTCGATTATAATATGTGAGAATAATTTTAATAACTATGTTTTTTAATTCTATATTCCATTGTGTGTGTTGTTTGGTGTGGGACCTGGGTTTGAGGTGGGTGGTTCCATCTCTAGACTATGTTCGATGAACTATAATTTTTATTAGTTTTATAATTTTTTTTAAATAATTTTCATGTTAATGGTTTGATTTATTTGTTTGTGTAAATGGTATTTTAAAAGAAAATACGTGTTTTCCATCATTTTGGGGAAATAAATTTCATTTTCAAGGCATTGTGAAGTGAATTGAGAAATGGGTTTTTAAATAAAGTCTTAATAGAAAAGGGTGTTTGAAATTGTATGTTAAAATGGTTATGAAATTTGAATTCATTAGAAAAATTCATCATGTTGAAGCATTGTGTATATAGATGTAATGTTTATTATTAGGGATCATCTTTTATTAATTTAAGGGGATTAAACTTATGGGGTGTTATTTTGTTCTGATATTGAGATTCGTTTAGATATATTAAATTATTGACATGAAGAGAGGTTTCATGTTTTGGTGTGTTCATCAATTCATTTGACATTAGTGCACTAGTTTTAGGGACTTGTATTATGCACTAGTCATGATTAATATATGAGTGACCTAAATGACCAGACTGTAAGTTTTCATTGCAGTTTTTTACAATTGTGGTGTGTCATTGTAATTTATTGTCATTGATATACCAATTTTTGATAAATTTAACTGATTTGTGGAAATTATATATTGGAACTATTTTACATAGATTTATTTTTATATCTTAAAAAAAGGGGAAGTATTTATCTTTATTTTGATATAAAACTGTTTAAATTCATATCAATCATTTGTTTTTGTAAATGGAGAAAATTTGGATTGTTGACAGAGACTTGATATTGAAATCCTAAGTGGGATCATACTGATCCTGTTTAGATCAAACCCAACACATTCACTTATGGATGTGTAGAACTTTAATTTTATTTTGATGCAAGAAAAGGGAAGGATATATGGTTAGGTGACAAGGTTAATGTCTTCTAGGCATAGGTAGCTAGTGGTGAGATGTTGGGAAATTTCTACAATACTGCATGGAGTTTTTTTTTCAATGTTTGTGGTTCTTTGTGATATTGATTTCTTACGTTGCTGTATTTTTGGGTTATATCACAACATTGTATTTATTTTATAGGGAATATATTTTTCAATTTTTTTATTATTTTTTTAATATACGATAGGTATATTTTTCAATTTTAGGAGAAATCATTCCCTTTATTTTTTGTTTGATTACCAGGTGCATGTCTCCTACCATTGGTATTAGGAACACCATTTGGGCTTGTGGAAAATCAGTTCAGGTAGAAGTTAAGAGGGTATACTGGGTCAGTTCATTACAGATTTCATTTGGATGAAGTTACACTATGAGTTTGATTGAAAATATCAGGTCTTGGTTTTTAGCATGTTTTAAAAGAATTTTCTTGTCTAGTGATGTTCAATTAGTTTTATAAAATGTTTAAATGGACAATATAATTGTTCATCATTTGGGGTTTTAAAAGAAGTGTTAAAAATTTATTTAATAATTAAATAATTTAGGGTTTAAAATAAATATATTCTCATTTTAGATATTAAATATAATTTTAAAAATATTATTTCTTGAAAAACTAGAGCATGCATGTAAATATAGAAACAATTTTGAAGATTATTATGAGTCTGAAAGAGATTTTTTCAAGAGATATTTATCAAAATTTAAATATAATAATTACATGTAACATATGGCATAATCATAAAGTATAAGATGAAATGATATATACATCTACATATATTTTTTAAACTATATAAGGGTTGAGCATTAAAAAATATATACTACTTAAGCTAATTCTAGAAGAGGATGAGATCAATGATGTATAGATTCAGAGGAGTTATATGACATTGTGAAATCTATTTTCCAAAAATATATATAGAAGTAATCTATTTTGATTTACTTTTTGGAAAGGATTTAATTGTCTCATTATCATATATGATTATTCAATAAGTAATAAATAATATATCTTGTTCATATAAAAAATATAGAGTTTAAAGAATAAAGAAGAAAAGGACACATGCAGTTATACCATTTCTATATATGGTTTTATTTTGAAGTATGAAGGCTCAAAAATAGTAGAGGAATACAACACCGATATATATCTATAGAAGAAAAGAAATAAGAAATACAATTCTAGTGAGGAATTATATTCTTTTGAAGAAGAGAGTGTCAGTGTTGATATCATTTTGATAATTCCAAATGTTATCCTCAAACAAATAATATTACATCATATGGTGTATAAATATTTATATAGAATACTCAACTACCTATTGGGATTTTCTCTCATGTGGACTTATAAAAAAAGATAGATTTAAATTAGGAACTTTAAAGAGAATCAAATTGAAGAAATAGATTCAATAAGTGTATCATGATGAATATAGGTTAAACAACATGTCACTAAACTATTGAAGAAGACCCTTATTTCTATATGATGATGAATATAGTAACATAATATATAAACTATTATACCCTAGTCTTCATGTAGTGTACACTATAAAAAGAAGATTAATTTTTTATGATATTGATAGTGACACATTTATGTAGTCCTATAAAAACATTAGTACAATGTGTTACACCCTTGACCACAATCAATTTTTTATTTTATTAAAAACCCACTTTGGGGTAAGTTGGAACCTACATAACTACCTCCATCATCAATCCACACCCACACAAAACACACATTATAGAGCTCAAAAATAAAAAAATAAAACATGGAAATTCACCATGCTCATATGCACCTATTTTAATGTTTAAAAGAAACCATCATCAAAGAAAATCTAGCAGACTGAAGAAACGTTGATGCCATCCCACTTCACTCACCTCATAACATCCGACCGTTATCCATCACCATCAGAGAAATCCACCGCTCTTTAGATTAACCCTTAGCGGTGAACCAAAAAAAATTTATATGTGTGATGTACATAACATTACACATATCTTTTGGGAGATGGAGATAAATATTGGTTGATTTAATTATTTCCTACGAACCCAATAGAAATATCCTAAATAAGAATATTAACTTTGAAAAGTTAAAATATAAAATTTAGAAACACCTTGATTCAACCGCCCTCATGGTTTATCTATTTCCAAAAAGATTTAAGTTTTTCCTAAACTCACGTTACCTTATAAAAATCATAGATTTGATGGAAGTATAATGAATATAAATGAGGAGTGTTATATGTATTACACATATTCCATAATTAATTTCCAAAAATGTTTTTCAAATTTTAGTGTAATAGTTAACCATATGTAGGATAAATTTACTAATGGATATTATATCAGTTATGAAATTTTAGGAGTCTATTATGTCATATTATCAGTTGTTTGATGTGAATATTTTTTTAAATATAGTTAATATAATATTTTATATAAAATGAAACAAAATTTTCATATTAGTTTATTATCTTATATCCACTCAGGATAATAACATACATAGGATAGAAAGATACTGGTAAAAAACAACTATACATCTATGATTGTAACGCCCCGACCCTAGTTACCCAGAGTCGGTGCATTATTACATAACATTGGCATGATCACAAGAAAGATCAAATCTCGAAAGACCGATTGGTTTAGTAGCCTTGGAAACACTAGATATATTCATAAGTCTTACATTACATCATAAAATGAAAAACTACTACAACAACATATTTTCTCCATAAACCACACTCATATCCCCACATAATATCCCTGTAGGTCATTCATAATTTACTTCTTCACTTCCTGGGAAAAATAAAACATAGAAAAGGGGTGAGCTCAAATGCCCAGTAAGGATAACAATATACCGAAAACTTTCATAAATGAGAATAAACATTTAAGGCTATGTATAACTAAAACAAAAGCCTTTTAAACTTGAACTTCAACATAGTATGGCAAAAGTAAAATGAAATAATTCTATTTACTTGTTCACATGGATATTCTACTAATCGAATAATCACATGCAATATCAATAACCACTTTCATAATGTTTGAATGCATAATGTCAGACTATCATAACCAAATAGCCAAAGCCTCGTGCCAAGACTACAAATAATATTTTTCCAAGGCCTTGTGCCAAGACACTAGTTTGTCTCATGAGACCTACCGATGCATCGAGGAGCTATAGCGGGCTCCACCTGTCACATATTAAGTCTAATGTATTCCCATATGAAAAGGTTTAAACATAACATAAACATTCGTATTAAAATAAGCATACGAAATGTCAATAATTTCACCATAAACTATGAATGATATAAAAATAGCACATCCACATTCAAACATATCACAAAACCATCAATACAATATAGAAGTTTTGTATCATAATAAATGAACTTCAAATAAGCGTAAAATCCATCAAAGGATGTTGACATAGATGAAATCAAAACACTTTTTGGAGAAATATCTCTTTATATTTTTGAAAGAATTTAAGAGCCATATAAAATAAAACATTTTCTTGAAAATATTCTTATAAGCTTGTAAGGAAAGCTTTGAAGATTTTATAACGGCAGAAAATAACCGCACTCGCCGTATAACTTAAAAAAAACATTCTTACCTTAATTCTGTCGAAAAGGTTAAAAAGGACCTTGTTTTGAAAACGACAGAAAGATTCCTCTTATAAAAAGTCAAACAAGGGTATAAATGACTTTAACCCATATTCTTGTAAATAATAAAAATGTTTTGAAATACATTTTGAAGAAACATGGATGTGGATGATAAAGAGATCGCAGTAGATTATTACGTATAAACAACCTCGGATAATGAAGAGATTGTGAAATAACCTTTACCAATTTGGTAACTTATGAAACATAAAACCCATGAAAGAGGTATCATACAATGAATATGTAAATACACATAAATTAAAGTGTATTACACAAAGAATATAATTATGGGCAGTACATACACCACAAAAAATGTAATGGTGTCAATATGGCATGAATCTCAAAGGAATAGGGAGTGAGATTAAAACCCCTTACCTTGTACTTTTCCTTGGTTGGGGTAGGTTAACCTCCTGTATAATGGTGAAATAATTGTTATTAAATTATACAAGAATCATATACATTAATATGATATCATATATGATCTTTTAATATTGATTTGATAATAATATCTTAGTATTATCGTTGTTTCGGGTGTTAACTTACTTGTTTTCTTTTATATGTTTTGTTACGTAAGACATGTTTGTAAAGGATAAGTTGTATATTATTCATATCCAGAATGATATCAAGTCCTTAAACATCATTTTTTAAATCATAAAATGATAATTATACTTGAATGGATACGATGGAGAATGAATCTCATCGCGTTCGTGGAGACGGTAGTCCGTACGTACGCACGAGCGACAATATCATTCTTTTGATATTAAAATAATATATAAATGGATGGTATATCATATATACTGAATCATTAACATGTTATATTTATTATTTACATGAGTTACACATCATTATTATACTCATCCAAATAATATTATATTGAATAACAATTACACCACGACGTGGAGACGGTAAGCCGTACGTACGCACGTATGGTGACATGTTATTCAAAGAATAGATAGAATACTGAATATGGTTGTACCATATTTATAATAACATCACAGTATATATATGATACTGGAGTTATTATTTTAGAATGGTAACAACAAAGGAAGAAGAAGTGGAAGAAGAAATGAACTTGGAAAAAGGGTGGTGAAATCATTACCTCTTCTTCGGGTTCTTCCTTTTAATTTGATCAAAAGGGATCCATAGGTTGGCTTTCTGATCAAACTAATGCCTCTAGGTTGTAGTTAGGGAAGTTGGGAGAGTATTTGGGTAGAGTTTGGCCGAACCAAAAGGCTTTTAAGGTGTGAAGAAATGAGAAGGAGGAGTGCCCTTTTATAAGAGGGGTGAGGGGCACCTTTGGAAAAGCTAGAGATATTAGTTTATAATAAATTCATAATCGGTTTCCAATGGCTCCAAAGTTGACTATTCAAAGTTTAAGGTGGGGATGGGTCGAAAACAAACTCAACCAATAGAATTTAGACAGGTTTGGGTACTTATATTAACCTTATCTTTAAGTATTAACTCTAAGTTAATTAGTTTCACTTTTACAATGTCTCTTTGTATTTTTATATAATATGGTTAATAAACTTACTATATACATCCCAGAGACCCCCAAGTGGTCCATTAATGATGAAACTATCATGATATAAGTCTCTTGGACGAACCCTAGATTTTTAGGAATTTAATATCAATTAATAATATAATATTTTGTTTAATAAATCTTTTATGTCAATTTTGACACTATTCCATAGTTTATTTTTTTGAAACTCATAACAGATTGATTACTTCGAAAAAAGTAAATTAAATCAATCCTAATATATCATATTATCCTAGAAAATTATTTTAATTCATTAAAAGTTTCATATTATATTTATTTGGGTATTTATAATATCAATTCATTTAATTTTTCACTATTTTAGTAATTACTGCATCATCATTGTGTCATAAATAAAATAAATTATATAATGTCTAAAAATTATAAATAAAATATCATTATGTAGTAAATCTTTTTATATTTCTAATGAATATTTATAATCTAAAATACAACATATATTACCCTATTTAATAATTGTTTTTCTAAAAGATATATGCTTATGTCATTTTTGTATTCATTTTAACTTAATTAAAATAAAGTGTCTCTATCACCTAAAAGTGGCACCATGGGGTCCCCAAATCGACCCAAAGATTCCTATGGTCGAACCTGTATCAACCAATAAGGCTAGGACACGTTTTAGGGTAATTTAGTATTATTATAATATTATTTTTTAACCCTTATTTATCAGATTTACCCTTAACCATGGTAAATAAAATATTTACCACATTAATTATTCAAAATGTCTAAAAATAAAAGTTACCTATTTACACAATTTGGACATCCTGATTCCAAATATGGAATCCATTTTTCTAAATTCAAAACACAGAAGTGGCAGAAATTAATTTAAAATTAATTCCCGCTGTCAAAACAAAAAGCGTGTTTTTAAGAGATAATAACTATCAAAAAATTGACACTTGTTTATGTTTGGTTTAATTGTAAAATTATGTCCAATGACCAAAATTATATTAAATGGTAAAAATATATTCTAAATATACTTTAAAACCACTCAAATTCATAATTTATCATTATTTATTATTTTGATTAAAAAAGTTGTTTTTAATTAAAATTTAGTAATTTTCACTATTCATCAAAATATGAAAGTTATCCGAAAAGTACCAAAATTTCACCTTAGGGTAAATTCGACACTACGAATCCAAAAATGAAGTCAATTTTGAAATATAAAATATATATATTTTCAAAAAGAAGGTATTACTATTCATAACGGCTAGTTTGATCGGTTGTGGTGTGTGTTAAAACTCGAAGTTGCGTACAACATACGCTACCGTATTATTCAAAGGAAAGCATACCGTGGAAGCTTGGGATGTTTCATTTTAAATTTTTTGATGTCCCCATTTAGTCAAAAATTTTAAAATATTGTATTTAAAAAGGGTTCACTATTAAAAGTTGATAAAAGTGCAATACTGAAAATGAATTTGTTCTTGCATTATATCTAAGAAACTCATAATATGGATTCTAAAATTATAAGGATTATATAAAGTTTAAAATTTAGATAATACTATTCATAACCTCTTTTGAATGGCTGTTTTTTGTAAGTCATGGTGTGATTGAACTCAGTGTTGCGTGTAGTGCAAGTTATTGAATTATTTTGAAGAAATAACACACTATGAAATCTTGGGGTGTTACATTCTCCCCTCCTTCAATAAATTGCGTCCTCACAATTTGAAATTGTTCTTCGAAAATAAAAGGTTGAAAATAGAAAATATATTTGTGGGAAAACCCACATCAGAAATTGGGTTACTAAAATTTAGTCTTAATATGAGGAAAAGAGAAATGAAAGGGTCACCACCAAATTATGATCTCGATTAGGAGAACATTGGTGGCAATTGGAGACATATAATTGGAGGAAAAACGTAAATATTTATAGGTAGTGATTGAGGTCATCAATCACAAACAAGTATAAAATTGAGGTCCTTAAACTCATCAATCTATGATGATTTGAAATACCATCGGTTCAACAACACATAGGGTATTGGGATAACACATTTTTGACGTTTCAAAATATCTTAGTTGAAATCCCACATCGAAAAATGAATTAATGAGGCCTCTATTTAAAACAAAGAGTGGAAAGTATGAAGATTACTGAAAATAACACATACTAGGGTTCCATGTAGGAAAATATGGATATGGAAGAGAAATCTAACCATCAATTTTCTGATGGAGAGTGGTAGAGAACATGGCTATGAAAAGGCCAAAAATCCCAAAGCCATAAATTAGTGATGATTTAAGGTACCATCTAGGACAACATTTTTGTTCTAAGTTCCTTTTATTAATGTTGAGGAATTTATTTATGAGATTGGCTAAGATCATAAGGAGATATACTTACTTTATAATTAGATTTTTATCCATTAATAAATTTCTACCACAAACTCATCTTTCACTCTAAAAGATAATAGAATGTAATTTTTTTCTATTTATACTATTCGTACTGGGTTCCAAAATAAATGAATTTATAATTCATCTACCAGATCTTTTAAAAAAACTATATTATTTAATCCAGGACATATCGTGGGCCAGTGGTAGGTGATACACCCTTGTCGCCCTTCGGTTGCGGGTTCAAGTCTCGCAGCCTTGCCGGACGCGACGGGTTGCCGCCCAACCTCCGGGTTGTCCTTTTATGGCAATCCAAAATAATCCAAACTAGAACTATCCAAAATATGTCTGTCCAAACTCACATTCCAACATTTATAAGGAAGGTAAACATAATGTAGATCCCTTTTACCCCGTAATAGCATATGAATACCTTCATTATGTATTCTTTTAATACACTGAAACATCCTGAATTACCATATTCCTTATTGATTACATTCATTCTCACTTATTCCATATAGAATGCTGGATATACTTCATCAATCCAAAAATATTTTAAACCCCAACAATGATGGAATATACAATTCATTAATCAGTTCAAAGGTAGTCAAGAATATCCAATATTATTTTTCCAAAATAATCATGTATTATTCGAAAATCACTACCTCGGTATCAGAATTATATTATGGTTTATCATTCTCTCAACCATATATTTTCCAAAAATTTATCATACTATTGAGTCACTTTTCTTTGTTCCACACAATCTCAAGTCCTTAATGAAATAGTACTGAAGTACAATCCTTATATACTCCATAATTATTATAACAAGTACATTGTTGATACAACACTCAATTGACATAATCAACATAAGAACTCTAATCATTCCTCTTCATCTGTGGTAGTATCATAACTTGATTATTATCCAATAGCATCAATTGTGGCAAAGTTTGATGATTGGGACATAGGTTCTCGTAGTGTCCAAACTCCTTGCAAATGAAGCATTGTACATTTAAAACCATTTTCTTACCCTTGCAGTCACATACTTTGTGCCCTTTTCCTCCACACTTATAACAAACTCCCATTCCTTTCAGGCAAGTTCCAGGGTGTTTCTTTCCACAGTTACCACATATGGGAAAATTCTTCTTTTCCCTCTTCCCTTTATCCGTCTTTCTCTTTTCCATCCTTTTATTCTCTTGCTTCCCTTCAAAGCCATAGGACTCAGTAAACTCTTTACTTATCTTATCAACACATGATATTATTTCTTCATATGATGATAATACATGCGAGACTATTTCTCTTGTAAATTCTGGCTTAAGACCATAAAATATATGATCCTTCTTTCTCTTTGTATCATGTGCATTTCTAGAGTTCTCATTCCTTCTACTGGGTGCCATTTCTAAACAATGGCATACATTAGATTAGTTTATGAATAACAATACCTAATCCCAAACTTGTAAAACACATAACATAAATTAAATAGTTTATGGATATAATCCATAATCAAAAAAATTTCTCCTTTGAGGAAGTATATACTCATAAACCCTTCATAATGATTTGTAAGGAAAATGAGAGTTATCCTAAGCATATCCCCCGGGAGTGTCGTAACCAAGAGTGCAGCAAGGCCCGTTGTCGTGCACCAGTTCTCGTTCGAGTCTTGCTCAAAGCGGTGTTTTCGGGTTTTACCCCTAGGTACATCTGTGCCAGAGCCGCCTCTACCTGCTCATATCCAGACTGGGATTTATTGCTCGGAAAACTCACAAAATCTCTACAATACCAAAATTCTAGGAAGTTCTTCTATACTAATCCTCAAAGTTCATCTTAGGTCTACGTTCTCTAATCAGAGTTTATCTAAATCTAGCTTCCAAGGTTTGTACTAAACCTCCTATGATACCAACTGTAACGCCCCGACCCTGGTTACCCAGAGTCGGTGCCTTATTACATAACATTGGCATGATCACAAGAAAGATCAAATCTCGAAAGACCGATTGGTTTAGTAGCCTTGGAAACACTAGATATATTCATAAGTCTTACATTACATCATAAAATGATAAACTACTACAACAACATATTGTCTCCATAAACCACACTCATATCCCCACATAATATCCCTGCAGGTCATTCATAATTTACTTCTTCACTTCCTGGGAAAAATAAAACATAGAAAAGGGGTGAGCTCAAATGCCCAGTAAGGATAACAATATACTGGAAACATTCATAAATAAGAATAAACATTTAAGTCTATGTATAACTAAAACAAAATCCTTTTAAACTTGAACTTGAACATAGTATGGCAAAAGTAAAATGAAATAATTCCATTTACTTGTTCACATGGATATTCTACTAATCAAATAATCACATGCAATATCAATAACCACTTTCATAATGTTGGAATGCATAATGCCAGACTATCATAACCACATAGCCAAGGCCTCGTGCCAAGAATACAAATAATATTTTTCCAAGGCCTTGTGCCAAGACACTAGTTTGTCTCATGAGACCTACCGATGCATCGAGGAGCTATAGCGGGATCCACCCGTCACATATTAAGTCCAATGCATTCCCATATGAAAAGGTTTAAACATAACATAAACATTCGTATTAAAACTAGCATACGAAATGTCAATAATTTCGCCATAAACTATGAATGGCATAAAAATAGCACATCCACAGTCAAACATATCACAAAACCTTCAATACAATATAGATGTTTTGTATCATAATAAATCAACTTCAAATAAGCGTAAAATCCATCAAAGGATGTTGACATAGATGAAATCAAAACACTTTTTGGAGAAATATCTCTTTCTATTTTTGAAAGCATTTAAGAGACATATAAAATAAAACATTTTCTTGAAAATATTCTTATAATCTTGTAAGGAAAGCTTTGAAGATTTTATAATGGTAGAAAATAACCGCACTCGCCGTTTAAGTTAAAAAAACATTCTTACCTTAATTCTGTCGAAAAGGTTAAAAATGACCTTGTTTTGAAAACGACAGAAAGATTCCTCTTATCAAAATTCAAACAAGGGTATAAATGACTTTATCACATATTCTTGTAAATAATAAAAATGTTTTGAAATACATTTTTAAGAAACATGGATGTAGATGATAAAGAGATCCCAGTAGATTATTACGTATAAACAACCTCGGATAATGAAGAGATTGTGAAATAACCCTTACCAATTTGGTAACTTATGAAACATAAAACCCATGAAAGAGTTATCATACAATGAATATGTAAGTACACATAAATTAAAGTGTATTACACAAAGAATATAATTATGGGCAGTACATACACCACACAAAAGGTAATGGTGGCAATATGGCATGAATCTCACGGGAATAAGGACTGAGATGAAAACCCCTTACCCTGCACTTTTCCTTGGTTGGGGTAGGTTAACCTCCTATATAATGGTGAAATATTTGTTATTAAATTATAAAAGAATCATATACATTAATATGATATCATATATGATATTTTAATATTGATTTGATAATAATATCTTAGTATTATCATTGTTTCGGGTGTTAACTTACTTTTTTTCTTTTATATGTTTTGTTACGTAAGACATGTTTGTAAAGGATAGGTTGTATATTATTCATATCCAGAATGATATCAAGTCCTTAAACATCATTTTTTAAATCATCAAATGATAATTATACTTGAATGGATACGATGGAGAATGAATCTCATCGCGTTCGTGGAGACGGTAGTCCGTACGTACGCACGAGCGACAATATCATTCTTTTGATATTAAAATAATATATAAATGGATTTTATATCATATATAATGAATCATTAAAATTTTAAATTTATTATTTACATGAGTTACAGATCATTATTATACCCATCCAAATAATATTATATTGAATAACAATTACACCACGACGTGGAGACGGTAAGCCGTACGTACGCACGTATGGTGACATGTTATTCAAAGGGTGGATAGAATAATGAATATGGTTGTACCATATTTATAATAACATCACAGTATATATATGATACTGGAGTTATTATTTTAGAATGGTAACAACAAAGGAAGAAGAAGTGGAAGAAGAAATGAACTTGGAAAAAGGGTGGTGAAATCATTACCTCTTCTTCGGGTTCTTCCTTTTGATTTGATCAAAAGGGCACCTTAGGTTGGCTTTATGATCATACTAAGGCATCTAGGTTGTAGTTAGGGAAGTTGGGAGAGTATTTGGGCAGAGTTTGGCCGAACCAAAATGCTTTGAAGGTGTGAAGAAATGAGAAGGAGGAGTGCCCTTTTATAAGAGGGGTGAGGGGCACCTTTGGAAAAGCTAGAGATATTAGTTTATAATAAATTCATAATCGGTTTCCAATGGCTCCAAAGTTTACTATTCAAATTTTAAGGTGGGGATGGGTCGAAAAAAACTCAACCAATAGAATTTAGACAGGTTTGGGTACATATATTAACCTTATCTTTAAGTATTAACTCTAAGTTAATTAGTTTCACTTTTACAATGTCTCTTTGTATTTTTATATAATATGGTTAATAAACTTACTATATACATCCAAGAGACCCCCAAGTGGTCCATTAATGATGAACCTATCATTATATAAGTCTCTTGGCAGAACATTAGATTTTTAGGAATTTAATATCAATTAATAATATAATATTTGTTTTAAGAACTCTTTTATGTCAATTTTGACACTATTCAATAGTTGATCTTTTTGAAACTCATAAAAGATTGATTACTTCGAAAAAAGTAAATTAAATCAATCCTAATATATCATATTATCCTAGAAAATTAGTTTAATTCATTAAAAGTTTCATATTATATTTATTTGGGTATTTATAATATCAATTAATTTAATTTTTCACTATTTTAGTAATTACTGCATCATCATTGTGTCATAAATAAAATAAATTATTTAATGTCTAAAGATTATAAATAAAATATCATTATGTAGTAAATCGTTTTAACTTTCTAATGAATATTTATAATCTAAAATCCAACATATATAACCCTATGTAATAATTGTTTTTCTAAAAGATATATGCTTCTGTCATTTTTGTATTCATTTTAACTTAATTAAAATAAAGTGTCCCTATCACCTACAAGTGGCACCATGGGGTCCCCAAATAGACCCAAAGATGCCTATGGTCGAACATGTATCCACCAATAAGGCTAGGACACGTTTTAGGGTAATTTAGTATTATTATAATATTATTTTTTAACCCTTATTTACCAGATTTACCCTTAACCATGGTAAATAAAATATTTACAACAGTAATTATTCAAAATGTCTAAAAATAAAAGTTACCTATTTACAAAATTTGGACATCCTGATTCCAAATATGGAATCCATTTTTCAAAATTCAAAACACAGAAGTGGAAGAAATTAATTTAAAATTAATTCCCGCTGTCAAAACAAAAAGCGTGTTTTTAAGAGATAATAACTATCAAAAGATTGACACTTGTTTATGTTCGGTTTAATTGTAAAATTATGTCCAATGACCAAAATTATATTAAATGGTAAAAATATATTCTAAATATACTTTAAAACCACTCAAATTCATAATTTGTCACTATTAATTATTTTGATTAAAAAAGTTGTTTTTAATTAAAATTTAGTAATTTTCACTATTCATCAAAATATGAAAGTTATCCGAAAAGTACCAAAATTTCACCTTAGGGTAAATTCGACACTGCGAATCAAAAAATGAAGTCAATTTTGAAATATAAAATATATATAATTTCAAAAAGTAGGTATTACTATTCATAACGGCTAGTTTGATCGGTTGTGGTGTGTGTTAAAACTCGAAGTTGCGTACAACACACGCTACTGTATTATTCAAAGGAAAGAGTACTGTGGAAGCTTTGGATGTTTCATTTTAAATTTTTTGATGTCCCCATTTAGTCAAAAATTTTAAAATATTGTATTTAAAAAGGGTTCACTATTAAAAGTTGATAAAAGTGCAATACTGAAAATGAATTTGTTCTTGCATTATATCTAAGAAACTCATAATATGGATTCTAAAATTATAAGGATTATATAAAGTTTAAAATTTAGATAATACTATTCATAACCTATTTTGAATAGATTTTTTTGTAAGTCATGGTGTGATTGAACTTGGTGTTGCATGTAGTGCAAGTTATTGAATTATTTTGAAGAAATAACACACTATGAAATCTTGGGGTGTTACAATGATATAATCACATATCATTATAGAAAGTGGGATTAAGAAAGTCTTCAATAAAATTTAGTCTTAAAATGCATATATGTATTCATAGGAATGTTATAATTTAAAATTCCTAACAAGAGGAAATATACCAAATAAATATACTTTATAAAAAATTTAAAACCATAGTGGTGGTTTGATATTCACTATATAGGTGATATATTATTCGGTAAAAATAATTAATGATACAAGGAGCATTATGTGACAACTAGCTATGATTGGTATGTTCTAATTAATTTAGGATGCATTCCAAATTACAAAATAACATTATTTATTTGGGTAATTTCTCCAAATGATATGAAGTTTATGGTGCATATTGAAGAGAAATCTGACAGGGATGTTAAAAGCTAGTACTAATAAAGATTGAATTATTTTTAAATGTTTAATCTATGTATTGATATAGTCAATTAAAAAATATTATCATCATTATAAAATCTATTAGAATAATACTACTTATATCAACTTTGTATGACAATATAAATTGTTTTTGTAATAAATATATACCCAGGTTTATACAATAGGTTGGATAGAGTGCTATAATTTTCCAAGATAGATATGATTGACAACATATAAAAAACATATGATTATTTATATAGTTAATTATTTATAAAAGTATGTCTTAGGAATAAGCCATGTTTTATGGGATCTAGAACAATAAAGGTATGATTTCTGGGGTTTCAAAGATCAATCATAGATCATAGAGTAATATTGCCTCCTGAAATACACGATGAAACAATTTTCAACCTAATTGATATTTGTGTCACATGATATTAAATATCTCTTAGTAAATGTAAAAAATAATAAGTAAATATTACTGATATTGAGGGACAATATATTCCTAAGAGTTATTTAGAAATCTATCATATATGACATGATATGTAATGGGGTTTATACTACTTCTAAATAATGAATAGAGGGTATGTTTTAAACTAAACCATGATAATTGAAAAGGATTGTAGAAATAATTTTTTATGTTTCATAAAAAATCAAAAATGGATAAGTTAATGGTTATCTTTGAAATAATAATACTAGTTATCAAGGGGATACAAAACTAGTCTTATTTTTATATCAATTTGATCTAGTATCAATGTTAGGATAAGATAATGTGCAAGAGTAGGATTATTACAACAATTGGTTACAATATATACATAGAACAAGCATGTTGTGGATTAAAATGTTGCTTAAGATGTGGTTTTATAACATATTTCTTCCATATTTTGGAGTTATACAAAGATAATAAAATATTATCATATTGTGATAAATTTTATACTATTTTATGATCCACGATGTTAATAATGATAAAGGAAAAAGGTATATGACTGGTGATGTAACTTCATGGGGGATTTTATTTATGAGATGAAGCCACATTAAATAGAATAACTGTAAGAATATAGTGGGGTAAATGACTATTATCGTACCTCATCATAAGCATTTTTATCATCTGAGGATAAAATGTTGTGTTTATAGTTATTCCTAATTAATTTGGGAGTCTGTTGGAGTTGGTAGTCTAGAACTAAATACTTTGTTCATTTCATTAATTTTATATATAGTGTCATTAATATTAATAAATATCTTATCACACGATATGTAATTTTTTACATAACATTAATTTGATAATGTTCTTAGAGTATCTATTACATTTAATTAATATAGAAGTTCCCCTCTATGAGGATATACTTCAACTTAAATGGGAAATTTAAGAAATATAGGTTTTATATTTGGATGGAAAAAACTAATTGAACACAATTCATGTGGGAAATTAGGGTTATGGGGACCATAATACACTACAACTTTTTTCACACAAAGTTTTCTCTAGTAAACTTAAAGAGAATAGGTTATGATAAATAATATACCTCTAGGAATTCCATATGTTTTATGTGTCCTTAGATATTACTATCCATGGAAATGTGTATTGGTCCTTAGACGTGGGATTATTATTTATTAATATCATGGGTTGCATACTTATATTTTTTGAAACAAACTATAACATTTTATATTCCTAGAAAAGTAGGATATATTAGGTGTATCATGAGTGACATGTAATCAATGAATAAAAATAATGGATTAGACCCTTCAGAGTTAGTGGAAGTCTATATCTCAATCCCTTTGATTGGAATTTAATTTTTATATAAATCCATGGATATGGTGTTATGATAAATTTTTCATTTCAATAAATTCAATGAATGATAAATCAAGTATATTTGTTTATGACATGAGTAATGCATCACACATGATGAGATATCTAGACAAAGGGTTTATACTATATAGTGAGAATTTATAGGAGGTTATCATTATGGTGACATTAAATTATTTCTCTATGGTTACCTTGACATGTTTCTAGATGTTGATCATGAATTTTAGCACTGTAAGCCTGCTGTGTTTAAGAAATATGCCTAGAGGTTCAAATAATTTGTGTATCCAGAAACCTAGTTAAAATAAATTTGTATTTAATTTCATGAATAAAGAAAATTCATATATTTTTTGTTAAATGTTATTTATGATGTCTTGATAAAATTTATTTTATAACTAGTTATTCAAATGAATAGGTATGTGAGTTAAATATTAAATTAATTTTTATTCTCTAGGTAGTTATATAATTTTGTGAATGTATCATTTTTTTATATATTTTTTATTCATAAGGTAAAATTTATTATTATTTTTTATTATGAAAATATTAAATAAATATTTATTTTCATATTCAGTGATTATAAATTTTATTTATCTATTAAAAAAAATATATTAATGTTTATTTATATAAATAAGTAGTCAATATTGAATGTATGGTAAATCCTTTGCATTAACAAACCATGTAAAGGGTTCGGTCGAAATGATACATTCAATATCATTTGAAAAAAAAAATTAAAATTTATTTTATTAAGAATATGATATTTAAATTAACTATGGGTTTTTTACACATCAATGATATAATAATAATAAAATAATTATTCAATGTTGGGTTTTGTTTAAAATTAAGAGAATGATGAGTGTATTTTGGGAAATAACTAATTCACCGACTTAATTATATAAATCACATTACATCATATGAGAGGATTATAGTAATATTTTTGTATAACACATTTCCTCAGTAGATATTTATCTGAACCCATAGAGTTAAATTCTATAGAACTCTATAAACACTGGAGAACTATGACCTTCCTCCCCCCTCTTGGATTGAGAGAACAAGAGAGGGTCTTTAATGTGTGGAAATATTTTTATTGTGTACAATGGTGAATTCCACAAGTGCACTTGATCCTCCAAGTTAGAACCTAGAGTTCCAATGATGATGTTTCATGATTCAAATAGTATGTATGGATAAAACTACATGGATTTTATAATTTAATTATTTAATGAAATGATGGTATGTAAAGAGGAGGTCATCTAATTCAATAATGAAGAACGAATTCCAAGAGGAGGTAAATCTTAACTCTACATAAATTGATTATAAACTTTTTTTTGTGAAAAGATCTTCTTGATGAATAACCTGGGGTGGAATTAATATTATTGTTAAATAATATAGAATTAAATAAATTAAATTCAATTATTTGGCACAAACCTGAATATTTTTAACACATCCTAGAACATTGACAAACTTTTCATAAAATAAGTATAACATTAACGGCCCATGCATGCTCATGGTCTTGTGTTAGAGAATTTATTTTATCAAATGACAACTGATTTGATCACAACAAAGAAATTGATTTTTATCAATAGAAACATAGTGAAAAACAATATATATTGGTATAAATGAGTAATACCAACAAATATTATGTTTTATTAGTATTACATTCAGTTCTAAAAATTTCATTTTACCAAAAAAATATATCTATTGTTATTAATTGTTTAATACAAACACATACTTTAATAACAATTAAATTTGCAGATTTATCATATTAATACTGAATTTTTATTTTCTAACAAATGAATCCATTATTATTAATTAATATTTACAATAGTTTATTTTCAACATATAAATATGTTTCTACTTTATATTAACTACAAAAAAACCAATTTGGAAATAGTTTTTTAATAAAAATAGTTTAGTAAACCCATCATAAAAAATTAATATATATTTTTTCCCATACCTTTGGTCATACCACCCTGCCTCCATCCCCACACCCACCCCTACACGATGGCCTCTGATCTTCGTTGCTCACCACCGGCGATCCCCACCGGTGCTCACACTCCCAGTTCATCACTCACCACACACGTTGTAGATATCCCTAACTACGCTCACCACTGATCTTTGTGGATCACTATCAATCTTTTATGATCCACATCTACACTCATACTCCAGGTTCATATTTTGTTTCCCATAACATAGTTATCCACACCTATTCTCACACTCCTAGTTTTTCACTTGTCGCACATGCCATAACGATCTAAACCTGTGCTAACTACCAATCATCATCACTCACCATCAAGCAGTGGTGATCCTCACCCACGCTCACACTCCTGGTTCGTCACTCGCCACCCACGCCGTAGAGATCCCCACCTATGATCACACTTAGGTATGCACTTCCCCCCTTAATGTTTTAATCACCTATAATCATGGGTATATATTGTTTAATTGAATTGAATTTAGGTTAGGGTTTCTGTGAAATTCGGATTAAACAAGATTTCCTGTTATTGTCCAATTTTTTTGGTGACTATGGTGTACTAATTACATACTCTTTATCCACACTAATGAAATAAAAATTATTCACTTCTCACATCACGTGGAAAAGTTTTTGATGCAAAATTTTAATTAATTTCTCATGGATAGGATTCTCCCTACATCTAAGACCACTACTAGAATTATTCTCCCCATAAAATCTCTTAAATTTGAATCCTGAAAGAGTTCTTTTTTTTTAGTTTTGGGAATCATTATTGGGAAGGAATTTTGATCTCAGTTGGATTAAAAGATGTTGACATTGTTCTATTCTCTGATAATGGAGAAACTGAAGCTAATTTGGATGATATACTCGGTACACATCATGATTGATCGGAGAAGAAGCAGAAAAGGTACACCTTCTAGTGGATTTATGAGTTCTCTCAAAGAATCCTTTATGTTGATGGATGGGAATAATTTTCACATGAGTTTTTTAGAATAAAACTTTTTATTCAATCATATTGTTCACTTAATCTAATGAAGTAAGTGAAAATGTATATTCTAGGCCACAAATAGATGAATTAGGATTCCAGGAACACATTGGAAGTGAACAAAATATGAAATTTCTTTCATGATTACCCAATTTTAGGCTTGTTTGTATATTGAATTCCTCTATTTTATATTTCATCACTCACATATAAAAACCAAATTCTAGTATTCATAAACAAGACGAACCCCTCTTATATAGTATCTTTAATAATAATATATTGGTCCCAATGAAAAGAATCTTTGTACACATGAATATTGATTCTTGCACTATGTATTCAATATTGAATAGGAGTAAGGGTCCCATAATGATGAATGGGTTCTTTAGAGAAATATATACTAAACAAACTCTTTCGTAAGTCTCATTCAGGTACGAATTCTATTTTAAATGAACTAAAATGTTTCCATTCTCTTAATTGTAGTAAAACATGCATTACAAATTGCAATTTTAATGCTTTAATTAGTGTATATTGAATGTTTAACATATCATTTAATCCAAAATATTCTAATTATATGGGGATTCATTCTTACTTTTGTGAATATTGTTTTTCTATTTTGAATATGGTTATAATTAATTTTTTATTTGGTTTGTGGAATTCTATAATGTCATGCCTTTTATTTATTAATGTATGATTCAAATTCTATGTGATGTGAAAATGTATTATATTCATTTTTTACAATAATCATTTACTGTACTATTGAATTTGATACTAAGAGTCCATACATCAAAGAGTTTTTACAATGCATGCCTTGTGTTCAATGATTAATTTGTTGGACTTTTTATAATAAAAGAAATCTATATTGAATTTAATTTATATTTTGAATATCAAAGTGATATATTTATGTGGATATAATATAATATAATTTATTTTTAATGAATATTATTTTATTTTAGTATTTAAAATTATATACACTATATGTTATTTGAATGATAGTTTCTTTGTTAATATACGTTTGTGAATTTTTAGTAATTGTTGAACAATCATAGGTTATTAACATTTGAATTTCATAGTAAAAAATAACTTGTTTGTATTTATGCATTAAAGTTGGAATAATTTTCACACATCTCTTAGGTTTCCATACGATGTATTGTTTAAAGTGTCCATCCCAAACCTACACATAAAAGACCAGTCTGGGTCGATGAATCCCTCTTCTGAATGATGTATATTTCACATCCACTATTTAAAAAAGAACAAAACCATGTCCAAAGATCTTGAACAGTCGATCTATACAGGATGCTTGTGATGATACATTATTATTCTTTAATTACATTCTCAACATGTTCATACTACATTATTTTGATAAATAGAATACTTTTTTAGAATTTAGTTCCTTTATATAGGTAAGTTATGACATCAATATTCTATATTAAAATATTTAATCCTATTAACTAATATCAGTATGGATATAATGTCCTAATTTATTAACATGTTCTTGGTTCATTCAAATCTGAAGTGATTGGGGACATTGGGTTTTTCCATCTTAACATTGATTTTGGAACTGGTCTCTTATATTGTAGTGTTTTAGATGGTGTTTGTAGGGTCCTGAAAATTCCTCAAAGGGAAAATCAAATTACCCCAAAACATGGAAAAGGACCGAACTGGTCCGTGCACTAGCTCTAAGAAATAGTATGAAGTTGTTTCGGCAAACCGCACTCTCGCAGACGTTGTTGTTCAAGAAATGGTGGTGGAGCGCCTACATGCGGGCAAACTAGGAAGACCACCGACGGACACTAGGCCGGTCCACCACAGCGAACTGTGCCAAACGGCCCATGCCATGCATGTCGTCATTCGTGAAATGGAGGCAGAAGCCATATGCCGCTGTGAACCTCATCGTTCACGGAATAGAGGTGGAGTGGTGCACGGCTGTGGAGAAATTCTGTGAATCTCGGTTCCATAAATCTCAGGTCGACCAAGTCGTCCATGGGTGGGGATTCCTTCATGGGATTTTGTAAAAAGTGTTGTGTTCCCATCAATATAGCCTCTTCGTGACTCTATAAATAGTCACAGAGGGGCACCAAAAATGGGGAGAGGAAGGACGGGTGAAAACCCGCTGGGAGACGCTGGAGAAATTACTCTCAGTGGTATAGTTCTGCAACCATCCTTGGACCCCATATCGTCGGCGAATGCACTCTTCCACATAGAGGAGAAACCAAACCACGAACCACATGCATCCATTTCCTTCGTGGATAGTCCCTTCGTGGCTAGCTCCTTTGCAACCACCCCCTCCGCGGACCAGCGTCATTCGTGAAATGGAGGCGGGAACCCCTCCGTGGGAGCAAAGTGGGACGGGCACCAGCCCCTTCAAAGACGCCCTTTGCGTCCATTTCCTTAATGGCCATTTCCTCCGTGGCCATCTCATCCACAGAAACACTTTGCGGACAGACCTCCATGGCTGCTCCTACGCGTTCGACTCCTTCGCGGATACACCCTTCATAGACAGCCTCTCTGAGGCTGCTCCTACACGGCATGTTCCTCCACAGATACCCCCTTCACGGCCATCTCCAATGCGGCCATCTCCTACGCGGCACGCTCCTCTGCGGATACCCCGCACAGTCATCTCTCCACCACCAACTCCTATGCGGCCCACCTCATGTGGAAAACGCCTTTCACTCGCTGGTCCATACCGCGGGGGCTTCACCCCCACGCCCCCGCTCAGGTTCAGTGTTGTGCTGTGGACCTGGCCCTCCGAGCCAGACCCTTGCGCCACCCCAACATCCGTTTTATACATTTCATGAGTCGAGCTACTCTTCATGACTCTCCTATAACCCCATTACCTAGCTCCTTTTTCTTGGTTAATCCAAAAAGGGCCTCCCTTGCGTAAGTCCCAAACCAACCATTTCTATGTATCTCCTACCACGGCATCCTTACCACATGACATTAAATTGTATGGCCCTCATCCTATCCATATGATGTTAAGATATATGGAAACAGTCCTCTCTACATGACTATAAACTATAGAATTATCTTTCATTCAATAATTGGATGCCTCTTGCTCTATGCAAGAGATGCCTTATGCTCCAAGCATAACAGTGGAATAATTTCAAGAGCGCATGAATACATTCAAACATTCCATCACTCCACCTCATTCTTTGTACGTACTTCATTAAGATCATCATTCCCCTGCATGTCTAATGGGACCCCTTAACGGCCTGGTCTCATGCCGCCTCGACTCACCTACCATCTTGGGCCAACGCCACTGAAAGACTTAGGGCAACACTTTGAGTCAAGTCCTGGGTTTCAAACACGGTCAACAGTCAACCCTCACTTGACTTCCCCCATTCTAGTCTAACACGATATTGATTCTATGTTTCAAACATGGTAAACAGTTATCCTCTATCATCACGCCACCCTCACCATGTTCTGAATGTCAGGCATGTGATTCACACTTTTCATCTCCCTTTGTTCAAACTGATTCCAATGCCCTTAGTAATATCCCCCTTGTGCACTTCCGCATAGGTGTAGGCCTCAATTATATGCCTCAACCCACCAATGAGTTGGGATTCCCTCATGGTCAGACATGAGGAAGGCACCCAGGCAGCCTCCTTGGTGAAAGCCCCTAGACTTTCCTGCGGGGTGTAGCATCCATGCACCTCTGTACTTCCCTGGTGCCAAGAACCAAGAGGGTAGATAGACACTGGGGTATCCTTTTCCTCTCCCTATGGTCTTTTTCACCATCGGGCCTCCATCCTAGAGTAAGTCCCAATCCCCATTTCTATGGGCCACCCCATGCGTAAACTCCACTCCGCTTCGCATGGACACACCTTTCGTGACGTGATATTCAGGTATTTGCTGCTTCTTATTTCTCACACTGAGCATGACGCACGTGGTCTTAGAGGAAGCACCAACCCTAACACCACCTCCTGTGAACTACAAGGACTCTAATCCATGTCAAGGAATGGTCTGTAAGAATCCTCCGTGAGGTTCAATCCCATTACCCATCATAACCCCGGTCCATCTTCACATCTATCATCTGGCACCACCTCCTGCGAACTACGATGACTTTGATCCATATCAAGGAATGGTACATAGGAAGCCTCCACAAGGTTCAAGCACATTTCCCATCGGACCCCCACCACCTCATGCGAACTACGAGGACTTTGATCCATGTCAAGGCATGGTACATAGGAAGCCTCCATGAGGTTTAGGCCCACTACATGGTTGTTCCGACCCCTTTACGTCAGATCACCAACTCTGTGGGATTCCTCCGAGTGTAAGCCCTGATCCTTCATCTCGCATGATGTTAAAATGCATACTGAACAATGTGGACCCTGAATACTTTCACGAGGATACATATGAATCCCATATCATAGGTTCCATCTAAACGGTCAAGTCGTTATTTGTCCCCTAGATGACAATAAACTCCAGAGCGCCTAAATATAATGCTTTAAACTAGTGTCATTTCAATGAGTCCAGCCTCCTTGGGGTCATTAATTCCAAGAGGGATGGTAGACCTTAGGACTAAATGATTCTGAACCCCTGTGTTCACCTGACCATTGCCAACCAAGAGTAGTCTGCAGATACTATGCCTGGGTATAAACCAAAGATTCAAGAACAAATGAACACGTCTTAAATTTATAAGAGAGTCCCGTAATAGGAAATAATTCCTCCCAAAAGGGTGTGATGAGCCATAATTCCTATCCTCTCAACCAATGTGAGTTATTAAGCATCCCTAGCTAAATCACCCAGTTAATTCCTGCCTTTGGAAAGTAGGTCCACGTATCGCTGGATACGAAACTGTTGGGCGTTTCGAACTGATTCGAAATAGTGTTTATTATGCTTCTCTTCATTTGTATCCTAGATCAAGTACATGCAGAAGTTGTTAGCAGTTTCTGTTGTTTCACTTTTTATTCAGACTGAAGCTATCATTTATTTAATTTAGGTGAGTTTTACAGTACCAAAAGATTGAGTTCTGGTTGTATTCTATAATTTTTCTTACTAGGGCAATAGATTATATTTTCTTTTACAACTATTTAGGCCTACATAGAGTGGTTTTTTTGGTTCATTCTAACTACTATTTCCCTTTTATATTGATTAGGCCTTTCTATAGTGGTTTTCTTGGTGCATCTAAATGCTATTTTATATTGGACTGGGAGTTCTCATCTGGATTTTATTAATGAAAGTCGAGCTTGTTGCAGGTTCCATGGTTTTGATGTTGTTTTATTAGTGCTAAAAATTCCCGGTGTTTTTGTTTTATATTTGTTTTTTTTATTTTCATGTGTTGTATTTATATTGCATCATCTACACCACTGTTCTCCCACTCATATTTTTCCCCTTCAAGTCATCGACCATCAATCATTGATTTGAGAGACTCTTTTTGGTCATATAAATTGGTATTTAAGGATTTTTTGTCGTTTATCTTCTATATATATTTATTTTTATAATTTCCTAATAGAAACATGTGCATGTTGGTTGTTATAGCTTGAAGATTGTCTGAATTGAGGATGTGACACCCATACCAAATGATTATATATGTATGAAGAGTGGACGAAGGGGAATATGGCTATGACTGCATGTCCTTGATCATGTCTTGGGTCTCTCTATAATTCCTTGTTCCATTTTCTTGTGCTCAGATTTTTATTTCTTTATGAAGTCATTAATTTGGGTGTCGATTGTTATTAGCATTATTCAAGTACTTTTTTGTTGGAAAAAACAGGAGGTGGAGATCTCTAATTTCAAATTCAATGTTTTGTAAATCCATCAATATTATCATATTCTTTCCCTTCCAGCTGGTGTGAGTATTTTTCATAGGTGAATCAATCTTAAAAAAGTAGTTTCTCTTTCCAAATTCTATGGCTTGTGGTCACTGGCCATTTTTTATATCACGCATTATGGAAGCTATTTTTTTAATACTTATGTATTCTTTTCATGGTTTGGATGATAATTTTATGATTTTGGTATCTTGTTAGATTATATTATGGTTGTTTTTTCACTGGTAATATTATCCTTTTGTTTATATTATGTGTTGTTATTTTTATTTCTTTCATTTAAATGAAAACTATTTTCCAATTATTATATGTGTGTTATCATAACATTGTGATGGTGCATGTTTAAAGGGGGGGTATCAAACACAAGTGCTACTTCAAGTGTAGAAGGGTGGTCCACTACAGTCAAAGGGATGGCATTGAAGTTGTGCTTGTCCTGATGCACTATAGTTGATAATATCTCATTTGAAGTTATGGGGATTCCACGATAGTGTTATTTTGTATTTTAGAGAAATATATAGTTGATTAAGTTTCATCGAGTTCTATGTAAAGTATCTTAGTGTTTGAACATGTTTGTAATATATTTCTTCGAGACTCTTTTCTTTTTATGAAGTTTAAACATGTATTTAAATTATATTAGAATGTGTTTTTTAAAATAAAGTATCAGGTTTTTGGTGTTTTATATAAGATAATTTTTTAATTAATATATCACAAATATAATATTATATTATATAAAATTATATTAATAAATATAATATAAAATATTAAAAATAAATTTTGGATTACCAATATTTTAAATATAATTTAAAAACAAATACTAATTGTCATATTATTTATAAATGTTAATAATATTAAAAATAAATACATTGGTCGTATTAATCTATTGCTAAATTTTTTTTGCCAACTTATATATTATTTTTTGTTATTATTATATTTTTTATAGAATCATTTTATGTGTCTCAATAACATTTAGTGACAGAGTTTTTAACAATAGTTTTATGACAGGATAATTTTTTTGGTAAAACGTTTTACCAATAGAAAATTCCATTTTACCAATAGATATAACCCTTACGGAAAAAGCTAATAATTTTGTAGTGGATCCATATACAATAACATATCCTATTATAAGAGGGGTTTCCCTATAACTAACTTGAGTAGTATTTTCAATTTCCAATTTATGTATATATAGATTTATGTATGATGTATTCAAACCAAAATAGTGTTATTAATTAATCATAATCAATTTACATAGTAATGCTCTAGGATTATGTATTATATAGAAATTCTATATTAGTTCTCATTAATAATGAGAACCTTGATATAATATTATAGTAATCTTAAATAATTTTCTTATTGTATAGATACATTATTCTAGAAGGACACCGATGATGACTAGATGTTTGGTGTCAGGGGAACATAAGGATTGAGATTTTGTCTCATGTTTTTTTTATTTAGTGATCTTCAGTAAAAGATGGCATGAGTATTGAACCAAAAATATAAACAAAACGTGATTTGGTTTTCATTAAATGATCATCTCTATGATCATGTATATTGGGTTCTCAACATGAGATCATTGTTAATGTGTATCATTAGATCTCATTCTATTATGAAAGATAAAAACATTACATTTTTGTTTATGGTAAGGTATCTTTCATTGATTGCATAATTAGTGGTATAAAATTCATTGAATGATCAAGAAAATATTTATCACATTTGAAAAGAAAAAGATATCTTTCTTCACTTAACTGGGATAGTACATCCTTAACTAAATCCATGTCTATGGTAAACAAAGGAAATCCATTAAAATATCAGTTAATAAAAGGTAAAAATATCATTATAGGAAGATGAAACAAAGTATACACCCACTTTATGTTATATTAGGAGGCATATAGATTATATTACAAAGTTTTCATATGAGTTTTTCATAACTATGATTCATCCTTATCACATTAGGATCTATTATATTCTATTAGATACAACTCATATTATATGAGTACGACTCACTACTTTCAAGATAAGTACCTAGAGGTTCACACACATTGTTTATCCACATGGTCCACAAATTCATATAAATTGATGTTTAGAATTATGTGTGACCAACATATAAGATCTAGTGAACATCCATGTGTGATTTTTCACCCTTAATTAATTTCGTTACGTTATTCAAATTTATAATAATGATTGGTAAATTTATTTCTAAAGATATTAATGATTAATTTATGATTAACTTATCGAAATAGAACACATTTTTTTCAGGTAAATATTTATTTATTCAATGTTTGATAAAAAAATATGGATGGAGCGTACTGAGTTAATTACACATATATTTTCATGAGACATATTAGAGTGTTACATGTGAGTGATAAAATATTCATGCCATATATGAAAAGTTTAATGGGTTGTTCATGGTACTTTGAAAAATATTTACTTTATTAAATTTTTTTAAGAAGTAAAATATAATTTATAAAAGTAGTAAACTTGATATAAAAGTTTTTTGGCCCAAAAATTAGACCACATAAGTGTTGGATGAATTATCTATCCTCTATAATTTCACTTAACTCCAAGAGAGTGAAAAAATATTTAAGAATGGTTCAATCAATGTTTTTCTATCAATCACAAGATCTTCAAGGGATCATACGTGCAACATAGAATAATTTGATCTTCTATTATTTAACTCTAAAATCAAATCATGATGTTTCAGGGGTAGTGGGGAATCTGTGGATGATTTAGATGAACCCTATAATAGATTCTTATAACTATGATGATACAAAATTATAGTATACTTAGGTCACACCATTCTACTAAGGTACCATCATATTTTTTATTTCAATTTCATTCTTCACACATAAATTTAATTTCACAAGATATTTAACATAAATAGGGTAAATCTACTCCAAATAATGTGTATTAGGGTAGAATTAATGTAAAAACTACAAATTTTCCCATTATCATTCTGCCAATGATTTCCTATTTCATTTACTCAGTATTAGAGCGATCATATAATTTTATATTCCATAATTTTAATTACATTAACAATAATTCAACTAAATATCGATAATAAGGTCAAAAATACATTAGAAAAACAAAATAATAGGTTATATATTCAATATATGACCATATGAAATTCAATCAAAGATCTAAAGTGGGAATGAGTGTCCCTAAAATGGGGCCACTAGTTATAAGGGAGGATCTATGCCGAACCGGACCCAAATACCCTCTCAATCTGGAACAAAACCCGAATTTCCACATATTCAAATGGAATTATTGATCCCCATAATCTGGAGTTGTAGTGATATAGTTTTTTAACTTTTATGGAGATAAAATATATCTTTATATATTCTTGATCTTGGTGCAATGATGGTGTGCGATTATGAGGCCCAATGAGCCCAAAATCAATTTTATAAAAACATTAATTTAATTTTATATTTTTCTCACACAGATTCTTAATAAAACTGGGATAACAATTAAAAGGATTCTCGTATTGTAAATCTGATATCGTGGTTGAGTTGGGAATATGGTTTTCACCCTAGGTGTGATATAAAATGGATCTTCATTGGGAGTTTGGACTTGTCCCTCATTGTCAGTATGTTCAATTTATTAATTTATTTATTAATTGTTTCATTTTAACAGAGAAAAATGTTCTATAAGAATACTACCATGGAAAATCTCCTAGGTTATATGCATAATGCCTTAAAGAATATTAAAGCTCCACCTTCCCCATTCTTTGTCTAATCATATTGGATGACGATGAAACATTAGACTGGAGATGATCCATATGCAGTGAACACACCAATATCCTTCAATTGTTGGTGGGTGTGTTATTTGAAGAAGAAAAATCCAATATCTATGTAGGGTTCATTGATTGGTGATTTACTCCCCTTTGATTAAATTTTATGTAGCAGATTGATACTACTTATCAATTTTTTCTAATTATGGATTGACCATGTGCCTACGTACTAGATTCAATTGATTTATTCAATTTTTTATAACCCCATATGCCAGTTCTTAATAATTGTACATAAACTCTTGGAAAAAATGAATTAAAATATTTTTATGGATTTTTCTCTCCCCCCTCCATTTTCTTTGAATTCAACTATGATAGGACCATGTGGTCCCATATCGACATTTCCAGCAATACCAAGCCTAATAATTCCCCCAAAATTGTAACTAATTAATGGTAAAAATGGATGATCAATGAAACCATCACAGATCTAGGACTATTTCAAGGAACAAATATATGTTTAGATTATAGGAGATCAAATATTCACCTTGATAATGAAACTTTATATATGGGTTGAACAACGCTTCCTTGAGGATCCACTGGAATATGATTTCAATAGAATGGCGACTAAAATCCATGATTCTCAGAAATATCCACCACTTTTAGATGGATATTCGATAATATCTTAATTAGTGAGGCTTGATTCAAGGCACCATAAGAGGATTCTAAAATAGGGGGAAAACCTCACAATACATCATGTGTAGGGATCAACACATAGTTTTAATCCCATCAGTGGTAGTGGATAGAGTCTTGAAAAAGTGAAGGATGGAACGACGTGTAGTCATACTCCTGAATGTGTACCCCTTTCCTGGATGGGAAACCCTTATAGAGGATCACATAAGTGGGATCCATTGTGAAAGTACATGAACAGGTACACATTCATGTACCTAAGTGCACGAACACATCTAGGTCACACAGGTTGAACCCCATGTGAAGCATCACACTGCTTACAAAAGTACACAAATATAGGGTTTGGTACATGGACACGAACAGAACAACATGACCACATTCCAGTTAGTTTAGACATTCTATGTAGTAAATCGACTTGTAATGTACTTCTTAATGGGTTTGGATCCATTTTTTTGGTTGGAGTGGATACTCAAGAGGGGGGTGAATTCAATTCCAATTAAAATTTCTGTTAAAAACTTTTTGATTAAAATCCCCCAAATTAAATAAAAATTAAACTGTAGTGAATTTATAAATATTGTATGTTTTCAATTAGTTTCTCAAGAGATTGATTATTTCTCAGTTAACTCAATCTCAAGATTAATTAACTTTTGAAACTAACTTACTGGCTGACAAAAGTTATAAACACTTTCTAGTTTAACTATTAGAGTAACATTAAAACAGATTTATATTTAAAGTACTTAGCAGCAGAATATTCAATATAGTTTAAAACAAAATAAACAAGAAAAATAGGTTTAACCAAGAAGTCCAATCTCAAGCTGAGACTTAGTCCTCTAAAAAAGTTTATATAAACTTTTTATCCAAACCCTAGATTGGGGTAAACAATAGTACAGAGACTGTCCAGGTACTAAGACCTCTACCGTAGTTCTTCATGGAAAAAAAACAATAGCACAAAGTCTATCCAGGTCACACTTGACCTTTACCACTATCCACAGGGGGATACAAGAGTATACAGAAATATTGAGTGAGGATTTATAAATCCTTCAGTTCAGCATTGGATTCAGTGTGTAAATACAGAACACACACTACTCAAAATGTAAATAAATGAAACAAAAAAGAGCTAAACAATTAGAGATGAGTTTTGAATGCTCTGTGTGTTTTGATAGAATATCTAGACTCCTTTGATTGATGTAAATGAGGATTTTGAGTCCTTCTCTGGTTTTTGTCAAGGAACAGAGTGTCAGTTTTGTATTTCACTTCTAGGTCCAGGTTGATGGGCATGATCTTCTTGAATTCGAGTGAAATCATTGAAGCTCTTTTCTCCTTGAATGTTCAAATTCTACAGATTCAGTATGTATTCTTCCTTCTTCTTATTATGCATGTAAGACTTGTATTTTCATGTGAAGACTCACCACCCAACTGACATGTCTTTAGTAGATCGAGCTTCCCTTATATAGCTTTAGCTCCGACAATAGGATTGATTACCTTATTATAGGTATGAGGCATGGTTCCTTAAATGCCAAACACTATCATTAATTAATAGTATTGCATTAAAAACATCAAATATGACAATTTCTAAACAAATAGAAATAGATTTTAGAGAAACTGTGACTGATTTTCATTGGTATCTCTTAGTATCAGTGAGCTTCTATCGATAGATCTTCTATATCGGTAGCTTTTACTCTTTATAACAGTATCTCTATGTATCGACAGCTCTTTCTATCGGTAGCTCCTTCTGTCGATAGCTCCTTCTATCAGTATATCATTCTATCGGTAGCTGTTATTCATATTGGTGACCTTTCTGTATCGGTGAACGTATGTATTAGTGACCCATACCAGTGAGCTTATAGCTGTGGACTTCATAATAGTAGCAGTTACTATGTATCAATCGACTTGTGAATACATGTATATTTATTCTATCAGTAGCTCAGGTGTAATAGTAACTATCTCCATACCGGTGACCTTATCCACATCGGTAGACTTCAGTAACGGTGTACTTAGACTTATTGGTAGCTGAGTACCTGAGACCTCTATATCAAAAGCTATTTGTATCAGTGGAATTTGTATTTTTATCAGTGGACTTTGTATCGGTAACTATGTACCAGTGACCTTTACTTATCGGTAGACTATATACCGGTAGTTCTGTATCAATGACTCAACAATTAATACTTATCTATTCTATGTAAAACATATCCATATTGAGTTAGTAACATTTCCAAACATGTATAAACATATATATAACCATTTATTAACAAATTCCAATGATCATTTTGATATTTTATCAACTTAATAATATTATTTCAATGATTGAATGAATAATTATTATAAATATAAACATTATTTGGGATTATCAAAGCATATTGAAACATAATTGAGATTATCAAAACAGGTGAGTTCAAAAATATCCCCCTTTTTGATAATCACAAATTATGATATTATAATCCCAAAATAATCATTAAGATAGAAGTATAAAATACATTGAGTCTCACTTTTCGGTGTGAGTAATGACATTTTCAAATGTATCAGAGAATAGAGTATTATTTGCAATTATATCAGAGGTAACAAATGTACTAGAGTTATAATAAAAATGTATTAGAGGTAAAATTATAAAACAAATGTACTATGAACATAAATATTAAGTTCATATTTCTCATATTTCACATATTTACCCCCCTTTATATTATTTCTCCCCCTTTGTGAATAGGAAAAAGTAGGAAATAAAGGATGAGAGAAGTAACAGAAAATAAGAGATAATCAAAGCATTTATATATTAAATGAGGCCAAAATATAGAGAAATACAAAATGGAACCAAAATGAATACAAGTGATTCCTATCAAAGGTCTTAGACACTAATAAATCCACCTTCTGAATGTCCACTTTGGATTTGGCTTTGGGTTCGGAGGTAGATGCAGGCTAGGTAGCTTCAGTATAAGGCTTGGGAATTCTAGAAAGCACTACTGGAGGGTGAGCAACAGAGATTTTTCCTGGCCTGTAGTGGGTAGCTCTCTGTGTGAACATAGAAGTGAGGCTCCAGATTGCATGGACTAGAGTCATCTAAGGAATAGAGGCAGACTGAGTAGAGGTAGGTAGAGGTGGAGGTGTAATGATTGGAGTACTGTCCACATGCAAAAATGATAGCAATAGATTACAAAAGTCTATTATGATCCCTCCTCCTCTTTCCATAGAAAAAATGAAGTCATCCTTGTTCTCCATAAACTTGGCTAGAGTAGGAGTCAATTCCCATAGCTTGCTCACTTTTTCTTTGAAAGCCTGAGTGACTGGGGGTAGTTTCAGTTTTTCTAACAGAATCTTGAAAAGATTGTTCAACTGAGGCTTGGTGTAGATCCTTTGGAAATATAAATCCACTTTTTCTTTGATCTCTTTTTGAGAATCAGTGGCCTCTCTCATAAAATTATGAACAATATTCCCTACATCCTTAGTGGTAGTTACCACTTGGGTCAAAGCAGCCGAGTCTACAGGGCCACTGGTAGAAGACTGTCCAATCTCTTCACTCGTCACAGCTCAAATCTGATCAATATACAAAGAAGGTCTGGTAGCACTTAGAGGTGAAATAGTAAAGGCAATTGTTTCCATAAAGGATTTAGTCATCACACTTTTGAGATTTTTCACAAGAGAGTCCTGGGTGGTGACATGTTGTTCTATGGAAGTCTTAAATTCCTCAAAAAACTGATACCATTTGGCAAACTACACTCTTCACAAAAGACAAGTCTTTGTTTGCTTGAGATTTAGAGCTCATATAAGACTCCATAGAGACAATTGATTGGTTTAGAGATTCAACATCCTCTACCAAGCTTGAAATTTGATTCTGGTTGGTCTTGACTTCATCCAAAACACTAGCTACAAATTCAGTCATCATAGACTGAGTAGAAGATATTAAAGAGGTTTCCATTATTTTCATTTCTTCTACAAAACTAGCCTGGAGATCAGACTTCAACTGGTTGAAATCAGATTTTCTTACTATGTCCTCAGGTAAATATTTAGGAAGGATATTATAAGAGAAAAGAGGTCTACTGATGGGTGTATCATTTTCTGAATCAGGATAGTCCAACCCACAAACTGTAAAACTTGGGTCTTCAGCCCGATCTTCAATCTCATGATCCACTAAAATAGTACCATGTCTGGTAGGATTCTCCCCCTCAATCTGTTCATTATCATGTATATGTATAGCAATATCAACCTCATCAGCTCAGGCTTCCTCAGAATAATCCTCCACAACCATCTCCAATTCTCCAGAAATAGGAGGCTCCTCAGGAGTAGGTGTAGGTCTGTCTACATCAACAAGAACATCCCCTATAGGCACAATAGTACATCAAATCAATGGACTCAAACTCATAGTTTTCACATCTGAGATATCAGAAACATGTTCTCTACTTTCATGGGATTCTTCTTCATTCTCTAGAGCAAATTTGTCTTCCTCAACAATAGGGTCTTCTTTAAAGTTTACTCCCAACACTGTTCCTTTTCCAGATGATACAATTTCAGCAACAGGACTTGGAGGAAAGTCTAGATCCCTTACATCTATTATAGAGGTTTCATATTCATCAGTATCGTCATTATATTGAGGTTCCTCTTCATTTGGTCGTAGTCTTGGATCCCTCACATCCTTAGGCCTAGAAGGATGATCCACAGGATTAAACTTATCATACAGCTTCTCATCATCACTGACCCACTCTTTTCTCCATGGATTCTAATTGATTTTCATGTATTTACAAACAGTGTTTGTGATGCAAATTTTTTTCCTTTACACCATTTTCTCATCCTGAGACTCAGTTTATCATTTCACTTTGATCATAACCAAAATTAAATTTTCATAGAATTAAGCATTGGACATTGATTTGGACCTGGTCATATCCTCAATCTGAGTCATTAACAGTCTACCCAGATTCACCTTAACACCATGTCTTAACAGATGCAGCAAATATATATCTTTGTATTTCAAATTTGCAAAGTCCCCTCTTCTTGGACTTAGCACATGTTGGATGAACTTGAACAGTAACCGGTTCTCTCCATCCATTTCTACAGTAACTAATTTTCTTGGTGTACCATGTCTTGTTAATTCTTCCAAAGTAGCTTCATATTCAAATATGTCACTGGTAGGAGGTACTAATTTTGAGAAATACCCAAAATCTCTTTCATGTGGAACTTCTAGGCATTCATCCCACTCAATAGGAGAAAAAGATATTTCCTTTCCATTCATAACTAAAATCATTCTATTCTCAACTTTTGATTTCTCAAAATGAACAAACTCATCGAATTCCTTTTCCAGCTTCGGATAATAAGGACTATTGTTATTCGAGAAGCACTCTACCCATTTTTGGTCCCCCAATAATTCTATAACTAAATATTTACTGATCATCAACCAGTCCGCACATAGTTCTTTCTCAACTACAATCTCCCTTTGAACGAGATACAGATTCGTAGGTTTCTTCACTTCACTTCCACCACTAGACTCTCCTTTGAGTCTCTTGGCATTCAACTCATCATTCTTTTCACTGACTGATGATCTCTTCACTCCTTCCATTATGTGAATCAAAAGGCTTAGGGTTTGAAGATTTGGGAGCTAAGGCTTGAAGGAAAAGAGTTTGAGGTGGATTAAGATGGGGTCAAGGGTTATGATTTATCATTTAGGAATCATAAAATAAACAAATAAAACATAATATGTAAAATATAAATGATACAGATTCCAGCAGCTAAAGACACAGAAGTTTAAAAACAGTAAAATCCTAACCATAATACATACCGGTGAGGATTTCTAATGGTGGGGTATTTTTATCGGTGAGGTCCACTAATAGTGAGGTATAGCTGTGAGGTTCATAATAGTGAGGTATAACAGTGAGGTTCATACCAGTGAGGATTCCTAACGGTGAGGTATTTTTATCGGTGAGGTCCACTAACAGTGAGGTATAGCGGTGAGGTTCATAACAGTGAGGTTCATGCCGGTGAGGTATAATAGTGAGCTTCATACAGGTGAGGTATAATAGTGAGGTTCAACTTACTGTGAGGTTTTGCTAACGGTGAGGTTTTTTCTCTACAAAGTCTATCATTCCTAACTCATGTCTAATGTAACATACCCTATCCGAACATAAAGTTTTGGTGAAAATGTCAGCTAATTGATGTTCAGTACCTATAAATTCAATAGTAATATCACCCTTTTGGAATTGATCTCTCAAAAAGGGGTGCCTTACATCAATAATTTTGGTCCTAGAGTGAGACACATGATTCTTAGAGATATTAATTGCACTACTATTATCACAGTTTATAGATACATGTCTAAACTAATATCTGTAGTCCAATAATGTATGTTTCATCAACAGAATTTGTGCAAAACAACTACTAGTCCAATAATGTATATTTCATACAACATAATTTTTTATTTTTACTACACCATGATATTAAGGATTTACCTAGAATATGACATGTTCCAAAAGTTCTCTTTCTATCTAACTTGAAACCAACAAAGTCAGCATCTGAATAACTTATTTAATCGAATGATTTTCCTTTTGGATGAAATAATCCTAAGTTAGTAGTATGTTTAATATATTTGAAAATTCTTTTAACATCAATCAAGTGTAACTCTTTTGGATTCGTTTCAAATCCTGCACACATACACACACTAAACATAATATCAAGTCGACTAGCAATAAGATAAAGCAGACTTCCTATCATACCTCTGTTATTGGATTGATCAAACAGTTTTCCAGTTTCATCAGCATCCAAATTACAATTAATACTTATATGTGTATCAATTTCCTTAATACTATCCAAACCAAAATGCTTCAAAATATCCTTTGTATATTTACTTTGATTTAAGATAATACCATTGTCATTTTAAAAATATGAAATCCAATGAAGTATTTAAGTTCTCCCATTAAACTCATTTCAATTTCATTTGGCATAATCTTTGAAAAATCAATACATAAAGTGTTTTTAGAAGATCCAAAAGTAATATCATCAACATAGATTTTCACTATCAAAACATCTTTGGAAATTATTTTAATAAAGAGAGTTGGATCAGAAATATCTTCAGAAAAACCTTTTGAAATAAGAAAACAACTAATTTTATCATACCAAGCTCATGGGGCTCGTTTTAAACCATATAAAGCTTTAGAGAGCTTAAAAACTTGATTTGGAAAATAAGGATTAGTAAATCTAGGTAGTTGTTCAACAAAAACATATTCAATTATAAAACCATTTAGAAAATCACTTTTAACATCCATTTGATATAACTTGAATTTCAGATGAGAAACATAGGCAAGTAGAATCATAATAGCTTCTAATCCAGCTACAGGTACAAAGGTTTCCTCATAGTCTATTCCTTCCTCTGGACTACATCCTTGTGAAACTAGTCTTGCCTTGTTTCTAACTATATTTCTTGATGCATCAAATTTGTTTCTAAAAACCCGTTTAATGCCTATGGTCAAAGTGTCCTTAGGTCTGTCAAATAATTCCTAGAATTTTTTTCTTTCAAATTGATTTAATTCTTCTTGCATAGCCATTACCCAAAATTCATTATTTTTTACATCATTGATATTTTTAGGTTCTAACTGTGAAAGAAAGGATTTATGTTCAACCAGATTTCTTAGAGAAGCTCTAGTCTGTGTCCCTCTATCAATATTACCAACAACATCATATAAAGGATGATTATTTAGAATCCTAGTTGATCTAGTAAAGGTAAGACTAGAAATTTCAAGTTCTTCTCTATGTTCGGGTTCACCAGGAGCAAATTCATAAATATTTTCAGAACTGGTTATCTTTACAACAGGTTCAATGATTTTATCATTAAGGTCCAAAATAGACATATCTTCTTCAATATTTTCAAGAGAATACTTAGGTTCATGTGGATCAGTTTCATAAAATTTGATGTGAACAGATTCTTCCACACATTTGGTTCTTTTATTAAAGACTCTATAAGATTTACTTGTTATAGAGTAACCTAGAAAGATTCCCTCATCTCCTTTAGAATAAAACTTGTTAAGATTATCCTTAGTATTGAGAATAAAGACTTTTCAACCAAAAACTCTAAAGTAACTAAATCTTGGCTTTTTATTATTCCATAGTTCATAAGGGGTCTTTTTAAGAATGGGTCTAATAAAGACACTATTTATAATATAACAAGTTGTATTCATAGCTTTGGCCTAGAAGTAAACAAGTGGGTCGTAGTCATTAAGCATATTTCTTTCAATTTCTAGAAGGGTTATATTCCTTCTTTATACTACACCATTATGTTGAGGTGTCCTAGGGGTAGAAAAGTTATTATTGTAGCCATTGTGTGAGAAGAAAGATTCAAACTCATGATTTTCAAACTCACGGCCATGATCACTTCTCAGGGTTTTAATCTTAAGTCCACTATGGTTTTCTAAAGACTTGGATTATTTCATGAAATAAGAACAAGCTTCACTTTTGGGAGATATAAATTATACCCAAGTATATCTAGAAAATTCATCTACTAAGACATAGACATAGTGCTTCCCATTTAAACTAGAAACTCTAGAAGGTCTAAATAAATCCATGTGAACCAACTCGAGAGGTTGATAAGTTGAAAGTTCTTTCTTTGATTTAATAGAAACATTATGTTTCTTTCCCTTTTGACTGGGAGTAAAAACTTTGTATGATGGTAATTTTAGTTGAGTTTGGTCTCTAACTAAATTTTTCTTAGTCAGTTTCTTAAGTGAGTGAACATTGTAGTGTCCTAATATTCTGTGCCATGGCCAAGATTCTCTATGAAAAGAATTTAAATAGGTAACCTTTTGTTTGTATAAATAATTAAAATCTACAACATAAAATGTTTTATTTCTTAAGGAAGTAAATACCAAAACAATTTTAGAATTAAATACATGGAAAGCATCATTTTCAAATTTAACATTGAAACCATCATCACACCATTGAGAAATACTTAACAGGTTGTATTTTAATTCATCAACAAATAATACTTTAGAAATTAAAACTGAATCAGGGTTACCAATCTGGCCTAAGCTGATGATTTTTCCTTTTGAATTATTACCAAAGGTGATATATCCTCCATCAACCTTGATTAAAATATTGAAAAATGAGTAATCTCCAGTCATATGCCTTGAACATCCACTATCCAAGTATCATGTCTTCTTATGGGAACTCTTCAAGCAAGTCTCCTACAAAATAGGTTTAAACAGAAAATGATTTTTGTACCCAGATTTTCTTGGGTCCAGACAGGTTAGAAAGACAAACTTTTGGTACCCAGATTTGTCTAATGGGTTTCATACAATCAATATATTCAAAAGATTTTGAAAGATACACTTTGTTTGATCTATAACTATGTGAACAACTAGTTGAGGCATAGGAATTTCCAAAACTAGAACTAGCAGCATACTGTCCAAATTTAGAAATAAATTTATTCTTTGTAATCTATCTCTATCCAGGCTGATAGCCTAAACCAGTAGTATACCTTGGTGCGACTTGTTTTCTTAGAATTTTTTAAAGAGTGTTATTTCCATTTGTTAACTTCTCTAAATTTATTCTATGTTTCTCAATGGACAATTTAAGTTGAGTATTCTCCTTTAACAGTTGAGCATCCTTTTCCTTTTCTACACTATGATCAGATTTAAGAGTAATGGTAAAGGCATATTGTTTCTTTAATGACTTGTACTTATCTTTCATCTCATTACAGGTTTCCTCTAGCATATTATAGTTTTCAAATAATTCAACTTTAGAAAATTTATCATCACTACTTTCATTCCCAGAATAATAATCATTCGGCATAGGGGAAACAGGTACCTCATAATTATTAGTCATGAAACACATGTTGGAATGATTCTTTTCAGAATCTGAAACCTCATACTCACTTTTGCTTTCTTTTAAAGCACCCCATGTTGCCTTCATAGCTTTCTCATATTTTTTCAATGGTGTCATATTTCTTCTTTTACATTAATTTTGGACAATCAGCTTTCTCATGTCCGTTTCTATTGCATTCAGAGAAGACTATGTCATCACTTTTATCAGTCCTTTTCCAATCTTTCTTCCAATTACCTCGTTGGTCATATTTACCCTTGTAATTTGGTTATCTGAAAAACTAATTCTTCCTATATAATTTCTTGAATCTCTTGGCTATTTGAGCTATCTCTTCATCACTATCATAATCTGAACCTTCACTTGTTGAGCTTTCAGTAGGTATGTGAACTTTCTCCTTGTCATTGCTCTTTGAGGCAGTAGACTTAAATGCCACTAACTTCTTCTTTGTTTCATCATCTTCCTCCTTGTTTAATTTCAAATCTTCATCATACATCATTAACTTACAAATCAGCTCCTTAACAGGTAGTAAACTTATATCACACGTCTCTCTTATTGAAACTGATGTGCCTCTCCATCTTTCTAGCAGACATCTTAGTATCCTCATGATTTTCTCTTTTACAGGAACAACTTTTCCAAGTGAGCTCATTGTATTTAAAATTTTGTTGAACCTAAGATACATATCTAAAATAGGTTCATCAGGATTCATTTTAAAATTATCATACTTAATAGTTTTGGTATTCAATCTCATTTATTTAACATTAGTTTTTCCCTCATGGGAAATAGCCAATGTATCCCAAATTTCATAAGCAGTTTTACAAACAGATATTAAATTAAATTCTACATCTCCTAAAGCAGAATACATGGAATTCATTACTTTATAATTATTATTGTAAACTGTTTTGGTAGGTTTATCCCAAGTAGTTCATTCAGTTTCTCGAATCTTATACTGAGTCTCTATAGCAGTCCAGATATCAAAACTCATACTTTCTAAATGAATTTTCATTTTCATTTTCCATTAGGCATAATTAACACCATTAAGGAAAGGATTCCTGTTAGTAGAAACACTCTCAAGTATATTATCCATAATTAGATTTTAGAAATTATATTTGAAGAGATAAAATTTAAAACTAATAGAAATTTATGATCTTTATGTTACAACTAAAATCACAGTTGAAAACAGAGTATCTTGAAATCCTTTATTAACAAAAAAACCTTTGATACCAAATGTTGGTTGGAGTGGATAATCAAGAGGGGGTGAATTGAGTTCCAATTAAAATTTCTGTTAAAAAATTATGATTAAAATCCCCCAAATTAAATAAAAATTAAAATGTAGTGAGTTTATAATGATTGTATGTTTTCAATTAGTTTCTAAAGAGAATGAATATTTCTCAGTTAACTCAATCTAAAGATTAATTAACTTTTGAAACTAACTTACTAGCTGACAAAATTTATAAAAACTTGATAGTTTAACTATCAGAGTAACTTAAAAATAGATTTATATTTAATCTACTTAGCAGTGGAATATTCAATATAGTTTAAAATAAAATAAACAATCACAACATGTTTAACCAAGAGGTTCAGTCTCAAGCTGAGACTTAGTCCTCTCGAATAGTTTATATAAACTTTTAATCCACACCCTGGATCAGGGTAAACAACAGCATAGAGACTATCCAGGTACTAATACCTCTACCAAAGTTCTTCACGGGAAAAAAATAATATAAAATAGGCTATCCAGGTCACACTTAAAATCTACCACTATCCACAGTGGGATACAAGAGTATAAGGAAAGATTGAGTGAGGATTTATAAATCTTCCATTTTAGCATAGGATTCAGTGTGTAAATATAGAACACACACAACTCAAAATGTAAATAAATAAAACAAAAAATAGATAAACAATTAGATATGAGTTTATAATTCTCTATGTGTTCTGATTGTAGTTATGGACTCCTTGGATTGATGTATATGAGGCTTTGAGTCCTTCACTGGTTTTTGTCAAGAAATAGAGTGGCGTTTTTGTATTCGACTTTCAGGTCTAGGTTGATCATCTTGATCATCTTGAATTCTAGTGAAATCATTGAAGCTCTTTTATACTTGAATATTCAGGTTCTACAGATTCAGTATGTATTCTTCATTATTCTTCTTATGCATGTAAATATTGTATTTTCATGTGAGGACTGACCACCAAACCGAAGTGTCTTTAGTAGTTTGAGGTTCCATTATAAAGCTTTAGTTTCGACTGTGGTAATGATTACCTTTTTACAGGTACAAGGTACGGTTCCTGAAATTCCAACCACTATCATTAATTAATAACAGGTGCATTAAAAACATCAAATATGACCATTTCTAAACAAATAGAAATAGAGTTTAGAGAAACTATGACTGATTTCCATCGGCAGATCTCAGTGTCTGTGAGCTTGTATCAGTAGCTCTTCTGTATTGGTAGCTGTTAATATTTATAACAGTAGATCTATGTATCAGCAGCTCTTTCTATTGGTAACTCCTTTTGTCGATAGCTCCTTCTATCAGTAGCTCCTTCTATTGGTAGCTGTTATGCATATCGGTGACCATTTTGTATCGGGGAACATATGTATTAATAACCCATACCATTGATATTATAACGGTGGACTTCATAGTAGTAGTGGTTACTCTGTATCAGTTGATTTGTGCATACCGGTAGACTTATTCTATCGGTAGCACATGTGTAATGGTAACTGTCTGCATACCAGTGACCATATCCATATCAGTAGTCTTCTGTACCGGTGTACATAGCCTTATCGGTACCCGTGTACCTGAGGCTTTTGTATCAGTTGATGTTTGTATCGGTGGAATTCGTATTTGTATCAGTGGACTTTGTATCGGTAACTATGTACCATTGACCTTAACTTATCGGTAAACTATGTACCGGTAGGTCTGTATTAGTGACTCAACACTTATTACTTATCTGTTCTATGCAAAACATATCCAGATTGAGTTAGTAACATTTTTAAACAAGTATAAACATAGATAACCATTAATTAACAAATTTCAATGATCATTTTGATATTTTATCAACTTAATAATATGAATTCATAGATTGAATTAATAATTATTATAAAGATAAACATTATTTGGGATTATCAAAGAATATTGAAACATAGTTAAGATTATCAAAACAGGTGAGGTCAACACATGTGTTCGATAAAGACACATCCAAGAGGTGGATTGAGACCATATGTCTTGTGGGTCCCCTCACATTCCATGTACCTATTGACCTGTTTTGAGGAGACTTCATGGTTTCAATTATCTTTCATTGAGACTCATATTTTGTCCCATGAGTAGCCTATACTATGTTTTTCTCTAGGTAGAACATAGTGGTTCCCTTGTTTATGGATTTGGAGATACGATGTGAAATATTCTGAGCACAATGCTTATTGAGGTTACACACAATGACGATGGTGATTTGGAAGAATCACCAGTGAATACCAAGTTTTACCCTCCAATATAAATAGGCAGTGGCATCCTCAGTCTTTAGAGTAGACCCCCCCCCCATCAGCATGGTTTCACGTAATCTACAACTACCTTTTGAGTGAAACCCACCTGATGAACTAGGTCATGGGTCCTTGATGACCATAGGGGAACCCCTCTATGGTAATAGGGAGTAGGTCCTCGAATTCATAGTGGAACCCCTATAAGATTGGGTTTAGATCATTGATGACTAAAGTGGAACCCCCTTCCACACCAACACGTTTCTCATCAACCTTTAATGCAGAATCCCCCATCAATATGGATGTAGGTCCTCTACCTTATTGAGTGTAACCCCCTATACGTACATGGAATGATTCCTCATGAGACTATAGTGAATCCTCCCATCAGTATGGTCATGGATCTTACATAGATACTTACATAGTAGAACCACCGTGATATATTAGGGCATAGGTCCTCTACTTTGATTTTGGGCCCCCTTTATTGGGTGACACAATATCAAGGCATGGTTTTACTTGGATAGTTACTTCTAGGAAAATGCATGGGATGTTGGGAGTCATTGATGTACTTTTAGAACTATTTTCTACTCTTCTTCTTGGGGTAAAAATTGAGATGGATATCCCCTAAATATCTCATTTCAGTTTCTTTTGACTGATTATATATATATTCTTATATATCCACACCTTGGATTTCATTACTCTCATTCTATGGGAGGCAAAGACACATGGGGTTTGCCACATTATTTTTGTGTTAATCTTACAATGGTTTGATGAGTCTACTCTCCTAATATAGCTGAAAAAATAGACATGTTGTTCATATACTCACTATGATGATCCAATTTTTCTTATACAATGTTACTTCTACTCTAGGTTTGGGTTGATATGTTCTCTTCCACATTATCTCGCATCTACTGTCTTTATTTTCATGTTGTATCTATTACTACTCCCCCTATAGCTTTCAGGTTTTGCTGCTTGGTATATATATATAGTCTCCCCACCATTGGATTTTCCTATAGTGACCTAACCCCAGATGGTCTGAATATGGTGCCTGCTACGAATTACATTATCCTAATCAAAAGGAATTAAGCCCCAAAGGAATGAGAATTTTTTAGTCTTGGTAAACCAGATACATAAATGAGTATTTTAAATACAAAAGAATACACTAATTAAAACATAATTTTTTTCTTCTAAATAAAAAAATAACTTCAAAAATAAATTTATTCCATTTAGTATATCCTTGCATATCTCTCATCGTACACTTATTGGATTCATGGAGAAAGAATCATAATAAGGGTGAGCTCAAATTCTTATTAAGGGAAAAATATAGTGGAATAAATAATGAATCAATGAGAATAATATTCATGACATGGTAAATAATGGAACTCACAATCTATATAATCAAAAAACTGAGATGGAAGTGCATACCCAATAAGGAAAGGTCATAACTAAAAACACATGCCATTCAAATACCTAGATAAAGAAAAATAAATATCATAATGTAAGAAACTAAAACCCATTCCATTTAATCAATGAAATGAAAATGAAATGTATCCATAGATATGTTAACATTAAATCTCATGGATGAATAATAACTAAAACTAATATGCGTCCAATGCATAATTATTTGATTCCATGTTTCTTAGGTACATGGAACCATTACCGTCAGGACCATTCACAAGATAGTTTAGAATATGAGGTAGAAACCTATCTAATTTTTTCAACTAATTCAACTCATGATTCTACCGATATATCTAGGGGATTTCATTAACTGGTCCCCAACCCATAGGGATTACCTTAAATGGTCCCCAACCCATGTCTTACCTGTCCAAAGCATTGTTCATATTGAATAAACAATATACCCTATCAATAATCTATATTGAATACACTACATGGATTTATCAATATTTCCCTAAATAAAAAAAATAAATTTCAAAGTAAACACCATATGAAAAGTGGTATACGGTTTAGGAAATGAACATATCCATGATAAATGATATGGATAATTAGGGAAAATTCAATGTTCAATGATCATTGGAAATTGAATATTTAAAGGGGACAAAAAAGGCATCAAGGTAGTGAATGTGATTACAATCCTTAGAAAAATCAATCATAAACCTTACATAGGATGATTAAGGATGTTATAAATACATCATATGCTAAGTTATGTAAAAAGGGTTGCTTTCATTTATGAATTAAAATATTGTTAAGAGATATTTTAAAAACCGTATTGATAAAAAATCATTATGTCTGGAAAAAAATATTAAACAAAATTTTCCATGAAAATAATTTTTAAAAATGTTTCCTTTTGAAAGTAACCTTTTAAACATGAAAATAGGATTCAAAGAAATTAATACTAGTAATTATGTACAAACCATATGAGGTAAAAGAACAATCCTTTTACACGGTAAAAGGTTAGAAAAATTCATTGTTCAGAAAGAGATAAGAATATTCTATTAAAAACATTGGTAAAAGAAAAATGTGTAAAAATTTCTTTTCAAAATAATTTTAATAAAACTTTTTTAAAAAATATTAATAAAACATGGGTTTTATAAGAAAATATGATCTACGACTAAAGAGATAAACAACGTCAGGTTTTCAAGAAAAAAATCTATAATATTTTGAGTATCAGAGAGTAGAAAATGGTACTAATACTTGAAAATGGTCATGAATAAACCAAGTAAAGAAATATTAATGGTCTTATTGAATGATTTATATATAATTACATTTAATGGAAATACAATTTAAATATCATTAAATTTGTTATTTAGAAAAATAATCTTTATCATTTTAATGCGAGGAATACGACTTTGAGAACATTTAAACCATACATCTCATGGAAGAATACCAATAAATGAAATTTTAAAATAATATGATGATAAAAGCATTAATTATATAATATAAGAAAAGGGTAATTTGATACCCGCACAAAATATTTTAAGTGGTGAATGTGACATTTATCTCACGGATGTAAGAAGTGAGATGTCAATCCCTTACACTGCATCCGGTTTTTATCAAGTGTCTTTATACTATTGAATAACAAGAATATGTTAAATATTTAATTTCTTGAGAAATATTTTAATTTTTATCATTAATTTTATTTCACTTATTACTCAGTTTCAAACAAATAGTTAAAAAATTATGTTTACATTGGGTGTTTTGACCAAATTCAGTTTATGTGTCAAAAACAACTTTGGTTGGTCAAATATGGTCAAAGAGGTAATCATATATCTTCTATATAATAATATTCATGAAATAATTATCATATTCATACATCAATTATACTTTTAAAAACAATAATTAAATATTCTTATGAAAAATGAATCAACGTTACGATCATGGAGTAGTAGGTTGTTTGTACCCATGAGTAACGTTCCCATTTTTCAATGATCATTATAGAAAAAAGTTAAGTACAATTATATATTTAAAAAATAATAAATATATCATAAATACCATATTATATAATCATACAAATTTCTGAATAAAAATATTTTTATTTAAAAGTAATCACATCATTTTTAGGAGGCAGTATTCTACAAATCTATGAATGACTTTATCACTTTTTTAAGTGTGTGAATGTGTAAATATATATATATATATATATATATATATATATATTTACAAAAAGATAATTATGTAATTAATATAATATATATATTTTTTATGTAACATATGATTAATTTCAATATACATTTATACAATTCATGTATTGTTTGAATGAATCAAATCACTTTTAGGGGGTGGTAGTCCACACTTCCTCAAATGATGTTATTGTATTAACGATAAATGGAATGTATTAAAGGTATGTGTTATAAAAGGATTAAATAGGTATAAATAAATAATAAATATCATATATATCATATATAAATAGGGTTCTATTATAATATCCACCATTATAGGAGATAATGGAAAAAAATAATAGATATCGTTTCATGAGGCAGCAGTTCACCGTACACAGAAACAGTATATTCATTACCCATTTTATAGAGGTGTGTGTAAGTGTAGATAAAAAATTACATAAAAACATCCTAGTATATATATAATACTGGTTTTTTTTATAATACTAGAATAACTATATTTTATTGTGTGAATAATGGAAATGAAACTAGAGAGCCTTAGAGAATAAATTACATCTTAATCAGGAAACTTCTTCAGGTTTGTACGAAAACAATTCCTTAGAAAGACATTATGACCAAGGGGTGGCCTATAAGTGTGGGGGAAGGATTTTGGAATAATATTTTTGAATATTTTATATGAACCAATGAGGATTGATAGGTGTGAGGAAGTGGGAGAGTTGGTGGCCTTTGATAAGAGAGGAAAATGACTCACGTGGTATTTTTGAAAAGAAGTTCGGTGTACCCATGTTTTCACCAAACTAAAGTCCTAAAAAACCAAAAAACAATCTATAATTGAATATTAATGGTTGAAATATTTATATAAAATGGGTATTGGGAATTTTTCTTGGTTATTTGGTCCCCTAAGATAATGGTTTAGTCCTTCATCATGCTTAATTTTGCCTTAATAATTATAATTAATTTAAATTAATTACACTAAAAATTATTATAAAAAACTAAGTTTAGCTTATTATAAAGTATAATTTTTATAATTTCAAATATGCGATCAATTTTTTCAAATTTAATTCCTTTTATTTACATAAATTAGTTTAAATTTAAACTCACTGACAAGATGACAAAACAGGTTTTTAAAGTAAAAATGTCTGAAACATTCCTATGTTTTTATAATCAATTTAAAAGTGAAATTTATTATAATAGTTTTTTTTCAATTTATAAAAATATAATCTAATTAAACTTCAAAACTAATTAAAAATATAATTTAACATCATAAATAATTTACATGAAAAAGCAGTTTTGAACTAAAATTCAGTATTTTTAACTAATCATTAAAAAATGAAATATTTCAGAAAATATCAAAAATTCACCCTAACCTAATTTTTATGTTTCTATTTCAAATATGATGTTCATTTTGACATATTAAATCAATTAATTTGTAAAAATTATATTTAATATGGTTTCACCATTAAAAGGCGATAGAATTTCCATTATAAAACTATAGATTTTTTTTGTGTAAAATAGAGTTTCTTCATATCATATGCATATAAAACCTAATGGATGAATATAAAAAATATTTCATTGAATATATATATATATATAATTAAAATACTTAACTAATTGTAATTAATTATTTTTATTAAGACAAAATTTATTTGGAAGCATAAATATAATAATATTACTTTTTATATTCAATTGCTTATTATTATTTTTTCTCATTAATTATTAAATAATGAATTAATTTTATATTAATATAAACTGTAAATTTTCATAACATAGATAATACTATTCAAAATTGATAACATAACAATAAGGTTATGAAACATTATATTGAAAAATAATATTTTAGTACTACATTGTAATTTGGTGAAACTTGTTCATGCGTGAAACAAAACCTATCGAGGAAGGTATCTTTTGCGTGTAACACAAGATATTGAGGACGATATGTCCTTCATGTAATGAAAGATAAATTTTTGTGTGGTGCATTACAGGAAATATCATGTATTATGTTTATTTAAAATAGTAAATACATAGTAGTGTCTCAGGATATTATATTCCATTATGTTCTTGGTGATGTGTGTCAAACACACTGTCAAATACAATGTTATATATTAGTATTTTGGGGTGTTACATTCTCCCCACCTTAATTAGATTTCATCCTCACAATTTAAACACTATCTTGGTAATATAGTGTTTAATGTTTCCTATGTTGAAGCCCCACATCCTGAGAATGGTCAATAAAACATCCTCTAGAAAAGAAAGAATATGAAGTAGAAAGGTCACATGACCTACCAAATAACTAGGTCTATAAGTAAGAGAACATTAGTGGAAATTCAAAATATGTACATATAAGAAAAGAATAAATATTTATAGGGAATAACTTAGTTAATCAATCATAAACAAGTAAATGAATGTTGAGGTCCCCAAATCCATAAATCTATAATGATTTATATTAACAATGGTTCAAAAAAATGTATTGGGACAACATTTTTTATAACTATCCTAACATAATGTAATCATTTTACAGCCTAAGAATATAAGGAAATATACTTAAATAAAAAATTTCTATGTTTTTTTCATCTTTTTGTGTGCTTTGATAAATTTTTTATTCTTCAAAAAATTATTTTTCATTCCTAAATCACTAAAATACATTTCTAAAGGATCCTAAGGCATATAAAAGGGTGACATGTATAACTATTTTTCATTAAATATATTCCAAAACACAAATGGTTCATAGATTAATTTCTAATCCTAAAAAGTGATACAATTTATAAGGCCCCATCCTTAAACCTTACTTAATATTGAATTAAATGAATGATTCACATTGAGGATCTTTTCAGGTTTAGAGTTTTAGAGAATTAGAACATAACTATTACATCTTAAAAGATTACAAAGTAGACACTTCTACTAAGTCTCCATAAAATAAAAACTCTTAAAAAGAAATATGTCTAGATTCCATGTTTTAGATAGCATGAAATTCCCTTGATCCCATCCTTGACCTTATTCCACTTTAAGTCCTGTGAAAAACATTTTGAAAAACTTGGGGTGAGCATAAAAAGCTCAGTAAGGGATACAAAGAGAATGAAAACTGTTAGTTTTTCAAACATCAAGTAAACCATGTATACTATATCAAAGTAATACCTTCACCTTCATGAAGTAGTAAAAAAAATCTTCACTGAATAAAGTATCATTACTTACCTTTTTGTAACCAAAGGATTACCATAAAACCCATATAAAGAACACATAGAATATATAAAGGTAACTTGGGACATAAACATACTTAAGTGGAATAACCATACGGTTGACTTCCACACATATCACTTAATGGAATAGCCATACGGCCAATTTCCATACATACTTAATGGAATAGCCATACGGACGACTTCCATACCCAATGCATTGGAGGTTATAACGTAACCACCCATCCTGGTATTCACGGCACCACCCGTCATATGGTTTATAACGTAACCACTCGTTAAAATGTCCACGTACCAATATAAAATCATAAAACATAAAACAAATATAAAGGAATGATAACATTTCCACATTTCAATTACAATATATTGACATAATAGAATCATTTATCAAAACCATTTTCAATACCAAAATACATAAAAGAGTATATGGTATTTATTTTATTTTAAAAACATTACGGCTTGTTGAGGAAGCCAAAGACCAAATAATACTCGCGGTGGCGGAAAAGGTCGTTGTCACAGCGTACGTTAAGAAAACATTCCTTTTTGTCGTTTAGTAAAACGCTTCGTAGAAAAATATTCCTTTTGTATAAAAGTAAAAGTCAAAGGGGTTTATACACCGTATATAATAAAGTTGTGTATAAAACGAAATATGCCTCAATGAACGGAGATTGAGACGAAGTCCCTTACCTCGGGTCCGACTTGACTCGATCGTTCTTTAACGTCCTGAATAATAAACTTGAGTTAATTTATACTTGATTAAGAACCTTTTTAAAGTTCATTATTCTTTTTATATCACTTATTGCCATGTTATAAACATTATGTAACCATTTAAGTTAATAATGTTTGTTTTGTCAATATTTGGTTCTTAAGTCGAAAGTTGACTTCTTTCAATTACATGTTGTTCGTGTGGTCAAAAGTTCTTTATATCCAAAATGAAATTCCTGATTTGGATATCATATATATCATATATATCCAGCATATACATATATTTATAATATTACATAATCATTTAGAGGTAAGAAATGAAATGCACCGTTCATGGAGACGGTAAGCCGTACGTACGCATGAACGCTACTTTCATTTCTTTGTCATATTAATGGAATTAAAACTAAATGAGAGGTATGTATATTTTAATTCCAGAATTATATTCATCATTTAGATATATCATTAATTATATATATCCATTATATACATGTACTTTTAATAGTACATTACATTTGGGGATAAGAAATGAAATGCACCGTTCATGGAGACGGTAAGCTGTACGTACGCATGAACGCTACTTTCATTTATATCTCATACTTTAATGGAAAGAAATAATAATGATATAGAGGTATATTATAATTACAGTATAACATCATATATAATAACTTTAAATCCATCCTTTACACGTCCCACATATGGTATTAACGAATCACATCACTTTGAGGGGGCGGTAGTCCGCACTTCCTTAAATGAAGATATCGTGTTTACCCATAATGGAAACCATAAAGGTATGCCAAAAATGAAAAATACAGAAGCTTAAAGAAAACATAAACATATTATATATCATATATAAAAATAGTGAAATCATAATGGCCACCCTTGAAGGTGTTAAATGAGTATTGAACAATCATCGTTTCGGGAGGCAGAATTTCGCCATCCCCGGAAACCGTATGTTCTTTAACAATTTGATGTAGTTGTGTGAGAGTGTAGCTCAAATATATATTATAACAACATCCTAGTATATTGAAGATACTGTTGTTGTTACAAAAGATGTAAATAAAAAGAGTTTAGAGGGTTGGAGAAGCAAAATAAAACAAATGAACAAGAGAGAATGAATTACCTTTAAAAGTGTAACTCCTTTTGATTTGAGCCTAAAGGCTTCCTTTGAAAGGATTCTGCCCAAAGAGAATCCTCTAGGATGAGGATAGGGATGTGTAGAGAGTAATTGGGCAGGGGTTGGCCAAGACAAAGGCTTGAGAAGTGTGTGAAATGAGGTAGAGGTGGGGGCCTTTTATAAGAGGAGAGGAGGGGCAATTTTGGAAAGTAAAGAAATATTACTTTATTTGAAAATGTGTTTCGGTTTTAAAAGGTCGCACATTGATATAATTCGTGGATAAGGTGATAAGGGTTCGAAATCCACTCATCCAATTGGTTTTTTCCATGTGTAGATTTTAGATTTTTCATTATCTTTCAATTTTATTTAAATCGTCAAATAATGATGTCATCGCTGCATCATTATCATGTCATAAATAATTTAATTTATTTAATGTCTAAAAATTATAAAACAAATACTATGATGTAGGAAATCTTTTTAGCTTTCCAATTGCTATTTATAATCAAAATATTGACTTGTATAACCCCACTCAAAAATTATTTTATTAAAACAATTTATGTTAGTGTCATTTTCACTTTAACATTAAATAAAAATATATTAATGTCATTTTCCAACTAAAGTGGCTCCATGGGGTCCCCAAGTTGGCCCATGGCTTGTCTTGGTCGGCCATGACTCACCCAATAGGTGTAGGACAAGTTCCATGGTGTTTTCACATTCTTATATTACCATTTTTACCTTAAACTACACTAATTACCTCTAATCGCGATTAATGAAAAAAAGTAACTATTCACCAAAAAATTATTTTAATCTCATTGAACCACATTTTACTTCTTAATTACAACCATGTATGTCAGATTTTCAAAATTAAATACACATTAGTGGTAAACTTTCATTTAACTGAAAAATCAGTTTGCTTGGTTACCACATAGTGGTTTCACTATTCATCAAAAATTGATGTTTTTCAGAAAATTACCAAAAATTCACCCTAAGCTATATTTGATATTCCGAATTCAAAAATGAAGTCAATTTTACAAAATTCAAAACATATAAGTCAAGTTAATTAATTTAATAATTAATTCCCGCTATCATGACAAATAGCGTGTTTTTGTGAAACAATAAGTATCAAAAGATTGACACCAGTTTAAGTACGATTTCAAAGTGAAATTGATCCCAATGACCACCATTGGATTAACTGGTAAAAATATTTTCTAATTTCACTTTAAAACCAATTAAAATAATAATCTAATCATATAAATAATTTAGATTAAAAAGAGGTTTTGAATTAAAATACAACATTTTACACTATTCATAAAAAAATGAACTTTATCAGAAAGGTACCAAAAATTTACACAAAGTAAATTTTGATGTCCCGATTCTAAAGAAGAGTTATATTTGGTCCAAAATAAAGTATAAGAGTGATCAAAACTATATTTAATGACGGTTCACCATTAAAAGGTGATAAGCGAACCTTTAGTGAAAATTAGAGTATATATGCCCTAAAATTGAACTCTTTCCGTATTTTAAGCCTTTATCTTTTATTGGGTAAATGTATAAACATTTAAAAACATATGTAATCATATTTTAGTTATTTCTATCCATTCCCGCCAGTAAAAGGGCTACTTGTTAACTAACATTTAAAATAATATTATTTTATTACTAGTGTGCTACGTAAGTTTCAAAGAAACTCATCGTTGCGTATTGGGTACGCTATCGAACATAGCAACCCCTTTAAAATAAAATTAATATTTAATTCGTAAATATTAATAAATATGAAAATTATTTATTCTTTATTTACCTGGGATGTTACATCCTTCCCCCCTTTTGGGAATTGCATCCTCGTAATTTTATTCACTTATCAAAATAAGTGGGGGTATTTATCCCTCATAGCATTTTCAGATTCCCACGTTGCCTCTTAAATCACATGGGTTTTCCCCAAAACCTTTACCTGATGAATCACCTTATTCCGTAACACTTGCTCCCTATGGTCAAGAATCTGGACTGGTTGTTCCTCATAAGATAGGTTCTCTTCCAGCTGAACTACCTCTGGGCTCAAAACATGAGATGGATCTGGAATATACTTTCTCAACATTGAAACGTGAAAAAAATTGTGTACCTGAGATAAACTCGGAGGTAAAGCCACCCGGTATGCAACTGATCCAACTCTTTCCAGAATATTGTATGGTCCAACGAACCTTGGACTCAACTTTCCTTTCTTACCAAATTTCATCACACTTTTCCAAGGAGAAACCTTGAGAAAAACATGATCACCTACCTCGAAAGATAGATCCTTCCTCCGGTTATCTGCATAACTCTTCTGCCTGCTCTGAGCTGTTCTAATGTGTTTCTGAATCAACTGAAATTTTTCTGCCATCTCTTCTACCAATTTTGGTCCCATCAGCTTCCTTTCACCCACTTCATTCCAAAATGCTGGAGTTCGACACCCCTTCCCATATAATGCCTCAAATAGTGCCATCTGTACACTAGAATGAAAGCTGTTATTATAAGAAAATTCAACCAAAGAAAGATGTTGGTCCTAACTTCCCTGATAATCCATCAAACAAGCTCATAGCATATCCTCCAATGTCTGAATTGTTCGTTCTGACTGCCCATCTGATTGAGGATGAAAAGCTGTACTAAAATTTTAATTCAGTACCCAATGACTTCTGAAGGCCTTTCCAAAAGTTAGAAGTAAAACTGGGATCACGATCAGATAAAATGGAGAGAGGAACTCCATGTAACCTGACTATCTCTTTAAGATACAAATGGGAAAGTTGATCAAGAGAGAATGTATCTCGTATAGAAAGGAAATGAGCAGATTTGGTCAAGCGATCAACAGTAACCCAGATTGCATTATTACCTCGAGATGTCCTCGGTAATCCCACAATAAAGTCCATGGATATTTTTTACCATTTCCACTCTGGCACTGGTAAAGGCTGAAGCATCCTTGTCGCTCTGCTTTAACCTGTTGACATGTCAAACACTTCACAGTAAAATCAGTAATGTCTCTTTTCATTCCATCCCACCAGTAATACTCCCGCAGACCTCTGTACATCTTAGTACTGCCAGGATGAAAAAACAACTCATTCTTCAACTGTGAATCACAAGGCACACATAACCTCTTCACAAACCTCAAAACACAAACACAAACTTGTCCAAGAACTCATGGAAAATTTTATTCATAAGGTCCATGAATACAACAGGTGCATTGGTTAACCCAAAAGGCATAACTACAAATTCATAATGACCATATCTAGTACGGAACGCAGTCTTCGGAACGTCTGCTTATTTTACTTTCAACTGATGGTACCCCGACCTCAAGTCAATCTTCGAAAAATACTGATATCCCTGGAGCTGATACCACTTCATTCGATGGCCCAACATCTACTGAAGTTGTTGCAAAGGATGTCACCACCCCTTTCTGCTTGTAGTCTGGCTGCATTCCCCCAGTTGAGTTCTTCATTGGACACTCGTTTGCATAATGACCCATTTAATTACACTTAAAACATCTTACCGTTGTCTTTTCATTTCCTGCTTGATCATCTTCCTTACAGTTACGAGCAATATGACCAGACTTACCACACCGAAATCACTTACCAGACTTGGATAAACATTCTCTAGGATGCATTTTACCACTCTTCTCACAGGATGGATATTTGGTTTTCTTACCTGTAACGCCCCGACCCCAGCTACCCAGAGTCGGTGCATTAGTTCATAACATTGTCATGATCACAAGAAAGATCAAATCTCGAACGATTGATTGGTTTAGTAGCCTTGGAAACACTAGATATATTCATAAGTTTTACATTACATCATAAAATGAAAAACTAATACAACAACATAATGTTTCCACAATCCACACTATTAAACCCTCATAAAATCCCTGCAGGTCATTCATAACTTACTTCTTCACATCCTGGGAAAAATAAAACATAGAAAAGGGGTGAGCTCAAATGCCCAGTAAGGATAACAATATAGCGGAAACTTTCATAAATAAGAATAAACATTTAAGGCAATGCATTACTAAAACAAAAGCCTTTTAAACTTTAACTTCAACATGGTATGGCAAAAGTAAAATGAAATAATGCCATTTACTTATTCACATGGATATTCTACTAATCGAATAATCACATCCAAAAATCAATAACCACTTTCATAATGTTGGAATGCATAATGTCAGACTATCATAACCACATAGTCAAGGCCTCGTGCCAAGACTACAAATAAGATTTTGTCAAGGCCTTATGCTAAGACACTAGTTTGTCTCATGAGACCTACCGATGCATCGAGGAGCTATAGCGGGCTCCACCCGTCACTTATTAAGTCCAATGCATTCCCATATGAAAAGGTTTAAACATAACATAAACATTCGTATTAAAACTAGCATACGAAATGTCAATAATTTCACCATAAACTATGAATGGTATAAAAATAGCACATCCACAGTCAAACATATCACAAAACCTTCAATACAATATAGAAGTTTTGTATCATAATAAATCAACTTCAAATAATCTTAAAATCCATCAAAGGATGTTGACATAGATGAAATCAAAATTCTTTTTAAAGAAATATCTCCTTTTATTTTGAAATCATTTAAGATCCATAAAAAATAAAACATTTTCTTTGAAAATATTCTTATAAGCTTGTATGGCAAGCTTCGACGATTTTATAACGGCGGAAAATAACCGCACCCTCCGTATAAGTTAAAAAAAACATTCTTACCTCAATTCTGTCGAAAAGGTTAAAAAGGACCTTGTTTTGAAAACGACGGAAAGATTCCTTTATAAACCTCTTATAATAAGTCAAACAAGGGGATAAATGACTTTAACCCATATTCTTGTAAATAGTAAAAATGTTTTGAAATACATTTCGAAGAAACATGGATGTGGATGATAAAGAGGTCCCAGTAGATTATTACGTATAATACAACCTCGGATAATGAAGAGATTGTGAAATAACCCTTACCTTGTACTTTTCCTTGGTTGGGGTAGTTTAACCTCCTGTATAATAGTGAAATAATTGTTACTAAATTATACAAGAATCATATACATTAATATGATATCATATATGATCTTTTAATATTGATTTGATAATAATATCTTAGTATTATCGCCGTTTCGGGTGTTAACTTACTCATTTTCTTTATATGTTTTGTTACATAAGTCATGTTTGTTGTATCTTATTCATATCCAGAATGATATAAAGTCCTTAAACATCATTTTTAAATCATTAAATGATAATTATACTTGAATGGATACGATGGAGAATGAATCTCATCGCGTTCGTGGAGACGGTAGTCCGTACGTACGCACGAACGCTACTTCCATTTAATTTTTATTTTAAAAGAATCGAATCCAAATGATACATAGGTATGTTACTATTCCAGTATAATATAATATTTTATATATGTTACTTAAGTTCATTAACACCATCATTTATATGTTCCATGTGTGGTATGAACGAGTCATATCATTTTAAGGGGGCGGTAGTCCGCACTTCCTCAAATGAAATTATCGTATGTATATACAACATGAAACGAATAATTGTATGAAATAAAATGGAATTACAGAAGCTTATATATAAAATATATATCATTAATATCATATTTAATTACAGTGCCATCATAATGGCCACCATGAGAGGCGGTAAGATGTATTTGAACAATCATCGTTTCGTGAGGCGTTAGTTTGCCATCCACAGAAACATTATGTTCATCATCCATTAGATGGAGTTGTGTGTATGTGTAGTTTGAATCCTTCTTATAACAACATCCTAGTATATTGTGGATACTGGTGTTGTTACAAAATAAAGGAAATAAAAAGAGTTTGGGGGTTGAAGAAGCAAAATAAATGAAAATAATTTAAGAGAAATCGTTACCTTTAATTTAGGTAACTCACTTTGGTTGGAACCAAAGGACTTGTTGAAATGCTTTCTGCCTAAGGGGAAGCTTCAAGGAGGAGGAGAGGGATGTGGGGAGCTTAGTTGGGCAGAGTTTGGACGAGCCAAGTGGCTTGAGAGGTGTGAGGAATGAGTAGAAGTGGTCTCCTTTTATAAGGGAGAAGAGGGGCTCTTTAGGAAAGAGTGAAAGTATTACTTTATAATATAATTATATTCGGTTTATAATGGTCCAAAAATCATTGAGGTCGAAGATAAGATGACTAATATTCTAAATAACATCAACCAATAAGAATTGGACAGGTTTTAGATAATATTTTAATCATTATAATATTATTTATTTCAATGATTTATTAATGAGGTAAACATTGCATCATTATTGTGTCATTAATAATTTAACTTATTTGATGTCTAAAAATTATAAATAAAATATCATCATGTAGGAAATCTTTTTAGATTTCTAATGAATATTTATAATCGAAAATACAACATGTATAACCCTATGTAAAAATTGTTCTTCTAAAGGATGTAAGCTTATGCCATTTTTATTTTTATTTTAACTTTATTAATATAATGTGTCTCTACCACATACAAGTGGCTCCATGGGGTCCCCAAATTGACCCAAGGATGACCATGGTCGGGTATGTGTCCACCAATATGGTTAGAACACGTTTTAGAGTAATTTTGTATTATTATAATATTATTGTTTAACCCTTATTTATCGGATTTACCCTTTAACCATGGTAAATAAAATATTTACCACAGTAACTATTCAAAATGTCTAAAAATAAAAGTTACCTATTTACACAATTTGAACATCCTGATTCCAAATATGGAATCCATTTTCCTAAATTCAAAACACAGAAGTGGCAGAAATTAATTTAAAATTAATTCCCGCTGTCAAAACAAAAAGCGTGTTTTTAAGAGGTAATAACTATCAAAAGATTGACACTTGTTTATGTTTGGTTTAATTGTAAAATTATGTCCAATGACCAACATTATATTAAATGGTAAAAATATATTCTAAATATACTTTAAAACCACTCAAATTCATAATTTATCACTATTAATTATTTTGGTTAAAAAAGTTGTTTAAAATTAAAATTTAGTAATTTTCACTATTCATCAAAATATGAAAGTTATCCGAAATGTACCAAAATTTCACCTTAGGCTAAATTCGATATTCCGAATCCAAAAATGAAGTCCATTTTCAAATATAATATATATATAATTTCAAAAAGTAGGTGTTACTATTCATAACGGCTAGTTTGATTAGTTATGGTGTGTTAGAACTCGGTGTTGCGTACAACACACGCTATCACATTATTCAAAGAGAAGCGTACCGTAGAAGCTTGGGGTGTTACATTCTCCCCTCCTTCAAATAATTGCGTCCTCGCAATTTCTAGGGTATTACTGCATAAAAAGACTCGGGTGGTTCTTCATCATAAGTTCCTCGGGTTCCCACGTTGCCTCTTCCATCTTATGGTTTCTCCACAAAACTTTTACCAGACGTGTCGTCCGGTTTCTCAGTACTTGTTCTCTTGTATCAAGAATCTTGACGGGCTCTTCACAATAAGACAGATCGGGTTCCAGTTCTAATTCCTCATAGGTGAGTACATGCGTTGGGTCAGGCATGTATTTTCTCAACAGAGATACGTGGAACACATCGTGAACTTTGGAGAGACTTGGCGGCATTGCCAATCGGTAAGCTACAACCCCAATTCGTTCTAGAATTTCGAAAGGTCCGATGTACCTGGGACTCAATTTACCTTTCTTACCAAAATGTATGACTCCCTTCCACGGAGATACCTTCAGAAAAACATGATCACCGACTTGAAATTCCAAATCCTTCCTTTGATTATCGGCATAGCTCTTCTGCCTACTTTGAGCTGCTTTGATGTGATTTTGGATTACCTTCACCTTTTCCACCGTTTCCTCCACCAGTTCTGGGCCTACAAGTTTTCTTTCACCAACGTCATCCCAACAGGTTGGTGTACGACATCTCTTTCCGTATAACGCTTCATATGGTGCCATATGAATACTTGAATGGAAGCTATTGTTATATGAAAATTCTACCAGTGGTAAATATTGATCCCACATACCTTGAAAGTCAAGTGAGCAAGATCTCAACATGTCTTCTAAGGTTTGAATAGTCCGTTCTGATTGTCCATCTGTCTGAGGGTGGTAAGCAGTGCTCAAATGAAGTTCAGTATCAAGGGATTTCTGAAGACTTTTCCAAAATCTTGAAGTAAAACGGGGATCACGATCAGAAACAATCGATAGGGGTACTCCATGAAGTCTCACAACTTCATTAATGTATAGTCTTGCTAGACGTTCCAGGGGTAGATCTTCTCTTATAGCAAGAAAATGTGCTGACTTGGTAAGACGATCAACAATAACCCATATTGCATCGTTCCTTCTAGGAGTCTTCGGTAGCCCCATGACAAAGTCCATCGTAATATTGTCCCATTTCCACTCCGGTATAGGAAGAGGTTGCATGACTCCTCCAGGCTGTTGCCTTCCAGCTTTCACTTGTTGACAAACCATACATCTTGACACAAAATCAGAAATCTCCCTCTTCATATTGTCCCACCAAAAATGATCTTTCAAATCTCTATACATTTTGGTGCTCCCAGGGTGTATAGAGAAATTGGAACTATGAGCATCATCCAGCAATTCCCTTTTTAGATCAGGTATATTGGGAACACAAAGTCTCTTCCTGAATTTCAAAATTCCATCTTCATACACAAAGTCTCTCAATCTCCCATCATTCACAGCTTTAATCTTCTTTTGGAATTCTTCATCATCGGTCTGAGAACTCTTAATCCTTTCTAGTAAAGATGGTTTGGCAACCATTTGAAAAAGCATTGATGTTTCACCTTCCCTGGTTATTCCCATGTCCATCTTCACTAGATCCATGAAAATTGGATCCCTTTCAAATCTCATCATGTTCAGAACTCCATGGTCTTTTCTGCTCAAAGAATCTGCTACTTTGTTTGCTTTCCCCGGGTGGTAGTGTATCGTACAATCATAATCCTTGAGTAATTCAAGCCATCTCCTTTGCCTCATGTTGAGTTCTTTTTGTGAGAAAATATACTTCAAACTCTTGTGATCAGTATAAATCTCACATTTTTCACCATAGAGGTAGTGCCTCCATATCTTCAAAGCAAAGATCACTGCTACTAACTCGAGATCATGAGTAGGATAGTTTTGTTCATGAATTTTCAACTGTCGTGATGCATAGGCAATAACTCTATCATTCTGCATAAGGACACAACCAAGTCCTTTCTTCGATGCATCACTATAAATAACGAACCCATCATTCCCCGATGGTAAAGTCAATATAGGAGCATTGACTAATCTTCTCTTCAGTTCTTTGAAACATTCTTCACACTCTTTTGTCCAAACAAATTTAAACCCTTTACGTGTGAGCTTCGTTAATGGGTTAGCCAATCGGGCAAAATTCTGGACGAAACGTCGATAATAACCTGCCAAACCAATAAACTGCGTACCTCAGTTATACTCGTAGGTGCTGGCCATTCTTGGATTGATTTGGTCTTAGAAGGATCAACAGAGATTCCATCTTTAGAGACAATATGGCCAAGAAAAGAAATCTCCTGAAGCCAGAATTCACACTTGCTAAACTTCCCATATAATTCATGCCTCCTCAGAGTCTTCAAGATAATGCGCAAGTGATTTTCATGATCTTCGTAGGTTTTTGAGTATACCAAGATATCATCAATAAATACCACCACAAATTTATCGAGATACTCCTTGAAAACTCTATTCATTAGATCCATGAATACAGAGGGTGCATTAGTCAATCCAAACGGCATTACAGTAAACTCGTAATGCCCGTACCTGGTTCGAAATGCTGTCTTCGGAATGTCTTCCTTCTTCACACACAACTGATGGTATCCAGATCGAAGGTCAATCTTTGAAAAGTATTGAGCTCCATGCAGTTGGTCAAATAAATCATCAATACGAGGTAAGGGATACTTGTTCTTTATCGTTATAGCATTGATCTCCCTGTAGTCGATACATAACCTCATAGATCCATCTTTCTTTTTAACAAAAAGAACAGGGGCTCCCCATGGAGAAACACTAGGGCGAATAAATCCCTTATTACTCAATTCCTCTAGTTGTTTCTTTAGTTCGACTAACTCTACAGTGGCCATTCTATAAGGGGTCTTCGATATAGGCCTTGATCCAGGAATCAAATCAATGGAAAACTCAACTTCTCGTTCTGGAGGATGTCCAGGTAAATCTTCCGAAAATACATCTACAAATTCTTTCACAACAGGTACATCCTCTATTTGAACATTCCTTTCCTCACCGATAGTTACTTCATTCTCTTCCTCCCCAATAATTGAATTTAGTTGAGCTACTAGGGGTGGATCTAAATAAGAATTAGGTGGTGACAATTCTGCTCTAAAAATAAGGTGTTCCTTATCATTATCATCAAGAATCGTAACCTCTTTATTCTTACAATAAATCTTCGCATCATAGTCCGAAAGCCAGTCCATACCGAGGATTATATCAAACTCAATCATAGGTATGACGATGAGATCAGCAGATAAAGAAAATTTATGTGCTCTAATGGGGAATGATTCACAAAACTTTGTTGCAACGATACTTCCCTTAGAAGTTTTAACTGACAACTCCCTTATTAAATCAAATTGGAAATATCTAATTTTCTTAGCAAACTGGGAAGATATGAAACAATGCGATGATCCAGAATCAAATAATGCATTTGCTAAACTTGAGGAAACCATTAAATTACCTGCCACCACATCTTTCGGAGCTTCTACCTCTGCAGTCGTGATAGCATAAGCCTGGCCTTGATCCCTTGTCCTTTTCTGAGGTAAGTTCTCCTGACGCTTAGGGCATGCATTTGCATAATGCCCCATCTCCCTGCAATTGTAGCACTGAACGTTGGTAGCTTCCTTCTTCCCCTTGAAATCATGAGCTTGGTGGCCTTTTTCACCACACTTGTAACAGACTCCCATTCCCTTCAAGCAAGTACCAGGATGTTTCTTCCCGCATTTACCACAAGATGGATATTCAACCTTTCCCTTCTTCCCCTTATTTCCATTCCCAGATTGATCAGCAGGTCTCTTCTTCTCTTGCTTTGCTTTAATGTCATAAGACTTAGAGAATTCCTTTTCGGTCTTGATAGCACATGAGACAATGTCTTCATACGATGAAAAGGATTGTGAGACTAATGCTCGACGGAGAAATGGTTTTAACCCATCAAAGAAATGATCAATCTTACTTCTTGGGTTACGAATATAATCACCAGCGTACCTCGCTAACCTTGTAAAGTTAGCCTCATACTTTGTGACATTCTCATCCTCCTTTTGTCTCAGACTCAGAAATTGCCTTTCCATATCTGCTCGATGGTCGCGAGGGAAGTATTTTTCTAAAAATAGATCTTTGAACTCCCTCCATTCCATATTTGATACTTCATCATCTTCCTTCATGTTCTGAATCAATGACCACCATTGATCAGCATCTCCAGTGAGGCAGTAAACTGCCATGATAACTTTTTCCCTTTCACTGCTCCCCAAAGCCTGAAATATTTTCTCTAGGGAAAATATCCATTGCTCAGCTACTAAGGGATTTGTATTCCCATTGAACGTTGGTGGTTGTTGCCTCATGAATCGATCTAACATTGATCCTCCACGCTGCGGATTAGGGTGCTCCATACGGGTAAGGTTATTATTCATAACCTGAGTAAGTTGTCCCAGTATGGTGATTAGCTGATCGGCACCAGTTGTATCACCAGCCCCACTATAATTATCTTGAGCAGGAGAGCAATCCCTACATGGAGTACGTGCATTGATATGGTTTCCATTTCTTCCACTAGGTGCCATTTCTAAACAATGGCATAAACTAGATCAGTTTATGAATCAAAATACATAATCCCATACTTATAAAACACTTAACATAAATTGAACTATTTATGGATATAATCCATAATCATAAAAATGTTTTCTTTGAGGAAGTATATACTCATAAACCCTTCATAATGATTTGTAAATAAAATGAGAGTTATCCTAAGCATATCCCCCGGGAGTGTCGTAACCAAGAGTGCAGCAAGGCCCGTTGTCGTGCACCAGTTCCCGTTCGAGTCTAGCTCAAAGCGGTGTTTTCGGGTTTTACCCCTAGGTACATCTGTGCCAGAGCCGCCTCTACCTGCTCGTATCCAGACAGGGATGTATTGCTCGGAAAACTCACAAAATCTCTACAATACCAAAATTCTAGGAAGTTCTTCTATACTAATCCTCAAAGTTCATCTTAGGTCTACGTGCTCTAATCAGAGTTTATCTAAATCTAGCTTCCAAGGTTTGTACTAAACTTCCTCTGATACCAACTGTAACGCCCCGAGCCCAGCTACCCAGAGTCGGTGCATTACTTCATAACATTGTCATGATCACAAGAAAGATCAAATCTCGAAAGATCGATTGGTTTAGTAGCCTTGGAAACACTAGATATATTCATAAGTTTTACATTACATCATAAAATGAAAAACTAATACAACAACATAATGTTTCCACAATCCACACTATTAAACCTTCATAAAATCCCTGCAGGTCATTCAAAACTTACTTCTTCACATCCTGGGAAAAATAAAACATAGAAAATGGGTGAGCTCAAATGCCCAGTAAGGATAAAAATATAGCGTAAACTTTCATAAATAAGAATAAACATTTAAGGCAATGCATTACTAAAACAAAAGCCTTTTAAACTTTAACTTCAACATGGTATGGCAAAAGTAAAATGAAATAATGCCATTTACTTATTCACATGGATATTCTACTAATCGAATAATCACATGCAAAAATCAATAACCACTTTCATAATGTTGGAATGCATAATGCCAGACTATCATAACCACATAGTCAAGGCCTCGTGCCAAGACTACAAAAAAGATTTTTTCAAGGCCTTGTGCCAAGACACTAGTTTGTCTCATGAGACCTACCGATGCATCGAGGAGCTATAGCGGGCTCCACCCGTCACTTACTAAGTCCAATGCATTCCCATATGAAAAGGTTTAAACATAACATAAACATTCGTATTAAAACTAGCATACGAAATGTCAATAATTTCACCATAAACTATGAATGGTATAAAAATAGCACATCCACAGTCAAACATATCACAAAACCTTCAATACAATATAGAAGTTTTGTATCTTAATAAATCAATTTCAAATAATCTTAAAATCCATCAAAGGATGTTGACATAGATGAAATAAAAATTCTTTTTAAGGAAGTATCTCCTTTTATTTTGAAATCATTTAAGATCCATATAAAATAAAACATTTTCTTTGAAAATATTCTTATAAGCTTGTATGTAAAGCTTCGACGATTTTATAACGGCGGAAAATAACCGCACCCGCCGTATAAGTTAAAAAAAACATTCTTACCTCAATTCTGTCGAAAAGGTTAAAAAGGACCTTGTTTTGAAAACGACGGAAAGATTCCTTTATAAACCTCTTATAAAAAGTCAAACAAGGGTATAAATGACTTTAACCCATATTCTTGTAAATAGTAAAAAAAATTTGAAATACATTTCGAAGAAACATGGATGTGGATGATAAAGAGGTCCCAGTAGATTATTACGTATAATACAACCTCAGATAATGAAGAGATTGTGAAATAACCCTTACCTTGTACTTTTCCTTGGTTGGGGTAGGTTAACCTCCTGTATAATAGTGAAATAATTGTTACTAAATTATACAAGAATCATATACATTAATATGATATCATATATGATCTTTTAATATTGATTTGATAATAATATCTTAGTATTATCACCGTTTCGGGTGTTAACTTACTCATTTTCTTTATATGTTTTGTTACATAAGTCATGTTTGTTGTATCTTATTCATATCCAGAATGATATCAAGTCCTTAAACATCATTTTTAAATCATTAAATGATAATTATACTTGAATGGATACGATGGAGAATGAATCTCATCGCGTTCGTGGAGACGGTAGTCCGTACGTACGCACGAACGCTACTTCCATTTAATTTTTATTTTAAAAGAATCGAATCCAAATGATACATAGGTATATTACAATTCCAGTATAATATAATATTTTATATAGGTTACTTAAGTTCATTAACACCATCCTTTATACGTTCCATGTGTGGTATGAACGAGTCATATCATTTTAAGGGGGCGGTAGTCCGCACTTCCTCAAATGAAATTATCGTATGTATATACAACATGAAACGAATAATGGTATGAAATAAAATGGAATTACAGAAGCTTATATATAAAATATATATCATTTATATCATATTTAATTACAGTGCCATCATAATGGCCACCATGAGAGGCGGTAAGATGTATTTGAACAATCATCGTTTCGTGAGGCGTTAGTTTGTCATCCACAGAAACATTATGTTCATCATCCATTAGATGGAGTTGTGTGTATGTGTAGTTTGAATCCTTCTTATAACAACATCCTAGTATATTGAGGATACTGGTGTTGTTACAAAAGAAAGGAAATAAAAAGAGTTTGGGGGTTGAAGAAGCAAAATAAATGAAAATAATTTAAGAGAAATCGTTACCTTTAATTTAGGTAACTCACTTTGGTTGGAACCAAAGGACTTGTTGAAATGCTTTCTGCCTAAGGGGAAGCTTCAAGGAGGAGGAGAAGGATGTGGGGAGCTTAGTTGGGAGAGTTTGGACGAGCCAAGTGGCTTGAGAGGTGTCAGGAATGAGTAGAAGTGGTCTCCTTTTATAAGGGAGAAGAGGGGCTCTTTATGAAAGAGTGAAAGTATTACTTTATAATATAATTATATTCGGTTTATAATGGTCCAAAAATCATTGAGGTCGAAGATAAGATGACTAATATTCTAAATAAAATCAACCAATAATAATTGGACAGGTTTTAGATAATATTTTAATCATTATAATATTATTTATTTCAATGATTTATTAATGAGGTAAACATTGCATCATTATGGTGTCATTAATAATTTAACTTATTTGATGTCTAAAAATTATAAATAAAATATCATCATGTAGGAAATCTGTTTAGCTTTCTAATGAATATTTATAATCGAAAATCCAACATGTATAACCCTATGTAAAAATTTTTCTTCTAAAAGATGTAAGCTTATGCCATTTTAATTTTTATTTTAACTTTATTAATATAATGTGTCCCTACCACATACAAGTGGCTCCAAGGGGTCCCCAAATTGACCCAAGGATGACCATGGTCGGGTATGTGTCCACCAATAAGGTTAGGACACGTTTTAGGGTAATTTGGTATTATTATAATATTATTGATTAACCCTTATTTACCGGATTTAGCCTTTAACCATGGTAAATAAAATATTTACCACAGTAACTATTCAAAATGTCTAAAAATAAAAGTTACCTATTTACACAATTTGAACATCCTGATTCCAAATATGGAATCCATTTTCCTAAATTCAAAACACAGAAGTGGCAGAAATTAATTTAAAATTAATTCCCGCTGTCAAAACAAAAAGCGTGTTTTTAAGAGGTAATAACTATCAAAAGATTGACACTTGTTTATGTTTGGTTTAATTGTAAAATTATGTCCAATGACCAACATTATATTAAATGGTAAAAATATATTCTAAATATACTTTAAAACCACTCAAATTCATAATTTATCACTATTAATTATTTTGGTTAAAAAAGTTGTTTTTAATTAAAATTTAGTAATTTTCACTATTCATCAAAATATGAAAGTTATCCGAAATGTACCAAAATTTCACCTTAGGCTAAATTCGATATTCCGAATCCAAAAATGAAGTCCATTTTCAAATATAATATATATATAATTTCAAAAAGTAGGTGTTACTATTCATAACGGCTAGTTTGATTAGTTATGGTGTGTTAGAACTCGGTGTTGCGTACAACACACGCTATCACATTATTCAAAGAGAAGCGTACCGTTGAAGCTTGGGGTGTTACATTACCTCCTTACTTCTTTGATGAATTCTTCCCCTTTTCCTGCCAACTATACCTCTTATTTTGTTGTTTTTCATAGAACACCTGATCATCAGCAAACTCCATTTCTACCTTCTCCGCACATCGAACAAGATTTTCATAACTTTTGAACTCACGAGAAGCTAAAGCCCTTCGATACTTTGGCTTTAACCCTGAGTAAAAACGGTTTATTTTACTATCAAGATCTCGTATGATGTTTGGAGCATACTTTTCCAATCGAGTGAACTTTTCTTCATAAGCAGCCACTGAATCATCCTCCTGCCTCAATTCTAGGAATTGTTTTTCCATCCTAAGACGAACCACCTTAGGAAAATATTTCTCAAGAAACATACCTTTGAATTCGTCCCAGTGAAGATCCTCAATCTCATCACTATCCCTTATATTTTTCACCATCGACCACCACCATTTATAGCCTGAGTCAACTGTGCCATTACTGCAACAAACTGTTCAGTTCCGATTCCGACCATCTCAGGTTGCTGATTTGGAAGGTTATCTTCCTCCTGATGTCGTCACAACATAGCTGCTTTGTTTCCTCTGCGGAAAACCATTCTGAACACAGAAATATCTTAGGCGAAGCAACATGGTAATCCGTAAATGCTATATCATTTCAATCATATTATAATTTAACACTTTTCTAACTCCTAAAGTTGTCTAAACCGACCTCTGATACCAACTATAAGGCCCCAGCCTTAAACCTTACTTAATATTGAATTAAATGAATAATTCACATTGAGGATCTTTTCAGGTTTAGAGTTTTAGAGAATTAGAACATAACTATTACATCTTAAAAGATTACAAAGTAGACACTTCTACTAAGTCTCCATAAAATAAAAACTCTTAAAAAGAAAGATGTCTAGATTCCATGTTTTAGATAGCATGAAATTCCCTTGATCCCATCCTTGACCTTATTCCACTTTAAGTCCTATGAAAAACATTTCGAAAAACTTGGGGTGAGCATAAAAAGCTCAGTAAGGGATACAAAGAGAATGAAAACTGTTAGTTTTTCAAACATCAAGTAAACCATGTATACTATATCAAAGTAATACCTTCACCTTCATGAAGTAGTAAAAAAAATCTTCACTGAATAAAGTATCATTACTTACCTTTTTGTAACCAAAGGATTACCATAAAACCCATATAAAGAACACATAGAATATATAAAGGTAACTTGGGACATAAACATACTTAAGTGGAATAACCATACGGTTGACTTCCACACATATCACTTAATGGAATAGCCATACGGCCAATTTCCATACATACTTAATGGAATAGCCATACGGCCGACTTCCATACCCAATGCATTGGAGGTTATAACGTAACCACCCATCCTGGTATTCACGGCACCACCCGTCATATGGTTTATAACGTAACCACTCGTTAAAATGTCCAAGTACCAATATAAAATCATAAAACATAAAACCAATATAAAGGAATGATAACATTTCCAAATTTCAATCACAATATATTGACATAATAGAATCCTTTATCAAAACCATTTTCAATACCAAAATACACAAAAGAGTATATGGTATTTATTTTATTTTAAAAACATTACGGCTTGTTGAGGAAGCCCAAGACCCAATAATACTCGCGGTGGCGGAAAAGGTCGTTGTCACCGCGTACGTTAAAAAAACATTCCTTTTTGTCTTTTAGTAAAACACTTCGTAGAAAAGATTCCTTTTGTATAAAAGTAAAAGTCAAAGGGGTTTATACACCGTATAAAATAAAGTTGTGTATAAAACGAAATATGCCTCAATGAACGGAGATTGAGACGAAGTCCCTTACCTCGGGTCTGACTTGACTCGATCGTTCTTTAACGTCCTGAATAATAAACTTGAGTTAATTTATACTTGATTAAGAACCTTTTTAAAGTTCATTATTCTTTTTATATCACTTATTGCCATGTTATAAACATTATGTAACCATTTAAGTTAATAATGTTTGTTTTGTCAATATTTGGTTCTTAAGTCGAAAGTTGACTTCTTTCAATTACATGTTGTTCGTGTGGTCAAAAGTTCTTTATATACAGAATGAAATTCCTGATTTGGATATCATATATATCATATATATCCAGCATATATATATATTTATAATATTACATAATCATTTAGAGGTAAGAAATGAAATGCACCGTTCATGGAGACGGTAAGCCGTACGTACGCATGAACGCTACTTTCATTTCTTTGTCATATTAATGGAATTAAAACTAAATGAGAGGTATGTATATTTTATTTCCATAATTATATTCATCATTTAGATATATCATTAATTATATATATCCATTATATACATGTACTTTTAATAGTACATTACATTTGGGGATAAGAAATGAAATGCACCGTTCATGGAGACGGTAGTCCGCACTTCCTTAAATGAAGATATCGTGTTTACCCATAATGGAAACCATAAAGGTATTCCAAAAATTAAAAATACATAAGCTTAAAGAAAACATAAACATATTATATATCATATATAAAAATAGTGACATCATAATGTCCACCCTTGAAGGTGTTAAATGAGTATTGAACAATCATCTTTTCGGGAGGCAGAATTTCGCCATCCACGGAAACCGTATGTTCTTTAACCATTTGATGTAGTTGTGTGAGAGTATAGATAAAATAAATATTATAACAACATCCTAGTATATTGAAGATGCTGGTGTTGTTACAAAAGATGTAAATAAAAAGAGTTTAGAGGGTTGGAGAAGCAAAATAAAACAAATGAACAAGAGAGAATGAATTACCTTTAAAAGTGTAACTCCTTTTGATTTGAGCCTAAAGGCTTCCTTTGAAAGGATTCTGCCCAAATAGAATCTTCTAGGATGAGGATAGGGATGTGGAGAGAGTAATTGGGCAGGGGTTGGCCTAGCCAAAGGCTTGAGAAGTGTGTGAAATGAGGTAGAGGTGGGGGCCTTTTATAAGAGGAGAGGAGGGGCACTTTTGGAAAGTAAAGAAATATTACTTTATTTGAAAATGTGTTTCGGTTTTAAAAGGACCCACATTGATATAATTCGTGGATAACGTGATAAGGGTTCGAAATCCACTCATCCAATTGGTTTTGTCCATGTGTAGATTTTATATTTTTCATTATCTTTCCATTTTATTTAAATCGTCAAATAATGATGTCATCGCTGCATCATTATCATGTCATAAATAATTTAATTGTTTTAATGTCTAAAAATTATAAAAAAAATACTATGATGTAGGAAATCTTTGTAGCTTTCCAATGACTATTTATAATCAAAATTTGGACTTGTATAACTCCACTCAAAAATTATTTTAGTAAAACAATTTATGTTAGTGTCATTTTCACTTTAACATTAAATAAAAATATATTAATGTCATTTTCCAACTAAAGTGGCTCCATGGGGTCCCCAAGTTGGACCATGGCTTTTATTGGTCGGCCATGACTCACCCAATAGGTGTAGGACAAGTTTCATGGTGTTTTCACATTCTTATATTACCATTTTTACCTTAAACTACACTAATTACCTCTAATCGCGATTAATGAAAAAAAGTAACTATTCACCAAAAAATTATTTTAATCTCATTGAACAACATTTTACTTCTTAATTACAACCATGTATGTCGGATTTTAAAAATTAAATACATATTAGTGGTAAACTTTCATTTAACTGAAAAATCAGTTTGCTTGGTTACCACTTAGTGGTTTCACTATTCATCAAAAATTGATGTTTTTCAGAAAATTACCAAAAATGCACCCTAAGCTATATTTGATATTCCGAATTCAAAAATGAAGTCCATTTTACAAAATTCAAAACATATAAGTCAAATTAATTAGTTTAATAATTAATTCCCGCTGTCATGACAAATAGCGTGTTTTTGTGAAACAATAAGTATCAAATGATTGACACCAGTTTAAGTACGATTTCAAAGTGAAATTGATCCCAATGACCACCATTGGATTAACTGGTAAAAATATTTTATAATTTCACTTTAAAACCAATTAAAATAATAATCTAATCATATAAATAATTTAGATTAAAAAGAGGTTTTGAATTAAATTACAACATTTTACACTATTCATAAAAAAAATGAACTTTATCAGAAAGGTACCAAAAATTTACACAAAGTAAATTTTGATGTCCAGATTCTAAAGTAGAGTTATATTTGGTCCAAAATAAATTATAAGAGTGATCAAAACTATATTTAATGACGGTTCACCATTAAAAGGTGATAAGGGAACCTTTAGTGAAAATTAGAGTATATATGCCCTAAAATTGAACTCTTTCCGTATTTTAAGCCTTTATCTTTTATTGGGTAAATGTATAAACATTTAAAAACATATCTAATCATATTTTAGTTATTTCTATCCATTCCCTCCAGTACAACGGCTACTTGTTAACTAACATTTAAAATAATATTATTTTATTACTAGTGTGCTACGTAAGTTTCAAAGAAACTCATCGTTGCGTATCGGGTACGCTATCGAACATAGCAACCCCTTTAAAATAAAATTAATATTTAATTCGTAAATATTAATAAATATGAAAATTATTTATTCTTTATTTACCTGGGATGTTACATCCTTCCCCCCTTTTGGGAATTGCGTCCTCGCAATTTTATTCACTTATCAAAATAAGTGGGGGTATTTATCCCTCATAGAATTTTCAGATTCCCACGTTGCCTCTGAAATCACATGGGTTTTCCCCAAAACCTTTACCTGATGAATCACCTTATTCCGTAACACTTTATCCCTATGGTCAAGAATCTGGACCGGTTGTTCCTCATAAGATAGGTTCTCTTCCAGCTGAACTACCTCTGGGCTCAAAACATGAGATGGATCTGAAATATACTTTCTCAACATTGAAACGTGAAAAACATTGTGTACCTGAGATAAACTCGGAGGTAAAACCACCCGGTATGCAACTGATCCAACTCATTCCAGAATATCGTATGGTCCAACGAACCTTGGACTCAACTTTCCTTTCTTACCAAATCTCATCACACTTTTCCAAGGAGAAACCTTGAGAAAAACATGATCACCTACCTCGAAAGATAGATCCTTCCTCCGGTTATCCGCATAACTCTTCTGCCTGCTCTGAGCTATTCTCATGTGTTTCTGAATCAACTGAACTTTTTCGGCCATCTCGTCTACCAATTTTGGTCCCATCAGCTTCCTTTCACCCACTTCATTCCAAAATGCTGGATTTCGACACCCCTTCCCATATAATGCCTCAAATAGTGCCATCTGTACACTAGAATGAAAGCTGTTATTATAAGAAAATTCAACCAAAGAAAGATGTTGGTCCCAACTTCCCTGATAATCCATCAAACAAGCTCATAGCATATCCTCCAATGTCTGAATTGTTCGTTCTGACTGCCCATCTGATTGAGGATGAAAAGCTGTACTAAAATTTTAATTCAGTACCCAACGACTTCTGAAGGCCTTTCCAAAAGTTAGAAGTAAAACTGGGATCACGATCAGATAAAATGGAGAGAGGAACTCCATGTAACCTGACTATCTCTTTAAGATACAAACGGGAAAGTTGATCAAGAGAGAAAGTATCTCGTATAGAAAGGAAATGATTAGATTTGGTCAAGCGATCAACAGTAACCCAGATTGCATTATTACCTCGAGATGTCCTCGGTAATCCCACAACAAAGTCCATAGATATGTTTTACCATTTCCACTCTGGCACTGGTAAAGGCTGAAGCATCCCTGTCGCTCTGCTTTAACCTGTTGACATGTCAAACACTTCACAGTAAAATCAGTAATGTCTCTTTTCATTCCATCCCACCAGTAATACTCCTGCAGACCTCTGTACATCTTAGTACTGCCAGGATGAAAAAACAACTCATTCTTCAACTTTGAATCACAAGGCACACATAACCTCTTCACAAACCTCAAAACACAAACACAAACTTATCCAAGAACTCATGGAAAATTTTATTCATAAGGTCCATGAATACAGCAGGTGCATTGGTTAACCCAAAAGGCATAACTACAAATTCATAATGACCATATCTAGTACGGAACGCAGTCTTCGGAACGTCTGCTTATTTTACTTTCAACTGATGGTACCCCGACCTCAAGTCAATCTTCAAAAAATACTGAGCTCCCTGGAGCTGATACCACTTCATTCGATGGCCCAACATCTACTGAAGTTGTTGCAAAGGATGTCACCACCCCTTTCTGCTTGTAGTCTGGCTGCATTCCCCCAGTTGAGTTCTTCATTGGACACTCGTTTGCATAATGACCCATTTAATTACACTTAAAACATCTTACCGTTGGCTTTTCATTTCCTGCTTGATCATCTTCCTTACAGTTACGAGCAATATGACCAGACTTACCACATCGAAAGCACTTACCAGACTTGGATAAACATTCTCCAGGATGCATTTTACCACTCTTCTCATAGGATGGATATTTGGTTTTCTTACCTCCTTACTTCTTTGATGAATTCTTCCCCTTGTCCTGCCAACTAGACCTCTTATTTTGTTGTTTGTCATAGAACACCTGATCATCGCAAACTCCATTTCTACCTTCTCTGCACATCGAACAAGATTTTCATAACTTTTGAACTCACGAGAAGCTAAAGCCCTTCGATACTTTGGCTTTAACCCTGAGTAAAAACGGTTTATTTTACTATCAAGATCTCGTATGAAGTTTGGAGCATACCTTGCAAATCGAGTGAACTTTTCTTCATAAGAAGCCACTGAATCATCCTCCTACCTCAATTCTAGGAAATGTTTTTCCATCCAAATACGAACCACCTTAGGAAAATATTTCTCAAGAAACATACCTTTGAATTCATCCCAGTGAAGATCCTCAATCTCAACACTATCCCTTATATTTTTCACCATCGACCACCACCATTTATAGCCTGAGTCAACTATGCCATTACTACAACAAACTGTTCAGTTCCGATTCCGACCATCTCAGGTTGCTGATTTGGAAGGTTATCTTCCTCCGGATGTCGTCACAACATAGCTGCTTTATTTCCTCTGCGGAAAACAATTCTGAACACAGAAATATCTTAGGCGAAGCAACATGGTAATCCGTAAATGCTATATCATTTCAATCATATTATAATTTAACACTTTTTTAACTCCTAAAGTTGTCTAAACCGACCTCTGATACCAACTATAAGGCCCCAGCCTTAAACCTTACTTAATATTGAATTAAATGAATAATTCACATTGAGTATCTTTTCAGGTTTAGAGTTTTAGAGAATTAGAACATAACTATTACATCTTAAAAGATTACAAAGTAGACACTTCTACTAAGTCTCCATAAAATAAAAACTCTTAAAAAGAAAGATGTCTAGATTCCATGTTTTAGATAGCATGAAATTCCCTTGATCCCATCCTTGACCTTATTCCACTTTAAGTCCTATGAAAAACATTTCGAAAAACTTGGGGTGAGCATAAAAAGCTCAGTATGGGATACAAAGAGAATGAAAACTGTTAGTTTTTCAAACATCAAGTAAACCATGTATACTATATCAAAGTAATACCTTCACCTTCATGAAGTAGTAAAAAAAATCTTCACTGAATAAAGTATCATTACATACCTTTTTGTAACCAAAGGATTACCATAAAACCCATATAAAGAACACATAGAATATATAAAGGTAACTTGGGACATAAACATACTTAAGTGGAATAACTATACGGTTGAATTCCACACATATCACTTAATGGAATAGCCATACGGCCAATTTCCATACATACTTAATGGAATAGCCATACGGCCGACTTCCATACCCAATGCATTGGAGGTTATAACGTAACCACCCATCCTGGTATTCACGGCACCACCCGTCATATGGTTTATAACGTAACCACTCGTTAAAATGTCCAAGTACCAATATAAAATCATAAAACATAAAACCAATATAAAGGAATGATAACATTTCCATATTTCAATCACAATATATTGACATAATAGAATCCTTTATCAAAACCATTTTCAAAACCAAAATACATAAAAGAGTATATGGTATTTATTTTATTTTAAAAACATTACGGCTTGTTGAGGAAGCCAAAGACCAAATAATACTCGCGGTGGCGGAAAAGGTCGTTGTCACCGCGTACGTTAAAAAAACATTCCTTTTTGTCGTTTAGTAAAACGCTATGTAGAAAAAGATTCCTTTTGTATAAAAGTAAAAGTCAAAGGGGTTTATACACCGTATAAAATAAAGTTGTGTATAAAACGAAATATGCCTCAATGAACGGAGATTGAGACGAAGTCCCTTACCTCGGGTCCGACTTGACTCGATCGTTCTTTAACGTCCTGAATAATAAACTTGAGTTAATTTATACTTGATTAAGAACCTTTTTAAAGTTCATTATTCTTTTTATATCTCTTATTTCCATGTTATAAACATTATGTAACCATTTAAGTTAATAATGTTTGTTTTGTCAATATTTGGTTCTTAAGTCGAAAGTTGACTTCTTTCAATTACATGTTGTTCGTGTGGTCAAAAGTTCTTTATATCCAGAATTAAATTCCTGATTTGGATATCATATATATCATATATATCCAGTATATACATATATTTATAATATTACATAATCATTTAGAGGTAAGAAATGAAATGCACCGTTCATGGAGACGGTAAGCCGTACGTACGCATGAACGCTACTTTCATTTCTTTGTCATATTAATGGAATTAAAACTAAATGAGAGGTATGTATATTTTAATTCCAGAATTATATTAATCATTTAGATATATCATTAATTATATATATCCATTATATACATGTACTTTTAATAGTACATTACATTTGGGGATAAGAAATGAAATGCACCGTTCATGGAGACGGTAAGCCGTACGTACGCATGAACGCTACTTTCATTTCTATCTCATACTTTAATGGAAAGAAATAATAATGATATAGAGTTATATTATAATTACAGTATAACATCATATATAATAACTTTAAATCCATCCTTTACACGTCCCACATATGGTATTAACGAATCACATCACTTTGAGGGGGCGGTAGTCCACACTTCCTTAAATGAAGATATCGTGTTTACCCATAATAAAAACCATAAAGGTAATCCAAAAATGAAAAATACAGAAGCTTAAAGAAAACATAAACATATTATATATCATATATAAATATAGTGACATCATAATGGCCACCCTTTAAGGTGTTAAATGAGTATTGAACAATCATCGTTTCGGGAGGTAGAATTTCTCCATCCACGGAAACCGTATGTTCTTTAACCATTTGATGTAGTTGTGTGAGAGTGTAGATCAAATAAATATTATAAAAACATCCTAGTATATTGAAGATACTGGTGTTGTTACAAAAGAAGTAAATAAAAAGAGTTTAGAGGGTTGGAGAAGCAAAATAAAACAAATGAACAAGAGAGAATGAATTACCTTTAAAAGTGTAACTACTTTTGATTTGAGCCTAAAGGCTTCCTTTGAAAGGATTCTGCCCAAAGGGAATCCTCTAGGATGAGGATAGGGATGTGGAGAGAGTAATTGGGCAGGGGTTGGCCTAGCCAAAGGCTTGAGAAGTGTGTGAAATGAGGTAGAGGTGGGGGCCTTTTATAAGAGGAGAGGAGGGGCACTTTTGGAAAGTAAAGAAATATTACTTTATTTGAAAATGTGTTTCGGTTTTAAAAGGTCCCACATTGATATAATTCGTGGATAAGGTGATAAGGGTTCGAAATCCACTCATCCAATTGGTTTTTTCCATGTGTAGATTTTAGATTTTTCATTATCTTTCCATTTTATTTAAATCGTCAAATAATGATGTCATCGCTGCATCATTATCATGTCATAAATAATTTAATTTATTTAATGTCTAAAAATTATAAACAAAATACTATGATTTAGGAAATCGTTTTATCTTTCCAATGACTATTTATAATCAAAATTTGGACTTGTATAACCCCACTCAAAAATTATTTTAGTAAAACAACTTATGTTAGTGTCATTTTCACTTTAACATTAAATAAAAATATATTAATGTCATTTTCCAACTAAAGTGGCTCCATGGGGTCCCCAAGTTGGCCCATGGCTTTTCTTGGTCGGCCATGACTCACCCAATAGGTTTCGGACAAGTTTCATGGTGTTTTCACATTCTTATATTACCATTTTTACCTTAAACTACACTAATTACCTCTAATCGCGATTAATGAAAAAAAAGTAACTATTCACCAAAAAATTATTTTAATCTCATTGAACCACATTTTACTTCTTAATGACAACCATGTATGTCGGATTTTCAAAATTATATACACATTAGTGTTAAACTTTCATTTAACTGAAAAATCAGTTTTCTTGGTTACCACTTAGTGGTTTCACTATTCATCAAAAATTGATGTTTTTCAGAAAATTACCAAAAATTCACCCTAAGCTATATTTGATATTCCGAATTCAAAAATGAAGTCCATTTTACAAAATTCAAAACATATAAGTCAAATTAATTAATTTAATAATTGATTCCCACTGTCATGACAAATAGCTTGTTTTTGTGAAACAATAAGTATCAAAAGATTGACACCAGTTTAAGTACGATTTCAAAGTGAAATTGATCCCAATGACCACCATTGGATTAACTGGTAAAAATATTTTCTAATTTAACTTTAAAACCAATTAAAATAATAATCTAATCATATAAATAATTTAGATTAAAAAGAGGTTTTGAATTAAAATACAACATTTTACACTATTCATAAAAAATGAACTTCATCAGAAAGGTACCAAAAATTTACACAAAGTAAATTTTGATGTCGCGATTCTAAAGAAGAGTTATATTTGGTCCAAATTAAAGTATAAGAGTGATCAAAACTATATTTAATGACGGTTCACCATTAAAAGGTGATAAGTGAACCTTTAGTGAAAATTAGAGTATATATGCCCTAAAATTGAACTCTTTCCGTATTTTAAGCCTTTATCTTTTATTGGGTAAATGTATAGACATTTAAAAACATATATAATCATATTTTAGTTATTTATATCCATTCCCGCCAGTACAACGGCTACTTGTTAACTATCATTTAAAATAATATTATTTTATTACTAGTGTGCTACGTAAGTTTCAAAGAAACTCATCGTTGCGTATCGGGTACGCTATCGAACATAGCAACCCCTTTAAAATAAAATTAATATTTAATTCGTAAATATTAATAAATATGAAAATTATTTATTCTTTATTTACCTGGGATGTTACACAATTGGTCCATCCTAAAAATTTATTATGAAAATTATTTGACTAAAAATAATGAAAAATTAATTAGAAAATTGAATAGATTAGTGGTTGGTATGAAACCCTTATCGTCCTTCAGTCATCGGTTCACGACCTGTGGCCTTACTGAATTTTTTTGGCTGTCACCCGACTTATGGGTTACACTTCTCTAAAATTATATTAATATAATTTCAAAAATAAATATTATGGGAGTCCTTTAAATAAGGTTAATAACAAAATATACTTTTAACTAAGGTTTTTAGTACAACATAAATACTTTAATACTTCATCCATTTATTTCCATATAGGTCCTTCCTTGATCAAGGGTTTATCCATAATATCATTAAAATGATTTCTAAACCCTGACACGTTATATTAAATCTATAAAACCTTAGGTTTAACAAAGGTTATTCATTTTCAAATCCTTCATGATGGTAGGTAAATAAAATGTGAACTATCCATAGTTTTTACCCTAAGAGTGTCAAACCAGGTGCATAGTAAGACCCATTGTCATATACCAGGTTACCGCACAGTAGGCTCAGAACACCTTGTATGATTTATTATATCTTTGTAAATATGTTCCAAAACCATGTTGAATTGTAGTATCTATATAGGTATTTAATGATTGGAATACACATATAATATATACCTTAAAAAATTCAATGATGTTTTTCTATAATCATCCTCAAATTCTACCTTAAGGTTTTATTATCTAACCTATGTTCTCTTAAATCTAGTTACCAATTTTTCAAATAATGTTCCTCTAATAACAACTGTAGAAACCTGACCCCAGAATCCCAGGATCCAATGTTATCTACTAATTAAATTGGCATGATTACAAGGAATGATTATCGAATGGAACAAGTGTTTTATAGTCTTGGTAAACCAGAAACCTAGATGAGTTTTTTAATTACAAAAGAATACACTAACTAAAACATAAGTTTTTTCTTCTAAATAAATTATTAATGTCAAGAATAACTTTATATCATCTGGTATATCCTTTAATATCTTTCATGGTACACTTCATGGATTCATGGTGAAAGAAACATAATAAGGGTGAGCTCAAATGATCAGTAAGGAAAATATATCACAGGAGAAATAATGACTCAATGATAATAATAATCATGATATGTTAAATAACTAAAATCACATTCCATATAGTCAATAAACTTATAGATATGTGAAAAAACATTATGGAAAGGTAATAACTAAAAACACATGCCATTAAAATAACTAGATAAGGAAAAAATAAACATTGTAAAGAAATAAAATACAGAACATTTCGTTTAATCAATGAATAGAAAATGAAATGTATCCCTAGATATGTTGAAAAAAATATCATTGATGAAAAATAACTGAAACTAATATGAGTGAAATTATTAATTATTTGATACCATGTTTGCTAGGTACATGGAACTGTTGCCTTCAAGTGCCTTCACAAGACATTTTAGAATACCATGTAGAAACCCATCTAATTTACAAAGAAAATTCATCTCATGAGATTACCGATGCATCGAGGAGATTTCATTAACCAGTCCCAAACCTGTTGGTCCTATCTCAAACGGTTCCCAACCCATGTCATTCTTTCCAAAGAATTCTTCATATCGAATAAACAATATTCCCTTTTCAAATATCTATATTGAATAATGTGTATATATTTATCAATATTTCTTAAAACAATTAAATAACATTTAAAGTAAACACTGTATGAAAAATGATATATAGTTTATAAAATGAAAATTTCCATGAGAGATGATATGGATAATTAAGTAAAATTCATTGTTCAATGATCATAGGAAATTTAATATTTAATGGGAACTAAAAAGAAATAATGTAAGTGAATGTGCTTACTATCCTTGGACAATTCAACCATAAATGATTTAGTATATGATTAAGGATAGTATCAATATAGAATACCCTAAGTGGATTTATTAAAAGTTTTTTTTCATTGATAAATGGAAATATTATTAAAATCTATTTAAAAAATATTCTTGAGAAAAATAAGCATCTGTTTCAAAAAAATTGATAAAAATTTTAACTAAAAATTAGTATTGAATAAATTTTCTTTTAAATATAACCTTTTAAAATGGAAATTATGCCTCAAATAAATTATTCCAAGTAAATCTAAACAATTTATATGAGGAAAAATAACATTCCTTTCACGTGGTAAAAGGTTAGAAAATTTCCTTGTTTTCAAAGAGACAAGAATATTTCTTTGAAACCATTGGTAAAATAAAAAAGGGTAATAATTTCTTTACCAGATCATTTTAAAAACATTTTTGAATACACATTAATAAATATTGGTTTTTATAATAAAACTGGTTCTCTAACTAAAGAGATAAATAACATGAGGTTTTCTAAAAAACAATTTCTAAATCATTTTGAGTACCAAATATTTAAAAAATGGTAATATTACATGAAAATGGTCATGAATAACCATAGGAGAGAAAAATGAATTTTCTTATTTAAAAATTGAAATATAATTTCCTTGAATGGAAATAATATTGAAATATCATTAAATTCATTGTTATGAAAAATAATCCTTATGAATTACAATATTTCCCATACCAATTTGAATAATTTTAAATCATAATCATAATGGGGGATTAACATTTAATTAAAATATAAAATATTATGAATATACAAGTATTAAATGTATAATATAACAAAAGGGTAAGTAGATAATCAAACAAATGATGTTTATAGTGAACATGGAATTTATCTCATAGATATAAAAAGTGAGATGAGAATCCCTTAACTTGCATATGATTTGTTTTGGGTGTCATAATATTCATGAATAAGAAAATTATTCTAATTATTTAATTTCTGTATAACTTTTTTCATTTTTATCATTAATTTTTTTAGCCATATTACTCAATTTTATACAACTACTTAAACAATTTGTATTACATCAGGTGTTTTGATCTAATTCAGTTTATGGGTCAGAAATGGCTTTGGTAGGTCAAATATGGTCAAAGAAGTCATTATGTAAAATATCCAAAATAATAATCATGAAATAATTATAATATTTATATATCATTTGTACTTTTAAAAACAATCATTAAATATGGTTATGTAAAATTAATCAACGTTACGATCATTGAGATGATTGATCATATGTACTCATGAGTAACGTTCTTATTTTTTAATGATCATTATGGAAAGAAGGTATGTAGGATTATATATTTTCAAAATTAAAATTATATAATAAATACCATATTATTTAATCATACATACATATATATATAAATATAATCATGTAAAAGGAATCACATCATGTCAAGGAGGTAGTATTCGACATGTCCACAAACGACGTTATCACTTTTTTAAGCATGTGAAAGGGTAATAATGATATATAAATATATATACATAAAGTTAACTATATCATCAATATCATATTTATGTTACTTATGTCTCATATTTTTAATTATAATCATATTTTATACATTCCATGTATCGTGTAAAGGTATCACATCGCTTTGAGGGGGTGGTAGTCCACACTTCCTCAAACGATGTTATCGTATTAACCAAAAATATAAATAATTAAATATATGGGTTATGAAAGGATTAAATAAGTATAAAAACGTAATATATATCATGTATATAATATATGAACATATTTTCCATCATAATAGCCACCATGATAGGTGGTGAAGTAAAAATGAACAATCATCATTTTTTGAGACAATAGTTTATCGTACATAGAAATAGTATGTTCGTTACCCATTATATAGAGGTATGTGTAATTATAGGTCTAATTATTTACATAAAAATATCCTAGTATATTTAGGATACTATTTTTTTATATAATCATGTAATAAAGTGATTTTAGGTGGTGGAGAATGGAAATGAAACTAGAGAGTTTAAGAGAAGATGTTGCCTCTTAATTGGGTAACGTCTTTTGGGATGTACCAACAGGCATCCTTGGAAGGATTTATGGAAAATGTGAGGACTATTAGGATATATAAGGGATTTTTTAATACTATTTTTGATGATTTTATATGATACCAATGGGTTTATATGTGTGAGTAAGTTGGAGAGTTTGTGGCCTTTATAAGGAAGGAGGGACTCACTTAGAATTTCTTAAAATAACATAGATGTACGCACCTTTTTACCTAAAAAAATATTAAAAAAACAAATATAAATAATTAAGGGTTTATGTACTAATTATTTTCATCCAATGGTTTTTGGAAAAGTATCTTAGACATTTAGACCCCAAAGTTAATGTTTTAGTCATTTATTAAGCTTGATTTTGCCATTATAATTGTAATTAATTTTAATTAATTTTACTAATATTTTTTGTTGAAAACTAATTTTAACATATAATTACTAATATATTGTTATTATTAAAAATATTTGAACCATTTTATCAAATTTAAATCATATAATTGATAGAAATTATGTAAAATTTAATCATGCAAACATGATGACAATGGGGGTTTTTAAAGTAAAAACATAAAAGTGTTTGCTATATTTTTATAATGAATTTAAAAGTGAAATTGATTCAAATGAAATAAATTATATGAAATAATAAAAATATTATATAATTAACGTTTAACACCAATTTAAAATATAATAGTATTATATAAATATATTAGATGAAAAAAAAGTTTGGAACTAAAATTCAGTATTTTTAACTATTCATTAAAAATGGAATGTTGCAGAAAAATTTAAAAAATTCACCCTAACACAATTTTTATGTTTATATTTTAAAAAATAATTTTGTTTTGACATATTCAATAAATTAATGTTTCAGTTTTAAGATTTAAAAAGGGCTCTCTATTAAAAGGTGCTAAAATTTCTTTTATAAAAATATAGGTTTTTTTGTAAAATTAAGTATATTCCTATCTTATACATATAAAACCTAATGGATGAATATAAAAAAAATTATTGAATATATTACAAATATATTTAATTAAACAAATTAAGTAATTTTAATTAATTATTTTTATTAATACAAAACTCCATTGGATGTATAAATATAATAATATTTCTTTTTTATCCAAGTGGTTCTTATTTTTATTTCTCATTAATTGGTAACCAAATAATTAGTTTTATATTTATATAAACCAAAAGAATTTATAACTTAGTTAACAATATTCATAACCTCTAACATAATTACTAGGTTATATAATATTATATTAAATTATATTATTTTAAAAATACATTGTTATTTGGTGAAACTCAGTCCTGTGTGTAATAAAAGCTATCAATGAAGGTATCTCTTATGTGTAACACAATATATCGATGAAGGTCGCTCTTGTGTGTAACAAAATCTTATTAGTTAATGTGGTATTTGCATGAAATATCATATATTGAATATATTTAAAATATTAAATATATAGCAGAGTCTTGGGATATTATATTTCATTAATCTCTTGGTGATGCATGTCATACAAACTATTGAATAGAACATTTTACATTTGAATTTTTGTGTGTTACATTCTCCCAACCTTAATTAAATTGTGTCATTAAAATTTAAACCCAATTGTGGTATTATATTGTTTTATGTTTATTATGTTGATGTCTGATGTTGTTATAAAGGTTCATAACAAATCCTCTAGAAAAGAGATAATATTAAGTACAAAGGTCACATGAAATACTATATAACATGGTCTCTAAGTAGGATAACATTAGTGAAAATTAAAAATATGTATTTTGAGGAAAATGGTAAATAATTATAGGGATTTAATGAGGTCATCAATCACAACTAAGTGAATGATCAATAGAATTTTGAGAGAATCAAAGCTAAAAATTTGATATGATTTAGAACACAATCAGTTCTACAAAAAATAAGGTATTTGGGAAAAAAATTCATCATTTTTTTAATGTTGAGTAATTATTTTAAAGCCTATGAATAGAACGAAATATACTTACTTATAACTTTTTAATAAACAAAATTTTCATCCGTTGTTTGTGTTTTGATAAATTTCCAATTCATCCAAAAATACATTGATTCATGGAGCACTAAAATAAATTTAAAATGGATTTTAAGGCCCATAAAATAATTACATGTCTAACTATTGTTCTATAAATATATTTCAAAAGAAATATGGAACATATATTTATCTATAATCCTCAAAAATGATATTATTAATTCATCATTAAAATTTATTCATTAAATTATTAAAAACAATGAAAAATAAACTAGGAAATTATGTAGGGTAGTGGTTGGCATGAAACCGTTATCGTCCTTCAGTTATTGGTTCAAGGCCAGTGGCATTTTTTTATTTTATTGGTTGTCACTCAGCTTATTGGTTGTTCTTTTCTAGACCCATATAAATATAAATTTTAATTAAATATAATGTAAATACTTGAAATAAGTTTAATAACTAAATATCCTTTTTACTAATGTTTTCAATACAACTGAAATACATTAATACTTCATCCATTTAGGTACACATAAGTCCTTCCTTGGTCTAGGGTATATCAATATTATCATTCATAGGATTTATAAAACATGACACCTTATCTTCAATCTAAAAGAGATTAGGTTTAACCTAGGTTATTCATTTCCAAAATCCTTCATAATTCCACGTAAATAAAATTTTAACTATCCTAGGCATATCCATTATGTGTATCAATTCATTTGAACAGTAAGGATCGTTGTAATGTACTAGGTTACCCTGAGTTAGGCTTAGAAGAGCTTGTTAGAGTTATTACTCCTAGGTATTCTATGCCAAAACCACATCCACATATAGTATCTAGACAATGATTTATTTCTTGCAATACCCACATAATCAATACCTTACCAAAATTATAGGATGTTATTCTATACTTATCATAAATGTTTACCTTATGGTTATGTTATATAGCCTATTTTATTTCCTAAATCTAGTTCCCATGGTTTATAGTTAACTTCCATTGAAACTAATTGTAGCGACCTGACTACAAATGGCCTATAGATGGTGCATGTTACTAATTAAATTAACAAGATTTCAAGTAATGAATCCGCAAAGGACTAAGATTTTAGTAGTATTGGTAAACCAGATACAAAAATGAGTCTTTTAGTTACAAAATAATACACTAATTACAACATAATATTTTTTATAAATAAATAAATAACTTTGAGAATAAATTTATTCCATATAGTATATCCCTGTATTTATTTCAAAGTATGCTTCTTGGATTCTTGAGGAAAGAAACATAATAAGGGTGATTTTAAATTACTAGTAAGGGAAAATATAGCATAAAAAATAATTAATCAATGAGAATTATAATCATGAAATGGTAAATAACTGAACTCACATTCCATATAATCAATAAATTGAGAGGGATGTTCATAAATAATATGTAAATGTAATAAATAGAAACAAATTCCATTCAAATAAAATGATAAGGCAAAATAAATATGAAAAGGTAATAAAAAACACATTATATTTAATCAAGGAACTAAAAATGAAATGTATCCATATTTATGTTGACGCAAAATATCATGGATGAATAATAATAGAAACTAATATAAAGAAAATGTTTAATTACTAGAAACCACATTTCCTAGGTACATGGAACCATTACCGTCAAGAACTTTATAAATATAGTTTATCTTACAAAGTAGAAACCCATCTAATTTGTTCAACTAGTTCATCTTATGAGACTACCATTGCATTGAGGGGATTTCATTAATCAGTCCCTAACTCGTAGATAATACCATAAAAGTTTCCAAACCTATAAGGATTACCTTAAATGGTCCCCAACCCATTTCATACATACCAAAAGAAATCTTTATATCGAATAAAAAATATGCCATAACAAATATTATTATTGAATAAATTATATAGATTTAACAATATTAACCCAAATAATAAAAAAACATTCAAAGAAAACATTGTATAAAAAATGTTATAAAATTTAGGAAATGAACATATCTATGATAGATGATATGGATAATTATGGGAAATTCATTGTTCAATGATGATAGGAAATTTAATATTTAAAGGCAACTAAAAAGGAACCATGTTGTTGAATGTGATTACTATCTTTGAAAAGGTTAATCATAAACCATCCAGATTATGATTAAGGATGGTATCAATACAACATACCATCAGTTGTGTAGAAATGGTTGTTGTCCCTAATGAATGAATTTTTTATTAGATGACATTTTAAATAAATTCAAGAGGAAAATATCCTTTTGTTTAAATTTATTTTGGAAATCATTTTGGAAGAAAAATTCTTTTAAAAGTGACCTTCCAAATATTCAAAGGAATATTCAATGAAATTAAGGCAGGTAGATCTATACAAGCTGCCCAAGGGAAAAGAACATTTCATTTGCAGGGTAAAAGGTTGAAAAAATGATAATTTAAAAAGGTGACAAGATGAATCCATTAAAAATAATGGTAAAATAAAAAAAGAGTAATTTTTTTAGAAAATAATTAAATTTTTTTAATAAAAAATGGTTTTTAGAAGAAAATAGATTCTCTAACTAAAGAGATAAATATCATCGGTTCTTCTGAAAAAAAAACATTTTCTAAAACATTTTGAGTTCCTAAGAGAGGGAAATGGTACTAATACATGAAAATGGTCATGAATTTCTTTATAATAGAAACATTAATGGTCTTATTGAATAATGGAAATATAATTTCCTTGAATTGAAATTCTATAGAAACATCATTATTGTTATTGTTGAGGAAAATAATCTTTAATCATTCCAAAGTGTCAGATTCCACTTTGAAACAATTTATATAATAATTATAATAGTTTAATAATATTAAATTAAAATTTTAAATTCAATTAAGATAAAATGATTAATTATATAATATAAAAATGGTATTATAAAAATTTAAGTGGTGAATATGACATTTATCTCATGGATGTAACAAAGTGACAACAAAATCCATTACCTTGTATCTAATTTGTCTCGTGTATTTTTATATTCATGAATAACAAACATATGTTAATTATTTACTTTTGGGAGAAATATTTTTATTTTAATCATTAATTTTGTTTCACTTTTTAATTTATTGTATTCAAATACTTAATCAATTTCGTGTACATTGTGTGTTTTAAAAAAATTCATTTTATGTGTGAAAAAAACTTTGGTAGGTCAATTATGGTCAAATGGGAAATTATATAGAATATAAACTATAATAATCATGACATAATTACCATATTTATACATAAAATATACTTTTAAAATCTATTATTAAATATTATTATGAAAAAATAAACAATGTTAGGATCATAGAGACGGTAGACTGTAGCCACACATGAGTAACATGATTATTTTTGAATGATCATTATGGAAATAAGTTATGTAGCATTATATATATCCATAATTATCATTATATCATAAATAACATATTATTTAATCATAAATACTTATATATATAATTCATGTGATGTAAAATGAATCAGATCAGGTCGAGGAGGAAGTAGTCCACATGTCCACAAACAATGTTATCAATTTTTTAAGTGTGTTAAAGTGTAATTAAGAAAATTATATATATATATATATAAAGTTAATTATTTCATGAATATCATATATATTTTATTTATTTATCACATGTTTAATTATTACAATCTTGTATACATTGCATGTATCGTGTGAACGAATCTCATCACTAGGAGGGGTGGTAGTCTACACTTTCTCAAATGATGTTGTTGTATTAACAGGAAATGGAAAGTAATAAATGTTTGTGTTAAAAAGGATTAAAAAGGTATAAAAACATAATAAATATAATATAAATCATATAGAAATATAGTTTCTATAATAATGTTCACCATGATATGTGGTAGAGGAAAAAAAGAAAATTCATCTTTTCGTGAGGTAGTAGTTCGTCATGGACAGAAACATTATGTTTGTTACCCATTAGAAGAAGGTGTGTTTAATTTTAGGTAAAACCATTTAAATAAAAAAATACTAGTATATTGAGTATACCAGTTTTTTCATACAATCTCGGAATAATGATATTTTAGGGGGTGGATAATGGATGTGAAACTAGAGATCTTGAGAGAAGATGTTACCTCTTAATTGGGTAACTTCTTTTGTTTTCTACCAAAATGATTATATAGAAGTATTTATAACTAAGGAAAGAAATTTGTGTCGAGGTGAATTATTTTATAATACAATCTGCAAAGAGTTTAGAGGATTGAAAGTGTCTTGATATGTGTGAGGAAATGGGAGAGGTGGTGGCCTTTTATATGGGAGGGAAAGGACTAGGTATTTTTGAAAAGAATTTTTATGTACCCACTTTTTTACATAAAAAGTATTAAAAAACAACAAACTCAATAATTAAATGTATATATCCGAATAATGTCAAGTCTATGAGTGTTGGACAAGTGGATGGGTCATTTGAACCCCTAAGTTAATGTTCAGTCCTTTATTAAGCTTAATTTTTCCTTAATAGTTGAAATTAATTTTAATTACTTTGACTAATAGTTTTCATAAAAAACTGTGTTGGCCTTATTAAAAATTTTAAATTACTATAATTCCAAATATGGGATCCATTTTTCCAAATTCCATTCATATAAGTGGTTGAGATTATTTTAAATTTAATCCCACAAACGGTATGAGAATGTGGGGATTTAAAGTAAAAAAACATCTGAAAGTTATCTATGTTTTTATAATCTATTTCAAAGTCAAATTGATTAAAATAAAAAAATTGTATTAATTAATAAAAATAGTTTTTAATTAAACTTTAAAACCGATTAAAAATATATTTTAACATTATAAATAAATTATATGAAAACAATATTTTGAACCAAAATTCAATGTTTTTAACTATTAATTAAAAAAAATATTCCATAAAAATACCAAAAATTCACCCTAACCTAGTTTTTATTTTTAAATTTCAAATATGAAATTTATTTTTACATATTTAAAAAATTAAAGTTTCAAAAGTTAGATTTAAAATGTATTCTCCATTAAAAGGCTTTAAAATTGCCTTTAAAAAATATAGGTTTTTATGTGTAAAATAGATTTTGTCCTTATATTATGGTTATAATAAAATAACAGATGAATAGAAACAATATTTGATTTAATATATAACATAGATATTTCATTAAAATCCTTAATTATTTTTATTTAATTATTTTTATGAAGAAAAAACTCTTTTAGAAGAATAAATATAATAATATTTTATTTTATTTACAATTGGTTCTTATTTTTGTTTATCATTAATTGGTATCAAATGAATTAATTTTATATATATATATAATAAATTTTATTATATTTGTTGATAATATTCATAACTGCTAACATAATAGCTAGGTTATATCATATTATATTAAATAATAATATTTTAATAATACATTATTATCTGGCGAAACTCGATTTTGGATGCAATGAAAGCTATAGAGAAAGGTACCTCTTGCATGTAACACAACCTATCAAGTAAGGTCCCACTTGCTTTTAATGCAAGATAACTTAGTTTTTCATTCATTACAATCAATATCATGTATTGAACTTATTTTAAATTTTAAATTTATAGTCGAGTCTCGAGATATTATCTTTCATTACGCACTTGGTGATGCATGTCATACATTCTATCGAATACAAAGTTATACTTTAGAATTTTCATGTTTTACATTGCCCGTACATATCATCTCTTATTCAGTTAAAGGACATGTCAGCAGTGACTTCCAAGGATCTAAGGGAAACCTAGTACTTTGGACAACACACAGAGGTCGTATCTTGGAGATCTCAATCAGGGATCTCTCAGTTGTTTACCATTTTACTTTTTTTATAAGACATATTTATTTTTGGGTGTGTATTTTTTTCTTTTGCTTTTCATTTTCACTTTAGTACTCTTTTACACCCTTGCGGTTATATATTATTATTTTACTTTTTTATCAGGTTTTTTATATTTTACTCATTCCAACTATACGACTACATCGAGATGGTTAGGTGTGTATGTAGAGGTAATTTGAAAATGGACTACCATGTTCTATATTCCTTAAACATTGGTCACCACACCATTCCTATATAGGCAAGATTAGGTTAGTTGTGGCTTGAGCCTTGACTTGGGTCGGGTCAGGATAGATTGGTTTCAAAGCATGTTAATTTCCATGGTTGTTATTTAGACTAGTTAGCATAAGAGGATTTGGTTCAGTTTACAGAAACAATGTCAAAGTATCTTAAGTATAGATCTCAGGTTAGGGAATATAATGTTGGTGTTGTTGGATAATGAATCAATCCACTATGACCATGAAGACCTAGTTATCAAATTGGTATACTGTGACATTGGTTACACATATCAATGTTAAATAAATATTATATGATTGATTTTATAACTGTAATTCTTGAGTCTACTCCCCATTGTTGTTATGTGTGTGTATATATATTCTCATCTAACTGTGGTTTCTCCTGATAAATCTCAGGATGCCTCTATGAAAAAAGCTAGCTAGGATACAAGTTTTGGTTCATGAAAAAGATCTGATGAGCAATGAGGCCACAGTTGAGGTTCCATCCCACAACCCCTTCCTACAGCTGGGTAGGCAGCAGCACCTCCACCAATTGAGTAGCATATCATCCCAATAGATATGGATGAGGATGTAGGAAGGATTTCTATGATTCAAAAGTTTACATCACCAAACAACGTGAAGGTTTCATGGTGAGATAGATCCACTGGCCGCATAGTATTGGATATATTTATTGGTATATGTCATCAGGCTCATCTAGAAACCAACATATTAGGTGGTTGACAGGGATGTTAGCCTATTCTAGGGAGTAACTGGGTTCTTTTGGAGCCTTTTTAAACAGATGTACGGTGAGTCGACACACTCTTAAAACTAAATTTTGGTAGTAGTTCCATGAGGAATACTACCCATATTACTTGTGCTCATTTCATATTATAGAGTTTTTGGTTTTGTAGTAGTAGGGTATGAAGGTGGATAAGTAGTAGAGAGGTCCACATAGCTTATTTAGTACTCCCTTGACATGATCCATGGGGGATACTTTTGAGCACACACGTTTTACTAGAGATTCTATAGAGATATCCATTATAGCAAGGTGTCATTGTGTATCCCCACCACTTTCAGGGTGCTAGATAAGGAACTTGGGACAAAGGTATTTTTTTCATAGGGATTCCAAATAGCTGGAGTTAGTATAAGGTGCCACAGAGCATAGTCTTCTACAATAGCTAGTGGATTATAGGTGATAATATCTCAATGTAGGAGACCTCCTCATGATTAGACTCAGGCACGTGGTTAGAGGTAGTGAAGAGGGACTGTATAGTCAAAGAGGTGCGGTTATTTTATTGTGATGGTTGAGGTCACATAGCATGGAACAACCTGACTAGACATGCTGAGTAGCATAAGAATATTTCTAATGGACCACCATAGTAGAGGTTGCGCCATGACCCAGGATCCCCCAAGCAAGGACCAGGTGGTCTCTAGGGAGGTGGAGCTGGTAGTGGGGAAGGAGGAGCTTTGAGCGTTGGATAACACTATGAGATCCTCCCAAAACCACCACCAGGCAGCCAACGTTAGGCTCAGGGAGATAGTGGTTGGGGCTACATAAAACTGCATTCTTTGTAAGTTTATGATCTCATAGTGCACGAGATGATTAGAGGTAAAATTTGTGTCTATTATACTATTGCTTCATTATTACTTGAAATGGGTTCTAATCATTCCTTCATCTCTTTACACCTGCTGTAAGAGATATAGCTCCCTGTTTAGGCACAATCCCATCAAATTTTTCTTGATGTTTCTATAGAGAAATATTATTTTATTTCTTTTTCTATATGTAGTGCGAGATTTCTCTTAGTGGATAGAGGTTCATGTATGACATTTTTTTCATCCCTATATAACCCTATGATGTCATATTCGGTATGGAATTGGTGTCCATAGCCCAAATCCTGATTGATTGTCACCATAGACAAGTCAGATGCCCATCCACTAATGGGATGAGATTATCCTTTTCTGGTGAGGAGAGCTCTTGGTAGGGTGGGTCGATTCTGTGAGCAGGAGGCTGCAACACATCACCCATCATTTAGTGAGTATAAGAATAGGTGAAAAAATATCTTTAAGAATATGGATTCCTTCAGTTGTGGATGATTATATGCACACCTTCTTTGATGATATTTTAATACTACATCCATGGTAGGATATGTTTTTTTTTGCATTGATGTGAATATCAATACTACTCCTCTATCTCTTGATTCATATCTGATGTCCCCTGACAATATTTGTGTGTTTTGGTCGTAGTTTGAGGACCTCCAAGAGAAGTGTTTTATCAAGACTGGTGTGTCCCCCTTTGAAACTCCTATGTTGTCTGTAGAAAAGGAAGATGGGAGTTTTCAGTTTTTGAAAACATATCATTTCACAAACCCATACATTATAAAGAAAAATTACCCCACTATGAGGATTTATGACCTCTTTGACAAGTTACAATTCATAATATGGTTCTTGAAGATCTGTCTCTGGTATAGATACCACTCAATGAGGGTTCACGAGGACGATATTCCAATGTTGGATTTATCATGTCTCTATGGACACTATGAGTTCATATTGGTCCCTTTTTTTGAAAAAAATTCCCCTTATATGTTTATAGATTTGATTAAATTGGTTTTACATCCATACATGGACCAATCAGGGGTCCTCTTTGTCAATGAAATATTCATTTACTTTGCTTCAGAGGAAGATCATGCAGAGCACTTGAGGATTCTCCTTGATTTTCTATGAGAGAATCATATTTATGGGACACCCTCAAAGTACCAATTCTGGATTCATGAGGTCTACCTTTCAGGGAATGTCATTTTTTATCATGATTTAGTAATGTCCATATCAAATATTGATGTAGTAATTTCTTAGGATCTACCCTATAACATGTCATATGTTCAGATCTTTCTTATCTTAGAGGGTTATTATAAGTGGTTGGGGGACGACTTCTATAGATTCAAATCCCCCTTGACCACCCTGACATGAAAATGGAATTTTTTTACCTAGTCTAAGAAGTGCTTTAGTGCCTTTCAAGAATTGAGGATAAGGTGGAAAAGTGCTCTGGTGTTGAGACTACTAGAGGAGGCCATGTAGTGAATAGTGTATTTTTATGCCTTAAGAAGTTCAGCTTGGCTACGTATTGATGCAGTGGCACGAATTTGTCACATATAGGTTGAGGAAATTGAAACCACATGAGTATAACCATCCGACTGATGACCTAGAGTTGGTAATCATAGTCATTACCAGGGGAATGTGTAGAATACACTTTGGGAGAGTGATTCATGGTTTACTCAGACCATCAGAGTCTCAGGTTTGTCTTCACGTAGAGATACATGAACCTGAAACAATGGAAATAGTTGGATTTCATAAAAGAATATGACATAGATGTAGTCTAAACACTAGGTAAGTGAAATTTTATAGATGATTACCTTTCCGGAATGTCTGAGGCTCGCTTAGTGCTGGGGATTTAGAGAAATTTTCCTCCTTAAAGATGACCCTGGTGGAGAATAGGGGTATAACTTTTCTAAATGCATTGGTGTTAACCCATCCAATTACTGAGTGTGTAAGAGATATCCATCTGGAATAAATCTACTGTGAGTTTTCATTTGATTCTATATCCACATGAGACTCACTAGATGTATATTTTGAATGAGGTAGCCATGTAATTCTTTTCTAGGGATGGACGTATGTCCTAGTCACATTGCATGGGGTGCTGATCCAAGAGTTCTAGAATTCTCCCCTAGATATACATGCCGAAGTGGGTAATTTGAATGTATACCTTCAACTATATTTTTTGTATTCAAACTTGAGTTGAATCATAGATGAGTTGATATCTTAGTTCCTCACTTTTCTGTTTCATAATTATGAGAACCATGTTCTGGCAGGTTAGTTGTAGCCCCTTGAGATACTGGAGTGGAAATGCAATGACATGTGCATGGACATTATGATAAGGCTTCTGTGCACAATGAAGGTACATGACACTATTTCAGTGATTGTTGACCATCTCACAAAATTGGTGCACTTAATTTCTATTAGGAATAAGATTTTAGTGGACAGTTTGAGGTAGTTGTATGTAAGGGTGATTATTCTCCTTCAAGGGGTTCCCTCGATGATTGTCTCTGATCGTGACGTGCAGTTTACATGAAAACTATTGAGTGGTTTGTAGTAGAAATTTTTGACTAAAATGAAGATTATTATTGCCTTTCACCCCTAAGATAGTGGGGAGACTGAGTGCACTATCTAGGATTTGGAGTATATTATGTGGTATTTTGAGTTAGACTTTGGCCGGAGTAGGGAGGATCAACTGCCTTCGGTAGTGATTTCATATGAAAACATCTACCACTCTACCATTATCTTTCACCATTTGATTCCATGTATGTGAGACCCTATAGGTCCCATTTGGGCTGGATAGAGATCATCAATACATCTCTTGTGGATCTAGAGATAGTGTAGGTGATGACATAGAAATTCCAGGTCATCTATGAGTGGAAGAGGAAGACCCATATAAAATAGAAATCTTACTCAGATTGTTATCATAGGAGCTTCATGTTTTTGTAGGGAGACCACGATTACATGAGATTATCCCTATGATGATGATTACAGAGGTTTGGATAGGCAGAAATCAATCCCTGAGGTTTTTAGAGCCATCCAAGATTGCACCGAGGGTCGGTGCAGTTGCTTACTACCACACCATATGCCTATAGATAGATCAGGTGCATGAAATCTTCAATGTGTTAGAGCTCAGTCAATATGTGCATGACCCCACACACGTTATCAAATGGTGTGAGCTAGACATCAAGTATAGACCCACCTTTATGTAGAAACTGGTAGTGAATGGGGGTTTATAGAAGAGTAACCTTCATTGATGGACCATACCATTGGTTTGCATGTTATGGCATTATTAGAACATTCATGAGACTTCCTTGAAGTTGGAGAGCCAAGGATAGCCTTAGTATCCCAAGTTTTTTTGTTTATTTTTTTCATTTTCAGGGATGAAAATATTTAAAGAGGGAATGATTTTGAGAACAAATTGTTTACTGCCATGACTTTCATATATTTCTATATATATTTCCAGAGTTAGGTGCTAAGACAAAATGAAATTATGAGGCTTGATTTTCTTAGAATTAATTTTATAAAAATATTAAATATATTTTATATTTTGAACACATACCTTCATAATGAAAATGTAATAACTCATAAATGGAAACACAAATTAAAAATATGAGACCATGGTTATGTCTAAAATGTACAGTTTAACCTAGGTGTGGCAATAAAAGGGTCGGTGTAGGGTGTTTAGAATCACTCATTAGCAGTACGTTGAGTGAAATAATTAATTAATTATTTAATTAATTGTTTCATTTTAATTGTGAAAAATTATCTATAAGAATACTTCCATGGTAAATTTACTAGGATTTTCTACATAAAAACAAGTATATTTCTTAAGCTCCTCCATCCACCCTCATTATAGAATTGTATCAGATGACGATGAAATGTCTGATCGAATCTGATTGGGATGCAGTGAATGGAATGACTTCCTTTGATTAGTTTTGGGTGGGTACTCCAATGAATTGCAATCCAATCTCTAGAAATGAATCTTCAGTTTGTGATTTATTCCCCTTTGATTAAATACGCTGAAAAGATCGATCCCTTTTATCGATCTACATCAATTGGGGATTGATCGTGGCCTATGTACTAGATTTAATTGATTTATTCAATTTTTTCTAATCCTAAATGCATGTTCTTGATCTTTTTCAAAGAATGCATGGAATTGATCAATTAAACTCTTTTTATTGTTCTTTTAACAATATTTATCTTTGTTTTCATCACCAATTGGATCTTGTGGTCCTGTTTCAACATTTTCTAGTTGTACTTAACTTGGTCAGGCCTTAGAAATCACAACTGCTTCATGAGAAATGGGAAGATCAATGAAGAAAGAATATATATAAGATTATTTTAAGAAACAGATGAATGTTTGGATGGTCAAATATCAAATCATCACTGAGTGGTGAAAAACATGTTTATAGGTTGAACGACACTTCATCGAGGATACACCAGAGTCTGATTTCTGTTGAATGATGGATTTAATCCACCATTATCGACTAGATCCACCAATTATAGAAGAATATAGGGACATATCTAAAGTGGCGAGGCATGATTCAAGGCACCAGGAGCAGATATATAAATATGGATAAAACATTACTACATGCCTGGTATAGGGATTAACACATCATTTGTAGCCCCTCTGCAGCAGTGGCTAGTGTTTTTGACAAATTAAAGATGGCACTTGTAGTCTGCATTCTTGTTTTGTACCCCTTCCCTAATAGGAAACCCATGTGGAGGATCCTAAAGGTGGTATAAAGTGTAAAAGTACATGGCTTGTTACATGGGCATGTACCTATGTACAAAAACATGGCTAGGTCATATGGGCACCACCCTGTGTGAAGAAACATATTATGTACCGAAGTACATGAACACGAGTCTGGTACATGAACATGGCCATCATGACATGGTATGTTCTTGGTTATTCATAAAATTCCACGTAGTCCACTAACACATTTTTAACTACTACATGGGTTGGAGCCATTTTCTATCTAGGAGAAAAGCCATGCGGTGGAGCGATACCAATATCCATGTGGGCCACTTCACACTTTGTGTACCCCATGACATCATTTATATAAAATTAAAGGTTTTATATCTCTTTTATTTGGACTCATATTTTGGCCTGTGAGTAGCCTATTATTTTTTCACATAAAACAAGATGTTTCCTTAGGTTGTGGATTTAGGGATATGATGTTAAATGTTATAGGCATGGAGAATATTGAGGCAATGATCAATAAAAATAGTGATCAGGGAGAATCACTAGGGACTACTGAGTTGTACTATCTAATAAAACAAGGTAGTGAATTCCTAAAAATTAAGAGTGGAACACTTCATCATTGTGGGAATGGGTCCTCTATATATACTTTATGAGTGGAACCCCTTGACGCACTAGGGTGTGGGTCCTCGATGAACAAAGTGGAACTGACTGTGTTGTCATGACACATCAAATTTATTATGATTTTAAGGTTTATTTGAAGTATAAGGATGACACTAGGTCATCTCTCAAGAAGCATTGATAGGTTCAGAGTATGTGTTTTTAATAAAAATTACTAAAAATGGGGGTGATTTTGAAAATAATTCTATGAAAATAACTTGATTTAAAGAGCTTAATAGTTGATATATAAAGGTTTTGATTTAATAATTATGAAGAAAGTGATCATTTCATGTTTTTACACATCTTGGATAGTTTATTGTTTTTAAATTTTCACTTGGTTTTGTTTAATTATTTGGCTGAGGGTTGTCAAGATCTTGATTCCCCTTTTACCCCTTAAAACGATGACCAAAGAATAAACCCTTGAAACAACAACAATGTTGTAAAATTTTTTTCCTAAATCATAGAAAGATTGACACAAAATAATAATGGAATCTCATATATGTGCGAGAGATGAAGGATTCTTGTGTTTTCCAATCAGATCAACCCAATATTCCCACTTGAAATCTCTACCCAATCAGTGTGGAAATAAAAAGTGTTTCACATAATTATATCAATAGAAATGGAAGAAAAGGAGAAGAATTTAAAGATAAGAAATAAGTGAAATATTTATCACACAAATTACACAATACAAGTAGAATAAAATGTGTCATAACTCCTTCCCAAGAGTGTGTAGCTCCCTCAAAAAGATCATCCATCGTTTAGCTCAACATAGAGAGGAGGATGAAGCTTGGGTGGAACTTTTCCATCATCCTTGATCCACCTATGAGGATAAGGGCCTCCAAAAAAATATTTTATTGTTAGAGGAATTCTTTTTAGTCTCCAAAATACCATATCTTTTCCACCTGGATGAACTTCCAATTGGGGATCCCAAGGTGCCTTTTTATAGGAAAATATGACGGTGGTTTTGAGAACATAGATTTCATAAAACCAATTGTTACATGGTTTTAGATCCAAAAAAATCCTTATATATCATTTGAAAAAATAATTAAGTTGTATCCCCACAACCAGAATATATTCCGCAAATGTTTGATGGCATTTGGACACCTACAACTCGAGATATGGACAGATCACAGCACACCACTTTTGACTTCATGTAGATTATGTGTGCTGGACATATTAGGAAGGTTGGTCCACCAGATCGATGGATGAGTCTTGGATTACTTTTGGTGAAATGTATCCCAATGAATTTTGGACCCTGACACAGAAATTTCAGCTCATTTGGAAGTATGGTTTGGTAGAAGAATTTGTTTTTGTAAACTGATGTTCTTGGACCCTACGCAGCCTAGCCCATTTCTCTTGAACTTCATCATGATCCCTTCTCCTCCATATTTAATTAAATTATCAAAACAAGTAACATTTACATTTTTAACAGTGAAGAACACAAAATAATTTAATCAAACATGAAGTGTAATTTGTTATTATTTTTATTATTTTTAATACAAAACTAGTTTAGCACATTGGTTTAAGGATGAAAAGGAAAAAGTGAATCGTGGTGCAATCACACCCCCACACCTAAACATTTTCACTTATAAAAAAATCATATTTCAAAAAATTATTCATGTAGATATTTCCACCATCATAAAGATTTAAAATTCAATTAAAATATAATTCTTGATTTAAATGTGATCAAAGAAAAAATCGCACTGAGGATTTATTCTCAGTGATTATAGAAACTGACGTCTCAAAAATTGTATCCAAAGGAAATTACAAGAGATTCAAGATACCAATAAATGAAAGTAATTAAAAAGATAATAATTTCACTTATTATCTGTGTGTGTGTGACAACCATTTTATACAATTATTTCCATATTCTATTGAGTAAATATAAGTTATTTTAATAATTTTCTCTTTACAAGATCCTTTCCACCAAAAATGCCCAACTTACTTTGCAATAAAATTTCAAGACCCACTTACTTAATCATTCGCATAAGTCCAACCATAATCTCCTGACCTAGATATCTCCATATTCTGTATATTTCATCAATCCCCTCTTTTATTATTTTCATTCAAAAGTTTCACGTAAAACAAATCTCACACTCTTCTCCCAACCTTTGTTTGATCTCCCCATGAATATTCTTTTAATTCATTTAATAAGATCGTAATTTGAGGAAGGTTGTTTTTTACATACCCAATATACAACTCTTTTTTTGTTCATTTTTTTAATGTTTTACAATAGTTGGATAATTGGTACACATGCATTGGTCAATCTGGTACAGTAATTAAATAGATCATATAAGAAACAAACGTATGGAAAAATTATTTTGGAAAGTAGAGAAAAATAAACCTAACTTATATTTACCTTTCATTATGTAGAAACATTCACACTTTAGGGTTGGGTGAAAAAATGGGTGGAGAGTGTAAGTGAAACAATATTCCCTTATACTATTCATAAAGGGTACTATTTTTCTTAACTGTTTAGAATGATACAACAATTTATATCATCAAGAATGAAATAAATTTAAAAATAAAGTCACACCACATTTTTGAATTCATTTTAAAATTAATATTTCATCAAAAAAAAATTGAATGTTAAAACAATATGAAATATTTACATTCTACATGCATTTTCAATAACTTCCATGATAAAACGAGAATCATTTTCCATGATAAAGTGGGCGTAAAAAAATTAATATTCTGGAACAAAGTTGAGTTGTAAGGAAAGTGAGGAAAGTAATAATACAATTTAGAAAGATAAAAAAGAGAAAAGGAAGAAAGATGATGAAAATTTCTAACTAACCCAGGAATATACCCATCCCCCTTAGATAAAGTGTCCAATGTACTCACTATAATAAAATTTAATGTGCGTAGGAAGGATATAAACTGGTGAGTGTCATTCATAGATTGATTCTTGAACATGGTGTTCCTCCATTAGGGACTCTGAAATGGATTCATGGAAGTGCTTCAACTATTTCCCGTTGACAGTGACGGTTTTCTTGGTTTCTTCATTTTGAACCTAGACAACACCAAATGGAGAGATGTTAGTAACTGTGTATGATCCAAACCAATGGGAAAGAAGCTTACCTATATGCAACTTCAACCATGTATTTTAGAGGAGTACCTTCTTCCCAATTTGTAACTTACAATGAAGGATGATATGTTCATTGGTATCATTGGTTCGCTCATTTTAAACACTAGAGTTCTAATATGTATCTCTTCTCATCTCCTCCATCTATTTAATCTGCAACTTACTTTGAGCACCTGCACTAGAAAATTTATAATTTCTTTGGATGATGGACTAGTAGGTCTGGGTCTCAATCTCAACAGGGTGGTGTCATCTCTTTCCAAACACCAGTTTATATGGTGACATGCCAATTAAGGTTTTAAAATCATTATAGTAAGACCTTAAGGAATCATTGAGTCTAAGAATCCAATATTTTCTATTATATTGAACCATTTTTCTAGTAATCATTTTACCTACCTATATGTCACCTCATCTTGATCATTGGTTTGGGGTTGATAAGAAGTAGACAATACCGAATCAAAAGAGATTATGTTGTTCAATTGCAGAAATGAGAACCCTAGTCCTTGATGATGAACCTAGGTAATCCAAACCTATGAAATATTTGGCTTCTAAAAAATTTCACAACTACCTTATAATCATTATTCCTTGTAGCTCATTCCTCTACCCATTTTGAAACATAACCCCCTACAAAAAGAATGTATAGGTTCCCAAATGAATTGGGGAATGGTACAATAAATTCAGTGCCCCAAACAACAAAAAATTTAGAGAAGATCAAGATTTGTTGTGGATTCTCATTTCATTTAGAGACACACCTGATTTTTTGATAGTGAAGACAATATTTACAGAAGTTAGGGGCATCTTGAAACAATTTGGACCAAAATATAACAGAATCATGTACCTTACGAGTAGTCTGTTGGGGACCAATGTTTCCCCCACAAGTAAGAGTGTTGAAGAACCTAAGGACGGACTCAAACTCTCTATCTAGGACACAACACCTAAGGAAATGGTCACTACATGTGCTCCAAAGTTAGGGGTCATCCCAAATGTACCAAAGGGACTCTTGTTTTATAAGTTCGGACAGGTTTTTGTTGAAATCATTAGGAATGCAAGATGCTATCAAATAATTCAAAATTTCATCTTACCAAGGAATAATATCATGAACTTGGTACAACTTCTCATCAGGAAATGTGTCATTTATTGGAATAAAGGGGGATGAGTCAATGTATGAGGATGGTTGAATCCTAATGATATGGTCATCAACCACATTCTATAATCCTTTTTAATCTATACTTTCTATATTAAATTCTAGATTAAGGATCATCCAGTGAATGAGACGTAGTTTGGCTTCCAGTTTCTTAAGGTGATACTGGAGGGATACACTGTCTGAGAACCCAATGAAATTGGAACCTAAAAAATATGGTGTAATGTTATCTAATAAAAACAAAATGGCAAAAATTATTTTTCTATTGTGGTGTAGTTTTCATGGGTAGGTTCCAATGTACGGGAGGCATAGGCAATGACATGTTGAACTCTATTGACCCTTTATGATAATACTTCCTCAACTGCATAGTAAGAGGTGTTACTCAGGAGCTAAAATGGTAAATCCCATCGAGGATGTAGGATTACTAGGATTGATGTGACAATTCATTTTATATTATTAAAATATTCCTCACATTCTTTATCAAAAACAAATTCCTTTTCTTTTTTGATGTTTCTGGGAGAGTGGGAGGGAAATCTTACTAAATTCACAATTTAAATAATGGAAAAATCTAGAATGACCTGGGAAAGAATGCACATATCATAATATGATACCATCTGTAAATATGACATGTCCTAATAATATACCTTGTCACACCATGAAATGGAATTTCTCATAATTTAATAAAATTAAATACAATGATTTAGGACTAATCCCAGACTACTCAAACATTCATCAAAAGAGGATCCATAAATAGTTAAATGATTCATGAATACTTCCATGAAATTCCTCAGTTAATCTGAAAAATTACTAACCATGCATCATTGTAAAGTACCCAGAGCATTGTACAGACCAAATGGAATTATCCATTATAAAAATGTGCCAATGGGGAAAGTGAAGGTTGTCTTTTCCCAATCCTTGGGGGGAAATACGGAATTGAAAATATCAATAATTCCCATCATGAAAAAAATAACCAAACTTTATTGATAGCCTCCCTAGAATCTAGTTAATGAATGGAAATGGGAAATGGTCCTTCGTAGTATATTGGTTTAATCGATGATAGTCTACACAGACACACAAAATATTATGCACATGAGTTGGAACCAATTCAATATTTTCATTTTTAATTAATGTAAACTGGTTTTTTTTGAACTACTTGAATGAGACTGACCCATTGGCTATTTGATATGGTTTAAATTATTCCAGCATCCAATTATTTTGTTAATTAATTTTTAACTACATCTAAGAGGTTTGGGTTCAGATGATGTTGTTCCTTCCTCACTATTTTAGCCTCATCATTTAATAAAATATGATGTGTACAAACAGATTGGATAATACTAAGAATTTCTGAATGTGTCCATTCCAAAGAATGTTTATAATCCTTCAAAATTTCACAAAGATTCAATTCATTCTTAATAGGTAGTGAACTAGAAACTATAACAGTCATCTTGTTTCCAATCTCTAGATATGAATAGTTTAAATCGTAAATTAGTTGTTTCAGTTCCAATTCTGGTGTATTTTTTATTGATGGGAGTGTGTTTGAAAGTGAGAGGTTACTAATCTCATCTAAATGCACAATGGTATCATCCTTCTATGAGGAATGAGATTTTACAATATTAGAAGTATCATCGATGGTCATTGGATCCTTAGTTTTCAAGAAATTGTCAATTAATAAACTTTCATGACACATTTCAATACCACTACAACAATCAATGCATGATTCATTACCTAACATTTCAATAAATTATGAAAAATTAGGAAGGGAATTGTGGGAATGAAAATATGTTTTTTCATGTGAAGGGCATATATCAATTGAATTAATAGAGAGAGAGAAATATTCTTCTAAGGGGGTGCTTCATTGCATAAAGGATGAGGAAGTGAACAATGTCACCACCAAAATCCATAGATAATGTACCAATATGGACATTAATTATGGTTTTGGCAGTTATCAAGAATGTAATCCCCTATATAATCAGGTCATGTCCAGTCAACCTATCATATTCCATTTTAAGCACATAAAAATATGTAGGAAAAATTAAAATTTCCACCCTCACAAGTACATCCTTTAACACACCAGAGGGGTTTGTAGTACTCTGGTTGGCTAGTTGAACAAAAATTCTAATGGGATTCAGTTCCACGACCTTCGATGTAGAGTAAATGGAGTGAGGCATCACATTTATAGAAGAACCGAAATCAAGAATGACTTTCGTAAATGAATACTCCCCTATGGTAAATGGAAAAGAGAATTTCCTAGGATCATTGCACTTGGTGAGAAGTTATGGATCTAATAATGATGATATTTTCCTCCCCAAGATCAAATTTTCATCTCCATGAATTTGAATTCAGTGTGTAAAAATCTCCTTTATAAACATGGCATATCATGGAATTTTCTTCACAGCATCAATCAAGGGAACGTTGACCTGCACTTTTTTGAACATTTCCATGATTTCCTTATCATGTTCTATTTCTTTTCTTTTCATGGTTGGGTGGACCTTTGGGGTAATTTAATATGCATTCTTGGGACAGGTGTCTCTTCAATAGGCACACTCTTTCCTTTCGAAGAGATTCTCTCACGAGAAGGTTCTATCTCATTTGGAGCTTTTTTAGTTCTTGGGATAGGGGTTTCCTCAAAAGGGGATGAATCTAATGGAGGGATCATTTGGGTTTTAAGTTTTTTCCCACTCCTAATAATGGTGGAACTATAATTTTCTTTATCTCTAGGGTAAACTAATTATTGAGATAGTAGTATACCCAAACCATGACTTTGAATTTCCCCCACATATTTAGCAAGTTGGCCAAATTTGGTTTTTTGATCTTGTATGGATTATTGGCTAGTTTGTTGGAATTGTATATTGTTGGAATCCATTTGTTTCATCATATCTTTTAGGCTAGGCTCAGTTTTTGGAGGGGGTGCTTGGAAATGCCTTTTTGGTGGTTAGGTATTTATGGGTAGTGGTGGTGGATGACAACTCTTCCCCGATTGGTTCCATTATGGTTGAGACTGTTTTGAATACCCCCTATATTATAAGCTTGGTTTTCTTTCCACCCAGGGTTGGATGAATATTATGGTTCTTTATAAAGGGTTGGTTATTGGGGTGTCTTGGAATGATTACCTCGAAAATCTCAGAAGTTTCTCTCAATTGAGGCATTAATCAGAGTAGTGTGTTTTAGAAGAACATATACCACAATGGATGGGAGGAGGATATTGAGATTTTCCTTGGGAAATAGCAAGTTGTTGAAGAATTATACTTACCTATTTGAAATTTGTGTCAAAATTTTCTCAAATTCAGTACTTTTCACATCATAGACACCTCAAATGGGCACACATGACCTTCTACTAGATTTTTTAGGGATTTTTTCAATGATATCAATTACGTTTCTTTTGTAAATTAGAGTCTTATCCACTATTGAAACACCTATATCAACATCAATCATATTTTTATTAATAAGAAATAATCCATCATTAAAATATTGAATTAAAAGTCGGTCACTTATTTGGTGGTGTGGACAGCTTGAACGTGACCTTATAATGTTTTCCAAATATTCATGTAATGTTTCTTTTTGTGATTTCTATATACCAAATATTTCTTTCCTTATAGTAGCAATTCAAGTGGCTGGGAAATATTCTTTAAGAAAAAGGCATTTCATGTCTGCCAACCAAAAAATGGTGAATTAACATAATAAAAACAATCTTTTATAGAATCTTATAATGAAAATTGGAATTCTCTAACATTTACTTGTTCTTAATCCACATTAATATGTTTTAAAGTATAACACACAGTATGAAATTATTTTAAGGGATTATGTTGATCTTCTCCCATGAGTCCATCAAATCTTGGTAATAAATGAATTAAAATTGATTTCAGTTCAAAATTGGGTGCTTCGCCATGGATTTGAATATAGGTGGGATGGATATCAACATCAGGTGAGGTTGGTTCATTTAATATTTAGTTGTTTTGTCCATATTATGAAATTTTATTTCAGTTTTGTTATTGGTTCCTGAAGAAGAAGAGGAAGGATGATGAAAAGTGTCGATGTTTTGTGTGTCCTCCTTTGAAGGGTCTTATTGTGTGTCTTGGTTTCGCTGATGTAGTATCCTCTCCGACTAGGATTTGAAAGGTGGTAAGTCTCTTAGAGTTGAACTATTCAAGCAAAAAACATACAAAAGAAATAAATTAGAAAAAAATTTATAATTAAATTTATAAGATAAATCAAATAAATATTCACAATATTTACAAAAAATTTATAAAATATGTGCACTAAAATCAAAGATCTCCTCGAAAAGAGACCCAAAATTTGACCGTGTTTCCAGGACACATCAAATTGATTATGACTTTATGGTTGATTTGAATTGTATATAAGACCCTAGGTCATCTCACAAGGAGTATTGATAGGTTTAGAGTATACGTTTTTAATAAAAATTAATAAAATTGGGGTGATTTTGAAAACAATTTTAAGAAAATAACTTGATTTTAAGAGCTTAATAGTTGATATATAATGGTAATGATTTAATAATTATGGGATAAGAAGAAAATTTCAAGGTCAATAAACATCTTTCACAGTTCATTGTTCTGAAAATTTCACATGTTTTTTTCGTTGAGGGTTGTCAAGATCTTCATTCCCTTATAACCCCTTAAAACAATGATCAATGAATCAACCCATGACACAAAATTCATATTGTACAGGCTTGGTACTCAATCATAGAACAAGGGATACTAAATAATACCAAATAATAATATATGTGTTAGAGAGGAATAATGCTTGTGTTGTCCAATCAGAACAACCCAAAATTCCCACTTGAAATCTCAACCCAATTAGTGTTGAAATAAAAAGCATTTCACTTAATTATTTCAATAGAAATGAAATCAGAGAAGAATCTTCTCAAGAAATGAAATAAGTGAAATATTTATCAGGAAAATTATACAAAACTAGTTGAATAAAAAGTGATGTAACTCTCTCCCGGGTGTGTGTAGCTCCCTCGAAATGATCGTCCCCTATTTAGCTCAACATCAGGAGGAGGTAGAAGCTCGGGTGGAACTTCACCTTCATCCTTGACCCCCCTTTTAGGATAGGGGCCTCAAAAACTTCTTGGATGATGAGAGGAATACATTGGGATTCCAAAATACTATATATTTTCTTGTTGGACGAACTTCCAAATGGAGAACCCAAGGTTCCATTTTATAGGAAAATGGGAAGGTGGTTTTGAGCACACAGATTTCTTAAAACCACTTGTCACATGGTTTTCGACCTCTAGAAAGCCTTATATTTTTTTTCATAAAATGAAAATTTTGTATCCCCACCTCTTTACTATCCCCCTTGAATGTTTGTCTACATATGGATACCTACATCTCGAGATATGGACAGATCACAGTACACCGCTTTTGACATCATGCAGATTCTGTATGCTGTAAAGATCAGGTTGTTTGGGACACCATATGGATGTATGAGGTGTGTATTACTTAATATAAATCTTAGATAAATCAATTTTGGACCATGAATGAAATTCAGCCCATTTGAATGGACGATTCAGTAGAAGTGTTCGGTTTACTAAACTAATGTGCTTGGATCATGTGCAGCTTGGCCCATTTTTCTTGAACTTTGTCATGGTCCCTCTATATGACCTCCACCTTCAATGAAATAATAAAAAAAATAACATTTACCTTTTTAACAGTGATAAACACAAAATAATTTAATTAAAAATGAAGTGAAATATGTTATTATTTTTATGATTTTCAATACAAAACTAGTTTAGCACAATGGTGTGAGGGTGAAAATGAAACTGTGAATCTCGGTGCGATAATGAACCCCATATTGTACCAAGGCATGGGACCTCAACTTCTGAGAATAATCCCAATATCATATAGGGTAAATGTCCTCGATTATTAGAGTGGAACCCCCAGACACACCAGGTCATGGGTCCTTGACCTTTAGAGTGGACCCCCCCCCCCCATCGGTATGGGCGCGAGTCCTCTACCTTTCCATGTGGATCCCCATATCAGTATATGTCTTCGGTCCTTATGAAACTAGAGTGATCCCCCCCCATTGGTATGGGTGTAGGACCTATATGGATACTCATAGAGTGGAAACTCCCTGAAATACTAGATAATGGGTCCTCAACTTCGAGTTTGTTCACCCCTTGACTAGGAGGCGTTGTGATGAGGTGTGGTTTTACATAGACAGTTAATTCTAGATAGACACATGAGATGTTGCACATCATTGATGGAATTTTGGAACTGTTGGATACTATTCTTCTTAACCTGAGCTACGATATGGATATTCCCTTTCTATCTCATTTGGGATTCTTTTAACTAATCATATATATATTCTTATGTATCAACACCTTGTATTTGTTTACACTCTATACAGAGGAGGTGAACATGCACGGGGTATTCCAAATGCTTTCTATTTTTAGATTCATGTGGTTCGATGAGTCTAATATCCTTATATAGGTATTTAATACATTAATTTTAGTTCATCTAATCACCATGTTTTGCCTATTTTTCTTGGACGATGTTACTTGTCTCTTGGTTTGGGTTGAGTTGTTCTCCTTAAATGTATATTGAATATACTATATTTCTTTCATGCTGTATCACTTACTACAACCCCTTTAGATTTAGGCATTTCTTACTGGGTTTGTATATAATCACCCATGTTTGGGTTTCTCCTGCACATGTCATGTCTTATGAAGATGAAAAATGTGTTGGTGATGACTTTAAAGGAGTATAGAGATATTTGGTACTTTTGATTGCATATGGAGGTTGTAGCTTGGAGATATTGACCATGGATCATTCAATAATTTATTTTTCTAGTTTTTTCATTTTGGGACATATTTTTGGGGGGTATTTTTTCCCTTTACTTTTTAGTTTTTATTATCATTGTCTTGTACATCCTAGAGGTTATGTATGCATGTTTTACTTTCTGGCCGTGTTGCTGCTTTTATTCTTTCCCTCTATACTATTTCATCGAGATGGATGTCTGTGTGCATACAAGTACTTAGTAAAAGGACACCCCATGTAAGATATTCCTTCAGAACTGGTCGCCACCCCAAGACTGTGGAGGTGTTCTTAGAGTAGTTGTATCTTGATCACTAACTTGGGTTGGGTCATGATAAGAGTCTAGCACCCGGGCATCAATAATAAATAGAGGGAACAATTTATCCTAACCAAAATTAGAAAACATGAAATATATACACATAGAAAGAAATAATCATTGGAATAAACATGAATATATAAATATTTCATAATAAAAAGTGAATAATAGAAGTGATACAAGTAAAAAGGTAGAAAAGCAACATACAAGACCCAAGTCCAAAAAACCAAGGATGACAAAACTAAAATTGGTACCATAACCTTTCAATATGATTACGTGGGAAAACCTACTCCATATCACCTTCCCGCAACTAAAACCTAGCTGACATAAAACCTCACCACCACACTGTGGAGCCTTTCATTTACCTACATCGAAAGACATAACCAGGTTAACACATCATTAAAGGGGTAAGAAGAGTTTGAGATAACAGAATCTGTTGGGCCCCACCTAATAATTCTATATCAGTTCACTAAATAATAAGTCAATCATGCTCAACATTAACGAAAAAAGTTATGATATAATGTTTAGTTGTTGTTATCTAAAAATCATGGAAAAACATTTAATTTCTTCTTTTTCTGCATTTCCAAATAAAGAAGTTAATTTAGTTTCAAAGAATTTAATTTACATATATCTAATATATACATAAAATGAAACATAATCATGAATTTAATATCACGTAAAATCCATAGAAGTTTTGTTAAAAAAATACAAGACAAAACATCCCAGATCAGAAAAAATCATAGGTAACATCATACCATGGATCAAACTTTGTCATGATAGCTATAACACATATACCTAATCATAGAAAATAATGTGCAGATAAATACTCTAGAAATATTCATCGAGTATAAAGTGCATAGAATCACCCTATAATGTGAATCACCAATAGGTCTAACAATTCCATAGTATAATAGGCCTAGGTAGTAGAGGAAATCCTCATGAGAGAACACCCCGACAGTGGTTGAGGTATATTACTACACCTTCCACCTAAGTACCCAAAGCTTCCCATGTGATCTATTTTCAAAACCATTTCATCAAACCATTTATTCGCACCATTTCATCATACCATTCGTTGAAAACTATTTTATTAAACCATTTCGCAATACTTTGAATACAATTTTCATTTACCAATACTAGGGGAAAACCATGTTTTATCAAAACCCCATTTTCACACACACAAGTAAAATTAGACAATCATTACATTTCATTTAATAAAAAAATTTACCAAAAAACTAGATCAATATAGTTCATCAATATAGGATAGAGATGTAACCAGATAATTAAATGCTTGGGTTGTGCATGCCCGCAATGAGGTCCACCAATAAGAAGAAAATAATATAGACAAAAGTGGTCCTAAAATCAATATGAACATCTCAAATTTTTTAAATTTAACAAACGTTTCATCAAATAGGAAACATAAAAAGATATTTCAAGAACAGACACTCTCTAAACCAAAAAAACAAGGATTCGACTGTTGGAACAAGATCAAACAACATATCTACAAAGGAATCAAAATATTTTCCACCCTAGATCAATAGATCCAATAAAACAACACAAAAATAATACCACTATAAAATTAAATGAGAAAATAGAAAGGAATACTTACCCATATATATAATACACACAACCCTGATTATCAAATTCCAAATCAATTGATCTGGAAGGGTCGGAGGTTTCCAATATTTCTGGTGAGTGCCTCTAGGTTGAGGGGAAGAGGTTTATAGAAGAATAAATAAACATATCACTTTCATTGTTCAGTAAAATCCATTTTAGTGAAATTTATATAGATTAAAATCCCTTTACACATTGTGTAATCTACATGCTCCCTATACATCAAAAAAACTAGTCACCTTTATTATTAGAAAACTTATTTTTAACATTAAATGACATGTACTCTTTACAGAGAGTGTAATTTTTCATTATATGTACCCATATCACAACATGGGGATAGAGACCATTACATGTCATGTAATCCCATTACAATGCATGAAAATTTATAGTAGGTAGTGAGAACTACTGTTTCTTACATGAAACCCAAAATAGCCTCAGGCATTATCCAATCTATGGGAGAATTCATCTAAGCCATTACACATTTATACTCAAACTCCATTAATTAAAACAAGCATACATCCCTATGCTTTAGGTCATTTTCCTCGAAAATTTTCTCTAACATTGGGATACCCATGATGCTCCAATATTATAGATGGAAATAAGTAAATATATGGTAATAACATAAAAGTGGGTAATATAATTTTAAAACCTCCCCACTCTAACATTATATCATTGAGATGTTGGGTGGAAGAATGAAGTATTGTAAAGAGGAGATGACAGTACTCTCTAGTCAAAATATTGTTCTCCCAAGTCTCCAAAGAATATGATTTATGTCACCATAGCACTCTAACCAACATAATTGACTTCCCATTTAAGACATTCACTTGAGATTCAATGATCTGTATTGGATTCTCTGGAATAGAAATATCTGGCTCTAACTTAGTCTCTTCCCATCTCAGAACATGAGAGGGTTCAAGATTGTATTTTTTAAGATATGATATGTGTAAAATATCCTAAATTTGTGTCAAATAAACTAAAAAATACAAATAATAAGAATCATTTCCATGTTTTTTAGTGACCTCAAATGGTCCAACGTATCTTGGAGCCAGCTTTCTTTGTTTTCTATGATGATGGTGAGACAACTGAGGATAAACATAACAAAAAACCCAGTCACCTATGGAAAGATTCAAAAGAATACACTATTGATTTTCATAATATTTCCATCGACTCTACACTGTAACCAGAAACAAAAATATATCCTAAATCCTCACAAATGTATCATAAAACAAACTCAGTACCACCAAAGTAGATTCACTATCTTCTTCCCAACAAAGAGGTGACCTGCATGGGATTACATAGAAATCCTATGAAGGATGCATTATAATAGATGACTGATAAATATTTTTATAATGAAAACTAATTAATCCTAGATGGTTATCCCAAGATCCATCAAAACGCAAGAGATGATCACAAATAATTTCATCCAAAATCTGAACAACGGGCTTCATTTGACCACATTTCTATGGATGATAAGTTATAACCAACCTAACTTAAATCCCCATCATCCTATAGAGACCCCTTTGTAAACTCAAAGTAAACCAAGGATCCCTATCTAAAACATTTTCAGAAAGAACCCCATGTAATATTATAATATATTACACAAAAAACATTCCTAGATATTCAACTTTAGTGATGTCCCATATCAGAATGAAATGAGCCAACTTTTTCAACCATTCAATCACCACCATGATAGAGTTACTCCCTCTTGGTCTCCATTTTAATAAAAAAACATCAATGGATACCTCATACATTTTCCAAACTGGTACTAGATGAAGCTAGAGAAAACCATAAAGTTTCGTATGATCTTCTATTATTTGTTGGAATGTGTAACAGTGAGACACATAACAAGCCACAACACACTTAATTCCAAACCATTAGAATTAGTATATCATGTAATAATACAAATATATAGAGCCTAGAAGATTATACCACAAATAAATATGAATATAAAAACAAAATGAGATCCCCACAGATATTGGTACAATAAACTGATCCCCAAATATGAGAATACCATATGAAGAGAGATGCCAACTAGAAAATTTCTCCCGAACATATAGGGTTTATCAAAATCTTCTAAACTCATAATCCTACTACTTACCCTTCATAATATACTGAATCATTACTGATGATAATAATACAATATCCAAAACAATAGTTAAAACATCATCCTGAGCATACAGATGAAACTTATAAAAAACACTCATAAGGATCTATTATTCTTTCAATTCCTAAATATCCTGTAATGAAACTCTTCTATGAAGATAATATTCAATTTAATTCCCCTTCCTTTGGGTGTAGGGGATATCGACGTCAAATATATGAATGTATTCTAACCATTCTATCTACCTAAGATTCATGTATTTCGAAGAAAAGATATAGCTCAAACTCTTATGGTAAAAAAATATTGTGAATTTTACCCAACAAGATAGTACTTAAAACACCTATAATTATGCATAACTATGTAATGTTTTAAATCATGTGTGCATTACATAGTATCATGAATCCAAAGTTTACAAGAGTTTTAATCTTCCACATGATCATCCTCTATGATCACAAAACCCAAAGCAGTTCCAAAATCATCATAAGAAACCATATACCCCTTACCAGGCTTATATAATATCAAAATAGAAGCTGATATCAAAAGTCGTTTCAACTCATTGAAATAGGATGGAAACCTTGAATCCTAATTTAACTCCAACTATTTCCAGGTAAGATATGTCAAAGGTGATGCCAACTTTGAGAAATCACTAACAAACCATCGATAATATACTACAATACTAGGGAACCATTGAATCTAAAAAAAATTAATAGTTCTTATAATGACTAGAAAACCTTTACATTCTTAGGAAAAACTCATAAGTGATGATCAAAAAACGCATTCCCCAATAATATCACTTCCTGAATCTAGAACTTTTATTTTGAAATACATCTATGAAAATTATGACTTCATTGGATTTCCATATCCAACCCAAAGTGGTTCTCATGATCATTATTAGAACTCAAATAAACCTAAATATCATCTATAAACACAACAACAAGAGTTTCAAGATTTTAAGGAGATATTAAATTCAAAAAAAACTATAAAAATAAAAATGATAATTAGTCATAACGAATGACATAACATGTTATTTAAAATTTCCATACCTGCTTCTTAAAGTTTTATTTAGTATATCACACTACCAAAATATGATATGATGATAAACCAACTAAAGATAAATATTTGAAAACAAATTTACACCTTTTACTAATCTAACAACTCATCTATATGAAGAAAATTATACTTTTTCTTTATTGTTACCCATTTAAAATTCTCATATTCCACACACAATCAGAGCGAACCAACTGCCTTCATGGAAAAGAGAATTGGAGCAACCCAAGGATAAAAAATAGGGAAAAAACGTTCTCAATCATATAGTATAATTGAATATTGATCTCTTTCAACTTTGGTGGTTCAATAAAATATGAAGGTATTAATATAAAATGTGTACCTAGAACAAGGTCAATCATGCACTTTACCTCCCTCTATGGAGAAATATAGAAGAAATAATATGGGAAAACATTAAGAAAATCCCAAAAAACAACAAGAAGATGAAAAAATGAAAAATAATCAGTAGGTTGAACTATATCATGAGACAAGAAACTCTTTATCTCTTGGTTGAAAAGTCCAACACAATAAGACCTCGTATCCCACTCTCCCAGAAACACCTGTGAGATCCTATCAGACTCATTAAATGATATCTGCCATTGATAAAAATCAACCTCATAACAATGGGAGATAAGAAAATAAATCCCGATGATTATTTCAAACAAATATAGATCAAGAATTATAAAATCTTAGACAAACTCTACATCAGCAATCAATAATTCACAATAAGGACACCGAACCCCTTTCTCTTTCCTCTTTCCAAGAGGTTTCACTAACTCAAAAAAGGACTTGATATATGTTTTAAGGTTAATCATATTGATAAAATATCATGATATAAATGAGTGATAGGAATAAATATCAAATAAATAAAACATTGTAGAAGAAGCAAAAATGATCTTACCTCACACTATCTCTAGAACCACGTCTATTGTTGCTGGAAACTTCTCTACTACATGAAGGTGATTCACATTTGTGGCATATGGCTAGACCCCTGTTTTCATTGATGAATCAGAATAAACCATAGTAGCACTTCGAGATGATATTCCTTAACCAAAATTAGGTGTATACATAGCCCTATTTAATTTCTGTATATGACCATAGCGTTCACAAATTTTCACATCTTTTCAAGTGAAGTGGAAGAATGTCACCTATGTTGGACCTTTCCACACTGATAGAATATTATAAGAACCCCACTATCTATAACTATATTTTTTGTAGAGGACTTCTACTAAGAACCACCTCCACTACCATCACAATGATCCTTCCACATCCTCTTTTTCCTTGGTGTTCCACTAAAGCTATCACTATATGGAATAGAAGGGGAAGAATATACCATCTTTCTTTCTATATTAATTTCTATAATCACAGACTTGTCCATTGTCTCTACATAGAATAAAATAATTAGCATAAATACCAATGATTTTACATTCAATAACAAACCTTATAGGTACTTATGAGATTTCAGTTGGTCATTCTTTACATCCTCTAGTGAAAAACAAATAATCCTCACAAACTGATCGGTGTACACCAACACTGAATGTTGTCCTGAATAAAAAGAGCGGAACTCCATAGACTTCCCCATCATTAGTAACTCTAGACCAGACTAATGGAAGAAGAGATTACTGAAACCCTTGCAGACCAAGACCACATGCCTATCTACCAGTACTATAGAATCACATCAACACATTCTAGGTACTTCAAGTATGAATGTTGCACACATATCCATGATACTCTTAGGTGTATCTTGAGATTTGAATATTTGATCAATGTTTTCAATACAATACTATGTCTAATGAAGTTAATTAGTACCATTAAAGGATGGTGGATTCTCATCCAAGAACTCCTGTGACCGATATCTTTCTCCTACATCTCTTCATTATACCTTAATGATTCTGTTCTATACTAACAGTACAATCAGGTATATAGAAATAACATCCCTCATAATATCCTAAAAAAACTTCATTTCTGTAGGACTATTTCCTTGAGGATAATAAGTTTCACCCTCCTGAGGAACTCATAGAACACGTCTCAAAGGCATATCACTACACCATGTAATAAAAGAAATGATCAAACAACTGGAAAATCTCAGTTAAAACAAGGAAACCCATAATAAAAAGTGATATTAAGGTCATGAAATCAAGATAGGTGACACACATTCCAACATACCATGGTAATATATGTCTCATCCCTACAAGAGCTAGCCAAACACTCACTGAAATCTACCTCTCATGTTTCAAAAATCCTATATCTAGTCTACCAAACAACCCAAGATAAGGGATTTTGAGTAAATACATCCTCTAATACCAAAATATAATGAACCTAACCCAAATACTATTTCAAAATGGTGCATGAACTGAATTTACACTTACTTAATGGGCATTTCCAATCCCTATAGGCTGTATTCTGACACTCGAGCATCAAAAAAAATACAAAAAGAACAATGTTTTCCAACATGAAGTAGAAAACATGAAAAAAAATATACATGTATCTAAGGAAATAGATGAATGAAATATGAATATATATATATATATATACATGTCATAACATAAAGAGAAAAAAAGAATTTGTACAACTTAAAATGTAGAAAAAATCTTCAAGAGACAAGCCCAACAACAAAGGTTGAAAAAACTAAAACATTTACTCCAACAGTCTCCATATGATAGCATGAGAAAACCCACGCCATATCACCATCTAGGTACCCAAACCCAACTCACTAAAAACCTCATCACCTCACTACAGTGACTTCCATTTCCCTACATCTAAATACATAAATATTTTTATGCACCACCGAAGTTGTAAAATGGGTGTGATCTAATAATATCTCTAGTGTCCCACCCAGGTGTTCCATATCAAGTCTCTGAACAACAATCCAATCATGATCCACTTTAAAGACAACAAGTCATGATACACATTTTAGTATTTTTTATCTCAAAAGCATGAAAAAACATTTAATTCCCCCATTATCAACATTTTGAAATAAATTATTTAAATCAGTTTCAAAGAATTTAATTTATATATATATAAAATATATATCAAATCAAATCAAATCATGCAACACATATCATATCAAATACATGGAATTATAATCAACACTGCCTAAGAAAAAATAGGAAAAATTATCCAAAATGAATAGGTAACATCATGCCAAGTATTACACTATATGAAGATAACTTCGACAATCAAACCTAACACATAAATAATGATGCATGAATCAAGCCTCTAGACATATGAATCATTTTCAAAGGGATGAGAAACACCCTAGAAAGTGAACCCCCATCCCATCTAACAACTCCATAGAACAGTATTCCTAGGGAGTAGATGAAATACCCATGAGAAAACCCATGATAGTGTATAAGTCCTATTATGACCCCTTCCACCTATGTACCCCAGTCATCCCATGTGATCTATTTTCCAAATCACTTCATCATACCATTTTATCATATGATTCTTTGAAAACTAGTTCATAAAACCATTTCACAATACTTTGAAACCCTTATTTATTTACCAAAACTAGGGGAAACCTATATTTAAAAAGAAACCAATTTAACACACAAAATTAAAATATTTCAATGTTCCCACATCAAATAATAAAAATAATTATAAAAAACCGAAATAATTCAGTTCATCAACGTAGACTAGAGATGGAGCCACATAGCTTAAAACTCAATTCCCACATAACCTCAATGTAATCCACCAATAGGAAGAACCCAAAAAAAATAACAAGGCCCTATAATAAATCTAGAAATCTCAAAACTGATTCAATTTAACAAAAGTTTCAAAAAAGAGGAAATATCACAACATATGTTAAGAACACACACCTTCGACACCATAACCAATTAAGAGTCACCTTGAAACAAGATCACACAATATATCTACAATGGAATCACCACCATATGACATTAAATATAATAAAATAATTCCATATTTATATATAAATGAAATGAATCCAATAAAAATAAAGGATTACTCAGTCAAATAGATACCATGCACAACATTGATGATCAAATGCTGAACGAATCGATCTGGAATGGTTAGAGGTTCTCAAAATCACCAATGATTTTTATTACATTTAGAGGGAAGACGGATGTGGTTTGATAAATAAATATATCACTTGTACATATCCTTAAAATCCTTTTCCATGACATTCAGGTGGCATGTAATTCCTTTACACGTCATGCATACAACGAGGTCCATATAAGCTGAAAACCCCTCTCCATTTTATTAAAAATAAAATTAGCATTATAAGATATGTAATCTATAATGGAATGTAATCCTTCACACAGTGTACATAGATCATGGAATGATCTTGGGAAACATTAAATTTTTTTGTACTCCCATTTCATGATGTGTAATTTTCCAGCAGACAATGAAACATCATATTTTACATGAAAACCCAAACCACTTCTAACATTCTATGAACCTATGGAGAACCCCACTAATCCATTGCAAGTTTATACAAATACTCCATTAATTAAAAAGAACTTATATCCTCAAACTTTAGTCCATTTTCCTTATAAAATGTTCTCCATCCTCAGGAGTCCCATGAGGCACCCAAATTAAAGTGGAAAAAAACTAAAGATAAGGGAATTACATGAAGGTGGGGAATGGGATGTTACAAGATCCATGTGAATCACATTCTTGATAGAATTAGTATCAAAAATTTAAAAAATTAGGTTTTTTATTCTCCATTTACCGTGTGTGGGATAGAGACTATTAACCCCATGTTTTTGCAACCCATATGAATATGATATTCTTTGTTTAATAATGTATGTTGTTATTTGTTTTAATAAAATTATTTCATTATTTTAAGGGTCAGTAGAACCATGGGACAACATACCTTTACATGGCATAGATTTGGTTATACTTAGTCAAACATGACCTTCCTATCACATATAACCCTAACTAAGTCCAAAATACCTCTCGGTCTCTATTTTCTATCCAAAAGGATGCGAAAAAATCCTAACATATTATAAAATTATTTTTTAGTGTTTTTTATTATTAAAAATATTCCTCAATATATATAAAGTTTCATATATGAATTAATATTATTGTATTAATAGAATAATTAATTAAAACCTAATAAGTTGATTTTTTTATAGAATGGGAACAACCAATCAACTATAGAAGGGTATTACCCCTATACCCCAACTCATTGACCACGTAGTGAGTTCCCCAATAAGGCATCGATGCTATCACACTACAACACAATTGTGGTTATTAAAAACCACATTCCATAATAAATTAATAAATTTATTACTCATTATTTATTATGAAATGTGTGTGTTTATTGATTGATCATGAGTAGAGACCATCCCCATGTGTGTTTTAATGATAATTTAATTTAATCTAATTATTTAATTTTTGTATAAAATGTAATAATTATTTATTAAATAACATTTTTAAATGAACTATAAATTTTACCACTATTTTTAAATATATAAGGGACTACATTTCCTCATTTTAGTGATTGAAATTTAATCCAATGTACTAGGTTTTACCTCAAATGTGTGTGATTATAAATTTTAAAAATGGATAAATTCATGATGAAGTAGTTCAATATGTGATACAACTTGAAACCAAACAAGTAAAAATCCATTGAAAATGATAGACATTGTATCTCAAGCCAATTCATTGATCATGGAGTTCCCTTAGTTTCTCAGTTGATCTATCATCCACTCAATAGATCAACCATTAGTGTATATCTCATGAAAAACATCATTATTTTTTTTATCTTGCATGGTTAGTCATGTTTTATGTGAATTTGTTGATGTTATATTCTCAAATATTATAGTTAACAAACATAGAAGGATAAAAAATGAATAAATATAAGATGAATATTTTATATTTATGCATGGTTAATCTATGAGGGTAACCACCACTACTGGAAATCGGATCTTTCCCAACACTTCTATACCAACGGTTTGTAAAAACCGTTGGTATAGGCACCCTTTCCCAACGGTTCTCCCAAACCGTTGCGAAAGGGAACTCAAAACACCCCTTTCCCAACGGTTTGGGGGAACCGTTGGGAAAGACCCACCCCTCTCCCAACGGTTCTCCAAAACTGTTGGGAAAGGGAGCTCAAAACACCCCTTTCCCAATGGTTTTGGAAAACCGTTGGGAAAGGGGTGGGTCTTTCCCAACAGTTCCCCCAAACCGTTGGGAAAGGGGTGTTTTGAGCTCCCTTTCCCAACAGTTTTGGAGAACCGTTGGGAAAGGGGTGGGTCTTTCCCAACGGTTCCCCCAAACCGTTGGGAAAGGGAGCTCAAAACACCCATTTCCCAACGGTTTGGGGGAACCATTGCGAAAGACCCAACCCTTTCCCAACGGTTCTCCAAAACCGTTGGGAAAGGGAGCTCAAAACACCCCTTTCCCAATGGTTTGGGGGAACCGTTGGGAAAGAACCACCCCTTTCCCAACGATTCTCCAAAACCGTTGGGAAAGGGTGCCCCAAAATCCAGCATACACCCCCAAAAAAATATGCACCTATCCCAACGGTTTTGCGAACCGTTGGGATAGGTTCTTCGATTTTTTTCCAGGTCTACTGCCCGAGAACATTATATAAATCTAAATTTTAAATAATTATTATAATACATATATATATTTATGAAATTATGTTTAAAAAAGTCATATTAGGTTAGTGGTTAAGTCGTTCTATTATAAATGAGGGGTTCAGGGATCAAATCACACCGAATGTATTTTTTTTGAAATACATATACCAACGGTTTTATAACTGTTGGAATAGATTTTCATATTACCTATGCCAACGGTTTTCAAAACTGTTGGGATAGGTCTATACCAACGGTTTTCCCCAAACCGTTGGTATAGACATATCCCAACGGCTTACTTCTCCACGGTTCTCCAAACCGTTGGTATAGGCTATACCAACGGTTTGGAGGCCTATACCAACGGTTCCAAATCGTTGGTATAGGTTAGTTTTCCAGTAGTGCACAAAGTAATAATAATGAAATAATAGAATCATATTTTAGTCATGAAAAACATAAAAACTAGAAAAAATCATTAAAAAATCAATTCATAAATGTGTTCTGTGATGAGTTTTATCAAACCATATATCAACATTTTTAACAATCACAATTAAGGGTTATTACTTATAGTGAGGAGTTCCAAAGAGGGTGACACATTAAATTGAATAAAATTTCCATAAACTAAAAAACTATATATATCTTTGTGTGTGATACCTTAACTAGGATCAGTCCATTATAACTGGATCAGTGCACCAAAATAACTCATGCTTTCCTCCCAATATAGAAGAGGCTACCATATAATAGTGAGGGTCTAAATCACACATTGGGGAGACTCGTCCTTCATTTTTATAACCATTAATAACTCATAAATAATAAAACAATATCTAAATCAATATTAAGAGTATAAATAAATAAAAAATATTCTATAACATATATGAATACCCTCATATAATTATACATCATAAATGGCCAACCACTGGTCCAATCACATAAAAAATGAGAAAAAAAATATAAAGAGGTTCCACTAGCACCCCCACCACACCTAAACTTATTCTCTTATACCAGTTGTGTTTTTCTAACCCAATTCACAATGAATACCTGACTCAATAATACATAATATACATAAGGTATTCATGAGAAATATATTTATCATGTAGGGTGTGAGAAATAAATCTCCATAGGGTCTCACCAGGTTCCCCTATTATACATAGTCATGTATGTGGTTATACATGAAGAAAATAAATTATTAATAACATTATACACATTCATACACTTCATGTAATCATGTTTCGATCAAGCCACCACAATAGTCGACCAAACCAACCCATTCATAGTAGGAAGAAGATGTTTTCTCCTACAAAAAATCACAAATCATATTATATGTCTGTAGGTAGAATCTCATACAATTCCTTAAACAATACTCAATGATTCATGGTAGAGTTCATTTTTCATACCCAATAACTATGCCCACTCTATGGGTTGGGTTTATAGAAAAAAATCTATAATAAGACTCAACATATACCCTCTATCTTTGGGTAGGTTACCACAACCATGTCTATGATCTATAAACTTTCTTTCAGGATAGTGTACAATCAGGTTCTCACTAATAACGATGCCATACATCCATATCACATGCCATATAACATCGAAGACTCCCTTATTTATTATGGTGGGTCATAAACCATACATGACTTTGACCATACCTTCTTAATCCTGGTGATCCTTCTAACAACTTTTTATATAATGTGAGCATATACATCAATATTTCATACCATATCACTTATTACACCACACATTGGACTTGTCCCTTTATACTCATAACGGCCCACTAAAACCATATCACTCAAGGTAAGTCCTTGAATTGAGATCTTATCATAAAAAACATCACATTATCCACTCCCCTCTCCTAGTATGGGTATCACAGACCTAATTTACACCAAGATTCTCACTCAAGGAGGTTCGACCCAACCTTCTCATTCAATGTGAGTCCATGAATACAACAGGCTATCACCCACATCAGAATAACCATTACTTCAACACTCATGGTGATGTCCCATATCATATCTTGACCACAACCATATCACACAAGAGAGGGTTAAAACACTACATTATTACTCAATTCGAGATAATTTATAATTTTTTATATAAAAATAAAGAGGGAACCAAAACCTATCCAATAAGTCTAATAGATCACCACTAAGTGTTAGTTACTGAAGAACTTTCCCCAAAACTAAAATAATTCCTCATTGTCTTTATATACTCAAAAGATAATCAAATCAATACTATCTCAATCACGCAATCACATCATCAACAATATTATCATTTTTGTTCAAGGGGAAAACAGAAAGAACAAATAATGTAGGGAAAATAGGCTTGGGAGCCTAATGTAGTGGAGATCTAGTGCGTACCCTCAAATAAAATTCACCCCCTAGGGATTAAAGAGAGAAATATTGTATAAAAAGTTACATTGGATCCTTGGGAAGCTAAATAGGCAAGATGATTTGCTACATTTTTTCCCTCTCACCAAGTATGGGTTATCGTTACATTGTTGCCGAAGAGACCCTTGCAGTTCATGATGATGTAAGAGATTGACCATGGAGTAGATCCTCTACCGTGTAAGGAATCAGTAATGATCATTGAATCTGTTTCCATGTGGGGGAGATAAATATTACGTTGAGTGCAAAGTTTTAGCACCATGAAGACAGATTTTTCCTCTGCCAGCATGGAGGAGCCATTGTTGTAGTGTGCTGGGAAGGTTATCCAAACAGTTCCCATGTGGTTACGAACAACCCCTCCCCCAAGCATGTCCCCCAAGATGTAAGATCCATCGGTATTGAGTATGAGGCCTATTCCGGGGGGGATACCACCATACCCAGTGTCCCTGAATGGGAATGATGGATAGTGGGGGAGAATGCAACATAGGAAGATAAGGAGCCTCCTTCTAGTTATTGGTCAATGACACAATATCAAATAATAAACTCTTTATCCTCACAATTATGGACTTTCCTTTTGGATTACTACCCTCATATCTTTACCTAATTCGGGATTTCTATAGGCAGCTACACCCATCACTAAGAATCACACAAGCACAACATATTAAGATTATAAGCATTTTTATCTTTCCTAGAAGGGTATCCACTATGTAACTTAGTCATATCTCGATCACTAATCACTATCACTGTATTATACCCGAAAAAGTTTGGTGATATCATATACAATATGACCTATATGATCCTTTACATAAAATACATTCCTATCATCTTTAATGTTCTTCATTACAACCCAATATTATTATCTAGGGATTTTTCAGAGCTAACATACAAAATTAACCATGGAAACACAATGTATATTCATCCCTATAGTTCCCAAAATCCATGTCAAGGTCTTATTTATCATTTCTACAAAGATATTTTAATCCTATAATCCATATCAAACCTTCTATGAAACACTCTATTATGTCTCATATGACTTATTGGACTCATAGTACACAATATGTATTATCTCCAAATTTAGGAGGGTGTTTCCCATCAAGTGTAAGAAATAAAACTATCACACCCAACCCTATTGTTTCAAAATATTTTTACACATATTATTATGTAATTTATAGCATAATTTTCCATTAGAAACAAAACAATAATAAAAAGTCCTAGTGACTTTGAATGACAAGGTAAATAAATCCTCAACATGAAAACAAAATGCCTTTCCATAATCTTCATAATGAGCTCCTAAAACCCTTTGAGATACTAAAACTATATAGGACAACCTAAGGAATACATTGAAAAAATGGGTGAACTAAAAATCCTAGTAATAGATTTATCATGATAAGGAAGCATAATGCGTGAGTCAATGGTATAATATAATATCATAAAAGAGAAGTATCATGGGTAATTACATGGGATAATAACATAGGGAACCTTGAATAATATGATTATAGAAAAAAATGAAATGGTGTAGAAACACAACACATGAAATAATCATAGTTCAAGGATAACTACCAATATAACATAACATAGTGGGAAGAGTACCATCATGGATTAGGTTTACTCCCTAATCCAAAACATAACATCCCATGAGACTAGAATCGTGCCCAATGTATTGGAGTTCTATTTGGGTGAACCCATCATAACATGTGGATGATTCTGTGTGACACAAAATAGAACCAGTCATTTGGAATAAACATAATAATTAACCATGAGAATAAATGGGATGCATAATCATTCCTCATATCATTATCTAAGATATTTCATAAATAAGAAATTTGATAAATGAATTGAAGGAATGTATTAACCTAAAAAAGGATGGAGGTATTTTATTTTAAGATAAAATGGTATATTATTATGAAATCAAAAATATAAAAAATGTTTACATTGTTGGAAAAATATTGTTTTTAGTATACATTAAAATAGAACATTCTTTTCTTAATTTGTATAGAAAGTCAAAATGTTCCATAAAAAGTTTCCTTTTGAAAACCGTAAATAGAAATACAAAATATACATAAATTTTCCTTTCTAATTCATTTAGTTCCACATAACTATATCTATAAAATAATTTTTTGAAAGAAACATGGAAGATAATTATTTAAAAAATAAATCTTTAAAACATTAAAATGAGTTTTTTGTTGCCAAGTGTCCCTTAACTGAAGTCCGAATCATTATGTATGACAATTATCTTCACAGGTAATAGTCATATCATAATTATTAAATTTATTAATCAAATTTTTCACATTTATTATTCCTTTAATATTATATATTACAAATATATATTAAGTTACATAATCAATTAAATTCACATCGTATATTTTGATGATATTTGGATTCTATGTCCAAAATGACTTTGTTAGGACGAATATGGTAAAAGTTGTTATTTTTTAATATTATCTATAGTAATAATAATATAAATATTATATATATATATATTTAAATTATACTTTTAAAACAAATCATGATTTGTTGTTATTAAAAGTGAACTACGTTACAATCAAGGAGGCCGTAGGCTATACGTACACATGAGTAACGTTTCCATTTTTCAACAATCATTATAGAAAAATAGAAAGTATTATTTTATATTTAAATAATTATAATTACATAATAAGTACCATATTATTTCTTTAAATACCTTTATATAGACACTCCATGGGACACGATATTGAATAATGAATCAATTACTTCATGGATGTGGTAATCAACACATATAAGAAAATGACATTACCATTTTTCAATGAAAGAAAATGTAAGTAAATATGTGATATATTAAATTTAAATAATTATAAATATGTAATAAATATCATATATATAATCATTAAATTAATCATTATATCCACTTATGAGAGGATGTGATGGAAAATGAATTTTATTGGTTTATGAGGCGATAATTCACCGTACACACGAATGATAGTTTTTTCACATTTGATGGGAGAAGAGATGGTTGTATGTTATGAAATTAAAATAATAACATATCATTATATTTTAGAAACTAATTTTTTTATATCATCATAGTATAATAATATTTCAATCAGGTAGAAGAATAAATAATACTAAAACAATCAGTTAAAGTTTGCAATGTCTCAGATCCAAATGCCACTAAAAGGTGCCCTATACCTAGTTGGCCACATGGAATAAAGTTAATTTCCATAAAAACCAGAGGCTACCAACTAGAAGTGATGGAAGAGGTTTGATAGTGAGGAAAATATTCCCTCATTGGAAGAGTGTAACATGGAAGAAATAATAGTAAATATATACCAAAAGATGCAATACCATACAACAAAATTAAATATAGAAAGACTGTTAATATAAATAACACAGTGTAAAATCATAGCATAGATGATGTTGCATGTCACATGTTCTAGGAAAATATCCATAGCAGGTTACACTACAATAATATATTATATAATCACCAAAAGTAAAAAAAGGAAAAGAGAAACTCAGAAGCATTTCAAGCCTTGAATCCGTCCCATGATCTTCTGATCATAAGAATCATATCAAGTACATGTGGAAGGGTGATTTCCCTAATTGTAACATAAAGAAATATAGTCTATTTTGGCTCAATAACATGACCTAAACCAGGTGTGAGACTAAATCCAAATAGAAAACTGCTTAAGGTCTATTTCAATTTGTCAATTAATATATATAATAGGTAGTGTACAATAGATAAATCAGAAAGCTAGGATTTACTCCAAAGTAAACCGTCCAAAAGCACTATTTTCCATTAATATTCATTTTAGGCTCATTATTGGAACCAAAATTTGGAATGGAGAAAGTCCCCATGACGGCCCCATTGACTGCCTCATAAAGTCCATTCGTAGAGTCCCCAAGCATTGTGGCCACCGCAAAGCAAAGAAGGTGGAAGGATCCATGAACACATTTGATGTCCACGAGCCCGCCAAAAAGAGAAGAAGTCGGGAGGCTCTGTGAAGGCATTTGACCATCACAAGCCCACCACGAATCCCAGGAGGCTAGATGTTCTGCGACCCTACTTGATGTTCGCGAGCACACCGTGAAGCTACATAGCCCCTATTCGTACCATGTGAGCTCCGCTCCGCAGCGCCTCTTTCCTATAAATACCAAGCTCCCCCTGAGCTCTCTAGAGGGACAATCCAACCTTTTAGCTTCTCATCTCCCGAATCATGAAGCACTCTTCCGCTCAGTAAACCATGAGTTGTGTGAGGTACTTCTGCTTCGTTAAGTACCTCCCCATAGTCTCATTTTGATCCCCTCTTCCAAGAGGGATGCCTTTAGAAAAAACATAATGGCTTTCGCGAAGGAAGGGGGTCCCCAAGGGGATCTGAGTCATCTTATAGAATTTATGCTTTCTGAAGCACCCTTCATGTACACTTGATCCATTTTCTATGTTAGGATCAATGTACTTCACAAAGCACATTGCTTCCCAACACCTTGCTTCATGAGGCACCTTTGCCCCGTGAGGCTGTGCTCTGCGAATTCCCTTCCACTTTACGAAGCACCTTCCATTTGCACCTCCACCCCATGCTAAGGCTAAGGAACACCACTTCGTGAAGCACAACCCTTCATAAGTGCCCTCTGCCACGCGGAGCGATATAGTTCCACAAGGCCCCTTCATATGGACCCCTCTACTTGGAAAATCTTTTTCCTATGCGACCCTCCAGGTTGGTATGAAGTTAATTAAAATTCCCCTGGACAATATCGCCTATAGCATTGCTGCGCCTAATGATTCTTCACATAGGCATTCTAATGGCTATTGCCTCCTCACATATCCATGCTAACATGTACCCCTTGATGGTTCTCTCTATGACACCCCCTTTCTACAGCCTTGATGACGCCTTCCCTCCCACAAGGAGTGGAGGGTACCAGTTATGTAAGTCCTGAGGGCGTGGAGAAAACCCACCTCGTCTGAGAGGTAGGACGTTAAACTGTCAAGCACCCTCGTCCTCAACACATGACGTCAAAGAGTGACCTGACCCCATGCCTCTCACGTAGGGACCCCCCTGCCTTGCGCATTCTCCATGCCTCCTAGTCTATACAGGGGATGATATCTTCCTCTTGGGAGTGGTGTTTGTCTGCGGGGAAGGGCAACCACCTTGGCGTAAGCCCGTAGCTTTTATTGCTAGAGACAGTACCCCCGCTCCTCCTCACTTCTTCTATTCCAAGGATAGTAGAGGGCGTGATAGGGAGCGGGGATCCTCCTTTATTTAGGCCCAAACCCCTCTCCTGTTGTGCTTTGTCGCCTTCAGGCCTCTATCCTGGAGGAAGTCCCAATATCTCTCTCTCCCTGGGTCTCTCCATGCGTAAGCCCCACTCCACATCCCACGGACGAATCTTTTATGACATGATCATCAGATCCCTACTGCCTCTTGTTTCTCATGCTGAGCATGACTCACATAGGCTTAGAGTAAGCATTGACCATGACACCATTCGCGTCCCACATGACGTTGAACTGTACACCCAAACTATGAGGACTTTGATCCATGTCAAGGCATGGTTCCCAGGATGCCTCCACAAGGTTCAAGCCCAAAACCATTGGCCCCGACCATCTCCGAGTCGGTGCACCAAGCTCCCATAAACATCTTGGGCAGCATAGAGTGTAATACCCACACCATTTTGAACTACATGGTCTTTGATCAATGTCAAAAGAATGGTACGTAAGAAGCCACCTTGAGGTTCAAGCCCGCTCTCCACCTAGACCTAGGTTCTTATTCACGTCAGTTTGCCGACACCCACACCAATATGAACTACGTGGTCTTTGATCCATGTCAAGGCATGGTACGTAGGAAGCCTCACGAGGTTCAGGTCCACCACCAGTGGACCCCCGGGTTCACCTTCACATTGGCTCGCTGACGAAACCCTTCCCAAACTATGAGGAATTTTATCCATGTTAAGGCATGGTACGTAGGAAGCCTCATTAGCTTTAATCCCATCACCCATCGGACCATGATCCGTCTTCGTGTCGGTTCTCTGACACACCCCATCATGAACTACGTGGTCTTTGATCCATGTCAAGGAAGAGTACATAGGAAGTGTCCCCGAGTATCAAGCCCACTACCCGGTTGTTCCGATCCCCTTCACATCGGTTCACCCCAATCCCACATTAAACTCTATACCCAAACTATGAGGACTTTGATCCATTTCAAGGCGTGGTACGTAGGAAGCCTCCACGAGGCTCAAGACCAAAACCATCGTCCATCCTGATTCTTACCCAGGCCGCCACTTCTGGGTGAGATCTTGCCACCTCATTCTCCTCCACAACTTTCGGGTAGCCGCGCACGTGTTGGCCCCAATATCTGTGTTCCCTCCAGGGGTTTCTTCAATCTGATCCACTCTAATCAGTGTTCTGATCAGTTCGATCAGTCCCCGCTAGATGCTAAACTCGCGGAATACCCTGTATTAAACATGGGAAGCTGAAGAAAACCTCAGATACATTCCTATTGAATATGATTTCTCGCATTTGATTTGGGATGCCTCAGGTTTCCTCACCCTAGAGAAGCCCTATGATAAGGGACAGAAGAAAGAGACACCAATCCCCAGCGTTCAGACATGCCAGTGATGCCCAGCGTGACTACTCCACTAACCAAATGTTGCTTCCCTGACTGGACCCCTTGGAATGTCCTGGAAAAAGAAGTGTAATTAATTGGGGTCCATGAAGATATGGCGCTAGGAAGAGTTTCACAGACAATGTATTAAATCTATGAGGGAGACCCAAACTAGGTGACGAGTTCCGAGGAGGAATCCAGGGAAGGAAAAATGACATCCCATCATCCCGTTTCGATCAAGGAGCAGACGTCCTTGAACATGGAGAAAATGCCTCCCACCTTTGGAAAGCAAGAATGTGGGGTAAAAAAAATTTGTTCCTGCCGTACTCAAGCAGACAGACGCGCGCGCCCTAGTGAAAGCATTGGAAATAGAAATGGTGAACCCAATGTGAAGATCTTCTCCTCAATATGGAGATTAGTAACACTTGGGGAATCCAAGTATTGACGTTTCACTGGATCCAGTTATCCGGCGTCAGGTCCCACAAACCAAATAGGGAGCCTGGTATGAAACTCACCAAAAGTTGGGGCAGTAGAAAGTAGAACACTCTATTCTATGACGTCGTCAGTGTGGATCTCTCTTACTGGTCATGGGGGACTGGATGGCACTGGGGAATTGGTCGTCAAGTCCTTTTCTTTCAGCACTGACGAGTTCATCTCTCTACTTCTCAGGAATCAGTTTGCTGCCATATGGATGTGATCACCACTCGCCTGCCTGCGCAGGGGCAGGGTCAACATCAGCACAACTACTCCACGTGGATCCATTGCTGCAAAAATGGAATCTGTGTCCACAATCATGGTAATCCCAATCCTCCTCTCCTCATCAGAACTCATCCAATGTAGGGTGATTAACGACCTCGTACGTCGTTACGAGGAGGGCATAATCCGGACCCGGGATATGGCCCGCCTAGACATGGAGACGTTCAAGACTCGCCATCAACGCTGCCCCCAAGGGCTACGTAGGGAGATGTTACTCCCCAGCCCAACATTCAATTGATTTGGGAGACTGTCCCCCGAATGTGTTGACGAATCCCTTCCTTACGCTGATGATGTGGCTGACGTCTGGCCCAGACCAGTCAGATTCCCAATCCAAGGGCTCCCAGCAAGGGCCCCCACCGGGTCGCGTCAGCGCTGCCGTCTAGCCTTTCTAGAGGAGCAGGTATTCCTTGCACCTGCACTGCCAACCCCGGCTCGCCTGACCCGATGCAAGTGTCAGGAATGGGATGAGGAGAATGCCCGCTAAGGGGAGTCAATGTCGACGAGTACTATATCCCGAGCCACCGACGGCGCATATCATCAAGTCCCTGCACACACTGAGTAGGGGTGATCCTATTCCCATCCAGTATTGAGTCCCCAACTTCCCCATGGGTAGGCTGGGTTGAATTTCCTGGTCATAAGAATGAGCATGAGGCATTGTGAGATAACCCACAACGATGCCACCCCATACAGAGGTCCTCCACGTACAACCACTACCATGATCGTGGGTCTTCCCTGCTTTGAGGCACGACATAGAGGTCTTCCCCTTGCCACCCCAAATCTGAATGAAGTTCCGCCCCGTGGTCTGGTCTCTCTTCAACGTGGGGATCCTCCCTATGTCTTCTATGCAGCTGGCGAAGGTCCTCCTCGCCCCGGCAACTAGAGGGGTGAAAACCAGCCTCGCTCCTCCCGCACCAAGCATGGAGGTCCTCCCAATGCTTCTTCTGGTTTCAATGGAGGTTTTTTCCGCTTAGGAACTATTAATGGAGGTCCTCCCCATTTACCCTTCGAAATTTGTCCGGGTGCTCCTCGCACCCCGGATGTCTCAAGTAGAAACCCTCTCTACCCTGACACCAGCATGGCCAAAGGACCCCATGTCGGGAATCAGCCCTGCCCTAAAGAACCACCTAGAGGAAGGAAGGCGGGTCGTCGCTGCCATTAGAAGAATCCTTGGACGGCCCGGACGGAGGACAAACCAGTCCGCTTCTCATACTCTGAAGTGGAGTGCGACTCAGCTCAAGAGCCCTCCCCTTGATCATCTGAGTCCAGATCCGGGGCAAGGACGAGGCACATCAGCCTGGTACTTCCAAAATGCGAGGTCCACAGGATTCTAGCCTCCCTCCTTAGGTTTATCCAGGAGGTTGAAGGTTTGGCGACCCCGCAGGTTATAGTTGTGCAGTCACCACCATCATCATCAGAAGCACTTTCTACCTCCACAAGAGATCACATAGAGCTATTCTAGGGACCAATGGTAGGAGAGAAGCATTGCGACCCACCACCAGCATCCCTGGCCCCTGAGCCCGAAACGGTGGTTGTCAGCCCGTCCTATCAAGATGTAGCGGCCATGTCACTACACTCCTCAGAGGACAACCCATGAATCGGCGACCAGTCATCCCATTCACTGTAATCCCCACTAGCCAACCTATCGTCCCAATGGTCTTCCACACTTCCGCTGCCAGTTCCTCAACCACCCCCAGTTGGCGAGTGGGGAAATAAAGGGCCAGACCCTAAAATTGAGCCAAGGAGCTTCTGTAGCATCCTTGTAGCGGACCGCTTCCCCGAGGAGTTCTGGCCTATAGTAGAGTATGATTTATGCATAACCAAGTCCCTCACCCTAGAGGAAGTTGTGTGTCTTCTCTATACCCTCTAGGAGATGCATTTCAGTCTCCTTCATCAGTGCGTGGTATATCTAAGGATCCGAGCACATTTTGAGTACATCAAGGATCAGTGACGTTTAGTCAATATGGTCGCAATCCTGGTGGCCCAGCACCCTGAGTCACCAGGCCGGCGTGAGGCCCTCCAACAGAAATGCGTTCAGAGTATTAAGGTTATCCGCAAAATCATAAAGGAAGAAACCCCCCCATGTGCAAGTCCATGGATGGGGGTAGTATGTTGCCCTCCTCTTCAGCCCAATCTGAAGGTAGCCCGACTTGCTATGAGATATTGAGGAAATTCCCCTAAGAAGGGTCAAGGTCCACATGGGTGACATGGTGGAAAAGGAGGATGAGTTGGAGGTTTGGATGGAGACTTTCCCCATGAGGGTGTGCCACCACTGTTGGACACATCAGGGAGGATTACCCATCAGTAGAGGAACCTCCTAGGTCTGCATGCACCCACCGAGTCATTGGTGCTACACCGAAATGTCAGTAAGGGAAAAGAGCATGTCGGAGCTATCAAGCACTCTGACCCATCCGCCTCAGTGCAGAAGGCGAAAGATGACCCCAAGAAGGCCGTGTTTCACTAGAAACTTGCTAAGAAAAAGAGGTCGGTCGATGAACTCTAGGATGAACTCACGATAGAGCAACGACCTAACTATGGTGATCCTTGGCCGGGGAAGCAGGGGTATGAACAATTCCCCTCCACCAACGAGATGCCTCCGAGAAACCCTGATCATGCCGCTCTCACTGACAGGGATGAATCTGGAACTCACAGCAAAAGGGCGTAGTACGTCTCACCAAATCCTCCCAAGCGAGGTGGCAACCCAAGGAATCCTGCCCAAGTTCCCCCAGCCGCCCTGTAGGCCGCTCCACCAGCCGCAATACGAGTCGCTGAGGCTGTCTACCATGTCAAAGAACCCATAAACGAACTTGTGGTTAGGGATCCCCATCAAGACAGGGACCCTCCGACCAGATGATCCTATGGTGGCACTCATCACCCACCTTGAGTAATTGGAAACACGGCAGGTGGAAATCCCACCAGATAGCAAGCCATACCCGGTGTGGGTGGATGATATTTCGTCACCTTTGAGTTTCGAGAATGCCACCTTCTCCCCCTTTAACAGTATGGGTGACCCGCCACAGCATATGCCCCTCTTCAAATCAAGGTGTGGGCCCATGTTAGGTACTCCAGTGTAGTAGGAGGCTGCCATGCTCAACTATTTTGTTCAGACGCTAGAGGGGATGACATTCGTCTGGTACGTCCAACTCCCCATCGGATCCGTGACCAGTTGGGAGGACCTACACTGGTAGTTCCTATACCAGTTCCACACTACCACCCAGAATACCAGTATCGTAGACCTCTTCATGTGTAAGAAAAGGCCCGATGAGCGAGTAGCAAACTTTATCGCCCGGTGGAAGGGGCTCACATACTCCTTTGACATGACACTAACTCAGAAGCAATTACTGACAATGTGCACGGGAAATGTCAAGACAGGACTGGTTCCCTACATGATTACTCAGAACTATCCCAAAGGATTCTGATACTTCTCGGATAAGTCCCAACTCCTCGAAGAAGCTCTGCAACAGGCTAGGAAGGCACGTCTGTTGTCCCCTATAATCCATGCAAGGAGATCTTCCAGAGCCGAACCCGCCGCAGTGGCCCAGATAGAGGCCCCCAGGCACCTATAGTTGCTACCAGTAGCACCGGCCCTACCGCCTCGCTAAGTCCCCCCTCCTTAGGCACATCCTCCTGCTCTTCAACATCCTCAAAATCGTTAAGCGCCTCTGTGTAATACCCTGTCGCCACCTAGGTGGGACAATCAGGGTCCACCTCCTCGACAGGCCCCTCCAGCTCCTCGTCAAGGCCAGGCTCCAAGGGCTCCCTTTCTGGAAAGAAGACACCAAACTTACTCATTCAGTGAGAATCAGGTCCCTAGTTACATCCGTAGTGCCCTAGAGTAGGGGATTGTACGCTTACCTGAGTGCAGGAGGCTGGTAGAGGCGAATCTCACCGATCGCCCCAACTACTACCCCTATCATCATATTCTGGGGAACACCATGAAGAATTGATATGTGTTTAAAGAATACCTCTAAGACTAAGTCATTAAAAACATAGTCAGGCTAGGCCCGGCCCCGACACAAGTGGCAGGTGTCTTTGTGAGGTCAGAAAGTAGTAGCGATAACGAAGGTGAGTGGCAGTAGGTTCTCAGCTGCGGATCCTAGAAGTACAATGACCGGATGGATTTTAAGATGGTTGATCATGCCCATGGCATCTTTCGGGCACGCCTGAATCAGCCGAAGCCTTCAGAAGCTGTGGCCAGCACTTCTGCATCATCATCTCAGTCGGCCTCTTCCCAGAAGAGCAAGCAACGACGGAGTAAGAAGAAGCAACGTGCTTCAACAATGTCGTTGGCCTCTCGCACTCTCGGCGACATCATGACCCCTGAGATAGGATTCCTCCTAGAATCCTCCCAGTGGTGTATGACTCTATAAGCGATAGTCATGGGTACACTTTGGTTAACACTATCGAGTTGGTAAATCCCTTTATGACTCCTGACGAAGGAGAACGCCCGGTGAATCTCCCCAATGTCCCCATCTGACGCCAACGACGGTGGAGCTGCGACTATATGGGTCTTCAGGGTGCATCTGTTGGAACCTCTAACCAAGTCATGCATGCCATAGAGACCATACAGAATGCCCAGCACAGAGCTTAGCACACACAACCTCCTCATCTGGTGTCATCAGGTCCGCCTCTACCACCGTTTGTGCTACTGGATCAGGTAGAGCCACTCATGTCATACCTCGACCATCTTCTCCCTGCTATAGGTCGACCTCGGCCATACAGACCTTATCCGGCAGCTACCCTTCAGGATTAGACTAGTGAGTAGCGGGATATTCCCAACACCATCCAGTCACCAGTCCAGCCGACAGGGCCCATCATGCCTCCAATCACAGAGTGGCCTCATGTAAGTAGAAGTTCGCGCCTGTCACAAAAGTATGATGTAATTAAGTATCTTTCCAGCATCCCAGGGAGGCTTTCTATCCTCAAATCCCTCTTCCTATTGTCAGATATGTGTGAGTCCCTCACTGAGGCTTTAAGGTATGCCCTCCAGTTTGAGACGGAGGTAGCAGCTGTGGAAGCCTTTCATGCTGAAGCAGTTGAGAATGCCGAATTCCAGGCCATCATTTCATTCTCCAGAGAGGATGAAGGCTTTCCCATACAGGGGCACATCCACCCGTTGTACATCACTGGCCAATTCAACGATGTTGAAGTTCACCGTTGCCTCATTGACACCTGCTTTAGGATCAACCTTATCCCGACATGGACGCTGTGAAAGCTGGGGTTATCTGAGGATGACCTGACTCCCTCCAATTTAAGGATCCAAGGATATGACAGGATAGAGAATACCCCATTCGGAAAGATATATTTGAAGACCCAGTTCAGTGGCCTGGTTTCCAGTACTGAATTTATGGTCGTCTCCCAGAACACCGCATATAATGCATTGACGGGCAGGCCATGGATCCACCTACATGTGGCAGTCCCCTCATCATATCACCATTGCCTCAAGTACTCCCTCAATGGTTGAGTAAGAATAATCCAAGGTGATTCATCTCCTTTATCCTCTTGTGAAGCCCGTTATTTAGATGCTGACTATTACAAGAGCAAGGATAAGAAGATTCTGGAAAGTGAGGTTGAACCCACCCTGGTCACAAGTGATCCTTGGGTAGGTCTTGAGAACGCCTATTGTTTTCCAATACATCAACTGGAGGCCATGACCCCAGACATGGGACAATTATTTATTGTTTCTTGTACAAGAGGAAGTAATATTCTCAAGTCCAAGAGACGGTGTAAAATCACCTCATACTCCTACAAAAATCAGGCACGGGTGATCCCGGAACCTCCTACCCCCATACGGTATAAGGATGTCCACCCCATGGTGACGGTGGTACGTCATACATGTCTGTTTTGGCCGAGATGGAATTAACCAGCTCAAGCTGACGCACCACTACTGCTTTGACATCATCAAGCATGGCCCTCTCAGCTAAAGGCCAAATGGGATTGGATCGACTGCCTTCATCTCCATGGTCTCAGCGGCACGTGAATCTCCTGACACGCTGACCACTACTGTCCGGGCTGGTACCGGCCTCCCATTAGGTTCCTCCAACCAAGGGGAAGCCTCACCCGTTAGGAATCCCTCCTCCGCAAGTGAAGAATAGGATTTGGAGGATTCTCCCCCTGCCTTTGAAGAAGGCGTCTATGCCACGGTCGACAAACTGGTACAGGTGAACCTTGGTAGTGAGGCAGATCTGAGACCCACATTGATCAGTGCCGCCATATCCCTCGAGGAGTAGCAGCGGTACCTGAAAATTCTTAAACAACACCATGAAATGTTTTCATGGAGTTATTATGAGATGTCAGGACTAGATCCTCAGGTAGTCATCCACCGCCTCAGTCTCCTAACAAACCATAGTAGGTTCAAACAACCTCCCAGAAAAATGCACCATTCCCACGGTGCCATGGTCGAGGCCGAAGTTCATAAGATCATCAAATCCAACTTCATCAAGGAGGTCTAGTAACCCTAGTGGTTACCCAACATTGTATCAGTCAGAAAAAAGAACAGATAGATCAGGGTCTATATCGAATTCTGCGATCTCAATCGTCACTGTCCGAATGATGATTTTCCCCTTCCAGTAACAAAATTGTTGATCGATAATATAGCCGGGTTCCACGCCCTCTCCTTCATTGATGGTTACTCTGGATATAATCAGATCCGGATGGCTCCAAAGGATGAAGATTCCATATCTTTCAGGGCACCCCAAGGTACTTTATGTTACTAGGTTATTCCCTTTAGCCTAAAGAATGCAGGTGCCACCTATCAGCGGGAAATGCATTGCATATTCAAGCCAATCAACGGGACATTAGTGGAGTGCTACGTGGATAGTTTGGTAGTCAAATCTCTCCAGCGCTAGGACCATCTCAAGGACCTTGAGAAAATGTTCGGTTTCCTCCATTCTCACCACTTGAAGATGAACTCGTTAAAGTGTTCCTTCAGGGTCACTTCTGGCAAGTTTCTCTACATTGTTGTAAGGTACCGAGGCATTGAGATTGACCCCACGAAGATCAAGGAAATCATCCAGATGCCTACCCCAAGAAACATTCAGGAGCTTCTAGGTCTCCAATGCCACTAAGCCTACATATGCCAATTTATTGCTTATCTGGCTGGCAAGAGTAAGCCCTTTTCTTGGCTCATGAAAAAGGGCACCACCTATGAATGGGACGAAGAGTGCCAGACTGCCTTTGAGGAAATAAAGAAATATTTTCTCTAGGCTCCGGTCTTGATTCCACCCTTCTCCAATAAGCCACTAATCCTATACGTCAATTCCCTGGACCGATATCTCTGCACCCTTATCGCCCAGAAGAACAACAAGGGGATAGAGAATAGTCTCTACTACCTCAGCTGCATGCTCCTCAATACGGAAACTAGATACTCCCCCATCGAGAAGAGATTTCTTGCACTCGTATTCTCTGTGCAGAAGTTGCGGCATTACCTACAGCACCTTGAGGTACATATGGTCTCCTGGGTAGACCCGCTGAAGTACATTCTGAATCTCCTTATGTTGACCAGCCGAATGGCATGGTTGGTGGTAATCCTTTAGAAGTTCAGCATCAGTTTTGTGACTCAGAAGGCTATCAAGGGGAAGACATTGACAGAGTTTCTATCCATCCATCCAACACTTGTTGACCAGTCCAAGGACCTAGACTTTCTTGATGAGGCAATCCTCTGGGTGGACAATGTCGTCCCATGTTGGCAGATGCACTTTGATGGTGCCTCCCGGAGTCCCACCGGTAGGAGGCTCAATGATCCTAGGCTCAACAGAGTGGGCATGGGTATCGTCTTCATTACCACGGCGCAAGCCATTCTGACTTCTTCATTCCTATTGTCAAAAGGCTTCACCAAAAATGAAGCAGAGTATCAGGCCCTCATCACTGGCCTCGAGCAGGCCCTTAAGATCGACATGCCCCATTTTCATGTGAAAGTGGATTCCTATATGGTCATCAAGAAAGTCAAAAGTGGCTATATTGTCATAACGCAAGAGATTGTACCATTATTGGAGCGCACCCTCCATCTAATGACCCAGTTCCCCTATCGACCGGAGGTTACCCATGCCCCTCAGTCACAGAATGGTCAAGAAAACACTTTGGACAGCTTATCTTCATCACTTTCCAAGCCTGAGCAGGATGATCTGATTATACATGTGGCCCACTGGAGAGTCATTGCTCCCATCACCCCAGAGGATGACGACGGCCTGCGGGTAAGCCATCCTTACACCAGATCCTCCCCATTATGATCCCCTAGTTCTTCAGATGTAGTGGTTGGAAAAACTCCCAACTGGAGACCCCTTTTGTCATGTATCTTCAAAATGGTTTCCTCCTGGATGATCAGGCCGAGTGCGAGCAAATCCGATGTCGCGCGCTGCAGTTCACCCTCCATAGTGGTCTTAGTCTTGAGTAGATCCTCTATAAGCATAGTTTTGATGGTTTTATCCTCTGTTTCATTCAAGGAGTTGAGATTCCACAGGTCATGAAATAGGTTTATGCTGGTTTCTGTGTTGTCCACCAGGCTGTGTCGAAGGTGTTCCATCAGATCCAGAGACTGGGGTACTTCTAGCCCTCTATGATCCATGATTGTATTGAGTCTTCCAAGAGATGTCACGCGTTCCAAGTGCATGATAACTTCTTACATCAGCCACCAGAACTTCTCCACTCCACCAAGTACTCTTGGCCATTTTCGGTGGGGGGACTCGATGTCGTGGGACCATATCCCCTGGCGATAGATCTCCTGTGCAGGTTCATCCTGACCGCCACAGATTTACTTTCAAAGTGGGCAAAGGCAATTCTGCTCAGGGAATTCAAGGCATGTTCCATTGTTAACTTTATGATCTCCAATATCATCCATTGTTTTGTAGTTACTCAAGCCTTCCTCACCAATAACCGCACCAACTTCCAGGCAGCCAAGCTGATGAAATTGTACGCCAAGTACAACATCTGTTTGAACCATACCTCCCGTTATCACGTGCAAGAAAATAGACAGATCAAGGCGTTCAATAAAACCCTCTCTAAAATTCTACAATAAATGGTTGGACAGAACAAGTAGAGTTGGCCGGACAAGCTCCCCAATGCTCTATGGGCTTCTCAGACGACGCCTCGTAACTCCACCCAGGTGACCCCATATTCCTTGATGTACGGGGCTGAGGTCGTCCTGCCCATTGAGATGCAACATCCCTCATTGCGCATGGTGGTCTACGACTAGCAGGTGCCAGATAGAGTGGCTGAAATCCATCTAGATGAATTGGAAGCACATGACGAGAGGAGGCTTCGTGCCCTGCACAATCTGGAAAGGCATCAGAATAAGATGGCTTAAGCCTTCAACAAGAAGGTTAGCCTCCGCTCCTTTCTGCAAGGTGACCTGGTATTGGCCCTCCGAGCACCAATGATCCCTCGCAGGAAACCACCCAAGTTGGATCCCAAATGGGAAGGACAATACATAGTCCATAGAGTTTACCCCAATGGAGCATACTCCTTGGTAACCAAGTTGGTGAGCGCATAACTCCTCCCACCGGTGCCAAGTTCCTCAATATATACATTTCCTGAGCATGATGGTCCGGCACGACCTCAAACTGGATGGTCCAGCACGAACATAAACTGGCTGATCTCACATAACCCTAAACTACATGCTGGTCCTGCATGACCCTAAACTGCATGATGGTCCGGAACAACCTTAAACTGGTTAATCTGGCATGACCATAAACTGGCTGGTCTGGCACAACCTTAAACTGGCTTGTCCCGCATGACCCTAAACTACAAACTGGTCCCGCATGACCCTAATTTGCAAGATGGCCCCTCATGACCATAAATTTTCCAGTCTTGCATGAATTTAAGATGTGCATCCTCCTGCAGGACATTAAACTACATTGTTATAACTACATATGGCTTGATTCCCATCTGCATGGGATACGTAGGAACGCTCATACACCTTGTTTTGAGCCCATCCCCAAACTCTTATCTTCAACTATCCCCCCCTAGGTGTAGTTTTCTCAGTGTATCCTTGCATGATATGGTGTAGGATTCCCTAGCCCCACTCATACAAGGATTTTAATGGTCTCAGTATGTTCCCACTCCTGTTCTTCTGTCCTCCCATATCCTCACCGCAAGACATTAAAACTGCCTAGTGTTTCAAAAACTATGCATGGCTTGATTCCCATCCTCATGAGATACATAGGAACGCCCAAAAACTTCGTCTTTTGGCCCAGCCCATGTGCCAGAATCTACCCCGCCCCCACCCCCCGGGTCAAGATATATGGTAGGGTGCATACATTTTCCCCAATTAATGTCTATCTAGCCTCGATCTGGTCGTACGTCCCTCTCCCTAAAGACGTTCACCTCTATCATAGATTGTTAAAACTATGCTTCACCAACTCCTTGATTGGGATTCCATCACCTTCCCTGTCTGGAAGGCCCTCTGAATGGTATGGATACCACACCTAAGGGCTCTCTTACCACTTCGGGCCAACTCCCTTGAGGATGCTGAGCAAAAACATGATACATGTCCCACATTGCGAATATGGTCAGTGGTCGATGCTTGTTTGTTACTCCCATTTCAGGTCACTATAGGGATGATGTGTTTCAAACATGGTCAACATTTGTCTTGGATCATTAGGACCACCCCATGATGTCCCAAGCAATGAGTATAGTGGCTCATTCTGCCCCGTTGTATCTAAGTGACAGATGCCCTTATGGTGTTGTCAGCTATCAGGCCCCAATAGATGGAGATAGCCGTGACCGGATCCTTGTTTCTCAACACCGAGCACCACTCATGTGGTCTTAGGAGCTATGATGATGCAGTAACCATACAAGAAGGCGTATGACCTTCCATCCAGCCAGAGTTCTCTCTTCAAGGATTGAAAAACATGATGTGAGATTATGTCCTCATTCACGTCTGGTTGCTCATCACACCATACACATACCTGGATGAGACATTATCCATCCCTGGTCCTCGTCCTCACTGAAAGACGTTAAACTACAGACTGTTCAGGCCTTCCGGACCGAGGCCCAACCTCAGGCCCCATGGCCTTCTCTGGTCCCTGGACCTCGTCCTCACTAAAAGATGTTAAACTACAGACTGGTCCGGCCTTCCTGATCGAGGCCCAGCCTCATGCCCCTTGGACTTCTCAGGTCCCTGTCCCTTGTCCTCACTACAAGACGTTAAACTGCATGCTAGTCAGGCCTTCTTGACCGAGGCCCATCCTTAGGCCCCTTGGCCTTTTCGGGCCCCCAATCTAGGTTCTCTCTTATGGGATTGTATGGTGTGGTGTGGGATTACGTCCTCATTCATGTCGGGTAACTCACCATTCCGTACACATATCTGGATGAGATGCCCCTCATCATCCTACAAGATGTCAAACTGTGCTTCTAGAACTATGTGTGGCTTGATTCTTAACCTTATGGGATACGTAAGACCACCCGAATGTCTAGACATCGGATTCATCCCCATCTCTTAGAGATCCCCTGATCTCCCGGTCACCTGGGACCCTTGTCCTATCCCACTCCACTAGCAGATATATAGGTGTGGTATAGGGTTTTTGGCGCCATGTCCCCCTTCTCCCGGGAATCCTCCATCTCTTGGACACCCTCAAGTTGAGTCCCTCAACCCCTTACACTAGTTTTCCAACGTGTTAAGAGTACTCTGGTATAGTACCAAGAGTGTCAGATTCAACTTAGGCTAGTTCCTTCTGCTTTTCAAGCTTCATGTTACCCTTCATTCGGGCTTCCATTATCTTTCACACCTGAAGGGACCCCCAAATAAATGGCATGGATACCAAGCCTAATGGCTCTCCTACCATCACGGGCCAATGCCCCCGAGGGTTTTAGAAAAAAAATTGATACAAATCCCGTGTTGAAAATATGGTCAGTGGTTGATTCTCTTTTTTTCCCATTTCAGGCTAACGCAACATGATGTTGTGTTGCAAACATGGTTAGTAGTAATCATACGTCATCAAGCCATCCCCTTAAGGCCTTGAATGTTGGTTGCATGATTCACATTATGTTCCACCACATCATGTCAAGGTGGAATCTTGACACTCTTGGTGCTATCCCTCAGTGCACCTCTACACGTTAGGGGGACAAAGCTACAATACAGTGTCCTTCAGGGATCCCACAGTCTGAGCTCTATGACCATAAACTAAGATCTTCATTAAGGGTTATGTGCAGCTCGATCCTCATCACTATGGGATGCATAAAACCACCCAGACGCATCGTCTTCATGTCCATCTCATTTGGGAGATAGTTTCTCCTTCCCCCTTTACATATTACCCCTATTTGGGCCCCTTGGCCCAAGGTTCCCCTCTTGGAATCACGTACGGAGTGATATGGTATCATTTCTCCATTCACGTTAGGGATGTTCTATTGCACCATACACATTCCCCATCTAGCATCGTCTCTGCTATGTCTGCACTGCACGATGATAAAATGCATGCCTGGTCCCATCACATGACCTTAAACTGTGATGTTATCGTCCTAGTCACCCGAAGAAAAACGTCATTGCATTTTGATGACCTCGTCATAGAGGACATCATGTTGGGTATTGGTCATTCGACATACCATTTGTCAATTCCTACTATGGCTTGATTCTTGTGGTGACGCCAGGGCCTACTACCCAAGGCCTACCTCTTCACAAAAAATACCAACTCACTTAAAAGTAAAAACAAGATTTATCAAATACCGCTTCTTTTGGTGCGAGGGCCATGCCCGCACGCCCCTTTTTCCCTGGCACTAGTACCTCACCGTACCCCCCTCAAGAACAACGTGTATCATGATACCCATCTTCAAGGGGTACATAGAAACGCCTTTTCACTTTGCCTTAGGCCCAGCTCAACTCTAATTTTTGTTCCCTTGACCTAAAACCTCTCCAAGGAACACTTGGTGGTCGGAACCCCTAGTTCCCATTCACATCGGGTTTTTGTAATTACTCACCATGAGTCTCCCGCACTTCCTCTCATCCATGGTCTGAGTTATATGACACTAAACAAAGATATCCTTGTTTGAAGGTACTCTACTCCCTCTATCTAATACATCCTTTTGTCATATTCATATGTGTTTTGAAAAAGATCCCTAAGTGTGGGATTTTCATTGGGACATTCCCCTCGTTCCTCGACCAAGCTTCGTGAGCTCGCTATTTGGATCCTCATCCTCTTCCACATAAAAAAGTACCCTCATACGATATGGATTCCAGGATTAAGGGCTCTCCATGGATGCTAGTCCTAAGGGACCTCCAACCATTTCGGGCCAACGCCCTTAAAGATCACTGACGACATTTGTGACAGGTCCGTTATTTCGAACATGGTCAATGGATGACCCTCATTTATCTGTCCCCATCCCAGGATAACATGATGTGGATGCTATGTTTCAGTCATGGTTTGAGGGTTATCCTCCATCATCACACCACCATCATTATGGTCCAAATTTTGAGCATCATGATTCACACATTTCCACTTCCTCATGTTCAAGTGGAATTCTGACATATTCAGCTTTATCTCTTCGCGCATCTAGGTGCGCTTCATGGATGGGCTAGCATCATTGGGTCGGTATTCACCAAGCATCACTTCATCCTAGAATGACCCTTCCTATGTCGGTAAAGTCCCACCACTACTTCTTGTTTCCCACATCGAGCATGACTCACGTGGTCTTAGTAGTTTTGGTAGGATGTGTACCGACGCGGTCAGGCTTCTCATCATCCCACATGACGTAAAACTTTGCTCTCAGAACTATGTATGGATTAATTCCCATCTTCATGGGGTACATAGGAATTCCTGACCACTCTGCTTCGGGCCTAGCCTAATTCTCACTCTTGGTCCCTCGACCTGAAGAGTCTCCTCTGGGGGTACGTGGTGTGATTTGGACTCCAAGTCCTCATTCACGTAGGTTTCATAGCTACTGCACCACATGATCCCAGGGATCTTTCCTTTCATTCCATGTCCTCTCATATGAAGTTAAACTATAGGAGTCCATATGTCCTCAAGACTTGACACTAAATTGTGGTTCTACCCTGAACAAGTTCAGGATGCCCCATGTTAGTCATGGGATGCACCAGAGCCTCTACTAGAGAGGATTTCACCTGTCAGTGTCAGTCTATGACTACACTACGCTTCCAGAACTATGTACTTCTTGATTTCCATCCTCATGGGATATGTAGGGATACTTCGGTATTTTTCCTAGGGTCCAGCCATGGGAATCATGAGTCATGTTCCTGCCCATTATCGGACCATGGCCTCACCCCTTGTGAGGGACCATGTAAATGCAATTTTTTCCCTGAACAAGTTATAGATGCCCCATGATGACATTGGGAAGAGACATCCCCCTCTCCATAGAAGCCTTGTCTGAAAGAAGGAATGATCCCTGGTCAAACCGATGCACCCTTCCAATGTTCTTCTGCCACGGTGGCGTAATTTCAAGAGTGTTGGATTCTGTTCGAGAAAACCCTCACTCAGCATTACACACTTTGTGTGCCCCCTTATTTGGACCCTCGTCCACTTTCATGTCTGGAGTAACCCCCTAATAGTATGGGTTATCGGCCTATGGCTTTCCTACTATCTTGGGACAACATTCTGGAAGACTAACAGATGAAATTTGCGACAGGTCCCATGTTTCGAACATGGTCAACAGTTGACCCTCATTTTATATCCCCACTCTGGGCTAATATAATAAGAATAATGTGTTTCAAATGTGGTCAATTGTTATTATTTATTGTCACGCCACCCCCACAATGTTCCGAATCCTAGGTATCATGATTCACACTTCTCATTCCCATCTGTTCAGATCAATTTCAGTGCCCCTAGTATTACACCATTCGTGCACAAGAGCACGTGAGGAAAACGGTAATTCGGAAATTCTGATAACTTCATTCTCCAGCCAGGTCTCTCCCATTTCCTAGAAATCTGGACCGATTGTCCAAACCCCGGATGCCCGAAGCTTGGTTTGCACTGCTACTTTTGGGTGGGGTGATGAGGTAACTATCCCTTGTTTCTCACATCGTGCTTAACCCACGTGAGCATAGGGAATGGTCTCTGGACGCTCCATGAACATCACGAGGATGCAATAAACCAATTCAAACAACGGAACTCATGCATGCTATGACATTCAGAAAATCAAAGCATGAAAGTGTGTTAAAGGGTTTGTAATCATTACAGCACCTGGGGGTGCCTCCCCCCATGGATGGATTGACCTCATCGAAGGAACGTTGTAGCTCCGCCACCCTCTGGCTGGTGGCGTCCAAGAGATGATACTGCTTGTTCACCTCCCGCTCCTCCTCGGTGGAGAGAGGGTGAAATTCATTGGCCGCAATCTGGACCTGCTCCATGTTGGCCCGGATAGTGATCATCTTTGTAGAAGCTTGCCTCAGGCCCTCTTCGGCCTCTTCCTTTTGGGATTTTAGTTGTGATATCAGATCAGATCACACCTTGAGGGAGGTTAAGTGCTCGTCTGCCCAGTTTTGCAGTTGCTGGACCTCATCTTCAGCCTTCTGAAGCCTCTTGATGTTCACCGTCTTCTTCTGCTTACAACCCACGCCAAGGACACAATCATACTCCCAAATATTTTTTGCCATAAGATCTTGGATAAGCATGTGGGGACGTCAGACATCCACTCCCCCAGCGCACAGTTTTCACAGGCACGAGCGAAGTTTTTCCATCTCATTCAACCATAGCGCCTGGGGGTGTCAATGGTGAAGTGTGTGATCAGCTTCCATGATCAGTGATGGACTATTTTGTTTTCCACCTCATCATAGGCTATCTCGTCCTAGTCGGCACAATTGGCGGGCTCATATGCATGGAATGACCCCAGGAACTCCTCGGCGGGGTCCACGTATGGCATCAGATCGGGCGTGGCAGGACCTAAATCATATGGTTTATCATCATAATCATCAGATTCCACCTCAATGATCTCAGGTGGAGTCCCACTAGCACCCACGTCAGCGATCGAGAGTGTTGTGGTTCGATCATGTCGGATATCCACCTCCACGACCATCGGCATGCCCCTGGGAAGAGCACTACCAGAAGCCCCGACCAACTTTGCCGCAACATCCCAAGCTAATCGAAGAACTGTACATGCCAAGAAGGGGACATGAATTCCAGTTAACATGGTCAGGGATTGGCAGTTGTGAATGCAGTAGATAAGACTTACAAAGGTCAAATCCCCAGTCTCTCTCTTGGGCTGATGTCGTCGGAACTCCGACACGCGGCCCCTCGTATATGGTTGGCAGGTCTGTAGATTCCAGGGGAGCTGCCTCGACTATCCCATCCCTACCAGATGTGGAGGTTGATGCAGCCACGGGCACAGATCCTGAAGGTCCCATGTCGGTTCCTGCTGAGGGGCCAGAATGAGGTCTATGAACAAGGTCCTCCATTACATCACAGATGCTGATAAAGAATCCAGAGTAACCTAAGGGTAGGATCTGAAGAAGGAACTTGGGATTTTACCTCGAGATCCTCCGCTAAATCTTCAAGATTCGAGGATTGTCCGCAGACTTCACCCTCCTCAAATGGACTCTCCCTACTATCCTCGTCTCCCTAGGAGGACTCGTCTGATTCTTCCGATAGTGGAAAGTGCTCTCTCAGCTCACCGGCTGACGGCTATGGGGGAACCGTCTGATCCAGCAGTACCCTCACTCACTCTGTCATCAGGTTCAGGGTACCCTGGGAATGGATGAAGTCCTCGAGCTCGGGAATGTATTACTCTGCCTCCGCCTGGGATACTGCAAAGCTGACTCTAATAGGGCCAATCCCCAGAAAATCCATCCAGAGGCAGTTATGGTGCTTCTATAATTCGGATGGGCCAAGGAATTGACAGTTGACTTCCCAGATGTCCCAGGCCTCCGGGAAGACAACATTATCAAGCATGTCAATGTGGAACAACAATTTCCTCGAGGCCTAAGTGGAGATCCTGCAGAACCCCCTCGGTGGCTTCCCCCTAGATGACTCTGTTCCATTGGGACCACAAGTTCCACTGCCGCTGTCAGACCTGCTGCTGCAGTTCCCTCCTCAATTGGTGCGGGCATCGCTCCTACAACAGCCCCACCACTACGGTATGCCCTTGTCGCCTTCTGGCCTCGACCACGAGATTGAGGAAGTTCGCCCTCACTGACCAAGATGGTTGGATGCTTCAGAATCTCCCCCGGGTAGGCCACCTCCGAGCTCTTGGCATATTCTTTTATCAGCCCAAGGGTGGAGGTCAGCAGAGGCAATGCATTACACATCTTCCCATATTCCCATGTGAACATGAACCACATCTGCCTCATTACACACATGTGCTCCTCGTAGCGCACCCCCAGGTAAACCTGCAGGGTCAGCCACTGCAAGAACCTGAATTGTACGGAGAATCAGTGTGGGGTGTATGGCTTGCAGAGATGCTGGAGGTCCACCCTATCCACCAGGACTCCACCTCGAAAGGACATGAGGTAGTCTCGGTGCACTTCCATTACCTAGCCATCATCTGTGAAGGCCCCCATCGACAATTAGAATGGGGGGAAATTGAATTCCTCCACCCTCCACAGTCAGTTTAGAACTGATGGTGTGGTCATATTGGTCGGAAAGATCCCTACGACATTCAATATTAAGGGAATAAAGTTCGAACCCAAAGGCAATATGGGGATCAGATACTCATAGATACCCCTGATGTTCACTGTCATCCACCTGTACAGGAGGTGGAACGTCCTACATATCCTCTATGGCCTCTTCCCCTCGCTGATGTTCCATAGAACATTGTACAACTTGGCGTGCATTAGAATCCCCAGGTTGACCCGCCCTCTTGTTTCGAAGGTGGATGCCATGATTAAAGTTCTTGGCCACACTCCGATGTTTGTATCCCCCATCGACAGGATCCAACCACATATTAGAGCTTCGATTAATTTCGCTAGCATAACTATTGGTCATTGTTCAGTTATAAAAATGAACCCCCAGGTCTTCCACTGTCTATCCTCCAACAGTCTCCAATACGAGTTTCCCTTGCTCCGGGCACCCTTCGGGCAAGTCCGAGACCTCACTGGGAACTGCCTGTTTTCTGGGAAGTTCAAGAACTTCTTGAACTAGTTCTTGAAATGGACATCTCTCACGGCCTCCTTTTCCACCCTGGGCATGAACTCCATCAGTGTCATTGCCAGATGTGGAATCTACTATGGATCCTCCTTTGTGCCCATGTCCAGGAGGAATTCTTCATACATTGCACCCAGTATCGGGACCCTCAAGATCTAATGCACGTACCAGAGTCTGATGTCGACCTCCCCATGATGCAAGTGAAAGGTATTGGTCCCCGGTGACCACCGACTCAACCGCTCCGACATCAACTGCTTTGGCTGGTAGATATGGAACTGGGTAGCTATTGACGCTCATTTCGTCATAGAATCACAAGATTGGAAAATCGGAAGATCTGAGATTAAAATCGTTCGACCTTTGAAGAAAACATCAAAAATCGACAAAGGGATGAACAAAGAAATCTTTTCCCATAGGCTGCGCAAGTTTCCTCATGGTCGCGCAAGTGGACTTGCGCGACGCACCTGGCACGCAAGTCACTTGCGCGACCTAATTGATAACCGCCCAATAACCACCTGGGGTTTTCTCCTGCCTATAAATAGACCATGTGGGCCCCGTATTCGGGGAGGTTCTTTTTCCAGAAACTCGGATTGAAGCTCCCGACGCCCAAGTCTCTTCTCAAAGCTTCCGGAACACTTCTAAGGTAATTTCTTACCTAGAACGGAAGATCTAAAGAGAGGGAGGAAGGCCTAAGTGTTGAAACTCATAAACACTTGCGCGCCTGAGTGGCCAACACTTAAGGGAAGTGGTCACACTTGCGCACTGCCTTACTCCTTTGCTGGAACTTGCACGTCCCTTTTCTGGAAGAACCTCAAGAGGATTCTAAAGTCTTTTATAAAGAGTCGCTCAAGTATTTCAAATGCTGGTTGACCATCGCGCAAATACACCACGTGTCGCGCAGGTATACCTGCGCGACCAATACTTGCATGCCCACGTAGTACTTGCGCGTCTTCCAAGACTTGCACACCCCTTTCTTTTTGGGTGCCCATATTTCCCATTTTACCCCTCTTAAGCCATTACTCCTATCCTATTTAAGATTCAGTCTTCAAGACACTCTTTAAAACCATTTATGGCATGATTTCATGATTTTACTTCCTTATCTGAAAGGAATTCTGTGGAATATCTCTCAAAACCTAGTGATTTAAATATCCTTGTGTCACTAAATTCAACCTCATCCTTTAAGATGAGAGAATCCTTAACCTGGGTATCCTTTTCAGGAATAATCCCCAGTCATAATTCCTCTAATTTGGGCATCCTTCTCAGAAGTAAGCCCCAAATATTAATCCTTAACATGGGCCTCATTTTCAGGAATAAGTCCTAGTCATAATCCCTTAACCTGGGTCTCCTTTTCAGGAATAAGTCCTGGTCATAATTTTGGGCTTCCTTTTCAGGAGTAAGCCCCAAGTCCCCTAACCTGGGCCTCCTTTTTTAGGAATAAGTCCCAGTCATAAATTTTGGGATTCCTTTTCAGGAGTAAGCCCCAAATCCCTTAATTTCACTTTAACCAGTCCTAATTTACGTTTGATCTGGGATTCCATATCAGGAGTAAAACCCAGTTGTCAATCCTCTCCTAATTTGGGTTTCCTTTTCAGGAATAAGTCCCAAGTTAGAGTATTCAAATCTCCATAAAGCACATATACCTTTATGGACCCTGTTCCTGGATTTTCTTCCTAAAGTAAATCCTAACCTTCATTTATCTGGGCAGTCATACATACATAAGACCCAAACCATTTTTATGATTACATATTTCATGGTCCAATTGTCTATTTTATTACCAATACCTCTTGTTTCTCACACCGAGCATGACTCACATGAGCTTAGAGGGTAAAAGTAATTATGACATCCTGCTTTGAGCCATCAATCATAAACATCATACTCCCTTATTCGAACTATGTGGGTTCGGATTCCTTTTCCAATACAAAGGATACGTAGGTAGCCCATCTACGGGTTCGATCCCAACTCTGAAATAATTCATGTCCTTCTGAATGACAATAAACTTCAAGTGCCCCATTAAGTGGCTTTAAAACCATCCTGGTCATCATAATGACCAAGAGACTTTTATACAAATGTTTTGAAGGATACCATTGACCAAGAATCTCTAAATAGATATAGATTATTCTCTATTGATGAAGAAACTCAAATACATATAAAAGATTCTCTAAGTTTCTTACATGTTTAATCATTGATTGTTAAAACTGAAGGAAAGCTCATTTTATACTTGGTAATGTAATAAGGATTCAAGAACATAACTTAAATCTATAAAGAGAGTCCCGGAATAAGCAATAATTCCCCACAAAAAGGTGTGATGATTCCGACCTCCCATCCTCTCGAACAATGAAAATTCCTAAGCCTCATCAGTTCACAAGCTAATGAGCGCCTACCTATGGAAAGTAGGCCCAAATGGATGTGGAATCATTAGATGTTTCCGGTTCTACGAACCAGCCCGTTAGAAACCAATCGGAACGTTTGAATCTCCCATCCAGGAGGTCATCCCCGAATTCCGAGGGAAACAAAAAATGGTGAACCCGACGTGAATCCTTAACCAAGTTAAAATGATATTTTACCTATTTGTTAAGACCCTATTTAAAACTCAATAAGAGGGCTAACAAAAACAATCATTGACATGTGTGCTCATCCAAAGGATGAAGTAGTTGAATTTATCTTGATTAAGTCTGTTATATCAAACAGGAACTCTTTTCCAAGATCTTCTGTATTTCCATAATGGCTGCTCTCAAAATCACACCTGTGAATACTGATGCTGCAAATACCACTGCTACTATTCCTACTGGATCGTCATCCGCTCTGAGGATGACATCACCTACTCAGCGTCGTCAACACTGGGTATCAAATGCACTGGTTAAGGAGTACCGTCAACACGGTACCATCCCAACTATGGAGGCTGCCCGACAGGCCCTCCAAGTGAACAACTCACACTGGTCGTCTGGACAATGATGACCGGTGATCAAGAGGTAGGCTGTGCTGACTACCGTCTCCAACTGTTTCGAGTCGTTATCCCCGGAACGCAATTTCCATTCGCTCCCTTACTCTGAGGAAGTGAATGAGTAGGTCCCTCAGGGACTTAATTCAAAAAGACAAGAGTCCTTCCCAAGGGCTCCCATCAACAATCACCGCCAGACTCGTGCCACAGTGTGCCCTCAACATGATGAGGGTACCGACTCCAGGCATTCGGCTCAGGTTCCTCGAACCCGAGCAGGCAAGACGAACCACAAGAGACGGAATCCGGTTAACAATGGGCAGGTTTTCATCCCTGCCATCTCCGGAGAAATCCACCAACCTAACTGGGTGGAGAACAACGAGCAGGCACACACACCTGTCCGTTTTAATTCCGCTGTCCAGCAGACTCGTCTGGCAGCATCAAGCCAATCCCTCCAGGCAATTCCGGTGGAGTACTATATGCAGGAACATACACCTTCTTATATATCATCAGTTAGTCAGCAGGCTCGCCTGACTACGTATGATGGATCTCGTCAACCGCGTTTGGCGAAGTGTAATCAGCAGGCACATACACCTGCTAGTACTAATCAAGCCTACCAACAGTCTCGCTTGGTAGCACACAGAGAAGTCAGTCGGAAAGCTCCGACGACAAACAGGAGGCAGACTCAACTCTCTGCCTCCACACTTGAGTACTGTCAGGATTCACTGATAGGAAAAGGAGGACAGGAGCAGACACATACACCTACTCCAAGCCCGGAATGGACGTATATCCCCGTTCCAGCAGCTGAAGTCACCAAGCATATTTTGTCAATGGTGAAAGAGCAGAAGCAAATTCCTGCTCATATTCTGGATGCTTGCCAGGATATCATAAACAGCTTCAGCATCATCTCAGGGAAAGGCACATAAATCTATCCCTAGCAGTGGAGTGACACATCAATGATTCACTCCGGAACAGACACACACATCTGTTTCAGTCCAAGAGGGTTATGGGGAATACTCCCCCATATCATACGGACAACCAAGTCAGGCACATACACCTGATTTGAGTGGAGATCGTCAGCCTAACCTGACCATCTTTCCTGATCAGGCACCTAAACCTGCTCAGAGCAATCACTTTCGTCAACAAGTGCTTTCCAAAGCGAGTAAGAAGGCATCTAAGAAAAAGATCCGCCCAGTACAGTCAGGAGATCAAAGGCCAATCTGTAACAAGGCCTTGCTCGATGCTAGAGTTCTTGAAGCCCTCAGACATTTATCTTTTGGAATTCAAGATTCTACTCCCTCAGTTCCCAATAACGGGAACATTAATTCTGAAGGTCTTCAACATACACTTCCTCATGAAGGCTTGCTTCATGAAAATTTGGTCAATCTTGAAGTTTCGTCTTCGGATGAGAGCCACAGGAACCCTCTGTGTGGTCAGAAGACTAAGGAGAAAGAGATATCATCTTTTGTTGTAACCCATTATGGTGGTCCTCCCCATGATGATGAATTTTTCTACAAAAGTCCTCTCCACAGTAGTGATTCACATTTCCTGGAAAATACTCCAGTGGACAATGTAGTGCCGAGAAAGCCCTCTTATCTTGAGGCACTCGCAAATGCGAAACCAGTCATGTATGATGCTTTATCGCTAGCAAGTGAAATACTTTCTCAATCAGAAGATAGTCCAGGGTGTAGGTCATTCTCCGAACCACCCCTAAGTCATGCATCTTCTAGTTTGATCAATGATATCTCTACCAATCTTGTTGAATCCGATGAAGAAATAAGGAAACACCAACTATGGTCAAAACAGGTAGAATAATCTTCATTTAATGATGAAGAGGAAATGCTGAACATGAGGAAAAAAATGGCAAAAAATGAGGTACCAGTCATGTTTTGGCCATTGGCTGACTCCCAGTATGACGTTCCAAAGATGTTGATGGAAGATGTAATCCATGGTATTCATCTCAACATACGGAAAACTCTTTGTCAATTGAAGAAGAAGGTATTATCTTATGATGAATATGAAAATCATCTTAAGATAATAGAAGGGCTACAACGTCAGATTGATTTGGCATCTCTATCAGTCTCTTGGTATCTAAAGGCTGAAAAGCAACAGAGAACCCTTTAACGTTCATGCCTTGGGGTACTAAGAAAATTGTGTCAGTTAATTTTCAATGCTCCATCTGGTGTTCATATCAAAGGATGGGGTGTTCATGGAGGACTACATTTCACAGTGCTTTCCAGTCAGCAAAGCCCGCCGAAAATGGTCTCATTCAATGTTATTGCCCATGGCCAGCCACAATCAATGGGCTTTGTTCGTAATCAAAAGCTTGCTCAAGAACAGGCTTTAACTAGTTCCTCTCAAAATCAAGCATATAGAGAACAAGTTGTTGAATTGCTCCTACATCAAGCAGGCCATAATATTGCACAAGACTCTCGTATAGATAAAACACATCATCAAATGACAGAAGTTTTGGAAATCATACAACGGTCTGTTAAACCAGGTGATAAAAGTGGATACAGGTTAATGCATCCAACTAATTTCCGAACTAAGATTCACAAGATCAAGAGAGATTTTAAGAAGGTCTCGGACATAGTATGTCAAGAGCCACACCAGCTTGTCATACTGGGGACTCCTTTAACCCAACCCTCAGAGACAAAAAATGGGATTCGAGGAGTTGAGCGAAAGCAGCAGGAACATCCCCAGTTTACGAGACTGGGGACTCTTTCAAATCATCAATCCCATTCTCAGAGAATATCGGTCTTTTCTCGATTTGGGAAGAAACCCCAAGAGGAACGAAGACCCAAATTATCTGGTGATTCCCTCCAAGTTATAGCTCGTCAAGAAGTTCCTAAAGGATTAAATCAACAAAAGGAAATGTCTCATCAAAGACATGAAAGAAGACAATATCACAGAAATGTTGATAGAAGAGATGTGATGCTTATGCATCAATCAATGTCATCAATGCCGTTGTTGCTAATCCACCAGGGGAGACTCACTCAGGGGACTCAGATGAAGAGCGTCCTTCTTAAGAAAATGTATGTGCCGATACAAATGAAGAAGGTGTGCGTACACGAAGTCAAAGGATTACTCAGAACCTAGGTAATCCACTTCCTTCTCTCCAAAAAGTATCCAACAAAGGGAGGGGAAAGAATCAGGTTACATATCCTTCCTCTGGAGAAGGTCAATCGCTCTCATTAGAGAAAAGGTTTGCACAACAGGAGGAAGAAATGGAAGAATTAAGAAGGTTGAATGCAAAACTACTTCAGAGTATTCTTCTTCTTAAGAAAGATGAAGTTCGACAGCCGAAGGAATTTGTTGCAGCTACTGAGATGGATCAGGAATATCCTCTTTTATCAGTACACCCTCAGAGGTCTAATCCTACGGGTCAAACGCAACAACGGTTGGCAGTGCTACCATTAGTTGCAGCACCAATCACCATTTCTGTCCAAGCTCCATTCATTGCACCTACCCAAGACCAAATTCAACCTGATGTTTCTCAAAAGTTAATAACTACTATTGAGTCATTAACAGCTCGGTTAGAAACTATGGAAGGGAAACGGGCACAAGTTCAACCAGAAAAGAAATTTTACCCTGAATGGGTAGATTCAATTTCTCTGCCATCCAGTTTTGGAAACCCTGTTTTCCCTACTTTCAATGGATCAGGCGACCCTGAACAACATTTGATGCATTACGTATCTTGTTGTGATCCGATGATGGGAACTCCAGAGCAGCAAGAAGCAGTGAAACTCAGATGCTTCGTGCGAACCTTGCAAGGGCCAGCTTTTGTCTAGTATACAAGCATGCAATCCCGGTCAATTATCGGATGGGAGGATCTTAGCCAAAAAATCCTTCTTCAGTTTAGCTCAACTTTGCCAAAAACGACAGTTTTCGATCTTACAAACTACAAGCAAAGGGAGAATGAATGAGTCTCTGATTTCATTGCTCACTGGAAGGGATTAACATATTCCCTGAGTTTAGCACTCCCTCAGGAAGAGCTATTGCCAATCTGTGTGGCAAATTTGCATGATAAATTGCACACGCCATTGATCCCTGTGAAATACACAGGAGGGTTTCGAGACCTTACTTCAATCGCTCATCAGATTGAAGATTCCCTTATACAGGCTAAGGCTAAATCTCGTGTAATTCCATCAGCTCCAGGAAGGAGAATGGGTAAAGCGGAAACTGCTACAGTTATGCTTAAACAAGCGCCTGTACCTATTTCTACTTCAAAACCTTCATCTTCTCAAAGGGCTCCGCCTCCTGAACACCAACAACAAAGGCCGTTTCGTCCAATTAATCAAATAGATCAACGATGAAAACAATTTGAGGATTTGAAGAGTAAAACATACTCTTTCCAAAATGAGCAAGTTCCTGGTTACTTCATTTTAGCTCTGGAAAATAATTTGGTTCAATTACCAATGCCCAGGAGGCCAAACAAAGAAGGAGATGAAGACCGTCCCAATTATTGTCCCTTTCATCAAATGTTGGGGCATCCCATCTAGGAGTGTTTTTTCTTCAAAGACATCCTGCAAAAGATGGTCGACTTGGGACATGTCAAGTTGAAAGGTTCTTCGACTCAGGTAGCATGTGTTACTGCTACAGTTCCAGAGGAGGAAGGTGAATGGAAAGAATTCAAAAGAAAAAATGCACAGAAGTATGATGATTGGATGGTCAGAAAGACAATCAATCGGACTCATGCCATTTTTCGAACACAATTAAAGAAACCAATTCTGTCTTCTGCCATGAATATTGTGGTAAAAATCTCTTCGTCAGAGGGAAAGTCCTCAAAGAAAAGGCTTGATTCAAAGAAGGAAAAAAGAATCAGAAGAAGATGAGTATGTGTCAAAGCCTAAATTGTCTTTGACTCTGGCAGACTTTATGCCATCTACTTCAAAGCCACGGGCACCGCCCCATCAAACGGCACAGCCTAAACAGGCTAGTCAGGCAGAGTCTTTATTAGACGAAGAGTTAATCTTCGGTTCTGTTAATATGATTCAATTAACAGATCCGTATTCCAGTCGTAATTTCAATTTTGATGAGCCTGAATTCCCTGTATCAAATAAGGGAATCCGAGGAAGTTCACAAGGTTCAGGATACAGGGGAAGACGTGGATCTTTCCAAAGCCACTACTCCAATTCTACCCCTGCTAGCACTGTGTATGCAGTAGAAACTCGTGGTAGAGCCCTTCAGCGAGCTAAAAAATAACAAGCAAGTTCTTCTGCTAATAAACAACTTAGTCTTGGAACAGTTATTTTAGAAGAATGATTGAAGGTTCCATCTTCTTTATCTCAGCAAGTAAATGGATCTAATCGGTCTAATCTTCCAAAACCAAGGATGTGTCCAACTTCTATCCCAATACAAGATGCATCAGCTTCAAAAGCATCTGCTTCCAAGGCACCTGTTAAACCGTATATTCCTATTGGGAAATGCAGAACTCTTGATCAAAAGTATGATATATTGAAACACTTGGCCCAAGTACCAGCCAAGTTATCAATTTTGGATGCTTTGAATCTGTCAAAAGATCTTCGGGAAGCACTCATTGAAGGTTTGTCATGTCCTCAGGAATTTGAAGCTGAAATAGTTGCAGCTGAAGTCTATCACATAGAGAATAATCCTGCAGAATTCCATGCAGTGATATCTTTTACTGATAAGGATGAAGATGATGTTGTTCATGGGCACATAAAACCACTATACATATCTGGAAAAGTTAATGGTGTAGATATCCGAAGAGTTTTCATTGACAATGGTTCAGGAGTCAACCTCATGACCATTCGTACACTTCGTCGATTGGGCCTTACGGAATCTGATTTATCTCCTTCTACCATGATGTTACAAGGATATGATAAAAATGAACAAGAACCACTGGGCAAAGTTACACTCAGAACTCAGTTTGGAGATCTTGTATCCAATTTGGATTTCATGATTGTTGATCAAGACTCAGCTTTCAACGTCTTGCTTGGAAGACCCTGGCTACATCAGCATGCGGCTATCCCTTCATCATACCATCAATGTCTCAAATACTATTTCAATGGTCAAGTTGGAACATTGTATGGTGATAAGGACTCGTTCAAGACATGTGAGTCTCAATACATTGAGGAATAATTTTATCACATGAAGGGAAGAGAGAAATCTACAATAAAATAAATTACCAAAGTTAATGCTCCATATGGTTTGGAGAAGATTCCAATAAATCCATTTACACATGTGAGTACAGATTATGTGTTACCTATCAGTCAAATTGACCAAATAGGACCAAATAAAAATACTCTAATGGAAAGATCCATAATGTCAATTATGGAAATCGAGCCAGACAACATGGGAGAAATTGGTAACCTACCAAACAGTGATGAAAGCATAAGTGGTGATGTTTTCATTTCATCTGCTGAAATCCAACATGTCTATACTTCGCTAATCAGGCCAGAAGAAGTTATAGCAACATCGGAGGTGAATAATGATGTCAATTTTCATTCCATCATCTCCTCTTTATTTCCCAAAGAAGGCCCTTTATCATCAATAAGGTCGGAAATGGAAGCTTCTTCTTCAAAATGTGCAAATTTTGACATCTCTTCTGATCATGAAAAATTCGTTTTGTCATCTACTATGCAAGTAGAAACAGAAGAAATAGCACATGATGAAGAGGAAGAAGAAGATCTTAGAGATTCTCCTCCAGCATTTGAAGAGGGTATCTCTACCACTGTGGATGAACTCAGAGAAATAAATTTGGGTACAGAAAAAAATCCACACCCCACTTTAATTAGTGCGGCCATGACCCTTGAAGAGAAAGAGATGTATATTTCTTTTCTAAAGAAAAATAAAGATATTTTTTCTTGGAACTATACCGAAATGTCTGGGCTTGATCCTGATGTTTCTACTCATCATTTGGGTTTACCAAAAGAACATCGAGGATTTAAGCAAGTCGCGAGAAGAACAAACCCAACTTATGCTTCCAAAATTGAAGCTGAAGTGGATAAGCTGATCAAAGCTAACTTCATAAGAGAAGTTCAATATCCCAATTGGTTGGCTAATATTGTCCCAGTAAAGAAGAAGAACGGACAAATTAGGGTTTTCATCGATTTCAGAGATCTTAATCGGTATTTCCCAAAAGATGATTTCCCAGTTCCGATTACAGAACTCTTAATTGATGCGACGACTGACTATGAAGTACTTTCCTTCATGGATGTATATTCCGGATATAATCAGATCTGAATGGCCCCATAAGATGAGGAATCTACAGCCTTCAGATCCCCTCAAGGTGTGTTTTGTTACCGGGTGATGCCCTTTGGTTTAAAGAATGTAGGTGCAACATATCAACGCGCCATGAATCATATCTTCAGACCTTTCTTAGGGAATTTTGTTGAATGCTATGTAAACGATTTGGTGGTTAAATCCAAACAACTTTCTAATCACTTGTCTGATTTGGAAGTCATATTCCACAAGCTTCGACAACATAATTTGAAGATGAACCCCTTAAAATGTGCTTTTGGGGTAACCTCAGGAAAATTCCTCGGCTTTGTTGTACGCCATCGTGGTATTGAAGTCGATCCTGAGAAGACCAAGTCAATCCTTGGTATGTCACCTCCTCAGAATTTGAAAGAATTAAGAGGACTTCAAAGACACTTAGCCTATATTCGGCGTTTCATCACCAATTTGGCAGGCAAAAGTTTACCCTTTACCAAATTATTGAAAAAAGGAGTCACTTACCAGTGGACTGAAGAATGTCAAGAAGTGTTTGATGTTCTCAAGAAATACCTCTTGAGTCCACCAGTAATCATGCCACCTGTTGAAGGAAGACCACTTATCCTCTATGTGACAGCTCTAGAGCGATCATTGGTGCCTTTCTTGCTCAAAATAATGATGCTGGGAATGAATATAGCCTCTATTATCTCAGTAGAACTATTCTTGAAGCAGAAACCCGATATTCAAGTATTGAGAAGTGCTGCCTGGCATTAATTTTTGCAGTTCAGAAATTGAGACACTACCTGCAACATCACGAGGTCCAATTGGTATCTCGAAATAATCCGCTCAAATTCATCCTTAGTCGTCCAATGCTTACAGGATGTCTAGCAAGGTGGGAAGTTATTTTGCAGCAGTTCGACATTCAGTATGTATCTCAAAAGGCAATAAAGGGCCAAGCTCTGGCTGATTTCTTGGCTGAATATCCTTCAGTAGAAGACACATCTTCAGATATTGAACTCCCTGATGAGGAAGTTTTCTCTATTCAAGAGAGTCCTCAAACATGTAAAATGTATTTTGATGGTGCTTCTATAAGTCAAATAGGGAATAAAATGGAAAATCCTAAATTCAACAAAGTTTGTTTAGGAATTGTACTCATTTCTCCAGATAAGGCATTGTTACCTTATTCCTTTTTATTGTGGGAAGGTGGTACCAATAATGAAGCCGAATACCAAGCTCTTATCACATGCTTGGAGTTGGCGCTTCAAGCACAAGTGAATTAAATAAAGGTGAAAGGTGATTCAGACCTGGTAATCAAACAAGTCAATGGGGATTATTCCATTAGAAAAGAAGAATTAATCCCTTTGTCTGATTACATCAGAGAGTTAATGGCGGAATTCCCTTCAGAACCTACGTTTTCTTATGTCCCAAGATCACAAAATGCTCGAGCTGATGCGCTGGCTAATATAGCCACAGCTCTAGTAGATCCAAATCAGGATGAGACAACCATTAGTATTGCCCACCGCCATGCAATTTCACCTTATGTTCAAGCCAGAACAGAGGAAATTAATGAAATTAGTCCCATTCCTGAACCGTATGGTCATACTACAGGATGGATGTCACCTATCAGTGAATACCTTCAAAATGGAACACTTCCACCTGATAGAGCCGAGAAAGAACAAATCCAGCGACGTGTGGCTAATTTTACTCTTTATAATAGCCCAAACCACCTAGAGAAAATTCTCTACAAACGTGGTTTTGATGGAGTTCTCTTCAGATGCATTGATGGTGAAGAGACAATGGCTGTCATGAAAAAAGTGCATGCAGGAGTTTGTGGTTCCCACTAGTCTGGACATAGATTGTCTGATCAAATTCGAAGGATTGGATACTTTTGGCCTTCAATGATAAAATATTGTGTTAATTTCAAAAATAAGTGTCATTCATGTCAAGTACATGCCAACTTCATTCATCAACCTCCAGAGTTGCTTCATACAGCTGAATACTCATGGCCATTTTCCACATGGGGAATGGAAGTGGTAGGACCTTACCCTTCAGCTACGACCAAGCAGTTTAAGTACATTCTTACTGCTTCTGATTTCTTTTCCAAATGGGAAGAGGTAGTACCTCTCAAAGAATTCAGTTCTAAAAGCATCGTTAGCTTCATCAGTTCTAACATCATTACTAGATTTGGTGTCCCTCATACCATATTGACGGACAACGGCACCAACTTCCGTTCTTATGAGGTGAAAAAATTGTATCAAGAATACAACATTAAATCCAACCATTCATCCCGGTATCATGCGGCAGCCAATGGCCAAATAGAAGCCTTTAACAAGACTCTTTCAAATATACTGCAAAAGATGGTGGATAAAGATAAGAGGTCATGGCCGGATAAACTCTTTCATGCTTTATGGGCTTATCGGACTACCACCTGCAATGCAACACGGTCAACTACATATTCATTGGTATATGGAACAGAAGCAGTCTTGCCAATTGAAGTTCAATTTCCTTCACTCAGAATAGACATTTGTGATCAGTTATCTACAGACGAGCTATCCCAAAAGCGATTGAATGAATTGGAACGGTTAGATGAGAAACGATTGTGCACTTTGCACCACTTGGAAATCTATCAGAATCGAATAGCACGAGCTTTTAACAAAAAAGTTCGTCTTCGTTCATTCATTCAGGGAGAATTTGTATTAGTTCTCAGAACTCCAATGATACCAGGAAAGAAACCTCCCAAGCTTGAGCCAAAATGGGAAGGACCTTATTCAATACATAGGGTATACTCCAATGGAGCTTATTCATTAATCTCGATGGATGGAGAACTCATTACTACTCCAACTAATGCCAGATTTTTGAAGAAATATTTTGTATAAACTACAAAATATTCACAAGATGTCCCTGCAACATGACACTAAACTGTGCAACAGCAGTTCGTCCTTGATCTATGATGTTAAACTATACAGCAATGGTCCATTATGACCTTAAACTCCTCCTTGGTCCAATATGACCTTAAACTATTCACAAGATGTCCCTGAAACATGACACTAAACTGTGCAGCACCAGTTTGTCCTTGCTATGTGACGTTAAACTATACAGAAATGGTCCAGTATGACCTTAAACTATTCACAAGATGTCCCTACAACATGACACTAAACTGTGCAGCGCCAGTTCCTCCTTGCTATATGACGTTAAACTATAGAGTAATGGTCCAGTACGATCTTAAACTGCAACTTCGTCCCACACGACGTAAAACTGTGAAAAAGTTCCCTAAAAGGTTATGTATGACTTCAAACTACACCATGGTCCTGTATGACTTTAAACTACACCATCCACGGTCTATGCATATGACCTTAAACTATTCGCACTTTCGTCCAACATGACGCTAAACTGTACCGTCCTTTTTTTCGTCCTACATGACGTTAAACTATGAAAAAAATCCACAATGCGTCCAACATGACGTTAAAATGGTACACTAATCTGTCCTCACTGCATGACATTAAATTGCACAGTCCCCCTTTCGTCCAATATGACGTTAAACTATATTTTCCCCGCAACATAACATTAAACTGTGCAGCACCAGTTTGTCCTTGCTATACGACGTTAAACTATACTGCAACGGTCCATGCATAAGACCCTAAACTATTTGAAAGTCCCTTACGTCCAGCAAAATGTTAAACTACATAATCATCAAAGGTCCTGTATGACCTTAAACTATACTTATGTCTAGCATGACATTAAACTGTATTGTCCCCATCATCCTAACTACATGACGCTAAACTGTACAGAAATTCCTTGATATGTCCAACATGACATTAAACTGTATTTTGTCCCTACTACATGACACTAAACTATGCAGCACCAATAGTCCTAACTGTAAGACTTTAAACTGCATAGTCCCTTCATATTGTCCCTTCTACATGACATTAAACTGTGCATCGTTAAGGTTGTTGCTACCTCTTGTTCCTCACAACGAGTATGACTCACATGAGCTTAGTGCAAACCTTAACCATAACACTCTCTTTGGGCCGCTAACCATGTGTAAGTCCCAACATCATTTTTTTAGGGTCGTTGTCCCCAATAACAACTTGATTATTAATTCATTCCTTAATTAAACTACGTGGACTTTGATCCTTGCCTTCCAGGCTGGGTACGTAGGCAACCTCCCAAGGTTCAAGCCCAAAATCAATCACTTCACATCGGTTCACCTCCATCTCATATGATGTTGATTCGTGAAACTGTCCCTAGAATCAATATCTTTACATTGGTTCACATTCGTCCTTGTTATAAAACGTTAAACTATACAACACTTTTGTCTGGTATGACAATAAATTACAATACTCTTTGATTTCCTCATTTGAGAGGGAACTATTATTTACATAGATTTTTTTCAATCTTGTTTCATTTCAAAAGACTACGTGCATACATGGCAATGCCTAAACTTTTTTATCTTGGGTTAAACCATCATTGTACTAAAGTCCCTTTTCACCCTTCACATGTACGAACCAAATTTGTTCAAAGGGTATTTCTAGAACTACGTGGGCTTGATTCCCATCCTTATGGGATACGTAGGAACGTTCGAGTATCCCTCAAATCCAGTCCCAAGTCTTTTGGGCCTAACCCCAAATTTCACTTTCAGTCCCTTGGCTGAAAAGTCCTCATGAAAACACACACTGTGTATTCATTATTATGGTCTGAACTCTATGACCCTAAACTAATATCTCTCATCCTTTCTTCCTTCACGACGTTAAACTGCATTTCAAGAACTACGTATGGCTTGATTCTCATTCTTATGAGATATGTAGTGAAGTCAAAAAATTTCAATTCAAGACCCAGCCACAACATGCTTATGGTTATCATTGACCTATGTATTTCTATATACATTGGAAAACACCCATATTTATGTGTTATAATCCTAACCTTAAATATTTTCATATCTTCATAAACCTTTTCATGACTTTTAGTCACAAAAATGTCAAACTTCTGAGAATTCGTTTGCCTGACTATGCAGCACATGCCCATAGGCAGCCATGCATAAACAGTCCACATAACAGACTTGTCATCCGAAGGATACTATTTATTTGACTATGCAGCCAATGCCCTTAGGTGGCCCTGCATAATTCAACCCCCTAACGGGTTAGTTAAATGATGGTAAATTCATTCTTGGGAAGAATGCCTCTTTTGTCCTTATTTGTCTTAAACGACGGTATGTAGGGATATGCAAGAAAATAGCCATCCTTAACATATTTGTATCATATCCTTTTTCATGATCTGAAAGTATTCAAGTCTATGGTTTATTCTTCTTCCCTACGTTTGGGTCATTCCTTCGTAGGAGCGATATTCATCCAGTTCTTCGACAATCTTGTCTGGAAATATATTCTCCATATTCAAGTACCTCTTTCCATACAACAAACTCTATACTTTTTAAAATTTGAATCTCCATAAACTTTCACTGACTTTTAGCACTAGCAAAGTAAAATTCTGAGAGTTCTTTTGCCTGACCATGCAGCACGTTCCCATAGGTGGCCTTGCATAAACAGTCTACATAACAGACTTGTTAGCCAAAAGATACTATTTTATTTAACTATGTAGCCAATACCCTTAGGAGGCCCTGCATAATTCAACCCCCAAACGGGTTTTGTTAAATAATAGTAACTTCACCTTTGAAAAATTACTTCTTCTAATTCCTTTTAGCTCTTTTTCATATCATTCCTCAGATTCAAATATTCTTAAGCCATGGTTTATTTTTTTTCTCCCTCATACTTGAGTATGGTAAAATGTTTTCAGATGAATTTTCAAGGAATTGTGTCAATTCTAATCCATTTTGGTCAAAGCTATTTCGACCTTAAACATTAGCCCCTTTAGGTATGGCATGCATGACTTCAAATTGCCCACAAAAGACAAAGGAACTATGAATAAAAGTCAAGTTCCATCTCACTAAACATACATTTTGTATGATTTAGGTAATATTGAGCAATTAAAAAGGTTCGTAGTTTGAAGGGTTATTTACATTAATCCTAGTAAAAAATCAAAATATGCTTACTAGGCCCATTGTCTTAGGTAAAATCTGAAGCATATAGAAAAAGAGGATGCAGGAACAAATAAGTGAAGGTGAAAGTGTTTTTCATTGATGCACAAGAGATAGACGGACATCCACAGACTAGAGTCTCTTCTCTTTTTCAAGAATTAAAAAAGGCTTTCAACATAACTCTTCATTTGATTTAAGGCACCCCAAGCTTCATCAGCAACCACCTGGAATTCATTCATTCAACTGGATACAATAAGAGATGCAGTGATACCAGCTCTTCTTGGAACAATTGAAAAAGAATGTTCTTGAGTGCGGTTTGAGAAAATTTTTTGCTGATCAAACAGTGACTCTGTTTCTGTCCAAGAGACTTGGGAGATGGATACATGGATTTGAGAATGGATCATTGGAAGTAAAGATCCATTTGGAGAGAGTACTCTTTTCAGATATTGCTCTAATTCCATGTTTGTCTTCTCTCCACCAACCGATAGCGGAAAAAATTTTAGCCCATGGGTTTTCTATTTTCATATCTACAAGGAAATGGTATGGAAGGAGAAGTTGAAAGTTCACACCATTGTTGTTGCTCTTAATGTACAGCATAACCGAAATAGAGAAGTAGCATTGCAGATGCATCTCAGGTGTATAATTCTTTGCATTTGGAACATTGACTCCTTGCAGATAACCATGACCACATAGAGGCAGATAGATGCTCTATGAAAAATTAGGATGATATTTCTTCAAGTACTTATCCAAACCTGAGAGAGTGTTGTCATAGATATCATAGTAATCATGGCTAATGATGTTCCTCATGTAATCAATCCGCTTGCTAGCCAGTTCATCATCCATTCCAATTCTCTTGGGAATCATTGAATCTACACAAAAGATGAATAAACTAACTCTTAAATGGGTTTATTTTCTAATAAAATTTCTGAAGAAATTTGGAAAAAATAACTAAGGCATTAAGGCGCGCAAGTCTAAAAAATTGGTGCGCAAGTGTTCGTATGTCGCGCTAGTGTTTTACGAGCAAGTATAAACCGCTCTAATCCAGATACCTTGATAGCAGAATGCCATCAAGAAAATATTGGAAAACAGAGCAACTTGTGTGGCTAAGATGACCTGCGCGATGAGAGCTCGAGAGGTTTGATGTTCGGAAATCCAGATGCTTTGTACGGAGGTGAGACCATGTATTTATAGACCAGGGGACCTATTTGCGCATCGTACATAGTGCTCCCAAGGCCTGCACGACGCACACTTGTGTGCTGCCCTCTGCGCCCTGAAGACTTGCGCGCCACTACTCCTTTGAATGTATTAGATTTTCCTCAGTGTCAAATCCTCTATTTTCTCTTCGGATCCAACTCTGAGGGGGGACTTTGGTTGACGCTCCTTTCGTCACAGAATCTCAAGATTGGAAAAGCAGAAGATCTGAGATTAAAATGGTTCGACCTTTGAAGAAAACATCAAAAATCGACAAAGGGATGAACAAAGAAAACTTTTCCCATAGGCCGCGCAATTTTCCTCATGGTCGCGCAAGTGGACTTGCGCGACGCACCTGGCGCGCAAGTCACTTGCGCGACCTAATTGATAACCGCCCAGTAACCGCCTGGGGTTTTCTCCTGCCTATAAATAGACCCTGTGGGCCCCGCATTCGGGGAGGATCTTTTTCCAGAAACTCAGATTGAAGCTCCCGACACCCAAGTCTCTTCTCAAAGATCCGGAACACTTCTAAGGTAATTTCTTACCTAGAACAGAAGATCTAAAGAAAGGGAGGAAGGCCTAAGTGTTGAAACTCATCAAAACTTGTGCGCCTGAGTGGCCAGCCCTTAAGGGAAGTGGTCACACTTGCACGCCGCCTTACTCCTTCGCTGGAACTTGCGCGTCCCTTTTTCTAGAAGAACCTCAAGAGGATTCTAAAGGATTTTATAAAGAGTCTCTCAAGTATTTTAAATGATGGTTGACCATCGTGCAAATACACCATGTGTCGCGCAAGTATACCTGCGCGCCCACGCAGTACTTGCACGACTTCCAAGACTTGCGCGCCCCATTCTTTTTGGGTGCCCATCTTTCCCATTTTACTCCTCTTAAGCCATTACTCCTTTCTTATTTAAGATTCAGTCTTCAAGACACTCTTTAAAACCATTTACGGCATGATTTCTTGATTTGACCTCCTTATCTGAAAGGAATTCTGTGGAATATCTCTCAAAACCTAGTGATTTAAATATCTTTATGTCACTAAATTCAACCTCATCCTTTAAGATGAGAGAATCCTTAACCTGGGTCTCCTTTTCAGGAATAATCCCCAGTCATAAGTCCTCTAATTTGGGCATCCTTCTCAGAAGTAAGCCCCAAATATTAATCCTTAACCTGGGCCTCCTTTTCAGGAATAAGTCCTAGTCATAATCCCTTAACCTGGGTCTCCTTTTCAGGAATAAGTCCCAGTCATAATTTTGGGCTTCCATTTCAGGAGTAAGCCCCAAGTCCCCTAACCTAGGCCTCCTTTTTTAGGAATAAGTCCCAGTCATAAATTTTGGGCTTCCTCTTCAGGAGTAATCCCAAAATCCCTTAATTTCTCTTTAACCAGTCCTAATTTACGTTTGATCTGGGATTCCTACTCAGGAGTAAAATCCAGTTATCAATCCCTTCCTAATTTGGGTTTCCTTTTCAGAAATAAGTCTCAAGTTAGAGTATTCAAATCTCCATGAAGAACATATACCTTTATGGACCATGTTCCTGGATTTTCTCCCTAAAGTAAATCCTAACATTCATTTATCTGGGCAGTCATACATACATAAGACCCAAACCATTTCTTATGATTACATATTTCATGGTCCAATTGTCAATTTTATTACCAATACCTCTTGTTTCTCACACCGAGAATGACTCACGTGATCTTAGAGGGTAAAAGTAATTATGACATCCTCCTTTGAGCCATCAATCATAAACATTATACTCCCTTATTCAAACTACGTTGGGTTCTGATTCCTTTTCCAATACAAAGGATACGTAGGTAGCCCATCTACGGGTTCGATCCCAACTCTGAAATAATTCATGTCCTTCTGAATGACAATAAACTTCATGTGCCCCACTGAGTGGCTTTAAAACTAGCCTGGTCATCATAATGACCAAGAGACTTTTATACAAATGTTTTGAAGGATACCATTGACCAAGAATCTCTAAATAGATATAGATTATTCTCTATTGATGAAGAACCTCAAATACATATAAAAGATTCTCTAAGTTTCTTACATGTTTAATCATTGATTGTCAAAACTGAAGGAAAGCTCATTTTATACTTGGTAATGTAATAAGGATTCATGAACATAACTTAAATCTATAAAGAGAGTCCCGGAATAGACAATAATTCCCCTCAAAAAGGTGTGATGAGTCCGACCTCCCATCCTCTCGACCAATGTAAATTCCTAAGTCTCATCAGTTCACAAGCTAATGAGCGCCTACCTTTGGAAAGTAGGTTCAAATGGATGTGGAATCTTTGGATGTTTCTGGTTCTACGAACGAACCCGTTAGAAACTGATCGGAATGTTTGAATCTCCCATCCAGGAGGTCGTCCCCGAATTCTAAGGGAAACAGTAGCCCAAGCTACCTCATACAGGCCCGATTTTCTCAGCTCCTCCCCAAACTCCTCGCACAAGGCGCCTACCCAGTATACCCAAGACCAATTTTCGGTGAAGTTACCGCCCTAGAGTAGGTCTCATTACTCAGACCACCCCTTCATCAGGTTCCCCAGCGCCGCCTTAAGGAGGGTTCGGTACAGGGTAGGGGACGTCTCTGGCTGTAATTCCCTCCCGTCAACATTGTTCAAGTGATTATATAGATAGTTGGTGATGATAGATGTGAAATCCTCCCAGGAAAGACCATCAGGCGCCCTGAACCATCGGTGCTGGCACATCGTGCTCCAGAACTAGTAGGTTGGCTCATCCCTACTTTCTGTAGGGATGAAGACATCATCCCTCATCCCAAATCCATACAGATCCAACCTCCTGCACTGTGGATAATTCTTCTGGATTTCCAAAAGTATCTCCACCAGAGAACTATGTTTTGAGTGGCTCCATACTAGTTCCCCCATCCCCAGACTGTTCTCCATTTCATCCCTTCAGGCAGCATCCGCAAGGACCCCCTGGGCAGCATCTTGGTGGGCCATTTGGTTCTGGAACATGGATGTTTTGGTGGAAAGTTCATGGAGATCATTCATGAAGTGAGTTCGTGAAGGCCGCCCGTAAACACTGTTCATGGGAAGGCTACCTCGGTGTTAAAATCTAGATCACAGAGTTCAAACGTGGAGTCAAGGACTCACTGTGCACCGCACGCGAAGCCTCAATTCACAGAGATCACTCAAGGAGTACGCATAGCTTTTTTAATTGAGAGTTCAAGATGACAAGATCATGGAGAAAGGAATGGGAAAAAGATGTGGAAATCCCCCTATTTATAGGCCACATCCTTTAGAGCTTCGCGGCGCATCCGGCCCACGTGGACCTCCGCAGTGCGCCCGGCCCACAAAATCCATGCCCGCCTAGCAAGCCCTCTTCGTGAGTCAGTACCATGAACGACCGATGATTTTGGTGATTTCCCTCAGACATTGACCCTTCATCCCTCCGCGGATCCAAGTCTTAGGTGGGGCATTTGTTAGAACCAAAATTTGGAATGGAGAAAAGGCCCCAAGATGGCCCCAACGACTTCCTCGTGAAGTCCCTTTGCAAAGTACCCAAGCACCGCGGCCACCGCGAAGTAAAGAAGGCAGAAGACTCTGTGAACGCATTTGATGTTCACGATCCTATCTTGAAGAGAAGTAGGTGGGAGGCTTTGAGAATGCATTTGACATTAGTGAGCCCACTGTGAAGCCCTAGAGGCGGGACGTTCTGCGACACTAGTTGACGTTTGCGAGCCCTCCGCGAAGCTACATATCCCCTCTTCACACCGCGTGATCTCTGCTCCGCGTCACCTCTTGCCTATAAATACCAGGCTCCCCCATGAGCTCTCTAGAGGGAAAATCTGACCTTTTGGCTTCTCATCTACGGAATCATGAAACACTCTTCTTCTCGGTAAACCATGAGCTATGCAGGGTACTTCTGCATTGTGAAGTACCTCCCCATTGACTCGTTTTGATCCCCTCTTCCAAGAGGGATGCCTTTCACGAAGTCTAAGGGATTTCGCGAAGGAATGGGATCCACAAGGGGACCCGAGTCATCGCGGAGCATTTATTCTTTGCGAAGCACCCTTTATGTACACTTGATTCATTTTCTAAGGTAGGATCACTATACTTCACAAAGCACATTGCTTCCCGACACCTTACATCATGAGGCACCTTTTCCACTCGAGGATGTGCTCCGCTAGTGCCCTTCCACTTCGCGAACCACCTCCCATTTGCACCTCCGCTGCATGCTAAGGATAAGGCACCCCACTTTGCGAAGAACACCCCATCTCAAGTGCCCTCTGTCACGCAGAGCGATAGAGATCCATGAGTCCCCTACCTATGGACACCTATTATTGGAAAATCCTTTTCTCGTGCGACCCTCCAGGTTGGCATGATGTGACTTCAAAGTCCCCTGGATGATACCACCAGCAGTATTGTTGCGCCTAATGCTTCTTCTCATAGGCACACTAATGGCTATTTCTTCCTCGCATAGCCAATCTAATGTGGACCCCTCGATGGTTCACTCCACGAAACCCCCTTTCTACGGTCGTGCTGATGCATTCCCTCCCACAAGAAGCAGAGGGTACTGGTTATGTAAGTCCTAGGGGCATGGAGCAAACAAACCTCATCCAAGATGCAGGACGTCAAACTGCCAAGAACCCTCGTCCTCAACACATGATGTTAAACCGTGACCTGACCCCGTGCCTTGCATGTAGGGACCCCCCCCCCCCCCCCGCGGCTTGGGCATTCTCCACACCCCCTAGTATCCATAGGTGATGATATCTTCTTCCTGGGAATGGCATTTATCCACAGGGAAGGGAAGACACCTTGGCGTAAGCCCCTGTATTTTCTTGTTGGAGGTAGCACCCCCGATCCTCCTCACTTCCTCTATGCCAAGGCCAGTGGAGGGCATGATAGGGAATGGGGTTCCTCCTATCTTTGGTCCCAAATCCCTCTCATGATGCACTTTGTCTCCTTCGGGCCTCCATCCTGGAGTAAGTCCCAATCTCTCTCTCCATGGGCCACTCCACACGTAAGCCCCAATCTATATCCCACGGACGCATCTCTCACGAAGTGATCGTCAGGTCCTTGCTGCCTCTTGTTTCTCACACCGATCCTGACTCACGTGGGATTAGAGTTAGAATTGACCATGACACCATCCTCATCCCGCATGACATTAAAATGTACACCTGAACATCGAGGAATTTGATCCATGTCATGTCATGGTATGTAGGAAACCTCCATGAGGTTCAATCCCAACAACCATTGGCCCTGACCATCTCTGATTCAGTGCACCAAGCCCCCATAAACATCTCGGGAAGCATAGAGTGTAAGCCTTACACCATCTTGAACTACATGGTCTTTGATCCATGTCATGTCATGGTACGTAGGAAGCCTCCCTAAGGTTCAAGCCTGCCATCCACCTGGACCAAGGTCCTTATTCACGCCAGTTTGCCGATACCCACACCAATCTAAACTACGTGTTCTTTGATCCATGTCAAGGCATGGTACGTAGGAAGCCTCATGAGGTTCAATCCCACCACCAGTGGACCCTCGGGTTCTCCTTCACATTGGTTCGCTAAAGAAACCCTTCCTGAATTATGAGGACATTGATCCATGTCAAGGCACGGTACGTAGGAAGCCTCACGAGGTTCAAGCCCATCACCCATTAGACCAAGTTCCTTCTTCACGTCGGTTCTCCGACACACCCTATCTTGAACTACGTGGTCTTTGATCCATGTCAAGTCAGGGTACGTAGGAAGCCTCCCCGAGGTTCAAGCCCACTACCCAGTTGTTTCGGCCCCCTTCAAGTCGGTTCACCCTCGTCCCCGCGTTAAACTGTATGCCCGAACTACGAGGACTTTGATCCATGTCAAGGCATGGTATATAGGAAGCCTCCATGAGGCTCAAGGCCAAAACCATCGTCCATCCTGATTCTTACTGGGGCCACCATATCTCCATGAGGTCATTCCAACTCATTATCCTCCACAACATTCGGGTATCCTTTAATGTCTTGGCCCCAATATCCGTTTTACCTCCAGGGGGTTCTTCAATATGATCCACTCTAATCAGTTTTCTGATCAGTCTGATCCGTCCCCGCGGGATTCTAAACTTGTGGTATACCCTGTGTTAAACATGGGAAGCTGAGGAAAACCTCAGATACATGCCTATGTAATATGATTCCTCGTGTTCGATGTGGGATTCCTCAGGTTTCCGCGCCCTCGAGAAGCCCTATGATAAGGGATAAAAGAAAGATACACCAATCCCCAGCATCCAGATGTGCCAGTGATTCCTAGTTTGACTACTCCCCTAAACAAAGGTTTCTTCCCTGACTGGACCCCTTGGAATATCCTGGCAGAAGTAGCATAATTAACTAGGGTCCATGAAGATATGGAACCGGGCAGAGTTTCACGAACAATGTATTAAATCTATGAGGGAGACCCGGACTAGGTGATGAGTTTCGAGGAGAAATCCACGAAAGGGAGAACCTACATCCCATCATCCCGTTTCGATCAAGGAGTAGACGTCCCTGAATAGGGCGTGAATGTCACCCACATTTGGAAAGCAGGAATGTGGGGTAACAAAGAGTTTCCCATGTCGCACTCAAGCAGATGGATGCGCGCACCCCAGTGAAAGCGTTAGAAACACTCATTAACAATTCAATTACATAGAATTACATAAGCATCAGGATCCAGTATAATCCTATAATCCCTCATTTATAAGAAAGAACACCAGATGTATCAAAAGAACATATGAACAAGTGTAAGTGAAGACTGAATACAAGAATATAGTTGGTCTTAGAAGATTCATCATAATCATTGAATTTCAATATTAAAATTATAATTTGAATCTATCCTTGACATTCCTAAGTTGGAATTAAAGTATTACTCTTGGTGAAAATCCACCTATATCCTATCATCTCGTCCAGATGATGCTCTATGGAACCCGATCTCACCCAAGGTGTGGAGTGAGTATATGTCAACCGAATCATCCTTGGATCCTATAAATAGGTCCCAAGTATTACCCATGACATATAAACATAGACATTAGAACTCATTCATGGAATATTTCATTCCATGATTCCTTCGTCATTTTAAATAAAGCCTCCATTAGCTCGAACACTACAACTGTGGCTCACTCATGGATTAAACATATAACCTCCCTTTTAGTCCATACATGGAATTCATCAATGGATCCATGGGTCAACCGAGGTATAAGTTAAAATAGTCATATGGTCCCATTCATGGCATTATAATCTGAATTAATGATTCACCCATTTCTATTTACCCTTTTGTTCATTTGATATTCAATTAAATATTTTATTATCATGAAAAGGTCAAAACCAATGTCATTCAATATAATCTCAAGAAAAAACCAAGATCGTAAGGATTTTCCTATCAAATACTCACATGGAAATAATTGTTATAATAATGAACACATGTAAATTAATCTATTACATGGATTTAGAAATTATAAACTCACTTGGGAACATATCATATATCAAGCTTGTCATGTAATTTAAACTATCAGAAAGATTAACCATCAATTATCTCATGCGGAAAATTCATTCAATTAACCAAAATCATTTTTATAAACCAAAGAAGGTAATCAAAGGCATGCTTCATAGGCATCCTAGTTCAAATTTCCATTAATGGTCATCAAAGGGAAACAAACCCATGTGGTGGACCTTATTCAAGGTAATCAACCTTAAAATGCTTCAAAAACTTAATCAATTTCCTAAAAATCAAAATTCAATAGAAATAAAAAATATTAATTCAAGGTGACAACCCAAAATGGGTGTGTGACACTTAGTCACATATAATCAACTTAAAAATTATCGAAGGGGACGATACAACCTACCTCGTACTCATACTGCTCTCCTTATCCTATTTTGGTCTCTAATTTGACCCAGAATGGAGTAGATCTACAAAAACTAGCATAAATTGTCAAGCCTCAATAACTAGATTGAGAGAATAAATAAGAATAATGTCTCATGTGGAATCAAGAACTCACCGAGGGGATTCCAATCCATAAGATGGTGTTTGAATCTATGTTCGGATGATGAATTAGCATCCAAATCATCCTATAGCACTATTGTTCAAGAAAAACTAGGTGTGTGTTATGTCTAAATGAAGAATACCATGATACCTACCATCTTAAAAAAAGTACATGGCATGTACAGGAAAATATAGGGCATGTATATGCTGGATCCACTTTTTCTTCATACTTCCACTTACATGTTATACCAATGTCTACCTACTTACCATACATGTTGTGTACTGGGATTACTTGGAATGTAACCCTCGGTCACATTATGTAACTGATATGTCACCATAAATGGCCATGTTTTCCTCTTTTTTTCTCATGTAAAACTAGAAATGAGAAGATTTGTACCTCAGAGGAAGAACCGAGTTCTGAAAAACTTCCCCTCTTAATGCAATTCGTCCCCTAATTTCCCATCCAAGGGTGGTGAAGAAATATCTGAGAACAACTCTAGCCATTACGATCATACATCAGCCTCCCTCTCCTAAGTCTCTCCTTGTACTCGGTCATGCTACCATTACACATATACTAAAGGAACAAACTGATAATGGAGAACCTTTGAGACATAATCCACAATTCATATAATAGTCTCTAAAAAAGATGAATCTACCTATAACTGAACATCCTTGGGCTGAGATGTATGGGAAAATTATGAATTGAGACATTGCAAGTGAGAAACATGAACGATTTAATGCATAGCCTGGTACCGTTGAGGTAAATGAAACTGATAGGAAACCAGCCTAAATCTCTCCAAAATCTCATTAAACATGACATATCTCGATGAAATCTTACCTTGTATTGTGATCCTCTTGAGTACCAGCCTCGACAAAACATAGAATCAAACTCGATCCCCGACCTTGAACACCAAATGGAATCTATAGATTTTGGCATACAAATTATGAGAGACTGCATTGTAGTCATCTGTTTTAGAATATTTTGCACCTATTCAATGGTCTCTAGGATAAGACGAAATACCTATATAGTTGCCTCTCTTACCTCTTGAAAAACAGGGTCGATCAACATGGCCTACCGTACAAAACCTCATATGGCTCCATCTGAATAGTAGCCTAAAATATATTGTTATAGGAGAACTCAACCAGGGGTATCTTTTTCTCCCAAGAACCCCCAAAATCCAGGATTCATTCTCAAAACATGTCTCCTAACACCTAAATTGTGAGGCCTAACTGGCCATCTTTGTAGGAGTCATAATATGTGTTTATAATCACATATGTACCCATCTTCCTATGTTTACCTTTCTAGAAAAAAATTAAACTAGGTGTCCCAATATGAAATGATAGAATGTGTAACCCCATACAGTCATACAATATCACAAATGTGAAGCCTCCCAATCTCATCAACACTAAAGGTTACCTTGATCTGAAACAAGTGTGCAACCTTTGTGAGCCAGTAAAAAACAACCCATATGGTATCATTACTTAGAGGTGTCCTTAGTAATCCCATTACATAATCCATCACGACATCATTCCATTTCAACTCAGAAATGCGTAGCTGTTGTAAAAGTCCAGCTGGTCGCTGGTGTTCCGCCTTTATCTACTTAAAGGTGGAGAAACTCATAACAAAACCAGCTACTTCTATTTTCATGCATGGACATCAATATAGGTGATGTTAGTTCTAATATATTTTGGATACACCAGGATGAACTTCCCATACAGAAGCATGAAAACCCCCATCAGCTCCTCACACGTGTTTTCTGAAACATAGACACAGCCATGTTAACGTAGAACCTCATCATCGCCTATAGACCAACTCAGAGTAGGGCCCTCACCTACCACACTCTCCCATAGTACTAGGTATTCATAATCCAATATCTTCTGCATCCTTACTCATTTTAGTAGGGGTGAGGGAACAACTAAGGATGAAAAAAAATTTCTACCCTTGACTATCTTTCACCTACAAATGAATCTCATAAAATAAATCCATAAGTTTCCACTCGCTACTAGCATGTTGCACTGCCTATATCTGAGTTCCCCTTCTCAAAGGATCAGCCACTACATTACCTTTACTAGGAATTTATTTAAGATCTATGTCAAAATGATGAAGGTATTCCACCAATCTATGTTTCCCCATATTCGGATCACGATAAGTAAATACGAACTTGAGGCTTTTTTTGTCCTTGTGCACCAAAAATGCTATCATAAAAATTATTTTCTCCAACAACATAAATCATGAACAACCACAACCATGTTGAGGCCATGTGTTCGATTATTCCTCTCCTATGGCCTCAACTACCAAGACATGTATGAAAGGACTTGATCCCCTTTCATAAGAACTACTCATATCCCAATACCTGATGTGTCACAGTACATAGTGTAAATCCTTCCAGACTTTTGAAAACTCAATATTGGTTCTGAAGTCAATCACCCTTTCAGCTCCTAAAATTCCATCTCATAGGAATATTTCAATACATACATCACACCCATTTTATTTTGTCTAGTCAAAGGTTCTTCTAATCATGAGAATTCATGTATGAAATGCTTATAGTAACTATCCAATCCTAGAAAATATCTCTTGTAATTTCCTAGAGTTTCTGTATAATTTTTTAATTATATGAAATTATTTTGAGATCGTGAAATCTGACGACTCGTGATTCTGAGGCCCGGAGTGCCTACAATGATATGTCGATGTTTTTTTAATCTTAAATTAGATCATGTAAGTAGTTTTACAGAAAAATTGTAATAACTATTAAACAGTTTCCCATATCATAATTTTGAGGGCACCATTGTGTTTATGAGGGTGTTTTTACCCTAGGTGAGACTTAATTTTAGTCGGTGTTGGCCTCCTGTGAGAAAACATGAAAATAGCATAACTGTAAATAAAATAATTAAATAATGTTGTTTAATTTTTCAAATGCTTATAACTCACGAATGGTAACATGGATTGAATATCAGAGACCACCACTAATATCTTTAGGGTATTCTCTCTTTAGGAAGATAGTGACTTTGGATGGCGCATGCCACCAGAGAATGTTAGTTTTTGTCCGTAAATAAAACAATTCAGTGACAATTATTATATTGTAAAATCAATAAATTCTAAATGGTAACTCGGATTTAAAATTTGAGAGTACCATTTATTTCATTGGGGAATGTTCTCCTTAGGAAAAGGCTAACCCTGTACGGTATGTGTAGAGGGTAAAATTTTTTAATTTATTGAACTATTTTAAAGGTACATTCAGTAAATGCGTGGGCGGCATTTTCTAGCTTTTGAACCGGTGCCCGAATTAAAAATATGAGGGAACCGTTGAATCCGCAATGCTGGGATTCACTTAAGGGAGGATTTAATTTGATCATAGTAGTTATGGAGAAAAATTTATGTTTTGTGACTTTTAAAAGAAAAGAAAAGAAATTATTTTATTATTTTATTTTTCTTTCATATCCTCTAATGGACAAGAGGAGTGTGGGGCCAGAAATGTTTTAAGAAAATAAATGGATTGACCTGCCAATCCTATGTATCGACATCGTTGGGGGATTATAAATGTTCATAATTTATGAGCCCCCATTAATTTCCCATGTCGTTACACAGCCTCCTCATATCCTATATATATGGAGCTTTGGGAGGGGTATCAGCACATCTTTGCGAAGCAATGAAGTACTGAAAGAGTACCGTGACACCGAACCATTAGAGGATGGAGCTAATCCCAGTGGTAGGTGACAGGTGACACCAAACCATGAACCGAAGGACAACATATGAGAGGCATCGTTGGAATCTTGTTGTAGGAATGAAGAACACCGACCCACCTTCAAGCGTGGGCGTTTCTCTGATGATTTGAGGTAGGGGTTTTAAATTATTTTTTATTTAAAATGAATTTTTGAACCCCTATAACCTTACTTATGATTACGAGCTAACGTGTACGACACGAGCTTAACAAACATGGCTTTGGCCCTCCGCTATCTTGCTATCTTTGTGCCTCTGTGGAATATCATCAGTGTGATGGCACCGACTGCCTACGAAGAAGTCAGTGCATCGCTGCATGCCGCACGAAGAGGCTACAACACAAAGACGCTACATTCATTAGAGCGGCCAGCACTGGCTGGCCGTAGAGGAGGTGCGGCGCGCCATCGCACGCCGCCGGTGAGAAAATGGTGTCACAGCTCATCAGCCGTGATGACCAGAGGAAGGCTGTCGTCACACCGTCTAGCCACGGGTAGTGGAGTGGCCCGCCGTTGTACGCCGCTGGAGAAGACATCTAGCACATCGGCCAACTGCGACAGATCAACAGGACTCGCTCTAGCGGGTCCCGTAAGCAACCTGGAAGCGCCACGTAGCGCTGCCGCTGCAAAGGAGTCAAATGGACTCTGGGCCATTCAGGAAATCAAGGCAGTCAAATGGCCTCCAAGTCTTTCAGGAAATAGGGGGATCCACTCCCCCATGACACCTAGCGCGAGCCCCTACGGGCCGCATTTCACCACCCCACTACGGGATTCTCCCTTGTGTGCCACCCATTTGTGGGCCACCCTTTTTGGGTAAGGTTGCCCTTGCGGGATGGGATGGATCTTTTCCATGTGGGCTATGCCCACTATGGTACAGACTTATGGCCCGGCAGGCCGAACCTTCCATTACAACGAGCTGAACCCGCGACTTGGTGGGCCAACGCGGGTGGGTCGAGCCCCACCCAACGGGCCTACGCCCGTGAACCAAACTAGGCCGACCCCGATGGGCCAGACATAGTAAATTGGGCCGATCTTTATTGGACCAGACCTGAGTGGGGTCAGGTGGACCCCGGGACCCATTTCATTGTGTTAGTCCAACCGAGACGGACCGATCCCCAACCCAACAGGTCTCCAAATAAAGAAACGCATGTAACTGATAAATCAGGTGGTCGTTCCACACACCATCAGTGACATTGGGACCCATTTTTGGAAGTGGTCCCTTTGTAATATTCTGGCTTGCATGACTGAGCTAGGCTGAACTGAGGTGTGATCACTCCCGTTTCACGAAAAGGCATGTAACTAACAGACCGGGCGTCCGATTGACGTGTCGTCTATGGAATAAAGACCCTTGTGACAAGGAGGTCCTTTTGAGATACTCGACATGAGTTTTGGAGAGAGTATGAGTATGGACGAGTTGGACTGCACCTGAATCCAACCAGTCCCTCGATGGTAAAATTCCTATATGTTATACACCGAGTGTCCAGTTGACGTGCCATCTATTGCGTTTGAACCCTTATGATGAGATAGATCATCAGGTTACTTCTTAGTGGGACTTTGTGTTAGTTTAAATAAGAAAGATGGATTGAGGAGAGGTTCTCCCATAATATAGCGTGTTATGAGCGGGAATCCAGTTGCTAGAAGTGAGGCGGAAGTTGGAGGCATACCAAATTATGGTTAGTACTGAGTGATCCTTTGTGGGTCAGTACCGATCGAATGTGGGTTATATCTTATGTGGGTCAGAACTCTGTGGTCCTGTGTGGGTCAGCGCACACTGATCCTATGTGGGTAAAATCATGTGTGGGTTATTGTGGGTGTTAGTTTCCTATCGATCATGGGAAGATCAAATCCTGTGTGGGTTATTACGGGGGTTAGTAATATATCGATACTGGGAGGATCAGATCCTATGTGGGTCATTATGGGGGTTAGTATGTATCGATCCTATGTGGGTCAAACTCCGTATGGTTATAAGCAGTTCCTCTTGACAGAACAAGATGTTCTAGCTTTATGACTAATCATCTGTACTTCTATACTTCACTGAAAAACATGGTTGGAGATGAGACTCTATTTGAGATGTGTCTATTTCTTGTGCTTTGTGATTGAGATCATTATTTGTGGTTTTCCTTTGTGGAATTATAAGAGAACTTCGGGGTTATCAGGGACCCTATTGGGTATTGTTATACTCACCCATGCACGGGCTTCACCCACACCTTGTTATGTCTTGTGTAGACGACAAGTAACTGGGAAGAGGTTTGATGGAGCGAGGACCGGGTGGTACGCGGGGGAGACGGGAATATGTGGAGTGTTGTGGAGGCTATCTATACCAACCTTTCTGGTAGGATCCCCATAGGATGACCCATGATCTATTTTCCCATTTTTATTTGTATTGTACCTTTCAGTTATTCATGTAATTTTATAGTTGGTCATGTATTCCAGCCCCTTTACATTCAACACTCTTTTTAATACATTAGTTTACTTAGTGGTTTCTTCTTTTCATGTTGTTGGACTGTGTGTATGTACATGTTAAAAAGGAAATGCCTTCCCATTTTAGGGATACTCTTTTTCGGTGCTAGTCACCAACCCCTAGCCTATGGAAGGCGAGCTTTGGGTAGTCACAGCACGGGCCCCAAGGGATAGGTTGTGACAAAGTGGTATCAAGGGATTCATCTCTACCGAAAAACTAGAACTATGATATTTTATATGTGGAAATAGTGTTAAGTGTTATGAGTGTGGTTTTCAGTTTTGGGAATCTAGTGTTGGTGCGGCGACCGACGTATCCATACACCAGGACCCCAAATTCTGATTTCTAACATAGTACACAGAAGCACTGATTGCATGTGTTTTTGAAAAGTTTTTTTTTATGATTTCTTGAGTCAGCTCACCATGTATACTTATTGACTATGATGCACCAGTCCCTTATCAGGATGCCGCCTTGTAGATTTCCATCTAGGATTCCCAAGATTATATATAATAACGGACCACCGAGTGATGAGGCTCTAGTGTAGGGACCTCTTATTGTATTAGAACCTTCAGGTGGTGTACTAGCAGAACCACCACAAGTTGGGAAGTAGTTACCACCAGCCGCACTGGTGGATGGTGCACACCGAATGAGTGTGTTGCACGAGTGTCAGTGGTAGAGGCCTCCAAGGTTTCAAGGTACGATAGATACCCAGGAAGTTGAGGACTAGATTGTGGCTGTGGCTAGAGTTTTCCACCAAGTTGGGACACCATAATATTATATGGTGATCTTAGCGGCTAGTCATTCTCATTGCATGACCATGAGGATATTCTGTATGGTGATGAGGCTTTGATGCATGGACCATTGACTGAAATGGTACCTTTAGGTTGTGTGTCAGCTATATCATTTCCCGTATAAAGCAATTACAATTTTAAGTATTGGAAGAGCACACATGAAGGCTTAGTTCCTTACACGTGTTTCAACATTAGATATCCCTCAGGTTCTGTGGCGAGCCCAATTCACAGGTGGCTAAGGACTAGCTTGAGGGGGTGGCTTTGTTTCCATCTAGCCATTGCACCATTCGATCTGATGATGGTCTCAGTAGAGATCCTTCTATGTGTCTTAGTAGGACAATGACATGGTTTAGGATACCCTGATCATGAAAAGAGGTTACTTTTCTGTGGACAATCTTGAGAACCTTCCTTAAATAAGGGGGGGTTACTTTCCTTAAAGAACTATGGAATAAGGGTTCCCTAGAGCTTCTACAACTTTGGTTGGATGACATGTTGGTAGCTTAGTATTCATCAATGTGTACTGACCATACTAGGTAGATGACGATTAAAATACGATTAGTGCTTTTGGGGTCGGACCTCTGAGTGAGTTTTTTTAGGGACATTCCAGCTAGCACGATTTCTATATTCATTCATACATACATTAGGGTGATAGGGAGAACCATTGTGGATGAATGTTCTTTGGCTGAGCGAATATATCCAGTGAATGTCAGAAGTAAAAAAGTAGGAAACTGATTCCATTCTCAAATACTTGGGTGTGTAAAATTTTTTAGGGAGAGGAAGTGTTAGGGACAGAAGAATCTGTAGGGTAGCAGATGTGGTAGTGGATCTAGGAGAGCAGCATGAGGTGGTATATATTTTGATTTGTTACAAACACCAAAACAATGTGGTCCCCACCAGGATTAGGGAGATGGAGGACATGGGGATGGAGTATCTACATGCAGTCAAGGAGTGTGACCCTAGGGATCCTTGAACGATTAATGGTAATGTCTGTGTCCACTACTAGATTCTATATTAATAGAAATAGGAACTAACCATTCCTTATTTCCATGAATCTTGTGAAAGACTTAGAGTTTCTAGTTAAACCGTTGGCTTGACCATTACGTTTGGAGATAACATTGGGAGGAGACTTGAAAATCGCACTTTCCAATGGTATGATCTGACCCTTGAGGTGAGTGTTTTGGTTGTAACCTGTTGGTGGAAGCATCGAGGCCTTACAAAGTTAGTTTGGGTATGGACTGGACATCCACAATCCATTCTCAGATTGATTTTATTAGGAATTTTTTTTTGGTTTACCTACAATGTTGGAATGCGATTTCCCTTGGTTGGAGAAAAAGGAAACCTAGGCAGCACATGATAAACTCAAACAAAGGAGGGTGTAACTGATCACTCTTGAGTTGGCAAGCCTTACCCCCGTCGCATTGGGAGTTTAGAGATTTTAGTACCCAACAAAAGTTTATGCATAGATTTCAGGAGCTGATATAACGACCGATGAGTAGAACTATGCTTCCCATGACCTGGAGTTAGCAGCAGTGGTCTTTTGCACTGAATATGTGGTGATTCTACTTGATGGGTGAATGGTTTACTATTTACTCTTATCACAAGAGTCACATGTATAATATTTCATAGAAAGACCTAAACTAGAGACAATGATGATGACTAGTGATCATCCAAGACTATGAACTTGAGATATTATATACTCCTAGGAAAGGGAACATGGTAGAAGACGCACTCAGTAGGATGTCTAGTCTATAGCTACTGAGTGAGGTGTCAGAGTATCCAGTCACGTTGTGGATATCATTCATGGATAAAGATGGAGCATATTACCTCCAATATATGGCTATCACTCCCCCAATTCTTCAACTAATTCAAGAGGCATAACTTGAGATGTTGAATGTGAAGCCCGACGAGCTCGGATATTCACAAGACAGTCTCCTGATGGATTTTTCTGAAGTTGGGGATCATGTCATCATCTTCAGAGGATGCACAATGGTGCTAGTGATTCATTGGGAGGAGGTGTTGAGGGATATCCATATATCCCCTTTAACAGTAAATTCAGGAGTGTTGAAGATGTACCAGGACCTAAGACATTAGTTTTGGTGGCTAGGGATAAAGGAAGCAGTGGTAGAGTTTGTGTCATGATGCCTCACTTGTCGGCAAGTGAAGACTGCATAGAGCCGAAATACGTCTTATGCTGATAGGAGTTAGAGACCCATGGAGTTTGAGTAGGGAGACCATGCCTTTCTATGGGTCTAACCCAGACCAGGATTAAGAAGGTTTGGCCAGGGTGACAAACTTTCTCCAAGGTTTATTAGAACCTTCTAGATTCTCAGTAGAGTGGATGAGGTGGTGTACTGTCTATCTCTTCTCCAGCAGATGCACTGGGTGTATAATGTTTTCAATGTGTCACAACTGAGGAGATGTGTGCACGATCCATCACATGATATCGACTAGGGCGAATTAGACTTTGACAATGAGGTTACTTTTACGAAGTTCCCAGTGGAGATAAAGGGCCTATTGGAGCGAGTCCTTTGTGGATTTTTGATCCCTCTAATGTGAGTTTGGTGGTAGCACAGGGAACTCCAAGAGAGCACATGGGAGAAGGACGCTTAGATTTGTGCTCATTACCCTCATTTTTTTTATTTTCCATTGTTTTGTATTTCAGCGACGTAAATCCCAAAGGTGCGGAGAATGTAATGTCATGTAATTTCGGTATAATTTCTTTTAATTATATGTAATTATTTCGAGACAGCAAAATCTAATGGTGCATGATTTCGAGGCCCGAAGTGCTCAGAATTATCCATCGATTTTTTGTTAATCTTAAATTAGCGTGTGTAAGCAGTCTTCATGAAAAAGTGGAATAAATCTTAAATGGTTTCCCAAATTAGAATTCTGAGGGAACTATTGTGTTCAGGATGCCGTTTTTACCCTATGTGAGACTTATGTTTAGTCAGCACATGCCTCCTTTGAGAAAACCTAAAAATGGAATAATTGTAAATAAAATAATAAAAAAAAGTTATTTTATTTTTCAAATGATTATAACTCATGAAAAATAACACTGATTTAAAATCAAAGACCACTTATAAGAATGTGATGGTATTATCTGTTTATGAAGATACTAACTTTGGCCAGCACGGGCCACTGGTTAAAGTTAGTTTTTCACCGTAAATAAAATTATTAAGTGACAATTATTTTATTTTTAAATAAATAACTTATAAATGTTAACTTAGATTAAAAATACAAGAGTATCGTTGTGTTCGTTGGGGCATGTTCTCCTTAGGAAGAGCCTAACCCTGACCGATGCTGGTAGAGGGTGAATGTTTTTAATTTGTAGTAAATTTTTTAAGGTACATTTAGTAAATGCATAGGTGGAGTTTTTTATCTTTTGAACTGGTGCTCGGATTAAAAATATGATGGAATCGTTGAATCTGCGATGTAGGGATTCAGTTAAGAGAGACTTTACTTTGACCATAGTAGGTCTGGAGAAAAAGTTACGTTTTGATACTTTTTTAAAAGAAAAGAAAAGAAATAATTTTATTATTTTATTTTTCTTTCATATCCTCAAACAGACAAGATAAGTGTGGGGCCAACGATGTGTTAATCCAACAAATGTATTGACCTTCCTATCCTATCTAAAGATGTTGTTGGGGGATTTCGAAGGTTGCTAATTTATGAGCCCCCATTAATTTCACACGTCGTTACATACCCTCCGACTCTCTTATATATATGGATATTGGAGAGGGGTATCAAAACAGCTTCACTGAGCAATGAAGTGCTGAAGGGGTGTAGTGACACCGAACCCTTAGAGGATGGAGCTGATCCCAGCAAGAGGTGACATGCGACACCGAACCATGAACCGGAGGATGATGTACGAGTAGCGTTTTTGGAATCTTGTTGCGGGAATGAAGAACAACAACCCACCTTCAAGCGCAGACGTTCCTCATAGGATTCGAGGTAGGGATTTTAAATTCATGATTATTTCAAATGAATTCTTGAACCCCTTTGTCCTCCCTTGTGATTACGAGATAGTGTGGAGGAAACAGTCATAACAAACATGGCATGGACTTTCTTCTATCTTGCTATCCTTGCACCTCCATGGAAGACCATCGGAGCAATGGAACTGACCAGCTACGAAGAAGGAAGTGCGTCGACACACGCTGCATGAAGAGGTCGTGACTGTCATCAAAGTGGTTGGCACCAACCAACCACAAAGGAAGTTTGGCGCTTCGTCGTGTGCTATCGGTGAGAAAAGGGGGTCGCAGCTCGTCAGCCACGATGACTGGAGGAAGGAGACTGGAACACTGGCCGACTGCAGGTGGTGTAGTAGCGTGCCATCGTGTGCCGCTAGAAAAGACAGCCTGAACACTGACTGATCGTGACGGATTGGAAGGACCCACTCTAGTGAGTCCCATAATCCACCTAGTAGTGCCACGTGGCGTCGTGGCTGCAAAGGGGCCAAACGACCTCTGGGCCATTCAAGAAATTAGGGGAGACGAATGGCCTCTAGGCTGTTCATGAAATCAGGGGAGCCACTCCCCCATTCCACCTAGCGTGAGCCCCTACGGGCCGCATTACACCGCCCCTTTGTGGCTCGCCCCATTGTAGGCCACTCCCCCCCGTACAGGTAGTCCTTTTTGGGTTGGGCCACCCTTGCGGGCTGGGACAGATCTCATCCTAGTGGTCCGAGCCCACCACTTTCCAGAAGATTGTGCCGGACCCACCAGTAAAACAGGTCAAACCAACGACCCGATGGGCCAATGCTGGTGGGCCGAGCCCCACCAGACAAGCTAGGCCAACAGCAAATTCACCCTGCGAACTGAACTGGGCCGACCCTGATAGACTGAACCTAGTAAACTGGGTCGAACCTTAGTGGTCCAGAACAGAGCAGGGTAAGGTGGACCCCAGGACCCGTTGCGTTGGGCTGGTCTGACCGACTCGGACCGGGCCCAGACCCAACTATTCCTCAAATAAAAAAACGGCTATAACAGATAAACCGAGTGTCCGTTCGAAACACCATCGGTGGCGTTTAGACCCCTTTTAGAAAGTGTTCCCTTTAGAGTATTTTGGATACCCGACCGAGCCAGGCCGAACTGAGGTGCGATCACCCCCGTTTCATGGAAAGGGGTGTAACTAATAGACCAAGCATCCGATTACACATCGTATGTGGCATAAAGACCCTTCTGACAAGGAAATCATTTTGAGATACTATACATGAGTTTTGGGGAGAGTTGTAGTATGGACGGGTTGGATTGCACACGAATCCAACCAGGCCCTCGACACTAAAATGCCTATAACTTATAAACTAGGCGTCTGGTTGATGTGTCATCTATTGCGTTGGAACCTTTATGACGAGACAGATCATCGGGTTACTTCTTATTGGGTCTTCGTTCTTGTTGAAATATGAATGATGGATTGAGGATTAGTTCTCCTAGAATCCAGTGTGTTATGAGCAGGAATCTAGTGGTTGGCAGTGAGGCAGAGGTTAGACACAAACCATATGGAGGATTGTACCGAGAAATATTCTATGGGTCAGCACCAATCTTGTGTGGGTCAGATACTATGTAGGTCAGTACTCAGCGATCATGTGTGGGTCATCACATAATCATCCTGCATGGGTCAAATCCTATGTGGGTCATTACAGGGGATAGTTACCTATCCATCCTGGGAAGATCAGATCATGTGTGGGTCATTACGGGGGTTAGTTACATATTGATCCTGGGTGGATTAGATCTTATGTGGGTCATTGCGGGGGTTAGTACCTATCTATATTATGTGGTTCAGACTACGTATGGTCAGAAGAAGTGCCTCTTGACAGAACAAGATGATCTATCTTCGCGACTACTCTTCTGTGCTTCTAAACTTCACTGAAAAACCTAGTTTGTGCTGAGACTCTATTTGACCTGTGTCTATTACATATGCTTTGTGATTGAGATCATGCTTCTTGGTTTTCCCTTGTTTAATTCTGAGAGACCTTTGGGGTCTTAGGGTCTCTACTGGGTATTGTTATACTCACCCATGCACGGGCTTCGCCCGCACCTTGTTATGTCTGGTGCAGATGACGAGCATCTAGGTTGAGGTTTGAGGGAGCTAGGACCGGGTTGTACGTGGGGGAGATGGGAAGATGTGTCATTTTCTAGAGGTTATATGTACCTACCCTTCTGGTACGATCCTCGGAGGATGACCGAGGAGCTATTTTCCCTTTTTCATTTGTATAGTACCTTTCAGTTGTACATGTACTTTTATAGTTGGGCTTGAATTCTATCTCCTTTACATTCAGCACTATTTTTGCTATAGAAATTTACATAGTGGTTGCTTCTTGTCATGTTCTTGGACTGTGTGTCTTTACAACATAAAAATGAAATGCCTTCCCATTTTAGGGATACGCCTTTCCGTTGGTTGTCTCCAACCCCTGGCCTATGGAAGGCGGGCTTGGAGTTGTCATGGACCAGGCCCCGATAGTCGAGTCATGACATCTCAACTCAAATTCATTTTTGGGATGATCCCATAAGACTACGACTTTCACCTTTTCTAGGTCCACTGATACTCCTATCTCCGAGATGATGTGACCCAAGAATTGAATCTGATCCATCTAGAAGTGTCACTTTGTGAGCTTAGATTATAACTCATTCTCTTTACGTGTAATAAAAATTATCTCAATATGTGAGGTATTGTCATGTCTATTTTGATAATACCCCAAGATATCATCCATGAAAATAAAAATAAACAACTCTAGATAAGGATGGAACACTTGGTTCCTCTCTTCCATCAAGACTATGATCATGTTCTTGAGATCAAACAGTATTACCAAATACTCATACAGTCCATACCTGCCTTGAAAGGTTTTGTGAGGTATGTCTGATGATCTAATATGCACCTAATGATAATAGGGCCACAAATCAATATTTAAGAATATCTGAGCTCCTTAGATATTTTCAAAGAGACCATCTATCTTTGGAAAAGGATACTAGTTCTGAACCATTATTTGGTTCAACTTCTGATAATCCACGTAAATCTTGAGGGTACTGCCCATCTTTTTCCTAAAAAGGACCGGAAAACCCCATCGATAAGTACTGGGCTGGATGAAGCCCTTATCTTCCAAATCCTCTAGATTCCTCTTGTGCCCTTGGAATTCCCTTGTATCCATCCTTTATGTATGAATAGATATCGGTGCAGCTCTTTAGACTAGCTTGATGGAGGACATCACCTCTCTCACCAAAGGTAAACCTGATTAGTCATTTAGGAACACATCCTTAAAATGATTCACTACTAGAGGAAAATACATATGATGTGTTCCTTGGAAATACATATATAAACACACAATATTTCCTATCATCCCACCCAACCCATGATGCCCGAGGCCAGCTCTACTTTCCTAGACATCCCATTTTAATTTAAGTATAAATGATCCTCCCTTTGTTGAAGTAAAACTCACCCTGTGGTGATAGAAATCGAAAAAGGCTTGAAAGGTTACCAACCAGTAAATTATGATGATGAAATCAAATCCTTTAATCTTTAAGACATTGAGGTCCCATATGAATTGACCCCCCATCCCAATCCATATGAGGAACTCCTTGCACTGGTGTACTCATATGGTTTAAATCCCAAATGGAGTGTCTAGAATCATAACATCATCATACGTAAAAACACAGATCCCGAGTCTCTCCACTATGGGAATAGATATGAAACAATGTGAATACCTTGTATAAAAAAGTGAAGAAGCTAAAATGGAGGTAAATAGAATAGTATCGATGATAGTTGAAGGTCTGGGATCCTATTCATGACTGGTTTATTTCACTACATAAGTCTAACCTATACCGTGGTGCTATAACACTGCCTAGCTACCCCGACCTGATCCAACCTGTTGTCACTAAGAACCTAGGGTCCGACTTCCACAATCATGAACACCTCCTCAGCTTGAATGACCTAACATACCCCAACTCCCTATCTGATGAGAAGATGTTGACCCTACTTCTGAATGTGGAGTTGGTGAAAACCGTCTATCACAAGATACTGGTGGAAACGCCCAGTAGAATCACTGTAAATGGACTATCCTACTGCAAGATCGACGCTTGACTGGATCCTTTGGACACTATAGTTGTTTATTCCTAGGAATTTTACATTGTTATAAGCTTACTTGGCTACTGGAAGAAGCATTATAACTACTCACATAACCACTATAAAACCCCAGATGAAAATTCTTATTACTGGATGTGATAGTACATGATCTTGGTTCCAAACTGACCTGGATTACAGCTCCAGATTCCATCATATTATGAAGTAATCAGTTCCTGATTCACTTAAGTATATTCAACAGTCAAACTAAAGAAATTTACCCACGACCGGATTTCATACATGAGTCCATCCTAAAAACTCGCATCCTTTTATTAATTTTCACCCATAACGATAGGTGTGAAATGATGATGCTCAATTAAATAGGTATAATAGTCCATATCTAACAGTGTTACCTACTCCAGATGCTTAAACATTTGGGCTCTATTGGACCTTGGTGTCTGAGGAAAATAATAATCATAGAACAGTGTTTGGAAATATCAACATGTCATTTCTTAATGATGATCTGGATAATTTATAACATCCCACCATCTCTTGACAGAGTTAAACAACATATATGTCGCGAGCTTTACCCTATTATCAAGAGGCTTCTATAGATTCTTGAATATAGAGAGCATGGACTATATCCATGACTCCACATCCATTAGTCACTATCCCCTAAAAATGTGGGCATATGCTACTGCTAGAACACTCGTGTCAACTCTTCCATAGAAGTGGAAGGTTGTGGTGCTCACTGAAGGGTTATCATGAACATAATAATGCCTTCACAGAACTGTGCATCAACACCCACGTCTGGTATAACAACGTGTTCCGCCACTAGAACTATTAGAGGGTCCACTGGTAGCACATGGACTAACACCTCTAGGGTATGATCATCTCCATCCTCCTAGGGTAAAATTGGAGCTCCTAGTGGTGGCATGACTCTGCAAGTTCAAGCACACACCTCAATTCAATATCATTATCAAGGTTCATAGTTCTAGAGTTCAAAAACTAAACAGATGAAGAAAACCCTTAAATGATACTAGAAGTGGTGTACACAACATATAGACACCATACACGGTGTGTACCCTCAAGATCTCACATCGGTGTGTAATTCCTCTGGCCTGGGCATGTAAGAGTCCCATGTACATGGAATCTTAGTCTATTACAGTATGTGTACTCAAGTCTCCCTTCTAGGCCATATACGTTTACATGGACAAATCCACATGGGGTCTCCCTGTGTAAAACTAAACGGTCTTTATATAAAGTACACACCATTCTATTTCTAAAAACCATCATTCCATGATTATCTTAACAAAGATGGAAACACAATAATTTACCAAATGACGTGTACACATAGTACAAGGTGTGTACTTAAGAAAATGCTTTCTTCCTGAATATAAGAACACCTGGAGTGTGTTCATAGAACCAAAACCTGTGTTGTCTAGGCTTCTGAATAGAAAATCCATAGAACTTCTCCAGAATAACCATTTTTTTTAAAATAAACCAATACTATGCCAAATATTGATCTGTGGGGGGGGGGGGGGGAATACTCCCCACAAATCAAATCTTGGAATCCACATGCATCCCATCACAACATGTTTCAAAACAAGGCTGAAACATGGTCCACCAAAGTCCGATCTAAGAGGGCCCATACAACTTAGAGGAAAAATCTTGGAATCCATCCAATTAGAACAATAACACATACCAATACACCTATAAAAAATAGAATGCATGTCTATATTGACACCTATCAAAACAACATGCATATCTAGCACAAAATCTAACACAAAAACATGCAACCAAAATTTATCTATAAATGTCATGGTAAGATGAATGGATTGTGATTTTTAACAATATCCTATATGATGCATGATATGGAAAAACATCATATCATCATGTTGCAACAAAATAAAACCACAATAATATATATAATAATAGCACAATACAAGTGTGTCACCCAATGGTGAAATCAAATCAATTGTAATAGCTCAAAATCTAAAAAATCATAATTCAATGGGAGGAAATTTGAATATTCCCTATACGCGAGGTAGATACTCTCAATCATAGTTTTTTTTACTAAACACTATTTCCTTTCTATCAATATCTAATGTCCCCAAAAATTAAGGAAAACCAGGAAAAAGAATCCTCTGATACCACTTTATAACATCCTGGATCCAGATGCCACTCAAAGGCGCCCCATACCCAATTGTCCACATTGCCTCAAGCGCATTACCACAAATGTCAGAGTCTTCTGACTACCATAGTGGGCCAAGGTGTGATAGTGGGGAAACTATACACTCATTGGTATAGTGATACATAAAGGAAACAATATTAAATCAATAGAGAAAGTAGTAATACCATACAAGAAAAGTAAAAAATGAAAGACTGACAATATAAATAATCATGTGTCAAATCATACCAATGATGGTGCTACACATCACATGTTCTAGGAAAACAAAAAAAATAGGTTATAATATAGTAATACATGATATAACCACCAAAATTAAAAAAAGGACAAAATAAACTCAGAAGCATCACAAGACTCGGCTTGGTCCCGTTATCTCTTTCTCCTTACCAACATATCAACTACCTAGAGAAGTTCACTTTCCCTTATCGACACATATAACAATATAACCTATTTCAGCTCAAAAACATTACCCAAATAGGTTTTGATACTAAATCACATAAAGAAACCACCCAAGGTCTATTCCAATCTGTTAGTGAATATATAAAACCAACATTGTACAAGTGTTAAAGCATAAATCTTGGAAGTACTCAAAATTAAATTGTCCACAAGAAATACATTCCATTTATATTCAATTTATATTCATTAATAATTTAATTACGTTGAATTATATATGTCTTGAGATCTATCATAAGATTGAAAAACCCCATGTAACAGTAATCAAACCAGATGTCTCAAAAGAACATCTAACCAAGTGTATGTGAAGACAAAATCCAAGCATTTCATTTGTCTTGGAAGACGCATCATAAGTTGTTCCATTTCAATATTCAAATTATAATTTGAGTGTGTCCTTGAAATTCAAAAGTTTGAATTCAAGTATCACTCCTGGTGCAAATCCACTGACATCCTATGAGCTCGTGCAGAGGACCCTATTAGGAACTTGGTCTCACCATGGGTGTGGTGCGAGTATATGTCAACTAAACCGTCCTTGGATCCTATAAATAAGTTCCAAGTATTACCCATGACATATAAATGGTTCCATTGGAACAAGTTCATGGAATCCCTCCTTCCATGACTCTTTTGACATTTTAAATACAACCTCCATGAGCCCGACCACTATATATATGGCTCTCTCATGACTTAAACATATAACCTCCTAATATGTCCATGAAATCCCTTAGTGGATACTTGGGTCAACTGAGGTATAAGGCACGATAATAATTGGACTCGTTAATGGAATTATTATCTGAATCCATGATTCTCACATTTCTATTTACCCTTTTGGTCATTTAATATTGAATTAAATATTTCATTGGGCATGAAAAGGTCAGAACCAAAGGAATTATTTATAATATCAAGCAAGAACCAACCTCAGAAGGCTCATCCTTTCAAATACTCATACTAGAATAATTCTAATAACAAGAAACATGTGTATATTAAACTATTTCATGGATTTAGAAATTATAAACTCACGTGATCACATATCGTATATCAAGCCTATCATATAATTTAAACAATCAAAGGGATTAACCATAAATTATCTCACATGGGTAATTCATTCATTTAACCATATTTATTTTAAAAAACCTAATAATGGATGAAAAGGAATGCCTTAAAGGAATCGTAGGCCAAATGGACATAAATGGTAATCCAAGGAAAACACACATGTGGGGTGGATCTTAATCAGGGTAATCAACCATAAACATGCATAAAAACTCCTAATAAATAACCTAAACAACACTAGGAAATATAAATTGGAAATATTAATGCAAGGAAACACCCAAAAAATGGTCACCCAGAACTATGATATATATAATGAACTTGACAATTAGCGAAACACATGAGACCACCTACCTCATACTCGTACGACTCTCCTCATCCTATGTTGGCCACTAATTGGACCTAGAATGAAGTAGATCTACCAAATTTTAATAAAATATAAATATTATATAACTATTCTGAGAGAATAAATCAAGTAGAAAGGCTCCAAATGAATTGATAAGTCCCCGAAGGTATTCCAATGCATCCGAAAGTGTTTGAATCCACGTTTAGATGACGAATCAAGAGAAAAATATTTCTCCAGCACTACTGTTCGAGAAAGACAAGTGAGGGTTCTATCCAAATAAAGAATATGAGGATACTTCCAATTTTAACAAAAAAAGTACATGGAGTGTACTGGAAAAAACATTATGTGTATATTGATGATCTTCATTTTCTACCGACTTCCACTCACACGTCATACCCATGTTTTCCGACATGCCTTACATAACATGTACTATGATTACATGGTGTGTAACCCACATTCATGTCATGTAACAAACCTATAGAAAGTACTGGGCATGTTTTACTCTTTTTTCTCAAGTATAAATCTAATTGAAAATATCTATACCTCAAAGGAAGAACTGTGTTCTTTCAAAGAGTATAACTCTTCATAAGATAACTTTCTTGAATTTACCCCTTAAACCCTCAATGGCTTGAATTATACCCAAAATAATAACTATTTGTCATGTGTAATTTATTTGTTACATATTTAATAAAAACTTTCTTTTTTATGTGCGAATAAAACAAAGGGAAATCATTTTTTTAATTTAGGGGAGCTAACTCTTAGAATTAATTAAAATATTAAATTAATATAATTGATATTTATGTAAAAAAACTCCAAAATGATATAATTAAAACATAGTATGATTATTTGTATAAATAATATTATTCAATAAAATTTAGAAAATTTAAATTTTTTTTACCCTTATCTCTAATTTTAACCCATTTTAACCATTCTTGATAGTTACTGTGATAACAATGGTTTTTACACTTTTGTAGTCAATATAGGTACTATAAAAGGATAATTGGACAATAAATAGTCCATGGTAGATATTTTTAACCAAATATAAATCATTTTCTAGAATATAGGTTTTTTATTAATTTTATATGATTTTATAAAATACCAGTTTCTAAATCATTAATATAGTTTTGGAATTGTTAATTTAATATGACATTTAAAACAACATCAAAAAATGAAATTATAATATTATCCTTATAGTATGTTTATTTTTACTAAAATATTCATCATACAAAATAATTAATTCAAAATAGTTCACTTCTATAATTTTCAAAATCATTTATTTTATTTTTCAATAAATTGAATAAATGTTCTGTTGGTGGTACATAATCATTTAAGGTAATTATTTCACCACTAAAAATTCAGAAACATTTACCAAGATAAAAAAAATAATTTGCCTTTAAAATAAACCATTTATTACTAAACATAATTTCTATTTATCACTACATATAAAATTTAGATATAATAAAAAAATTGAATGAAATTTTTTACTTCATAAAAAATAATTTAATGGTCAAAATTGAAAAAACACTACATCAATTTTAAAAACAATTAAACTTTTAAGGACATGGAAGAACTAAAATCACTAAATTGTATAATGTAATGTTTTAGGGTCATATTTTTGTACTTATCAAATTAATTTTAACCTCAATTACAAGATTTACTATTATTGTGGGGAAAAAGATTTATGAGGTGGCTATTTATAAGGACCAAAAATAAAATGAAGCCATTTACCAAATTCAAAAATTTTGATTCCAAATATTTAAAAAAAATTACATATTCAATTTATTAATGTTTCAAAAATTAATTTAACATTAAAATGAAGAATTCATGGAAAAATAAATTTTCAATGAAAATTCCCTTTTAGTTTAAATTTTTTTTACAAAAATTAAAGTATAAAATTTTCTCCAAATGCTATATTTAGATTATTTTTAATGATAAATAACTAAATAAAATTTAATACTAATCAAAAATATAATTTTCCCCTATTAATACTTAAAAATATAATTCTATTTCCAAAAAAAAGTAGTAATTTAACAAAAAATAAATTTTTACGAAAAATCTGAAAAATTTCACTCTAAAATAATTTTGATATGTTGATTTCCAAAATAGACCAATTTTTAATAAATAAACTTTATAAAACTTATATAAATTAAATATAATATTTTCTCATTAATATATGTATGTTTTTTGAAGAAAACATATTTTTAAAGAATATAATGATTTTATAAGAAATTGAGTGATTATTTACTAAGAATTTATAAATATGTTTATATTTAGTAGGGACATTAGATATATTTCATAAAGAATCTAATAAAATTCATACCAAATAATTTAATTTCTAGGTTATAATGGTCAAAATTATATATTAATAATTCATAGTTCATTTTCGATCAGTGTTTTGTGGAATATACCCCAGAGAACACATATTTATATTAAACAACATGTGGTATTACATTCACCCCCATTTAAAAAAATCCCTCACAATCTGAGGGTTTGAAATATGACAATACAATTGTTGAAATACCACATTTTTTAAAAGGAAAACATAACATACTCATGAAAAAAATGAAAAATAAATATGAAGGTCATCTTAAATAACACATAACTAGGTTTCCAAAGAGGAAAAACTTAGTGGGAAGTTAAAACATGTACATATAAGAGGAAATTAATGTCTAAATAATGTTGGATATTTATTTAGATCATTGATCAAAATAAAGTGAATGATTAATTGAAAGTTAATGATAGTAAATTAATTTGGTGTGAAAAAGACCCTGAATTTATCTGAAATGAATACAACATGATAAAATTTTTCATTTCATATTCGTTTACTATAGTTAAGGGAATAATTTACCATCTATAATGAGATGATAAATAAATATAGTTACATGAAATGTATAATTTCAACCTTTAACAAATTTCCACCACAATGTCATCTTTTTATCCAATGAATGGGTATTAAAGATGAATATTTCATGTCCAAAGCTCTAAAATCAACATATACTGAATGAAACAATCCATAAAAGGATAGAAATATATTACAAGTTTATTTATACAATAACCAAAACCAAAACGGTTAGAAAAGGAAAACATAATTTTCCAAAAGAATAAAACTTCTTATGAATAAATAAAACATTAATCTCTAAAGACTAGAAATTAACACTTAATGTTCATCTTAGATCATTTTATTAATAACAAACCTCAAATTTATTCAATATATTCAAAAATAAGTTAGAAAATATAAATTTAGAAGGATTCAAGTACTTATTATTCCAATATTAATATAACATTTAACTCCAATCAATATTAGTCACTCTTAAATTCATACACCAAAAAATACATATTTCTTAATCCTGAACTCACCAGAATATGTTAATCATTTATATGAATAACCTATACCACCATTAAAATCCTATATGCATCCAAAATATTATTAAACTTTTATCAATAAGATAAAATTTTATTATATTTTGTTTAACATAATCATATAATGTTCCAAAAATAATGAACTTCTTCAAAAATATCATCAATCACTTAATCAGCAAATCAATTTTCAATAAAAAATATTTCTATTCGATAAAATAGATATTTAAAAAATAAAATTATAAATTATATTTTAAATTACAACTTCAAAAATTTAAATTTCATACTTACCAATACATAACACTGGTTATTGGTAGTAATTTCACCCTTATGACCTCCAATTGTGGGTTTAAGACACATGGCCTTTTCGGATTCAACAAGTTATCACCTGTCCTTTAGGTTTTCATTTAATAAAAATGTTAATGAAATTCATATTAAATTATAAAAAATTTGATAAAATTTTTAAAAAATGGAATATAATTATTTTGAATTAATCATTTCTGTTATCCCAAAGGGTTATATATACATCAACCTAATAAAATATATCCCAAAAATATCATTTTTCACCATAAAATCTCATCACATAAAACCATAAAATGGATTTCTAAACCTTTGAACATATGATCAATTGTAATCTTATAAACACATTATGTTATCCCTAACTCTTAAGTTAACTTCACAAGAAAACATATATGTTTAAAAAAAATTAACAAAATCTGTAGATGTTTAATGATTCTTATAGACAAAATATCATTTAAATAACACTTCTACAACAAAATTCCTGAATCCCAATACATAAAAACTTTTAAATATTCACTTCAATTATTTTCGTAGTATATTTACTTCCTTCGATTTGTATTTAACCATTATATTAGGGTATTGACTCAGATAATTCCCATGTTCCCAACATATAATACATTGAACTATAAATGGTACCTCAACATAAAATCTGTGTCCGTAGATTTGAACTCATTATTATTCCTCAACAATTACTTTATTTATTCCCTTGTTTTCCAAAAAAAAATTCTTCTCATGAATTTAAAAAATTACACTTTGTGATTCCTCCCACATACTTGACAGGTAGAAGACTGAATATTATTCCTTCTATAGTCTTCAGGAAAATTATTTTTTCTTTTATTTTGTGTGTCTCTAATTTCACCCAAGTTGATGTTGTTAATGATATAATGATATAGTTAAATAGTGATGATCACAAGGTTTTTTACTCCAGAACCCATTTCATTTGCCTTTTAATGAGGAAAATCATTCCCTTATCCTTAACATTATGTTTTGACACAATTACTCATAGTTAAAACAATTAAATAAAAAATAATAGTTTGAGAAACAATATTCATAGAGAGAAAACAAATAATCATGAAAAATATTTTATAGGATGACTAAATCCTGACTCCCAATTTTCAATATATGACACCATATGTTGAACGTAGTTCATTCATGGCCATTATATATTCTAATCCTTCATTATGGTTCATAAATAAAATGTATTTATCCAAGAATATTCTTTAGGAGTGTCAAAATAGGTGTGAATTTAGGTGACACACACAATTCACTAGAATGATGGACAAGATACACTCATCCAACCCATTTTAGAGTTATTACACCAATAATAATCTATATCAAAAATAATATCCACTTGTATTTTCTAGATAGGGACATAATTTCTTTGAAACAACATGATCTATATGAAACCAAAATTCTAGTATATTATCCTATAATTAGACTTATTTCTAGATTTGTCATTAAATTATTCTAGTCCCAATCAATAAAATTACTAGACCTTTCTCTGATATCAAAAATATAAACCGAATATGTTTTACACATATTATTACGTAATTTTTAAAAAAATAACCCATTAAACATAAAACATGGATCGAAAGTCGTATCATTTGTGAAATAATTTTTATATAATATAAAAAATAGCATTAAAATGTCTTTATTTTAATTTTCATAATGAGATCTTAAATCCCTTTGACCTCCAAAAACTATACGTGATAACGTTGGGAATACATAGAGAATAAGTGAGCTAAAAATCCTAATAATGAAATAAAAATAAACAAGGGTGAATATAATTTGAGTCGACCAAATAATATAAAATCATAAAATAGAAGGCTCATGAGTAGTCATATTATAGAATTTTATAAATATCATGGTATCATAAAAGTGTAGCAACATATGAAATGTGGTATCAATACAAAACAAGACAAAGAAAAAAAGTCCAGACTAAATAAAAGACAAATTCAAATTATGGAAAGACTAGTAGCATGGGTTACGTTTACTCCCTAATCCCATAAATATTTTCTTATGAGACGAAAACTTAAACCAATTTATTGGAGTGGTATCTGGTTTCACCCATCATAACACTTACAGGCTTTTCTGTGCCATAAAAATAAATCAATCATTAGGCATAAACATAAGAGTTAGCAATGGGAAAAATGTGTTCTATAATTTTGGATCATATCATCCTATATATTTCAAAAATAAATAATTTAGGAAATTATCTTAAGGAATGTTACACCCTATTAAATGACGGAGAGATTTTCTTTAATGAAAACATTTAATATTATAATGGAATCGAAAACATAAAAACGATTATGATGTTGGGAAAATTTGTTTAAATAAAGTCAAAAGAGATGTAAAATTAACATTATAATTCTTTAGTTGATATATAAATACATCCATAAAATAATTTTTAGAATGTATAAATAGAGGATAAATATTTACAAAATTAATATTTAAATATTAAAAATATGTTTAAATGTAACACATCCCTTACCACGAGTCTGACTCATCGTGTATGTTCATTATCTATCTAAATAAAAAAATAATGATATTTATTCACCTTATTAAGAAAATTTTCTAATTATGTTATTTTATTTGTCCTATATGATAACAATTTTTATTTAATCACATAAATAATTAAATTCTCATCAGACATTTTGACGATACAAGGGTTGTATATCCAAAATGAATTTGGTGGGAAGACTCTAGTCAAAGTGATCATTATTAAATCATCTCCAAAATAATAATAATTAAATAATAATTATTTTTATACATAAATAATACTTTTAAATCTAATCAGTAGATATGTTTATTGAAAAACATTATGTAATGATCATGGGTATGGTAGTTCGTACATATGTGTGAGTAATGTTTTTTTCTTTTCAATGGTCATAATGGAAAAAATGAAAATATTATTTTATCTTTAAATAATAATAAATGAATCATAAATATCATATTATTACTTTAAGTACACTTATACATACCATCTATTTTATGCATAAATGAAAAACAAGTCACATTGCTTCATGGAGTTGGTAACCAATATGTACACATGAATGACATAATCATTTTTTGATGAATGGAATGGTAAGACAATATATGATGTCCCAATTTTCAATAATGATAAATATTTATGAATATAAAATATATACATTTAATCAATTATTATAACCAACCATGTAGGCATCAATCAAAAATTAATTACATCAGTTCATGAGGTAGTAGACCGCCATACAAATGAATGATGGGTTTGTTTCCCATTAGAGGGAAGAGGGTAAAAATGTAAGATATTAAAATAAAAAGTAAAAAATAATTATATTATATATATATATTATATTATATTATAATGTTATAATAACGTTTGTAGGAGTTAGAAGAAGTAATAATAATAAAACATGCAATTAAAAACTACACCTCCTCTTGAGATAAGTTCATTTTATTTACTCCTGAAACCCTATAAGGTTGGAATTATTCAAAACATAATACATCTTTAAAATGACTATAGATGTTATAAATGGATTGTTTATGGAATTATCTGATCTAGAAGGATTTTTTATTTTTTTAATAAATAAAGGGGTAGGTAACCTTTTATTAGTGATGGGAGGGGCACTCTCGGAATTTACAGAAATAATAAAATAGTAAAAAATAATTTTAAAGGAAAAAAGGAAACAAAGTTATATAAATCATATATAGGATGATTATTCATCAAACTTATATCATATAATAATATTTTGACAAGTTTAGATTAGGTTTTTATCCTTATCTCTTGGTTTTAACAGACATTAAACCTTTTGACAATTACCGCGTTAATGTAGTTTTTAATCCATATGGTCATTATAGTTATTATAAAAGGAAAATTTTCCCTTAAATTGGCCATGGTTTATATTTTAAACCATATCAAGATATCATGGATGAATATATAATTTTTATGTATTTTAAATCATTTAATAACATATTATTTATTATTAAAATCAATAATGTCATTTTTTAAAATATTTATATAATTTGAATTTGTAAAAAACATGAGAACGCTTTAATTGTAAAATAATCCATTAAAATAATATAATATGTTACTTTTATCGACAAAAGTTCATGGGACATAATAATTCATTAAAATTATATCACTTTTAACATTTTTAAAATCATTTATTTAATTTTTCTATTAATTCAATAAATGTTCTGTCAACATTTCATATGGATTTAAGGCCATTATTTCATCAATAGAAATTTAAAATAAAATACCTTGATATATATAATAATTAAAATTTAAAATAACCCTTTTAAAACTGAACACATCATCCATTTATGTATATGCCAAAAAAATGATGAAAAAAAACAAAGGGAATTCAATTTTTACATTTCTTTATATAAAAAAATATAAAGGTAAAAATCAAAGAAATATAGAACCAAGTTTCCATTTTTTCTAAACATGTAAGGAAATGGATATAATCCACTCGTAAAATAGGTTAAAGTCTAGTATTAGGGAAATTATTTAGTCTATATCAATGTTTTTTGAACATTAATTACCTAATTTACCCAAACTATGGTGAAAAAACTTTAATAAAGTTATTATTCATAATGAAAAAATAAAGTGGAACTTCATTCCAAATTTATATCTCATGATTTAAAATATAGAATCAATTTCTTTAGATTCAATTTCAAGAAGAGACATAAATTAATTTGAGGAATAAACATGATAGTCATCAAAAACCTTTTTTCAGAAAAATTCATTTTAAGTATTAAATTATTTTTATGCCAAATTCAATTATAAAATTTACATTAAATACTATAATTGGATTTTATTTAATTGATATAAAATAATTAAATATTAAAACTAATCCATAATATCATTTTTCTTTTTAAATACTTTAAAAAAATACAAATTTTTAAATAAATCATTACTTTCACGAAAAAACAATATATTATGAAAAAATATAAACATTTAACCATAAGATAATTAAAGTATACTGATTTAAAAAATGATATAATTTTACTCAAATAATATTTTTAAAAGATACATAAACTAATTATAATATTTTCTCAAAGAAATCAATAGATTCTATTTTTTAGGAAAACAATGTTTTGAAGAATAAAATAATATTAATAGAAACTCAGTGATTATTTACTAAGAATTTATCAATATATTTATAATTAGTGTGGACATTATATACATTTTTAAAAAAATTAAATCCTATTAATACACACTAATTTAATGACTTGATTATAATGACCGTATTTAGATAATCATAATAATTTTGGTTCATCTAGGCTTGTTTTTTTGTTTTATATACACTATTAAACAACGATCTCTTTGGAATGAATCAATCTGTTACAATAACAAGTGGGACAAAATCAATAATTACTACCCAATTATATTTAGTGAGAAAACATGGATATTGTCATTTTATATTTTCTTTTATTATTTATGTGGACCTCTTATAAACCTTATTAGAATATTTTCCCGCTTGGAAATGTAATTGTTAGGGGATCCCAAAATTCGTAGAGTGAAAAGGATGACTTAATCCTATATTATGAGTCTTAATTCAATTATCTATATTTATCCATGGTACTCTTCATCCCTATCCGTTTACCAAAAAATGTATATTAATGTTGAAAATAACATTCATGTAAAAACTAAAATATTGTTTTGTATTATATAATCCACCTACCTCAACCATGAAATTACCCCCATGAAAACTTCCCACATATTTGACTAATTTGCTCTATGCCTTAACTAAGATCGTACAAAAACTCTTGTCTTGATTAATGATGCTCAACTAGAATTTGACACAAATTTATGTATATATCCCCATGGGATCCCCTTCAGTCGTGCTAAGAAAAATCTCTATCACTTGGGTCAATTATATCATACTTTGGTAGAATATTCATCAAAACACCCAAATATCCCAAGAAAAATACATGTAATCACCCCTTACTAAGGGGAAATAAAGGTAGGAATTAAGAGGGGAATATCTAACCAAATTAACCCACTTCTAATACCCCATTCCTCAAAAATCATGGAGGGTATGCCATATAAAATCTGGGTCTTCCATGGTTTCTAATAACTAGATTGGTGAAACATCATGGAATGCCACATAGATTTCATTACATGATGCCCTATACTCAAAATCTATCATGTTTTAACCCCTATGGTTATAGAAAGATTCAATAACTTTAATAAGAACAAAAAATATCATATCTCATGATTTATGGAATGGATTCCACTTTCTCAACATGAAGTAATTGGTGTGGCCTTCACACTCTCATGATAATGCCTCCCCATAAACCGGATCCATGACATGGACTTTAACCTTATAAAACATTGTTTCCTTAGACATTGTGTAACCATAAGGGTCATTTAATGACCATACATCCTCATGAAAATCTATAAAATGGAAAAAATAATGGTTAACTTCATGGAGTGACACCCCTAACCATGATGCAACTCTCATATATAAGGATTTTTCTTTTGTGAAAATCCCACAAAAAAAGAACCTATACAGTGTGACACCAACCTATCAAGGAATTTATTTCAAACTACATATTGTGGTTTCCCAACTAGACATGGTTTTATCACTATATTAGCCCCTCTTATTAATATATCCCTCCCCTCTCATGGATTCATAAGTCATATTTCACAAAAATTTAATTGTCAAAAATAAAAATTCAAATTTCAATTAAATTTTAAAACCTACAATGTCATAGGTCATTGAAAACACCCCACCATAAGTATTATTATATTTAAAAATCACCCATAAATGTATCATGATTTCTAATGAATCAACTAAAATACAATATCAGACCTCATTAATTATTTCAAAATAAACAGTATGTGTTACCCTTTTCTATTCATTAATCTCAAATACAATTTTTTTCCAAAACCTTGTCATGATTATTGAAAAAAACCTTACACACCATATATGATACAACCTATGAGTTTTCTACCCCACTACATCCATTTATACACAATAAAACCATTTTTCCTCCTTTTTTAGACATTCACCAAAAAATATTTCTACAAAAAATGAATTTACATTAAACCAGATCACATAATTATAATGTCTAAATTCCATTGGGTGTCATTAAATCATCAAAACCCATTCACAAAATTAAAAAAAATCCAATGTTGTATTATTTCCATTGATATATCACTTGACAAAAAAATACATTATAATTCTTCACATATGATCACTGGTGCATCTCCAATCTGACCTACTCTCAAATAAAACTAATTACATCATGATTCTGATATTGATACACAGACTATTTAAGACATTACATCTGAATCTAAAATCTTATACTGCATAAGGAACCAAATAAAATAGGGTCTACCTTGACACCCATAACCCGATGCCATATTGGTAATATTTCAACCAATCTCACCACATCCATGACCCCTCCAACATCAACGAAAGTCACCTGCAATGAATTTTTTGTTTGATACAATATTAGTGTCTTTATCATCATTATATTAAACTAAACCATATGATATATGCAACCAATAACCAACCAATTACTAAATTTAATGATAAAAAATGTCCACACCACTCATAATCGAGAACTAAAACAAACCCATCATCATTACCCATCCCTTGTGTACTAGGAATATCATCCTCATTATTAACTAAAATCTATCAACAATGATGGAAAACACTCATATAGTCAATGATGGGATCCCCACAATATGGAGTTATATACACTTATCCTTAAACACAATTACCAATAATATCCAATATCATAATCGTATTTATCCTCCAGTGTCATGCTTCTACCATTAATAAAAAATCATATCATGGCCCATGGATTGACTAATAGTACCATAGTACTCCAATACATCTCTGATGTCTCCTATCACCATACAAGTATACCTCTAATCCTCATAAAAACATAATTAATCTATTAATAAAATTTTTATTTGAATAATAGTGTTTCCCTCAATCAAAGGGTGACCTTTAAACCGAGGCCCACAAAAGTTCAACAACATTCCTCCAAGAAATCATGTCTAAGGGATTTTACTTCCACACTATCATCCCCAAAAATCTAAATTTCCAATAAAAAAATCTATATGGACCATAAAAAACCCATACACTGATCCATAAATCAAAGGGTCACCAAACATAACTAGTGCATACATTCCCAAACAAATCAAGTATTTCCTAAAAAAATATAAACTAAAAATCACAATCCCCTTCCCAAGAAGAGTGGTCCAATAAAAACCTCTTCAATAGTATTTATTCTACCATATATCTTTATATCATCCACACTAAAAAGGTATATGATCTTATACTACTGGACTAAAAAACAGGACCCATGATCTAATGAATTACCTATCATTAAACCTAGGCTTACATGCCTAAACAACCAATCAGGAATTCCATCATATCAAAATATCTCTTATGAAATGAAATTCTTGTTGGGTGATATCCTATCATCTTAAATTTTAATGATTCATTTATATTTCCCTAGATATTGCACAGTATATTACCCAAGGGTCAATCTCAATGAAGAAATGAGTTTATTCTATTTATTAATTAAAAATATTTTTCAATTTTTGATTATTTTTAATGTAATAAAACAATCATTAGAAAAGTGATAAATACAAATTATAAGAAAAAGGAGAAGTAAATGGTCGGAAATAACAATGAGGAAAACGAAAAATAAATATTGTGTGAAAAAAAACAATTCTAGGATTTTAATATTTCCAATCCCTATAACTAATCTTTTAAATATTTTTACTACCACAAAAAAAATAATTCATCCCATGAAGGATGTCCCAAATCACATGACACCCAATCCAAAATTATTAATAAACATGAATGGAATTTCATCCAGCACATGTGATTACTCTTAATTATGGAAATAAATAGAAGATACAACCAATGTTCATAAAAACTATTAAAAAAATAAGTATTTGTTAGAAGATTATTCTATTCAAAAAACCAAACATTGTATCACTATAATGAATGAAGTAATTTATGAAATAGAAAAGTATTTGGGACGAAACTATAGTAACTGGATCTTGTGCATGAGAATGTCATCACATCTCTTCACTTTAACATAAATGTCTATTAAGAATGAAGAATTATTTGTGATCCTAAATATTTTCAACATACATTTGGACTTTATTTTCTTATCCTAGAACTATATTTTCATGTTACCCTTCCATATATGGAGGTTGAAGAAAACATGAAGAGAGAGAGAGTGAAAAAACAAAACATTTATTCATAAAACATAATCTGGAGTCAATAAACAAATAGAAAAAACATACATATGTTAGGTAACCAAGATAATATTAATATTTAAATATGAAATAATCAATAATCCAAGTAGAACTCTAACTAAAATCCAATATGCCCACATTTTGAAGGCTCTAAGGACAGTTCATGGATTCATTATTTATTTCCATTCATACTTAAAGAATATTACATGATGTTTTATAAAATCCATTATCTTTATTAAATAACTTTGTGAAATATTATTAAAAAATTGATTTAAAATTAAATATTTATCCCAAGGTGTGAGGTGATATCATTTCTCAAGTAATTATTAGGCCTATATTTTTACATATTTTATTATTATTAAACTCACCACTAGTCTCATTCATGAATGTAATATTCAATTATACAATAATAGATCTTAGTTGGTAGTGTATTGACACTCATATTGGTGGCTCATAGAAAATTTATTTGAATCTTCTTTATTTTTCCCATAAAACTGTCCTCAAACAAGTGAAATCCTCGTAATATCAAACAACCATGATCCTAATAACCACAATCACATAGATTATTTAATAGTAATGTGAAATTGAGATCATATATAAAATCATAATTCAGGGGTGGTGGTGGAATATTTTTAAGAACCAAAATCTTCTTTTGAAGTATGTTTTTCATTTTTTGGTAGTTTTTGAGAAAAATTGGAAAATCTGAAAATTTTCAGAGTAAACATCATGTACTTCGATGCCACTGGAAGCTGTGTGCTGGCAGTGTCATGGACACACACACAACTATCTAAGGGTGACTTGGAGGCCGCCTAAAGTGGAGTACAGAAAAGGAAAGTACACAGCCTGTACTTTAGAAGTGCACACCATGTACTTTATTTTTTTGTTAAATGGACCGAGGTCGCGTCTAATCCTTATTTCTATCTTCTTCTTCACCTAATTCTATCCAAAGTGTCCAAGGAGGGAGAATCATCTCTGAGCCACCGATCTGTCACCGGTTATCCGAATTGAACACTGTCGGTTGCAATAGAATCACAGCGGTGAGTTCTTGGTTTTTCTTTGGCCACATTTCCTGATTCTTTCTCTTATGAGAGTTACTGTAGGTTAAACATTTTATACATTTTTGCAGATCTAATCTATTCTATGAAGATTCATGGGCCAAGGTTCAATTATATCGATCTCTTAGGATCGAGGTAGGTGGTTTGTGGCCTTACATTGAATGTCTTTGAGTTTTTGTGCAAAAGTTCCAGATTCCCATGTTTCGGGTATCCCGAGTTAGGGATTTTGGTTATATTGTTTAATTTTCATAGATTTCTTGATATCTAAAGGTTAATTAATTATAATATATTATTTTTTTCATGTTTGAGGATCACCTCATGGGTGTTATCCCAGTTTGGTTCTTTATCGTCGTTTGGCACAGTTTTCTTACAAGGCAAACCCTATTGCAATTGATAGTTTGATTTTTATAACTGATAGTATGTGTTGCCTATTGTTTTAATGCTTTTGATTCATTGTATATTTTAACCAAGTAGTTTCTAAACATACTTAGGGCTTCTGACAGTCGATTACGCATGACTGTACTTCTCAGGGATGTGATAACCTGGTGCGGGAGACCGAAGAGGGAATAGACGATTAAGTGCTTCCCTAGGGGGTCTGTTGGAATTAGATTCATACGAAGGACCTACTATAATTGGACTTTGTACTTCTTAAGAGTGACCTTAGATTATGCACATATTGATACCACAGGAGGAATTATACATAATAGCTTCCTCATATAGTCTGTAGCTATTGTTTCAAGACCACAGTGGAATCAACGTGAGTGCTTCCCAGAGTGTCTGTGCCTTTGTATGTTTACTTGACTATAGTGGCCTGTGAGTTTGAGCCACCCAAAGATTCAGTGTGAATGTGGATTTTTTGGTTGGTCTAGATGAGTCTACAAAGGAAAAGAAAAATCTTGGATCTATTGGCCTGCATGTTTGTTTAGGTAGTCTTTTGATGCATGTTGTGTTACCTGTTTACCTTGGAATAGATAGATTTGCAAGATTCCTTAGTTGTTTAATTAAATGAATGTATTAATTTTGAAATGAATATGAATGGTAATTGGTAGGATTGTTTACTTTTGTACTCCTAGTTCATTACCACATTTACTTTCCTTACTTTTTCTATATTAATCACTGACAGTAGGTAAAAGATCTTGTGGTGGTTGCCTACTGGGATTAGTCACACGCCCTGTTTCGGTCCTACATTTCAGTGAAAACAAGTTATATGGTTGCAGGTATGGATTGGGATTGTGTCCATTCTACTTTAGGTACATGATTACTGGTTGGAGCTTGAGAGAATAGGATCGAGCTTAGGCTTGCGATGTTATTGGAGTTACTGTTTACTATTTGTACTTTGTTTCTCAGTTGTATTTCAGCATGTTGTTGTGTTCGCCGCTTCCCTTAGATAATTTTACTTGCTGCATCGTTATCATCATTACTATATATTCTTTTCTTTTGTTGTTTAGTTTCTATTATTTTATGTTGTTTACTGCTTCCGCTATTGACTGTTATTTCCTTTCCCTTGTATACTTTACCAAATGTGGGCATAGTTTCCCCAATGACTCACCAAGTCCCTCAATGCTATTTATCAGCCTCTGGAATTTAGGGAAATGCGCTTGAGTTCATGTGGAAAACTGGGTATGGGGCACCAGCTGAGTAGCTCCGGATTCAGGTGGTTACAAAGTGGTATCAAAGGGGTTTCTTTTCTTTTCTATTGACTTAATATTTATCAACATTAGATAGGGATAGGACAGAAATGGTAAATGGTAAATAGATATTCCCAATATTTCTAGAACCCGTGTACAGCGAAAAATCCAAGTTACCTTGAATATTGTAATTTTTGAGTTTGGAAAATGTTACAGTTTAATTGACTTCACCGTTGGGTGGTTCACTTGTGTTGTGATGTTATTGTTTATATGATTGTGGTTATATTTCATTTCAACCCAATGAGATGAGGGTATTCCATATCATACATCCTATAAGCACTTCTTAGAAAATCACATTTCATTCATTTTGCCAGCCAACTATATTTCATTATAAATTGCATGCTGTTGTGATAGAATTTTTGATAGACTGTGCATATTGTTGTGATAGCTGTTGTGATAGAATACCTAATATATTGATAGGGTATCATTTTTTAGAGCTTCATTATCATGGATGACAAAATTTGGTCTTATAGGTGTTATGGGACCTCGAGGATCAGAATTTCATGGATCGTGAGTTTTTTATATAGTTTACTTGTTATATGCATTGTTATGATACCATGATTTGATTCGCGGGGAGTATGAGCCCCCGCAGATCAGAATTTGGCACATAAGTGCTTGTTTTAGTGTTTTTTAGTGGTTTTGGGGGTTCTTGTATTTTTACTACCCAGAAACCCAGAAAATATGGTGTGTGGTCTTTTGAACACACGCCATGTGTTCTTCTGTTCAGGAAGAACTACTTTTCATGGTTACATGTCGTGTACTTTCAGGTACCCGCCGTGTACATGCCTTCTGTGTGACCTAGCCATATATTTGAATACATGGGTTGGGAAATCCTCAGGACAACATGCTCTGTACCATATTGACATGTTGTGTTGTAGTGGTCTGTGTACCAGTTAGTGTGGCTAATGACATGAATAAGGGAAAATTCTTAAGGGCACACCGTGTAGTGGAAAAACATTCTGTGTAGTTTCCTGCTGGGACAGTCCATGTTCCTAGCCATATAGGAGTAACTAGGTAGGGATAAAAAGGTTTAGTACATGTTGTGTAGTTTGAGAACACACCATGTAGCCAGGTGGATTACACAACCATGTATGGCCAATGCACATGCCTAGGGTAAACTTTTAGGAAACATGATTGTAGTGGTACTACACGTCGTGTAGTCATGTTTTCCCTAAATTTTAGAGTTTTTATCTCATATTCCATTTTACTCTCTTAATTTTTAATTGTGTTCATTGTTAATGAAGGTGTGGTTGTGACCTTGCAGACTCATGCCGCCAATGCGTCCTCCCGTTGCACATTAGGAACCATGCAGTGACTGTACGCCTCATATGGCAGATCAAGGACAAACAGTAGTTCCACCTATCGTTCCGAACATGGAACCTGTAGTGAATCCAGACACCAGTGCTGAAACTCAGTTAAGAGAGGGTTTCATGAGATTCATGCAGACCTTCCCGAGAGCTCTGCAACCTTCCCCGTCTATGGCAGAGCTGATGTGGGTTTTTCAGCAGCGGCATCCTCCCACGTTCACAAGGGATGGAGGACCACAAGTTTTGGATTCATGGATAGAAGCCATTATATCCATCTTTGAGAATTCCTGGAGATGCCTTCATAGAAGAGAGTGAACCTCTAGACTTATATGCTCTGAGATTCCACCAAGAGATGGTGGGATGTGGTTTCACAGGAAAGGCGCCAACAGGCTATGGCTTGGGGTGAGTTTCAGCGTACTTTCTACGACTACTTATACCCAGCGACACTGAGGGATGACAGAGCCAGAGAGTTCATGAAACTGTAGTAGGTTACTCTACAGTTATGGAGTATTACTCTCGCTTCATATAGTTACAACATTTCACTCCTGTTCTAGGGAATGACGAGTTGTTTTTAGTGAGGAACTTTTAGGAAGTCCTCAGAACGGACATCAGATCACAGGTGAGCATCTTTCAGTTTACTTCTATTACTCTGATAGTCAAACAGGCGCTTATCACAGAGAGAAATATGAGGGATACTGGAGCTGTGGACTAGGGAGGTTCTGTATCCAGGGCTGATTCATTTCAGATAGACTGCAGGATGCACCACCGAGAGTCTACACGAGGTGATTCGAGAAAGCGAGGTATTCTTTTTTGGTCGATGGGATCTTCCTTATGGAAACCAAGTGGTGTGATATCAGTTTGGAAAAAGTGGTAATAAGAAACCTCAGTGCCCGAGAGGCCCAGTGGAGTTCCGATCTTACAACAAGATGGGTCATCTGCAGCGTTTCTGCAAGGTCTTCCTTCCACCGGCTAGTGAAAAACGATCAGTTTCGACTCCACAAACAGGATCAGGATTACCAGTTCCACATCAAAATGGGGTCCAGAGTTCTTCAGGTCATTTAGGAAAGGTTAGAGGTCATTGATACAGTGGTCAAGCTCAGGGAGGGTCAGCTCAGTGATCTCAGGCTGCTACACAGGGCCGCGGTGCAGGCCAGACTTTTGCGGTAGAGCAGATTCATCAGGAGCAAGATCCTAGACCTTCTAGAGTTCGAGGTATTATTTTAGTAGCCTTGGTTTTATCCTATGTAATTTTCAATATAGTAGCTTCTCATATATTTATTTCTGTGTATACCATGGAAATCCTTAGACTTACTGTTTATACTTCTGAGGATATGATGACGCTAGACAGTCCCTTGGGAATTAGAATATCTATCCTACGTCAGTGCTTAGATTTCCCCCTTGAGGTTGGTGGGTGTCGTTTTGCGTGGAATATCTATGTTTTGGAGATGATTGAATATGATTTCATTCTCGGGATGGACTGTTTAGTTCCCTTCCATGCCATTTTCGATTGCTATCATCGTAGGGTGAGTTTCACATCACCGGAGGGAGGATCTTTTCTTCACAAGGGTGAATGGGATGTATAGGCGAGCAGAGCTAGACTAGAGCATCATGGGTTGGGCGGTGTTATGGCCCAGATTTCTATATTATATCTATATGACCAGGGGACTTCCCAGATAGATTTTCCTCTAGTGGTTGAACGCTTTCTAGATGTCTTTCCAGAAGACTTTTCAGGTTTTCCACCAGAGCGAGAGGTAGACTTCTCTATTGTTCTTGTTCTAGGAGCAGCACTGGTATCCATACCTCCTTATAGGATGGCTACATCTTAGTTATAGGATATAAAGAAGCAGTTGGAGGAGTTTCAGGTAAAGGGTTTTATTCGACCTAGTTCTTCTCCTTAGGGTTCACCAGTTTTGTTTTCAAAGAAGGAAGAAGGTACTTTACAGCTTTGTGTTGATTATCGGAAGCTAAACCAGTTGAAGGTTAAGAACCGATATCCATTTCCCCAGATAGAAGATCTCTTTGATCAGCTCCGGGGAGCCAGAGTGTTCTTGAATATCGACTTGAGATCCGTCTATCATCAGTTGCGTGTCAGACCATCTGATATACCTCTTACAGCCTTCCAGAGCAGGTATGGTCTGTATGAGTAATGGTTATGCTATTCGGTCTCACGAAAGTTCCATCGGTTTTGATGGTGCTGATTAATAGAGTTTTTCATCTTTAATTGGATTCTTTTGTGGTGGATTCCGTGGACGATATCTTTGTGTACTCCCACACTCAACACGACCATGCTACCCATATTGAGATCGTTTTGAGTACACCGAGGGATCATCGGTTATATGATAAGCTCTCAAAGATCCACTTTTGGATGGATGAGATTCACTTCCTAGGTCATGTCATCTCAGAGACATGAGTATCAGTAGACCCATAGATGGTGAGAGTAGTAGTTACCTTGGAGGATCCGAAGATTGTCTTCGAGGTACAAAGTTTCATAGGGCTATATGGTTACTAAAGGTGGTTTATACAGTACTTCTCATGATTATAAGCATCATTGATGGGCTTGACTAATAAGGGGGTGAAGTATGTTTGGTCAGAAACCTCTGATTCAGCCTTTCAGGAGCTGAAGTGGAGATTGAATTCAGCACCGATTCTAGTTTTACCGGAGCTGGGAAAGTGTTATACAATTTTCTGTGATGCATTTAGCATCAGGCTTGGAGTAGTTCTTATGTAGGAGGATTGTGTTGTTGCATATATATCTCAGTAGTTGATTCCACATGAGAGGAACTATCTTACACATGACTTGGATTTGGATGCAGTTGTTCATGCTTTGCGTTGTTGGAGACATTAACTTCTTGTAGAGCATTTTATGGTATATACTGACCACAAGAGCCTCATGTACATCTTCAAAAAGTGTGACTAGAATCTGAGACAAAATAGGTGGGTTGAGTACCTATAGTCTTTCAATTTCGAGCTTGCTTATACGCCTAGGAAAGTCAACACTGTGGCAGACGCACTGAGCAAGAGGACATAGATACAGGCATTTCAGGAGGCCAACAGCGAGTGGTAACTTATGAATCTGTTCTCTGGAATGCATTTGGAGGGGCACAATGGATAGGTTCAGACATTTCTTTCATCTTTATCTATTACCTCTACACTTCTTGACCGAGTTCAAATGAGTCGGATATCAGATTCTGAAGGCCTAGTCATACGGAAAAGCGTGTCAAGAGAGGACCCTCTTCCCATATGGACCGTAGGCGAGGGTGAGATATTTCATTTCCAAGGACGTGTATGGGTGCCAACAGATATATGGTAGGAGTTGATGCAAGGCTTTCATTCCTCAGTTTGGTCAGTTCATCCTGGCATCACCAAGATGTATCCTGATCTACACCATCAGTATTGGTGGCCAGATATGAAGAGAGATGTTGTTAGATTTTTCATGAGGTGTTCCACCTGTCAGCAGGTGAAGGCGGAGCACCAGCGACTGACAAGTATTTTATAGCAACTACCCATTCCTGAGTGGAAGTGGAATGATGTCGCGATTGACTTCATGACAGGGTTACCGAGATCGCCTCGAGGGAACAACATGGTATGGGTTGTCATTGACAGGCTCACAAAGGTTACTCAATTCTTGCTGCTTAAAGAGACCTTTAGTGTTGATGAGCTTGGATGGTTGTACATCCATTAGATTGTACGCTTTCATGGGGTTCTGGGTACTATCATTTTAGATTGGGAAGCCTACTTTACGTCGCATTTTTGGCAAGGGCTATAGAGGTCTTTCGGTATACAAGTAATTCTGTGTATAACTTACCATCCCCAGACAGATGGCCAATCAGAGCTCACGATTCAGGTGCTAGAGGACATTCTATGAGCATGCATCCTTGATTTTGGAGGTTCTCGAGAGAGACATATACCTCTAGTGGAGTTTTCCAACAATAATAGTTTTCACGCAACTATTAAAATGGCACCTTACGTGGCCTTGTTGGGTAAGTCATTCCAATCACCCTTGTGTTGGATAGATGAAGGAGAGGCAGCTATGATGGGACCTCGTCTTGTTCAGGAGACCACAGAATAGGTGAAGTTGATTTGAAAAAGGATGACTACTGCACAGTCTCGGCAGAAATCGTATGCTGATCAGTGGAGATGACCTTTGGAGTTCAAGGTCGAAGATCAGGTTTTCCTACGTGTTACCCCAAGGTTGGGACACAAGAGGATCAAGAGACAGGGTTAGATTTCACCGAGATACTTCGGGCCGTTTGAGGTTCTGGAGAGAGTCAGGCTGGTTTCTTATAGGTTGTAGTTACCTCTGAGATATGAGGCTATGCACGACGTCTTCCATGTTTCTCAGCTTTGATGCTATTTCTCAGAACCGTCTCATATTTTTTAACCCGAGGAGGATGTGCTAGAGGAGGATGCATCATTCGAGGATCATCATATTAGGATTTTTTATCATAGTGAAAAGGTACTCCATGGTCGGTTTGTTCCTCTGGTACGGGTGCTATGGAAGCACGGTCATGTACAGGACGAGACTTGGGAGAGGGAGGCCGATATGCGATCACAGTGACAAGAGTTTTTCGAGGTTTCTTCTTCACCACCTTGTTAGGGAAATTTAGTTACAAATTTCTTTAAGGGGGGGAAGTTCATAAGAACCCAAATCCTCTTTTCAGGTAATCTTTTCCTTCTCTGGTAGTTATTGAGAAAAAGAGGAAAATCAGAAAATTTTCAGAGTATACGCCATGTTCTTTATGAGTACATTCTGTGTAATTTGATGCCACTGAAAGCTATGTGTTGGCCGTGTCATGGCCACACACATGGCCATGTAAGGGTGACTTGGAGACTGCCTAAATCAGAGTATAGAAAACTAAAGTACACATCGTGTACTCTAGAAGTACACACCGTGTACTTTCTTTTTATCGTTAAATGGACCGGGGTCATGTATAATCCTTACTTCCATATTCTTCTTTGACTAATTCCATCCAGAGTGTCCAAGGAGGCCGAATGTTCTCCATGATTCCAATCTATCATCGGTTATCTGAATTGAGCATTGTCGGTTGCAATAGAATCACAGTGGTGAGTTCATGGTTCTTCTTTAGCCGCGTTTCCTGATTATTTTTCTTATGATATTTATCGTAGGTTGAAAGTTTTAGACGTTTTTATATATCTAATACATTCTAGGCCAATTAATGAGCTGAGGTTCAAGTATATCGATCTCCTAGGATCGAGGTAAGAGGTTTGTTTCCTTACATTGAATGTCTTTGAGTTTCTGTGCAAAAGTTTCGGATCCCCATGTTTTGGGTATCCTAGGTAAGGGATTTTTGTCCAACTGTTTAATTTCCTTAGATTGTTTTTTAGAATAAGTTTAATTGATAATAATATATGCTTGTTTGCATGTTTGGGGATCACCCCAAGGGTGTTATCCTTGTTTGGATGTCTATCATCGTTTGGAACAGTTTTCCTGCAAGGAAAACCCTATTGTAATTGCTAGTTTGCTTGTTATAACTGATTGCATGTGTTGCCTACTGTTTTAATGATTTTGATGCATTATAGATTTTATCAAAGTAGTTTCTAAAGTTACTTAGGGCTGATGAAAGTCAGTTATGCATGACTGTATTACTCAGAGTTATGAGAACCTGGTATGGGAGACCAAAGTGGGAATTTAAAATTAAGTGCTTCCCTAGGGGTTCTGTTGGAAATTGTTTCGTATGCATGACCTACAGTAATTGGACTTTGTGCTTACTAATAGTGTCCTTAGTTTACGCACGTATTGTGGCCATAAGAGGAATTAGACATAAAAACTTCCTCATAGAGTTTGTAGCTATCGTTTTAAGACCACATGGGAATCGATGTGAGTGCTTCCAAGAGTGTTTGTGCCATTGTAAGTTTACTTGACTATAGGGGGCTGCTAGTTGGAGCCACCCAGAGAGTGAGTGTGAATTTGGATTTTTTGGTTGTTTTAGATGATTCTACCAAGCCAAGGTACAAGCTTGGATCTATTGGCCTGGTTGTTTGTTTAGGTAATCTTTTTATGCCTGTTGTGTTACCTGTTTACCTTGGAATAGAGAGCTTTTCTTGATTACATGGTTGTTTAATTAAATGAATGAATTAATCGTTAAATGAATGTCAATGGTAATTGGTAGGATTGTTTACTTATGTACTCCTAGTTCATTACTACATTTAATTTCATTACTTCTTCTATATTACTCACTAACAGTAGGGCACAGATCTTGTGGTGGTTTCCTATTAGGATTAGTCTCACACCCTATTTGGGTACCGGTTTTCGGCCCAAACAGGTTATATGGTTTCCAGTGTGGATAGGGATTGTGGCCCTTCTACTTCAGGTACATGATTTCTGGTTGGATCTGGAGAGCATAGGACCGAGCATAGGCTTGAGATGCTGATATAATTACTATTTACTTTTTGTACTTTGTTTCTCAGTTGTATTTCAATACGTTGTTGTGTTTTCTGATTTCCTTAGATACTTTTACATGCTGCATCATTATCATCATTACTATATATTCATTGCTTCCTCTGTTTAGTTTCAATTATTGTATGTTGTTTACTACTTCCTCTATTGACTGTTATTTCCTTTCCCTTTTATACATTACCAAATGAGGGAAAAGTTTCTCCAAAGACTCACCATGGCCCTCATTGCTAGTCGGCAACCTCTGGCGTTTGGGGAAATGCGCTTGTGGTCATGTGGTGAACCGGGAATGGGGCACTAGCTGAGTGGCTCCGGATTTGGTTCGTTACAATATTCATGAATAATAAAGATAGTGTGGCTTCATTCAGACTATAAATCAAATGGATGTGTTTGTATTAGACAAATAGCTTCAACGATATGAACATTTATCATTACTCAAAAACCTGTTGACCACCTAGTGTGTTCTTGTCTTCAATCCAAAAACTATAATGATAGAGCATCAAAAAACCCTTCACCTTCAATTGATAGAACCTAAAAAACAAATGTGAAAACCAAAACTCCATATATTCATGAATATTAGCATTGAATTCAATCATTTAATCTCAAATAAAGTGAATTCATCTACTTAGACACTTGGTTTTCCCTGAAATAAAATCCAGTTTCACCAATTTGGTTTCATAATAAATAAATAATGTTCCTTATTCAAGAATCTAATGAAAATTAGAACTTGGTCAAGATTATACTTATGAGATAGGTATTCTTCATAACTTGTACTTTTGATTCGATAATATTTGATATGTGATTCATGTGTATATTAGTCGTATTCATCATTTTTGGGACTATGTTTCTTTAAGAAAAATTCATCATCCTCACGACTACTTGATATCAGCCTCTAGTGATCATAATTTCACTTTGAACATGATTTCCCATACATGGATACTTATGTATCTCCATAAATAACTATTTGGTTTCATTAAAAATTAAAAATTATATTATTTATATATTCCAATACATGGTTATGCTAATATTCCTATACACTACTTCTTCATGGAAATTATCATATGCGGGATAATTCCCAAACACAATTTTAAAACTCAAAATTTCCCTAATGTATCCACCTTGATACATGACCTTATTTTAAAAATTCTATTATATCTATTAAAAACACATTTGAATTCAATTTAATTCGGGCTGCGTCTACAAACAGAAAATTATAGATATGAAGATCAATCTTGTAAACAAATATCAATCACTTAAATTTAAAAAATTATCAGAAATTAATATTATAAAAAAGAATTCCTTTTAAATCATTAATATTTTAATTATTTATAAAATGAATATTTAATTTCAAAACAAATTCCAAGAATTAATAATATAAATTGAAAACAACAAAATATTATAGAATTTTATTCCATCACAAAAAATATTCAAATTCACTTAAAAAATTAAATTTTAATTAAGATAAAAATTAAAATAAAGTAGAAAAATTTGTTAAAAAATGTTTCAGAATTAAAAATAATAATAATTCATAATTAGAGCACACAAAATCATGAATTTTTATATTATAATATTCATGAAATTTAAATTTTAACATGAAAAAAATGTTTACTATTCCAACATAATATTTAAAATCTAGAATTAGAAACACAGTCAAATCCCAAAATAGATATGGAAACATGTAATGAAATATAAAAACATAAAATTCACCCATAACATAAATTTTTATTACTTGCAAGAAATAAATTCTATAGACTTATTTCAATAAAATAAATATCTCTTTTGAAAACCTAAAATACTATAATGATTTAATTTTCAAAAATATTTTCTAATATGGGGTATACTATTTTCACTGAGTGAATTCCTTGATAAAATTTAATTATTTCAGTGTAATAGTGGTATCATATTTTGAAAAAATGACTGAAAATGAGAATTTTAAAAATATTTGGAGACACATCAATATTTATCCAACTGAAACTTCTAAAATTTTCTTCACCTTATAGAGAACAACCTTTTAAGGACCCAAACATTTCATACATAAATATCGCATTTTTAAAATGAATATCTAATACATTTCATAAAAACATGGTTAAGAAAAATAATGGTTTTGTGTATTTGGATACTAGGTATAAAATCTTACAATTTATTGAATGATCTTCAACGACTCTAAAAAATATCATCCCCTTTTTTTACTCTTCATAAAAATACCACACCAAAAATATTTCTTCATAACCTGGGAAAATAAAACATAAAAAGGGTGATATTAGATTATTTGTAATGGTAATATTGGAATATATAATTCTATTATATTATTAAATAATAATATATGCAAAAGATAATGAGACCATAAATGTATGTTACAAATTTCACACCCAACTTATCATAGTTGATCAACATGAGTCATGAAAGAAAACATTTAATTCTAAATGTAGTGATTCATAAGAGTTATAAATCATAAAAATTAATCAACTATAAGCTCATGTCATAGAAGTGTGGCACCAACATAGGAATAGAAACCATTCAATTTTTTAGGGTTAACATCCATTCCCATTTAACAAAGTGGACAATCTTCATTGCCTATTTCCAATCGTAAACCAAGCCCATCAACCTATTTCCCATTATGGATCAATCTAATAAATTTTTTCCTATATTTATCTCATGAGATATAATGATAATTAAAATTAATGGGAGTGATATATAAGTCCCACCCATCATTGATTATAATGTGACTATCATCATTAATTATAACTTAATCATCATCCTTGGTTATAATGTAACCACTGTCACATAATGAAAACAATACATAGGTGTCTCATAAGATCATAATACATTCATCATATCAAAACAAAGGAAAATAAATTTATTTATTGAATATTTTATCATTTCAATATATTTTATCTTTTGGAAAATGGAATGGATTTGATAAACATCATGCCATTATAAATATGAATCATTTAGAGAAATAATGAGGATGTTTATCCTTGGATAATATTAATATCAAGCCATATGTAACATAAAAATATATCTTCTTAGACAAAAAAATATTTTTAAATATCACTTGGTACATTGCTCTAGGAAAACAATATTTTCACATTGAAAATCGTATTTTTAAAACAAAATGTTCACAAAACATGGTGAAAATAGTTTTATTTGAAAATAATATTTGGATAATATAAAGGAATATTTATAACATTGTGTGTCCATGATAAGAGAGAATATCATTCATTTCAGAAATGTTAAAAAATATTTCTTTTATATTTTCGGTAAAATGTCAAAAAGTACCTCATTCAAAAAAGGACAAGAATATTTCTTTTAAAATATTTTTTTAAAGTAAATTTTTTTTAGAAAATAATTTAATAAATCAATTTAAAATTGAAACAACATTAGTTAAAACATTTTTAAAAAACATTGACATGGGAAAAATAATTTTTGATCGGAGAGAAAAATAACGAATTTTTTTCCAAATAAACACATTTTTGATATCATTACTACATAAAGAGAAAAAATGAATGAAAAAAATTATATTCTCAATAAATAACTAGTGGATAATAAAATTCATGTGTTTATTGAGAGTTATATCATAATATATCATCATTATGGACATAATCATAAACAATCCCAATAAACAATGAGACCGTAATATAAATCTTTAACATCTTGGGAATCTTTTGAATCGTAATCACCATGACTGAAAAAAAATTACTGATATTTATATACCATAATTGTTCTTAAAAGTGTCAAAAATGGAATTCATGGTCAGTATATACATCAATAAAAAGAAATATGTCATGTCCAATGCATGTGTCCCATAGATATAAAAGTGAGATGATAATACACAAACTGTTTTGGTAATTGTGGAATATCATGACCGATGTGATAATAAATTTAACTTAATATTTAAATATCATGAGAGTAAATTAATTAATTATATAACATTTCAATTTGGATATATATATACACCTCACAAATAAGATAGGTGCATTGAATAACATATGTGCTAAAGAAGATAATATGAGACAAAATCACTTACCACTTCAGAATCTTTTTAACCATAAACCCAATGAAATAAAAACAAAAATGACACAATCTATATCATAAAAATAGTTATATGAATGAAAAAATATTTTTAAGAGGAATTATATACACCATTGAAAAAAAACCACTGGGAAATATGGCATATGTCTCCCTAAAATAAAAGAGAGACTATAAATCCCTCACATTATGTATCGACTTCGTTTGTACATGTTTGAACCTACAATATAGTAAATACAGTTTTATTATAAATTTATTCTAGAAAATTTGTTTTTTCATATGATATATAATTTACTAATGAAAATTTATAGTCTATTTATTTGTAATTCCTTGTTAAAACCATGATTTGGGTAATATATTCTTCATTTTCAATATATATGTTGGTTTCGTATTTTTAGTAATTTTATATTGATATTGGTTCCATCATAAATTTAATTTAACCATGACATAAATATCTTATATATTTATTTTATTCATATTTATTGTAATCCATAAAATTTTTAAATAGAAAATTAATTACACCGTTCATATACATGGAAAACCGTATATACGCATGAACATTGTTTCTATTTTCTCGATTGATTGAAAAAAATATAGGTAGATAATATGTCAGATTTACATATGAATTATGATTTAATATATATCACATATATTCATTAAATTTATCATTATTACCTTATGTGTAAATTGCAAGTGAAAAAGTAATCACCTCTCTTCGTGAGGCAATAGTCTTCCATATAGTGAGCAACATTATTGTATTCCCAAATAATAGAATGTAAGAAGATATATGTGTTGTTCAAATTGAAGAATTATAATTTTTTATTAAATATAATTTAAATATGTTAAATCCATTATTATATCTATCCATGAGAAATAGTTAAGAAAAATTAACTATATTTTTCTGTGAGGCAGTAGTCCGTCATACAAATGATCAATGGTTTTGTTTCCCCATTTTATGGAAGTGTAGAATGATATAGTTTATGCCATTAAGATAATAAAATCTTATTATATGGTAGATATTTTTATATTTTATCATCATATTTGAATAATATTTGAAGGATTTATAAGAAGAAACAAAAAATCATGTCTAAGAATTTAACCTCTTCTTCAGAAAACAAATTTTGGTTTATACCAAAAGACTTATTAGGAGGGATTAATAATACAAATAAGAACTATAGGATATAGGTAGATAATTAAGGAATATATTTGGTTATTTTTTGGCCTAAATAATAGTTTTTGGATGTTTTTAGTATAGATGATATGGGGTTCCCTTTTGTACATAATAGAGAGGACACACTTTGAATTTTTGAAATATCAATTTCAACATGGAAAAAGGCTCCAAAATGGTTGATTATTAATTATTATATTAGATAAGGTTCAAATATGGCCATTTAATAATAGTTTTATATTTTCTACGACATTTTAACCATTATCTTTTTAGTTTAACCCCCAATAAATTCCTTTTAAAATTAACCTCAGTAATTAATTATTAATGTTTTTACTATTCATTTTTAAAAAAATCCGTTTGACCATATTATATAACATTAATTATTATGATTATAAATATGTAATCCATTTTAACAAATTCCATTCATATAATAGGTAAATTTAAATTTAAATTAAACCAGTAGATGTGGAGAAAATGTGATTTTCCAAAGATAAAATTTTCATAAGTATAGAATATTTTAATATCAATAGTCAATATGAATTTGATTAAAATTACCAAAATTATCTTAATAATAAAATAATATAACGAAATTTACTTTTAAATAATTTTTAATAAGCTTAAACTTTTTAATTACTTAAAATGAAAAGGATGTTATTAATAAAATTAAATATTTTCCACTATTCCAAAAAAATAATCCTTTCATGAAATTATAAATAATTCACCATAATTAATTTTAAAAAATTTAATCCAAAAATGAAATTAATTCTATCATATAAAATTTCTAAAATATTCAAAATTGTTTTCTTTTTTTCATACAAGATAATACAAGTATTTTTTTTTGAGAAATTTGTTTTGAAGAATATAAATAATTTATAAATAAATAAGTACTTATTTATAAATATTTTATCTTTATATAAAAAATTTATACATAATTTTAAAAATATGGTTATTCCTATTAATACAACAAATTTTAAAATCTATGTTATAATAGTCATGTTTGAATAATAATAATTATAATAATAATATATTGTGGTTTATTAAAATGCAGTGTTGCGTGTAATGAAGATATCAAAGAAATTAATTTTTTTTAGAATTTTCATAACATTTTATGGTGTTACATTTTACCCCCCTTAAATTTAATTTCTCCCTCAAAATTTATCTCTCTAATACAGACAAATGAGAACACTTCTTCCTCATCATATCCTTAGGTTCCTAGATAGCTTTGTAATGTCAATGGTTTCTCTATAGAACATTGACTAGGTAAGTTGTAATATTTCATAGAACTTATTCTCTATGATCTATAATATCTATAAGTAATTCATCATATGAAAGATAGTGATCGAATGGTATGAACTTTTAGGTCATTATATAAAAATAATCAGGTGTTTAATTTCTTGGGAAAGATATAAGGAACACATTATGGACTTGAGATGCATTTGGTGGAAATGGAAAGTGATAAAAAATCGTACCTACTTGATCCATAAAATGTAAAGGGAAAATTTACCTAAGATTAGGATTTTGATTCTTCCCAAATCTCATAACCATATTCCTTGACAATATTTTCAAAAACATCTTATCACTAACATCGAATTCTTGATTATGCCATAAATCATGGACATAAATTTTCTATATATTTTGTGCTACCCTTATGTTATAATTATTGAAACTAAAATAATATACCATTTTTTCAGTGATCCAAAACCCCAATAGATTTATTTCATCAACTTCACTACAGTACATTGGAGATCTATAATTCTTTACATAGAGGGCTTCAAAAGAATCCATTAGAATGATTGAGTGAACGCTTGTTTTCATGAAAAATTAACTAGAAAAAAGTGGTTATCCCAACCACCTTTTAAATTCATAGAATAAGTTATTAACATATACTCTATGGTATAAATTATTTTATCAGACTAACCATCTGTCTGAGGATGATACACAACATTGAATCTGGACAATGTATTAAGGTCTTGCAAAATAATTCTCCAAAACATCAAGGTAAACATAAGATATTGATGAGATACAATATAATGAGGTACTAAATTCAGCCTTACCATGTCCTTAGTGTGTATTCAGAAAATCTAATCCATAGAGAAATATTTTCTGATACAAATAATGTGTGGTGACTTTTTAAGGTGATGAACTACAACCCGTATAACATTTTCCCTTATGATTTTTGGGGAGTCCAATGAAAAAAATCCATAGTGATTTCTTTTCATTATTTTAATTGAAATGGTTGTAACATCCCCTTTTGTCTCACAGCCATAAATTACTGATAAACCAAGTATTGTGATGCAAGCTTTTCAATATCTCTCTTTATTCCATCCCACCAAAAATAATCTTTCATATCTATACGAATCTTTTTAATTTCAAGATAAATTGATAATGAACAACTAAAACCTTCCTATAACTACAATTTCATCAAATCCTGTACAGAAGGAACACATACACGATTCTTGAACCATATCATTCCATCTTGATAGAAGTTAAAGTAAGGGGAATTTATCTACTTCTTTTACAACTTGAGATTATTTGGTTGTGCCACTTTAATATTTACATATATAGATTGTTGGAAAATTATTTGAGAATGAAAAATTTTCTACACTCCCTTCATGATTTTCATATCCATCCATTAATTATAGGAACATTTTTATCCTCATCATGGATAATCTATCTTGATCTTTTCAACTCGAAGAATCTTCTACCTTTTTTGAATTACCAGGTTTGTAATTCATTGGGTAGTAATAATAATTAATCGGATATAACCATAATATGTAAAATATATTTAACTCATTCAATGTGAATATATTATTTAAAAAAATTTATAATTAAATATATCACACTTTTATCCAGAAAAATAATGTCTCTATATCTTAAATGATAGAATTTCTGCAACTTACAGTAAATCATGAGTTGGGTAATTTGATACATGAACAATTAATTATCATGAGTCATAAGATATAACCATTTCATTATTCATTAAAACACATCATAATCCACTATTATAGGTTTCAATATATATTACAAACTCCTCTCCACTATAGGGTAATTTTAGAATATGTGTACTGACTAATATTCTCTTCAGATCCTTGAAATTCCCCTCACATTCTGCAGTCCATAGGACCTTATCACCCTTTTCAGTTAACATGGTGAGTGTATTAGATAGCTCAGAAAAATTATCCATACAATATTTATAATATCCAGATATACTAATAAAACTATGGGTCTTATTCATCATGGTGGGTCTGAGATGATGCTCAATAGCCTTCATCTTTTATAGATACACCGATATACCCTCACTTGAGATTATATGACCTAAAAATTAAAAAATTTATAGAAATAATTCACACTGTATATTTTTTATATATTTTTTCATTCCATAGGGTCTTCATTAAAACTCCTAAGTGATCTTCATTTACTTCATATCCCATTGACTATATAATGATATCTTCTATAAAAACTAATAGAAACTGATCAAGGTAGTCAATAAATACTATAATAGTTAAATCAATGAATATTGTGGGGGAATGATTAAGATAAAATGGAGTAACTATATACTTATAGTTTCCATACATTTAATGGAATGATGTCTTGGGTATATCCTCATTATTGACCCTCAACTTATGATATCCATATTGAAGGTCAATATTGGAGAAGAACGATGCTCTATATAGATGATCAAACAAGTCATAAATACATCATAGATGGTACTTTTTCTTGATTAAATATAGGGTATAATATACTTATTCATGATTTTGAACATGTTCAGTTCATGTTAATCGATATAGAGTTGCATCGATCCATTTTTCTTTTTAACAAATAGAACAGGTTACCCCAAGGTGATAGACATGACCAAATGAATCACCTCACAAGATTATTTGGGATATGATTCTTCAATTAATTCAAATAAATAGGGGTATATCTACAAGTAGTCTTTGAAATAATTGTGAAACCAGGTTAGATATCTATTGAAAACTCAACTACATGATTTTGTAGAATAGTGGGATACTCATCGAGAAAAATATCAACCTCCTCTAATACAATAGGTTTATCATCAATATTTATTTTCTCCCAAAAAATATGAGATAAACTACCCCATTTAATAGGAATAAAAACACATATAATAGATGTGATCTCCATCATAAGATCATATTTATCATCAAACAAATAGATGGTCTTAGGTTGTTTTAGAAGATCATTCCTGACTTCCCTTCTCCAAAAATTCATGTCGTATTTCTGTGGAGAATGAAAATCCATTCCTAAAAAATTATTATAATCAACCTAATGGATAATAATGTTATTTTTAGGAAGAAAATCCCCACAATAATCAGCTAGATACAAATCATAAACGCGAGATGTGATCATCATACCATTAGGGGTTTTCATTGGTAATTGAAAATCTATTTTTTATGGTACGAATTAGTTTTCCGATAGGATTTTCAATATATAAATGAATTCGTATGACTGCTCAAATAGAGAAAATTCGTATTTGAGTATAACTGTTATCACCTCATCTTCATTATCCTATCTCTAATCTCTTTCTAAAACCAAAAACGATATCATGACCATTGGGTATATTTTATCCGAGTGATCAATCGTGAAAAATAAATCTTAATATTTCTAGATTACGACACATTTTTTCAAATCTATAGAACCTTAGGTTTATCATAGGTCATTTATGGTAATCATATATTCAAAATACATTTTGATGGTCCATAAAAAGTTTGTGAATTTATAAATTATATCCTAAAAGAGTGTCATACTAGGTGTCAAATATGGATCATTGTCATATACCATGTGATGATAGAGTCTAGCTCATTATGCCCATTTCAGATTTATTACCCCTAGGTAAAACTATTCCAAAGCCTCATCCACTTGTACTATCCAGACATGGATGTTTTAATTTGAAAACCAAACCCCATTACAATAAATTTGGATGTTATAATATACATTATATTATCCTAATAATTGTCTCAAAAGATTAATTCTCGTAGTTCTCAAAGTTTAACTTGGCCATTCTCAGATACCAACTGTAAAGACACACACTTACGATAAATAAATTTCACATCATTTTATATGACTATTCAATACATTTCATAAATAAATACCCAATAACCATAATTGATTATTTTATTTGGAGATTAGGAATAAAATCATATTATTTAATGAAATATCATCAACATATCCAATATAAATCTTCCCCCTTTATACTATTTATTAATATACCCCTCTTAAATATTATATTCATAACCTGGGAAAAGGAAACCTAATAAAGGGTGAGCTCAAATTCCAAGTATGGTTATGTATGGGAGATATCATTATATGATTGTATTACACCATAATATAAGCATAACAAAATGATATCATAAACATAAATTACAATGTTTATACCCACACTTTAATAGATCGTAAACATAATGCATGGAATAATGAATTATTAATCCCAAATATATGATTCATAATAGTGTGTAATCATCATAGTCAATGATCTATAAGATCATTCCATAAATTTGTGGCACGAACATAGGTATAGTAACTATTTCATTTGTCAAGGTGAATGAACACGACCAACAAATATAAGGGATCATGCCTCATCACCCATTCTATATTGTAGATCAAGCCCATCAGCATGTTTCAAATTATCGATAATGACTATTGATTTATTTCCCATTATTAACTTATGAGATATAAATATTTGAACAATGAATTATAGCTATATATAAGTCCCAACTATCCTTTTGTTATAATGTTACCACCATCTGTGGTTATGGTGTAACAACCATTCGTGGTTATAATGTAACCAATATCACTTAATGAAATCTATAAAAAGGTGTTTCATAAGATCATTATCAATTCTTATCATCAGAACCCATGAAAAGAAATTAGTTTAATCGTTTCATCATTTCATTAAATCATATCCCATGTAGAAAAGAATAGGTTTCATAAAAATATTTTTATCAAAAATATAAACTATCCAAATAAATAATGTTGATGGTATCCTTGGATAATATCTCTATTAAATCTTATTTGACATCAAAGGATATCATATTATATAGAAAATTATTTTAAAATATCACTTAGTACATACCTTATCGTAAATGAACTTATCACTTTTAAAATAACCTTTTAAAACTAAATTTTCACACCACATTTTGAAAATAATTTTATTTGAAAAAAATATTTGAAACTCATAAAAAATATTTTAATCATTATGTGGTGATGATTGAATAGAATGTAGTTCATGTCCTATAAGTTAAAAAACATTCCTTTCACCTTTTCAATAAAAATTTTAAAGGAACCTCATTTGGGAAATTAAAACGTGATTGATTGTAAAAAAATTTGTAAAAATTCAGAAGTGGTTAAAAATTAATTTTAAAAATTATTATATAAAAGCTAAAACTATCTTTAAAACATTTTTAGAAAACATGGAAATGTAATAGAAAACATTTTGGACCGAATGTGAAATTAAGTATATTTTCCCATAAAACATATTTTTGATCACTTAAGTGATTAAAGATAGGAAAAATTAAATGAAAATATATATCTTTAAGAAATTTTCTTTGGATAATAAAATTAATTTTTATTTTTGGAGGTATATCAAGAGATCTTGTTATTGTAAATTTAATCCTAAACAATCCAGATAAATAAAGAGATTGTAACATAATGTTGTTACCACTAGAGTATCTTTTGAAACATAATCCACATAAAATAAAGAATCATATTTGGATATTTATATCCATAATTTTTAGGATAATATTAATTAAACACATTCATGTGTAGTATATACAAAACATAAAAAAAATTGGTGTATAAGGCATGTGTCCCATATTAATAAAAGTGAGATAAAAATCTATTTCTTAGTTTGTAAATTTTTAATCATAATATCCATTAAAGAATATATATAAATGAAACATTAAATATCATGTTAATAATAAAAGTCTTTATTTATAATGATAATGGTGATATATATACAACTCATTAATGAATAGTGGTCCATAAAAAACATATGTCTTAAATAATACAATTGGAGGCAAAAATACCTTACTAATTTGGAATCCTATAAACCGTAAAACCAAATGTATAAGAACATAAAAATATCCATTAAATATAATTTAAATAATGTAATTAATGATAAAACTTGTAATAGGATTAGTATATACACTTCACAAAAGGAACAAGTGGAAAATATGATATATGTATCCCAGAAATAAAAAAGAGACCATAAATCCCATAACCTAAGTCTCAACTTCTTTAATACATGTTAAAAACTATTTTATAATAAATGTAGGTTAATTATAAATGTATTATAGAACTGAAATTATTTATATAATACCATATATGGTTTACTGATGACCTTTTATAATCCATTCATTAATAATTTCCTATTAAAATAACATTTTGGGTAATAACTGCTTCATCTTCCATGTATGATTTGGTTTGGTATTTTTTGTTCTTTTAACATTGATCAGGGTTCCATAGTCTCCAAAATTTTTACCATGAAATAAATATAATATATATTCTCTATATATTTATTTATATTATTCCATAAAAGATATATATAGAAAAATAATTTCACCATTCATGGAGATGGTAGACTGTATGTATAAATGAAAGTTGATTCCTTTTTCTCAACAAATGGAGATAAATGTAAGTAAATAATATATCATCTTACCATTATCTTTATTGTGTAATATTTATCCCATATATTAATTACATTATCCTTTATTACCTTCTATGTAAATAGTAAGTGAAAAAAAATCACATCGCTCCGTGAGGTGGTAATCCGATGTACACTTGAGTGTTGTTATATTTTTCCAAAAAAATGAGAAGTAAGAAGTTATTTGTGAATGAGATATTAGAGGGGTTTCCTTTTTATATTTATGTAGAGGACACACATATATTGTTTGAAAATAAAAAAGGGGAACCCATCTATTAAATATTCCAAAAGGATCCAAAATGTGGAATTTTTGAACTTTACAAGAGATAAGGAATAAATATGTCTAGAAAATAGTAATTGGAAAATTTTTTATCTCATTTTGTCTCTTATAAATTTATTTTATCCCATGATGTAATCCCATTTCAATGTTAGCCTCAATGATTAATTTTTCTTACTTTTAATATTCATTCTGACCAAATATTATGTCGAAATTTTTATATAATATTAATCAAGACTATTAAAAATATGGAATCCATTTTTCCAAATTCAATTTATATAGTAAGAAAATTTTAATCTAAAATTTAACCCACAAACATGATTAAAATGAGGTATTTTAATGAGTTATTTTTTGTATGTATTTAATGTTTTAATATTAAAATCCATTAGTAATTTGAATCAAATGACTTTAATTGGGTAAATAATAAAATTTTTGAACTAATTTTTCTTTTAAAAAATTTTAAAATATGATGTACATTTGTAATGTATTTAAATGAAAAGAAAGTTTTTTAAAAAAAATGTATTTTTCATTATTCATTGAAAATTTAAACTTTTTAGAAAATTATCAAAATTTCACCATAATATTATATTGATATGTTGATTCAAAAAATGATGTTAATTTTATAAAATAAATTTTAATAAACATTTCAAAAAATTATTTGTATAAATTTTTCCAAAAAATAAATGAAAATAATTTTTTGAAAAAAAATTAATTTCAAAGCACATAAACACATTACTAAAAATTCAGTACTTTTTTATAAATAAATTTTATTAATCAAATATATTTATACTTAATATTAAAATTAAGTTTATTCATTTTCTTACCAAAAAATATAATGGATATGTTATAGTATTCATGTTTACATAATAATAATAATAATAATAATATATAGTGGTTTGATAAAACATTGGGTTTCATGTAATTGAATCAACAAAAGAAACTAAATATATTTGAAAAAAATCATAAAATCATGGGGTGTTACATTTCCCACCATTAAAATGAATTTCACCCTTGAAACTCATCTCTCTAAAACAATTAAAATTGGTATACTTCAAACTCATAGTATCCTTAGGATCCATAGTAGATTAATCATGTTAGTCGTTTATCCATAGATCATTGACCATGTGACACTACTTGAAATAGTGGTTTTCCCAACGGATATATACCAACGGTTTCTTCAAACTGTTGGTATACTGTAAAAAAGTCAACATTTTCCAACAGTTTGACCAAACTATTGGCAATATGTTAATGTAGTTATGATTTCCCAACGTTTTGACAAAATCATTGGGAAATATTTAGTTTCTCTAATATATGCCAATTGTTTTAATAAACTTTTTGTAAAGAGAGGATTTCCCAATGGTTTTTAAAAACCGTTGGGAATGTTTTCCCCCAAATACAAAGCACCCCTCAGCCCGAATATAGGCCCTACATACCCTAATCCAAAGCTCCTCTTGAAGTTTTCTCAGCCACAAAAATACTTCCAGTCATAGATCCATCTTCAATCAATCAATTTTTTTATTTATACACTTCAAATTAGTAAGTGTTACCTTAGTTTTAATGTTCTCCATATACTTTTTTTCTATTTTCTATTTTTATTTGGGATAAATTTGAGTTCCTATAGTCTGTGGCATACCAAACCCATTGATTTGTTTTTTGTTTTTTATTCTAGAATTAAAACCTGGTAAAGGGTTTGTTTAGTGGGGGTAATATGGTAGTTTTATAGACATTATTTTCGTTGAAAATTGGATTTGGATTTTGTATTTATAGTTTATTTCAAGGAATAATGGGAAGGGTATTGATATTGAAGATGAATAGGCACCCCTGAACACCCCAACCCTCCCCCGTGGACACCTGCCACCCCCATAGACTTCCCCCCACCACCCCCTGGACACCCCCCATTAGACAGCCCCCACCCCCCTTGCAGCCCCACCCCCACCCCCTGGACACCTCCCACCCCCTTAAACCCCCACCACCCTAGACCCCCCAATTAGACAAGCCCCACCCCCTACACCCCCACCCCCTGGACACCCCCACCCTTTGGACAACCCCCTCCCCCACCCCTCGGGACACCCCCCCCAGACACCCCCACCCCCGAGACACCCTCCACCTCCTTGGACAGCCCCCACCCCTTAGACAACCCCCCAGGACACCACCACACCTCCTAGACACCACTACACCTCCAATGTTCTTGGCCCAATTTTTAAATTGGAATTAACAATGTAGTTGATTTATACTATCCTCAGTGACATTTTGTAAGTGACCCATAGATCCTTATAAATTAAATTTTTCATGTTTTGATAAATATAATTTTTCATGTTTTGATTAATTTAAGGGGTTGTTTGGAATGAAATGGCTAATGGATGATGGTTTTCCTTTATTAATGATTAAAAATATTTTAAATAGAATTATCCTAAGGGGGGATGTAGGAGAGGAAGGGGTTGTCTAGGTGTGGGGGATATCCAAGTGGGGGGTGATTGTCTAGGGGGTAGGGGCTGTAGGGGGGTAGGGGATACATGGGTGTTGGGGGGTATGGGTTGTCCAAGGAGGGGTGTGGGATGTACAGGGGGTCAGGGTGGGGTGTCCAGGTGGGAGAGGGATGTGGGCTATCTTGGGGGGTTAGTGGTCCAGGGGGGTGGGTTGGGTTGTCCAGGTGGGGGAGGGGGGGTGGGCTGTCCAGGGGGTGGTGGTGGGCTGTCTAGGTGGGGGAGGGGGTGTGGGGTATCCAGGGGGGTTGTCCAGGTGGGTGGGGGGATGTTCAAGTGGGGTTGGGGTGATATCCAGGTGGGGGGTGGTGGTGTGGTGGTGTGGGCTGTCCAGGGAGGGTGTGTGCTATCCAAGGGGTTTGTGGGTGGGATATCTAGGTGGGGGATGGGGGTATGGGTTGTCTAATGAGGGGGTGTCTTTCCAGTGGGGGTAGGGGGGTTGTATAAGTGGGGGGGGGGGGGGGGGGGGGGCGTTTCTAGTGGGTTGTAGGGGGGTAGGGGGGTAGCAAGGGAGAGGGGTGTGGGCTATCTAGGGAGGGGGTGGGCTGTCTAGGGGTGGTGGTGGGTGGGCTATCTAGGTGGGGGAGGGGGACTTTGTTCTCAAGGGGGGTGGGGTGGGTTGTCAAGGTGGGGATGGGTGGGGTTTCCATCGAGGGTGGGCATGTGTCCGGGTGGGGTGGGGGGATCTCCGGGTGGGGAGGGGGGCTGCAGGGGGTAGAGGCTGCAGGGGTGTGTTTGGGGTGTGGGATGTCTAGGGAGGTGGTGGTTTGTCCACTCCTATAAGGAGTCACATATAACCAATGTATAGTTTTTTCACATGTTAGTACTTTTCTTGAAGTTCCATAACAACACTCACTCTTACCCTTCAAAGAAGAAGTGATCTCTACAATGAAATATCACTCAGGTATTTATCCACTATCCATATTGATCGCATACAAATTTAACATTCATACAACTCCATATCACCTAATGATATAACAAATCTCATACTCCTATGAGTAGTGTCCCATCTAAACAAGGATCATAAAATCTGGTCCAGGTATAATATTTGGGGGTGTGTTTACAATTGGGTGTATTGTGATTTATATGTAGGATATTCATAGTTTACACCAATAGTCTTCTCGTTCATCTATAATAGGCTTGAAATCATGATACAATTGGATACAGATTTGATTTTACAACCCTAGTTTGTGGGTGGACACCCCCACCACCATGGACAGCCCCCACCCCTTGGACAGTCTTGCATTCCCTGAGGACTACCCGCCCACCACTTTTGGATAGCCCCCCCCCCCCCCGCGTAGACAGCCCTCCCACCCCTTGAAACCCCCGTACCCCTGGATAGCACCACCACCCTTGTGGACAGCCCGTCCACCCACCCCGTATCCCTTGGACAACACTGCCACCCCCTGGACAGCCCACCCACAACCTTGGACAACTCGTACCCCATGGATAGCCCCAACCCCTAGAAATCCCTACCACACCCCACCCCCTGGACACCCCAACCCCATGGACAACACCACCACCCCCATGGACAACCCACCCACCCCCTGGACATCATGTAACCACGGACAACACCCCCCACCCTTGTGGATAGCCCGCCCACCCCTGGAAACCCGCCCACCACCCCCCCGAACACCCCCATCCCCCTGGACACCCCCACCCCTAGAAAGACCCCCTCCCTCTACACCCTTAACACCCCTAACCCCCCTCGACAGCCCCTCCACCCCCTTGGATAGCCCACCCACCCCCTAGACAGCCCTACCCACCCCCTGGACACCCCGCCCACCCCTGGATAGCCCTACCCACCCCCTGGATAGCCCCCACACCCTAGAAGGCCCTCCACACCCCCAGGACACCCCGACCCCCCGATACAGCCCCGCCACCCCTGTGGACAGCCCGCCCACTTCCTTGGATAGCCTCGCCCACCCCTATGGACACCCCACCCACCCCCTGGACAACCTCTCCCACCCTCATGGATAGCCCCCCACCCCTGAAAATCCCCCACCCCATGGACACCCCCGACCCCCTAGATTGCCCCGCCACCCCCGTGGACAGCCTCGCCACCCCTAGAAACCCCATACCCACATGGACACCCCCGACCCCCTAAGACCTTTCTTTTACATTTTACTAGGTAATGAACATGATGGTTTGTATTCTTCTGCAAATCAAAGTATTGAAACCTTCATCATCTACGTGGGCTAAAGAAATTAAATTTTTCCTTAATTTTGAAAAATACTTTACCCTTTATGAATATGGTAGAATCAATTTTCCATTATTTTAATAGATTTATGACACTTATTAAATATCCATCCTACTAAAAATTAAATTTGTTTATTACATATTGTGTGATTTATTGAAATCATTATATATCTGTTCAAGCTCACCTAAAACAATGGATAGTTAAATTATTCATGAATCCCCCTATTACCTATCAATTATTTTTTTTGGTTACATATTAGTTATCCTTTTCTATTTACTACCATATTTGTTTTCTAATGAAGGAAATGAAACCAATTGAAGAGAGGCGACGAAAATAGATTATAGACAACAATCGTCGCATGAATGAGCTTGGAATTCCACCACAAGTGATTGTAGTGAGTATTATATTTCAAATATATATATTTAAATAATATATAATGTCATGTGAATAATGTTTTTAAACATTATTGTAGGATCCATATATTAGGTGATGGTTATTTGATAAGCAGCCTAGTATTGGTCCTATTACACAGGGTGGTTGTGCTAGGGGGGTATGAGAGCAAGACGATCTGGTCAGCATACCCAATTAGACCCTTCCCCTACCATGGACATACCATCCTTCCCCCATTCTGTTCCTGATGTGTCATTAGGGACAGAAGGGATATTTAAGCCTCCAATTTTTTCACCACCCATTACATCTGATCCTCCTCACATATCTGTTCCTTATTCGATGATGATTCCCACTCCCCATCTAGAATTCGTCTATCCATACCTATTATATTCTTTTACTTCTGCTTTATTATCTCCGGGCTTTTATATTCCATCTTCATCGACTTCTGTTCTGTCAGAGTCTATCCCTACAGAGCATACATTGTGACCCACTCCACCTATACAGGGTGTTCCTTCAGTTTTTATAGATCCAGCGTGCCCCATTGATCAGACTACAACACATATACTTATACAACCATAACAGAATTTACACTATTTATTTTCATTATAACATGTATTGATAAAATATTTGTTTTTCTTTAATCATAGACACATTTACTGATAGGAGGCGGGGTGGGGGGCATACAAACATGCGTGTGGTGTGGAACCAACACTAGTAGTTGACGATTAACTATAATGAAGATAGTAAAATTATTGAATAATCACGGCTGAAATGTCAGAGTTTTTTTGTGACACTTTCCAAATACTCCGACATCATTCTTGCAGCCCGATCTCATAGAGACAGTTACCAAATAAAGTCAAGGATAAAGCTTGTCCAGAGATATTGGTAAAAAATCTATTGTATTTAATGAAATATATTATTTTTTGTATTTATATGAATTAAATTTTGGTGTCATCTTCGGTTTAATTTCCTCGATGGTGAGGGTACATAGCCAGCATGTCTAAAGGATCTAGGTGGGCTTTGTAGAGCTTATAAGCACGAATTATATATTGGATGGCATGCTAGAGTTGGCACAGAGTTAGAGGTAGTCCCTATCATGGATGATTTTCCATTAAAATAGTATTGACATATGATTACTCATTGGATGACTTGTCATTTTAAGGTATTAATTATATTAGAGGTATTTAAATGAACATTTTCATGTTTTTCATTAATACTATTTTTGAATTTTATTTAAAAATACTCCATAAGAAATAAAAAAATTATAATAAAAAACACCTCATCACATTGGGACTTACTATGATTTCAGATCATAAGAGGTAGTATGTATGACAATTTATAATCTTTCTTTATAACTTGCCCTTTCTATTGACTCATCCATAATTTATTTGATTGAAAAAGTTGTTATATAATTTTAGTTATGAAATTAATTATTGGTATCTTATTTTTAACTATGTTTTCCTATATTCCATGCCATTATAGAGGCAGAAATTGAATGTATAAGTATGTGTACCCTGATAAAAATTGTTTTTCTTCTATAGAAGGAAGAATGATGGAAGTGCGGTTACTAAACCGACTCAGCAGAAGATTGTATGTTTTACATTGTAGATTTAAAATTTTAATCTCTATTTTGTAGCTTAATAATCTATTTATATTTGTAATCGGCTTCTTTAGAGGTACTTGATTCCCCGAAAACTAGAAGTTTTGGGCCAAATGATCACTTACATCAGGTGTTGGGAGATGATCACCTTGGTAGAGTACACTACCGACTTGGGAAGAGTATAGTTTTGACAAGGTATTGTCCCACCTTTGGTATGAGTTGTAGTGTAACCGATTTGTAGATGGTAAAGGAACATGCAGAATATGATAAGAAGGGCCACAAATATGGCAAAATAGTGTGCTAGGGAAAACACCGCATTTATGAAACTGATAGAATTTTTACGTTCAAAACTTCCACCAGAGGCCAGAACCACTTGTGATTAATATATGTCATCGATGGATTCTATATATGGTTAACCGGGTGTAAATTATTGTGGTGGTCGAGATGATGGCGAGGTGGATGACGAGGCATAGGAGGATGAGGGCGAGGAGGAGGCCAAGGCGGAGGAGGGAGAGGAGGTTGAGGCGGAGGAGGAGGGTGATGAGGAGGTTGAGGCTAAGTACGAGGGTGAGGAGGAGGGCATTGAGGAGGGAGTTGATGATGAGGGGGAAGATGATGAGTAAGAGGGTGAGGGTGATGATGATGATGATGATAATGATGGTGATGAGTGACAGACAGATCTATTACATTTTGGACTGATATTACTAACCTTTGATGTTTATTGATTTGTTTTTCCTGAATATATGTGTGATTAGGTAGGTCATATTATATTTATTTTTTATCTATAAATAATAAAACATGACTTGATGATTTGTTGTGACTGATTCACCCCTCCCCTGGACGGACTTGCCACCCATTTGGACAACCCGCCCACAACCTAAACACCCTTACCACCCTGGATAGCCCCGTCATCCCCGTGGATAGCCCGCCCACCCCCTAGATAGACCCTCCCCCTGTGGATAGCCCCTCACCCCCGTGGACAGCCCTGCCACTCCACTGGACACCCCCTACAACTGGGGATATCCCCTAACCCCATGGACAACCCACCCACCCCCTGGACACCCCTATCCCCCTTAATATCCCCACCACCCCCGTGGATAGCCCGCACACCCCCTAGAGACCACATACCACCCTGGACAACCCCGCCCACGCCTAAACACCTCGTACCCCCTAGACAGCCCCCCCCACCCACCCTTGTGGAAATCCCACCCATCCCATGGATATCCCCACTACCCCAGTGGACAACCCACCCACCCCCTAGATAGCCCCTCTCCCCGTGGATAGCCCCCCACCCCTGTGGACATCCCGCCCACCCCCTGGACACCCCTACCCTCGTGGACAGCCCCCACCCCTGTGGACAACCCGCCCACCACCCCTGGACACCTCCTACCCCCTGTACAGCCCTCATACCCCCATGGATAGCCCGCCCACCCCCTGGACACCCTGTACCCCCTGGACAGCCCCACCAACCCCTGGACACCTCATACCCCCCCTGGACAGCCCCCACCCCACCCCTGTGGACATCCCACCTACCCCCCAGGACAGCCCTGTCACCCCATGGATAGCCCACCCACCCCACTAGACAGCCCCTCCCCCCATGGATAGCCCCTAGCCCTATGGGCAGCCTGCCCACCCCCTGGACACCCCTACCCTCGTGGACATCACGCCCACCCCCGTGGATAGCCCTCCCACCCCTGGAAATACCTCCCACCCTCTCGATAACCCATACCCCTGGACATCCCCCCTTACCCCTACGGACAACCCACCCACACCCCTCCACAACCCTGCCACCCCCCATGGATAGCCTGCCCACCCCTTGGAAATCCCCCACCACCTGGACACTTCATACCCCCTGGATAACCCCCACCCCCAAGAAATCCCCAACCCCACCCTCTCAATAACCCCTACCCCCTAGAGATCCCTTCCACCCCCATGGATAGCCCACCCACCCCCCTGGACACCTCGTACCCCCTGGAGAACCCCCACCCCTGGAAAGCGCCCCAAAAGGCCCCGACCCATTGGATAGCACAACCACCTCGATGGACAGCCTGCCCACTCCCTAGATAGCCCATCCCCCTGCCCCAGACCCACCACCCCTGTGGATATCCTTTCCACCCCATGTAAAACCCCTCCCCTTGTGGATAGCCCCCACCCAAGTGGACATCCCACCCAACCCCCTAGACACCCCTACCCCACCATGGACATCCCGCCCACCCCCCTAGACACTGCACCCCCCCTGGATAGCCCTGCCACCCCCATGGACAGCCTTTCCACCCACTGGACACCTACTACCACATGGACTTCCCCGCCCACCCCCTTGAATACCCCTTACCCCTGTAAATCCCCCACCCCACAGCCTTGGATAGCCCACCCACCCCCTGGATAGCCCGCCACCCTCGTGGACAGCCCGCCCATCCCCTGGACAGCCCCTCCACCCGTGGACAACCCCCCTGTGGATAGCCAAACCACCCATCTGGACACCCCTACCCCCATGGAAAACCTCCCCCACCCCCACCCCTATGGATATCCCACCCACCCCAAGACACCCCTACCCACCAAAACAGCCCTGCCACCCCCCCCCCCCGTGGAAAGCCCACCCACCCCCTAGACACCCCTTACCCCCTAGAAATCACCACCCACCCCCATGGAAACCTCGTACCCCCTGGATAGTCCCCCCCCCCCACCCCTATGGACAGCCCACCCACACCACTAGATAGCCCCACAACCCCCATGGATAGCCCACCCACCCCATTGGTCAGCACCTGCCCTCGTGGACCCCCCCTGTGGACATCCCTCTCACCCCTTGGACACCCCTACCCCCATGGAAAGCCCCCCACCCCCAGGGAATGCCCACCCAAACCTCCTAAACACCCCCTACCCCCTGGATAGCCCTGCCACCCCCATGGAAAGCCCACCCACCGCTGAGACACCTCGTACCCCTGGAAATCCCCCAACCCTTGAAATCCCCCTGACCCCCTGGACTACCCCTACCCCTTATACAGCCCTACCACCCCTGTGGAGATCCCTCCCACCCCTTGGACTCCCCATACCCCCTTGGAAAGCCCTGCCAACCCCCCTAGACAGCCCTACCACCCCCTAGACACCTCATACTCCCATAGACCCCCCCTCCACCCCTAGAAAGCTTGACCCCCCTGGACAGCCCTGACATCCCCATGGAGAGCCCGCCCACCCCGTGGACATCCCCTCCCCTCGTGGAAAGCCCCCCCCCCCCCTGTGGACATCCCTCCCACCCCTTGGACACTCCTACCCCCATGGACAGCCCCCCCACCCCCAGGGACAGCTCACCCAGACCCCCTGAACACCCCCTACCCCCCTAGACTGCCCTACCACCCCCATGGACAGCCCACCCACACCTGAGACACCTCGTACCCATGGAAATCCCCCCCAACCCTTGAAAGCCCCCCGACCCCCTGGACTACCCCTACCCCCTAGACAGCCCTGCCACCCCTGTGGAGAGCCTGCCCACCCCTGGACTTCCTGTACCCCCTGGACAGTCCCGCCAACCCCCTAGACAGACCTCCCACCCCCTGGACACCTCCTACTCCCATAGACAACCCCCCCCCCCCCCCTCCACCCCTAGAAATCTTGACCCCCCCATGGACAACCCCGCCACCCCCATGGAGAGCTCGCCCACCCCCTTGGACAACCCCTCCCCTCATGGATAGCCCCCCCCACCCACCCACCCCAGTGGAGAGCATGCCCACCCTTTGGACACCCCCTACCACCTGGACATACCCACCACCCCTGTGGATAGCCCACCCACCCCCTGGAAAACCTGTACCCTCTAGATAGCCCCTCCCACCCCCTGGACACCTCGTGCCCCCTGGACATCCCCCACCTATGTGGAAAACCTGCCCACCCGAGTGGATAGCCCGCCCACACCCTTAGACACCCCATACCCCCATGGAAAACCCTTCCACCCTCATGAACATACCACCACCCCCTGGACACCACGTACCCCCTAAACTCCCCCCCCCCACTCCCCCACCCTTGTGGACAACCCGCCCACCCCCTGAACACCCCCTACCCCCTGGACAGCCCCGCCACCCCCATGGACAGCCCACCCACACCCTTGGACACCCACACCCCCTAGAGAGCACCGCCCACCCCCCCTGGACACCCAGTACCCTCGGGTTAGCCCCCACCCCCTGGGACAAGCCCCAACTATATAGATTATAGGGTTTCTAGTAACTCGATGATCCCATTAATTATAGCTACCCACTTAGTTGCCTCCTGGTATCCTTGATCACCAATAAAAAATAGTGGATTCTATTTTAGAAACTCCCATGCATAGTCAATGATCCGAGAATAACATGGCTATTCCACTTCCACAAGAGTTTGAGTAGAGACCAAGACTAGGAAGACAATAGCTGGATCATAAGATTAACTACCTGAGATATCCTCTTATTGAATTTTTGATTCATTTGTAGTGGAAATATTCTAAAGAATTATTCAAAACAAAACCTTTAGAAAAATAATCTGATGTTCTAAAATAAAAGACACAAAATCAGAAATCCCATAAAGATAAATCATAAATAATTCTTCATAAAACCAATTCAAAATCACATAATAGAGACTTCTTTCTATTTAAAACTCCCCAATGGTTTATAAAAAAACATTTTTAATGTTCTATTTTAAAAATCATGTAGTATTTTTTCCCCACAATAATAATTTAATCCATTTACAAATAATCAAGTCCCCCTTCCTACCATACACACCAAAAACATTCATTTTTTCTAATAGAAAAACATACTATTGGAATAAACACTCTTCCAAAACCATTTTTAAAATAGAAATGATCATAAAATCTATGAAATTCAATCCATTAAAACCATTACATCCCCCACCTACGTGGACAACCCCCCAACCCCCCTGGACACCACCCCACCACCATTGGATTACCCCCTACCCCTGGACTGCCCCCACCCCCTGGACATCCCCACCCCCATGGACAGCCCAACTACCCCTAGATATCCCCCAACCCCTGGGATAGACCCCACCCCTCCTAGACACCACCCCACCACCTGAACATCCCCACCCTTGGATACCCCCACCCTCATAGATACCCCCCTCCCCCACCCCCTGGACACCACCCCACCCCCTTAGACAGCCCCCAAACCGCTTGCACAACTCCCCCACCCTGCCTAAACACCCCCACCCCACCCCCTGGACACTACCCCATCCCCCCTGGACACTACCCCCACCCCCTAGACACCCCCATGGACAACCCTCCCCCCTTGGATAGCCCCCCTGGACACCCCCATCCCCTCGGACACCCCCACCCCCTGGACACCACATACCCCCCTTGGACATCCACCCCAAGCCACCCCAACCCCCTTAACAGCCCCTAACCTCCTAAATTATGAATTAAATTCTTTATATATTTAATTAACTTATGAATCATGTGTTAATGGTGTATGGGTACACTTTTCGTATGAGTATATTTGTTGTATGTGTATACTTTCCATAATTACATTAAGAATTATGTGTTAATTTTGTATGTGTGAAGAGGGAAATTAAATAAAGAATTGGAGGTATTCATAATTCAGTATGAATTATATGTTGTATGAATTCTGTATGGAATCATACAGAATTCCCCCCAACCCCCTATATGAATTTTGTAGGCCTGCTGGTGGGAGCAAGTGAAATTGTTGCTGTTGTAGAGGGGTAGGCGAGCAAGCCATCTTGCTGCAATTGGTATTTAAAGGCTACTCCAACAGTTTACAACTTTTGTAATATCTATAAAAGAAGAACTTTTACCAACGGTTTTATGTAAACCATTGGTAAAATTATATACCAATAGTTTGTAAATTGTTGGCATAGATATTTTTACATCATATTTCAAAAAGGTTTATGGGAAACCGTTGGTAAAAGTCTATACCAATGGTTCAAAAACCATTGGTATAGATATGATTATTGACATTACCAATGGTTTTAAACCATTGGTAAATATTTATACCAATAGTTTTACTAAACAGTTAGTATATACTAATATTTCCGACATATCCCAATGGTTCTCATAGAACCGTTGGGATATGTCTATCTATATGGCTCAAGACCCAATGGTTTATAAAACTGTTGGTATAGTTTATACCAACGGTTTTTCCAGCCATTACCAACAGTTTTGAATCGTTGGTAAATATGAAAATTGCAGTAGTGTAATTAGTCTTATTTCAAAGAACTTTCACTCTATGGTCCAAAATATCAAAAATTTACTCTTCATATGAAAGAACATGATCCATTAATATAACCTATATGTCTAGTAAAACTGAAGGATCAGGTATGTGCTTTCTCAATAGAGATACATAGAACACATCATTGACCTGAGAGAGGTTTGGTGGAAACACAAAGTAATAAGAAACCAACCCTAATTGATCAAGAATATAAAAAAGAAATAATATATGTACTTATTATCTATAAATTCTTCCCAAAACATATTACATTATTCCTTTGATAAATTCATAGAAACACCTTTTACCCACATTGAATTCTAGATCACACCGATGATCGTTAGGATAACATTTCGATCATATTTTTGTTTCCATAACTTTGGGATAAATATATTAGAAATTTTCTCCCATTTATTTAGCTATAGTAGGTCCTAATAGATTTATTTTTCCAAATTTATTCAAACACATTGCAAATCTACACTTCTTTCCATAGAGGGATTTATAAGGATCCTTCTGAATTCTCATGTAAAAGCTATAGTTATATGAAAATATGAATAAAGGATGGTGTTGATCCTAATCAACTTTGAAATGAGTTGAAATATATCTTATCATATCCTCTTGGGTTTGGATTTTTCAATCATACTGACCATCTAACTGAAGATGATATACTGTGCTGAAACTCATATATGTATTAATTGATTACTGATGAAAACACTATAACACTGAGGTACTCCTCATATCATGTTAAGATACAATAGAATGTGGTAATACCTAAAAATTTACCATATCAATAATGTATATTATTGAATGATATACTATAGAGAAATATTCTTTTATAGTGATGACATGTGATTAACTTGTATGGTGATAAACTATAACCCAAACATTACTTCTAGGAAGAATATAAAATGAATAACTATGATCTTCTTCTAAAAAATCATTCTTAATATATGGTATATAAGAAACCTATATATGGTTCCTAAACATTATCATTCCATTGTGATCAAGACTAAATTTAGGAACATTTCTCACATTTTTCTAATGCTCTATATCGTCTTTATATTCCTCTTTAGCCTTCACCTATATTGATAGTCGAACAAACATTTGAGAAAGATATTTTTTACCATTCCTTGTAGAATTTAAAATCCAACCATTTAAATTAAAAAAACATTTAATCTTTTTTTGTCTTCATCAGGTATAATATTCCATGATCCTTTTGGATTAAAGTACCTTTCACCTTGTTCACTATCCTACGGTGGTAATGTATTCAAAAAAAATATTTAACCATCTACAAAAAATTTCTAGGAAATATATTAAACTCATTCTATGTTAATATATAAATTAAAATTTAGTGATAAGTATATATATCTCACTTTTCTCTACAAACAAAAAGATTCTATATATTTAATGAAATGTTTACAATAGAAAAAACTATATCATGATTTGGGTAATTTTCCTCAAGAACCATTAATTTTCATGATACATAAGCATTAAACCTTTCATTTTTCATGAGAAAACATACTAATATCATCTTGGAGGAATCCCTAAATAGTTAAATCCCTTCACACTTATATGATAATGTATGTATATGTGAACTTAATTATATTCTATTCAGATCCTTGAAAATTCTCTCACATTCATCCTTCTAGAGGAACTTGTCTCCCTTCCAAGTTAAGATGGAGAGTATATTATATAGTTGTGATATGTTCCCAAAAATCCATTGATAATACTCAAATACACCAAGAAATCTATATATCTCAATTTTCCATATTTATTCTTGGCAATGCTTAATAGCCTATTTGTTTAGTGGATCCACTTATATAAACTCACATGAGATTATATGACCTAAAAATGAAACCTTTAATAGCCTGAATCAATGAATTTTATATTTAGAAAACATTTTTTATTTTCATGGGGACTTCTATAAAATTATCAACTGATCTTATTGATCTTACTTACTCATTGAATATATAAGAATATCATCTGTAAATACTACCACAAACTGATCAAGGTAATCTCTACCTACTTATTCATTAAGTACATAATGATAGTGGGGGAATTAGTAAGACAAAATTGAATAACTATATTCTCATTGTGTCCATACCTTTTATAGAATGATTTATTTGGTATATTCTCCTTCTCGACCCATAAATTATGATATCCAAAATGAAGGTTAAATTAGAAAATTATTAAGAAATGTGAATTTAATAAAAAATTAATCAAAATTGGGAATAGTATACTTGTAATTTATTGTAATCTTGTTTAGTTCATAGTAATAAATATAGAGTCACATAGATCCATATTTCTTCTTAACAAATAGAAAAAGAGCACCCAAAGGTGACACACATGATCTAATAAATCCCCTATAAAAATTAACTAGTATTTTTTATTTAATTATCACAACTAAGTCAGGTTCAATATATTAGGATTCATTATAATCAGTGTGAAAGTAAGTGTGATTTCTATTGAAAAATACACTTCATGATTTGGTGGGATATTTGAAAACTCTTCCAGAAAAACATACACAAACCCTCTCATAATAGGCATATCAAGATTTTGAGTTTATCTCAAACCATCAAAGATAAACATTCCCTTTGTATAGGATTCCAAACCCATATAGTGAATGTGATATCCATCAGATGCTTATATTTATTTCTACATTGATATATGATCATAAGATGGTTTGGAATATAAATCATAACTTCCCTTCAATGATAGTTAATATGGGATTTAAGTAGATAAATCTAATATACTCTTATTATATCATCAAATTCAACTAGAGGGAGAATATTGATATTTGTATTAAATACATTCCCAAAAACATAAACTAGAGATGAATCCTAGAATTGATATGAGATCGATATAACTATAGGGGTTAACACTGATAATTCAATACCTAATCATATAGTGTAATAATTAACATTCAAAGAGACATTTAATGAAATAAGAATTAATATGACTATTATCAAATATGGTTCTTAAATATTTGAGCATACCTATCACCACCTTGCCTTCCTTAGTCAAATATTATCACTTTTATTATTTAAATAAAAGTACATGATAAGTCTAAAATGTTTAAATAAGAAAAATAACCAGTCATGGGGGTCTTAAAAGGTGAATACCATGATCATCCCATCAAATGATATTTCAACACTCATTAGAAAGAGACCCCATTCAACCATGGGAGATAAAACCTTGATCATGGACCATCCTTGAATAAATGAAATCTGTTTCTTGGTTTCCCTCACAGTATGTATGAAGAATCTTCATATGGTCATTTATGATATGCTTTCATTGGAGAACACGATAAGTGATAATCCGTAGACTGGATTTGTGGCCTAATAGAGACCCTTTAATAACCTAATATTCAATTTAAACCACCAAAAACTAAATAGCCTTCATATCTCATATTTAGAGGCCTTCGAGCATGGAACATGCTTATTCAATAATTGAATCAACTCTCCTAAAGGAATAAATGAAGGTGAGCAGTAAAAATCTTATTTTATCACAGATAATTCCACAATCCCGCATGACACCTGATGCACAAGACCCACTAACATTGTGTTTGCATCCTGGAGGAGGAGGTTTCCAACAAGTCCATTAGCCCTGAGGATTGCATATTCTAGTTTTATCATCAGAATTAGGGAACATAAAGATGGTCTTAATAGAAAGATCATGATCACATACATTTGTCAATGTAATAAGATCTTCCACCAAGAATTATTTAACACAACTAGTTCTAAACATGATCCATGTTAACCATCAATACGGGCATTACACCTAGCACTCCAAATGCACCTGCACACAATTCCAAGGAATAATCCCACGTACCATCAAAATCACATATAAAAATATTCATCGAAACTGGATGCCTAAATATCCATGTCTTTGAGAACTCAAGGATATCTCTATATTAGTATGGTCCAGTCACCTATAAAAATGTATGGATGGTATATTCAGTAATTGGGTTAGTATTACCTAAGAACTTGGAGGAAAGATGAACTCCCATGTGCTAGATGGATTCCTTTTCAGCCATGACCTGATTACAAACTTGAAAAAATATAAATTTTTATATAGTAGGGATAACTTTACTCCATAATAGCTCTCCCCCAAAATCCTGACCTCCTCTAGAATATATGGCTCTATAATAATTTTTGGTCAAAAAAATCCTTGTAGATGACCTTGTGAAAATGAATTTTTCTATGTATGAAATCATCTCAGTATGAATAAAAATGTTCTATTTCCCATTGTTGACGGAAGCCTGTATAAATCTTGGAAAATCATTATCATGTTTGAACGTCATATTCTGGGTTAGAAACCCTAGAACACTTATCTAGGTAGACTACCAGTTTTCATACCATAGTCTAATCTCCCCTTGGACTGTGATCCACCATGCATGGATCTATAGAATAGGACTGTGTTTTTCCTCCATGCTCCAGTTATTAGAAGAATTCCCCCTTCATTGTCCAGATTCCTCCCATACCGATTATCATCAACACTGGCCTAGAGAGATCGACCATCAATGATCTCTAAAGATAATATTTTATTGATATTATTCATGGATTCTCTAATACATAATCTCTTAATTTTTCATTAATTTATCGGTTTGTCCATCCTTGAACATGATGACTTATGGAAATTCTCGTCATCCCATGTGTCCCAAATAAAGGAACACAAATGAGCTTCAATTTCCTTAATCATAGTCTTTTTCACCTTATGTACCAAGATAATGTGCATTGTAATCAAACAAGATGTTATTGAAGGCCCATTTTTAGGCACCATATGATGATTGAGTTACTCTCAATCCACCCTTTTCAGAGTTATTACACCTTGTTAATACTATTCTAGAAGAATAACCACTTGTTGTATCTCAATAGGGTTGTTTTTTTGAAAAAAAACACACTTTTTTACCATAACCTATAAAGTTCTTATATATTTTAGATTATCCTAATGGTTCTCAGTAAATATTTCTCATAACAGTTTTAAAAGTTTAACTAAACTGTTCCATGATACCAACTATAAAAACCCACACATCTCATACATATCCATTTTCAATGTAATAATTCTTATTAATAATATATATATGGAAAAACAACAATTTCATTGAAGGATGTAGTAATGTTGGCCAAAGAAATCTACTCAAACAAAATCAAAACACTCAAGGGGAAAAAATATAGATTTGAATAAATTATAATTGTTTTATACTTATTACCCTTTGAAAAAATAATTCCCACAAAATAATTACCTTCACTCATGGTATGATTTATGATTTATTGACCAATGTGTTTCTTGATACTTTGAATGATATAAAAAATGGATCAATGATGATGACAACTTTACTGGAGATAATTTCAAATAACTGAGGAATTTGTTTCAATATCAGTGAGGGTAATATGAGTGGAAATAAAAATCTCCAGTATGTTGAGAGAAGAATTATTCTCCCCCATAATAGAAAAACCTTGTTCTTAGAAGTTGATAAAACTAATAACTAATAAGAATTTTGAGTCTTGGACAACGCCCCCCACTCATGATATAAAGAGTAGAGGAACCACTAATGTTTATCTTAAATCCATTACAAGGGGGATTCTACTAGAACCATCTACATAAGGATCTAACCTATGAGAAGTATTTATAGTTCTTCTTGAACTCATGTACATCCTTAAAGAGTCGGTATTGTCCCATTGTTTTGAGAGAGAACCCAAACCAATTTCCAAGCATTTGGGATAGGTTTTTATAGAAATCATGAACATTTAGTTCCTTAAACCAGTTATTTATTTATGGAATTACATATTTACCAACATCAAGACAAAATTAGAGTGGATCACACCATCCACTTTAGGACATTTTCCTCAAACAAATTTAACTATAATTAAATAAAAACATCGTTATTTACCTATAGTATATCGATTCTAATGGGAGTCCCTGAAGAAGCTCCACATATCCCTTTACCCACAGCTACTAAAAATAATGTTATCAACATTTTCTTTTTTAGTGTTCCTAAAAAAGAAACATTTGAAAACTATATTGATTCCTTTTCATCTAAGAGACTTATATATCGGTATAACATGATGCCAAATATTACAAACAATGAAATTAAACTTGGTTGGAATTTGTATTCACTAAAGTGGCATACCTATCACTTCTTCAAGACATTATAGGATAGACGTATGATACTATTTGGATGAGAAGGTCCCGAATGTAGAACTAGTGAACATAAGTATAAATAGTTTAGAGTAAATTTTAGTATTTTTTAATACTTCAAATTAATGCGGTTCAAGAGTGGCCTGGATGAACATCGTAAAATAAAAATCTTGAGAAAAGGTGACATTGGGGAAAGGAGACCCAAAAAACCAATGGATACTCACGACCATTTATTCTTCCTGTATCTAATTTCCCAAGACCTTAAAATACAAAATCTAGTAATATTCTATAAATAATTAAATAATTAGTAAAATTTTTAGAAATTATAATAGTGGACCTCATAAGTAGTCAAGCTAAATTAATACGCACAACAACAAATAAGAAACAAAAATAGGTTTTGTATAAAAATAACCATTATATAAATGCATATTAAAACAAAAAAATGTATTAAATGAACCCTTTAATTTTAGATGAAAAATTCATGTTTTTAATAACCTAATCCCATGTATACAAGTCCACAGAAGAACTTCTTTGACATTATTCTTTCTTAAGGTATCTGAAATATCAACACTGAAAATATTGTCGATAAAAACATTGATATCAAGTCTATCAATGGACTTTTATGAAATTAATTTTCATACTGTAAACTAATTTCTATCATAAAAATATCATTACTTAACATAATCATAAATATCGCTTGTTCTACAGCTCGAAACATCTTCAATCTTACATGATTATAAAGAACAGAAAATAACAGAAATAAAATCTAAATAACATATAAAGAACACCTCACCCATGGATGAATTTTATCATACAATAAAGGAATTATATAAGTGTAAGGTACAAAAAACAATGATATATTTTAATAAACAACTCAATGGAGTAATTAGAGTGTTTTTCGTATCTTCCACTCCATAAAGATTTGATTCAATTTATACGCATTTGTGTAAGAATTTTCAATGGTTAGCTTATGTGTTATTTAGGTACTAATATATATATATATATATATTATAAGAATATTTATATTTTTATTGAAACAAAATATGTCACTTCATATGAGTATCACACTATTACAACACTGAAGCTATATTTTAGTAAAATTGATCTCACAGGTATTTTCATCAAAAAATCGGTAATTGAAAATTTAAAAATACACAACAGTAACTAAAATAAAATTATTATCATAAATTAAATTATATATTTAGTGTATTATTATTTTCAAACCTAAGTATAACGTTTTTAAATTATGAAAAAATATCCCTCTTTTTGGAAATCTCAATCCTGGTTAATAAATAATATATTTAATAAAATTTAATAGTAAAATTCTTATACCTTTTGATAAAATTATTATCTAGAAGATTTATTGTTCTAAAAAATATCCCCTTTTGAAGAATATAAATTTCTACCCCTTTGAATTGTTTTTTCTATATATGTAATTTATTATTAAATAATAGTAACAAACATGAGTATAGAAAACAATTTTCTAAAAGAATTAATGAAAAATATATTTTGGGAATATAATATTGTTATACAATTAATAAAAGTAATTATTTTTCTTTTAATTTAAATAGATATAAATTTTTAACATCCTTTAGTACCATCCAAATTTTGTAACAAAATTATCCCTTAAATGATAAGATTTTAAAGAACAACCCATCTAGAAGACAACACCCATTTCATAAGGGTAATATTCATCTGATGAATATGGTTTTGGTGAATGTTCTAAAAATTCAATTTTATCTCACAGAAAATAATATTTCTTATTCTAATACATGTTATAAAATATTTGATTGTTTAAGGTATATTAGAATCATGGTATCGAAGTATAAATATTTTAAAAAATGTAATTTCTTAATGTAATGAATTAAAGAACATGAATATAAAAAGAATAAATTAGTGTATCAGAATATATGAAATAGAGTTTAATAACAATATATATTAAGAATATATAAGGATATAGGGGTTCATTTGAGAGGAATTTTCCTCATGACACATCCTCCAGAGACCTCTACATCTTATTATGCCACATGCCTTGGATAACTATGAATTCATCTATGTAAAAAATAATCACCAAAAAAAATTAAAGGCAAAAAAGTATCACAAATAGGAATAGCAATTAATTTAATGTTCCATGGAACACCATTTCACCATGGATAGCACCTTGTAACATTTCACCATGAAATTATTGCACAATTTCTCAGTTGATATAGAATTTAATGGTGTAGTGTGGCATTGTGTGCATCATTTCACCATCATAATTGTTTTTGATTTTTTACAATTTTTTAACCAACTATCCCACCTCTATTAAAATACTTTATTAAATAACTATTTCATAAGTCATGTGAAGTCCCTCTTTCCTCCAAAAACTATATGTGATCAATGATCGAGCACTAAGACTAATAAAAACAAGAACTCCTATCATCTTACTTGTTATTTATTATTATTTCAATGTGCTTATATGAACTGTGTGTGCTGCAAGTAAATATTTTGCATGTTCTATTAGACATGCATTAACTTTTGTGTTAGAGGACCCTGTCGCCATTATACACCATGTGGCATAAATATCCATGCCAAAAGAGATCTCAAAATTCTAGAGATTTAATTATTTCTTTAGACAAAAATATACAATATATAATTCATAAAAAAAGTATATTGAACTAAACAACATTTTTTATCTCCTAGGGTTGACTACATATGTTATTTTAATTTCCATTTATTATATTTGTTATGATTTTTTATAAACATGTTATTAATGATTAATTTTTATCTTAAAAAACAATGAATATCAAATTATGTGGTTTTCTAGATTATTTATTTAATATATATTTCTTTTTATCAGGATGGATAGAAGTTGAATGTACAACATTGATCATATCACTTATGAGTTTCAGAATGAGTTATGATATTTTTTGGATATTTCATTCGATAATGATTACATTTGATGGTTGATTCAATACCCATGTTTTAATTGTCCTTGAAGATCTTGATTAACTTGTTAGGTAATGTGTTATTGTATCACTAAACATGGTTTCAAAAAAAAATTATGTGTGTTGTCATAATGAAGAAAAATATCAAGTTAAGGAAGAAATTGATTCAGTTGAATGGATTTTTATAAAAAATTTGATTTCTAATTGGTTTCCATTTGTTTCTAAATCCAATTTTTCATGTAGACCAGTTTAAGAGGAAATGAAAAACAAAACACAATTTTTATCTATTTATATAAATGATTATGTTGAGAGTGTTAGAAAGATGAAGGAAGATGAGAATACCCACGTATATTGGGAAATTTGAAAAAATGAGTAAACATGAGTGTTTAATGTGATTATATCATGGGAAAGGAATATATGGATCTATTGATACAAAAGTTGACTATCTTTTTACATTTATTATATACTTACTACACAATGATGCATGTATTCTATAAACTGATTACATGGAAATAAATTTGGTTGAAAATTTTGGATTTTAATCTAATAAGACTAATTATTCTTCAAAAGATTATTGTTTATTTTTGTAGTTGAATACAGAGTTGAATCAGTGAAAACAATGTGGTACGTCAAGTTATAAGACATATAAAGATGATACTCAATCTCGTATACAATAGAAAGTGACTTGTAACCTACCAATAATTACTAGGCTTCAAAAACATTTTATGATATAAAAAATGACATGGAATAAGATATGGCTTGAAGATGAATGAAATAAGGATAATGATTAAATAGTGTGCCTAGAAGGTAGGTTAGCATGTATGAAATTTGACAGGTTACAAACTGATTTTGTAGCTAACCCATGAAATGTTATATTGGTATTATCCTACGATGCTTTCAACCCATTTCACCAAATGAATACTGAACACAATACTTGACTTATTTTTAATCGCATTTATAACAATACTTCATGGATGTGTATAAAAAAATTAGTTACTATCATGATTATATTGATATATAGACCTAGGGATCGTTGAAATTATATTGACATATATTTTTGTCCATTAATATATTAATTAATAGATTTTTGGGTTATTGGTGCATAAGAATATGGACATAAGTACACGAAGTAATTACATCAAGATAACATATCTGTTAAAATTGACTACATTGATGAAAATAGAGTTGAGAATATTAAAATTAAAGAACAAAAAGTTTTCCAACTATCCCTTAAAATATATTTATTGGGAATAAATTAATATTCTCTTCAAACACTAGGGAAACATACTTTTTTTAAGAAATTTTTTTTATTACTATTGAATACAAAGCTGTTATGAGTGGAAAACATTATTATTTTTGAAAATATCCCTATAGTAATTCTTGTTATGAACCCGCCAAATGATACCCTATTTTAAAGTATGTTCCTACCCCTATAGTTCATTTTCCTTAAGCCTTATACAAGGATAAACAACCCACTGAACTTGAACCTGAGTTTCTAGATATGTTTACAAAAATTGAGTTAAGTATTCAAATGTATATAGTTATGAAAAAAATCCCAAAACATAATATGTTTTTAATGAAACTTTAGACTAGTTGGAGAAATATGTTTTTCAAAATGTAAAGTATTTTCATATGTAACAATTGAATTATTTAACATTTTCAACAATTCAATTTATCTTAGAATATTATTTTGAATTTGTGGGTCAAAATTTCTGATTATAATGATTTTAGAATAAGAATAATAAAGGGAAATGAACAACATATTAGAGATATAAGCATGTATCCTATGGTCACAACTATAAGAACAATTTAGGTTTTAATATTAAGTTATTTCATATTATTTATAATATTATTTTTTTTATTTTATGATCAATTTTATTTTAGGCTACATTATCGAGGAGATGTTTGGATTATCTTGTGGAGGTTGACTGTATGGAGGGGGTACTGGCATGAATGATTGTTCACTTAATCCTACCACTATCTCACTTTAGTCATTAGAAGGTCATTTTGTTTATCCTTAAGTCACTAGGAGGTCATCCTATAATTATTCCAGGTTTATATTTTCCACACCCACTTTTTCCATATCCATTTATGATAGCAGCCACATAAGATGGTAGTTCTCTGGCTCCCATTACTCCTTATTACCCATTACCACCATCTATTGTATAGGGAACTACTCCCCCATATATCCCACCTCTATATCCATATCCACATCCACCCTCATATTTATAGGGATATCCATAAGGTTTTATCCTTCCATCAGAACACTTCTCATAATTGACTATATATAGTACTCCTACTATAGATATCTTACCCACCAGAAAGGCTACTCCCCTCTTCTAGATGCAACGCTTTTAGAGTTAATAGAGCCCCAATCTACTGTTATATGTTTAAACATTACTGATTGCGATTAATTATAATTTCATATATATTATTTTCCTTCACTATTAAATTTTCATGATTTAGAGGTAAAACCTCTACGAGATGAAAAGACCACACAAATATCCAAGAGGTCTAGAATCAACACACATAGATCATGGTTTAATATAATGAGGATAATTATTTATTTGAAAAATGTCAGGTAATGTAAAAGTTATTAAGGGATATTTTTTTACTCCAATAATATCGTTCTTGTTCTATCAATAAATTACAGGAAAGTTGGAAAAAAATGAAAAAAAATGATGGGTCAGAGATTTGGGTAAGTAATGATAATAAACTTCTATTTATATGATTTTTTAATATTTTCTTAACAAATATTATTTCCAATGAATAATTGATATAATTGTCTTGATGGAAAAACATTTAAGGCCTTAAGGTTAATTGAATTAGGCGATATGTGTTGAGCATACAAGTTTGATTTGTATATTGGATGGAAAGAGAGAGTTGATACAAAGTTTGAAGAAAATATGATCACTCATGGTTTCCCAATATCAAAATATAGAGAGATGAATGAGTATTAAAATATCCCATAGTTTAATGTATTAGTTAAATATATTTATATATATAATCATTTATTTAATAGAAAATAATTTTTAAATTATAAATTACATATTTTATTTATGTACGTTAAATTATATAATTTCTTGTTTATTGGATAAATCAAATACAAATAAAATAAATAATAGTTCAATGTAATACACTCATGCCCTTATAAACACTCTAGTCCTAGATCATGAGAAAACATAGTTAATTTAACATTTAAAATATTCAAATGGGATTCCATTGTTCATTTATGATTTATGGATTATACAAAAAATCCTATCAACTATGCCTAAATATTGTATAGTACCAATAATTTTCTACAAACTATGTTCTTATTAATTTTTAGTGTTATTATTTTCTATATTAAAGAGAATTATATTTTTATTTCATTCACTTCAGTTGTTTGGGACACTTTTGGGTAACTAGAATTCAATATCTTCTTGATACAACTAATTAGTCTTGAAAAATTTGAATATCATAAATGGAGGGGAGGTTACTCAAGGTTAATAGATTTTAATCTACCTCACCATTAATATTTTAATTTGATTTTGAGGAATAAATTCTCTCTCTTAAAATTTAAATGAATCATTTAATAAGTAAAATTAATAGATATTAGAAAATTTCATTTTTCTTAGTCACTAAAACATAGGAATCGAATGATGATTCCAACCAAGTTATGGAAAATTTCAATAGGATATTTGATAATATAAAGTAAATTTATAAGAATGGGAGTTTATAGATTAGAAATATGTGTGATCCTACAACAAAAAATAAAAAAATAAAATCTTCTAATAAATCTTGGATGACCACTATGACCAATTTTTGACAACCCACCAAAAAATAATATAAAAGAAGCCCTGAGATCCATTAGTCCTTTAAGAACTATTAAGTTTTATATAGTAAACAACATCATTTATATCTTCCATAATAGTCATTTCATCAATTATATTATGATGTTAATAACCCTTTGAAAAATTTCTATTACTGAAAAAAGATAAATCTACGTCCTATAATATGTATCTACTATAATCTACCCAAAAATATAATAGAATAGAGGATATGTAAGAGTCAAAAAAAGGCATGGTGACCTCAATATCATTGATATGTAAACCATCATAAAGTTTAATATTGAGGTCCCCAATAAATTTAATCCCATTCATATAATTTTTTAATAATATTGTATTCCTATCATGATATTATGTCCATATATACCTGGAATTTTCATGAAGAAGATTCTCTTTAAAAATATGACAACCATCAATATCTTTTTATTAAAAAGAATCATGAATTTTTTATCATAAAATTTATATTGACTTATCCATATTGAACTCATTAATAACTAACATGAATTAATTAAACATAGATCTTCTTGAAATTATGCTCATGGTTTTTATTAATATGTTATAAATATAAAATAAAAACAAATCTCCATGTATTTATTTCACGATTTCACTTATTACCCATACTATTTCAAGAAAATTATTCTCAATATTTTAGAATCTAATTATAACCTTTAAATGTAACATGGTATATAATTTCAATTGATTTTTGATGACCAATAGGAGTTTTTAGCTGTAGAAACCTGAAAAAATAACTCTTTAATCCAACTATAGTAAAATCACTACTAAGTATTAATTTTTTTCGAATTTTATGACAATATTTTCATGATATAGTTTAAATAATTATATAAATGGGAATATATTCAAATAAAGGTATTGTATTGGATGAACTCAAATTATTAAAATTGTTATATTAGGTAATTATTTGTTATAAATTTTTTACATTTAATTCTTACCAGTTTGTTATTTTTTTTCTAATTTTGAATATTTTTAAGATGAATTGATTTAAAATGTGTTGAAATGTATATTGGAATAATATAAGAAGTTATATTAGTAGGTACTACTATATTTAATTATTTTTTGCTCAATCCAATTCATTGTGTACTAATTTATGATGGTGTGGAATGGAATTTTGACCCTATAATGTTTGACCATATATCTTTTAAATTTCTTTGTGTATTAATGACGTTATGTAGTGTATAACTAGAAACATTTTGTTTTATCTCAATATATTTGAAGATTAATTATTGTTTAATATATGTTCTTTTAATTTATCTGAAAACAATGAATAATATTTTTTATTACATAATTTCAAACATGTTTTGAAACATACTTATTTACTTGTTTCTCCCACATTTAGAGAAATATATTAAGAAGAATGTTGTGTTTTAACTATGGGTGGGGGTCTTTAAATTTTATAATCATTCCTTATATTTTTTATAAACCCAAATAACCTATAAATTTAAATAATTTATTGTTTTATAAATTTAAAATAATTTTAGAAGGCGGTATTTTGGGTGTGGATCCACCTTCATTTAAGTAGGAGTTCTCTAACACTCAATCACCATCTCATTTTGATGTCATCCTTATTATTATAGGGATCTTGGGAGATAATAAATCTTTTGATCTAAGATAAGGTACTCTGTTGTTTTCCATTTCAATTTATGAACTCTCATCTATTACATAGTTTTATATTTTGTCACCTATAGAGATGTTCAACATGGTTCAACCAAACCTCATTGTATTTTTGAAATTTTATTATATTTTTTGATCTATCTCCTCCGACTATAACATATGTGATTATTCATCACTCTTTATGAATCTATCTAATATAAAAAGATAAATTCATGGATTATTTAGTTCTAGAGTCTCAAGATTATGGTTCTCATAGGGTCATCATGTTTTGTTGATTGATGAAGATTCATTAGGAACATGATCCTTTTATAGTGGTGGTTTGTCTTCATCTTCTCAAGAATCCACTTCCATTCTAAAACTGTGTTAAACGACCATTCACATAAATCTTCTCACCATATTCAGCTACTAGTAAGGTTAATAATTTCATTCTAGAAAATGATATTCCTTACATCCAAGGAGATCATTTTCACTTTAGTTATCTTCTAGGGAATATTGTCTCAGGGTAGATGATTAATAGTTCTATTCTATTTGAGGTTTCTATTTTGGGGATAAGGCTACTGTGAAAACCTCTTCAGAGGGGTTTCCAATTTTTTTTGTGTGGAAGCTGATTAGTATATCTCTATTGATAGTTTGGGTTCATTTTGATATCCTTAGTTATTCTTTGATTGGTTATGTCTGTTAATGTTATTAAATTAATCTCATTATGATCCAAGACACTTTCTATTCTTCTCTATCATTTTCCTTTTCCATTCATGTTCCATATTCTAGGAGAATATTATAGTGAATAATATGATCTTTAAATTGTAAATCAAAATATCACATTCTTTCAAACAAAATTATTCAGCCTTGATTTTTTGAAAATTATATGTATTTTATTCATAAATTAAGATCATTTTGATTATTTTTTGCATGATTTAGTGTAACTTTAATTTAATCCTAATGTTTCTTTAATTATTTGTTTTTCTAGAAAAGGAATTGAATATTGAGTGTCTCATTCCTTACTCTCCCTCGTTTTTTACAATAAGGAAAAAGGGATATGGTGTTGTGGTAAATTGTGACACCCAGGAGACAACTAAAGTTATACTTAAATTTATTTTAATTTTTTATAAATTTAATTACTTATATTATTTCTCATTTAAATTTATGTTATAAATCCCTCACAAGATTCATTTTAGGAATTTTCACAAAAAGAACATGATAATTTGGTCCCGAATGATCATCTTTATTAGGTATTTGGATATGAGAATCATGGTCGAGTGCATTGTTGTCATGGGAAAACGATTATACAATCTTGATACTAATCTTCAAAAAAAAATCATTAAGTATCAGTTCTTATATGTTTACAATGGAAAAAATTAATTTTGACATCAAATAAGCATTTCAAAAAGTACCTCAAAAAGCAACAAAAAAATGTGAATAATAATCTCAAGATAAAAAAGTTTATAAATGAAACTCTAATGAAATCTATGTATTCTCTTTCTTTTAAACTTCCTTGATAAGATACTGCAATGGTTGATGTATGTTTGACCTCGATACATTCTATTTATGTATATTCCGCAACTCCTACATGTTCTGGTGTCAATATCAATGTCGATGCCGATGCTAATGATGATGAGAATGTAGATTTTGATGTCGATGATGATGATGATTTTGGTTGTCTGAGAGGTGGTGATGGTGTTTCTGTAGGAGGGGTGGATGTGGGTTATTATTTTTATAATTATACCAATATTGAGGCTTATTTTTTATATAAACTATATTTTTGGATTATTAATATGTTGAATTTTATTATATAGTTACATTTTATTATTATTATATTTAATTGAGTTCTTCGTGTGTGTCCGAATTTATATTTAATTATGGTGTGTTTTTCTATTGGAGAGAAAAAGTGGATGGATCTGTTTAGGTGGGGGGGATAAATATATTTCCATGGTTTGAAACCATGGTTATAAGACTATAGCCATATTTTCCATCATGGAAGTAGAGATGTAGTCGTGGTTTCTAACTATGCACACAGATTATATTAGAAACACTTATAGCTACTATTAAAAACTGTGGATACTTCCCCACAACGATAGTAGAGACCATTGATATAATGTGATATCCATTATTCCAAACCATGGAAGTATATTATAAATTAAATACTTATATCCATGGTTATGAACCCTGCATATTAGGCTATAGACATGATGGGAAACCATGGTAGTATATTATATGTGAATAAACTATATCCATGTCTTAAATCATGGCTATAGCTGCGACCTTATTTCTATTCCAAAAAGAGCTATGGTTCATCAAACCAAAGCTATTACCTATAGCCACAATTAGAAACAGTGAATATATCATGGACTTATAGAAGTTTTATGAACAAAAAATATATATTCCATTGATAATATTATTATATTTGATATAAATGGTATAGTTTTAAAATGTTATTCTCATGTTCTTATACCTTAATGTACATATTATGCTTACGTATCTCCCTTGTTTACCCTTAATGTTCATCTAATGGAATCCTTTAATATGTTTTATTTCCCAATGTTATGAAGGAATTTATTACATATGATATGGCTATGAAGTGTTTTTGTTATGAATATCATAGTGGGAGATGATGTAGTTTACCTATGGGAACGTTTTTTGTGTTCCCATTTTTCTAAATACACGGAACTATTATGATGCTCAGGTGTGGGTTTGTGTAATGTAATGAATATTTATAATAAAATGATATAATAAATATTCATGATAAGCATGGGTATCTATAGTTTATATCAGATGTAATTTCTAGTTATCCTTTGGAATCTTGGATGAGAAAACATTACTGTGATCACAAGGGATATTTCATAGGATATGTCTAGGGATATGACTAATGATGAGTATATGTATATGAAAATGTCCTATAATTTTGGTAAAGGATTGTGTGAGTAGTTTCTAGGAAATTAAATCTATACTAGGATACAACAAGTTAATTTTGATCTTTTATAGAGGTACCTATGGGTAATAACACTGAAATAGGAACATTGACATAGACTCGATCCCCACCTATGACATGACAAAAATCTTTTTCGCAAACCTAGTTTGACACTACCAGGGTATATGATTTGGTAATTTACAAAATTTATATGAACCATCATGAAGGATTTAAATAGATGATGATTATTAATGACATCAGATAAACCAAAGGTGTCATATATTAAAAAAAGGTGTCATAATTTAGATATCATAAAAATGATGCTTCAAGATTATGTGGTTATCCACTATCATTGTTGTTTCTTACACGATGCTTTTGGTTTTAGTGAATGGATGTAACCCTAAGTAACCATGTTAATTTCGAGTGTGATAGACAATTAGATGATTATCATACAATATTGACAAATGGTATTGGATTTGGAATGAAGTATCTTATTTATATGCTCACACAATGATATCAAGATATGAATCATGTGGTACTTCCAAATAAATTGAGGGAATAATATTCTGTTGAATCGTTCACAAGTAAACATCTACCTTAAAACAATTGATCTAATGATTCACTAGACACTGAGAAATGGATCAGTACCTATAAAAAATTATACTCTATTATCCAATGGTCAAAATATAAAAAATTAATTTTGGTTTTCTACCTTTTGGAAGTTGAAGAAGATCACTAGTGGAATCTTATTAAGAATATTATAAAACAAGATGAAATTAACTTTATGTATTGGGATGCATCAAACAACTTCATTTTAATTAGTAAATTACTCATATTCTTTTCCCCAATATAGAAATGTAGTTCCTTGAGATAAATAAAATGGATGATGAATCCATTGGTTCCAATGAGGTAATTATTTCTAGACATTTGAGGAACTGTTACAGTATTATCACATAGCCAAAATGTTAGGTCTTTCATGGGCATTGGGAATAAGAGGCTTCAATAGCTATGAAGATATTTTTTGAAGTTCTATTAAGGTGAAAATTTAGGCAGGAGTTATATATCAATCTCATGGTTTTTAAAATACAATAAAAATGGAATTGAAAGGAAAATCAAAAGATGCTGGAGAAAAAATATTATATTTACTTTATGATCAAAATGTAGGAAGAAACATACAGGAATGTTTCTTAAATGTACTATTAAATGTTTTAAGAGTGGAAGGTATGGTCATCATAAAATTTATTTTATGAGTAATTTGAAGAAGTTCTTTTACTAAGTGAATATACATAAAGATGTTTATATTTCACCACCCACACTCTAGTGTTTCAAATAAATGGAGTATGAGAATTATGCTAACCAACTCCCAAATCCAATTTCTTATAGTGTTGATCAATTTTAGTAACCTCTTAATCCAAGAGTCAATATAAAATATCATATGATCACTATTTCTACTAAGGTGTTTGATAACGACATGGTGAACGGTACACTAACCATATACTCTAGAACTAATAATGTATTATTTTAATATGGAACTACCCATTCATTCATTCCAAAATAATTTTTAAAGGATATAAAGATTTCACACAAATTATTAGATGTTAACATAATAGTGAAAATTCCTAATGGTACGATGATCCTGAAGGACCCCGGAACACCCTGAGAGGGGAGGGGTGAATGAGGGTGTCAACTGTTTCTTTTTGAATTTATTGATCTTGTAACCATATTGGTAGTAACTTGTTAAATATGTCAAAAAAATGATGGTAGAGAGTTGACACACCACTTTTACTTGGTTCACCACAAAGGGCTGCATCCAAGGAGCATACACCGACAATGTGTTGGTCATACCAAAATCCACTAATCATCACTTGTTTATGGATTACATGTTTCAATGATAGACACTCTATGCCAGGCACACTTCCTTTACAAAGGTTCAAGGAACACTCATTCTATCCCTCAAATTATTTCCATCAACTCCCTCTTGCTCACAGCCTTGAGAGAAGTCAAACTTGGTTTATTGACTTGAAGGTATCTTGAATAGATTTGCATTTAAGTCTTTTTCTCTGTTCATCATGAGACATTTCTTGCATCGATGTCCTTAATTGATTCACATAAAAGCACTGAACTACTAAACCGGATAATCTGAAGCCTTTCAGAAGCATAACACCACACTTGCGTGCAATACCCCAACTTTCAGGCACGATTTGGGGATTATTGCGAAATATGACTTTTTCGCAACACCTACTTTCCGCCTAACCCTTATATTTCATGAAACTACATCGATGGGTTCACTTGGTCTTTTTAGACTAAAGGAACACCTTGCATGCAATATTTATTCTCCTCAAATCATTTGTGTGTAAATATTTAATGCGTCTGAGATACCTGATATTCAATGGAAAATTCTTAAGTCTATTTTGGGGGTAGCCGCATATCTATAGGCCTTTTATGACCCTGCACAAAAGATATCAACACATTTTTATCAGTGCGCACAAGATTCTTCATGAGCTCACAAACCCCCTTTTGACCTCGCATTGGGCGCACAAACCCTTTCACGTAACATCATCTTTCAAACAATCCATGACTTTGTTATTTTTTACATTCTGATCATGAAACATTTCATGCACACCAGTTCCAAAAACAACTTCATTCAAGCGTGAAAAAACCAATCTTTCGTTCACACTTCAAATCCTTTGCGCACCTTCCTCTCCCAAAAACACGTTTCTCCATTTTCCAATTTTTAGCCCCAAAAAATTGGCAAAAAATGGAAAATAGCACCACCTTCAATACTATTTTAGGATCAAATTATATGACCCATTTCCATGTAATCTCTCAGATATTCAATGAAAGGGGTGACAATAAGAAACCCAAAGCAAGATCCACCCACTTCAATTGGCATGTAAGAGAAATCACATTTGATATTCCGAAAAAAATTTGCTCATATATTTATGTGATGATAAATATTATGTTTCAATGGAGATCACATCCATTATATGGGTATTAGTTCTCATTACGAATGGGTGTTTATCTCAGATGGGTCGTCATAAACTCAACATCAATGATATGGATATTGTATGGGAATTTACTGATGACTTTATAGAATAATTCCCTAGCCTCCCACTAAACCATGAACATTATTTCTCAATAGAGGTCATGGATGGTGCTAGAAAAACTGAAAAGGATCCTGATAGAATAAAATTGATCGAGTTGTAGGAATTGAAGAAGAATCTCTGGGAAAACTTTGAAAATGGATTCATTCATATATTTTTATCGCTTCGGGGTGAACCTATTTATTTTTAATAACAGAAACATTAATTAATATAACTATTAATTTATTATCAAGAGATATACGAGATCAAAATTAAGAAAAATTATCCTCTCTCCCATATTGATGACTTGTTTGATCAACTGCACAAAGCTCAATAATTTTCCAAGATTTACCCTCATTATGTATATCATCAACTGTGGTTCTTGAAGAAGGATATATGCAAGGTAACATTCAATACAAGGTATGTACATAATGAATATAGAGTGATGACATGCAATATTATAAATTCTTCTTCTATATTCATGGATTTAAGGAATAGATTCCTTAATGATTATAATGACCTGTTTTTGGTAGTATTTGTAGATAGTATTCTTTTTTATTAAAATATAAATTAAGTGCATGAAGTTAACTTGATACTTTTAATAAATAACCTAAATTATAAACAATAAAAAAAGTCAAAAAGTGTGAATTTTATATGAAAAATGTTACATATTTTTGGGTTATATAATCTCAAGATATGGTATGTTAGTAAATCCATTCAATAGAAATGGTAATGAATGTAGGCTCAGGCTTACAAAGATGAACGATGATGGAATTTTTCTTGGTTTAGTTGGATATTATTAAATAATATTGGATAATTTCTCATTAATATATGTTCCTATGACAAAGCTAACTCGGAAGGGAGATTAGTTCCTCAGGATGGAAGAATATGTGACAAATTTCATTGAACTAAAGATAAGATTAGTTAGTGAACCTATTCTTACAATAACATGTAAGGGAGAAGGATTTGAAATCTACAATGATGCATCCAAATGGGATTGGGATATTTTATTATGACGAGTGACGTGGTTATATCTTATAAATCATGAAAATTGATGAACCTTCAGAAATATTACACAAATCATGATTTGGAGATAGGTACCATATTTTTTTATTAAATATATAAAGTCATTATCTTTATGAATAATAGTGAGATATATATATAAATTAAAAAAATTTAAATAGTATAATCAAATATATGGAGTTTAATATGAAAAAAAGAGGATGGTTATATCTAATTAAATATAATTGATTCTTAATACATTACCACATTGGGAAAGCAAACAAGGTGGTTGGTGCTATGATTCAAAAGAATCTTGCTAGTTTATCCTTGAAGAGGATTACAAAACATCCCACATTTATATATTCTTTAAGGATGGGTCTATAAATCAAGAAGGAATTGGAAAAATTATGTATTTCTCACTTGAATTTTCAAATATCTATCCAAGTAAATATTAAAGATGGATTGGAAGAATATTTAGAGCTGCAAAAGAATTTTATAAATGTTTTTGTGTTAAATTTTGATCATGATGGAATGATAAGGTTTAGGGACATTGTATGCATTTTTTCCATAACAGATCATAAGAAGGAGTTTTTAGGGGAATCTTATAGTTATTCATTCTCTATTCACCATGTAATTATAAAGATTTATAGATATTTGAATGAGTGTTTCTAGTGGGATGGCATGAATAAAGATATGGATGATTTTATATCTTGGTTCTTGTTATGTTATTATGGTAATCTTGAGAAGAAAAATAATAAAGGGATATTAAATCCATTACCGATGTAATAATGGAAATGGGTAAACAACACATTTGATTTTTTTGTTAGACACCTCAAAAAAACTAAAGGGATTATTTCTAAATGGATTTTTGTTGGAAACCATAAAAAGTCTATACACTTTATCACTATCACAAAATACTTGACTATGAATTTTTTTTCAGGATATATAATAAGGATGTTCTATGGTTTCATTGAGTACCACATTAAATTGTGATAGATTGGGATATGAGGTTTATATAAAATTTTAGGGAAATTGTTCAGCAATCTCTTGATATAGAGTTTATTTTTAGTACTGCATATAACCCTCAGATCAATGGACAGTCTGAGAGAATAATTTAAACCCTAGAGGATATGTTGATATCTTATTTTGTAAATTTAAAAGGTTTTTGGTATCATCACCTTACTAGAGTTGAGTTTTCTAACAATAATATCACTCAGTCAACAATTCATATGGATCCATATGAATCCCACCGTAGATATAAATTTAGAGATCATTCGTTATTGAATGAATTTAGATAAATAAATCTATTAGAACCAAAGATAAATAAAAAAATAGAAGATAGTTAAATATATTTAGTAACACATCAAGGTAATTCAATGTTAGTAGAAATCATATGCTGATAATCACCATCGTGACCTAGAATTTGAATTTTGTGAGATGGTGTTTATAATTAATTCTCTATGTAATATGTTTTTTAGATATAGGATCAAAGGGAAACTAAACCCAAGGTTTATTGGTCCCTTTAAAATACTTGATCGTATCAGGATATTAACCTATTAGTTGGGGCTTCCAATTTACCACTCTAAATTACATTAGTTGTTCCATATATCTCTACAAAATAAGTATATACCAGACCCCTCACATGTACTTTTCTTAGAGGTCATATCACCAGAGAAAGATCTTTCTTTCGAGAAACAACTGGTGGAAATTCTGGATCAGATATAAAATGTTCTATGAAAAAAGACCACTCACTTGGTCAAAGTTTTTCAATTAAATACCTAGTTTAAGGACTCTATATTTGAATTTTAGGATATTATGAGCTATAATTATGCTAATTTATTTTTATCAGAGTGATGAATTTTGAAGGTGAAATTAATTTTAAGGGGGGTAGAAAGTTACACCTCGATTTTTTGTGAATTTTGTTCCAATAAATTGAATTTTTCAATATATTGGATTACATAAAACAATAAGTTAATATTTAATAACATACAAAACTAAAATAATATTGTGAAATGAGTAACATTTGTTCGTATGAATTACACATGACATTGAGTTTTAATAAAACCACGATAAATTATTAATATTATTATTTAAATATAACTATTGTAAAGTAGATATTAAACATAGTGGTATAAATAGTAATAAATAATTTTTACATATCAACTATAATGGTTTTAAATAATAAAAAAATATTTACAAAAGGAGCTTAATTTTTGTAAAATTATTTATTTATTTCTAAAGCATTGTTTTATGAAAAATGATTTTTATTCATTTGTATTAAAAATAATAAAATAAAATATTGAAAATTTTAGATAAATAATTAGTTAAAATAAATATAATTTTATAACTTATCTTGTAAAAAATATCTTAGGGCATTTTTTTATATTTTTCTAAAAAGGATTATTTTTTATGAATAGTGAAAAATACTAAATTTTAATTGAAAATTGAATTTTTATTTCAATTAATTAAAAAGTTAAATTAAATTTAAAATTTTTTATTAAAGAATAATTAGTTCAATTATATATCTATTAATAAACTTTTTACATTGGAATCAATTTAATATTGATAGTGGATATAAAAACATTGTAAACTTTAGAACTTTTTCCTCTTTGAAAATTCATTTTCTCATTATATCTACTCGATTAATTTTAAATTCAATTTTATCACATATGTGATTTGAATTTGGTAATACAGGTTCCATATTTTAAATCATAATTATTTATATTATATAATAGGTTTAACTTAATTTTGAACAAATTTAATTTTGAAAATAGTAAAAATTAATTACCGCAGATAGTGTAAATATGGGTTTATTAGGCGTTAAACTAAATATTAAGGGTTAAAAATGACTCAAAACATGTATAAATACTATTTCCATAACATATTTCCATGTTATAATTATCATTACATATTCTATGGTCAATTGGAATCTTTTTTCTATGTAATTTAATTTTTTTCTGTATTATTTTGGGAAATTTCCAAGTAGTTTCCAAGTTGGTTCCATTCCCCCACTTATAAAAGTCCTCCAATAGACTCCACTTATTCACAACAATAACGAAATATATCTATTAAAAACCCTAAAAAATATCTCATTAAAACCCCTATCCATTTTATAGATATTATATTCCTTTAAAATAACAAAACTATGGTCTTTAATAAGATATCCAAAGGAGGTTCTTCTATGATAAGGTATTTATCTTCACTAGGCTTCTTCTTTTTATTTTATATTTTTAAAAATTATTTATTAACACCTATAATATAATAAAACTGGTATATATTATATAATTATATGTTATTATGTTAATATAATAACCTACAACTATCTCCACTTCCATTAAATGGGTCATGAAATCATCATTTGTGTGTAGGGTGAACTACCACCACGTGAACTGACTTCATTAAATTTTCAATTAGCACATATCAAGGCTATATTTAATGATGTATTTAAAATTTATATATAATATTACTAATATTAATATACATATGGAATTATTATATCACACATACCTTCAAACTCTCTATTTTTTTGAGAATACGATAATGTCACTCATGGATATAGAAGACTGCCACCCTGCGAAGTGATATAATTCATTAAAACATTACATTGAAGATTAAAAAAGAAGTTTTTATGCCATATATGTGATATATATGGCATAGAAATTATTCTAGAATGATAATATATCACTAATTTTTTACAATATAATAAAATAATTTAAACAACATTCATACGTATATACGACCTACCATATCTGTGAACTGTGTATTTTATTTAATCTCACTAACATATATGGATTAATATAAATAAATTTATAATAAATATATAATATATTTATATAACTCTTAAAATTATATATATTATTAAATCATCATCAAATTAAGAGGTCCCAAAATAAAACATCAAAACATTTAAGAAAAACCAAGAGGCTATTGATAGAAATGTATCTTTTAAATGGAATTATTAAAAAAGGGGTAATAAAGGATTTGTTGGTAGGGGTAGAAAGCTCAAGAGGGAGGTGAATTGAGTTCCTATTAAAATTTCTATTAAAAGTTTATTTAAAATATTCCCCCAATTTAAAATAAAACTGGCCTATTAACCAAGGTAATGAAATTATAATAGGTAGACTATTCAAATAGTATCTCAGAAGATTGATTAATTATTAGTTATAACAATATGATATATTGATATAACTTTTGAAAAAAATATAACAATGAAAAGAAGTTATGACAACTATCCAATACTATCTATCAATGTAAAATATTGTTTTCTGAAAAATGAATTAAAATAGAGAATGACTAAATTGAAAACACCGTGGATATAAAACCATAGGTTCAGTCTCAAGAAGAGACTTAGTCCTATCCACTTTCTGATCACCTACCACTAATAAATCTATATAAATGAATATTTTGATCCACACCATGGATTGGGATTAACACAACAGTACATAGACTATCCATATCACAATACCACTACCATAGTTCTTCGTGGGAACAAAAACAATCAGGTCACACATGACCTCTTCCATAGTTCTTCATGGTATGAACACATGTAACAAGAATGATTTTTGTGGATATATAGTATTCTTAAATTTAGTGCAATAGATAGTGTGTTTTTTAGTGTATAAACACACACTACTCGAAAGTTTAGCTAAATAGATCAAAACCAAGAAAAATATATTAACAAAGGATTAGAGATGCTCTAAGTTCTATTCAATTCTGCTCTGGAATCTCTAATGTATCAGAGTTAAATCTTAAGTCATCTTCTAGAAATACACACTAATAATAGAGTTTCATGGAGCACAATGTTCTACCTTCCAAAAGAGCGAGATGTTCTTGTCTTTTGATTTTGTTTAATGTAGTTAAGAAGATGGAACTTTGATGATCAACAGTTATCTGGTTCACATCATATAGAAATAATGATTACCTTGTGAGTTCTTCTCTTCAGTATGGTGCTCGTAAGAGGTCTTATTATATTTCCTTCTGTATATATGTCTATGCAAGTCTTCTTATATACATTCTTGCATCCCGACAATGTTCATTTTTGATGTAGATAAAATACCTTTTATTTATGAACACCTCATTTAAGATGTATGCTAAAAAACATTAGATTAATCAGCCATATTAAAACACACAAAATATGACCATTAAAAATAATTTTGAATAGATGAAATTTTAAACAGTCTAGCGGTGAGTTCTCTAGTCGGTATCTTCTTCTTTCGGTGACTCATTCCATCGGTATGTTATTCTATCGGTCTTTCCATACGTTGGTGACTCATTTCATTAGTAGGTAATTTGTACCAACAATAGGGCATCTACATCGGTGAGTTCATTTTGGTTGGTGATTCATTTACATCGGCTGGTCATCTGCATCTATGAGTCATTTTCGTTGGTAGGTCATCTGTCGGTGAGTCATTTGCATCAGTGAGTCATTTTAATTGGTAGGTAATCTATCAGTGATTCATTTTCATCAATGAGTCATTTGTGCTGGTAGGTCATTTTTTAGTGATTCATTTGCATCGGTGAGTCATTTGAATTTGTAGTTCATCTGTTGGGGACTCATTTTCATCAATGAGTCATTTATGTTAGTCTCTTATAAATAAGAAATATTTTTTCTCAGACATTCTTACAACATAAATGTTAACATAGTGTACCAAATTTATGTGATATCATAAATAGACATAATTGCACATAATGAAACTTAAATATTTATGATTTAAATATTTAGACATGATTAAAAATGATTTTTCATGATTTTTGAATATTTAAACTATTAATACTAGAGAGGGTGCCCAACCATCTCGTATAGTCTAGAAATCTCCCCCCTTTTAATGATCACAAATCATGGAATTATTTAGAACAATAATTTGATATGGAATGAAACCATTTCACTTATCTTCTTCCATTATTGATATATATAACAGGTTTAGAGTTAAAATAATGAGTAATGGTATCAAAGAGAAAAAAACATATATAAGAATGAAAATAAAGGTAAAGTAAATAATGATTATTCCAAAATATTTCTCCCCCTTTTGGCATTATCAAAAAGAACGTTGGATGATAATAAATTAATAGTATCATAATGTAACATATAAAAGCGAAATGGTGGAAATACAAGAACAAAAAATTCCATTAATCAAGAAAATAAAATGTGTTATAAGTATCCAAAAATAACAAAAGTCATGAAATGAGTCCTATAAAAGAATGATCCACAATCTGATTAAGGATTAAGAGATTCCTTCCCTTTCTCAGAAGTATCAATAGAGGGTCCAATAGGTGGGGGCTGAGAAACTGGATGGTCTGAAAAAAAATCAGAGGAGGTAGGATTACTCCTTTTGTAACGTTATATACAAGGTTGGTTTTGTGTAGTGACAACATAGGAGGGTGAATATGTTCTTGGATCATTGGATGAATCTAAGTAAAAGCATGAGAAACTGACATGCGAGGTAGAGGCAATAATCCTGGAGGTCAAAGAGGTGTAATAGAAGGCACTAAAATCACTTCACATTGGACATGAAGGTATGGTTTTAACAGCATAATTAAATCCTCAATAATGTCACCACTATACTTTATTGACTTCTCAAATTCATTTTTATTCTCAATAAATTTTTTCAAAAGAGGAGTGAATTCCTTAAATTTCTTTACTTTTTCTTTGAATGATCTTGTAACTAGGGGTAAAGTCAACTTATCTACCAAATACATAAAGTGACTTTTCAAATTGTGCTTAGTGTAAATATTCAAAAAAATATGAAGTAACCCACTTTGTATGTTCTTCCTAAGTGGAAGATTCTTTTTTGGCATAGAATTTGACCATATCCTGAACACAATTAGTTTTCTTCTCAATCATCTCATGATTATATAGTCTATAAGCATAAAAAATAGTTTAAAGTTAATTATTTACAAAAATTCTGACAACCTCAATGTCCAAATAATTAGAGTACTGACCAGAGGAAGAATAAATATCAGTAGGAGCTGAGGTACGAGTCTTCAAAGTCTTAAGAATAGTCTCTAAAGAACCTTTATACATTGAGTTCCAAGTATTTATTATAGAAGAAAGTCCAGTTATTTATTTTTTAAACTTGGAAATGCTGGAAAAAATTGTCTCAATAGTTCTAATTATTTTGGGTTGAATATCATATATCATCTTTTTTACAACATTAGCTACATCTTCCTCACTAATGCCAACTATCTTACTAGGAATAGAAAATAATTTTCCATACTGCCTCATTTTTTCTATTAAATATCTGAGAGAGTGTAATTCAATACTCAGTTAAGTGTTTTCTCTTCTAGCTATTTGAATATCATGCACCATATGAAATTGAATAGATTTACTTACAACTGGACATACCTCTTATTTAAACCTTTCAAAATTTTCTTTAGTGAAAGAGTCACTGGGAAGGGACTCAACCACTAGTTCTCTTGGAAAAGGTACAAAAACATCATTATCTAAATCATCCTAATCTAAAACCAGTGCTACATACCTAGGATTTCATTCCCATTAAACCATTACATCATCATCCAATGGAGTAAGAGTATCAGGTATCACTCTTCCTAGTTTATTATCTTCTACAGCTTAGTATACCCTTTCTTGAGGCTCCCCCTAAATATAAGATCTCCTCTTCAGTTTCTTATCTTAATCATGATGTATCCTTCTTTTATAAACTAAATGAGGTACATGAATTTTATCAGCTTCCACTTCAACAACACCTTCATCATTTTCTCTTACTTCAATAATAGTTTTAGGATATTTTCTAACCTAGCCTGATTCATAGCATCAATAATTTCAATATATTTATGTAGATCATCCTTATGGTGGTCATTTTCACTTTCAATACATTCATTATCATCATATCTAGAGACATGCTCTTCATTTAAATTTCCATCACCCTCTTCTTCACCTTATTCCTCTTCACTACCACAACCACTTTCATTATCTGTAATTTCTTATCCTTCTTCAAAACCACTGTATTTACATACATATTAAAAATGGATTGAGAAATTTATGTCCTCATCCCCATTATCTTCATGAGAGGGGTCATTTTATTGTAAGGTGAGTGGAGTACTAGGAGTTTCAAAGGATAAACCTTTGTAAGGTTCAGTAGTGTCAAGATCACTCCTATCATCAATAGGTGACCCCTAATCTCTAACTAGAGTGGCACGATCTTATTCTTATTCTGATGAGTAGACAACTTCCAAATTTGGTCCCATACTAGGATCACCCATATTCTTAGGCCTAGTTGGAGAGTCCACCAGATTAAACTTATCATAAATATTATCTTTATATTCAAACTGATTTTCTCCTCCATGGGGTCTAATTGATTTTCATCCTCGTACAAATCTATTTAATGAGGCAGACCCCACTGCACTTAGAAAAAAATTATTCTTCTTTATTTACACAACCTTTCTCTTTTAGCATAGTTGATATCATCCTTTGATAAAATATGGGAATTGGTTTTACAAGAATATTTGATCATTTTACTCAAGTGCACAACAAGGTATCTACCAAAATTTTCCTTGATCCTTTTTGTTAGTAGATAAACCAAGTAGAAATCATGATACTTTAGAGAATAAAAGTCCCCTTTCATTCGATAGATCTTATGCTGAATAAACATAAACTAGATTCAACATTTCCCACTTAACTCTGTAGCAATGGGTCACATGTGCACATTATTATTAGAATCTATTTCAGAGCTTTCTCAAAGAAGAACATATCACTCTCAAGTGGAGAGGTACCTTGATAATCATAAAATACACCTTCATGGGGAAAACTTATGACATTTATCCCTTTTCCTTGAATATAAAGTGATTATATTTCCTTTCAGTATGGAATTGATCCAGGATACATAACTTCCTTCTAGCAGAAACCCCATATTCACGTAAAATTCATGAACTAAAAGGGTATTTAATTATCCAAGAACCACTCGAGCTGTCCCTGATCATGTAGAACCTTAAGCAGTAGAGTCTTACATTCCAACAACCATTTCGTAGGAAATTCTTTTTATGGAGTTACAACACGTTTAACATAGAATTATTTATAGGTTCTAAAGATTTTCTCAATTCACAATTCTATTTCATAGATCCACGAGACTCTCCACCATCAAGATCTTTCTTCACACGCACCACTCAAATTGTTTAGATAGGAGGTACAAAGGTGAAAGTTTAAGGGTAGAGAGGGTAACGACTGAGAGAGTGTAGGGGTAAAGGAGTAGAGTACATCCATTAAAATTTATATCATTTAGGGATTTTGAAATCCCAAAATCCCGAAATCATGAACTGGGTTCAACAAAATCAATTAAATAATGTGGTTATGGTAAAAACATAAAACATATCAAAAAATAGTGAGTCATCGGTGTCGGCATGATAGGCTATCTTCATAACAATGTATCCATGATGGTATGAAAACTATGTTGGTATGACATAGCGTCAGTGTCGGTGTGAAAAATGTGTTCGCATGGCATAACATTGGCGTCGACATGAAAACTATGTCGTAATGACATAGTTATCATTGTCGGCATGACATTTTCAACTTCATACTGACAATGTTGGTATGAAAACTTCAATAAAAATGTTCAAATGAATATCAATATAAGGTTTTATAGATTGATCATTCCTAAATAATGTATGATGTAGTAAGTGTTCAATGGATCAATGAAAATGTCAGTATACTGATGTTCGATGCCAATGAACTCTATTGTTATATCACATTTATGATAATGGTATCTCAAAAAGTGATTCCATATATCAATATGTTTTTTTTATAGAATGTGAAATAGGATTCTTAGAAATATTAATATCACTTGTGTTATCAAAATTTTATTGGGACTTGTATAAATTGATATCTATAAGCTTGTAATGTGTGTTTCATCCAAAACATTTGTGCACAAAAATCATCAACAACTATGTATTCAGCTTCAGCAGTAGAAAATGAAACAAATTTTTTCTATTTACTACACTATGAAAGTAGAGACATGCCCAAAAAGTGACATGTTCCATAGGTGTTTTTCTATCTAGCTAACAGCCACTAAAATCAACATCTAAATCACTCACTAAATCAAAATGGTATCCTATAGGATATAATAGTCCTAGGTTGATAGTATGTTTGAGTTCATTAAAAATCCTTTTAACAGAAAGAAGATGATACTCTTTAGGGTTTTCTTGAAAACATTCACACAAGAATACAGTAAACATAATATCTTGCCTACTGGAAGTTAAGTAGAGTAAGCTTCCAATCATTCCTCTATAAGTTGTTTGATCAATGGATTTACCATTTTCATCACGATCCAACTTACATGAAGTACTCATTGAAGTGTCACTACATTTAGTTCTTTCAAATCCAAATATTTTTAATATATCATTAGTATATTTACTTTGATTCAAAACAATACATTCATTATTATGAAATATTTGAAATCTAAGAAAGAATTTGGTTCACCCATTGAACTCATTTCAAATTCACTTGCATCATCTTTGTAAAATGAACACATAAAATAATTTGTAGAACATCCAAAAATAATATCATTAACATATATTTTTAATAATAAAACATCTTTCGAAAATCTTTTTATAAAAAAATTAGGATCAGTTATACTTTTTTTTAAATCGTTAGAAATAAGAATAATTCTTATCCTGTCATACCAATCTCTTGGAGATTACATTAAACCATATAAAAATTTTGGTAATTTTGAAACATTATTTTTAAATTGAGGGTTTGTAAAACTAGGGGTTGTTCAATAAAAAAATCCTCAACTATATACCCATTTATGAATTCACTATTGACATTCATTTAATAATTTTGGAAATTGAGATGTATTGTATATGTAAGCTAGATTTTAATGGCTTAAATTCTAGCAACATGTGAAAAGGTTTCTTTATAGTCAATTCATTCCTCTTGAATATAGAATTGTTTAACTAATCTAGATTTTTTTCTAACTATATTACCAGGTTGATCTAATTTGTTCCTAAACACCCATTTAGTGAATATGGTCAAGGTTTCTTTAGCTCTATCCACATATTTCCAAACATCATTCATTTCAAATATATTTATCTCTTCTTGCATAGTCATCACCCAAAATTCATCATTTATTTTTTCATTGATGTTTATTAGGTTTAATATGTGATAGAAAGTATTGATTTTCATCCAAATTTCTTAGAGAAGATCTAGTCTATGTTCCATTGTCTAAATCCCCAATAATAGCATCTAACTGATGGTTCTTGAGAGTTCTGACAAGTCTAGAAAATAAAGGGCTAGTTACTTCGGGTTCTTCAGTAGGATTAGGTTCAGTATGACATGATTTTTGAGAATTTCCAGCACATGTTGTTTTAACAGATTTCTTTATAGGATGGTCATAATATTTATAATTGATGTCTAGGTTTGTCATATCTTTCTCAAGATTTTCTAGAGATCTCTTTGGTTCATGTGAATCTGTTTCATCATGTTTGATGCATACATATTCTTCCACAAATATGGTTCTTTTGGTAAAGACTCTATTGGCCTTACTAGAAATTAAATAACGTAGTAAAATTACTTCACCACTCATGGAGGAAATTTTTTACAAATTATCCTTAGTGTTAAGAATATAGACATTGAAACCAAAAACTTTAAGTAGTTAGACTTGGGTTTTCTATTTTTCCACAACTTCTAGAGAGTTAATTTAAGGACAGGTCTAATTAAGACTCTATTGATTATATAGAATGATGTAGTAGTATCTTCTGTATGAAAGTATATAGGTAGGTCCTACTCACTAAGCATGGTTCTTAAAATTTCTTATAAGGTTCTATTTCTTATTTCTACAAGCACAATTTTTTAGGTGTCCTAATAGAAGACAAGTTATGACTATATTCATTTTTTTATTAAAATGATTCAAACTCTTCATTCTCAAACTCACAGCCATAGTCACTTCTTAGGGTTTAAATTATAAGACCTCTAATATTTTTTACAATCCTATCATACTTGGTAAAATGAGAGAAAGCCTCACTTTTGTGAGCCAATAAGAAGGTCCAAGTATATATAGAATAGTCATCCACAGTAACATAGATATAGTGAATCCTATTGAAACTTGAGTCTCTAGAAGGTCCAAACAAATCCATGTGAACCAACTCAAGATGTTAATAATTTGAAACTTATTTCTTTTGGTTAAAAGATATTTTGTTCTACTTACCCTCGTGAAAAGGATTAAAGAGTTTTTCATTTTGAAAATCATGTTTGGGTATATCATTTACTATATCTTTTCTAGTAATATTCCTAAGGGAGTGTATATTATAGTGTCCTAATCTATTATTCCAAATTAAAGATTATTTATGAAAAACACTCATTCAAGAAATGTTTTAGAAATTTATGAATCTATGCTAACATCATATACATTTTCATTTATAAGAGCATAAAATACTAGATTATTTTTAGAGGTAAAAACATTGCATGTATCATTTTAAAATTTAAAATTAAACCATCATTTCATAATAGAGAGATACTAATTAGATTTCATTTTAATCCATCAATAAAAATTACATTAAAAATTAAAACGGAGTTAGAGTAACCAATCTGGTCAAGGAAAATTACTATTCCTTTAGCATTGTCATCAAAGGTGACATTACCACCATCAATCTTTATTAAGTTATTAAATCATGAGTACTCTCATATCATGTGTCTTGAACATACACTGTCCCAGTACCATATATTTTTACATGAGATCTTCAAATAGCATTCCAATATAATAATCAACAAAAACAGATTTTGGTACCAAGATTTGTTTGTGTCCAGTAACATTAGTAATGAGTGCTTTAGGATCCCACATCTGCTTCATGTGTTTCCTATAATCACTATGTAATATATTTGAAAAATAGAATCTATTTGGTACAGAAAAACTAGAGGAAGTAAAATACTTTTCTAAAATGGAACTAGCAACAAAATTTTAATTTTTAGGTAGAAAAACATATTTTACAAATTTAGTTTCCAACGTGTTTTTGGTGTTATTTCTTTTCCCAGGTTTCTATCCTGTGTCATTAGTGTTTCTAGAAGAAATTTGTAAACCAAGAATCTACGTAAGAGTATTTTTTACATTGGTAAAATTCTCTAAGTCCTTTTTTGATTTTTAATTAGATAACATAAGTTCATTATTATCCTTGAGTAATTGAAAATTTTAGTCTTTCAATACAGTTAGTTCATATTTGATAGTAACAATCATGGAATACTGTTTCTTCAAAGATTTTTATTTATTTTTTAGCTTATAACAAGTGCATTCAAGCATATTACTGTATTAAAATAATTATTCACTTTCCATATTTTCCTCATTGTCAAATTCATCTGAAAATATTAAATGTTATGTACAAGATATTCTTGGGTTACCTCAAATGTGTTTATCATAAAGTACATATTGGATTTTTCATCATTTTCATCATATGAAAATTTTGAGTCACATGAACTATACTTAAAATAAATCCATGTTTCCTTCATGTAATTTTTATAATTTCCATCTTTTCCCCCATACCACTTCTTATATTTTAACTTGGGAAAACCAGCCTTTACATGTCCTTTTCTCTTGCATTCATAACGAACCATTTCATCATATTTTTCCCTTATCTTTAAATCCTTATTCTAGTGGACCTTGTGTTCATACATACCTTTGTAGTTTTTATTTCTAAATAATTTCTTCTTTCTATAGAACTTTTTAAACCTTTTTGATATTTTAGCCATCACCTCATCACTTTTTGTTAATGATTTTTCAACACCTGAACTCTCATTTTCATCTTCAAATTTATACTTATGTTTGGAGGTAATAGATTTGAAAGAAATAGATTTTATTTTGGGATAATCATCCTATTCTTTGTTGACATTTATCTCTTCCTCAGACATCATTAACATTTCTATCATCTAATTTATTGGTAATTTATTAATGTCACAGGATTCTCTGATTGAGAGAGAGGTTCCTCTCCATGTATCTAGTAAGCATATGAGTATTCTCATAATTTGTTCCTTAGTTGTATCATCTCTTCCTAGAGAGATCATAGTGTCCAAAATTTCATTAAACCTCAGATACATGTCATATATAGACTCACCTAGATTTATTTTAAAGTTATCATATTTAATATTATATGTGTTATGTGTTAGTTCCTTAACACTAGAGGTTCCTTCATGTGAAACATTTAAAGTGTCCCAAATTTCATGGGATATTCTATATGTATATTTTTTTTAACTCTTCATTACATATAGAAAAGTACATGGAATTCTAGGATTTGTAATTATTATTATAATAATACTTATTTGGGTCATCCCAAGTATTTCTAGAAGCACCAGGAATCTTATATTCATCTATTATTGAAGACCAAATCTCCAAAACCATACTCTCTAAGTTCATTTTCATTTTAATTTTCAACTGTGCATAATTTGTTCTATTAAAGAATGGAGGTGTGTTGGCAGTATTACCTTCCAATATATTATCCATGATAAAGAAATAGGATTTTAAAGAACTATAATTTTAGATCTAACAATAATTTACAAATATTTAACATACAAATAAATTTATAGTTGAAAAATATTTTAATATAGATTTAATATTTTTGAAAATAGGGATTCTAAAAACTCATCTAATAATAAATATTAGTCTAAGTAAAACACTCATGATGGGGGTGAATTGAGTTTCTATAAAAAAAATTGTAAAATGTATTATTTAAAATATTCCCACAATTTAAAATAAAACAGGCTCGTAAACCATGGTAGTGAAATTATAATAGGTTGACTATTCAAATAGTTTCCTAGAATATTGATTAATTCTCAGTGATAACAATATGAGATATTGATACAACTTTTGAAACTAATCTAATAAGAAAAAATAGTTATAACAACTATTTAAGACTAACTATCAAAGTAAAAAATTAGTTTTTTGAAAAATGAATTAAAATAGAGAAATACTAAATTGAAAACACAACTGATAAAAAACAAGACGTTCAGTCTCAAGTAGAGACATAGTCAACTCCACTTGGTGATCACTTTCCACCAAGAAATTGATTTAAATAAATATTTTTATGCACACCATGGATCAGGGATAACATAACAGTATAAAAACTCTCTAGGTCACAAGACCTCTACCACATTTCTTTATGGGAATAAAAACAACCAGGTCACATAAGATATCTTCCATATTTCTTCGTGGGATAAACAAGTGTAAAAAGAATGTTATCTGAGGATATCTAGTATCCTTTAGTTTAGTGAAATAGGAAATGTGTATTTTTTATAGAAACACACACTACTAAAATGTTTATCTAAATACTACATAATATAAAAATATTTTAATAAGGGATTACAAATGCTCTGAGTTTTATTAAATTCAACTCTGGACTCTTTAATGTATCAGAGTTGAAACTTGAGTTGTCTTAAGGACACATACAATAAAAAATATTTTCATGGAGAATAGTGTTCTTCCTTATAGGATAGTTATATGTTATTCTCATTTGATTTTGTTGGATGATGTTGAGAATATGTAACTTCGATGATCAACAATTCTCTAGTTCACAACATGTAGGAATAAATGATTCTTCTTGTGTTCTTATCTTCAGTATAGTGCTTGTAGGAGGTATTCTTGTATTTTCTTCTATATATATGTCTACGTGAGTCAGGTTGTATATATTTTTGGATCCCAACAATGTGTATGTTTAAGGTATAGACAATACCTCATATTTCTAACATCATCATTTATAATGTCTGCAAAAAAAATTAAATTAATCAACCACATTAAAAATCTAAAAATATAACCATTATAAAAAAAATTGAATAGAAGAAATTTTAAACAGTCTAGCGGTGAGTCCTATAGCTACTATCTTCTTCTATCAGTGACTCATTCCATTAGTATGTCATTTTGTTGGTCTTTGCATACATCAATGAATCATTGCATCAGTAGATCATTTGTACTGATGGTAGGTCATCTGCATCGGTGATTTCATTTGCATCGATGACTCATTTGTGTCGGTAGTTCCTATGAATTAGTGAGCCATTTTCCTTAGTAGGACATTTTTCAGTGCTTTATTTGCATTAGTGAGTCAATTGCATTGGTATGTCATCTATCAGCGAGTCATTTCCATAAGTGAGACACTTGCATCGGTAGGTCAATTACCGATGAGTCATTTTCATCGGTGATTAATTTTCATTAGTAGGTCATATGTTGGTGAGTCATTTGCATTGGTGATTCACTGGCATTGGTAGGTCATCTGTTGGTAACTTAGTTGAATAGTCAGTATCTCATCTCTTCTATTGGATCTATTCTGTTAAAATTAGATAATATTATTTCTTGGACTAACTTATAACATAAATGGTAACATAGTGTACCAAATTTATGTTAGATCATAGATAGACTTAATTAAACATACTGAAACTTAAATCATTGTGGTTGAAAAGTTTAGACATGATTAAATAGAAGTTAAGATGATTTGTGATTTTTAATACTATTAATACTAGAGAAGGTGGAAAACAATCTCATATGGGCCAACACAGTCCTATGAAAATAATACACAGTATGATAAAAATAAATATTATTTTTTAATACGTGTATTATAAATGTATATTTATTATTCAGGATGTTTGAACTTGTTGGACGGAAGTCAATACTTAAGGTAAGAGATTTTTGTCTCAATTTTCCTTCTTTGAGATGTATGTTATTTTATTCACCTATATTCTTTCATAAGGTGTATATACAAATAATTTTACATTTTATATCATGAATTTATTTATCCTCATTATATTTTTAATCCCAATTTATGTTCTTCCTTCATGGGTCATATGATTCAAACTCACCACATTGGTAATGATTTATTGTCACAATCTCATCATTTATCAAGATTATTTCTGATTATATTTACAATGATAAAATATTATTATACAGATATAAAGAAACTCATTAATTTTATTATAATTTATTAATTCATGAAATTTTCAAGTAATAGTACTATTTTTACACTATTTGGTATATAATTTAATTGATAATTTTCTATGAAAATTGATCATTATTTCTGTCTTTATTTGGAAATCAGTTTACTTCTAAAATGATTCCCTCTAAAAATTTTACAAAAAATGTTTTTTTATTCTCTTATTATTTTTATAGGACATTATACCCATGTTATAAATTTTTATAAAATTTTTAAATGTATCTTCATTTCAGTTTTTGAACAATTTCCATTTGTCTTTTACATAATATTATAAAGGAATATTTGTTTTAATGTTTACATATTGAACATAACTTCTTATCATCGTGATCATTAATATAATTTAATATTAATTTATATGTTTTATGGTTATTTTCAAAGAAATTTTTTTCGATATTTTTATGTTTTAATTTTTTTTCAAACAAAAAGAATATTTTCCTCTATTTTTTTAAATGATCGATCAAAATATTTTTCCTATAATATGACATATGTTTATTTCACTAATGAATTACTAGGGATATGGACCAAGGTAACCATTCATATTGTTTTTTTAGAATGGTTTATGTTTATGATAAAATTATGTTTATGAAACCCATTTATCTTCTAAGGGTTATTCTGAGAAAAAAATATTCTAAAAGCCACTTATTTTTTCATGAGTTATTCAATAATAATATGATAAAATAATAATGAAACATGTTTCTTTTCTACTTTTTATGATATGATTAAATTCTTATGAAACCTATTTCATTTAATGGGTTATGATATAATGAATCTTTTATGATCTTGTATAATATATCCATATGGTTTAAATTATGATATAGGAATGACTTATATCTCCCTTCAATGCATTGGGTAGTGATTTATATATCATGAGATATAATGGACTGGAATGAGGAGTGAACCTTGTTTAATAAGATTCTATTTATGCTATGATGTTATTGGGTGTGAACCTTGACTACTATGATGGTTTGGATAGTGAACCCATTCCACTATGAAATCCTTTGAAATGAGTGTTGGCAAATATAGAAATTATTTTAGATACGTATATTTATTACCTAAAATAATGTATTATTCCAATGTTATTATATCATTTTTGATGTTCTTGTATTCTCTTTTTATTCTTGTCTTATGAACATCCAATCATTATACCATGACTCAGTATTTTGATATTAGTTATTAATGGTATGGTTTTCATGTTTTTCTTTTGTATCTCTATTTTTTACCCTTATTGATCATGTGATCTCATAGTTTCTTATGTTTCATTTCCCCAGGTTATGAAGAAATAAATGATGTATGATAAGTCTATGTAGTTTTCTTGTTATAAATTTCATTGTGGAAGATTATTTTGTTTATCTATGGACCAGTTACTTGGGTTCCCAATTTTAACGACGCAAAACTATTACAACCCTAATGAATATTCATAAAAAATGTTTTATAAATATATTAAATTAAATTCACAGGTCACTACACACATTATCCTTAAAAAATTGTACATTTAAAAAATGTAAAAAAATAAGGTAGAATATGGATAATGTCTTACATAAAATTTATATTTAGGAATCATGGACTAAAATTGAAAAAAATGGGTGTATGTGATTCTAATTGTATGGGTAATTGATTGAGGGATCCAATACTATTTTTCTTGAAAAAAATGAATTGTATTTAAAAGAGTCAACACTCCTCTTTTTAGACATTTATTTTTTAAAACAATTACCAACAAACATTAATCCACTAAAAAAATTCCAATACCCCATGATTGATTGTATTTTCATGAAGAAAAGTTCTTAGATGAGATAATTTTCACAAAAATATTGTATATATTCATTTTCATAACATGATTATAACTCCACATAAATACATTCTATTAAGTAAAGAGTGACATTTTATTACATTTGAGGATGGTCATAAAATTATTTTGAATGGATACTGATGGTTGAATTTCATAATTATAGGATAATTTCATGCATTTAGAGTTAAATATATAGATTATAGATGAAGAAGTTTTCATTGGAATATTGGAAAATGTTCCCTCACTATATTCTTGTTAAATATAATTTTCTATGAGTATATCTTTTCTTGTTCATTAATTGAAATTCTTTATAAAAATAAAATTGAAAAATATTTTTTTTAGATTTTATTTTATACATTGAATTTTTATTTTGAAATGAAGTTTATCAATCTTTGAGTCCACTATTGAATATACTATGACGTGATCTGGTTATTTTATGGAGAATCATTCACTAAATTATGCATTTATCAATTGACATAAAATTACATTTACTAATTTTGTTCGATCTTTTGAAACCCAATTTTGAAGACATAAATGATATATTAGTACTGATTAATTTTTTCACTATGAAATTTATTATTCTATATTTTTGACTTGGTGAGTAAACCATTGATTTGGTTTTTTATTAAACTTATAAAAAATTAATTGTTGAAACTATGAATCACTTATCTTGAAATTTTGATGAATAATACACATTTTCAAACCAGAAATGAAATTTTTTCATAAACTAATATTTATATTTCTATTGATTTTAATAAGACTAAATATGAATCAACTGGATAAAACATAATTTTTTGTGATAAGAATTATTTTCATGTTTGTTAATGAATCTTGTGCTACAAAACATGGAAACTTCTAATATCAAAATTCCGAATCTACTTATGAAATGTGATATACAGGGCATCAAATGTTCGAATATTCATTGACCTCTATTGATTATTATTTTTCATAAAAACTATAATTAAACTGATATTTAAAAAATTAAATATACTTTCTGAAATATTCTTGAATTTTAGGTTATGATTGTTTGACTAGAATTGAATATTATTTGATATTATAAATTCTAAATTATATATTTTCATGACATTCTATGGATTTTTGTGATGTTACATTTTTTATCACTTGTTCCATGATAGAAACTGATGTGTTTAAATGTATTCATAGTCTGAAACTGAAAATATAGAATTTGCAAGTTAGTAGGGGGTGTTGTACAATTATTAAATGTAACAATCAATTGATGATGAATTTTATAAAAGATAAAATATTAAGTGAATTGGTGTTAGTACGTATCATTTATTTAAAAAATAAAAGTGTAATTTATTGATTACATCTCACTAATATTTTTTGAATTTGATAAGTTGATATGTTCTTGTGAATTCATGTAATTGTATGGTAATTTTTAAATACTTATTATTTTGTTTTATTTTAGATAATATATATATTCATGTATTTTTCATAAATATTCATATTTATTTTCACATTTTATTGGTATATTAAAACATTAATGGTTTATATTTGGATCTCTTATAGGATTAGTAGGGTTTAAACATCCCAATTCCACTTAAATTCGTAAGTGTATTTGACTTTTAAACAATCATAATCCCACTTCCTCACTAGAATAAAACCATCCCATCACCTTACTGCATACCCAATTGAACAATAGGAAGAGTTCCCCACATACCCATTTATCAATATTCATAGAAATTTAATGTTATTTATTCTAATATGATGATAATGAGATAAGAAAAACTACTTAACTATTCTGGTTCCATTGTTGTGAGCTTCAAATCTAAAAAAATGATGTTGAATTTGGGTTCATTTAGTGTGGATATAGTTTGATTTATTTTTATTTGAATCCTTATTGATTTCATATACAGATATATATTGGATTCCTCAATGTACATATTTTCATTTCCAATCCATAAGGCTCGTGAAAAATGGATGAATAATCTCCTTGCAAGATGAATTAGATCCCAAAATTAGTGTAGATTTTTTGGATTCTAGTATTGAACCATTTAATACAATAACTATGAGTTCTTAGATAACCAAACTAATCCATATTATGATACAAAACATCCATTGTAGCACTAAACCAATAAATAAATTTCAGTGTGATTAGTTCAACATAATTCTTCAAGTGGCCACCTTGATGTAACACTATTTAAAGGAGCTCTCATGCTCTTGTTTTCACCAAGAATCATTGATCAATATCTTCTTATACACTTAATACTATTAAATTATAGTTCTAATAAAGGATTTAATTTTTAGAACATCTATGTGTTTTTAACTCTCTCAATTATATCTAAAAACCCACCACTTCCCATACCTATATCAACACATATCCCATACCCACTACATTAGATATCTCATCCCAAACTAGAGAAGTTCTACCAATCCATGGTGCTCAAGCACAATATTTACCATTCCATATATCTACTCTATAAAAATTTTGTACAATGTTTCATCCACTTCTCCCATATAAAAATAAATATCACTTACTGGATATGTCCATGCCCAATTTTCATTCCAATAAATACAACCAATTTTTTAACCTAAATGATCTATAACTACACAAAATTTCCCAAATTCCTTCCCAAACAAGGCATGTATAAGATATTTAACATGACTACACAATGGATTTACACAATTTTATGTCCATAGACATGATCAACGCCATTATTGTCTATGTGGTTATTATCAAGGACATAAGGATGAATTATCATGAATGTGGACATTAGCAGGAAATGTGAGGAAGAGTAGTAGGGTGTTGTATTTTTAATTCCATAGAAATTATAGAACTAGTTGTTACAAATATTTTCTAAGGTTAGATATTCTTATAATATTCACTCACCTTCATTTTATTTTATTCAAGAGACTCATTTTCCATTATTTATTAATCCTTGGTTCATGTCTTAAGACTCATAGTGAAGAGGCTTCTACATCCCATGGCATTGACTATGTTAATTAGAATATAGTATAGTTGACATAATGTATTTCTAGGCTATAATATGATGATGGGGTGACATCAATCATTGATAATTTTTTTTCTTACAGTAGATACTACAATACGATGTCATCCTTGACATTGATTAGTTTTATTATTTATTTATTTGTATAGATTTATTCAAAAATTGAGTTCTATTCAATAATGTGGGATGAAAAATTGTAGTATTTATAATGAGTGGGATCATCAGATTGGTCATAGGAATTCCGATCATCTTCTTTATTAGCTAACAAATTTGTTTTTGGGTTTGGTAGTAGTACAAGTAGTGTTGTTTCCTAGTTTTTTAGGAGTTTTCTGATTTAATTAAAATATTATTCTATTCTATTCCTTGATTGGATATTCAATTCTGAGTTTAGTTACAACCTAGATCCTCTTAGATTTTTATCTCTCCTAATTGGATAATATTGGTTGAGTTGTAGTAGGAGATGAATAAGATTAATTACATAATGTATATGGGTTCCATCCCGCCCAATATGACCTTATAGAGTGTTATGTAGATGTATTATTTGATACAGTATGACATTCTGAGGTTTTGATAAACTAAAATTGATTGAATTAGGTGACTTCAATAACCCTTATTCCCTTCCGATGATAGATTATTTTTTCAATTAGTTAAAGGCAGGAATATTTTTTTGATGATAAATCTAAAATTTGGGTTTCATCAAGATGAAGGTGAAATAGAAGATTAACCCTAATACTACATTAAAGTTTCATTATGGGCACCTCATGTTCATAACTATGGTGTTATATGTTAACAGAACCCAAATTATATTCATTGGACTAATGAACTACATGTTTTATATGTTATTGGATATGGTCATTGTCGTGTTTATTGATGATATCCCTATGTAATTGATGTTAGTGGGGGCCATTTTGAGAATTTTATGGATTTTTCAATTTCACTTGGAACCATTAGCTCTATAGTATGTTTTCCAAGTGTAATAATTTGATGCATAAGGAACATTTTTCAAGTAAGTGGTATCTCAGTAGGGAGTAGTTGTCAATTCTTCGATGACCAAGGATATTATTTCAAGGTTAGAACAATAAAATATTATAAATATATATAATTATGTGGGTCTCATGGGATATTATTTAAGTTGAATGTCTAATTTATCTTATATTTTTACCTAATTGAGAGCCTTAACCAATATGGACCCGGTTTTCTAATTGACTGATTAGTGTTATGTGGTGTTTGACTACCTCGAGTAAAAGTTGATTAATTATCCAATTAATTAATTTCCAAATGAAGGATTCATATTTATGGTTTTATATAATTCTTAACCTATCATTTTGTGTTTTTTAATATAGTTTTGTGATGTAATATCCTAAACTAGGAACTTCGACATTTTATTTTTAGGAGGTGGACTTTTTTGTTTTGGGAGGTTTTAGATGAGACCTAGTGGTTTTTCAAGATGTCTTGACCTTGTTTTGAGGATAAAAAAATCCATCAACTATCTATTGGCATTATAGTGGTATGGTGTTCATATAGAAACCCCATAGACCAGGAAATGGGTACACCTAGGCTATAATAATTCTTCCAGTATTAATCCTCTAGTTGATGGGCCTTTACTGGTAAGCAAATGGCTAACTAGAAGCCACTACATGACTATAGTGTCCAACTAACATCTAGTGGTCTCCAACTATCCTAGTTATGTGAGAGTGTTAATTTAATATTAATATAATGAAACCCTTAAGTAACCCATTAATCCCTCATTTTCAAACATAATCTGATTAGTATTTTAGGATAGGCTACTCTTCGTGTTCGGAGCTCCTTCTCTACTCTTTTTTTTCAATCTAGTTTTTATTGATTGTTAATATTCTAGTATGTTCAATAATTTATCTTCCTATGACCCCATTATTTTTTTAATTTTTAGTGGTTCAAATCTATTTTGGTTGGGTCTCTCAATTTCTTGGTGATTACTTCCCTGTTTCATATAGACATGTCATCTGTTCAACCCTCAATGTTAAAATATCATGTAGATTATGGTGCAGTGTATGTGTTATTTGAGGTATATTTTAATCCATATTTTTTATCAACCCATTTTCTGATTGAAAAATGATTCTATATTGTGGGAATAATTTTTATGGGTTCTTTCATTTTATCTTGTGTTCCCTTCCCTTTCGTTTATGGGATCCCCCTATGGTTGGTGTATGAGCCATGTTTGATGTGACAACCTAGGTATTTATAGAATAATACATTATTTAATTTCTATTAATATTTATGAATAAGATATTATTTTTACATTAAAAGGGATTATTTTTCAGATAGCGTACTGAACACGCAAAAATGGGTTTCTTTGAAATCGTACGTTGCACGCAAATTTGAGTTATACTGAAAAATTATATAATATTATTATTATTTTAAATAGTAATTAACACCTAGAAAATGTATTAGAGGAACAAATAGAACTAAATAAAATATGAGTATATATATATTTTAAATTTCATTACATTTATCTGATAAATTTTGGAGGCTTAAAATAAAAAATGAATCATATTTTAAGCATGAAAGACACTAATATTTTTAAAAGGTCATTTTACCGCATTTTGATGGATAACCCTTTATAAATACTATTTTTGAGATCTTTATTTATTATATTTTACAAAATAAACTTCCTATTTATAATTATAACATCAAATTTTACTTTGGATAATTTTTTGGTAATTTTCTGATAAAGTTGTTTTTTTAATGAATAGTGAAAAATACCGCATTTTTATGTCAAAAATGCTTTTTCATCTAATTTATTTCTAAAGATAGATTTCACATTTAATTTTTTTTAAAGTTTAAAAGGATTATATTTGTATCATTTAATCCAATTTTTCTCATTGAACGTAATTTCACTTTTAAATTGTACATAAACACATGTCAATCTTTTGATTATTATTAATTCATAAAAACCCGCTTTTTAGTTTTGAAAATGGGAATTAATATTAAATTAATTAATAAAAATTATGTGTTTTGAATTTGGAAAAATTTATTCCATATTTTGAATCAATAGGTTCAAATTTTTTAAATAGGTCTCTTTTATTTTTATAGATTATGAATAGTATCTTCAGTAATTGTTTTATTTACCATGGTTAAAAGGTAAATCTTCAAAATAAGGATAAAAAATGATATTATAATAATATTAAACTTCTCTAACACATATAATAATCCTATTGGATTAGATATGTATGACCAGGTACAACCTTGGGTCGATTTTGGGTCACCACGAAGCCTCTTTGTATTGAAAATGACATTTTATAAGAATTAATTTCAATTAAATAGACATTTTAACATAAACAAGTATCTTTTATTGAAAAAATAATTATGGGGTTATATAAGTGATATCATAAACTATATATATTAATTATAAATTTAAAAATATTTATATTATCATGGTTTTTTATGTATAATTTTTAGACATCAAATAAATAAATATATTTATGATACAATGATGATGTAGTGATTACCTTATTAATGAATGATTTAAATAAATGATATTACAAATATTAAAATAATTTTATTTTAAAAAAATTTATGACATCCACAAATTTTATGGATTATTATTACTTGTTATATTTTAATAAATAAAATTTGTTCAAAATAACAAAGTTTTTATTGATTTTTAAGTCATGATATGAATAGTATAAAAATTGACATAAATGAGTTTTAAATGAATACTATTTTATTAAATGATATAATAGACATAAAAAAATAAGATTTGGCCAAATGGATTAGATAATTTTTAAAATGTTATTAATGAACCACTTGAGATTCTAGTCTTATTTTATAGTAATTATATTAACCATATAGTGTGAATATACAAGAAGACATGGTAAGAGTTAAATTTGGTAACTAAGGATTAAAACTGAAATATAAGGATAAAATTGTGACCTAGACTTGTATAAAACTTAATTTTTTAGTCTTTTTAGTCCCAAAATAATCTTTTACTTGAAATAAATTACTTTAGGTCCATTTGAAACCAAAATTCAATTTATAATAAAATAATATTTCAAGATATTCCTAATGTGCCCCCTCCCCCTCTTATAAAAGGGAATCACCCCTACCCATTTAATCACACCTCTCAATCCCATTGGATCATAAAACATCTGCAAAAAAAATCCCCCAACAACCCTACCTTCCTTATATAATCCTTACCTAGGGCATAAGGCAATTCAATAAAGCCTTTTGGATCAAATCATAGGGAGTTACATGATTTGGAGGTAACGTCTTCACTCAAGTTCTTTTCTTTTCATTTCATTCTCCACTCTCTATTATATTTTTATTCATTTATTACATAACACAACTAGTATCCAAAATATAGTAGGATTTTGTTAGGAAAAGGATTCAAACTACACTTAAACACACCTTCATCTAATGGATATGAATATACAATTTTTATGGACGACAAACAATTGCCTCACGAAACAATGATTGCTCAATTTTCCCCTACCACCTCTCAAGGTGGACATTATGATGGGAAAATATTTATATATTATATATATTATAATTATATTATCTCTATGCATTTTTTTATTTAAATCATACCTTTTTGCTTTCCATAATGTGTAAATAAGATAATTTCATTTGAGGAAGTGCGGACTACCGCCCCCTCATAGTGATATGGTTAGTTCAGTCCATACATGGAACATATAAAAGATGGAGTTAATGAAATTATGTAACATATATAAAATATGATATTATACAATAATTATAATATACTGACATATAATTTAGTTTTCATTCCTTGAAATATGAAAAAGGAATGAAATTAGAGTTCATGCGTACGTACAAATTATCGTCTCCATGAATGGTGAATTTCATTTCATATCTCCAAATGTTATGTAAAATTATATATACATATATATATTGGATATATATGTTATTTAAATCATTAATATCATTCTAGAGATAATGTAATTTTTACCACATGGAAAATTTTTAATTATAACAAGTGCATTTTTGACTCAAGTACTTAATATCAAAAAATGAATGATATTAACTTAAACAATTATGTAATGTTTATAAAATAGCTATAAGTGATAATAAACTTGAAAAAGGTTCTGAAGAAAGTATAAATTAACTTAATTTTATTAATCAAGAAGAAAAAATAACATATGTGATGAGTCAGAATCAAGGTAAGGGAACCTTTCACCCTCTTAATTTAATCAAATACTTCTTTTATGTTATGTATTTTATATTCCATTTTCTTATGTTGGGGTATGTTATTATATATCCTTATTTATGTCCATTTTATGTCCAAATGATGACAGATCATTTTCGACTTCATTAACTCTTTTTGGGTATTTTTATGTGATGCCATTAGGCTGCTGAATTTTTGTAAGGGAACTTCTTAAACCAATATCCATTGTTTGGGTTAATCTTATACTTGTTGATTATATACTTATATGATTATGTCATAAATAACTTTTGATGTCCTATATTATATTTATAATTTATTTATGTGTAATTATAGTTAATATTCATAATCAATCAATTTTATTTACAAAATTATCTTTGTAAGGTAATTTCTAAGCTCAATTTTCACTCATTGGGTTTTACACATACTTTGTTGATTATATTATACAACTATTCTGTGTGGAATATTTGTTTATTTTTTATTTTTTAATTCCCAATACCCTTTCTGTTTGTATAATGTTGCTACTCAAAATCACCCCACTGATAAATTATTACATCATTTATATAAAACTTCTATGGGAAATCTTAACTCACTCTCTATTCACTGAGTTAAATATCCATATAATTGGTTTTTTTCAAGAATATTTGTGAATGAACTATGATTTTTTACATTGAATATACACTAATATTAAGTGTATTTATATTTTTCACACATAATAATGTCATTGATTTATTATTAATCTAATGATACGATATTTTTAAGGGACTTCATCTAAATATCCTTTCATTGAGGCATATTTTCATTTATATATGACCTTCTTTTATATATTTTATAATTATACCAATTTTTATTTTAATTTAATTCATAGATTTTTAAAAATAATCTTTTTCTATGAAGAATTTTACTAAACAACAAAAGGAAAGTTTCTTTTTAATGTGTGTGACTACAATAACCTTTTCGCCACCACATGTATTATTTGATATTTGGTTTCCTTAACAAGACATAATTTTATTAATATAAAAGTAAATGCATATACCTTTTTTACATATTTTGATATTGAAATTGGTTTTGAGAAGTTATTTATTATGTCAATATTTGAGCTGATATCTTATGATTTCATTGTGGAAATGTCATTTTTCCTTTATGCTTGTTTTCTTTGTTATGATTATCATATATTTCTTGGAAATTATTTACAAACACATGTGGTTCCATGAAAACCTAATGGTGGGTGAGCCTAATATAGCTCTCCAATGCATTGGGTGTTTGGACCACTTTGTGTGTGAATATTGTATTTGTTGTCAATAGTTGTCAATGCTGGTCAAAATGAAGAAGGAGAAAAAGAAGGAACCCAAAGTTAATGGAGATAGGCTGAAGTGAGGATGCATGGAGAATTATTATTAAATCATAGCATTGGAAATCATACTTGAGTAATTCTCTAAGAAGATTAATTCAGATGATTGTTGAACTGATCCTAAGTTCAAAGAACTTATGTCAAAGGTGAAACATTGTTTACAATAATGAAGAATGGAGAAGTATCATCCATTTGAGGATTATTGGAGCATAATTGTAAAGTATCATCTATCTAAGGATGGTTAAAGAAGAATTGAGGATTTTAAGTGAGGATGAAAGAAGTACTTTGGAATTAATATTCCAAAAAGAATGGAGACACCATACGATGATTTTCTGATTTGTATTTCAAAAATATCATAAGTTTGGAGAACTTTTGATGCAAGACTTATGAAGGAAAGGGAGTGACAAAGAAGTGTTTTTGGCAATGTCATATCACAAATTTCATCAGATCAAAAATATGTCAAAGGAAAGAATTAGGCGCTCAAGTATGTAGTAGGCGCGCAAGTATGCAGTAGGCGAACAAGTATGTAGAGGCGTGCAATTCCTATTTCAAAAGAGCATAATTTTAGGAATATGGAAAAGGATAGAGAGTGGTACGCAAGTCAAGAATGGCGCTCAAGTATTTGGCGCGCAAGTATTGGCGCTCAAGTGTGTCGTGCAAGTCATATTTCAAAAGAGCATTATTTCAAGTATATGGAAAAGGAAAGAAAGTGGCGCACAAGTGGCAGCGCGCAAGTGGCAGCACGCAAGTGGCGGTGCGCAAGTGTTGTATAGGCGCGCAAGTCATATTTCAAATTTCATGATTTCAAAAATATGGAAAAGGAAATAAAGTGGTACACAAAGTCATGGAACGCAAGTGGTGGCGCATAAGTGGTGGTGCCCAAGTGTTGACGTGCAAGTGTAAGTGGCGAGCAAGTCCTATTTCAAAGATCATCTGATCAAAATATGAAAAAGGAAATAAAGTGGTGTGCATGTTTGAAAGTGTCTTGCAAGTCAAGAGTGTTGCGCAAGTATTGGTGTGCAAGTCTTGGCGTGTAAGTCTTGGCGCGCAAGTGTATGGGCGCACAAGTCACCAAATTGCCTATAAATAGACGACTCGCCCCATCATTTGTTAAGGCTCAACACTTATGAGAAAAATTTGAGCTCTGAACGTGCAAGTATAGAAAGCGGTGCACAAGATGAAGTGGCGCACAAGATGAGGGTTATTTATATGACGCACAAGTTTTGCCGCGCAAGTCTGCCGTGCAAGTGTTTCTGCACAAGTCTGTCATGCAAGTGTTGTCGTGTAAGTCTCCCGCACAAGCCTTTTGAGAAAGTATTGTTGCGCATGTTGTGGCACGCAAGTAGCAGCGTGCAAGAAGAGGTGCTCAAGTTGTAGGCGTGTAAGTATAGGGCGTGCAAGTGGAAGTGGGTGCACAAGATGTTTCTGTTCCAAGAGTTTCTGCCATCTTCTGGAGAGGAAAGCATAAGAAGGAAAAGAGTTCAACTACATTCCATATGCATGATCACATGAATTTATGAACAAGATGAGAACTCACTCTTATGATGCCACGTAATCTGGTCTTTGTTGACTAATTAATCACATTGGTATATGTGATTCTTGATAAGAAAGAATAAGGAGTCCTAGTGCATTCTATTATTGCACTAAAGAAGAAGAAGAATTCCTAGTGTAGTTGGTTTTGCACTAGTGAAGAAGAAAAGAAGAAGACACGAAGAATTGCTTGCCTACTTCTTTGCAAGTAATAAAGTGAAGAGCATTGACAAAAATCAAGAGTAGAACCTACCTTTTGATGAAGGAAGAAGACTGTCTCCATAGGTAGTATAAAGAACTAGCTAGACGCTACAAGTTGGACTAGTTCATCACCAGTCCAGTGAATAGGATTGTTTCCCACCCCCTCTAAAGTGTAGGGACTCACACGGGCTAGAGGATTGCTTTCATAGCCAATCCATTGTAAAAGCATATCACATTATAATGGAGAATCCATGCAGTGGTCATACCCATGCATGTCAATGACGTAGCTACTCTTATTGAGTGGTGAACCTTGTAAAAATATCGTGTGCATATTTTTACTGCTTTCTAATATTGCATGCGGCAGGGAAAATAGAATAAGAGAATCAGGATCCTAACAGGTCACGGGGTACAGGGATAAAAGTTGGAATTGGTTTAAAAAATACCCAACACTGATTCACCCCCCTCTCAGTGTTATACATATCCCAAACTGGTCCTCTCAATTGGTATCATAGGGGGTTAACCTCTGTTGGATTCTCTAAAGTGAAGTTATTCTCTTTTAAAAACTTGAGTTCTGATCCTGAGTCAACAATGAAGAGCAGTGTTGGTGAATATTTACTTATATCTACCAAGACCATGATGAACAGGAAAAAGAAATAGAAGAGAAAGTTGAAGAAGAATTCCCTCTTATCTAAAGAAGAGGAAGAATATGGTTCTCTATATCTAGCTAACATTGAAGACACACCAGATTTGGAAAGTAATGAGAATGTGGCCCAAGTACCCACCAAGGAGATGGACAACCTACCCACTTCAACTGATCAAGAGGTATGTGTTAGTACATATGGAAATTACCCTCATGATGAAAATTCTAGCACAAGTGGTGATGAATAATCTACAACATCTCAAGAAATATCAGTTGATATAATAAGAATTATTCTACATGGTATTCCTGAAGAGAGTGCATCCTTGGTTTTCTGGGTATTTCAATGCATGCAAGAAAATATCACTCAGCTGGAAGAATAAACTGATGTTTTGGAGAAAGGCTTAGAAGAAAAAATTGTCGAATGTTTAAAGCTCTCTAGACAGGTTGGAGCCTTAAAAGCAAAAAAGAGGGGATTTGAAGAAAGATCTTCAAAGTAGCTCAAATATTTTTAAGAAAATGAGGGAGTCAACAAGACTCTAGAAGAGAATATCCATGAATATGAGATGAAAAGGGGCAATGAAGTAAAGAAGTTATATTTGAAATATAACTCCAAGAAGATCAATGAACTTGACTCTTAGTTACAAAACAATGTAAATATGCATGAAGATGAAGTTGAAAGATTAAAGAAGGCTTGTGAAGAGAAGATGTCTATGATTGAAAACCAGGAAGTCATCCTCAATATGAGATGTCTAGAATTGGAAGCTGAACTAACCAATATTGAGAAGACACATATTGAGTCTCCACAAAATAAAGAAATATTTACTGCTAGTACTCAATGCTCACTGGAGGATTCTACTGTCCAAGGACCTCCAACATGTGATAAGAAGATCATGTCTTCACTCATTGATCTATCAAAAGTAGTTGAGAAAGTAATGGTATCATCCATACCAACTTGTATTAATGTTTCTAATATTGCTCCTATAAAAAGTGAAGGTAGGAAGAAAAATTTTAAACAAGTTTGGATGAAGAAAATTGAGATGAAACTATCACCATGGATATGGTGGATAGGGGAAAGAGTGTTGAAGATAGATCCCCACAAAAATCACAACATACCAAGAAGAAGAAGACTCAACAAACTTATCAAGAAGATGACAAGAAGTTAAGGTTTTTTGGTCAATACTGGTTCTGCAACAGGTTTGGGCTTTGCGCACTAGATTTTTGGTACAATCCCTTAAATGTAAAAGCACAGAGAAAGCCCATCTCAAGGGGGAGAAATCCAAAGAAGAAGAAGCAACATCCACAGATCTAGAAACATCTGTATACTGCAAATAGATTTGGAATGCTGGACAACATCTGTGATGTATGCAATGGGAGTGGTCACAAGAATGGTGGATGCCTATCTCAGAATTTATTCAAAACTAATAATAAAAAAAGACCACAAAATCTAGAAAAGAATGAAGAATCTATCTTGGGTTGTAATCAAAAGTATGTTTCAAAAGAAAATGATCCCAAGAAGATTACAATGAGGAAAACTGAGAAGTCCTTGGATTCCATGTCCAAGAAGGTGAAGGGTGGTGCATCCAAAATAACTACTATGAAGGAATCCACTCATAAGAATCCATGTAGAAGATCTAATCTTGATGCCTCAGTCCCTAATGATATTTTGGTGATTTGGCCAGAAGATTTGTAAATAATGAGATAGATGGAAGATGCACAAGCTAAGGATAGTGCTAAAAACAAAAAAAAAGATTCTACATGAAGACAAAGATGTTCTATGTGTGAGGTGCAACAAGGCTGGTCACACTGTTAGAAAGTGATTTGAATTTATTCCAGCCCAACAAGAATTCATGAAGAGGATGAATGTTGCACCGAGAGATTATAGTTCTTGGAATTCTCCTGAAGAAAGAAGATTCACACACAAAGAGATAGAAGAAGTATTGAGATCCACACATCTACATTCAAAATTAAAGATCAAATGTGAAAGTGTGAGGAGTGGAGAAAATGGAGCATCCTGGACGAGAAAATCATCTCATCCCTCCTTCTCACATTGAAGAAGCATGGAGGATCCACCCTATTCCCTTAAATCTTTGTGTATTGTATTTTTTTTTAAAATACAGGGAATTTAAGGTGATGCAAGATCTCAGGGGGAGAACCTGAGATTCAGTTATGAGAAGTGTTCTCTATAGAGGGATACACATAAAGAATCTTCCAGAGTCATTATCTCAATAAGTATCAATTTCAGTTGGTACTAAATTCAACTACTCTGAAGATTGTCTGAAGATCATGTCATTGGAAATGGTATGTTATTTCTAAATCATTCAACCTTGGTTACTGAAAATAAAGATCATTCTACAAAGATTTAGTAACAAAGAAAATCAATGACATAAGAAGAGTGAATGTGATCCAAGGCCACTTATCCTGCCAATTGCACATTAATGTTTTTGATCTATTTGTTGAAGTGAGTGCAAGAATTTCAGGTTGATTATTTCTTTCACACTAAATATCTTCTTCCTGGAATGAAAGTAAAAAACCCTTGAAGACAAGTGTATGATTTCTCATCTCATGAGGTGCCATATTATGTGGGTAATGGATAGCTTTGTTGTCTAAATCAAATCCTCTTGTTTTCTACACCGAGAATTGCTCAAGTATACATAGAGTGAAATGATTGATGGCACATTGCTTATGTATAGAATGATACCCTCTCTACCATGATCTTTGTATTTCTTGTCAATAAGGGGGAGAGAAATGAAATTAATGTCTAGGGGAGAGACATAAGTAAAAGGGAGATATAAGATTCTCATTTTGAAATTGACACATTCATTTGAGAAGACTTTGTGGTATTGACAACAAAATACAAAGGGGGAGATTGTTGGGATCACTTTGTGTGTAAAGATTGTATTTGTTGTCAACAGTTTTCAATGCTGGTCAAAATGAAGAAGGAGATAAAGAAGGAATCCAAAGTCAATGGAGGTTGGCTGAAGTGAGGATTCTTGGAGAATTATTATGAAATCATAGCATTGGATATCATACATGAGTAATTCTCTAATAAGATTAATTCAGATGATTATTGAACTGATCCTAAGTTCAAAGAACTTGTGTCAAAGGTGACACATTGTTTACAAAAATGAAGAATGGAGAAGTATCATCTATTTGAGGATGATTGGAGCATAATGGTGAAGTATCATCTATCTAAGGATGGTTAAAGAATAATTGAGGATTTGAAGTGAGGATGAAAGAAGTACTTTGGAATTCATATTCCAAAAATAATGGAGAAACTAGATGATGATTTGCTGATTTGTATTTCACAAATATCATAAGTTTGGAGAACTTGTGATGCAAGCCTTATGAAGGAAAGGGAGTAACAAAAAAGTTTTTTTGGCAAAGTCATATCACAAATATCTTCAGATCAAAAATATGGAAAATGAATGAAGTAGGCACGCAAGTATGCAGTAGGTGCACAAGTATGTAGAGGCACACAAGTCATATTTCAAAAGAGCATAATTTCATAAATATGGAAAAGGAAAGAGATTGGTGTGCAAGTCAAGAATGGCATGCAAGTATTTGGCGCGCAAGTATTGGCGCTCAAGTTTGTCATGCAAGTCATATTTCAAAAGAGAATTATTTCAGAAATATGGAAAAGGAAAGAAAGTGGTGCGCAAGTGGCGATGCACAAGTGGCAGCGCGCTAGTGTCGGCGCTCAAGTGGTGGCGCACAAGTGGTGGCGCCCAAGTGTTGATGCGCAAGTGTAAGTGGTGCGCAAGTCCTATTTCAAAGACCATCCAATGAAAATATGACAAAGGAAATGAAGTGGTGCGCAAGTTTTAAAGTGTCTTGCATGTCAAGAGTGTTGCGCAAGTATTGGTGTGCAGGTCTTGGAGCGCAATTCTTGGCACACAAGTGTATAGGTGCGCAAGTCACCAAATTTCCTATAAATAGATGACTTGCCTTATCATTTGTTAAGGATCAACACTTAAGAGAAAAATTTGAGCTCTGAACGCGCAAGTGTAGAAAGCGGCGCGCAAGCTGAAGTGGCGCACAAGCTGATGGTTATTTATATGAGGCGCAAGTGTTTCCGCGCAAGTCTGCCACGCAAGTGTTTCTGCGCAAGTCTGTCGTGCAAGTGTTTCCGTGCAAGTCTGTCGCGCAACTATTTTGGGAATGTGTTGTCGCGCAAGTTGTGGCACGCAAGTAGCAGCATTCAAGAAGTGGCTCTCAAGTTGTAGGCGCGCAAGTATAGGGCGAGCAAGTGGAAGTGGGCGTGCAAGCTGTTTTTGTTCCATGAGTTCCTTCCATCTTCTGAAGAGGAAAGAAGAATAAGGAAAAGAGATCAACTACATTCCATATGAATGATCACATGCATTTATGAACAAGAGGAGAACTCACTCTGATGATGCCAAGTAAGCAGGTCTTCATAGACTAATTATTCACATTGGTATATGTGATTCTTGATAAGAAAGAAGAAGTCCTAGTGCATTCTGTTATTGGACTAAAGAAGAAGAAGAAGTCCTAGTGCAGCTAGTTTTGCACTAGTGAAGAAGAAAAGAAGAAGACACGAAGAATTGCTTACCTAATGCTTTGCAAGTAATCAAGTGAAGATCACTGAAGAAGATCAAGAGCAGAACCTACCTTTTTAAGAAGGAAGAATATTGTATCCATAGGCAGTATAAAGAACCAGCTAGACACTGCAAGTTGGGCTAGGTCATCACCAGTCCAGGGAATACGATTGTTTCCTACCCCCCTCTAAAGTGTAGGGATTCACACGGGCTAGAGGATTGCTTTCCTAGACACTCCATTGTAAAAGCATATCACATTATAATGGAGAGTCCATGCAGTGGTCATGCCCATGCATGGCAAGGACGTAGCTACTCTTATTGAGTGGTGAACCTTGTAAAAATATCATATGCATATTTTTACTTCTTTCTATTATTGAATTCGACATGGAAAAGAGAATAAGAGAATCAAGATCCTAACAGGTCACGAGGTATAGGGATAAAAGTTGGAATTGGTTTAAAAAGTCCCCAACACTGATTCACCCCCCTCTCAGGGTTAGACATATCCCAAACTGGTCCTCTCATTGGGTAATGTGATGGAGGTAAATTTTAATGTTTCTCCTAATAGATTTAAGGAATATACTATGATGGATATTCCAAAGGTAACTCCCTATGTAGCTATGAAATACACAATGTAAGTATGTTATGGATGCCACAATATATGTTTATGATTTATTATTTATATGTGTTTTTTTATAAAACTTATGATTTCATGAGTTATGTTAATGAAATTATGTTTTATGATTGAAAATTAGGGTTTTATTTATTTGTATGTATTGATGGACTAATGTTTTCTTTCCTTATTTTTTTATCCCTTAGTGAGATTTTTTTTCTCATCCCAAGTTTTTGAAATTATTTTCACAAGTTATAGGGAAGGTTAATAGAAATAAATAATTCAAGAATATTTATATCATGAAATGAATTATTTTTTTATTTTAAGGAGTTTTATTCTTATAACAATAATTGTATAGAGAAGAAGTGTCTACATTTTAAATTTTGTGATGTAATTAAATAGTTCTATTCTGATGATCTAAAACTATAAACCAGAAAAGATACTTAATGTGAATTCTTGACTTATCTCAAGATTTTTTAATGTTTAAGGTTGGGGCCTTATAGTTGGTATTAGAATAATGGTTTAGAAAAAATTGGAGATTAGGATGTTTTCTTAAGGGTTAGAGATATGACCATGGGTTTATAATTTTAAGGTATATTATATGTTCAATGAATTAGAAACCCCTTTTAGGCATAGGTAATTTCATGGTGATAAATGTTATTTTTTGATTCATTCACCTTTAAGGAAATTATGGGATATTTGTTTTGGGGATGAAAATGTGAGGTTTGAGATAACATTTGAGGACCAAATATGTTATGGGTTTTATTAGTAATTTCTCTCATTTTTGGGAATGTTATAAAATTATATATTTTTTGAAAAAGGACAACACACGGATTGTGTGATCGCCCATCACATCAAAGAAAGATGTGGGAATCAAACCCACAACCGAAGGGCGACAAGGGTGAATTGCCTTCTTCTAGCCTAAGTGAAGTCCTTAGTTATTATTGTAACACCCCAAGCTTCTACGGTATGCTTCTCTTTGAATTATGTGATAGCGTGTGTTATACGCAACATCGAGTTCTAACACACCACAACCAATCAAACTAGCCGTTATGAATAGGAATTACTAATTTATACAATTTTATAAATTTTATCTCTCAAAATGGACTTCATTTTTGGATTCAGAATATCGAATTTATCCTAGGGTGAAATTTTTGAACTTTTCGGATAACATTTATATTTTTATGAATAGTGAAAATTACTAAATTTTAATTAAAAACAAATTTTGAATCAAAATAATTAATAGTGATAAATTATTAGTTTTAGTGGTTTTAAAGTATATTTAGAATATATTTTTACCATTTAATACAATTTTGGTCATTGGACATAATTTCACAATTAAACCGGACACAAACAAGTATCAATCTTTTGATAGATATTATATCTTAAAAACACGCTTTTTGTTTTGACAGCAGGAATTAATTTTCAATTAATTTTTGCCACTTCTGTGTTATGAATTTGGGAAAATGGATTCCATATTTGGAATCAAGATGTCCAAATTGTGTAAATATGTAACTTTTATTTTTAGACATTTTGAATAATTACTTCGATAAATATTTTATTTACCATGGTTAAAGGGTAAATCCGGTAAATAAGGATTAAAAAATAATATTATAATAATATTTAATTACCCTAAAACGTGTCCTAACATTATTGGTGGATACATTTGCGACCATGGTCTTCTTTGGGTCGATTTTGGGACCCCATGGAGCCACTTGTAGGAGATAGGGACACTTTATTTTAATTAAGTTAAAATAAATAAAAAAATGACATAAGCATATATCTTTTAGCAAAACAATTTTTACATAGAATTATATATATTGGATTTTCAAATATAAATATTCATTAGAAAGATAAAACTATTTCATAAATAACCGTATTTTATTTATAATTATTAAACATTATATAATTTAATTTATTTATGACACAATGGTGATGCATTAATTACCTAATTAATGAAAAATTAGAATAATTGATATTATAAATACACAAATAAATGTAATTTGAGACTATTTATAAATAAAAGTAATTTTTTAGGATAATATGACATGTTAGGATTTAATTATATAACTTTTTTTGATGTAATAATTCTGTTATGAGTTTTACAAAAATCAATTATTGAATAGTGTCAAAATTGAAAAAAAGAGTCTTTAAAACAAATATTATATTATTAATTGATATTAAATTCCTAAAAATCTAAGGTTCGAACAAGAGACTTATATCATGATAGGTGTATCATTAATGGACCACTTGGGGGGTCTCTTGGATGTATATAGTATGTTTATTAACCATATAATATAAAAATACAAAGAGACATTGTAAAAGTGAAACTAATTAACTAAGAGTTAATACTTAACGATAAGGTTAATATAGTGACCCAAACCTGTATAAATCCTATTGGTTGAGTGGTTTGCGACATATACCAACATTAACCTTTAAATAATCCACATTGGATCCATTAGAAATTGAATATGAATTTATTATAAAATAATATTTCTAGCTTTTCCAAAGGTTCCCCTCACCCCTCTTATAAAAGGGCACTCCCACTTCTCATTAATTCACACCTTCAAAGCCTTTTGGTTCGGCCATAACCTGCCCAAATACTCTCTATAATTTCCTAAATATATCCTAGATGCCTTCATTTCATCAGAAATCCAACCTATGGAGCCCTTTTGATCAAATCAAAAGGAAGAACCCGAAGAAGAGGTAATGATTTCACCACCCTTTTTCAAGTTCATTTCTTCTTCCACTTCTTCATTCATTGTTATTACCATTCTAAAATAATAACTCCAGTATATTATATATACTTTGATGTTATTATAAACATGGTACAACCATATTTCAGTATTCTATCCATCCTTTGAATGACATGTCACCATACGTGCGTACGTACGGCTTACCGTCTCCACGTCGTGGTGTAATTGTTATTCAAAACATTATTATTTGGATGGGTATAATAATGATGTGTAATTCATGTAAATAATAAATATAACATGATAATGATTCTGTATATATGTTATACCTTCTAATTAAATATTATTTTAATATCAATAGAATGATATTTTCGTTCATGCATACGTACGGACTACCGTCTCCACGAACGCGATGAGATTCATTCTCCATCGTATCCATTCAAGTATAATTCTCATTTGAAGATTAATAATAATGTTTAAAGGACTTAATATCATTATGGATATGAATAAGATACAACATATCCATAAAAAACATGTCTTACATAACAAAACATATAAAATAAAATGAGTAAGTTAACACCCGAAACGACAGTAATATTAAGATATTATTAACAAGGAAATGTTAAAAGATCATATATGATATCATATTAATGTATATGATTCTTGTATAATTTAATAAAAATTAATTAACCATTATACTTGAGTTCATCCTACCCCGAACCAAGGAAAAGTACAAGGTAAGTGTTTATTTCACAATCTCTTCGTTATCTGAGGTTGTTTATACGTAATAATCTACTGGGACTTCTTTATCATCCACATCCATGTTTCTTAAAAATGTATTTCAAAACATTTTTACTATTTACTAGAATATGGGTTAAAGTAATTTATACCCTTGTTGAATTTTATAAGTGTTTCATAAAGTAATCTTTTCGTTTTTTTCCAAACAAGGTTCTTTTTAACCTTTTCGACAGAATTAAGGTAAGAATGTTTTTTTAACTTATACGACGGGTGCATATATTTTCCACCCTTAAAATCTTATAATAATATTTTCAATGAAAATGTTTTATTTTATAAATATATGACTCTTAAATTATTTCAAAATAGAAAGAGGTATTTCCCTAAAAAGAGTTTTGATTTCTTCTATGTCAACATCCTTTGATGGATTTTAAGCTTATTTGAAGTTGATTTATTATGATACAAAATTTCCATATTGTATTTAAGATTTTTTGATATTTTTGACTGTGGATGTGTTATGTTTATACCATTCATGGTTTATGGAGGAATTATTGACATTTTTTATGCTAGTTTTAATACGAATGTTTATGTAATGTTTAAACATGTTGATTTGAGGAATGCATTGGACTTAATATGTGATGGGTGGAGCCATCTATAGAATCTCAATGCATTAGTAGGTCTCATGAGACAAACTAGTGTCTTGGCACAAGGCCTTGGAAAAATATTATTTGTAGTCTTGGAACGAGGCCTTGGCTATGTGGTTATGATAGTCTGGCATTATGCATTGCATCATTATGGAAGTGGTTATTTATATTGCATTTGATTATTCGATTAGTAGAATATCCATGTGAATAAGTAAATGAAACTATTTCATTTTATTTTTTTCATACGATGTTGAAGTTCAAGTTTAAAAGGCTTTTGTTTTATTTATACATTACCTTAAATGTCTATTATTATTTATGAAAGTTTCTGCTGTATTGTTATCCTTAGTGGGCATTTAGGCTCACCCCATTTCTATGTTTTATTTTTCCCAGGATGTGAAGAAGTATTTTATGAATGACCTGCAGGGATAGTATGAGGGGATAAGAGTGTGGACTATGGAGACTATATTTTTGTATTTTTTATTTTATGATGTAATGTAAACTTTATGAATGTATCTAGTTATTCCAAGGCTACTAAATGAATCGATCTTTTGAGACTTGATCTTTCTTGTGATCATGCCAATGTTATGTAATAATGCACAGACTCTGGGTAACTGGGTTCGTGGTTTTACATTTTGTATCAGAGGAAGTTTTGTACAAACCTTGGAAGCTAGATTTAGATAAACTCTGATTAGAGAAAATAGACCTTAGATGAACTTTGAGGATTAGTGTAGAATAACTTCCTAGAATTTTGGTATTGTAGAGATTTTGTGAGTTTTCCGAGAAATACATCCATGTCTGGATACGAGAAGGTAGAGGCGGCTCTAACACAGATGTACCTAGGGGTAAAACCCAAAAACACCACTTCGAGCTGGACTCTAACGGGAACTGGTGCACGACAACAGGCATTACTGCACTCTTGGTTACAACACTCCCGGGGGATATTCTTAGGATAACTCTCATTTTCTTTAAAATCATTAATAAGGGTTTATGAGTATATACTTCCTCAAAGAAAACATTTTTTTGATTATGGATTATATCCATAAATAGTTAAATTTATGTTAAGTGTTTTATAAGTACGAAATTATGTATTTTCATTCATAAACCGATCTAGTTTATGCCATTTTTTAGAAATGGTGCATAGTGGAAGAAATGGAAACCGTATCAATGCACACACTCCATGTAGGTATTGCCCTCCTACTCAAGATAATTATAGTGGAGCTGGTGATGCAACTGGTGCCGATCATCTAATCACCATACTAGGACAACTCACTCAGGTTATGAATAATAACCTTACCTGTATGGAGCACCCTGATCCACAGTGTGGAGGATCAATGTTAGATCGCTTCATGAGGAAACAACCACCAACATTCAATGGGAGTACAAATACCTTAGTAGCTGATCAATGGATAAATTCCCTAGAGAAAATATTTCAGGCTTTGGGGAGTAGTGAAAGAGAAAAAGTTGTCATGGTAGTTTACTGCCTCATTGGATATGCTGATCAATGGTGGTCATTGATTCAAAACACAAAGGAAGATGATGAAGTATCAAATATGTAATTGAGGGAGTTCAAAGATATTTTTTTAGAAAAATACTTTCCTCATGCCCATCGAGCAGATATGGAAAGACAATTTTTGAGTATAAGACAAAAGGAGGATGAGAATGTCGCAAAGTATGAGGCTAAATTTACAAGGTTATCAAAGTATGATGGAGATTATATACGTAACCCAAGAATTAAGATTAATCGTTTCTTTGATGGGTTAAACCATTTCTCCATCAAGCATTAGTCTCACAATCCTTCTCCTCGTATGAATACATTGTCTCATGTGCTATCAAGACAGAGAAATAATTCTCTAAGTCATATGACATTAATGCAAAGCAAGAGAATAAGAGATCTGTTGATCAATCTGGGAATGGAAATAAAGGGAAGAAGGGAAAATTTTAATATCCATCCTACAATAAATGTGGGAAGAAACACCCTGGTACTTGCTTAAAAGGAACGGGACTCTATTACAAGTGTGGTGGAAAAGGACACCAAGCTTGTGATTTCAAGGGGAAGAAGGAAGCTACCGATGTCCAATGCTACAATTGTAGGGAGATGAAACATTATGAAAATGAATGTCCTAAGAGTCAGGAAAACTTACCTCAAAAAATCCAAGGGATCAAGGCCAAGCTTATGTTATCACTACTGCTGAGGTAGAAGCTCCGAAAGATGTGGTGGCAGGTAATTTAATAGTTTCCTCAAGTTTAGAAAATGCATTATTTGATTCTAGATCATCACATTGTTTCATATCTTCCTAGTTTTCTAAGAAAATTAGATATTTCCAATTTGATTTAACAAGGGAGTTGTTAGTTAAAACTTCTAAGGGAAGTATCATTGCAACAATGTTTTGTGAATTAGTCCCCATTAGAGCACATAAATGTTCTTTGTCCACTGATCTCATCGTCATACCTATGATTGAGTTTGATATAATCCTCAATATGGATTGGCATTCAGACCATGATGCGAAGATTTATTGTAAGAAGAAGGAGGTTACGATTTTTGATGATGATGATAAGGAACACCTTATCATTAGAGCATAATCGTCACCACCTAATTATTATCTAGATCCACCCCCAGTAGCTCAACTAAATTCAATTATTGGGGAGGAAGATAATGAAATGACTGTGGGTGAGGAATGGAATGTTCAAATAAAGGATGTACCTATTGTGAAAGAATATGTAGATGTGTTCCCGGAATATTTACCTGGACATCCTCCAGAACGAGAAGTTGAGTTTCCATTGATTTAATTCTTGGATCAAGGCCTATATCGAAGACCCCTTATAGAACGGCCACTGTGGAATTAGTCGGACTAAAGAAACAACTAGAGGAATTGAGTAATAAGGAATTTATTCACCCTAGTGTTTCTCCATGGGGAGACCCTATTCTTTTTGTTAAAAAGAAATATGGATCTATGAGGTTATGTATCGACTACAGGGAGATCAATGCTATAACAATAAAGAACAAGTATCCCTTACCTCGCATTGATGATTTATTTGAAAAACTGCATGGAGCTCAATACTTTTCAAAGATTGACCTTCGATCTGGATACCATCAGTTGTGTGTGAAAAAAGAAGACATTCCAAAGACCGCATTTCGAACAAGGTACGGGCATTACGAGTTTATAGTAATGCCTTTTGGATTGACTAATGCACCCTCTGTTTTTATGGATCTAATGAACAGAGTTTTCAAGGAATATCTTGATGACTTTGTAGTGGTATTTATTGATGATATCTTGGTATACTCCAAAAGATACAAAGATCATGAAAATCACTTTCACATTATATTGAAGACTCTGAGAAGACATGAATTATATGGGAAGTTTAGAAAGTGTGAATTCTGGCTTCAAGAGATTTCTTTTCTTGGCCATATTGTCTCTAAGGATGAAATTTCCGTTGATCCTTCTAAGACCAAGGCAATCCAAGAATGTCCCACACTGACGAGTATAACTGAGGTACGTAGTTTTATTGGTTTAGCAGGTTATTATGGACATTTCATCTAGAATTTTGCCCTGTTGGCTAAACCATTAACAAAACTAACATGTAAAGGGGTTAAATTTGTTTGGACAAAAGAGTGTGAAGAATGTTTCGAAGAACTGAAGAGAATATTATTCAATTCTCTTATATTGACTCTACCATTGGGGAATCATGGGTTCGTTATTTATAGTGATGCATCGAAGAAAGGACTTGGTTGTGTCCTTATGCATAATGATAGGGTTATTGCCTATGCATCACGAGAGGTGAAAATTCATGATCAAAATTATCCTACTCATGATCTCTAGATAGCAGATGTGATCTTTTCTTTGAAGGTATGGAGGCACTACCTCTATGGTGAAAACGTGAGATTTATACTAATCACAAGAGTTTGAAGTACATTTTCTCACAAAAAGAACTCAACATGAGGAAAAGGATATGGCTTGAATTACTCAAGGATTATGATTGTACGATACACTACCACCCAGGGAAGGAAAATAAGGTGGAAGATGCTTTGAGCCGAAAAGATCATGGGGTTTTGAGCATGATGAGAATTTAAAGGGATCCTACTTTTATGGATCTAGTAAAGTTGGATATGGGAATCACCATGGAAGGTGAAACATCAATTCTTTTTCAAATGGTTTCCAAGCCATCTTTACTAGAAAGGATAAAGAGTTCTCAGACCGATGATGAAGAATTTCAAAAAAAGATTAAAGCTGTCAATGATGGGAGATTGAGAGACTTTGTGTATAAAGAAAGAATTTTGAAATTCGAGAAGAGGCTTTGTGTTCCGATATACCTGATCTAAAAATGGAATTGCTGGATGATGCTCATAGTTCCAATTTCTCTATACACCCTGGGAGCACCAAAATGTATAGATATTTGAAGGAAAATTTTGGTGGGACAACATGAAGAGGGAGATTTCTGATTTTGTGTCAAGATGTATGGTTTGTCAACAAGTGAAAGCTGGAAGGCAACAGCCTGGAGGAATCATGCAACCTCTTCCCATACCGGAGTGGAAATGGGACAGTATTATGATGGAATTTGTCATGGGGCTACCAAAGACTTCTAGAAGTAATGATGTAATATGGGTTATTATTGATCGTCTTACCAAGTCAGCACATTTTTTTGCTATAAGAGAAGATCTACCACTGGAACATCAAGCAAGACTATATATTGATGAAGTGGTGAGACTTCATGGAGTACCCCTATCGATTGTTTCTGATCATGATCCCCGATTTACTTCAAGATTTTGGAAAATCCTTCAAAAAGCCTTGGATAATGAACTTCATTTGAGCACTACCTACCACCCTCAAACAGATGGACAATCAGAACGAACTACTAAAACCATAGAAGATATGTTGAGATCCTGTTCACTTGACTTTCAGTTTATGTGGGATCAATATTTACCTCTGGTAGAATTTTCCTATAAAAATAGCTTCCATTTGAGTATTCAGATGGCACCATATGAAGCGTTATATGGAAAGATATGTTGCAAACCAACCTATTGGGATGAAGTTGGTAAAAGAAAACTTGTAGGCCTAGAACTGGTGGAGGAAATGATGGAAAATGTTAAGGTAATCCAAAACCATATCAAAATAGCTCAAAGTAGGCAGAAGAGTTATGCCGATAATCGAAGGAAGTATTTGTAATTTCAAGTCGGTGATCATATTTTCCTGAAGGTATCTCCATGGAAGGGAGTCATACGTTTTGGTAAGAAAGGTAAATTGAGTCCCAGGTACCTCAGACCTTTCGAAATTCTGGAATGAATTGGGGCCATAGCTTACCGTTTGTTAATGCCTCCAAGTCTCTCCAAAGTTCACGATGTGTTCCACGTATCATTGTTGAAGAAATACATGCCTGACCCAATGCATGTACTCACCTATGAGGAATTAGAACTGGAACCCGATCTGTCTTATTGCGAAGAGCCCATCAGGATTCTTGATATGAGGGAACAAGTACTGAGAAACTAGATGATGCGTCTGGTAAATGTTTTGTGGAGAAACCATAAGATGGAAGAGGCAACGTGGGAACCCGAGGAACTTATGATAAATAACCACCCGAGTCTTTTCATGCGGTAGTATTCTATAAATTTCATGAACGAAATTATTTGAAAGAGGGGAGAATGTAACACCCCAAGCTTTTACGGTACACTTCTCTTTGAATAATGTGATAGCGTGTGTTGTATGCAACATCGAGTTCTAAACACCACAGCCAATCAAACTAGCCGTTATGAATAGAAATTCCTAATTTTTAAAATTTTATATATTTTATCTCTCAAAATGGACTTCATTTTTGGATTTGGAATATCGAATTTATCTTAGGGTGAAATTTTGGAACTTTTCAGATAACATTTATATTTTGATGAATAATGAAAATTACTAAATTTTAATTAAAAACAACTTTTTAATCAGAATAATTAATAGTGATAAATTATGAATTTGAGTGGTTATAAAGTATATTTAGAATATATCTTTACCATTTAAAACAATTTTGGACATTGTACATAATTTCACAACTAAACCGGACACAAACAAGTATCAATCTTTTGATAGTTATTATATCTTAAAAACAAGCTTTTTGTTTTGACAGCGGAAATTAATCTTAAATTAATTTCGGCCAATTCTGTGTTATGAACTTGGAAAAATGGATTCCATATTTTTAATCAGGATGTCCAAATTTTGTAAATAGGTAACTTTTATTTTTAGACATTTTGAATAATTACTTCGGTAAATATTATATTTACCATGGTTAAAATGTAAATCCGGTAAATAAGGGTTACAAAATAATATTATAATAATACTAAATTACCCTAAAACGTTTCCTAACCTTATTTTTGGATACATGTCCGAACATGGTCATCTTTGGGTCGATTTTGGGACCCCATAGAGCCACTTGTAGGTGATAGGGACACTTTATTTTAATTAAGTTAAAATAAATACAAAAATTACATAAGCATATATCTTTTAGAATTTTTTTTTACATAATGGTATATATGTTAGATTTTTAAAAATAAATATTAATTAGAAATATAAGAATATTTCATACATAATTGAATTTTATTTACAATTTTTAGACATTATATAATTTAATTTAGTTATGACACAATGATGATGCAGTAATTACCGAATTAATGAAAAATTAGAATAATTGATATTATAAATACCCAAATAAATGTAATTTGAGACTTTTTATAAATACCAATAATTTTCTAGGATAATATGAAATGTTAGAATTGATTTAATAAACCTTTTTTGAATTAATCATTCTGTTATTATTTTTACAAAAATCAATTATTGAATAGTGTCAAAATTGATATAAAAGAGTTTTTAAAACAAATATTATATTATTAATTGATATTAAATTCCTAAAAATATAAGGTTGACAAGAGACTTATATCTTGATAGTTGTATCATTAATGGACCACTTGGGGTTCTCTTGAATGTATATAGTAAGTTTATTAACCATATAATATAAAAATACAAAGAGACATTGTAAAAGTGAAACTAATTAACTAAGAGTTAATACTTAAAGATAAGGTTAATATAGTAACCCAAACCTGTCTAAATCTAATTTGTTGAGTGGTTTTCAACCTATCCCCACCTTAACCTTTAAATAATACACTTTTAAGCCATTATAAACAGAATATAAATTTATTATAAAATAATATTTCTAGCTTTTCCAAAGGTGCCCCTCACCCCTCTTATAAAAGGGCACTCACCATTATCATTAATTCACACCTTCAAAGCCTTTTGGTTCGGCAAACCCCTGCCCAAATACTCTCTAAACTTCCCTCACTTCATCCTAGAGGCCTTCCTTTAGTCATAAAGTCAACCTAAGGAGCACTTTTGATCAAATCAAAAGGAAGAACCCGAAGAAGAGGTAATGATTTCACCACCCTTTTTCAAGTTCCTTTCTTCTTCCACTTCTTCTTTCTTTGTTATTAAAATTATAAAATAATAACTCCAGTATATTATATATAATTTTATGTTATTATAAACATTTTACAACCATATTTCAGTATTCTATCCATCCTTTGAATGACATGTCACCATACGTGTGTACGTACGGCTTACCGTCTCCACGTCGTGGTGTAATTGTTATTCAAAACATTATTATTTGGATGGGTATAATAATGATGTGTAATTAATTTAAATAATTAAAATAACATGTTAATGATTCTGTATATATGATATACCATCCAATTAAATATTATTCTAATATCAAAAGAATGATATTGTCGCTTGTACATACGTACGGACTACCGTCTCCACGAACGCGATGAGATTCATTCTCCATCGTAGCCATTCAAGTCTAATTCTCATTTGAAGATTAATAATAATTTTTAAAGGACTTAATATCATTCTGGATATGAATAAGATACAACCTATCCATAAAAAACATGTCTTACATAACAAAACATATAAAATAAAATGAGTAAGTTAACAACCGAAACGACAATAATATTAAGATATTATTAACAAAGCAATGTTAAAATATCATATATGATATCATATTAATTTATATGATTCTTGTATAATTTAATAACAATTATTTCACCATTATAGAGGAGGTTAACATACCCCCAACCAAGGAAAAGTACAAGGTAAGGGTTTATTTCGCAATCTCTTCATTATCCAAGGTTGTCTATACGTAATAATCTACTGGGACTTCTTTATCATCCACATCCATATTTCATAAAAATGTTATTAAAAACATTTTTACTATTTACTAGAATATGGGTTAAAGTCATTTATACCCTTTTTCACTTTTATAAGTGGTTTATAAAGGAATCTTTCAGTCGTTTTCCAAACAAGGTCCTTTTTAACCTTTTCAACAGAATGAAGGTAAGAATGTTTTTTTAACTTATACGGTGGGTGCGGCTATTTTACAACGTTATAAAATCTTCAGAGCTTCCCTTACAATCTTAAAAGAATATTTTCAAATAAAATGTTTTATTTTATAAATATGTGACTCTTAAATGATTTCAAAATAGAAAGAGATATTTCCTTAAAAAGAGTTTTGATTTCATCTATGTCAACATCCTTTGATGGATTTCAAGCTTATTTGAAGTTTATTTATTATGATTCAAAACTTCCATATTTTATTTAAGATTTTGTAACACCCCAAGCATTCACTATATGCTTCTCTTTCAATAATTCAATAGATTGCATTGTACGCAAGTTTGAGATTCTAACACACCGCGACCAATCAAAGTAGCAATTATGAATAGTAATACCAACTTTTTGATATTATATAAATTTTATATTTTAAAATGGACTTAATTTTTGTATTCGGAATATTGAAATTATCTTAAGTTGAATTTTTTGTAATTTTTTGAGAACTTCCAATTTTCTATGAATAGAGAAAATACTTAAAAAAACTTTTTTAATAAAAATAATTTATAGTGATAAATTTACTATTGAGTGGTTTAAAAGTATAATTAGAATATATTTATACCATTTTATCCAATGGTGGTCATTAGAAATAATTTCACTTTGAAATTGGACATAAATAATTGTCAATCTTTTGATATAAATTGTTTCTTAAAAACGCTATTTGTTGTGACAACAGGAATTAATTATTAAATAAATTGATTCAACTTATATGTTTGGAATATTTTAAAATAGAAATCATTTTTGAATTTGGAATATCAATTATATCTTAGGGTGAATTTTTGGCATTGTTCTGAAAAACTTCAATTTTTGATCAATAGTGAAACCACTAAGTGGTAGTTAAAAACTGGTATTCTGTTTAAATAAAACATTACCACTTATGTGATTTTATTTTCAAAAAACCAACATACATGGTTTTCATTAGGAATTAAAATGTGGTTCAATGGGATTAAGATAATTTTTTGGTGAATAGTAACTTTTAAGTTTAATTAATCACGATTAAAGGTAATTAGTGAAATTAAGGTAAAAATGATATTATAAAAATATGAAAATACCTTTACACTTGTCCTACCCTTATTGGATGAGTCATGGACGACCAAGAAAATACATGGGTCAAATTGGGGACCCCATGGAGCCACATGGGTAAGAAAATGACATTAATAACTTTTTATTTAAAGTAAAAATAAAATTGTCACAAACATGTGTTGTTTTAATAAAACAATTATTACAGGGGGTTATATAAGTTAAATTTTTTACTATAAATATTCATTGGAAATCTAAAAATATTTACTACATAATGGTATTTTTTTAATAATTTTTAGACATTAAATAAATTAAATTTGTTTATGACACCATGATGATGCATCGATTACCTCAATAATTAACGATTTAAATAAAATGAAAAGATAATGTAAAATCTATGGATTAAAATGGTAAAAAACCGATTGGATGAGAATATTTCGAACCCTTATCACCTTATCCTCGAAATATATCATTTTTGGACCTTTGAAGTCCGAAAATCACTTCATAATAATGTAACATTTCAATCTTTCCAAGAGTGCCCCTCCTCTCCTCTTATAAAAGGCCCCACCTCTACCACCTTATTCACACCATCAAAGCCATTTAGCTCGAACAAACTTTTCCCAAATACTCTCTCATCTTCCCTCTCTTACTCCTAGAAGCCTCAATTTGGGCAGAAGTCTTCCCAAGAAAGCCTTTGGCTCAAATCAAAAAGAGTTAACTGATTTTAAGGTAATGTCTTCTTTTATGCTCTTTTGTTTTATTTTGCTTCTCCAACCCCCTAAACTCTTTTTATTATTTTCTTTAGTAACAACACCAGTATCCTAAATATACTTGGATGTTTTTATGAGAATGATTTTATTTAAACTTACACACACCTTCGTCTAATGGTTAAAGAACATACTGTTTCTGTGGGTGGTGAATTACTGGCTCACGAAACGATGATTGTTGAATCATCTTTTAACACATCTAATGGTGGCCATTATGATGACAATATTTTCATAAATTATATATATTATGTTTATGTTTTCCTTATGCTTCTATATTTTTCATTTATGTTACACCTTTATGATTTCCATTATAGGTAAACGCGATAATTTCTTTTGAGGAAGTGCGGACTACCGCCCCCTCAAAGTGATTTGAATCATTAATGCCATATGTGGGATGTATAAAGGATTGTGTAAATGAAATTATATATGATATTATATTGTAAATATAATATACCTTTATATAATTATAATTTCATTCCATTAAATACAAAATATAAATGAAAGTAGCGTCCATGCGTACGTACGGCTTACCGTCTGCATGAACGGTGCATTTCATTTCTTACCTCTAAATGTTATGTAATATTATAAATGAATGTATATACTAGATATATATGATATATATTATATCTACATCATTAATATAATTCTGGATATAATGGATATTTCACCACATGAACAACTTGTAATTATAAGAAGTTTATTTTTGACTCAAGTACCATAGATCGACAAAACGACCGTTATTAACTTAAATAATTACACAATGTTCATAACATGGTAATAATTGATATAAAAGGAATAATTAACATGAAAAAGGTTCTTAATAAAATAGAAATTAACTCTAGTTTATTATTCAGGAGATTAAAGAACGATCGAGTCAAGTCGGACACGAGGTAATGGAACTTCTTAACCCAATTTCCATTCTTTGGGTTAATCTCCTACTTTCAAATTATGTCATGATATTATTATGTCATATCTTGTATTTTTAATTTCTTTATGTTTACTTATAGTGAATAAAAATAATAGATCTATTTTATTTAAAAAATGATCTTTGTAGGGGACTTTATCTCAATCTTCTTTCATTGAGGCATATTTTGTTTTATACACAACTTTCCATTATACGGTGTATAAACCCCTTTTACTTTTACTTTTATTCAAAAGGAATATTTTTCTATAAATAATTTTACTAAAAGACACAAATGAATGTTTTTTTTATCGTATGTATGTGGCGACAATGACTTCTTCACCTCCATGACCATTATTTGAGTTTCGGCTTCCTCTGCAAGCCATAACTTTTTTTAAATGGTTTAAAAGAGAGAGAGAGAGAGATATTTCTCTCAAATGTATGAAAATCCAGTGAAAATGTATACGTATTTAATGCAAGTTTAAAATGTTTTCATAAAACCCGACTCTTGAGTGTGGTAGACATGAAGGGATTGGGCGTGGACACATCATGGCCTGTAATTGGTTGATCGGTCTCAGAATTAGTTATTTTCTTTTCAGAAGCTTGCATAATGTTTTCAGAAAAACACTGGGGTATATTTGAGAAATTTTAAACGTATTTATATTCTGAAAAAAATTTCATTGGCAGGTCTCATGAGACAAACTAGTGTCTTGGCACGAGGCCTTGACAAAATATTATTTGTAGTCTTGGCACGAGGCCTTGGCTACGTGGTTATGATAGTCCGGCATTATGCAATCCATCATTGTGAAAGTTGTTATTGATATTTCATGTGATTATTAGACTAGTAGAATATCCATGTGAATAAGTAAATGGCATTATTTCATTTTACTTTTTCCATATTATGCTAAAGTTCAAGTTTAAAAGGCTTTTTTTTAGTTATACATTGCCTTAAATATTTATGTTTATTTATGAAATCTTCCGCTATATTTTTATCCTTACTGAGCATCTGAGCTCACCCCTTTCAATGTTTTAATTTTTCCATGATGTGATGAAGTATATTATGAATGACCTGTAGGGATAGTATGATGGGATATAAAGACAAGATGTTTATTTTAGTTTTTTTTACTTTATGATGTAATATAAGACTTATGAATGTATCTAGTGTTTCCAAGACTACTAAACTAATCGGTCTTTCGAGACTTGATCTTTTGTGATCATGCCATTGTTACACAATAATGCACCAACATTGGGTAACTGGGGTCGGGGCATTGCAGTTGGTATCAGAGACAGTTCAGTACTAACCTTGGAAGCTAGATTTAGATAAACTCTGATTAGAGCATATATCCCTAAGATAGACTTTGAGGATTAGTATAGAAGAACTTCCTAGAATTTTGGGATTATAGAGATTTTGTGAGTTTTCTGAGAAATAAATCCCTGTCTAGATATGAGCAGGTAGAGGTGGCTCTGGCACAGATGTACCTAGGGGTAAAACCCAAAGACACCGCTTTGAGCTAGACTCGAACGGGAACTGGTGCACGATAACGGGCCTTGCTGCACTCTTGGTTACGACACTCCCGAGGGATATGCTTAGGATAATTCTCATTTTCTTTACAAATCGTTATGAAGGGTTTATTATTATATACTCCCTCAAAGAAAATATTTCTTTTTATTAGTAGGGATTATATCCATAAACTGTTCAATTTATGTTAAGTTTTTTACAAATACGGAATTATGTATTTGTATTCATAAACTGATCTAGTTTATGCCATTGTTTATAAATGGCACCTAGTAGAAGGAATGGAAACTGTATCAATGCACGCACTCCATGTAGGTATTGTCCTCCTACTCAAGATAATTATAATGAAGCTGGTGATGCAACTGGTGCTGATCATCTTATCACCATACTAGGACAACTCACTCTGGCTATGAATAATAACCTTACTTGTATGGAGCAACCTGATCCGCAACGTGGAGGATCAATGTTAGACCGCTTCATGAGGCAAAACCCACCAAAATTCAATGGAATTACAAATCCCTTAGTAGCTGAGCAATGGATAAACTCCTTAGAGAAAATATTCCATGCCTTGGGGAGTAGTGAAAGGGAAAAGGTTATCATGGAAGTTTACCGCATCATTAGAGATGTTGATCAATGGTGGTCATTGATTCAAAATAAAAAGGAAGATGATGAAGTATAAAATATGGAATGGAGGGAGTTCAAAGTTATTTTCCTAGAAAAATACTTTCCTCATGACCATCGAGCTGATATGGAAAGGCAATTTCTGAGTCTGAGACAAAAGGAGGATGAGAATGTCGCAAAGTATGAGGCCAACTTTACAAGGTTAGCGAGGTATGCTGGAAATTATATACGTAACCCAAGAAGTAAGATTGATCATTTCATTGATGGGTTAAAACCATTTCTCCATCGAGCTTTGGTATCACAATATTTCTCAACGTACAAAGATATAGTCTCGTGTTCTATCAAGACAAAAAAGTAATTCTCTAAATCTTATGACAATAAAGTAAAGCAAGAGAAGAAGAGAACGGTGGAGCAAGAGATAGATAAAGGCAAAAAGGGAAAGAAGTATTTTCTAGTGTGTGATAATTGTGAGAAGAATCACCCTGATACTTGCCTAAAAGGAAAGGGAGTTTGTTATAAATGTGGAGAAAAGGGTCACTAGGCTCGTGATTGCAAGGGAAAGAAAGAGGGTATCAATGTTGAATGCTACAATTGTAGGGAAATGGGGAATTATGCAAATAAATTTCCTAAGCGTCAGGGAACATACCTCAGAAAAGGCCAAGGGATCAAGGCCAAGATTAAGATGTTACTATAGTTGAAGTGGAATAATTAATGTATTGGTGCTTTTGGACTCAAGGATTATATTCTGGTTATAGGAATAATGTGATATATATAAGGATTGTATTGCAGTACTTGTTGTTTTCATTAAGGTTTTAATACGATGAAGGTAATCATATTTTTGTATGTGATAATAAGATAAACTTTACTTTGTTTGAGGAATATGATGAAATAATTTATTTTGGAATTTGGAGACCTTTTAGAGAAAGTCTGCATGATGGTATTTTGGATAACTATAAAGGTTGGAATGGATTAAGTTGAACTTTGGAAAGTATTGTTTAAGGTTAAAACATTTATGAAGATTATTTTTGGAGTATTATAATACTATAGTTTTAGGAAAAGGACAGCCTGCAGGTTGGGGGATAACCCGTCGCGTCGGACAAAGTTGTAGGAAACGAACCCACAACCATAGTGTGACAGGCCTTTATTGCCTACCACTAGCCTACAGGAAGTCCCTGGTTATTACAAAATAGTTTTCCTAATCTAAATGTTATGTGTTAATTTTTTTGAAACTTGTATGATTAGGATAAATATAATATTTTTTAGTTCTAGTGTCTTTTTGATTGAAAGATGAGTTTGTGGTGGAAATTAGTTGAAGGTTGAAACTCTACTTGTCAAGCATAAAAATATATATACCTATCTCTTATTCTATGAATAAATTAATTCTTAAACTTTAGTAAAGGGATATTAAAACAAAAAAAATTGTTATCCAAATACCTTATGTCTTGTTGAACTGATAATATTTTACAACAACATAGATTGAAGGCTTTGAGGCCCTCAACTTTACACTTGTTTTTGATTGATGACCTCAATCACTCCCTACAAATATTTATGTTTTTCCTCCAATTATATGTCTCTAATTTCTACCAATGTTCTCCTTATTGAGATCATAATTTGGTGATGACTTTTTCATTTCTCTTTCCATTTTATTAAGGCTAAATTTTATTAACTTTATTTCCGATGTGGGTTTTCCACAAATGTATTTTCTATTTTCAACATTTTATTTTCAAAGAAAAATTTAAAATTGTGAGGACGCAATTTATTGATGGAGGGGAGAATGTAACACCCCATACTTTCATGATACGCTTCTCTTTCAATAATGAAATAGCTTGCATTGTACGCAAGTTCGAGATTCTAACACACCGCGACCAATAAAAGTAGTAGTTATGAATAGTAATACCCAGTTTTTGAAATTATATAAATTTTATATTTTAAAATGTACTTCATTTTTGTATTCGGAATATCGAAATTATCCTAAGTTGAATTTTCTGTAATTTTCTAAGAACATCCAATTTTCAATGAATAGAGAAAATACTTAAAAACAACTTTTTTAATCAAAATAATTTATAGTGATAAATTATACTATTGATTGGTTTTAAAGTATAATTAGAATATATTTTTTCCATTTTATCCAATGGTGGTCATTAGAATTAATTTCACTTTGAAATTGGACATAAACAATTGTCAATATTTTGATATATATTGTTTCTTAAAAAACGTTATTTGTTGTGACAGCGGGAATTAATTATAAAATTAATTAATGAAACATATATGTTTGGAATTTTTTAAAATAGACATCATTTTTTAATTCGGAATATCAATTATAGCTTAGGGTGAATTTTTGGCATTGTTCTGAAAACGTCAATTTTTTATGAATAGTGAAACCACTAAGTGGTAATTAAAACCCGATTTTTCGTTTAAATGAAACATCACCACTTCTGTGATTTGATTTTCAAAAATCCGATATACATGGTTTTCATTAGGAAGTAAAATGTGGTTCAATGGGATTAAGATAATTTTTTGGTGAATAGTAACTTTTAAGTTTAATTAATCGTGATTAAAGGTAATTAGTGAAATTTGAGGTAAAAATGATATTATAAAAATATGAAAATACCTTTACACTTGTCCTACCCATATTGGATCAGTCATGGCTGAAAAAAACAATCCATGGGTCAACTTGGGGACCCCATGGAGCCACTTGGGTAAAAAAATGACATCAATAACTTTTTATTTAAAGTAAAAATAAAATTGTCACAAACATGTGTTGTTTTACAAAAACAATTATTACATGGGGTTATATAAGTTAACTTTTTGACTATAAATATTCATTGGAAAGCTAAAAATATTTCCTACATCATGGTTTTTTTTATAATGTGTTGACATTAAATAAATTAAATTTTTTATGACACCATTTGGATGCAGTGATTACCTCATTAATTAACGATTTAAATAAAATGAAAAGATAATGTAAAATCTAAGGCATAAAATTGTAAAAAACATATTGTATGAGCATATTTAGAACCCTTATCACCTTATCCTATAAATATATCATTGTGGGACCTTTGAAGTCCGAAAAGCACTTCATAATAATGTATCATTTCAATCTTTCCAAGAGTGCCCCTCCTCTCCTCTTATAAAAGGCCCCCACCTCTACCACCTTATTCCCACCATAAAAGCCATTTGGCTCAGCCAACAGCTACCCAAATACTCTCTCAACTTCCCTCTCTTACACCTAGAATCATAAATTTGGGCAGAAGTCTTCCCAAGGAAGCCTGCGGCTCAAATCAAAAAGAGTTACCTGATTTTAAGGTAATGTCTTCTTTTATGTTCTTTTGTTTTATCTTGCTTCTCCAAACCCCTAAACTCTTTTTATTATTTTCTTTTGTAACAACACAAATATACTAAAAATACTTGGATGTTTTTATGATAAGTATTTTATATACACTTACACACACCTTCGTCTAATGGTTAAAGAACATACTTTTTCTGTGGGTGGTGAATTACTGCCTCACGAAACGATGATTGTTCAATCTTCTTTTAACACCTCTAATGGTGGCCATTAAGATGACACTATTTTCATACATGATATATATTATGCTTATGGTTTCCTTATGCATCTTTATTTTTCATTTATGGCACACCTTTATGATTTCCATTATGGGTAAACGCGATAGTTTCTTTTGAGGAAGTGCGGACTACCTCCCCCTCAAAGTGATTTGAATCGTTAATGCCATATGTGGGATGTATAAAGGATGGTGTAAATGATATTATATATGATATTATAATGGAATTATAATATACCTTTATATCATTATAATTTCATTCCATTAAATATGAAATAGAAATGAAAGTAGCGTTCATGCGTACGTATGGCTTACCGTCTCCATGAATGGTGCATTTCATTTCTTACCTCTAAATTTTATGTAATATTATAAATGCATTTATATACTGGATATATATGATATATAAGATATCTAAAACATGAATATAATCATGGATATAATTGATACTTCACCACATGAACAACTTGTCATTATAAGAAGTTTATTTTTGACTCAAGTACCAAAGATTGACAAAACGACCGTTATTAACTTAAATAATTACATAATGTTCATAGCATGGTTATAAGTGATATAAATGGAATAATGAACATGAAAAATGTTCTTAATAAAATATAAATTAACTCTAGTTTATTATTCATGAGATTAAAGAATGATCGAGTCAAGTCAGACACAAAGTAAGGGAACTTCTTAACCCAATTTCTGTTCTTTGGGTTAATCTCCTACTTTCAAATTATGTAATGATATTATTATGTCCTATCTTATATTTTTTACTTTCTTTATGTGTACTTATAGTGAATACACATAATAGATCTATTTTATTTAAAAAATTATCTTTGTAAGGGACTTCGTCTCAATCTTCTTTCATTGAAGAATATTTTTTTTTATACACAACTTTCTATTATTCGGTGTATAAACCCCTTTTACTTTTACCTTTATTCAAAAGGAATATTTTTATACGAAGCATTTTACTAAACAAAAAAAGGAATGTTTTTTTTGTCATACGTATGTGGCGACAAGGACTTCTTCGCCTCCATGACCATTATTTGAGGTTTAGCTTCCTCTGCAAGCCATAACTTTTTTTAAATGATTTAAAAGTGAGAGATATATTTAACTCAAATGTATGAAAATCCAGTGAAAATGTATATGTATTTAATGCAAGATTAAAAATGTTTTCAGAAAACCCGACTCTCGAGTGTGGTAGACAGGAAGTGATTGGGTGTGGACCCATCATGGCCTGTAATTGGTCGAGTAGTCTCAGAATTAGTTATTTTTTTCAGAAGCTTGCATAATGTTTTCCAGAAAAACACTGGGGTATATTTGAGAAATTTTAAACGTAGTTATATTTTAAAAAAAATTGCATCAGAAGGTCTCATGAGACAAACTAGTGTCTTGGCACGAGGCCTTGACAAAATATTATTTGTAGTCTTGGCACGAGGCCTTGGCTACGTGGTTATGATAGTCTGGAATTATGCATTCCATCATTGTGAAAGTGGTTATTGATATTTCATGTTATTATTCAACCAGTAGAATATCCATGTGAATAAGTAAATGGAATTTTTTCATTTTACTTTTTCCATATTATGCTAAAGTTTAAGTTTAAAAGGATTTTGTTTTAGTTATACATTGCCTTAGATGTTTATGTTTATTTATGAAAGCTTCCGCTATATTTTTATCCTTACTGAGCATCTGATCTCACCCCTTCCAATGTTTTAATTTTTCCAGGATTTGATGAAGTATATTATGAATGACCTATAGGGATAGTATGAGGGTATATGAAGATAGGATGTTTATTTTAGTTTTGTTTTACTTTATGATGTAATGTAAGACTTATGAATGTATCTAGAGTTTCCAAGACTACTAAACTAATCAGTCTTTCGAGACTTGATCTTTTGTGATCATGACAATGTTACGTAATAATGAACCAACTCTGGGTAACTGGGGTTAGAGCGTTACAGATTTTGTGATATGTTTGACTATGGATGTGTTCTGTTTATACCATTCATGGTTTATGGACGAAGTATTGACATTTTGTATGTTAGTTTTAATACAAATGTTTATGTTATGTTTAAACCTGTTTATATGAGGAATGAATTGGACTTAATATGTGACAAGTGGAGCCCGCTATAGCTCCTCGATACATCGGTAGGTCTAATGAGACAAACTAGTGTCTTGGCACAAGGCCTTGGCAAAATATTATTTGTAGTCTTTGCACGAGGCCTTGGCTATGTGGTTATGATAGTCTGGAATTATGCATTCCATAATTATTGAAGTGGTTATTGATATTTCATGTGATTATTCGATTAGTATAATATCTATGTGAATAAGTAAATGGCATTATTTAATTTTATTTTTTCATACTATGTTGAAGTTAAAGTTTAAAAGGATTTTTTTACTTATACATTTCCTTAAATGTTTATTCGTAATTATGAAAGTTTCCGCTATTTTGTTATCCTTACTGGGCATTTGATCTCACCCCCTTTCTATGTTTTATTTTTCCCAGGATGTGAAGAAATATTTTATGAATGACTTGCAGGGATAGTATGAGGGGATACGAGTGTGGACTATGGAGACTATATTGTTGTAGTTTTCATTTTATGATGTAATGTAAACTTTATGAATGTATCTAGTTATTCCAAGGCTACTAAACGAATCGGTATTTTGAGACTTGATCTTTCTTGTGATCATGCCAATGTTATGTAATAATGCACCAACTCTGGGTAACTGGGTTCGGTGTGTTACAAGTATGACTTATTATTTTTAGTTAAATGATTTTATGGATCAAGATTATGTTGATTTTGGAGCTTATTTTTTTCAAAAATATATCTTTAGTATAGGAAAATGATATTGTGATTAAGTGATAAATGATATTTTGGAAGATGTTTTCACTTTTGGTAACACTATATGCCTAAGGAAAATATAATATGATGGTATTTAATTTGTGGAGTAATGGTTGAAATATTATTTTGTATGAATATATGTTTTATTGTAGACATATGGCTATTTCCGTTATTTATGTAAATGATTAACCTGTTATATAGAGTATTTGATTAGGTAAAATACTTTTCAATATGAGAAATTAAGATTCGTTGATGTTATTTGGAGATAAATGTTAAGATTTATCATGGAAGACTATGTGATCAAATTATTCTATGTTTTGGGTTTCAATCATATTTTTGGATTATTTTGAATAATTTTAATGAAATTTTTTTATTGAATGGTCATTTTTGAACTTAGGGTATTGTTTGTTATATTTTGAAAATTAAGAGTAGTATTTCTTTTTATTAAGGATTATCCTTTTTGGGGATTATCAAATATTGTTCTAAGAATTTGGGTTTTGGTTAATTTCTAATGATATAGTAAATATATAGTTAATTTATTTGGATTATATTATTATATATAAGCTAATTCAAGTACTTCAGTTGTGACCAAGTCATATTGAATACTCATTGTTTGGAGAAAATATCTCTGTGTGATGGAAATTTATTAAATGACTAAAGTCTACATGAAAAGTATGTGTGTTTCCTTATGTTCTTGGTGAAGATCATAAATAAATTCCTCATCTTTTTTGAAAAGGATATTAAAGAAAAATGTTGTTCGTTTAATTTTCCTACTACTAAATCAAAGACCGTTTAACCCATCACATGTTTATGGTTTTCTGGAATTTAAATTTCTCTTGATCATGTTTTTTTATCACACTCCCTCAAAACATGATGGTTTGTTTCTATTCTATATCCTTGTTTTTCTACATGGAATCCTAGTATGTGTTATATTGAGTGATCTTTTTTAATTCAATTTCATTCTTTTAAAGTGATTGTTTGAAGGACTCTTTTTCCGATTTCAGATTTTCATTAATGTTTTGGAGCCCAATTTTAAATTTATGAGGACACATTTTCAAAATGGGGAATGATGTAATGACCCAATAATTTATATAATAATAATTATTCTATTTTATATTAATATTATGAATATGATATTTTTACATTAAAGGGGATTATTTTTCTGATAGTTTACTCAACACGCATTAATGAGTTTCTTTGAAATCTTACATTGCTCACGACTTTTAGTTATATCGAAAAATAATATATTATTATTATGATTATTTTAAATGGTATTTAATTACTAGACATTGTATTAGAGGTAATGAATAGAATTAATTAAAATATTATTATACATATTTTTTAAATGCCTTTACATTTATCCAATAAATTTTAGAGGCATAAAATAAGAACAAAAATGATTTAATCATGAAATACTCTAATATTTTTAAAAGGTCGTTTTACCGCCTTTTAATGGAGAACCATTTTGAAATATAGTTTTTGACACATTTATAAGTTATATTGGACAAAATATTCTTCTTCTTTATAAGCGGAATATCAAAATTTACTTTGGATATATTTTTGGTAATTTTCTGATAATGTTCTTTTTTAATGAATATTAAAAAATACCGCATTTTATGTCAAAACTACATTTTCATATAATTTATTTATATAGTTAGATTGTACTTTTAATTTGTTTTAAAGTGTAATATGATTATATTTTTATAATTTAATCTAATTTTGGTCATTTTAGGTAATTTCACTTTTAAATTGCACATAAACCCATGTCAATCTTTTGATAGTTATTATTTCTTAAAACCCCACTTTCTGGTTTTGACAATAATAATTAATTTTAAATTAATTACTGAAAGTTTTGGGTTTTTAATTTTGAAAAATGGACTACATATTTATAATCAACAGTTTCAAATTGTGTAAATTGGTACCTTTTATATTCTGAAATTATGAATAGTAACTTCAATAATTACTTTATTTACCATGGTTAAAGGGTAAATCTGGTAAATAAGGGTAAAAATAATATTATAATAATATTAAACTACTCTATAACATGTCCTAACACTATTTTATGAGATAATACTGACCATGGACATCCTTGGGATGATTTTGTGACCCCATGATAGCACTTGGATGTGAAAATGACATTTTATAAAAATTAATTTAAAGTAAAGAAAAAAAATTAACATAAACATGTATCGTTTATTAAAAAACATTATATGGGATATATAAGTGATATATTGGACTATAAATAGTAATTAAAAATATGAAAATATATCCTACATCATGGTATCATATTTATAATTTTTAGACATCAAATACATAAATATATTTAGGACATAATGATGATGTAATGATTACCTTATTAATGAATGGTTTAAATAAATGAGATTATAAATATAAAAATAATTTTATTTTAAAACTATTTATGATATAAAAAAATTTATGGATGAGTATGAATTGTTATATTTTTTTTAATTAATATATTTCAAAATAATCAATTTTTTATTTATTTATAAAAAAAATTATGTGAATAATATAAAAATTGACAAAAATGATTTTTAGAAAAATATTATTTTATCAAATGATATAATAGTCTTAAAAATATAATATTCATAAAAATTACATATATAATATTTCAAATGTTATAAATTAATCACTTGATGTTATATTGGCATTTTATAGTAACTATATTAACCATATATTATGAATATACAATAAGACATGGTAAGAGTTAAATTAGTTAACTATGGGTTAAAGCTAAAATATAAGGTTAAATTCGTGACCTAGACTTGTCTAAAAACACGTTGTTTGGAATTTGTCGACCCAAAAGCATATTATATTTGAAATAAATGACTTTTGGACGATTTTAATGCAAAAATCAATTTCTAATAAAATAATATTTCATGATATACCTAAAGTGCCCCACTCTTATAAAAGGGCATCAACCCTACCCATTTAATCACACCTCTAAAGCCCCATGGATCATCCAAAATCATCCCAAATAAAATTCCAAAATCCCTTCCTTCCATATAGAATCATTGCCTTGTGAAAAAGGGAATTCAATAAATCCTTTTGGATCAAATCAAAGGGAGTTATGTAATTTAGAGGTAAAGTCTTATCTCAAGTTATTTTCTTTTATTATCCTTCTTCACACCCTATTAGATTTTTATTATTTTAGTACATAAAAACACATGTATCCTAAATATACTAGGGTTTTGTTATGAGAATTATTATAACTACACTTACAAACACCTCTATTTAATAGATATGAACATATTATTTCTGTGGACGACGAACTACTGCCTCACGAAACAATGATTGTTCAATTTCCCCCTACCACCTCTCATGGTAAATATTATAATGGAACTATATTTATATAAGATATTATATATATATATATATATTGTCTCTATGCTTCTGTTTTTCTAATTTGAAGCATAATTTTATGCTTTCCAAAATGTGTAAATATGAAAATTTCACTTGAGGAAGTACGGACTACCGCCCCCTCAAAGTGATATGACTCATTCATGAGATACTTGGAATGTATAAAGGATTGATTTAATGAATGTATGAAATTTATATAAAATAATATATTATACTGTAATTATACTATACCTATGTATCATTTATTTTTCATTCCTATAAATATGAAAAATAAATGAAAGTAGTATTCTGGCATACATACAGCTAACCGTCTCTATGAATGGTGTATTTAATTTCCTATCTCAAAATGTTATGTAGTGTTATAAATACATACATATAATGTATATATATGATATGTAAATCATGAATATCATCTTGTATATAATGGAATTTTGACCACATGGACAATTTTTAATTATAACAAGTTCATTTTAGACTCTAGTACCGAAAATCGACAAAAGGACCGATATTAAATTAAATAAATATGCAGTGTTTATAACATGGTAATAAGTGATAATAATTACAAAAATAATGATCTAAAGAAAGTATAAATTAACTTAATTTTATTATTCAAGAAGAAAAAATAACATACATGATGAGTCATACTTAAGGTACAAGAACCTTTCACCCTCCACTTTTAGTCAGACTTTTTTTATGTTATGTATTTTAATTTCCATTTTCTTATGTTGGGGTATTTTCTTACATGTCCATATTTCTCTCCATATTAGGTCCAAATGATGAGAGACCATTTTCAATCTCATCAAATCATTTTCTTAATTTTTAAGTGACACTGTTAGGCTGCTGAATTTTTCTAAGGTAAATTATTAACCCAATTTCCATTTTTTGGGATAATATTCTACTTCATGATTATGTTGTGCGATGATTATGTCAGAAATAAATTTTTTATTTCCTATGTTGTATTTATAATTGATTTATGTGTACTTATAGTAAATTCACATTAACCATCTATTAGAAAATGATCATTCTAATTGAATTTCTAAACTCAATTTCCAATCATTGGGTTTTACACATACTTTGTTGATTATATTATACCAAGATTATGTGTGGAATCACTATTTATTTATTTATGTTTTAATTTACACTTCCCCTTTTGTGGATGATATATTTTTTCTATACATAACCCCCCATTGATAAATTCTTATGTCATTTATACTGACCTTGTAAGGGAAATCTTAACTCAATCTCCACTCATTGAGTTAAATATCCATATCACTGGTTTTGTTTTTCCAATAATATGTGCTAATGAAATATGATTATTTTAAACATAATATCACCTTATATTGAGTGTATTTATATTTTTCACATGTAATCATTTCACTAATTTATCCTTAATATAATTATACGATATTTGTAAGGGACTTTGTCTCAATCTATTTTCTTTGAGGCATACTTTGGTTTATACACGACCTTCTTTTATACAGTGTATAATTATACACATTTTCATTTAATTTAATTCAATAATTTTCAAAAGGAATATTTTTCTACAAAGAATTTTACTAAAGGAAAAAATGAATGTTTCTTTTTAATGTATGTGGAGACAATGATCTTTCCATCATCATGACCATTATTTGATATTCAGCTTCCATAACAAGTTTTAATGTTTTTAAAAGGAAAATAAATTCCATATACCATTTTTACATATTTTGGTATTGAAATTGGTTTTGAAAATGGATTGATTATTTCAATATTTTGAACTTATATCTTGTGATTGTAATGTGGAAATGTTGTGTTTTCTTTATGCTTGTTTTATGTGTTATAAATATGTTATGATTCTTGAGAATTATTTACATATATGGATGGTTCTGTGATAAACCAATGGTGGGTGAGAATGAGATAGCTCTCTAATTCATTGGGTAAAGTGATGGAGGTAAAAGATAATGTTTTTTCTAAGAGATTTTGGGAATATACTATGATTGGTATTCTAAACGTAACTCCCTAGGTAACTGTGAAAGCTAAAATGTAAGTAAGATATGGATGCTACAAGTTACCTTTATGATTTATGATTTATCTGTGTTATTCCTAAAACATATGATTTGATCAAGTATGTTGAAGAAATTATGTTTTATGATTCAAAAGTATGGTTTAATTTATTTTTATTTATTGATGGAATAATGTTTTCTTTCCTTATTATTTATCCCTTACTGAGCTTTATTTTTCTCATCCCATGTTTTTGAAATGCTCTTCACATGGTATAAGGAAGGGTAAAAGAATGGAATAATTCATGAAGTTTTAAATAAAGAAAACAATTATTGTTTTATTTAAAGGAGTTTTATTTTTTTCAAAAAAATTGGAAAGATAAGAAGACAAATTTGTGAATTTTGAGATGTAATGTAATAGTTATGGCCTAATTATTTAAAACATTAAACCTAAAAAGATCCCCAATGTAAATTCTTGACTTAACTCAAGATTATGTAATGTTTAAGGACGAAGCAGTATATTTGAGGTATGTGGTTCCATATCTATACTATGTCTTATGACAACTAATTATATTTGATTTATAAATGGGTTTATAAATGATAATTGGAAATATCATTCAATTACTCAATATGAGTGTGTAAATGAGTTTTTTATGAAAGTTGGTTTCCCCCTCATTTTGTTAAGTGAAAGACATGTTTCAAGGAATTTTTTTGTGAAATTGGTTTTAGAGAATTATTTTTGTGAAAATTTATTCTAATAATTTTATTGTGAAAATTGATAAGCCTTTTGAAATTATTTAATAAATGAAGCACATGGGAGCCTTGTGTACATTGGTGGAGGGTTTAGTATTGGTCCATGTATCATGGAATCCTAGGGGGTTCATGATCAAGAAAACATTTTCATCATTTTTAGTATGAATATAAATTATTTTAACCCTAAAAATTAATCAATTTAATCTTATTTTCATAAATTTTGGATTTATAGTTTGAGTTTTTTGGTAAAATGTGAAAATTACAAAATTTGGGAATTTTTGGAGATTTTAATCACTTTTTTATTTTGGGAATATATTTTAAAATATTATTCCAATATGGGTGATTATTTTTTTCTTTAACTCCATAATATATTGGAACCAACATGGTCTTTTGGACCAAGAGTTTATTCAAACCTATATAGGCTTGAAAAAAATCACGTTGGAAAACCTTTTTATAAAACAAAGTGTGACCACCTATGTAAATGAGTCATAACTCAGAATACACAACTCAAATTGAGGTGATTCAAGTTTTATTTGAAAGAGGAATCCTAGAAAAATTTCAACATTAAATTATAATGAGTTTTCACTCATTAAGGGGTCCATTTAATGCTTAAAATTGATGAAATATTCACAAATAATACAGATAGAATAAAATCATAGAGTAATTGGGTCATAACTTCTTCTAAACATGGAAGATAGAGCTGAAATTTTTGAGTTCAAATGAATTTTTTTGAAAAATTTTATAAATGAACACTTTTAATAATTTGGAAAACATGGGGTACCATCGGAAAATTTTTTAAGAAAGATTATAAAACTAAAATTTCAATCTTGGATGACCCATTATGTCCGAAAACACATTATTGGTCATTTTTGTATGCCCAGAAGCCATTTATATTCCTATAAATAAAGGGATAGTGGTGAATTTAAGAGGATGAAGATCATAGAAAGAATCTATTGATGTTTTACATTTTTTAAGACTTTAATTATCTTTTTATTTTATTTTCCCACATAACATGCATTCATATTTTTATTGAATAGTTTACCTTTCATCTTCTATCACTTTTTCTCTTCCAACCCTAATCTCATTTTTTCTCTTCCATATATCAATCGAGATATCATTTCACATTCAAATTGAAAGGGACTAAAACAAGGCTTTGACCTAGGGGAGGTTTTACATATTTTAATCTTATTTTTCCTCAATTAAGAATTTTTTAAATATATTTTTTGTGTATGTGAGAGTATTACGTGGGAGTGGTAGTCATCCACCATGAATTTTTTTATAATTCCATTAATTTTCATTGATTAATTATTGTTCTCTCACTTCTATTAGTAAAACCCTTCATATGGTGGATTTGGGGTTGATTTAAGAAATGAAATTACATATGGTGGAGTGTGGTCTTTTAGGAGTTGCATTTATTATTGAGGTATTTTCTTATTAGGATATTGGACGAGGTATGGTTTGGTGTACTGAAATCATTCTAAAATCACACATACCATTAACCAAAGGAAAGTAATTTTCTAATGATGTTTCTTCAAATGAATTATCAAATTAAATTTAAATAAAAGCTAAATAACTAATGAACCGATGTTATTATAAACTGGTCCAAGACCATTATTTAAAACTATCATTATGTCTACTTCTTCATTTTGAACTCAATTCTGCATTGCATTATTTTACTTTTATATTTTCAAAAAACCAACACCATTATTTTCAATAAATAATATAAAAATCCCAAAATAGTGAAATTATTTGAATTAGAAATTAGTTATTGAACTGACTATGACACTCCTCAAGTGAGATGACCCTAGCTAGTATTTGTGATAAATTATGAAAATAAAGAATATTTTTGTTGTCATGACCTATGATAGGTGTTCATCAAAACTGCTACTGTTACCAAGGAGCTAAACATTTATTTTGATCACATTTTATAAATTTATATTTTTATAAATATTTATCTTTGTATTTTATATAAAAATATAAATAACCCCCCCCCCCTCCATGAATTATTGAAATTCAAATTATTATGAATGGGAAAATTACTCAAAGGTGAAATATCATGAACATGAAGTTTATTATAGTGGTCTAAATGATCATGTGAAAAAGATGAGGGAATCTCTGGATGCCTTGGGGGAAAAATCGAAATGTAATTTTATTTTTTTCATTTTTTAGTGGAGAAACTCGACCCTAATCGAGAGTTAAAACTGGAGGTAGATGTGGAAAAAAATTGGCTACTAGTTTTTGATGTTGAAGAACTCGAGGGGGTAAAAGAGGATGTTCTTGAAGACCATTTCCACCTTGTTAAACCACTGCTAGAGGAGATGGATGAATTATCATTTTCTTCTGATTTAAAATAGGTGGGTCATTTTAATTTTGATATATTTTTGAGTAAATGGGAATAATTAAAATGAAATAAGATCTTCTCATTCCTTGCAATGTACAAGAGCCATTATAATTTCATATATCTCTAGAATTATATGTATAAGAAACCACAAAAGTGGTGTATTTCAAAGAAAAGAAAGAGTAGCCTAACTACTTCAATCCATAAAGTGAAAGTCAACTCAAAGAGGCACTTTACACTATTTAATGGATTAATGTCAAACCATCCCAGTGAGATGATTAATTCATGAACTCAAACTCATTTAATTTTTTTGAAACTAATTTGAGCACCACACCTAACTGTTTCTAATTTTTAGAAGAGAATGAATCTTATTGTTTTATGGAGGATGATGAGGAAAAATAATTTGCACCTATTTAATAACAAATGGAACTCCATAAAGACATTGATAATTTACTAGAGGGAGTAGAAGATGAGATCCCAGTGTCTCTACCTGAAGAACCAGAGACACACACTACCAACATTAAAAGGGATGATTTCAAAATTACATTTCAAAATTAAATTTTGTTCATAATATATTATAATATATATTTCCCTTTCAATATTATATTCATATAGCTGATATTTAGAAACTACTATAAAATAAATAAGATGTTGGACAAGTAGCAACAAAGGAGGAGGAAGTTTCATACTTCATCATCCCCCCACCATACATGTTGTACATCATTGTGAAGGGGGAGGATCAATCATACTCTTTAAAAATTATTCCCCTTAATAATAAAAATTAAATTCAAGCTCGGAAGAACAACATGTGTTTGTTCAAGTTCAAGAAACCCAACCCACTAAAGGATTATAAATAATTCCTGGTACTTCCCTTATAAAGGTAATAAAAAACTCAAGTCCCACTTGGAGCATCATAAAAAGATATCTTTAAATAATTTCTAGAAATTTATATTTCAAATTAATTATTAGGAATTAGTTCTACTTACATCCCACTCCCTCTTAAATTTTTTAGATTAAATGAAATGATCCTTGTGATTAATTTTGTAGTTTTCATTTGTAAGTTTATGATGGTACAAGGAATCCCCAAATAGGCAAGGTGGAAAGAAGACAAATCTATATTTCATAAGTGAGTTCAATTTGATGTTTATATTTTAAACTCCCTATTTTTCCAAAAAAAACATATTTTGATGATTAAACTAGAAAATTGCATCTCCACATTTAGATTCATGCCTTACATAACATGTCTAAGAGACATGAGTGTCCTAGAAATCATGTGATTCTATGTTTTATAATTCAATGTTAATGATATTGAATGATAAAAATAGAGAATTGGACGATAAAGTAAAGAATGGGTGTTAAAATAAAGACTAATGATTTAAGGAAATTAGTTGGTTCATGTAAATGAAATTTCCCATCCATTTATAATACATTGAATTTCTGAAATTTATGTGAATTTATCTATTATTATTAATAATGAGTTGAGTGAATATCTAATGTTATAATTATCATTCTTAATAGGATTTATATACCAATTACCCCTAATTTATTCTTGATTATATTTCTTGAGTGATTTTGTGACATGACACATGTTCGAACTTGCATTTGAACTTGTCAAGGCTATGATAGTGAAAAAACATACTTAAACTGATTGAGGAATCTATTGATTAATCACTTATCCTTAAAATAACACCTTTACATCAATACATATTTATCACAAAGATTCAATTAATGAACTTTTTATTAATGATCCATGATTCTAGACATTTTCATCCACTCCTACTATACTCTTGGTATTTGTATGATATTATAAAATTGATGTGTGGGGTTAGAGGGTGTCATGGTGGAAGGGATAAATTTTATTTTAAAGAAAAATTTTTGGGGTCATATTATGGAAATAAAGGATTTTTTTATTCATTCAATTTAATTTATTGTCTTCTCTTCATGAAAACAAAAAAAAATGAAAAAATAGAATGGATTTTGACTTAGAAAAATAAAAAATGACCATCAACAGACCAATGATTGTTATCATATGTGGTTCGATGGTGGATATGTTTTTTATTCTATGAAAAACATCATAAAAAGAAAAAAACTACTTTAAAAAAGAAAAAAAATTAAAAGTAGAGAAAAATTCAAGAATGTGCACATAATTCATTAAGCTTTCATTCTACATAACCTTTTCTTTGAGTTTTGGGGAAATGAAAGTTGATACAATGAAGGGGATAATTTCATTACACATTTATTTTTTATATAATTCATTGTACATAAGATATAATCCTCTTCCTTGAGCCTTAATTTTCAAACATTAATTCCTAGCATCCATAAGCCTTAGAGTAATTTTAATATTTAATGAAATCCCTCGTGATTTATTTGACTTTTTTCATTACAAAGTGGATAAAGAATCTCGATTACAAGCCTATGGATAAATAGCATGTTCTCATGATTTTAACATAACTCTATTTCAATGTTATCATGAGAGATTAGTGAAAGGAATCCATTATGAGGTAGATCATGATTTCTCATTTTTAATAATAATTATCTGGGGAACTTAAATGAATGAAAGGAGAAGATCCATCATTTTTCAAAGGGGGAAAATAAATTTGATGAATTTATATTTTGATAAAAATTTTAGAAATTAAATTGATATTTTATATGGATTTTTGAAAATTTTATTTAACATTGACAAGTGTCTGATTTTATTACTATGTAATTTGAATAGTGGTAACATTAGTGCCCTCTTAATTCGATGTAGAGATTTTATGCTTGATGAAAATCATATTTTATGTATGGATGAATAGAAAGAGATATAATTTTCCTTATTTTTAATATGTATTTAAATTATTTAAACCCTATAAATTTGTCAATTTATACTTAATTGCATCAATTTTTGATTTATGGTGTGTTTTGGGAAAAATTTGAATACAACATAATTCTATAATTTTAGTAGATTTTAATAACATTGGTATTTGGGGTATAAATTTTAAAATATTATTCTAATTTGAGTAATTATTTTTTAGGATTAATTCATAAATTGGATACAACTTTTTCTTAAGGATGAATGGATGTTTTTAACATATAGAGGCCAAAACAATGAATGAGGTTAAAAAAAATTGGGCAAACAAAGTGGACCCTAACTCCAGAAATGATGCATTAAACAGAATAAACACCCCCAATTTAGGTTATTCTAGTAGGATTTGATATATTACTCATATATAGGTTTCTATATTGAATTTTAAAGAGTTATGCACTCATTAAGGGTTCCATGGAATGATCGACATTAATGAAAGATGCATAAAGCATTCGTCTAAAATAATATCTCAAAGTAATTGGGTTATAAGTTATACTATGCATGGGAGATGAAGTTGAAATTTTTTATTAAAAAGAAAAAAAATTATAAACAAATATATAAAATACTACATTCATTGATTCAACAAAAATTATGTGGTACCATGTGCAATTATTTTAAGGAAATATTTTATAACCAAAATTTCAACCGTTGATGACCCATTATGTACCAAAACACATTAATGGTCATTTATGGCACCCAAAAAACATATACATTAATATGAATAAGTTGTTAGTGGGGGATTAAAAAGGAAATTTATTGAATAGATAATCTCTAGATGATGACCATGATTCATGAATTTTAACTTTTTTTCTTTTTCTTTTGTTTTATTTTCCCTTGTAACGTGCATTTATATTTCAACTAAAGTGTTTACCTTTATTCTTCTATAATCCTTTCTCTTCAGACAATAATATTATTCTTTTCCTTATATATTTCCATCATGATTTGTTTTCACTTTGTAATGAAAAGTTTCTAATATGATATTTGGCCCTCAGGGAGGTTTCATGTCATTCTTTATTATTTTGGTTCTATTAAAAATGTTTTAAATCTATTTTTTGTGGATGAAATATTATTTCAAGGGTGTGGAAGTATTCCAAAATAAAATTATTTTTAATTATATTAATTTTATTGGATTAATTAATTTTCACTCCATTATCTCAGGAAAACCCATATTATAGTGGTGTTGGGGTTGCCTAAAGGGACAAAACAACATATGTTGGAGTCGGGTCTTTTAGGAATTTCATTCTTGTTTGATGTGTTATCCTCTAGGACTATTGGAGGAGGTCTGGTTTTCAGAACCAAAAGCATTATAAAATCACACACACAATAAATCAAAAGAAATTAATTAATTAATGAGTTTTCATCAAACGAATTATCAAATTAAATTTTAACAATAGATAAATAAGTAATGTATCCACATTATCAAACCCTAGACCATGACCATTCTTTATAATAAGTATTATTTTTTCATTTTCATTTAGATTTCAATTATACAGGGAATTATTTTAATTCCACATTTTTTAAAAATGAAAAACATTGTTTTCAATATATAATATAAAAAACAAAAAAGAATTAGCTTAAGTTAATTAAAAATAATTAATTGAACCAGATGTGATTCTCCTCAAGTGAGAATACCCTGGTCAATCTCTATGATACATTAGGAAAATAAAAATATATTTCATTTTCCACTCCCTATGATTGGCGTGCATTAGATCACTTTATGGGGTGTTCATTTATTCTTCCATTATAAATACATTAACTTTAGAAATTGAAAATTAAATTTTATGGGGGTTCAATAATGGGGTGTCACCCAATTCTTTAGGCCCTATTTTTCTAGGTAACATTCAATAGTATCCACTAGTCGTGATGGTTATTGGGGGAAATGAGACCTATCTAGCCTACCCTGTGATATACTTCGGGAAACCTCTTTCTTGTTGGATTGTACTGATTTGGATATGAAGTAATGTAATTCAAGATTTGATATATTTAAATGGATTATTTTCAATTTTATTTTCAATTTTATTATTTTTAATGTTTTTGGAAAGGAAAAAGGGAAATTGTTTTAGCATTATTTTGATAAAAATATGAAGAACTCTTATCATAGCATGTTTTAATTTAAATTGAGCATGTTGTGATTTCATGGTGAAGAGTTATTATAGAACACCTAGGTGTGATCCTCATGATTCTATTTATATCATAACTTGTACACTACCTTGGGGGTTTAGATATATTTTTCCTTATACAAGAATGAAAAATGAACAGTAGTTATCCAAAAAAAATCATATCATTTTTTATGGGTAGTTTTTGTGATAAAATGGGATGTTTCCCCATGTATCACATGAAGTATATGTTAGATATTTTTTATATCCATTTTGGATGTTTTTAGACATGTGAATTGGGTTTTAATCATGGTAATTTTTTTTGTATCACTAATATTTTCAATATTTTTTATGAAATATTTCTTTTTTTATAGATATATATTCCATGTATATTATTTTAGGTTTCTAAAACCATTTCTTATAGTTATTTTTGGATGTTTGGGTTCTTTTTTCTAGCATTTAGTATCCAAGAATACCCTTTAGGTCTGTAAATGGTCTCGTTGGTATCCTCGTTGGATGGGTTATCTAGGGTTGGAAATAAAAATTTTGTATCATAGAATAGTTATTCTCAATATTTTTATTCTCTATAAATATGAGATAGGATTTTTGTAACTTCATAGGTAGTTTGTAGTGATTTCATGTCCATATAAACCCATTATTAGCCTAAATTCACTATGGGAAAGTGGTTTTTGTTTCCCATATGTTGGGATTTAATCAAAATACCCCTTTTCACTTGTGTTCCCCTGACTTTAAACTAAGGTTGTGTCATTATATATTCAATTTCTTCTTCTTTTTTATGTAGAATCTTGCATCTAAGATTTATTCCAACAGATCATCAGGTGGGTAAAGTGGGTAATACTCCTCATGGGAATCCTCCTCATGAGTGGAATATCTAAGATTCTACAATGAGAGAAATTTATGTTATGGACCAGAACATACCACCTATTCAGAACCATGTTGTTGAGTCACAACCAGAAGTTAGAGGATAAAAAGATTTAGAATGTGAGTTCCTATGTAATAATATTATATCTTTTAAGGGTATGTATAAAAATCAAGAGGAAAAGGACTCTATGGACAAGATTTATCGAGGCTTGATTTCCAAGAGACACATGTGTCTTTCTAAGCGAATTGTGGAATGTTAAAACTCAATTCTACTAGAAACATATGATGGTATTGTATGGTTTAGGGGAACCAACATGTGGGATTGGCATCTAAAGGATTCAAGACCCTCTTATTTTATTAGTTCTTCCCAGAATCATTTATGATGGAAATTTCTATGGAGTTTCTCTCTCTTCATTTGGGAGATAGTTCAATGAAAAGTTGTTGCAATAATTTTGTATTATTGATTAATTTTTATTAATAGGTAGTGATGAATGATCAATTATAGGATTATAAATACTGGAAATGTTTTATATTTATATATTATCAACAATATATATTCTAATTCTTAAAACTTATGATGAGATATTTTATAGTGATATGATTGAAGAGATAGATATTCCAAAAACTAATATCTATTTTATATTCTCTTCCACCCCGTGCCAGTTACAGTGGAGCACATGGAATGAAGAGTAATTGACATGATATTCAATGGAGTGGTGATGGTGGTTGTTAGCAGATGACTTTTTCTATTCCACCAACAACGGATATAAATTTACCATTTTCTTATTACTAGTGTGACAAGGTGATACATACTTGATTATATTTCCATGCACATTCGAATAACTATTGTTATTTTGGCCATTGGGGTCATCTATAGAGATTTTGTGATGCTCATTCTGCACCTCATTATGGTTAGGTGTCTCTACTCAAATTACATTGAAGATAAAAAAATGTGTTATAATTCAATAGATATCTAGACAGATGATCCATCACTGAAGAATATTCACAAAGTTTCTTGTAGAGGAAGTTTATGTGGGATCTACTATAGAGAGAGGTTCCATTTTTGTTGAAAATTATTTAGGAATTAATATATTTAATACAAGTTCCCCACATACATTTATATCTTCCCATTTCATGGATGTAACAGCCCAAGATTTTATAAAAAAATATATCTTTTTAATTTTATTAATGTCTTGTGTTGTACACTACACCAAAAGGAGCTTGCACAACACGCATCCTTGTCTTGCCTTGCATTACACGCAATCACGACCTTCCTCGATAGCGTGTGTAATACGCAATACCGAGTTTCACTAAACAACGATATGCTATAAAAATATTATTAAAACTAGCCGTTATGAATAGTAATAACCACTTTTTGAAATCCAGTAAATCTTATTTTTCAAAATGAACTTTATTTTTGGATTCGGAGTATCGAATTTAGCCTAAGGTGAAATTTTGGTACTTTTCGGATAACTTTCATATTCTGATGAATAGTGAAAATTACTAAATTATAATTAAAAACAACTTTTTTAATCGAAATAATTAATAGTGATAAATCATTAATTTTAGTGGTTTTAAAGTATATTTAGAATATATTTTTGGTCATTGGATGTAATTTCACATTTAAACTAGACATAAACAAGTGTCAATCTTTTGATAGATATTGTTTCTTAAAAACACGCTATTTGTTTTAACAGCGGGATTTAATTATAAAATGAATTAATGCAACTTGTATGTTATGAATTTGGTAAAATAGACTTCATTTTTGAATTCGGAATATGAAATATAGCTTGGGATGAAATTTTGGCATTGTTCTGAAAAACATCAATTTTTGATGAATAGTGAAACTACTAAGTGGTAGTTAAAAAAACTGAATTTTTCATAAAACATAATTTTTCCGCTTCTGTGAATGGAATTTCGAAAATCCGAGAGACACGGTTAATATCAAGGACTAAAATGTGGTTCAATGAGATGAAAATAATTTTTTGGTGAATAGTAACGTTTTACTTTTTTTACCGCGGTTAATAGTAAATAGGGTAACTAAGGGTAAATATGATATTACTATTACCCTAACACATGTCCTAATTCTATTGGACAAGTGTAATTCGACCAAAAACAAACTTAGGAATAAAATATGACCATTTAGGCCCACTTGGATTAGATTAGGACATTTATTATTAATTTATTTAAAGAAGAGTTAAAAGAGTTAAAATCAAAGTTTATTTACTAAAACATTTTTAATGTAGGGTTATACATAAGATAAATTCGATTGTAAATATTCATTAGAAAGCTAAAAATAGTTCCTACATAATGGTATTTTATTTGTAATTTTTAGACATCAAATAATTTAATTAATATATGACACAAAGATGATGCAGTAATTATCATATTTATGAAATATTGACATAATTGATGTTATAAACACCAAAATAAATGTAATTTGAGAATTTTTATGAATTCCACTAATTTTCTAGGTTACTATGATATATTAATGTTGATTTAATCAACTTGGTTCGAACATTTAATTCTTTTATGACTTTCACAAAAATCATATATCAAATAGTGTCAAAATTGACACAAAATAGTTTTTAAATCAAATATTATATTATTAATTGTTATTTTATTCCTAAAAATCTAAGGTTCGGCCAAATAACTTAGATAAGGATATATATATTACTAATAAACAATTTGGGGTTTGTTTGGCATGTTATAGTAAGTGTATTAACCATATAGTGAAAGAAAACAAAAAGACACGGTAAAAGTTAAATTATTTAACTTAGAGTTAAATCTAATTGATAAGGTTTAAAATAATATCCAAACATGTCTAAATTTTATTGGTTGATGAGATTACAACCCTATCTCATCTAATCTTATAATATGAGTCATTTTTGGAGGTTTTTAAGTGGGTTAGATTTATTATAAATTAATATGTTTAAGAATTCCTAAGGTGCCCCTCTCCTCCCCTATAAAAGGACACCTCCTCCCCCTCCTCCTCACACCAATTTGAGCACTCAAGATCGGCCAACCCCTGCCAAAATCTCTTCTCCACTTCCCTAGAAACATCCTAGAGGTTCTGGTCTTCCTCAAAGACCAATTTTAGTGCCCTAAGAGGAGTTCTCAAAGAGGCACTTCAAAGAAGAGGTAATTACCGTTACCAATTCTTTCATCTTTATTTCTTCTTCCACTTCTTCTTATTAGGTTGTTTCATTATGAAGTAATAACATCAGTATCACTCATATACGGAGATGTTATTATAATTATGAAACAACCCTATTTCACCATCTATCCATCCTACGGAAAAAGAAATCACCGCGCGTGCGTACGTACGGAATACCGTCTCCACGCCGTGGTGTAATCTATTTTCCACCACCACTTTACATGGATGGGTATAATGGTGTAAAGAATAACTATACATAGTTATTACAACATCATATTGATTCTTATATATTTTATAATACACTCCAATTCAATTCAATATTTATAGAAATGATATCATCGCTCGTGCGTACGTACGGAATACCGTCTCCACGACGCGATGAGATTCATTCTCCATGTTAACCATTTAAGAATGATTATAATGTATATATAAGAAATAATAATGAAATATATGACATTATAAAGCTACTGGATTTATGTATATATATACATATGTATGTCATCTACTTACTTCCATTTCAAGACAATAAGGAAAGGAAAACAGCGTTCATGCGTACGTACGGACTACCGTCTCCATGAACGGTGTTTTTCATTTTATTTATCTACCTATTATATATATATATACTTAATATATATGATATATAAATCATATTTTATATTCTGGAAGTAAGTAAATCATGATATAAGTAATAATGATGTCAATAACAACAAGTCAAAACACCTACGATAAATGAAACGATTTTACCCAAAACGCTTCTTTAACATGGAATTTACAAAAGAACGGGTAATATAATGTCATAAGTGAACCATATATGATATCATAACAATGAATATGATTCTGTAATAAGTCAATAACATGATTTAAATCATTATACAGGAGGTTCGGACACTTACAAAGAAAGTCGGACCTAAGGTAAGGGAAATATCACAATCTCATTTTTATCCGAGATTGTTTATTCGTAAGTATTTACTGGGGTGTATTTTATCATCCACATCCATGTTCCCTCAATATGTAATATTATTTCCATCCACCTACAATTGTTTAAATCCAATTTTACCCTTCTATGAGTTTTTAGTAAAGGATATGAAAGGAATCTTTTTCGTACGAGGTACTTTTTGACTTTTCCGACAAAAGTACGAAGAATGTTTTTTTTAACTTATACGGCATGAACGAATTTATACTGTTTTATAAAGCCTTATTTTCATGAAGCTTCCTCTAAAATATTTCATGACTATTTTCAATAAAATCTCTTTCTTTTAAAATTGCATGATGTTTTGTGAAAATAAATTGATTTTGAAGAAGAAAGGATATTTTCCTCAAGAATTCAATTCAAGTGTTTTATCAAAATTATTTTCTATATAAGATAATAAAGGGTTCTATTTCTATCCATATTTTTACATTGATTTGAATATGTTGTGATGAAATTATGTTTATGAATTCCTTTATATTATATGAATGGTTTTATGATGTCATATTGTTTAAGAATCCCATTTTTATTACATGGGTTATGCAATGGTGTATGATTTATGATTTTGTGGCACACATAAGAAAGGATTCATTAAGAGATGGGTGGGACCTATATCTCCCTCCAATGCATTGGGTAAATATTTCATATCTCATGAGATAGACATGGATGGAATGGTAGGTTATACCGGTTCAGTGAAACAGGACTGAAACGAGGATTACTCGATTCAGAAAGGGACTTTGTCCACTAAGATAGTCTTGGCAATGAGTCTTGACTAACAAGAAATGATTCTCTATGATTATGTGTGTATGACACAATGAGTAATGTTTTAAGTAAGGGTTTCATTTTCACTACTATGATTTATCCCATGTTATGAAATTATGCTCTCTTTTGCAGGTTAAGATTTCCAAAAATGTTATGTTCTTATGAAAATTATGTGATTGATATTTCTTTTGTTTACCCTTACTGAGCATTTGAGATCACCCTTTTATGTTTTCTTTTCCCCAGGATATAAATAAAGGTTTTAGGTAAAAAAAAAAAGATCTTTGTGGGAGATTTTGAAGATCTTTCACCAGGATTAGAAGATTACGTTCCGAGTTTCCAAAGACACTAAACTATTACGATCCTTGTGTGTATATTTTTGTTATGTATTAAGTATTCCTCAAAAGTAATGTAATGTCCATGTACGTCAGGATACGGGTCTCTACAGTTGGTATCAGAGGAAAGGTTTAGTCAACCTTTGGAAACTAGGATGCGAAAACGTTAGTGAGATCCCTAGAGATATTTCTAAGGTATGTCTAGGGATGTCCCTAAGGATAAGTATACGTATAGGATATAGTCCTAGAACTATGGTAACGATCTTAGAATTTAACCTAAGATATTAGATATTGAGGATACTCCCCCTTTATTATGTTGTTTTCCCTAGCATAATTTTTGCCTCTCACACTATTCTTTTTGGGTTTTAGAAAATGGCTGGAAACAAGATGATTCACGATAATGGAGGATATGATGGACAATGGAATGATATTCTTCATAATTAAATGGGATTTGGAAGTCCAAACATAATTATTATGCCGAATCAGCAATCTCATATTATGATCAATAAAGTAAAATTTGGTAAGTTTCCTAACTCGGCTAATAAAAGAAAGATGGAGTTTCATGATGATCATAGAGGAAAGAAAGTTCAATTTCCCCTATGTAATTCATGTGGGAAGAGGCATCAAGGAGAATGTTTCAAAGGAACTGGAAGATGCTTTGGGTGTGGAAAAGAAGGACACAAAGCAAGTAAGTGCAAAGGAAAAGGGTCAGTTAACACCATGGATGAGGATAATGGTATTGCTACGACATAAAAAATGGTTAAGTGTTTTAAATGTGGAATGTATGGGCATTATGCAAACCAATGTCCTAAGGGAAAGACTCATGAAGAGAATCAGTATGGCCGTATGGGTAGTATTTATGTGGATGATGATGAAGAGACTACAAATGATATGTGAGATGAAAGAATTGTTGAAGCTCGGTTAATGGTTTAAGAATGTAGTGGAATGATTACATGTTTATCATGTGTAATGTTGTATAAGTAATCTCATGGTACTATGGAATAAAGAGACATCTAAGGATTGTTACACTATTGTCTTTCCTTGAGTTTTGAAAGTGTATGATGAATGGTACCAGTAACCATGAAAGGTTATTCAAATACTTTTGTAAAGTAGATGATATGCGCATAATGAAAGGATAAGAAGATAATGAGATGTTTGATTGTATTAATGAGCTCATGATTGATATAAGGACTAAGTGATATCATGGTTTGAGTATATAGAATTTTGAGGATTTTGGTATGTGGAAAGTGTTAACTTTTAACTGCACTCATGTTTTCACTAAGGTATTCAAGAGAATAAACGATTAAGGACTTTGAATGTTTGGAATGTGACCAACAAGACATATCTTATGATATGTGGGGATCAACGACAGTATTAAATCTCTGGTACTCGTTGTCACTATATTATGAGAGTGGACTGCAGTATTATGTATAAGCCTAAAGATTAGACTGGATTATGTTGGACATAATTTAGTATTGTTTAAGGATAGAAGTTTTTTCGATATTATTGATGGGATGTTATAGTAATATAGTTTTATAAAAAGGACAACCTGCAGGACGGGCGACAGCCCATCGCTTCGGACAAGGCTGTAGGAATCGAACCCACAACCGAAGTGCGACTGGCCTTTATCGCCTACCACTGACCTACAGGAAGTCCCTGTTTAGTAGAAACTAGTTTTATTATATTAAGCAGTATGATATATGAAGTATAAGTCCATTTTAGGAACTATATATGATTAATCTCACTATAGAATGACTTATGTATATTTAATAACTTTTGCTTACCTTTTGTTTGAGACAGATGGAATGACCCGTCATTCTATCACATGATCTGCTAACACTTCACGAATAATAAATTCAACTTCATTTATTTAAGAGATGAAGTGGAAATTGTTCAAGGCACGAACAACAGTGATATTGTATCAAAATAAAGTAAGTATTTATTCTAATTCAAATTTTCCACTTTAAGGAAATGATCTTGAAAACCAAAAATGTTGTCCTAGTGATCTTATACCTGATGAATCAGATGGTACCTTAGATCGTCACAAATTTATGGATTTGTGATTACTGGATTTTCCATAGCCATGTTCTCTACCACTCTCCATCAGAACATGATGGTTAGATTTCTCTTCCATATCCATATTTTCACCTATGTGGAAACCCAGTGATTAGTTTATTTGGGTAATCGTTACATTTCATACTTTAGTTTTTAAATCCAAGTTTTGGTATTCCTTTTTACAATGTGGGTTTCTATTAAAGAAACTTTCGAATAGTAAACCATTTATAACCCCGACGAATTTCGAGGGAGGAATTCATTTTAAGGGGGGTAGAATGTAACAGCCCAAGATTTTATAAAAAAATATATCGTTATAATTTTATTAATGTCTTGTGTTGTACGCTACACCAAAAGGAGCTTGCACAACACACATCCTTGTCTTGCCTTGCATTACACGCAATCACGACCTTCCTCGATAGCGTGTGTAATACGCAATACCTAGTTTCACTAAACAACGATATGCTATAAAAATATTATTAAAACTAGCCGTTATGAATAGTAATAACCACTTTTTGAAATCCAGTAAATCTTATTTTTCAAAATGAACTTTATTTTTGGATTCGGAGTATCGAATTTAGCCTAAGGTGAAATTTTGGTACTTTTCGGATAACTTTCATATTCTGATGAATAGTGAAAATTACTAAATTATAATTAAAAACAACTTTTTTAATCGAAATAATTAATAGTGATAAATCATTAATTTGAGTTGTTTTAAAGTATATTTAGAATATATTTTAGGTCATTGGATGTAATTTCACATTTAAACTAGACATAAACAAGTGTCAATCTTTTGATAGATATTGTTTCTTAAAAACACGCTATTTGTTTTAACAGCGGGATTTAATTATAAAATGAATTAATGCAACTTTTATGTTATGAATTTGGTAAAATAGACTTTATTTTTGAATTCGGAATATGAAATATAGCTTGGGATGAAATTTTGGCATTGTTCTGAAAAACATCAATTTTTGATGAATAGTGAAACTACTAAGTGGTAGTTAAAAAAACTGAATTTTTCATAAAACTTAATTTTGCCGCTTCTGTGAATGGAATTTCGAAAATCCGAGAGACACGGTTAATATCAAAGAACTAAAATGTGGTTCAATGAGATGAAAATAATTTTTTGGTGAATAGTAACTTTTTACTTTTTTTACCGCGGTTAATAATAAATAGGGTAACTAAGGGTAAATATGATATTACTATTACCCTAACACATGTCCTAATTCTATTGGACAAGTGTAATTCGACCAAAAACAAACTTAGGAATAAAATATGACCATTTAGGCCCACTTGGATTAGATTAGGACATTTATTATTAATTTATTTAAAGAAGAGTTAAAAGAGTTAAAATCAAAGTTTATTTACTAAAACATTTTTAATGTAGGTTTATACATAAGATAAATTCGATTGTAAATATTCATTAGAAATCTAAAAGGATTTCCTACATAATGGTATTTTATTTGTAATTTTTAGACATCAAATAATTTAATTAATTTATGACACAAAGATGATGCAGTAATTATCTTATTTATGAAATATTGACATAATTGATGTTATAAACACCAAAATAAATGTAATTTGAGAATTTTTATGAATTCCACTAATTTTATAGGTTACTATGATATATTAATGTTGATTTAATCAACTTGGTTCGAACATTTAATTCTGTTATGACTTTCACAAAAATCATATATCAAATAGTGTCAAAATTGACACAAAATAGTTTTTAAATCAAATATTATATTATTAATTGTTATTTTATTCCTCAAAATCTAAGGTTCGGCCAAATGACTTAGATAAGGATATATATATTAATAATAAACAATTTGGGGTTCGTTTGGCATGTTATAGTAAGTGTATTAACCATATAGTGAAAGAAAACAAAAAGACACGGTAAAAGTTAAATTATTTAACTTAGAGTTAAATCTAATTGATAAGGTTTAAAATAATATCCAAACATGTCTAAATTTGATTGGTTGATGCGATTACAACCCTATCTCATCTAATCTTAGAATATGAGTCATTTTTGGAGGTTTTTAAGTGGGTTAGATTTATTATAAATTAATATTTTTAAGAATTCCTAAGGTGCCCCTCTCCTCCCCTATAAAAGGACACCTCCTCCCCCTCCTCCTCACACCAATTTGAGCACTCAAGCTCGGCCAACCCCTGCCAAAATCTCTTCTCCACTTACCTAGCAACATCCTAGAGGTTCGGGTCTTCCTCAAAGACCAATTTTAGTGCCCTAAGAGGAGGTCTCAAAGAGGCACTTCAAAGAAGAGGTAATTACCGTTACCAATTCTTTCATCTTTATTTCTTCTTCCACTTCTTCTTATTAGGTTGTTTCATTATGAAGTAATAACATCAGTATCACTCATATACTGATATGTTATTATAATTATGAAACAACCCTATTTCACCATCTATCCATCCTACGGAAAAAGAAATCACCGCGCGTGCGTACGTACGGAATACCGTCTCCACGCCGTGGTGTAATCTATTTTCCACCACCACCTTACATGGATGGGTATAATGGTGTAAAGAATAACTATAAATAGTTATTAAAACATCATATTGATTCTGATATATTGTATAATACACTCCAATTCAATTCAATATTTATAGAAATGATATCATCGCTCGTGCGTACGTACGGAATACCGTCTCCACGACGCGATGAGATTCATTCTCCATGTTAACCATTTATTAATGATTATAATGTATATATAAGAAATAATAATGAAATATATGACATTATAAAGCTACTGGATTTATGTATATATATACATATGTATGTCATCTACTTACTTCCATTTCAAGACAATAAGGAAAGGAAAACAGCGTTCATGCGTACGTACGGACTACCGTCTCCATGAACGGTGTTTTTCATTTTATTTATCTACCTATTATATATATATATACTGAATATATATGATATATAAATCATATTTTATATTCTGGAAGTAAGTAAATCATGATATAAGTAATAATGATGTCAAGAACAACAAGTCAAAACACCTACGATAAATGAAACGATTTTACCCAAAACGCTTCTTTAACATGGAATTTACAAAAGAACGGGTAATATAATGTCATAAGTGAACCATATATGATATCATAACAATGAATATGATTCTGTAATAAGTCAATAACATGATTTAAATCATTATACAGGAGGTTCGGACACTTACAAAGCAAGTCGGACCTAAAGTAAGGGAAATATCACAATCTCATTTTTATCCGAGATTGTTTATTCGTAAGTATTTACTGGGGTGTATTTTATCATCCACATCCATGTTCCCTCAATATGTAATATTATTTCCATCCACCTACAATTGTTTAAATCCAATTTTACCCTTCTATGAGTTTTTAGTAAAGGATATGAAAGGAATCTTTTTCGTACGAGGTACTTTTTGACTTTTCCGACAAAAGTACGAAGAATGTTTTTTTTAACTTATACGGCACGAACGAATTTATACTGTTTTATAAAGCCTTATTTTCATGAAGCTTCCTCTAAAAGATTTCATGACTATTTTCAATAAAATCTATTTCTTTTAAAATTGCATGATGTTTTGTGAAAAGAAATTGATTTTGAAGAAGAAAGGATATTTTCCTCAAGAATTCAATTCAAGTGTTTTATCAAAATTATTTTCCATATAAGATAATAAAGGGTTCTATTTCTATCCATATTTTTACATTGATTTGACTATGTTGTGATGAAATTATGTTTATGAATTCCTTTATCTTATATGAATGGTTTTATGATGTCATATTGTTTAAGAATCCCATTTTTATTACATGGGTTATGCAATGATGTATGATTTATGATTTTGTGGCACACATAAGAAAGGATTCATTAAGAGATGGGTGGGACCTATATCTCCCTCCAATGCATTGGGTAAAGATTTCATATCTCATGAGATAGACATGGATGGAATGGTAGGTTATACCGGTTCAGTGAAACAGGACTGAAACGAGGATTACTCGATTCAGAAAGGGACTTTGTCCACTAAGATAGTCTTGACAATGAGTCTTGACTAACAAGAAATGATTCTCTATGATTATGTGTGTATGCCACAATGAGTAATGTTTTATGTAAGGGTTTCATTTTCACTACTATGATTTATTCAATGTTATGAAATTATGCTCTCTTTTGCAGGTTATGATTTCCAAAAATGTTATGTTCTTATGAAAATTATGTGATTGATATTTCTTTTGTTTACCCTTACTGAGCATTTGAGATCACCCTTTTATGTTTTCTTTTCCCCAGGATATAAAGAAAGGTTTTAGGTTAAAAAAAAGAAGATCTTTGTGGGAGATTTTGAAGATCTTTCACCAGGATTAGAAGATTGTGTTCCGAGTTTCCAAAGACACTAAACTATTACGATCCTTGTGTGTATATTTTTGTTATGTATTAAGTATTCCGCAAAAGTAATGTAATGTCCATGTACGTCAGGATACGGGTCTCTACAATGGATGTGTTAAAAAATCCAACATAGATCATGTAATTTTTTATAGAGTTAGAGACACGTATTGGTAAGAGGAAATTGTAGTGGTTCAGTAGTCCTTCAATATTTATTTAGATAGATGATGCTGAGTTATTCTGGGAATTATTTGATCTTTATCTAGATATTTTTGATTTCATCGTTAGTATGTCTTGGTTGGTTTCCCACCAAGTCGAGATTTATTTTTATCATTGGTGTGTTTCATTATCTAATTTCAATGGGATATCTAGGGTGTTCAAAGGAGAGTAGTACCTAAGGTAAGGTCATATGGGGTCTTTCAAAAGAGATTATATGATTTGTTTTCAATTTTTGTGGTTGAGATTTATTATGTTTCCTCTCAAATTGGCGTTCTGTTGTTAGTTTAGGATTACCATATAGTTTTCTGATAATAATTATCTGATCTTATTTTAGAGTGGATGTAGAGTTTTGGATTGATCTAGTGTCATGTACTTATCCAATATCGATACAATCTTATCATATGGATCCTTATAAATTTAAAGAGATCTTGATTCAGTTGGATAACCTATCAGAGATGGGATTTTTTCTCCCTAGATTTCACTATGGGCAACCCCTATGCGCTTTTCCAATAAGGTCGATGGATTTATTTATTTTGGAATAGATTATCAGATGTTGAAATTGGTAAAGGTGAAGCGTAATTATCCTTTAACATGTATAAATTAATTTTTTTTAGTTAAATTGTGAAAAAATATTTTCAAAAATCAATCTTCAGTTATATTATTATCATCTAAGAGTTATCAAAATAAATATCCAAAAGACCAATTTTAGTGGAAGGTATAGCCACTTTAAATATCTTGGGATACCTTTTGGCCTAACAAAAATTCTTGTGGTGTTTATTTCTTTGATGAACTAGACATTACACCAGTATCTTGATACTTTGATATAGCATTTGTGCATTATTTCATAGATTATTTGAGATATTATCATAACAATGAGTACTAACTGAATAGATTTTAGAACACTTGATGGGACACTACCTTTATGGGAAGCTATCAAAATGAAGTTTTTTTATCTGAGAGTTTATGTTATTAATGGGATTTGATTTTGGAACATGGAATTAGATTTAATCCGAAAAAGGTGTGAGTTTTATTTTCCTAGGAATAACCATGGAAAATATCAGATATATGGATATCCGTAGGACTTACTGGAGACAATCAGTTTTTTGTTAAGTATGTCTTTAATTTTTCATTACTGTTGAAAAATCTTACAAATAAAGGGGTAAAATTTTCTATAGATTATAAGTGAACGGATGATTCTGATGATTTTAAATGATGTTAGACATCAGTTCCACTTTTGATCTTATCAAATAACATTAATGGATATGTGTTAAACTATGATTCTTCTAGAGTTGGTCTAGGATATTTACTTATATAGTAATACCATGTTGTGGTGTAGGGTTTTGGATAGCTTCAACCACATGATAATAATTACCCCACTCATGACATGTTGCCCTCTAGTATTATGAATGAACATAACTGTTTCTAACACTATCTTTTCATTGATAGGATGACTACATTTTGTGATGATAATGTCATGATTGACAAATTTTTATCTAAAGGATCTAATCCTCTCATTGAGGTGTTGGTTTGAATACATTCAAACATTTTATTACAATAATTCCAACACCATAAGTGGAATGTAGTTACTAATTCTCTCCATATAAAATTCCCTTCTCATGCTATCATGGATTAAAAATTGGATTTCAACCATATGGGGATTTTTTTAGTTTCATCTAAACATGAAGAAGGGTGATTTAGGTATGGATATAACTAGTGTCTAGTTTTCACCATCTCCCCTTAAGTCTATTCTATTTGAAATGTTGTAGGAAAACAAGTTTAGAGGATTTATAGAATCCTTATATGTTGTAGAGACTATTTCTTATTGGTCAATTAAATATGATGTAATTCTTATGTTTAGGAATTTTTTTGTCTCCCATTCACCTTTTATAAATTATATATTTCATTATTTCCATAGTTCATCATGGTTTTTTCATCCTTGCACTGCAAATATTTATTATAACATGGGATGGAATTTTTGGTGGCTAGGTATAAAGTGTGACATTTATGACTATATGTTCAAAAATTTCTCCTACAAATAGATTATAGAAGGGAACATGAATCATTCTGTTCTTCATTATCCCATTCTGGTTCTAGTATAGAAATGGTATGACGAGTCTATGTAATTTTAGTGGGACTACCATGGACTCCCAAAAGAAATAATTCATTCTTTTTTGTGATTGTTATGTTGATGAAATTAGCTTATTTTATTCTAATTAGGGAAACCACAAAGGTTGATGATCAAGGTAAGATGAATCTGTAATAAGTAATGGGGTTATATGGAGTCAACTCTACCATTATATAGGATAGGGATTCCAATATAACATCTTAGTTTTAGAAAAGTATCCAAGAGGTGATGTGCATGTCATATTGAGTAAAAATTACCATAAACATATGTATGGACAGATGGAGCATGATATTAAATTCCTATAAGAAATGATTAATTATTTGGTATTTTATTTTAATGGTTAATATTATAGAAATATGGTAGTGACTGAGTTTTCATATAATAATAGTCATTGGTGGTAGATTAGAATGGATACATTTGAGGATCTATATAGTGTACTATATAGGTCACCTCATTATTTTTTGGATGTCTGTGAGGCCTCGCTTTTGGGTTTGGGTTTAAAGACATCAGTGAGGACTAAAGATATACATTGGTTCTTATTTATAGATATTTTCCGAAAAAAATCATATACTGATCACTAATACAATCCTTTATAGTTTTCAATTGGTGAATGGGTCTTCTTAATATATGATTCTCAATTGGATTTTTGTTGTCATTGGAATTATGGGAAGTTCACTCCATGATAGTTTAGACCATTTGAGGTCACTCTGCAGCCTTTTCAAGTTTATTATTAGTTGCAATTACTAGCTTAGTTAACATGTATTCATGATGTTTTCAATATAAATATTCTCAATAATTATCATCTTTGTCCTACCCATGTTCTGTGTTGGGAGGATATTGAGTTGGATCTAGAAATTTCTGTTGTTGGGGATCTAGTGGAGATCATTTATACATAGATTCAATATATTAATGGTAACTATATTTCTTTTTTCAAAGTTATATATTGGAATGGATTGGATTCTCATGAGACGTAGGATTATGAAACATTGGTGAGGGAGTAGTGGCCTCACCTTTTCCTGGAAAATCTGTATTATTAATGGATTTATTGGGAAAATGATTCATATGGTAGGGATAATTATAACATCATATTCTTGGTACACCACCTCTATGTGTTATAGTGGATTCTTTTTCTAGTGATAGAGGCATCACAGGTTACATGATAGTGTTTAAATATGCCTTGTACTTTTTTGGTGGCAGCATATGGGTACCGAACCACCGATGGTATGTAGAAAATAAGGGGTTCATATATGATCAAAACCAGATATTTGGTGTGGGTACCTATGATATAATCATTCTTCGTATATCCACAGAACAAATAGAAAACTATCTAGAAGACATTTCATGGTTGTGGTGGCCACATGATAGTATGTGGCCTCAAGGTAAGAGGTTAAATGAGGGTGTTAATGTAATTTAATGTTATTGAAAACCTTATTTAGCCTCTTAATCCCCTATTATATAACCTAATATAACTAATTCCCTTGAAATACTCTACTATAGTGTTATAATCTCCAACGATATTCTTGGATTGGTGCTTCGATCTTGGCTTGGTTGGTTATCAACATTTCGTTAATTTGGATTATTTATATTCTCATTATTCTATACTTTTTAGTATTGGATATAGATCTATAATGCATTGGTTTGGTCTATCAATATATTTTTATTTGTTTATCTATATCTTTCAAAATTGTTGTTTTTTCATCACCGAGAGGTCATAAGTCAAGTTAGTTATGTTCTAGCATGTGTTTTATTTGAGTTATGTGTTGATCTACATTTTGTATCAACCATTTTTCTTATAGAATAATGATTATATATTATGGGAATTATTATTTTATGTCTCCACAAATTTTCACTAGAATTATATGTGTTTTTGGTGATTGTGTCCCATTTTTATTAGTTTCCAACCTAAGTTTGAATTAGGTGGTTCGTCCCTAGCCTACATTTTCTGAACTATTGATTTTTTTGGGTTTTTAAATGGTTTTCAAAATGATATTTTCCATGATCCATTAATTTATTAATATGGGTCCATAAATGGATTTTTTTTTGAAATGTGGTTTCCTCCCCCTCCCCCCATTTTAGTAAATGAATGATGGTTTGAAATGACTTATTAAATTTTTTATTAAAAGGGTTTTCAAATAATGATTTTGTTGAAAGTGGGTTTTCATAATTTTATTGCTAAAGGTGATAACCCCCTTTAACTGATTTTATAAATTCAACACATGGGATCCTTGAATACCTAGGTGGAGGGATTAATATTGAGCCTTGTCCCATAACACCATATGTGTTTTACATTATAGGTTGTTAGTATGTTCATAAATCATTAACAAATTGCATTTAAAAAAATTAACATGATTGCATTGGGGGTTAACTCCTGGGGTGTTCCCCTATTCTCTGGGCCATGTTATTCTAAGAAACTTATATAGTATGAATAATACACGATTGTTACTAGAGAATGAGGGATATTTCTAGATTGACCTATTATATCCATGGTTTAATCTCTATTTTTATTTACTTTCACATCTATATATTTTAAATGATATGATTTATTCTATGATAAATATAAATGAATTATTTGAAATATTCTTTGAAACTTTGTTATCTGACATTGCATGAGAACTATAAAAGGTAAATTAATTTACCAAAACTTTGATATAAATTTGAAAACTATTTATTAATAAATGTTTAATTTTAAATCGAACAGATTGGTAATATTCAACATATACATATTATAGAAAACCTGGGTGGGATCCAACTAAGACATTTTATCTCACACCCTACACTGTAGTTTGGGGGCATGTAGTACATGTATTTTTTCTAATGTAGGAATAATGAATAGAGCATAGTAAGGTAGTGATGTTTATATTATCTAGGTATTTGTGGATGGGGGTGATATGGTAGGATATTTTTGACATATCATATCATATATAGTAGTTATTAGATATTTTGGTTGTCCTTTTAGATGTTTTTTGTTATGTTCCCTGGCATTTTTCATCAATTTTTTGGTATCACTACTATTGAGATTATTTCTTAGAAGAATATTTCCTTTTATTTGTATTAATAGATAAATATATATATATATATATAATTCACTTATCTTATTTCCAAATGGTTAAATTATTCCATCATGGTTTTTTGTATGCCCAAGTTCTTGTTTCTAGCCCATGGAGATCGAGAACACCCTTAGGGTCTTGTAACATTCTAATTTAGATCCTAGTTGGATGGATTTTTCAAGACAAGTCATCACAAGTGATCACATATTGGTCCAAAAAGATTCATCCTCATGGGAATCACTATTCTACATAAGATCTCAATTTGGTAGATGTGGTGTTTAATCTAAAGTTACGGCAAATTATCTCATCAATAAAAACATTTTTTCACAAATCATAATAGAATTAAGTATATCTTTTTTCATAGGGATTTGAATCTTTGTTTGTGAAGGTGTATGGAGTTCTTTCAAGGTTAATAATTTATGATCTCTAGCACTGTGGGAAAAGAGAATGTAGTTTCCAATATGTTGAGTAGGAAAATATGATGAGATTCCATTTTTAATTCTAGAGATTCTTATAGAGTAATGGAGGAGCACAATGTGATGAATCTTGATGTGGAGGTTGATGGTGGTAGTAGTTTCTAGTATCAAATGAAAGTGTAATAATCCTTTCTACAATAGTTGGAGGCGTATTTGTGGAGAGACTCAGAGGTAGAAGTTATTTGGGATTTTATCTTTCAAGGTTACACTACCGAGTGATAATAAGAGTAAGATCTAAATAGATATTTATTTTAGTGGAGGTTGTTTATTTCACCAAAAATGACAGATTTAGTTCATTGTGAGGTACATCTCTCACCTTTATCATGAATCTTAGTATATCCGAGATAACCGTGCTATGATTATTTAGTTTCTATTTATAGGGTTGAAGTTCTATATGTAAATTTTTATGCTATTATGCTTGGTCTAAAAATTGGTAAAGGTAGAGCATCATACACCTTGTGTTTTTTATATCCATTAAATATACATGAGTGGATGTGGGAGAAAATTTCATTGGATTTTTCAACAACCCATACTTTATCAGTAATATTTTTTAAAATAAAGTGTGTTTTATTATCTTATATATAATTATACTAACAAATCCCATAATGAAATTAATTTTATTTCATTAATAGAGATCTTTACATGAGTCCAAAACTGAACAGATGAACTTTCTAGACATTATAATAGGAAAAAATATAAAATATAAAAACTACAATAGGAAAATACAGATTGATCTAATCATCTACAATCATCACCGCCATGAAAAAAACCATATAAAATAAATATAATAATAATAAACCAATCACCATTTTATATAATGAAGTTTTCTATGGGAGGTATTGTAGGGATTTTTTAATAAAATGAAGAAGATTTTTTTATAATAAGAAATATGACCTTTGTAATATTAACATGACCATTGGAATATTAATATAATTTTTTGAATAGTAATCAGACTGTTGGGAAAAATAACCTAACCATTGGAATAATAATCTAACCTCAAAATAATAAAATGTGATATAAACAATATTTATCATGGGTAATTCAAGAATATATATATATATATATATATTATAATTCTATGAAGTAAATATGAAGGTTAAAATTATAATCATTATTTTTAATAAAATTTATTTTGATTTATTTTATATAAAGAATATTTTTTATATCTACATTTAAAATTATATATGTTCGTAAATTATTTTTTTATAAAATGAATTTGATATTTGGAAACAGTGTGTCAGGAATATCCAAAGTTTATTTTTTTGTAATTTTCTAAAATACATCAAATTTTACATAAATAATGAAAACAATATTTTTGAAATACTATGTGTTTTATTACATAATCATGATTTGATAATGACTTAATAAATTTTTGTTGGTTATTTCTTAAAAAAAATTCATAATATAAATGGGTCATTTAAAAACATTAAACTTAATTTAAAAATACAAAGTACATTTCCAAAGTCTACAATCAAAAATATTTCATTAAACAATTATCATTCATTCTGCTTTCCTTTTGATTAAACTAATTTTTTATTATTATAATGTTTATTAAAGCTAAAAATGATTTCATTTAATTCATATATATTTAAAAATTTCTAGAATTTTACAATTCAATGGTTTACCTATATTTTTCTATTATATTAAATTTATATTCTAAAAATACCTCTCTCCTCAAGTATAAATAACACATCTCTCATCCCATGGAAAGACACTCCTCAAACACTTACAAAAGCCAAATATAGTAAAAAATTACCTCCTTTAGTCCATTTATAATACCTAGGGATAATCTGCAGTAAACCAACTGAACGCATTGAGGGATGAAATTATCATAGTGAAGAAAAAACACCGATAAGAGGGTTGGTTTTAATCAATTATTTCTCTCATTTTCATCTTCCATTACTCTTGTTTCCTTATAAATTTTACAACCAAATATTTTAAGTTTAATGATGTAGTATGTTAAAATTAAATTAATGATATTTTATAGAGTAATTATATAATTTATGACATATTTAAATGTTATGATTTTCTTTTTTTACATTCTTGATAATGTCATGTCAACAGTCGGTTTACAACCCATGGGTACATTTCTAACTCTCTCTACATAAAAACTATTATGGATTTTTGTAATAAATTAATTGTTTTATAAAATAGATAAATATAATCCTTTATAATCATCTAGAGTTAATATAAATAATTTATAAATATAAATTATGTTAGATAATTAAAAAGAAGGAAGACATGAAATTTACACGAAAGTGTCATATCAAAACGTTTCAAAATTAATGATGGTATTTTAAAAATATATTTCAATGATTATTATTGCTAAATAGTGAAAAAAATGAACATTGTTAACTTTTTTACCCATGTTTTAATATACTTATTTCTATTATTCTATAGGTAGAAAAGGGATGTAATAAAGCAGGATTTAAGGTATGGGAATTTTCCACTTCCTCTTTTCCATTCAAGCACCTTGTTTTTTGCTATGATTTTTAAGTGATTAATTTATATCTTTATTACCCATTTTTTATTATCCCTTTACTTAAAAAAATTAGTAATGGGATTCCTTTGTTCCCTCTAATTATTCCCATTCATTATTCCTTATTGTATATTGTCATACTAATAAAATTTATAGATTTAATTTATCTATTTCATGTGAATACTTATAATATTGTGAATACCAAAACCATTTCCATATCCATGGGTATTCACCTATAAGTACTATTTACTTATTCAAAACCCACATTCCATTTTGTTTACTAAAAATTATGTAATTTTTATGTCTTTAAATACATATGCGCAAATTGATTTTATACAAAACCCATTAATTATCATCTATATGTTAATAATGATATTATTAATTAGTATTAATTCAACTCACATGAATTAATACATATGAAGGATGCACCCTTGTAACACTTTAATGAATTGGGTATATAATTAATCTCTAAGGATGGAATATTTTATGACACATTGTTGAATAACCTTGGTAATTATGATTTAAAACACTATTGTGATAAATCATGTCGATATGAATATGAATGTCTCGTTTTTATGGTGTAGCCACATTTATATGTTATTATTCATGAGGTTTCTGTTATTAAAATACATATTATTTATGCTCATGGATTGTTGATATACCACATGATGACATGTTAAATATCTCCTTTATTTATTACCCTACTGGTCTTTATGCTCAACCCTTACTTTTGATGTATATCCCCAGGATATGAGACACAATAAACATAACATAGGAAGAACCTATAAATAATCATTTCTAGTGAATTAGAATATTTTTTTTGTTATTTATTTATTACATTTTTAATTTTTAAATAAAATAAAACATAAAATATCATGTCTATTATTACGTGTTATACAATAAAATGAATTATTTATCTCTCAAAAGGTTGGATTCCATAGTAGGTATCAAATAATAGTTTAGTTATTTGTGGAAATTTGGATTAGAAAACATTAGCATGCACCCTATGAATAAGCCTAAAATATATGAAAACTTATTTGATTTTTTGAGAAGTATTAATCTAGTGGTTTGGAAGAAATAAAATTATTTTATAGATAATACATGCAGATATGGATCTTTCTTAGATATACCATAGTTTAATAACCCCAAAAATCATGCATTTGGACTTGACTCGGTCCTAACCTAGTTCGTGACAATGGGTCTTATTTCAAACATGTTTTGAGGTTATTCAGTGATGTGTTTAGTTAATCATATAATTTTTGTGAACCCTTATGAAAGATATATAGAGAATGTAATTATTATTAGATGATATTAAATAAAAACAACATTAATCATTTTGTTTTAGTAAATAATCTCCATTTAGGATTACAATATTATTAAAAGAAACCTATTTATTTTCCTACTATATAAAATGGTGTGAAATAGGTGGAATCACAGAAATTATGGGTGTAATGGATGATGAAATGAAGGCCTTCCAAACATGATGAAATCTATAATGGAAAAAATTATGAGTATGATGAATCAACTATGTAAAGTTATGAATAATAATCTCACTCATGAAGAGTTTCCAAATTCACCTTTAAGGGAAAAAATGGAAATTGATACCATTATGTGTCAACGAACAACTTCCATTACTATATCTATTGATCCATTAATTTATGAAGAATGTTTTTCCATTATAGAAAATGTGTTTTCCATACTCCATTATTCAGAGCTAGATAGTGTGACCTTGTTATTATACCTCTTATAAAGAATATTAGATCAGTGGTGGATACTTATTGATAACATGAATCCATGTGGGGATATTGATTCAATGGATTGGGAATAGTTTAGGAGAAAATGTCTCAATAAGTATTTTCCCCATTTTATGAGAACTAAAATGGAGTAGGAATTCATAGAGATGAATTTGAAAGAAAATTATTAAATGAGATACTATGAAATGAACTTTACAATACTCAGCTGATACACCTCTATAATTGTTATGGATACTAAAGGAAAGTATAATATGTTATTTGGTATGTTGAGACTCCATCTGCTAAGGAATCTAGTAAATAGAGACTATGAATAATATAATGATATATTATAGAGTTCATTAAAGTTTGGAATGGAGTTTTGTTATATGTTTTAGTTGAATAATTAAAATGAAAAAAAGAGATACATAGATCCAAAATGAGGGTAGAATATTTATAATGGAAAAGGATGAGAGAAACTAAAATTACCCCCAAGAAAAAAAATACGGGGAGAAAATTTAGGGGAATTTCATTCTTGGGAGTGTATAGTTCTACATGTTCAGAAGTGATTGTTATATAGCTAAAAATATTCTTATTGTGTTGATGCTTCAACATCTCAATGAGAATGAAAAAAGTAATATGGTGCAATTAAATAATGAAATTCATTATGAAAATCCCAAGATAATGGATGGTAACTACCATCTACCTTAGTATATATTAAAGGAAAAAGGTTATAATTTTTCAATCCCAAAAGTTTATGTAGAGTCTCCAAACAATGTGGTGGAATTTACACTCTTTTTGATATAAAAGGTAATAAATAATTTTATTTTATATGTTTCTAAAAATTATTTTATTTCATCCATTTTTTCAAAACACATTGAATTTATCCCAAAACTTCTAGATGTAGAGTTATTTGTAAAGACACCTGGATGAATTATAAAATAATAAAATCTATATAAAAACTCTAGTATCAACCTTGGATTGTATAGTCCCTTCAAAAATGTAGTAGGAATTCCCATGGTAGAATTTTACACTATAATGGGGAAAGACTGCCTTACAATGTATAACAAAATCATAAATTATAGAAGCAAGTAATTTTCATCAATATTGAATGAATAACCATGAGTTAGCTTAAAAGGTGATATATACTACTTTTAAATCTTTTAAATGAACATCATATATACATATTTATGGTAGTGATTGGGGAAGAAAAAGAATAAAGAGAATGTCTAAAGACAGAAAATTTTCACATTGTTCATGAATACATTAATGAATTGCCTAAATATTTACCTAGACCTCACCCATAAAGAGAGTTAGAGTTCCCCATTGAACTGTTATATAGATCTAAGAAAAGAATGAAGTCCCATTATATAATGGAATATAATGATTTATCTAAATTAAATAAGCAACTGAAAATTATTTTTGTGAAATCTTTTTTTGAACCAAGTGTGTCAACATGGGGAGAACATTTTCTATTATTGATGTAGAATGATGGTTCAATTCATCTATTCGTTGATTGTGGAGAACATAATATGACCATAGTAAAGAAAAAATATCCTCTTCCATGGATTGATTAATGTTTTAACTAGCTTAATAGGGATCATATTTATTCCAATATTGACCTCTAATAGGTATTCATCAGTTAAGGGTGAAGAAAAAATGCATCCCAAAGAATTCCTTCTAAACAAGATAAAGTAATTATGAGTATTTTTGTTAATACCTCTATATTGAATATTGATATTTCTATATTTATATAGTTTATGAGTGGAGTCTTTAAATAATATAATGATAATGTTTTTTTGGTATTTATTGATGGTATTTTTATATATTCCAAAATTCATGGGGGTGGGGGGAATTAGGATCATCAAAGGGGAATATTAAAAACATAGTGAAAGGATAATATATTTGGTAAATTTTGAAAATTTATGTTATGGTTATAATAATGGGAATCCATAAGGAACATCACGACCACTAAAGGAATAAAAATTGATTTAGAAAAGATAGAGGTTGTGGGGGAGTTTCCATGTCATACTACTATAATAAATATTTATATTTTACTTAGTCTATTGGGATATTATTGAAGATTTCTGAAAAAAAAATATGAGGGATTTCTAATCAAATAACCATGTTAATCCCAAAGGGGGTTATATTTATTAAGATAAAGTATAGTGAATAATGTTTCCATGGATTAATGAAGAGGTTGGTTAGTGAACCTGTGCTAACATTACCCTCTAAGTGGGAATAATTTTTCATTTATATTGATTCATACTTAAAAGAAATTGGATTTTTATACAATTAGAATGAAAAACTGACTTTTCATGAATTCTGATAGTTAAATCCTCTTGAATAAAATTTTCCTACTCATGTTCTAGAATTATTTAGAGTCATATTTTATCTGAAGATGTGGATACACTATATTTATGGGAAAAAGTTGGTATATACATTGAACCCTAAAGTTGGAAGTACATATTCACACATAAGTATATCAACTTGTTTCATTGATTAAGGTTAGATCAAATTAAGGACTACTATTTCTATAATAACTACCATCTAGGTAGGGAAAATAAGGTAGCTGATTCTATTACAATAAATGAACCAGATACTCTATCCATGATGTAGATTCGGAAATACCATATCTTCATGAATATATAAAGTATGGGTTGGTAAATAATAATGGAAGGGAATATATCATACCTTTCCCAATTTATTTACTATCTATCTATCCAATATTCATCAAGGAGGCATTATGGGGTGATCTAGATCTCCAAAATAAGGTGAATATAGTAAATAAGGGGAAGATTCATAAATTTGACATTTATGAAGATAGTTTCATTTATTTTGGAAATAGACATTATGTACCATCATTTCTTGAAAGAAAAAAATATCTATTGGATAATGAACATATATCATCTTTCCCCATCAATCCTAAAAGTACCAAGTTGTATATATATCTTTGAGGACACTTATGGAGGGAAAACATGAAGAAATAGATTTATGATTATAACTCTAAGTGCACAGTATGTCAAAAAGTTTAAGCAGAGCAGCATAAGTCAAATATAATGTTTTATCCACTCCATACACACAAAGGGAAATGGGAGAACATCACCATGGAATTTTCCACCAGGACCCAGATACATCCAAATGAAAATATATGATATGGTTTACGGTGGATCAACTAACAAATACATCCCACATTAACAATATTTGGGAATATTTCTATCTTGAACAACATTCAAAGATATATTTAAAGGAAGTGGTGAGGATATATGGGGAACCATTTTAAATTACTTATGATCATGATACATGGTTAAACTCTAAATTATGGAGATGTCATCAGTATAGTCTGAATACATATTTGAAATTCATTATATATCATCACCTAAAAACTGATGTATAATATGAAAGTACCATTCAGACAATCAAGGAAATTCCATGATCTTTCTAAATGGGTTTTAAAGGTGGATGTGATCAACATTGACCATTATTTTAGTTCCCTCACAATAGATTACACTCAAGATTTCAAATGGTTCTATATGAAAACTAAATGGGATGAAATGCAGAAATATTACCTAATGGTTTAAGGTTGGTGAATGAAATCTAATTAGAACCACTACTGTAAATGGAGGATATACCTACGAAATTTTTCCAACCATTTTCATAAACCATTGGAATAGGGGTGTGGAGATACTTTTACCCAATGGTTTTATCAAACCTTTGGGATATATGAGTTTTTAGATGACTTTTGGGATATGTCAATTTTAGGAAGGCTTTCCCAACAGTTTGTCTAAACTGTTGGTAAAGATTACCTTTCTCAATGGTTTTTAAAACCATTTGTAATGTTTTCCTCGAAATTTACAGTGAACCTGATCTCCCATCCATGCAATTGAAGTGAAAAATCCTAGACCTGATAGCTCTCTTGCCTGGAAAATCATTCCACACGATCCAACTTCAATCAAAAATTTGTCTTTTTCTACAATTAAAATCTGTAAGTTGTACCTTATGTTTAATGTTTTTCATCTATTTTTTTGTTTTCTGTTTTGATTTGTCTTAAACTCGTGGTTCGTGCAGTATTCTATACCCAACAATTTCAATTTTGTTTGATTTATTTTTTCGTTCTGTTTTCATGTGTGAATCAATTTATTTGATATGAGGGGGTGCAGGTGGTGGGAGGTGCAGTTGGTGGGGGTGCAGTGTGTGGGGGGAGGGTGGGTGTGCTGGTTGGGATGTTCAGGTGGGGGGGCTCAATGAGTGAAGGTGGATGTATAGGTGGGGGTGTGTAGTGGGGGAGTATGTTGGGGGTGAGTTGGGGGGTTGTATAGGTGGGGTGGGGGTGGGGGAGGGGGATGTTCAAGTGGGGGTTGCCGGTGGAGGGGGGTTCTGTGCAAGTTGGTGGGGGGAGGGGAGTGTGCAGTTTGGGGGTGGTCTGGGCAGGTGGGAGTCTGTTGAGGGATGAGGTGGGGGTGGGTTGTACAGGTGGTGGGGGGCTGTATAGGTGGGGGTGGGGGGGCTCTGCAAGTTGGGGATGTGTAGCTGGGGGTGGCTGTGCAAGTGGGTGGGGGGAGGGGAGTGTGCAATTTGGGGGTGGGATGGACAGGTGGGAGTATATTGGCGGGTTAGTTGGGGGTGTACAGGTGGGGGTGGGGGTGGGGGGAGGGGGGCTATGCAGGTGGGGTGTAGGTGGGGGGGTTGTGCAGTCGGTGGATGTGAGGGGGGTTATGCAGGGGGAATCTACTGGGGGTGAGGTGGGGAGGGTGGGTTGTTCAGGTGGAAAGTCATCACTTCCATAGTTCACCAACAATCAGTGGGAAGTCATCACTTCTAGAGATTTGGATAGGTTTGAGTCCTCTATGGTTTTGGTTCTTGTCTAGTCATCTTGATGAGTAAGCTATCATGTGATCTAAAAGTGGAATCAACTATATAGGATGAATTACTTCTCCCAAAACAAATTTATCTAGAAATAATATATCCATGGAAGATTGTGTCAGCCTTTTAGAATCCAATGCCCCAACATTTTTCCAATTGCAAACCTGATACCGTCATGTTATCAAGTTACTAATCCTACCAAATTGGATTTTCACTAAAAAATAATATTCTTATCATTAACACCCATCTTTTTCTTTTCATAACATGAATGATAACCCAATCAAATCTCATAGATCTTAGTCACACCCCTGCGGCTGGTACCACTCAAGGTGTCTCACCTTTATTTGAAATGGACGACATTTTAAGTAAAAACAACAACTGACATACGGAAAACATACCTAACACATTTTTATTGTGTTAAAACTTTATGAAAATGATCCATGGGTAATATGTGATGTGTAAGAGTCAACCCCACCACAATACGAGGCACCGTGTGGCCGGTATCACTCGAAGTGTCTTTCTTTTGTTTAAAATGGACACCCTTTTATGTAAAAACAACTGGCATATGTAAAACTAACCAAACGTTTTCAATTGTGTTTATACTTTAGCACAAGGATCCATGGTTCATTTTTGACGTGTACGAGTCAACCCTTCCTCAATCTGAGGCATGGTGTGGCCGATACCACTCAATGTGTCTTACTTTTATTTGAAATGAACAACATTTTAAGTGAAAACAACAACTGGAATACGAAAAACTGCACAAATGTATTCATATTCTATTGATATTTTAGGAGAACAATCCATGGGTCATATGTGAAATGCAAGAGTCAACCCTATCTCAATCCGAAGCATGGTGTAGGAGGTATCACTCCAAGTGTATTTCTTTTTTTTTAATGGACAACATTTAAAGTCAAAAAAACTAGCATACGAAAAACTGACCAAACACATTCGGATTGTGTTGATACATTAGGAAAACGATCCATGGGTCATATGGGACGTGTATGAGTCAACCCTGCCTCAATCCGAGGAACGATGTAGCAGGTATCCCTCTAAGTGTATTTATTTTGTTTAAAATGGACACTCTTTTAAGTAAAAACAACAACTGGCATACAGAAAACCAACCCATCATATTCGAATTGTGTTGATACTTTACCAAAATGATACATGGTTCATTTTTAATGTGTAAGAGTCAACCTCGCCTCAATCCAAGTCATGGTGTGTCCGTTGGTCGGTTGTTTACCTGAAGTATTGTTTTTAGCACCAAATTAATTTCACTAACTGGTAACTAGTATAGTGTTCAAGTACGGGGTCAATCCACAGAGAAACAGTATTGGCATTTTATGTCTCCTGATTTGAAACCACATAAGTGATGATGCTGAATTTAAATATTATTGGTTTGTTCATGGTATAGATCTCAAAAGATAACTAATTACATGGACTTTTCTAATTCACTATGAATTAAACTTGAAAACTGAAAATTACTTAAAACTAGATTTTGGATTATGATGAAAATGTTTCGGGGATGGAAATTTGTGTGGGACGTTAAACCTTTTTCCTTATTGTATTTTTTTTTCATAATAACCCAAATTTATGGGTTTCATTTGTGATGGAACTCCCTTGGTCCGGTGAGTTCTGATCAAGTCGGTAGGAATCAATCCCTTGGTCTGGAAATTGATTTCTACTGACTATTAATTTTAGAACCAACCTCTAGAAATGACATGTATATCCAATGGTCATGAATATTGTTGTTTTAATTCTCCCAAAGATCCCAGGAAACTCCATTTTTTTTCTGATATGGGGTTTCCAGTGAAATAAGAAATGGAAGTTGGGAGAATTGGGTGATAGACAATGAACAAACACAAAAATAGATAGATTGGTTCTAATAAACCCACATTTTCCCAACACCCAACACTGGGGGTTTTAGCTACTCATAATTAATAGGATAAAAAACTTACTAAGATTCATCAGAGAGTTCATAACAATAGAAAATAAAAGAATCTAAATTACAACAAAACTACAAGAACCAGTGCCTAAAAACCTTCCTTCCTCCCTATAAGCTTTTTCCCAGCTTCCTTCTTCATCATTCCCCCATCCCCCCTTGTTCTGTCTCACTCTACAATGTCTTCTTGGCTAGAAAGGGCCTTTTATTAGTTTTCCAAAAGCAGGTAGAAAAGGGAACCCTGGGATAAGGAGTGGGTGAAAAGTGAAAAAGAAAAAAGGAGAAGGTTGTTGTAATCCACATGGTTTGGGAGAACGGTTTGGTAGACCATGTGCCAATAGTGTGGATTCTACTATATCAAATCCTTGAGCCGCACGATTTTCTTGGATGGGCCACACATTTTGGGTAGGTCGTTTCTCTCGCACAGTTTTCACACAGTTTGGATAACACTTTGGTGATCGTGTGTGTTACCTCTATCACTAAAATTCCTGAATTCGCCCATCCTTCATGTCTAGTTCTTGATCTTGGTGACTCCATTCTGGCATAGTCAGGGGAAAATGGTCCATAAGACTCCAATTCCCTTCTGAATCTCCAAAATTCATAGACTTCATGCTTTATCCTTTAGTGACCAAAAAAAGAACAAAGTACCTAAAAAATGTGAAATTCATGAAAAAACATCTACAAAACCATTATATATATATTAAACCAAGTGGAAATTCTTTATGGACAGTAGTGCATCAGCCTGTACCACTCAAAGTGTATCCTTTTTATTTGAAATGGACAGCATTTTAAGTGAAAAAAATAACTATAATATGAAGAACTAACCAAACGCATTCAGAATCTTTTGATACTTTAGAAAAATTATCTATGGGTCATATGGGACGTGTACGACTCAACCCAGACCCAATATGGGGAACAGTGTGGTCGATATCACTCATAGTGTATTTCTTTTTTTAAAATGGGCATTGTTTTAAGTAAAAACAATTGGCATACAAAAAATTTACCAAATGTATTCGGATTGTGTTGATACTTTAGAAAAAGGATACATGGGCCATTTTGGACATGTATGAGTCAACCACGCCTCAATATGAGGCACGGTGTGGCCAACACCACTCAAAGTTTCTCACTTTTATTTGAAATGGAGAACATTTTAATTGAAAACAATTACTGGCATATGGAAAAATGACCAAACTCATTCAGATTCTATTGATACTTTAGGACAATAATCCATGTGTCATTTTTGATGTGTACGAGTAAACCTCGCCATAATCTAAGGCGTATTATTTTTGGTATCACTCGAAGTGTCTTTCTTTTGTTTAAAATAGATACTCTTTTAAGTAAAAATAACTGTCATATAGAAAACAAACCAAACATATTTGGATTGTGTTGATACTTTAGCACAATGATCCATGGGTCATTTTTGATGTGTACGAGTCAACCCCGCCTCAATCCGAGGCACGGTGTGGTCATTACCACCCAAAGTGTCTCACTTTTTTTGGAAATGGACAACATTTTAAGGGGAAACAATAAATGGCATACAGAAAATTGACCTAATGCATTCAGATTGTCTTGATACTTTAGGAAAACAGTTCATGGGTCATTTTTGACGTGTACGAGTCAACCCCGCCTCAATACGAGGAACGGTGTGGCCGGTATCACTCAAAGAGTCTATATTTTGTTTAAAATGGACATCATTTTAAGTAAATACTACTGGAATATGGAAAACTAACCAAACATATTTGGATTATGTTGATAATTTAGCACAAGGATCCATGGTCCAGCCTCACACAATCCACTTCTCATGTGAGGAACTCCTACCCCTATTCTAAACCACATGACATTTAATACTCCAGGGATAACTATATTCCCTAAGTCACACAATCTTCTTGATACAAACCCATTATTATCATCACTAAGTTCAAAGACACCTGCCCCAAACCATGGGATATTATATTTGTGTTTGGTTGAAGTCATTTATCCATTTCCTTATTTTTGGGTTATTAGTTTCTAGTTTCTAAATTCAGTCATGTATGTGTTATACAAAATTCAATTTTTTTGGTATTCTTAATTCTGTATAACACATATAATTATGTACTCTGTTTTTTATGTAATGTATTCTTAATTGACGATTAAATTATGTATGTATTCAACTTAGTATTCAATTAGTAATTGAATTCCGTATTTCACATGTAATTGTCATCTCAATTCTGAATTGAATTCTAAATCAATAATGTATTTTTATAAATGAATTATGTTTTAATTATGTATGTTTATAGTTGAAGCGCGCATTATGTGTTAAATCTATATGAATTAATTCTATATATGTATGTATTATAGGTGGTTATGGAAGGTAATTGGTGTTGGGAAGCTGGAAATTGAGAAAGGGTAGCTTGCACAAGTTTGCTTCCTGAATTGCACATAAAAGCCTATTCCAACAGTTCTAAACCATTTCCATTGGGTTATAAATTGGTTTTTTACCCATGGTTCTAAGAGAACTATTGGTAAAAACACTTTCCCAATGGTTTAAAAATTATTGGGATATAGTGAAATATACAGCCTTTACAAACGGTTTACACAAACCATTGGTAAAAAGTGGTACAAAACTCTATTCCAATGGTTTGAAACCGTTGGAATAGTATGTTTACCAATGGTTTCAAACCATTCGTGAAAAGTTAAACCAACAATTTGACATAACCATTGGTATAATGTAGATTTCCTTACATATACCAACAGTTTTCTAGAAACTGTTAGCATATGTATTTCCCTACATATTACTTCCCTACAGTTTGGATAACCATTGGTATATATTATACCAATGGTTATACAGCATTTACCAATGGTTTGGAACCATTGGTAAAGGTTGTATTTCAAATAATGAACTGATCTTGTGAAATAGATGTTGGAAAAGGTTCAATCCATCCAATATAATATAAAATCTTTTTTGAGTCAACTGGATATCTATGATATCTATCATTTAAGGGACCTATAGTTTGATGTTGGAGATACATTCTTCATTAAATTATCATAATGGAATAAAATTATGTGGTTCATAAAGAATGTAATATTTAGCTATAGGTACATTATCCCCGTTGAGATACTTGATTTCATAGGACTTCTGGCCGGTCAACTAACACTTCCAACAACCATGGAAAATGATAATGATGTGTTCTATGTATTACACTTGAGGAATTACATATCTAATCCATCTCATTTATTGTATAAGGAGGTCATACAATTGCGGAATGACCGCTCTTTTGTGGAGAAGCCAGTGACGTTTTGGACCATAATGAAAAATTTCAACACAACAAAAAAACTCACCTTGTCAGAGTACTGTGGAGGAACCATAAATATGAAGACGAAAGATGAGAATTAGAGAAAAATGAGACATAAGTACCCACATTAATTCTACACCAATAATATGAGTTGAAATTTTTGGGAATGCAATTTCTAAAGGGGGGAAGAATGTAATGAACCATACCTTATCATAAATATTTTTTTACTAAGTAAATTGGTACTATATTATATTATATTATATTATACACATACAACACATAAAGAAACCAGAAAATAATTTATTTCATTAACAGAGATTGTTAAATTAGTCAAAAACTAACACCATGAAAATTATATACATTATAATGGGGCAAAAATGTAAAATATAAAAAATACAATGGGAAAATATGAATTTCCACAATCATCTGGAACCATCATACCCACAAAATACACTATAGAAAACAAGAACAATATTAGTAAGCCAATCACTATATTAGAAAATGAAAATATAAATCCTTGAGAGGAATTATAGTTAATTTTTAATAAATAAAATAAGTATTTATAGGAGTTAATATGATGGTTGGGAATGTATTTTGATCATTGGGATAGTAATATGTCTTTCGGAATAGTAACATTATCATTTAAAATAGTAATATGACTATTGGAATAACAATTTAACATAAAAATAATAAAATTCTATATAAATAATATTTATTATGATTAATTTAATAAATCATTAATATTATAATTCCACAATATAAATTTCCAAATCAATAATATAACCATTGGTTTTAAAATGTATTTTAACATATTTTTTAAAAATAATAATCTATATATTAAAAAATAAAATTACATATGTTATAAAATTATTTTTTTAAAATTAATTTCATATTTATAATCAATATTTTGAAATTTTACAGGGACTATTTTTTAGAAATTTTTTGAAATACATTAATTTTTAGATTAAAAGTAAAAAATGATACTTCTCAAATACCACATGTTTTTTGATATAATCATGATGTAATGGAGACCAATAACTTTTAAATTGTTTATTATTGACCCAAATACATTTAATAAGATAATGTTTTCATTTAAAAAAATTAATCATAATTTCCAAACCCTAAAAAACATTTTTAGAGTCTTGATTCAAAAGTTTTCATTAAAATCACAACGTTTCATGTTTCCCATATTTCATTTGATTAAACTAATAAATTTGAATTATAAGGTGTTCATAGGCCTTAAAATAATTTTATTTAATTCATATATATTTCATAATGTCAAAAAATTTACTTTTTAATGTTTTACCTTGATTTTATATTTTATTAAGTTTTTTATTCTAAAAATACCCCTCTTTTTAATTATAAATAAATCATCTCCTTCCCCTTAGAAAACCACCCCTACCAAACATAGGATATCTATATATACAAAAAAATTAACTCTCATATTCCACTTATAATACCTAGGGTTGTATTATACTAAACCAACTCAACATATCAATGAAATTTAGTGCCGCATAGAAATAGAAATATCAATAACGGGGTTAGTTTTCATTAAATATTCTCTCATTTTCTTCATCTATTTCCCATTTTCCATATAAATTTCAAACCAAAATATTTTTTTTATTAATTAGGATTTTCAAATTAAATAAAAAAATTCTAACCTATTATTATTATATAATTTATATAATATTTAAACGTCATACTTCACTTTTCACCATTCTTGAAAATGTCAGGTTAATGGCTAGTTAATCTCCCACAAGTATATTTGGTACTCTCAAAATATCAAAACTATTATGGATTTCTATAATAAATTATTTATTATATAAAATGATAAATATATGTATTTACAATATTATTGAGTTAATATAAATAATTTATATATAGAGATCTAGCAGGATCATTAAATTGAAGAATGATAAGAATATTAAAGGAATATATCATATAAAAACATTTCAACACTAAAAATGTAATTTAAGAAATATAACCCAATTATTATAATTGATAAATAGTTAAAAAAATTATCCTAATTCATTTAAGGTTTGATGTTTTAATAAACCAAATTATACTATTTAGGTTTCATAAAAGAGATAAAATAAGGTTGTATTCAATGTAACATAATTCTCATCTTCATATATTTCATTCAACCACTTCTTTTGTGGTATTATTTATAAGTATTTAATTTAATTATTTTAATAAACAAAATCAATATACAATGGCTTAGAAAATATTTTTTTAGAAATGGGAGACCTTTGTTCCCTCTCATTATGATCATTCCATAATCATTGTTGTATATCGTCAGGATGATAAAATTTATTTCTTAAATTTATCTGTTTCATATGAAAAATTATAATAATTTGAATGCCAAAAAATTACATTTCCCATTTTTATTGTACTATATGTAAATATAACTTATTTATTCAATTATCTTCATCTACAATACCCACATTCCCTTCTGTTGGTTAAAAATGACGTAATTTTCAAGTATTTAGGAACATATGTATGAGTTCATTTTATATAAAACACGTTATTTATTCTCAATGGGTTTTTGATAAAATATTTTATTATGAACAATATATATCACATGAATTAATACATATGAAGGGTTCTCCCTGATATTTCTCTAATTAATTGGGTAAATAATTAATATCTAGATATGACTTGTCTTCCAATAGCTTGGGAAATAACATTGGTAATTATGATATTTAACACCTTTGTGATAAACCATGGTGATATTATTATAAATATCAATCTTTTTATTTTTATCAACTTTTCTATGTTATGATTCAATGTATTCCTACTATGATATTCTTCATTTTCTTATGTTCATTCCTTATTGATATTCCACATAATCACATGTTAAATATCTCTTTTTTATTTCGTTACTGGGATTTAGGTTCAATCCTTTATATTCATGTATGTATCATGGATATGATATATAGTGAATACAAATTTTGAAAATCCAAAGAAGACGAATTTAAAGTGGATTGATATTTTTTATTTTATTCATGAATTTTGTTTCTAAATTTTGAAATAATCTAAACCTTAAAGGATATTTTGTGTTATTATGTGTTATACACTGTAAAATATTTACATATTAAAAAGTAAGGTTGTCATAGATTTTCCCCCATTTATCCTCTAGCTCAATGATTATATAATTATATTTGGGTGATTTTTTATTTATTTTTGACTTTAGATAAATTCTTAGTTATCAAGGAGTTGACAGTGATGCACTTTTTGGTGAGGTAGTATGTAGATATGATGGTGAATTCTCTTGGGGTACTTAAGGCCATACTCTATAATAGGAATCTTGATTTTCATCATGATTATTATAAGGTATTTATTGTATTGTTTGGACAATTTTTATTCCATATCACTACCTTCAATAATTTTACAGATGGCCAAATAGAACAGACCCTTAAGACGCTAGAGGATATATTACAAACCGATGTTTTGGATTTTGGTGGATTGTGGTAAAAGAACCTCACTTAAGATGAGTTTGTGTATAATAATACCTATCACTATTCTATTGAAATTTACAAATTTTAGGTATTTTATTTTGTTAATTTGTAGATATATGTTTTGTTCGATTGAGGTTGGAGAGTTGGTTGTCCTTGTATTAGATATGGAGCAGTGACAAATTAGAAGGTGCAAAGGCTTCAAGTGTAGATGAGGGCAGTATATGACCATTAATAGTTTCATTCTAACTAGTGGATGTTATATATATCTATATCAATGTTTTTTAATGTGTTTTCCTAAGTGTTTTACCTTAACAATGAAAATACATGTTTTAATTAGGGATTAATCTTTTTCTAGGGTTTATCATTCATTTTGAGGTGTCGGTGTTCATCAACGAGCTAACATATCAGTTAACACTTCCCTCAAAGCATGATTGGTTCTGTGATGTTTACCCTATTCTATATATTAATTGATATCATCCTGATAGATACCATGTTATTGATTGGGTATATCTGGATGTAGAGGATGACACAACATTCATAGAGTGGCCATTTGAAATTCATGATCATCAGGAGAAGAATTTGTGTGAGTGCATCAAATATTTGGTTTAGGTTTGGTAGAGGTATTTTGTCTTAGTGGAATGTATTTCAGAAAATAAATCATTAATTATCACTAAGTAATGTGATATATTTTTATCCTTGTTCTACCTTTATGATAATACAATTTTTTAGTGACATTATAATTGTGATTTTTTGTCATTTTATATATTTATTCATAATAATGAATGTATTTTTATATGAGAGTTATTTATTTAGAAATTTGGTTTTGGATTTAGAAGATGTTATTTTCCTTCTATGATTATTTATTATTATTTTGGATGAGAATCATTTGAGATATATTTAATATAACAACCCGTATTTTCTAAAACTATTACATTGAATATTTTGGGTTCTTAATGTTTTGGGAGAAGTTTTTTAGGAAGGGAGGGGTTCCTAAAAATTGCAATTCAATAGTAAGGGTTGTTGGTCATGGATTGATGGCTCATAATCCACTGTTTTATATGGTTTAAAAGTAGACCAGTAATGGTTGAGTGGTTTTGGATTAACCTTAGTTATGATTTTCTTTAGTATTATCTATATTTTTCCATGAAATAAAGGTTTTGATGGATTTTATTTAGTATTATATGAATGGCCTTTGTAGAGTGGTCATATCTTTCAAGGAGGGAATCCTTAAGTGCATTATATCACACTTCTACCATTTTGGGTATCATTGTGTTGTAATGATCATATTGTTACATGTCTTAGTTTGATTATGCACCAAGATTTTTAGAGGATAATGCACTATGGTGTCACCACATTGGTTCTATCATGTAAATCATTAGATGCATAAAGTTATGGTTTTTTTACCATGATATTAGGATGGATGATAAGGAATATCGTAAAATTATTTTTAAAGTGGTTATTTAATCATTCCCATTATAGAATGATAACGAATCATCACACCCTGATTCCATAGGTTTCTATTTTCAGTAAAAAAAAATTGAATCTGATTAATATTATTCTATATTTCCCCATTTTTCCTAGATCACTCTGAGAATATAAGTGCATCCTTATAAAAATTTTAGTTCCCCTTTACTAAATTTATATCTCAAATTTGATAGATCTATATGTTTGTAATTCAATGTGATTTTTTTCTCTTATTTTGGATTCTCTCCCAACATTATTTATTAATGATTATTTGACAGTTGTTTATATTCAATTTGTTTGGACTTGAGTCATGGTTTTGATGGAAGTTGATTTATTTAAGTTGTTTATGTTTTAACCATATTATTTAGGCCTTGAGATCATGTCTCTCTATTTTTTCTTGTGTAGTGATTGTTGAAGATATATTCAAGGTAGGGTATTGGAGACTTGTAGTTTTATTTATGTGAATTTTTAGAACTACCATGCTCTAATTTTCATTTGGAAGATAGTATTAATTAAAAAAATAAATATAGTATGTTAACTAATTAAACTAATGGTTAGGGGTGATTCCAATGTATTTTATGTGATTCTATGATATTTATTTTGATTTACTACTGATTGAAATTACCAATAAGATTTTTTTCACTATGATATTATTATTGTTTTTATGGTTTCATGATTTTAATCACATATCATAAAATATAATAATTTTAAAAAGGTTACAAAATGGTTTCATGGAAACATGAAATTTTAGTAATGATGTTTATACTAAAAATTATTAATTTACATGAATGGAATGACTAAAAGTGGTTATTGGATGTGATTCATTAGTGGTTTTGATGTGGTTTTTTATGGTTACCTTTCATACACTTGTTTTTGTGTGAGTATTCAAGGTTAGGGATTGTTGTAGTTGGTTTTCCTTAGTTGGTATGGGGGGATGTAGATGTTTATATAGAAGTAGTGGATGGTCTTTTGTTTGGTTTAGAATGGTGGAATATTAGTTTTTATATTTCATTATGTTGTTTTTGGTTGCTATTGGATTGTGGTTTTTGGTAATTATTGTTGTTGTGATGGGAGATTGATATAGGTTATGTAAATCATTTCTGAATGGGGTAAATTATTGTTAGCATTAATGAACATAATAATGGGTAGTATGATGGAATATAATAAGTAGTTAGTTATTTATGAATTTTTAATGTTTTAAATGAATGTGTAATTGTTAGGATAAATGATGTTAATGTATTATGAATGGTTTAGTATTAAATAAGTATGAGTGATTGACATGGTTAATTTGATAGGGTTGTTGAAATAGTAAATCAAAAAATAAATGAATAAAACGATTAATGGGAAAATAAGGTTGTAATTATGGGTATTTTGTGTGGATGGATAGGGATTTTTCTGTTTTAGATATGATACATTTTTCTAGTGGACACTAGTGATGACATTGTGATGATTATGATCCTTTGTAATGTGAACTTGTTATGAAACTTTTATGATGGGATTTTTTGTGGCTATATTATTTGTTATATTTTATTGTTATCTCCTAGGAACAGATACCCTATCAATTTAACCTTAACTATGAACAAATATTTTAGGTTTTAATGTTTCCCAAATATCATATATGGTGAGGGAATGGATATCGGACTACTCCCTCTCCCCTGCTCTCTCTTCAAGGTGAAATATCAGTTGTAATGGATTGAGGTTATAGTTCTTATGTTTTGATGTCCATACGTCAGATAAAAAAATATTTGATGAGATTGTGATTTTATAAGGATATAATGGTGATTTGATAGATTATTTGATACATAGTGAGGGTTTTTCAGGGATAGAGGATGAAATTAGGTTTGTATCCTTCATGTTCATGATGCTCTACTACGATGAGAATGTGATATAAAGTTTGTATATGGATATATAGTTTTGGATGTAGATATGTGATTATGAATATAATTTGGTATGTGGTATGAGGTTTTTATATGTGATATGATGTCTAATGGAACTAAATTGGAAGTGATGGAAGCACTTGACGCTTTTCATTGGGGTGTGAGAGTTAGAATCCAATGGGGAAGTGGTTGTAGGGTTACCTCTTTATATATTATTTTGATACTGTGTTATTATACTCATATGTGATATTGGGATACTGATCCTTGGTCAGGTTCATAATTACTTTACTGAGATTAGGTTCCTATTTTTTTACTCTTTATTCATTGATGTATTAGTATGCTACTTCGGTAATTTCATGAGAGGTCATTAGGAGGATCGTAATTCATAAATATTTATTCTCGGTAATATATATACCTCAATTGGTCATGTTGTTTGGAGGGATTTAGTAATAAAAGATTTAAATTACTACCTTGAGGCTTGGAGATACTATCAGATTTGGCTTTATAAGAATTTTTTTTGATATCTTAATTTTGACGGTTTGTTTTGTATGTTATTTTTATGTAGTGTGAGATTTCAGTTATTATTTTATATTATGGAGTTGGTTGGTGGTTTAATGTATACATTTATGGTATTATGAGGTTAATACCTACTATTTGTCTGTTTTATAATCTCAATCCTAGTTTCATACCCATGGCCTATTAGGGACGGGCTTGGGGGTCTCACAAATCTCCAATGTCATCCCGGGAGGGGTTCCTAGTGGGAAAAGGTTGTAAAAATTTATTTTTGTTTGGTGGATTGTAATGGAGAGTGAAATTGTTAATTTATAAGTGGGTGTGAATGAAATATTACAAAATAAATCATTTTCTAATTTTAATTGTTTTTAATAGTAAATGGATAATGGAATTTAATGGAATATAATTATTTTAATAGAATCTGTTTAATTATTACATGTTTTTTATTTTATATTTTTATTCACACACAAAATATCATATGTTACCTGATATAGTATTTACATGAATTTCACTTTTTACAAATGTATTTCTTCATTTTCTAAAAAATTAATATCTCACCTTCAAATTGATTACAACGTATTGATTCTAAATTTTAAATCCATTTTACTAAATTTAAATTCTAATAATAATAAATTTAAATTATTAATTAGATATATTAAAATAACTATAATAGATTCTTTGAATAAAAACATTTTCGATTTATTAATTGAAACTTTTATTGATTCAATTATTATAAGTGAATATCATACTATCTTTTATTATAATAAATCATAAAACATCAACAATATCCCTATGTGTGATGTGGGAAATGATGAAACATTCATGTTGTGGTTAACAAATATTGATTTAGTAGTGAACTAAATTATCTGGAACTTATTTTGTGTGAATCCTTTTCATATTATACTTGTTTGAAATCATATTTTCATTGATTTAGTGAAGACCATAGACGTGTTACATCCTTCCTCATATTGTATATGTGAAATTTTAATGGTATTTTCTACTACTAGAAGTCATAAATCCTCCCTTGTATATACGTTTAATAATTTCGTTAATATTACTTATACAACTAATATAAAATTAAATTATAATAGATAATATACCAATATAAATTCATATTATAATAAAAATTCTAGTGGTTACTTCTATGGGTCACATAATAATCACATGCGAGTGCTCGAACGATCATATAACAACTACTCTAATAACTTCTCAAATAAACTATGTATATAGTTACTGCAATGATTTCCATAATGGATTCCCCAATTTTTAACCAAAACAAATCCAATATTCCCTTAAAAAATTCTATCATATATAATATCAAAAATTATACTAATAATTACTAATTTGATTCCAAGATATTATGAATCATATCTAAAAAATTTAAAATCGAAGCTATTTAAGACATTTCATGGTTTATATTTTTATTAATCTTCTTATTATTCTGCAATAAACACCATGATATTTTCAAGTTACTCTCATGATATTTCTTAATATTTATATATGTTTTTATAATAATATGGTATGTGTGTAACTTTAATATGTAATGTTTTATTATAAAATAGTATTTTGGTGTTTTTATTATGGATTATTTTTTCTTTAAAGTCATTCCTTAAGAAAATTGAAAAATAATTTATATTTTTTAGGATTATCCTTTCATAAAATAATTTAATAAAATAAATACATATTAAACACACACCAGGAAGATTAATCAAATTCTCCTTGTTGAATAGTTGTAACATGTCTTGAAATTTTAAGGTTGAATGAAATAAATGATTTTTGAAAGTTTATTTAATGGAGGATTTTGTTATAGAGGAAAAAAATATAATCTATAAATATTCATGAATAATGTAACATATCATAAAAAATCACCTTCAACATAACCTAACTCGCCACCCATCTCAGTCAGATTCCCCTTGATCGTAAGTGGCTACTGTCAGGTGGTGAGTGATAAACTAACATCATGGGGAAATCATTTATCTGAACACAAAAATTCTTATGTTTGAAAACAATTCAACATGTAAAATTAAAAAATAATACATATATTCATGATAATACCAAACCATATATAAAAAAAATAATTACATTCAATACATTATAATGATGATAACATTTAAAAAAACAAAAAAAAATGGTATAACTGGTCAATATTCTCTACAGTAAACTCATCCTTAGAGATAGATGCATGAATTTATACTTCAATGGAAAATACAATGAAAAAAATCTTTAATTAAAATCCATAATAGGAAATCGTATGTTCATATAAAGCAAAATTCACTTTCCCGTGGTGAGTATTTAAACACACTAAGTTGGTAATTACCATAAATATTTTACTTAAAAATAATACAAGTAAAACCCATCATGATAGTTTTAAAATAATGATCTATTTTAAATAAACCATACTTATCTTTAGTTAAAAATAGTTAATTTTAAAGAAATATATATATTTCCTTTTTTACAATAAAATCATTTGGGTTTTAAAATTTAAGTGATTATGTTCCATTAATCCATTAATCCACAAGCAGACACCCATAAATGAAATAACCCAAATATAATCATGGAATAAAATTATAACTAAGGGTATCATATCAATCAGAGTAAACTCATATCTAATGGTATTTGTTTATGAGAAATATTGAAAAGTGATTCACTTACCACTATGACATCTAGGTTAGGGTCTTATAATTTCAATATTGTTTCAGACCAAGAATGACATGTTTTTTATAAAATCAATCATGTGATATAAAAACAAAATCCCATTCCTAAAAAAATTACCAAATCCCTTTTATAAACAATTAATGAATGTATTAAATAATTATAAACATCCTTTCCCAGTATAATATAATAAAGGGAGAGTCAAATTAGATTAATAAATCAAATATGACTATTATTCTCAAAAAAATAAAGGATTAATCTTGTTATAGAATCTATTAAATAACATTTGACATCATTTAGAATCATTATAAACTCTGAAGTATAAATATTATGAAATTTCAAGAAGATTACAAAATTGGTTTTTTTGATCAAAACCATTATTATAAAAATAATGGAAATTTGTTCAAACTATATAAACGTAATTTCATATTTTATATCGCTAAAAAATCAGATACCATATAGAAAATTGAAACATTTATAAAAATTTCTTGAAACACTTTTAGATATAAAGAAAAATATAGGGCCAATATGTGAGAATATCATTTAAAACCTAACAAAAATATGTTACGACACATATGAAAAATAAAATTGAATAACATACTTCATTATTTTAATAAATAAGTAAAAAATGTTTTACCAATGTTATAAAATCAATAAGTGATATGAAACAAGACATAAAATAATAAAAAAATTAATAAAAATATATGGAGTGGTTCATTGAATCCCTAGGTGTCAAAATACTCACTAGGTATTTGAATGGTGGTGTCAAAACCCTAACTGAGGTGTATATAAATATCCATGGGCTCCTCAATCCTTCCCCAACATTTTTCGTTTTCAAAATCATTTTTTGTAATGTACTATAGAAACCCCACAAAATGAAATATTTAGTTTTTAAAAAAAATATAACTTTGGAAAGGATGACAAATATGTAGAGGAGGAAGAAGACAAATAAGGGAAACTAGAACAAAATTAGCACTTATTTTTTTATTAATTATATATCAATGATGATTTAAAAATGATAGGATGTAATGAAAGGAGAAGGATCATCCCCCTCACCCTAATACCATTAATGAAACACCCATGGATAAAGCCCATCTCTTCCTCATTATTTAACACTTTCCCATTTATATTTAATAAAATATATCATAAATATTATTATAATCAAATAAGAATAATCAACATTAATAGTTGTGTTAATGATAATAATAATAATAATAAAGATAAATAAAAAAACAATATCCCAATATAATAATTATAATACATATAGAAAAAATGTGACACACCACACACAATTCAACAAGAACAATAGTAATAAGATAATAACATTTTCAAAAATATCTATTTTTATATAACTAAGAAACATATTATTTATATTATAAATAAATATCCTAAATTTAGATATTAAAAATCCACTTATAAATTTTTATAAATGTGAAATATTAATAATAATCTCCATAAAAAGAAATTAAAAGTAAAAAATAACTATCTCAGTGAGTTTTTAGTAGGTATATAGTTTACATGAATAGTTTACAAACCCTGAACCCACCTGATAATGTGGTGCTGGAATGGAAAATCAACAGGCATGGTCAATTGGAGGATCCACCTATCTAAAGCAACCCAAACCCAAATTCCATGATCTCATTATATAATTTCATTAATTCATTACATAATTTTAAATTTTATATACACAAATTAATCCCAAAATTATTTAATATTAGTGTCTTTGGGAAGTAATACATCAAAAATAATATGATACATCATAATTTTTTTAATAACTTCACGATATATCCATGAATCCATATTTTTTATATCCATTACAATGTTCCTTTTTCCCTAAGGATTGATGAATAAATAAGAAATTGGTAAGATCATATGATCAGTATGGGTACCCATAATTATAGTAATGTATCAATTATAATACATTCAAAAATAATTTCATTGTAATATTATAAGGAAATATGTATACTAAAATAAAAATACATAAGTAGTTTTTTATATTAGATCATCATAAACATGAGATCAAAACACCCCTAATGAAATGGATAAACACTAGTGTCTTGGAAACATAATGGTCCCTATGAAAAAGATACCCTCATTTTAATAATATAAAAAAATCCATAAAAATTATATCATGATATCCCTAGGGTTAAGGTTGTCCAACAATTCCAAAGACAAATAATAATTTTATTTATATAGTATATCTTGAGACAAAAATTTACCCAATGAATAGGATGGTTTTTTATCTATGCCCAGTCAATGATAACATATCAAGTATATATTGAATATCTTTAAATAGATACATTCAAAATACATGAAACAAAAAAATTCACATTTTTATTCACCTTTGATATTAACCCAAGATTAAGGTCGTGGTTTTCAATCTAATAATTCTTAGTGAAATGATGATAATATTTCTAGGTGAATACGCATCAATTTTAATTTTGTAGTGTTGGGTGTTATTAATTTTGAATAATTGGTAGAAATATTTATGACAATAAATAATTGGTGAAAATTTAATATAATGGTGGTGATGGATTAATCCATTAAAATTTATTAACTTATATAGAACTATAAATGTTAATGAACTTGGGAATGAAATTTCAATTCATATGATCAATTTTAATTTTCAACAACTCATTATAAAGTACTAATAAGAAGAAATGGATAATATAACATTTATAATAGATCTTATGGATGAGAATATACCACTCAAATGGACCAATGGCCTTATTTTTTATTTTATAATGGATAATCTACTTTTTAATGGTTGAAGGGGAACCCTCACAGAACCTGTAAAACTATGGCACAAGGCCCGACATGACCCAAAGGCCAAACATGAATGATATATGAATAAAAATAACTATATTAAATTAATGATATATGAATAAAAATATTTTAATTTGAAATGATGAAGATTTTGAAAAATGGTGAAAATGTTGGATTGGACGGTATATCATTGATTAAATATTAAGTATTTGACAATAAAATTCTATAATAATTATTTTTGTATATTACTATGGGGTTTAAAATATTTATGAACCAAAAAATTTCATTTTCAATACAATATAAATGTATTACAAACCAATCTTTGGAATAATAATTTTTTAGGTCAAGGGGCATAATGTGAGTGAATTAATTATCTCACTTTACCAATATATAAAAAATGATCTTAAACTAAAAACATAATAATATTATATTATGAAATTTAATTTTAAAATATGTTATAATAAAATAATCACAATTAAAAATAAAGATAAAAATATAAGAACCAATAACATACTTATAATTCATGGTTAGAATCGACCCTTCCAACCACCAAAACTCTTTAATTATACCGATAGACATATATGGGAGATAATTCATTAAAAAAAATTAATAGATAACTTGATATTGTTGTGTGTATAAATGTGATGTGGTTGTGGGTATTTATAGGTGTGGTGAGTTTATTCCCATTAAATAATTTATTGAATATTTTATTTTTTTCATTATCTCAAGAGATCCACTACACTCATAGTTCCCTATTACATCTCTTTATTCTCTTATATAATTTATAGTTAGAAAATTAGTCTAATGGAACTAAACTGGTTAGATTTATTTACAATTATGTATATATGTGATTTTATATTTATTATTTTTTACTATATTTCACCATTTTTTCCATATTTAATTGTTTTAAAGAAATGATGAATTTCACCCCATACCAAATTTGAATGTCCTAATTGAAAATATGTAATCCATTTTATCAAATTTATCATAAAAATAAATGAAATGTTTATTTTAAATGAAAATGTAATATTTAATTAAAATATAGTATTCATTTAAAAGTTGGTTTGGTACTATAATAATATATATATTAATACCAAAAAATGTTGTTACAGAACGTCATATGATACTGTAATAATATATTAGGCAAAGGTATGAAGTGGGTATTTTTTCATTAGGTCATAAGACCAACATTAATTTTTGGATATTTCAAATAACATGAATTTCCACTGTAAAAGATTTTTATAAAACCCATGGTTTTATGTACATTAACCTATTATTATGTATTTTGATGTTATATAATACTCAGAGTATTTTGAAATTATGGATGGTTTTGGAGTGTTTTGGAAGGGGTTTTAATGGTTCATGGTTTGAGAATGGTTAGTGTAAATCATTCACTTTATCTAGTAAACAATGAAAAATGGTTTTGGGTGTTATCAGGGGGCATAGAGTTGTCATAAGGTTTGGCTATACCATGTGGGTGCCTAAGAGAAATAACGTGATTTCGAAGCCTTTGGATATTGGAATGGACTTAGTTGGAGCATAATTTTCTAAACCATACATCACAAATGTGAGACCCTTTTGTTGATATAAAATAATAGTGCATGGTTTACCAAAACTTATTGAATTACCATGTATATCTATAGTTCTTATATAGTACCATGTGAATGTATGGTGTATGGTTTGATAAACTATGTCACCTAACCTTACAGTGAACATTAAATGCAATGAAAATTATATTTTAATTCAGGTTATAGACCTAAAACTATCATTTTTCACCTATTCTTCTAGGATATCAAACTTATCTTCTTATCTGGGAATCATTAGTGATTCACTTTGACCCAGAAGGTTATTTTGATGAATCAAAGTGTTTTATATATTCAAAATCATCAATAATCATATGTTTTCTATCTTTTTTCTTAGATAATCTATTCTTAATTCACCTAGAAAGTAAGATCTAATTCTTTATAGACAGATCTATGATCACACATTAATTTAGATTATTTCTTGATTAGATATATTAATGGAAAGGAGGTTTTATCTTATATATAGAGGTTTCTTATTTCATTATTCATTTTCATAACCCTTTGAGAGTGGGTGGTTTTTCTCTCCTCAAATATTTTTATAACGCCTAAAAGAATAGTTTTTATAGTTTATTTTTCTTGAATTTGAAAAGGAAAAATTAAATGATTTTGTGATGGGGGTCCTTTTAGATTAAAATTTTGAAATAATGGTTTTAAAATTTATGCATTTGGGAACATTGGAATTTAATTAATGTTTTTATTAAAAAAATATTTATAATTTTACATTTAACTTTTAATGTTATGGTTTTGGATAAATGGAAACCATTTATTTTATGGAGTATTTAAAAAGTAATAATTGATTTATCTAGATTTAATGGGTATGAGGTTTGATTTTCATGGTTTTCATGAGTTAAATTTCATTGGACATGACCCTGAAAATGGGGGGGGGGGGGTATTAGGTAACCCAGAGATTGGTCTCCATGTGATGAATTGTAGGATCGATGATAGAATAATCATGATTATTAAACTATTAACTAATATTCATTTTCATGTTTATGTTTGATAGAAACATATAATGGTTTTGGAAAGTGGAATGAAATAGTAGTCAAATTGATTTAGTATAATTATTTAATCTAATTATTTTCTTGGGGGTAATTTTTTTGCATTCAATTTGAAAATTTTAAATTGAATAACAATTTTTTTATTTATACATGGGATATAAATTATGTTTTATACTATGAACTAATGTGTTCCTATCTCTGAGGAGTGATTTTGGATGATTTTAGGGAAAACCTAATGAATGATATGCTTACCAACTATTTATAAACATTGGTGCTTTTTCATATTTTGTTTACCAGAAGCTATGAAAGAGAAAGGTATCATACTTCTTGAGTGGAACATCATGACTCTAATTTAATAGTTTGATGTTTGAATCTTGGATTTGTCTCTAATTGTATTTGGAGTGATACCACATCAATATTATTATTTTTGGATGTCCTTTATTCCTTTGGGTTTTCCTTTATTACTTTTTTCACTACTACCATGACGTTATAATTTATTTGGTTTTAATTTGAGTTATATTATTTTTATTCACGCATATAATTGGTTTGGGTTGTTTTTTGTTTTATCTTATTATTTGGTGTTAGTTATCCAGGTTAAATCATCCCATATTTTCTTACAAATCTCATATAATTTATTACCATAATTTTGTGTTTTAGGGATGTCAACTGAGGTTAGTAGCACCTTTAACCTGACCTAGTATAATGGGTTGGGGGGAATGTTACAAATGGTATTAGTCTTGGTTGGTCTATAATCTTTGAAAGTTAGTAAAGAGATAGTAATTTAAAAACTGGAAATCTATATCATATAATTATGTTGGTAATCTATTTATATTGATATTGAAGTTACCAGGTTGGTATGGGTATACAATGTTTCTAAGAAATGTCTAGGTGGGTTTACATCTCATCATAGTGTGTTTAATCGGTGAGTGTAGTGTATCTGGAATTAGTTTTGAGACATCCCATTAGGAATGTATTGTTTACATTACATTTGATGTTTTTTTTATAATGGTTCAAATGTTTAATTTTTTGAAATTTGGATTATAATGCTTGTTTTATTGATGTTTTGAAATGTTATAAGCATTTATTTTCTAGTGAGTGATGACTAAGTGGTGTTATATTCTAGTTATAGAAAATTGAACTAGTTTGAAAATGTATAAACCTTTAATAAGAGTCTATGAAAAATGTACACATAACACATAGGTCAACCATAAAATTGTTCAATTCATTGTTCAATATTTTCAATCAAATTTCATGAAAAATCGGAGTGGAAAACCACAACACTTAGATCGTTTTTTACTACTTCAAAAACATAATCAACCAATATTTCAGGGGGATTAAGAACCTCAAATAGTTGACGTCGATTCAATAGAGTGAATGTTATTTTTTATTTCCTTAGTACCCAGACGGAGCTAAAGGTCAAGATAGCCATTTAAATTTGAGAGGATCATCCATTCCAATGGTGGGATTTAGGTATCAATGCTAAATTCAACCAGGGCCTTACATGGGAAGATGTTATTGAAATTTTCAAGTAATAATTATAAACTCAATCATTTAAGATATCTTGGAATAAAATTATTTTTCTTAAATAAATACAACTTATCCGTGATGAATTATGTAGCTAGGTTTATTTACTTACATTGGTAATGTCTAGTGGTAGCCTGTAGTTAATCTTTAACAGAATGCATCTTTGAGTATATATTGTGAATATAGATTTATTCTAAGAGAGTTGTCCTCTATATTAAACATTAAACTGAGATGGTTTATATGGAATCCATTTTGGAAATTTATATTTCTGGGAAACCTATTAGAGAATGTATATTTATCATAAGTACCCAGCCTTAAAAAATTACATAATATACAATTAAATGAATAATTCACCTTGAGGATCTTTTGAGGTTTAGAGTGTTAGAGAATTAGGACATAACTATTACATCTCAAAAGAATAAAAAGTAAAAACTTCGAATAAATTTCCATTTTTCCCATAAAATAAAAAATCTTGAAAAAAAGATTCATGTCTAGTTCCACATTTTAGACAGCATGACTTTTCTTTGATCCCATCCTTGAACCTATTCATCTTTAAGTCTTGTGAAAAATGTTTCAAAACATGGGATGAGCAAAAAAATCTCAGTAAGGGTTATAAAAAAAAAGAATGAAAACATTAGTTCATCATTACATACATAACATAAGCTCTTTAACAAACCTCATGAAATCATAATATTTATGAATAACATAGAGAAAACATAAATCATTAAGGTAACTTGTGGAATCCATATCATACATACATTATAGCTATCACAGGTACGTAGGGAGTTACATTTGGAATACCCATCACAGTATATTCCCTAAATACCTTAGTAGAAACATTCACATTTACCTCAATCACATTACCGAACTCATTGGAGTTCTATCTCGGGCTCACCCACCCTAGTTTTATCATGAAATCACCCGTATACGTAAACAATGCCCAAGAACCATAACATAACATAAGCATAAAGCAAATATAACATTCCCACATTGAAATAACAATATATCATTTCAAGATATTGAAATAATAAATCTATTTTAAAAACCATTTTCAATACCAAAATATGTAACAAGATTATATGGTATTTATTTTCCTTTTAAAAACATTACGACTTGTTAAGGAAGCCAAAGATCAAATAATACTCACAGCGGAAGAAAGGTTGTCGTCACTGCTTACGTTAAAAAGAAAAATTCATTTTTTTTGTTTAGTAAAACGACTCATAGAAAAATATTTCATTTAAATAAATTCAAAGGTTTTTATACAAAGTATAAATTAAATTTGTGTATCGAAACAAAATATGCCTCAATGAAAGGAGATTGAGATGAAGTCCCTTACCTCGTGTCTGACATGACCCGTTCATTCTTTAATCTCATGAATAATAAAATTAAAGTTAATTTATACTAGATTAAGAATCCTATTTCAAGTTTAATATTCCTTTTATATCACTTATTACCATGTTATAAACATTATGTAATCATTTAAGTTAATAACGGTCGTTCTGTCGATATTTGGTACTTGAGTCAAAAATGAACACCTTATAATTACAAGTTGTTCATGCGGCCAAACATCTGTTATCTTCAGAATGATATTAATGATTTAGATATCATATATATCATATATATACAGTATATGTATGTATTTATAATAGTACATAACATTTGGAGATAATAAATGAAATGCATCGTTCATGGAGACGGTAAGTCGTACATACGCATGAACACTACTTCCATTTCTATTTCTTTTTTTAATGGAATTAAAACATAATTATACATAGTTATATTCTAATTAAAGTATAATATGATTTATAATATCATTAACTCCATCCTTTATACACCCCACATAAGTCATTAACGAGTCATATCACTTTGAGGGGGTGGTAGTCTGCACTTCCTAAAATGAAATTTTCACGTCTAACCATTAATGAAGCCATAAAGGTATGATATAAATGAAAAATAAAGAAGCATAAAGAAAACATAAAAATAATATATATCATATATAAATACACTTCAATCATAATGGCCACCATGAGAGGTAGTATAAGTTAATTGAACAATAATCGTTTCAGGAGGCGTTAGTTTTCCATCCACAGAAACATTATGTTCTTTACCCATTAGATAGGGTTTGTGAAATTGTAGTTTGAATCCTTCTCATAAAATCATCCTAGTATATTGAGGATATATTTGTTGTTATAAAATAAAGGAATAAAAATATTTTAGGGGGTTGGAGAAGTAAAATAAAACAAAAGAACTTAAGAGAAGACGTTACCTTTAAATCTGGTAACTCCCTTTGGTTTGGGCCGAAAGGGTTTCTTGAAGTGCTTTCTACCAAAGGTAAGGATTCTAGGATGAAGTTAAGGATATTGGGGTATTATTGGAGCAGAGTTTGGATGATACAAAGTCTTTAGAAGTGTGAGAAATGATTAGTAATTAAGGGATTTTTATAAGAGAGAGGAGGGGCTCTTTTGGAATGTTTGAAAATATTATTTTATTATATAATGATTTTCAGTTTCTAAAGGTCCAAAAAACATTAACATCGAAGATAAGGTTAAAAATTTACAAAATAAAATTATCAAATAAGAATTGGTCAAGTTTTTTATATTTTTTTAATTCTTATCTTCTTATTTATTTAAACCATTCATTACTGACATAAACACTACCTCATCATTGTGTCATAAATAATTTTATTTTTTTGATGTCTAAAAATTATAAAAAAAATTACCATGATGTAGGAAATAATTTTAGGTATCTAATTAATATTTATAGTCAAAATTATATCATATATAACCGCATGAAAAAATTGTTTTCGTAAAACAATACATGTTTATGACATTTTTATTTTTACTTTAAATAAAAAGTTATTAATGTCATTATCTTACCCAAGTGGCTCCATGAGGTCCCAAAATTGACCCATGGATTGTCTTCATCATTCGTGAATTATAAAATGGGGTTAAGAAAAGTTTCAAGGTAATTTAATCTTATTATAACATTATTTTTATCTTAAATTATCCAAATTACCTTTAATCGCAGTTAATAAAAGTAAAAAGTTACTATTCACCAAAAATTATTTCCATCCCATTGAACCACATTTTACTTACTAATGACAACCATGAATGTCCAATTTTTGAAATTCAATTCAGATAAGCAGTAATATTTTATTTAAATGAAAAAAATAGTTTTTTAACTACTACTTAGTGGTTTCACTATTCATCAAAAATTTAATGTTTTCAGAAAAATTCCAAAAATTCACCCTAAGTTAAATTTGATATTATGAATTCAAAAATGATATCTATTTTACCAAATTCAAAACATGGAAGTTGAATTAATTAATTTTATAATTAATTCCCATTGTAAAAACAAAAAGCGTGTTTTTAAGAAATAACTATGACAAGATTGGTAATTGTTAATGTATAATTTCAAAGTGAAATTATTTACAACAGCCAACATTGGATTAAATGGTAAAAATATAATCTATTTAAACTTTAAAACCAATTAAAAAGTTAATATAACCATATAAATAAATTATATTAAAAACATATTTGAATTAAAATACAATATTTTTCATTATTCATTAAAAATAAACTTTATGGGAAAAATTCCAAAAAAAACTACACAAAGTAAATTTTGATGTCCCAATTCTAAACAGGGATTTTATTTGGTCATATAGAATGCATGAAAGTGAAAAAAAACTAGATTTAAAAAGGGTTCACCATCAAAAGGTGGTAAATCAATCTTTTAGTGAATATTAGAGTATTTATGCTTATAATCGAATTCGTTTCTTATTTTAATCCTATAAATTTTGTTGTATAAATGAAAAAACATTTAGTAAACATGTATAAAAAAATTTTAGTTAGTTTTTTCCACTCCTTCCAATATAATGGCTAGGTGTTAACTACCATTTAAAATAATAATAGTATATTGTTAGTGTGAAACTTAAGATTTCAAAGAAACACGTTGTTGTGTATCAAGTATTCTATCGAACATAGAAACCCCTTTAAAGTAAAATTAAAATTTAATTCACAAATATTAATAAATATTAAATATAACTTTTTCTTTATTTACCTGGGATGTTACATCCTTACCCCCTTTTGGAAATTGTGTCCTCATAATTTTATTCACTTATCAAATAAATGGGGGTATTTATCCCTCCTAGCATTTTCAGATTCCCATGTTGCCTCTTCAACCACATGGTTTTTTCACAAAACCTTCACCAGATGAATTACCGTATTCCGCAACACTTTCTCTCTATGGTCAAGAATATGCACTGGTTGTTCTTCATAAGAGATATTCTCTTCCAACTAAACTATCTCAGGACATAAAACATGAGATGGATCTAGAATATACTTTCTCAACATTGAAACATGATAAGCATTGTGTACCTAGGATAAACATGGAGGTAAATCCACTCTGTACACAACTGATCCAACTTTATCCAGGATGTCATAATGTCCAATGAACCTTGGACTCAACTTTCCCTTCCTACCAAAGCGCATCACACTTTTACATGGATAAACATTGTGAAAAACATGATCACCTACCTCAAAAGAACGATCCTTCTGTTGGTTATCCGCATAACTTTTCTTCCGACTCTCAGTTATTCTCATGTGCATTTAAATCAACTGAACTTTCATTACCATATCTTTCACCAATTCCAGTCCCATCACCTTCCTTTCCCCTACTTCATCCCAAAAATCTGGAGTTTGAAACTGCTTTCCATATAATTCCTCAAACAGAGCCATCTGTATACTAGAATGAAAAATATTATTATAAGAAAATTCGACCAAAGAAAGATGTTGGTCCCAACTTCCCTGATAATCCATTGAGCAAGCACGTAACATATACTCCAAGGTCTGAATTGTTCGTTCTGACTGCCCATCTGATTGAGGATGAAAAGCTATAATAAAATTTAATTCAATAATCAATGACTTCAGGTGGCCTTTCCAAAAGTTAGAAGTAAACCTGGGATCACGATCAGATATAATGGAGAGGGGAACTCTATGCAGCCTGACTATCTCTTTAACATACAACCATACAATTTGATCTAAAGAAAAAGTATCTCGAATAGGAAGGACATGAGAAGATTTAATCAATCAATCAACTATAACCCAGACTGTATTATTACCTTGAGATGTCTTCAGTCATACCACAACTAAGTCCATGGATATATTTTCCCATTTCCACTCTGGCACCAGTAATGGATGAAGTATCCCTTTAGGTAATTATCTCTCTACTTTAACCTGTTGAAAAGTCAAACACTTCACAGTAAAGTCAACCATATCTCTTTTCATTCCATCCTACTAGTAATACTCCCAAAGATCTCATTACATCTTAGTACTGCTGGGATGAACTGAAAATGAAGAACTATGAGCTTCACATAACACCTCGCTCTTCAAATATGAATCACAAGTCATGCATAATCTCTTCCCAAACCTCAAAACACAATCATTATCAATGTTAAAATCAGGAAACATACCATTCTGAACCAACTCTACCTTTTTCTACAACTCACTGTCTTTCTTATGCACTTGTTTAATTCTTTATGATAGAGATGATCTCACTGAAATCTGAAACAGAATGGAAGAACTTCATGCACCAACAAATTCTATGCCAAAGTTCAAAAAATCAAAAACCAAAGGATCTTGTTCCAAACGTATCATGGTTAATGAAGCATTACTTTTTTGACTCAAAGAATCAACCACTTTATTAGCATTTCCAGGATGTTAAAAGATCGTGCAATCATAATCCTTTATTAATTTCAGCCATCTCCTCTATCTCATGTTCAATTATTTCTGAGTGAATATATACTTTAAACTTTTGTGGTAAGTATATATTTCATATTTTACTCCGTATAGATGATACCTCCAAATTTTTTTATGCAAAAACAAAAGTAGCCAATTCCAAATCATGTGTGGGGTAATTTAACTCAGGAGGTTTCAACTGACGTGAAGCATAAGAAATTACCTGATTTTTCTGCATAAGGAGACATCTAATTCCTTTCAGGGAAGCATCACTGTAGATAATAAATTCACCATCCCTGGAAGGAAGTGCCAAAACTGGAGCATTCACTAATCTTCTTTTCAGTTCCTGAAAACAATCATCACATTCTTTTGTCCAAATGAACATAACACCTTTTCAAGTTAATTTAGTCATTAGACTAGATAAACGTGCAAAATTCTCAACAAACCTTCGGTAATAACCTTCTAAACCAAGGAAAATATGGATATCAGTTATATTTGTGGGTCTTGGACATTCTTCAACATCTATTTTTAGAAGGATCAATAGTTATTCCATTTTTTGAAACAATGTGACCAAGGAATGAAATTTTTTGTAACAAAAACTCACACTTGCTGAATTATCCATACATTTTATTTTCTTTTAAGGTTTTTAAGACATCCCTTAAATGACTTTCATTTTCCAATTTACTTTTGGAAAAAACCAAAATATCATCCATGAACACAACCACAAACTTATCCAAGAACTCATGGAAAATTCAATTCATAAGATGTATGAATATAGCAGGTGCTTTGGTTAACCCAAAATACATAACTAAAAATTCATAATGGCCATATCTAGTATGAAACGTGTTCTTTAGAATGTCTGCTTCCATTACATTTAACTGATGGTACCCCAACCTCAAGACAATCTTCGAAAAATATTGAGCTCCCTGGAGTTGATCAAACAAATCATCAATATGAGGAAAATGATACTTGTTCTTAATAGTTATTTTATTCAATGCTCTATAATCAATGCAATGTCTCATTGAACCATCTTTCTTTTTAACAAACAAGACAGGTGCACCCCTTGGTGATGTGCTAGGTCGAATGAATCCTTTATTTAATAACTCCTGCAATTGCTTCTTTCACTCTAAAAGTTCAATTTTTTCTATTTCATAAGGGGGTTTTGAAATTGGCTTAGCATATCAAACTAAGTCAACAGTAAATTCAACTTCTCGATCAGGTATAATATGAGGAAACTCATCAAGAAAAACATTAAGGTACTCATTTACCACTGGCACATCATTAATCTGAATAGTTCCTTTGTTTTCAACAATATGTGCAAGGTAACATTAATCTCTATCTTTTACTAGTTTCTCAGCTTCCAGATATGTTACCAAAGTTAAGGGTTCATTATTATACAAAAAATGAAAATATTTCTGAAAAAAAACCACTTTAGCTCCGCAGTCAGTCTTATCATGATAAACAGAAATCCAATCCATACCCAGAATAACATCAAACACTACTAGAGGAAAACCAATAAGGTTTTTAGGTAGATTTTTTCCACACACAAGGATAATATGGTTGTTATAATTTCTTTTTGTCACAACATTTTCCCTCATTGTTTTTACCATAAGTTCAGGATTTATATCTTGAGATGGAATTCCCAATTTACTTGAAAACTTCTCAGAAATGAATGAGTGTGTAGACCCTGTATTAAACAATACATTGGCATAATTTAAAAAAAAACAGTATACCTGATACTACTTCTATTGATGTCCAAACATCTATTGAAGTAGTTGCAAAGGATTTCACACCCCTTTCTGCTTGTATTCTGGCTACTTTCCCTCAGTTGAGTTCTTCATTGGACACTCATTTGAATAATGACCCATTTCATTGCACTTAAAACATCTTACTGATTGTAAATTAGATTTTGTCTTACTACTACCCTGATCTTTTTCAGTGCAATTATTAGCCTTATGTCCCATTTTACCGCATCAGTAGCACTTACCCGAATTTGAAAGACATTTCCCAGCATGCTTTTTACCTCAATTTTCACAAACTGTAAACTTGAGTTTCTTACCATTATACTTTTTAGAAGAGTTATTCCCTTTCACCTGCCACCTTGACCTCTTATTATGATTTTTCAAAGAGCACATAATCATCAGAAAACTCCATTTACACCTTCTCCGCACATCGAACAAGTTTTTCATAACATTTGAACTCACAAGAAGCTAAATCCCTTCAATACTTTGGTTTTATTACTGAGTAAAACTGTTGATTTTACTATCAAGATCTCGTATTAAATTTAGAGCATACCTCTCCAGTAGAGTAAAATTTTCTTCCTAAGTAGCCACTAATTCATCCTCCAACCTCAATTCTAGGATTTTTTTTCCATCCAAAGATAAATCACCATAGGGAAATATTTCTCAAGAAACATACCTTTGAATTCATCCCAATCAAGGGAATCAATCTGCTCTCTATCCCTGATATTTTTCACCAACGACCACCACTAATTAGCTTCACCTTGAAAATGGTAAACAATGAGACTAACCTTTTGATGTTCTGAAGACCCCATAACATTGAAAATATTCTCTAGTGCTTTAATCCACCCTTCTGCTGGCATTGGGTCAGATAATCCTCTGAATGATGGGGAATGTTGCCTCATGAAATTCTCCACCACTTACATGTTCCTATGCGATTGATCTGGCTGATCTCGTGCATGGATACCACTACCATTTATAGCCCGAGTCAACAATGCCATCACTACAACAAACTGCTCAGTTCTGATTCCGACCATCTCAGGTTGCTGATTTGGATGGTTTTCTTCCTCCTGATGTCATCCCAACATAGCTACCCTGTTTCCTCTACGGAAATCCATTCTGAACAAAAACAAATCTTAGGCGAAGCAACATGGTAATATTTAAATGCTATATCATTTCAATATTAACATAAATTAATTTAGGGATATTAATTTAACAATACCCTAACTCCTAAAGTTGTCTAAACCGACCTCTGATACCAACTATAAGGATCTGGCATTAAAAAATTACATAATATCGATTTAAATGAATAATTCGCATTGAGGATCTTTTTAGGTTTATAGTTTTAGGGAATTAGGACATAACTATTACATCTCATAAGATTAAAAAGTAGACACTTCTACTCAGTTTCCATTTTTTCACTAAATAAAGACTCTTGAAAAAAAGATTCATGTCTAGTTCCATGTTTTAGATAACATAACCTTTCCTTGATCTCATCCTTGACCCTATTTATCTTTATGTCCTGTGAAAAAAAATTCAAAACTTGGGATGAGCATAAAAATTTCCGTAAGGGTTATAAAACAAAGAATGAAAACATTAGTTCATCATTACATACATAACATAACCTCTTTAACATACCTTATGAAATCATAATATTTATGTATAAAACATAGAAAACATAAATCTTAAATGTAACTTGTGGCATCCATATCATACTTACATTGCAGTTATCACAGCTATATAGAGAGTTACAGTTGGAAAAACCATCACAGTGTATTCCCTAAATCTATTAGGTGAAACATTCATGTTTACCTCCATCATGTTACCCAATGCATTGGAGAGATATCTCGGGCTCAAATTCCCAAGTTTTATCACAGAACCACCCATATACATAAACAATGCCCAAGAACCATAACATAACATAAGAAAAAAGGATAGATAACATTCTCACATTGAAATAAAAATATATCATTTCAAGATATTGAAATAATAAATCCATTATCAAAACCATTTTCAATACCAAAATATGTAAAAAAGATTATATGGTATTTATTTTCCTTTTAAAAACATTACGACTTGTTAAGGAAACCATAGATCAAATAATACTCGCAGTGGCGGAAAGGTCATTGTCACCTCTTATGTTAAAAAGAAACATTATTTTTTTACATTTAGTAAAATTCCTCATAGAAAATGATTCCATTTGAATGAAATGAAAATTAAAAGGTTTTTATACAATGTATAAAATAAATTCATGTATTAAAACAAAATATGCCTCAATGAAAGGAGATTGAGACAAAGTCCCTTACCTCGTGTCTGACTTGACCTGTTTATTCTTTAATCTCATGAATAATAAATTAAAGTTAATTTCAACCTACTTAAGAATACTATTTCAAGTTTATTATTCCTTTTATATCACTTATTACCATGTTATAAACATTATGTAATCATTTAAGTTAATAACGGTTGTTTTGCCGATATTTGTTACTTGAGTCAAAAATGAACACCTTATAATTAAAAGTTGTTCATGTGGTCAGATATCCATTATCTTAAGAATTATATTAATGATATATATATCATATATATCATATATATCTATTATATGTATTTATTTATAATAGTACATAACATTTGGAGATAAGAAATGAAATGCACCGTTCATGGAGATGGTAAGTCGGGCGTATGCATGAATGCTACTTCCATTTCTATTTCATATTTTAATGGAATTAATACATAATGATAAATAGTTATATTATAATTACATTATAATATCATATATAATATCATTAACTAAATCCTTTATACATCCCACATAAGTCATTAACGAGTCATATCACTTTGATGGGGCAGTAGTCTGCACTTCCTAAAATGAAATTATCATGTTTACCCATTATGGAAACCATAAAGGTATGATATAAATGAAAAATACAGAAGAATAAAGAAATAATAAACATAATATATATCATATATAAATACATTTCCATATTAATGTCCACCATGAGAGGTGGTAGGAGTTAATTGAACAATAATCGTTTCGTGAGGCGTTAGTTTGTCATCCACAGAAACATTGTGTTTTTTACCCATTAGAAGGAGGTGTGTGTACGTGTAGCTAAAATAATTCTCATAAAAACATCATAGTATATTTATTATACTGGTGTTGTTATATAATAAAGGAATAAAATGATTTTAGGGGGTTGGAGAATTAAAATAAAATAAAATAACTTAAGAGAAGACGTTACCTATAAATCGGGTAACTCCATTTGGTTTGTACCAAAAGGGATTTTGAAGCTCTTTATGCCAAAGGTAAGGATTTTAGGATGAATAGAGAGATCTTGGGAGGTTATTGGATCATAGTTTGGATGAATAAAAGGCTTTAAAAGTGTGATAACTGTGTAGGAATTGAGGGCTTTTTATAAGGAAGAGGAGGGGCTCTTTTGGAAAGGTTGAAAATATTTTTTTATTATATAATTTCTTTCGGTTTCTAAATGTCCAAAAAACATTAAATTCAAAGATAAGGTGTCCCATGTTTGATATAAAATCATATAATAAGAATTGGACAATTTTTTAATATTGGTTTAATTCTGATCTTCTTATTTATTTAAATCATTCATTAATGACGTAAACACTCCATCATCATTGTGTCCTAACTAATTATATATATTTGATGTATAAAAATTATATAAAAATTACCATGATTTAGGAAATATCTTTATATTCCCAATGAATATTTATAGCCAAAAAATTGACTTTAATAACCCCATTTAAAAATTGTGTTTGTAATATAATACATGTTTATGACATTTTTATTTTTACATTAAATGAAAAGTTATTAATGTCATTATTTTACCCAAGTTGCTCCATGGGGTCCCAAAATTGACCCATGGACTATTTTGGTTGGTCATGACTAATAAAATTCTATTATGACAAGTTTCAAGGTAATTTTATATTATTATAACATTATTTTTTCCTAAAATTACCCTAATTACCTTTAATCGTGGTTATTAATAGTAAAAAGTTACTATTCACCAAAAATTATTCTCATCCCATTAAAAAATATTTTACCTACTAATTACAAATATTAATGTCTTATTTTCAAAATTCAATTCACAGAAGTGGTAAAATTTAATTTAAAAGAAAAATTAAATTTTTTAACTACTACTTAGTGGTTTCACTATTCATCAAAAATTGAAGGTTTTCAGAAAAATTTCAAAAATTCACCCTAAGATAAATTCGATATTCCAAATTAAAAAATGATGTCTATTTTACCAAATTAAAAACATAGAAGTTTCATTAATTAATTTTATAATTAATTCCCATTGTCAAAACAAAAAGTTTGTTTTTAAGAAATAACTATGAAAAGATTGTTACTTGTTAATGTCCAATTTCAAAGTGAAATTACTTCCAATGGAAAAAATTTGATTAAATGGTAAAAATATAATATATTTACACTTTAAAACCAATTAAAAAGTTAATCTAACCATATAAATATATTAGATTAAAAAAATATTGAATTAAAATACAATATTTTTTACTATTCATTAAAAAATGAACATTATCAGAAAAATTAAAAAAAATTACACAAAGTAAATTTTGATGTCCCAATTATAAAGAAGGATTTTATTTACTCAAATATAGTTTATGTATGTGGAAAAAACTATATTTAATTATTATTTTCCATCAAAAGGTGGTAAATTGACCTTTTAGTGAATATTAGAGTATTTATGCTTAAAATCGAATTCTTTTCTTATTTTAAGACTCTAAATTTTATTAGATAAATGTAAAAACATTTAGGAAACTTGTATAATAATATTTTAGATATTTATATCCATTCCCACCAATACAAAGTCTAGGAAATAACCGATACTTAAAATAATAATATTATATTGTTAGTGTACAATGTATGATTTCAAAGAAACTCATTGTTGCATATCGGGTATGCTATTGAACATAGAAACCCCATTAAAGTAAAATTAATATTTAATTCACAAATATTACTCAATATGAAATATGTCTTATTCTTTATTTACCTGAGATATTACATTTATCTAGATAAGAAATGGTTTGAAATATAATAGAAGGAAAAAGTTAAAGAGGGGGCATATATTCTCAAATAAGTAGAGCATCTCAGACATAGTCCATTGGATTAGTAAATTTTCCCCAATGACCCAAAAGATAATTTATAAGTTACCAGTTTGGATCTTACTGGTATATCAATGAGGAATTCATGTCACCTCCATGGGTATGTCACAATTTTTTAAAGTTGGGATATCTGAAACATTATTGTATGAATACACTGAGGAAAATTAATGTTGGTTGGTTGAAAATTTCCTAAATATCTTGTGAAAAAATGGGTCGATCAAGATGAAATGGAAACCTCCCTTATAACCAAGATACCCAATATGAATATAAAATTACATCAATACATCCACATTCATCATGATCATAATAGAGTAAGAAATAATTTTCAAGTTCACATAGTAAGTATTTTTATGATATCAAGAAGATGATCAGATAGGATCAATATGTTACTTTGATAGTGCAAGTTACTATTATTTTGATCTCTACTCTTATTCCTATTCTATTCGATACTGTCATTTCCCCCATTTTTTTTCTTCTCGTGTTGTGTATATTATATTATTTCATGTTGAGATTATTCCTTATTTATTGAAATATAAAAAACCTCTCAAACAAAAATATTTTCAAGCCTTTAAGTGTGAAATAATTTCTATAAATATCGATGGGGATAATATTTTTTAGGATTTATCTATTCATTATATTGACATATTTGACCTAATTTTGGGAATTATTTGGTTAAGGTAATGACCCCTACTCCCATAACCCAAATCCAGAATCGACATTATTACATTAGAACTAGATACAAGCCATCACATCCCAAAAAACCTGACAATTTAGTAGAATTTAATAAACATATACATTAATGATACCTATTTTACATTGGTAACAGATATATAAAACATAATACATAAAAAATTGATCTTCATCTATGAAGATCATTCAAAGATTTCTTCTTCTTATCCTAGGTAAAGTAAAAAATATATATTTATTATATAAAATTCTTATTAAGGGTCACATATGGTGGACTTTTTCCTGAGTAAATAAACCATATTAATCATGGAAAGGTAAATAACTAAAATAAATTTTATTTAATCAATGAATTTATCATTGAATAAGGCATAATCAATATGAAATGGTAACTAACTAAAAAATCATGACATTCAATAAATAAAATGATAATTAAATTCATCCGAAGAAAATATTAAAACAAAAATATCATGGAAAATAATAAAAACTAAATTACTAATGATGGCAATTATAGATTATTGGATTTAATGATCTCAAGTATCATTCTACCTATACTGTCAAGACCTTTCATAAGATAGTTTCAAAATTTAGGTCCAAACCTAGCAGATTTAGAAAGCTAATTTATCTCATTAGGTCTGTGTATGCATAATGGGGATATTTATAACTATGAACCACATGTAGCTACATGTCCAAATAATTCTTAATGTAACAATAATCATTTTAATTCATGAATCAATAATCGTTATCATCAAATATTCGTACTGAGTAAGGGATATGGATTCATCAATATTTATCTCATTAATAAAATAACATTCAAAGTAAACATTATAAGTAAAAATTGTATATGGATTATGAAATAATAGTATAAATCATAAAAGTATATTTATATTCGATAAAAAATTAATATCTAATGAAAAATGGTCACAAGAAGGTGATTGATTCAGGATAAATTAAATAATTATAAAATAATGTGATATGTAATATTATATTTATCCCTTTGGCAACATTTAAATTATAACCCATTGATGAATAATCTTAAAAAAATTATCATCCAGAATAAAAATTTATTCATGTTAAATACATCAAAGGGGAAGTATATACATCATATAAAAGTTAATATGGGTATATTAAGCAATATGTCTCAATGAAGTGTAAATTAAGGTTAAATCCCTTATAAGTAGTGTAATTAAGTAATTAATTAAAAATATAACCATAATAATATTTATAATATCATATATGTTCCCATTATAACATATTTTCACCTATTTATTAATAAAATTTCATTATTTTAATTATTTTTTGTGTTAATTAGCTTATTTTCTCATGGGTGTTTTTTCATGAACGTTATAGTTCTTGTACATTGTATATTAATAAATAATTTTAATAATTAAAATAATTTTATAAATTTTATATTTACTCATTATTTTAATTATTGAACCCATTCATTGATTTTTTTCATATAAAATGGGATGCATCTCTTTGTGAAGATGGTAGGTCGTATGTACACACGAGTGAAAATATTCCATAAATGGGTGAAAGGGTAATGTGTTTTATGATATATTAATTTTTTAAAAATTGATATCATGTCATATATATCACATATATTCATTAAATTTATTCTTATTACCTTCTATTTAAGGTGTAATTGAAAAAAAAATCGCATAACTTCACGAGGCAGTAGTCTGACATATGATGAGTGACATTATAGTATTTTAAACAAAACAGAAAGTAAGAAGGTATATTGGATATTATAACTACATAATAAACATGATATATTATATATTATATATAAAAACTACATCCATCATTATATCTAATAATTAGTGTTGTTGATAGAAAGCGGGTTAAATCAATTCATGAGGTGGTAGTTCGTCGTACACATGATTGATGATTTTGTTTCCTGTTTAATAGAAGAGGATGTGGATATAGGTTAAAAAATTAAAATAACAATATTTGATTATATATGATATTTTTTTGTAATTATATTAGGATTGCTGAAAAATATTTGAAGGATTTGGAAGAATAAATAAAACAAAAGTAATGGTTTAACAATGTTACCCCTTCTTTGGATGACCTCTTTAGATTTTTACCAAATCCTTCATAGGATGGATTTATGATAAATAAAAGGAATATAAAATTTTTGTAGGGGATTATTTATATGATTTTATTAGGTATTTACTATACCAATTTTCATTGGAAGTGTGAAGTGGATAGGATAATGGGTGACCTTTTATATGTGGGGGAGAGGCCACACTTGATTTTGTTTAAAATAATAATGTATACCCATGTTATTCACATATTAATTTGATATAAAATAGATATTTATCGAACCATAGATGTTATAAGGTTTAAATATGGCCAAAAATAGGTTTTCAATAAGTTTAAGGTCATTTTACTCCTACCTTCTTAGTTTAACCCTATGGTAAATCCATTTTTACCATAACTATGACAATTAATTTTTAATGTTTACACTATGAATTATGGTAAAAAATTTATGTTTAATGTATTAGATAATATTAATTTAGATTATTATAAATATGGAATATAATTTACCAAATTAAAATTATATAAGTTGCAGAATTTAATTTAAAATTATTCCCATGGATGCGGTGAAAAATTAGGTTTCTAAATAGAAAATTCTTATATGTATAGAAGGTTTTAATATCAAAACACAATAGAAAATTGATTAAATTAAACTTAATTTAATATATTATATTTTAATTTAAAAAAATTTACATTAAAACAAATTTAAAACATATTATTCATTTTTAAATTATTTAAACAAAAAGGTAGTGTTCATTAAATATCAGTATTTTTCACTATTTGTCGAAAAATGAAACATTTCTAAAAATACAAAAAAATCACATTAAGATAATTTTGATATGATAATTTCATAAAATAATTTCTTCTTTCGAAAATAATTTTTTAATATTTTAAAAAATTTATTTTATTGTATGTTCTCAAAAAGTGATGAAATCATTTTCTTTAAAAATAATTAGTATTTTAGAAAATATTTATTTTACATTAAAATGATTATTTTTTATATTTATAAAAAATATATAACTAATGAATGTGTGTGACCAATATATTTTTCAAAATTTTTTATATTCATACCAACCAATATAATAGTAATGTTATAATGGTCATGATTAAATAATATTTTAATAGGGTTCCACATTTTGTTTAAATTGTTATTTCATGAATCACAAGCTTCTGATAAGATTGAATTTATTTAAATTGAAATAAAACTTAAAGTCTATGGGTGTCACATTATCCCATCCTATAAAAATTTCATCGTTTAATTTTTTTATATTACCTTAAAAATGAGGTATGTTCTTCTTCCTAACATCTATGGGTTCCCAAAATTCTTCCACCCTTTTATGATTTCAATAAAGTAAATTATCCAATCAAATCACCGGATTCCTCCATAATTTGTCTCTAGCGTAAATATTTTTTATGGGATGTTCATTTTATTATAAATCATGTTAAAATTATATTTCATCATAGATGAGAAAATGTGTTGGGTTTTTCATTTAATTCCTTAACAATGTCACATGGAACACATTATGTAATTTTCAGAGACCTAGAAACATTTCCAAATATTAAGAAATAGTTCAAATTATTTCATATATTATAAAGGGTTTTATATACTAGGGTCTCAATGTACCTTTTCTAAGGAACCTTTTGACACCTATCTATGGAGAAACTCTCCTAAAAACATGATCTTCGATTGGAAATTACAAATCATTCCCTTGATTATTTGCATCAATTTTTTTCTTAATTTGAGATACTTTAATATGAACCTAAAAAATCTTTTCCTTTTTTATTTTCTTTTAATTTTTTTTCCTATTAATTTATTTTCAACAACATTATCCCAACATGTTATATTATGACATCTCTTACCATATATTGCTTCATATAGTGCAATTTAAATACTTGAATTGAATCTATTATTATAAGAAAATTGTACCAAAGGTAAATACTAATCCCACACACCCTAAATGTTAAGTGACCATGAACTAAAAATTTATTCAATTATTTGAATACTTATTTCAAACTATCCCTCAGTTTGAGGATGATAGGCAGTGCACAAATGAATCTTAGTATCAAGAGCCTTATGGCGACTCTTCTAAAATTTCAATGTAAAATAGGGGTTAGGATCAGACATGATATAAATAAATGTTTCATGATATCTTGAAAAATTATCAATAGATATACTTTAGAGGATCTCAAAAGGTAAATATTCTCTTATAGTGAAGAAATATTAATATTATCTTTCAACAACAATGTTAACCCATATTGAATCATTCTTCTTATGATTCTTTGGTAGTCTTGTGACAAAGACCATAGTAATTTAATTGAAGATTCTTTGATTAATATGAAGATGTTTCATAACACCTCCAGCATGTTGTCTCATATAATTCACTTACATAAAAACTAAACATCTATAAACATTAATTTAAATTTCCCACTTTATCTTATCCCACAAAATGTTCCTTCAAATCCATATACATATTTGAACTACTAGGTTGTATAGAGAAATATTATTTGTGCACATCTATGAAAAATACTATTTTTATCTGTGGTATATATGAAACTCATTATCGCTTTCCAAATTTTATAACTTCATTTTCCAAAACATTTTTTTTCTAATTTTCCTTCATTCAAAGCTTCAATTTTCATCTGAAAATTATCTTAATCAAATTTAGAAGGAAAATTATTTTAAAATAAATATACTTTCATAAACAATTTAAAAAGGATTGATGTATCTCATTACTTAATAATTCATATAACTATATTTATTAGATCAATGAAAATATGAACCCTCTATATCCTCATTTATGTTATATCTCTATGATTTTTACTAATCAATGCATCCACTGCCTTATTTTCATTCTTGGTTTTTTTTTTGTATCCAGAAATAATAACCCTTGAGTAGCTTGATCTATCAATTTTTTTTATATAGAGATATTTCTATGAAAATATTTATTTTAGTATTTCCTAATCCATATATATCTCTCATAATTCCCCATAGAGATAATGTATTTATATCTTCAATGAAATAATTATAGATGCAAACTCGAGAACATAGATTGGGTAGTTTCATTCAAGAATCTTAAATTTCCTTGAATCGTATAAAATATCATTCTCTTTTTAAATTTATACACACCCTAGTCCCTTTATATATGCATTAATACATCAAAAACACTTCATTTCCCAATGGTAAATTAGAAATTTTATCATTAAACAACCACCTATTCAGATCATCAGTACATTATTCACATTACTTTACCCAAAAAACATAATCCATTTATTTTAATATTTTCTTAATTGGTTATAAAATTAGGTAAATTTTTTAATAAATAAATTATATTATCCTACCGAACAAATGAAACTACATACATTAGTAATGATAGTTGTTGTAGGCTATTCTTTGACTACCTTTTTCTTCGAATGATCAACTACGATTCCATCCTTACAAAAAATATTTTCAAGAGAATAATGTTATTGATTCTGAATATCACACTTCATAAATTCCTTATATAACTATTTCCTTATAAGGATCTCAATAACAATCTTCATGTGATTCTCATGGAATTCATAGCTTTTTTAGAATACACTGAGATATCATAAATTAATACCACAACAAAATCTTAAATATATTACATGAACATTGTGTTCATTATATAGATAATAACAGAGGGGGAATTAGTTAATACAAATGTAATTACAATAAAATATTAATTTACATACCTGATTCATAATGCTATAATCAGAATGTATTCAATATTTACTCCTAATTTATGATATTTAGAATAAAGTTCAATCATTGACAAAAATTAAGCCCCATGATGTTGATTGAATTAGTCATAATCATGATGTAAATGATACTCTTTCTTTATATAAATAACATTTATTTACCAATAAAAAATTCACAACCTCTTGGATCTATATTTCTTCTTAATAGAGAGATAATGGGATCCCCATGGTGAAACTATAAGGGGGATTAATTCCTTATCACACAACTGTTTTAGTTGTTTATTTAACTCCACTAATTACATAGTGGTTATTATATAGGGATTAATTGATATTGGACTTATATTAGGGACTAAATTGATGTAAAAATCAACTCTACACTTCAGTGGATGTCTAGGTAATTCTTTATTAAATGAATTAATGTATTTTTGTATAATATGTACAATCTCAATTTGATTATAACATTATCTATCCATAGATTTTGTTTTATTGTATTCCCAAATAACCCCATTTAGAATATCTCCTAGTGGTTGATCTAGAAATGACTAATATAATAAATTATCTACTATACATATGAGGAAATATATATCTTCATCACAAATCATAATTTCCTTCTCTTTGTAATAAATTTTTTAATCATATTTTTAAATTCCATCCATACCAAAGATTATATGAAATACAACCATAGGTATAATAATAAAGACCATAAATAAAGCTCTCGTATGTGTCATAATGGGGACTATCTAACACCTCCTTATTTAATTGAAACTTACACTATGAATTTTGAAAGGAAACACCATTTTTAATGTTCTAGGGAAATATTTAATTTTATTAGTAATCATGGAAGATAAAAAATATTGTGAAGATCTAGAATCAAATATTATATTATATAAATTAGAATCTATGGTTGTTGTATTATCCTCTATATCATTGGTTACTTAAACCTTTGCTTCAGTGATCATATAAGCTTGGGATTCTCACTTTTTCCTATTCTACAGTAGATTCCATTGATTATTTTGGAATTTTTTTATTGTTTCTTATCTCCCTATAGTTGTAACACTGAATATAATTGTTTCATTTCATCCCTTCAAATTACTTAGTCTGATGCCAATTATCTCCACACATGAAACAAAATCCAATTCCCTTGAGAAATTTCCCTAGATGATTCTCTCCTTATTTTTTGGATTATTGAAATTAATTCATTCTCTTCTTTTTCTTGGATTAATTCTATTATTCTTATTTATCTATTATCCTCTTAATTTCATGATTCCCTTAAACATTTAAGATATAGATAAATTTATTATTTGTTTTGATGGAACATAAAACTATTTCATCCTATGAAGAAATATTTTGAGAGACCATTTACATTAAGATACATTTCTTAAGCACATTAAACATATTTTCAATATTGAATTTTGTGTTTTTTGTATAATATATCGAATACCTGGATAGTTTTCCAAATTTATCATCATTATTCACAACATTATATTATATATTTATATTTATTCTAAGTAACTTTATTTTAATATTATTTTATTTATCCTAAGGGAATTTATTTTCAAATAATGTATCCTTAAAATCATTCCATTATATGTGTTTTATTTCTTATTACCCTCTAGCATTCTCAATCAAGGAAAACCATTAATACAAATATCCTTTTAAAAAATACCCAAAAAGTGTATCATTTCCCCTTTTATCATATCTTATAGACATAAATATCTTCACAAGAGACATCATCCATTTCTCATCTACAATTGGATTAGTGGCACCAACAAATGATAGGGAATAAATTCTCCTAAATAAATCCAACATATGATAATCACACTATTTAACATCAGGTTTATTCATTAAGGCATGGTTAATTTTGATAAACTATTTATGTTCCCAAAATATATACATGATTTACTCAATTCTAATATCTTTTGTATTAGCCTACTAAGTAAGAAAATATCTACATTGGCCATGAGTATTGATACCAATTTTTATTCCAGACTCTATTTCTTATCTATGGAATATATTGGATGTGATGACAAAATTTTGAATTTTAAACCATAATGTATAATTCTTAATATGGTGTAATAATTAATATAAAATGAAAAATTTTACATTTTTAATATTAGAATCATAAATATTATTTCGTTGGATATATATTTATTTTTAAATTTATTATAATGGTTTGCAAAGAAAATGTGAATTAAAAAAACACATCCTCAATAGTTTCAATCTATGTGTACAGTAAGGCTCGTTTTTATGTACAATATAACACCAAAATCAAGGTTGGCATGTATTTTTTGGAGTTATTACCCCTAGTTATATCTTTTCTAGAACCTTGTTCACTTTTAGTGTCAAAAAATAGATGTATTTCAAGCAAAATCACATAATCTCTATCTTACCAAAACATTAGGATGTAATCCTATACATATAATTATCCTTAAAGTAATTCATAAGGATATATTCCTGAATCAATGTTTCCTTAAATCATGTACCCAAGGTTTAAACTAAACATCCTATGTTTCCAACTGCAATGAACCCATCTCCAGTAACCCTAATATGGTGTCTAAATTATAACATTTGAATTAGATACATGGAATCACATCCTAAGGAAATGAATAGTTAGGTATTCTTGAATAACTAGATACATATATGATACTCATTTTAAATTTGGAATAGAATAATAAAATATGATACATTAAAAAATAATGAAATTTGAATCAATGAAACTCATTCAAATATTCTTATTCATATCCCATGGAATGGAAATAAAATAGCGGTGAGCTCAAATTCTTAGTAAGGGTTAAATATAGTGGAAGCTATAATGAATAAATAAATAATATTCAATATGTAAGGTAAATAACTAAAAATATATAAAATTTAATCAATAACATGAGCATGAAATATAAGATAATCAATAATCCAAGGTAACTAACTAAAAATGCATTCCATTTAAATAATAAACTGCTAATGAGATGAATCAAAAGATAATATCAATGTGAAAGTCTCATGGATAAATATAATAACTAAATTATTAGTGAAGGAATGCTAAACTATTTGGCATCATTATCTCATGAATCATGATACTCCTACTATCATGAACATTCACTAGAAAATTAATACTACAGGTAAAAACCCATCTAATTTGGACAAATAATTTGTCTCATGAGGCTTATCTATTAATCTAGGGGTTATATTTAACTTGTAACCAACGACACTATTTAGTGGTGGGTCTCCTAGAAATATATTTCCCTTTCGAGTCATTAAAACATGTAGAAGCTCATTTTCAGTGGTTGTTGGTGGATCAGTTTAGTTAAGACATGCCTCTTCCTAACTTATTTCAAAACATGGTCTTATATTGGGGGTTGGAAGCTCCAAAAAGTGAATAACATAATGATATAATTTCCTACAATTTGGTTATATCTTCTAGTAAATACTTCCTAAATACATGATCTCATCCCAGTCAATCAGTGGTAAGATGGTGTTCCTCACTATTGTTATTTAAATGAAGGTCCATTTGGGGTGTGATTCTACCTTGGAGGTGGTTTGGGTGACCCTACTGGGCCATTATCTTCCCTTAATACACATGGATTTTCTTAGGGCCATCAAAGACTCTATGGGATATTATATTTACACAGATTATATTTCTCTACATCTTTAAGAGGCCTTAGTAGTGCATATTTGTGTGGAGTTGGACTTATCTAAGCCCCCACCATTGCATTTCATTCTCTGGGTAGGGGATCACTTCTCAATAAGAAAACCTATCTTTTTTCCCTATATGACCAAGTTTTTTTAGTGTACCATATACAAGGGAACTCATTTTCCATGTATATGGACTCTAAATTTTCATCAAAGCCTCTTTGACCTATGGTAGACATTATATGGGTTTCTTCTCTAAAGGAATTAGTGTCTTATAAGTGGGTCTTCAATCATGGGGTGCCAGTAACGATGATGAAGGATGTGATAGAGGTTGGTGACTAGTCATTGGTGTAGTTAGGGGTGGTCCAACATTTTGGAAATTGATGGGTGACAAGTTCGGTAAGGAACATGGGAGATTCCCCTTATTCACACACAAAATGTTACATTCATCCAATAGTTCTCTCTTTAAAACCTCATATATGTTGAAACCAAGGTTTTTCTTTGCTTAAAGGGGAGTGCAGTGTGTGTTTTTTTCTATCATCTTTGGGTTTATCATGGTTTGTGTCTGTTATTATCATCCCTTTTTACAGAAGATTATGGAGATTGTATGTAAATGGATCATACCGTTTAATCTGAGAGCAATAATGAAGGTGGTTCCATTCTTTAGTGTTTGCCAAATTTTTGGGTCTAAAAATTGGAAAATGGAGAAATGTGTTTTTTAGAAAAGGAAGGAGTGTGAAATATTTTAATTGTGCGTGAAATATTGTTTTTTTCATGAAATATTGATGGTGTTTTGGGAACTTGTGCACAAGACATGTTTTAGGATCAGAACATTGAAAAATGGAAAATTCATGAAGTGCGTGGAAGATGATGTTGCGTGAAAGGGTTTGTGTGCCCAATGCAACATCAAAAGGGGTTTTGCACACCCAGCATGAAACATACGTGCACCGACAAAGACTCATCAGAATCTTGTGCATTGGGTCCCCGAGGCCTTTAAATAGATGGATACCCCCAATTTAGACTTAATAGATTTCCAATGAAAATATTGTTGCTCAGCCATGCGAATGATTAGTGCATGAAATATTGGAAGAGTGAAAATCTTGTTCACAAGGTATTGCTTTAGTCTGAAAAGACCAAGTGAACCCTTCTGTGTAGTTTCAAAAAAATATAAGGGTTGCATAGAATGTAGGTGTTTCACAAAAGTCATATTTTGCACAATTCCCAAATCTTTCTTGCAAGTTGGGGTATTGTACACAAGTGTGGTGTTATGCTTATAATAGGATTTTGAATATCCAGTTCAGTGGTTAAGTTCTTTCAAGTGCATCAATCCATGACTTCGAGGCAAGAAGTGTATCATACTGAATAGACACAAATACTTCAATGAAAATCTATTGAAGATACCTTCATGTCTACAAACTAAGTGGGACTTCACCCAATGCAGTGAGCTAGGGAGAGTAAATGGGAGTGACCCGAGGGATGCAGTGATCTATCCCTGAACATTTATAAAGGAAGTGTGCCTGGGACTAAGTGACTATACCCTAACCTTGTAATCCATAGATAGTAAGGTTTTTTGGAATTAGGTATGATCAGAAACCTGTCAGCATATACTCCTTGGATGTATCCCTTAGTGGAGAACTAAGTAAAAGTGGTGTGTCATCTCCCTTCTTTCATTTGTTTGACATATTTAACAAGTTTCTACCAACGTGGGAATAAGATCCACAACTTTAAAAAGAAAATGTTGACACCCTGATTCACCCCTCCCCTCTCAGGGTGTTTTGTGGTCCTTCAAGTGGTATTAGAGGGAGGTTGACTGGTGTTTGATCTTTCTTCTACCGCTATGTATAATTCAAACAATGTCAGGGGAGTCCCCCTCTTCGATGGAAGAAATTTTCAGATATGAAAGAATAGAGTGAGATATCATATAAGATCTCTTGGAATGGAAGTCCTTTTTTCTATTGTACAATGAATAAGGTCATTGATCCAATAGGGTTGGCTATGACTGATGAAGATAAGAAAATTATTGATGTATATGCTAAATCACAGAATGCACTCACCACAACCCATTCTAATTAGATCTATCTAAAGTTGATGAGTTTCACCTCAAAAAAGTCCGTGTGGGATAAACATGGACATATTTATAATGGTGATAGAAATTTGAAGGAGGTGAAACTACAAGTCCTACACAATAGGTTTGATGATCTGAAGATGCATCCTGATGAGAATGCAGACTACTTCTTCAATCGAATTACAGAAGCAGTTGGAGAAATTTTGGGTCTACGAGAACAAATCAAAGACATTAATATTGTAAAGAAAATATTAATAATATTTCCACTACTGTACAATGCAAAGGTATCAACCCTTGAAGAAATAGATATTTCTAAATTTCTTTGGATGATCTACTGAGAAGCCTAGTATCATATGAAATGAGTGTCAAACCAGTAGATGTTATGACTCGATTGAGTAGGGGAATGGTGTTCAAGGCCATGGACAAAATAAAAATTTCAAAAGATAGTAGAAGTGAAGATGATGAGGAAAATGAAATTCTCTCTCTCATTTCCAAGATGTTCTAGTGGTGGAAAGGTAAATTCAAAGGGATGTTACCTCTTGCTTGATTTTGTTGTGGCAAAGTTTGGAACATTGGCTCTTAGTGCTTAAGAAAGATCAATTATGATGATAGTGAACATTAAAACATTGAGATGCCTTAAAAAAGGTTTTTCAAAAAGAGAGACTTCAAATATAGAAATAATTTACTGAGGAAGAGTTTTATCTTTGAAGAGGAAGGTGGTGATAAAGAATTCTTTGAGGAAGAAGAAACATAATTTAAAACTGGAAACCATACTTCTATGATGGACACTATTGAAAAATCTGAACCATCAAATGATAATGGTGGAGACAATCAGTTGACAAATAATGAGAATCCAAAGTTTTAAATTAAAGATACTGTAAATAAGCTTAAGATTAAATGTAATAGTTGCAATATGTGGAAATCAATTGTAGAAGAATCATCTGATTTTGTTGATCAGATCAGAGCTGAAAGTGAACAACTGGAATAATTTGTGAAAGTATAGTTTATAATCCATTAAATAACAAATTATGTAGTGGATATGAAGCTAAGAATTGATGAGAAGGAAAATTTCTTCAATAACCTCACCACCAGACTGGAATAAAAGACCAAGACTGTTGAGGGTCTTAAAGAGGAAGTTGTTACCCTTAAGAGTAAACATGAGAGTGAATCTATTTTAAAAGAATCAAATAAGTAAATAAAATTTGGAAGGTTCTCATATACTGATCTGTTGGTGAGAGGACTACGTGGTTCTAATGGAGTTAAAAAGATTTTGAATGATCAAAGACCTTCTTACATGGGAAATAGTAGAATCTGTTACGAGGCTGAATTGTCAAATGCTACAAACAAAGGTGACACAAATAATTCAATCTAAAAGTGGGTGATATGGTAAAATCACATGAATTTCTGAAAAAGAAACCCCCAATTGAATCTGAAAGAAGAAAAGAAGACTATCCTTGAGCCTCCATAAATAATAGGTAGTCAAACTACTATCCCACGGTATAAGGAATGAGGATAACCAAAAGTGAGAATAAATTTACTCTCATGATGTGTCAGTTCTGTGGATATCTAGGCCATACCATGTCTTATTGTGAAGTGGAACGAATATATTTGAATGGAGAAGAGATGAGAGTTCAAAAAAGGAGAAAAAATTCATATCCTAATTCTTTTAGAAGAAATAATTTCTATGGATTTTTTTTGTTCTAACTTTGGTCATAAGGTCGTTGATTGTAGGAAAATGAGGGACATGGAAACCTCATACCAGAGTCTGATACTAGTCAAAGTTTATCAAAAAGACATTGTTTCTCTTAAAAATAGGTTTTCTCTTATGGAATAATATTTCAACTATAAATAACCCATGTACACAAAATAGAGAATTGAAATTTCGTTAGTGTCCAACACTCAGTCTATTGTCTCATGTAAAGAAGAGAATAAAACTGAGAAGTCTAACCTTGTAGAGGAATCCCTCAAAGCTACAAAAAGCAACAAAAACTAGATTCTAGTGAGTGTTTATTCATCTCATATGATATATAATGCATACCTGTTAAAGGATGTCAAGAGGAGGGTTTATGGAACAATACAATTTGGTAATGATGGAGCTCTAAAAATCAAAGGGAGTTGAAGTACTGAACTAGCTGATGGAGAGCTAACGAAAATTGAAGTCCTTTATGTGGATGGACTATGTAATAATCTCCACATCATGAGTCAACTCTGTGAATTAGGACTTATAGCTAATTTTAATCAAAAAGGCTACACTATCAAGGGAAATACAAGAATTTCACATTTAAAGGGATGAAGAATAGAAGGAAATATATATCAGGTTGATAGTAAAGAAAACATTTTCTAAATGACTATTGAGGAATAAAATAACATGTCACATCTTTGATTAGGGAACATCAATCAAAAAGACATGGAGAAAATATCATAATTGAATATTGTTATAGACATCCCCAACCAGAAGCGTGAATGTGAAAAGTCTTGTGATGCTTGAATTCCGGGGAAGCTAGTCTAAAGTTCATATTGTCCAAAGAAGAAAAGGGTATCTCATCTTCTGGATCTCATTTATACAGATTTATGTGGCCTGATAAATGTTGTCAGAACTCCTAGGGAAAAGTACTTCATTCTTTTCATAAATGATTATAGTATAATGGAATGTGTAATGGTTATACATAATAAATGGAAAGTTCTTGATTACATGATAACAAATCGTTAAATCACTAAGAATGAGAATGTTTGAACAATAAAAGTGTTTCAATCTAAAAATGGATGGGAATAAACGTCCACTAAATTTGAAAATTACCTAGAAAAGAATGGGATACAACATGAGGTAGATGTTGTGAGAACTCCACAAAAAAATAAAGTTGCTGAGCATAAAAATTTATAGGTGAAAAAAATAACAATAACAATACTGATTGAGAGTTTTATTCCCCAAAAATACTGGAAAGTGGTTGTTCAAGTTCCAATGTATATTCAAAATCAACCAGGGATTTATATGGGTGAGACGAAGACACCATATGAATTGTGGCATGGAAGGAATCCCACCTTGAAATACTTTTGTGTTTTTGGTAGAAACTGATTTATCAGAAAAAAAAAGAAATAAATCAATGGAATTATGGTGACAATGCAGATGAAAGAATTTTCCTTGGGTGCTCAATGAAAAGAAAAGCCTACAAGTGTTTCAAGAAGTTATTAGGAAGGGTTCTGGAATCCAGTGATGCTAAGATCATTGAAGAGAAACCCACAAATGCTTCAAGGATTTCATATGGTGATGTGATATAATGTGAGAAAGAAATTGAATGTGGAATAAATAAAAATTCAGAAATAGATGAAGGTGTAAAATATACTCAGAAGTCAAATCATGATGATAAATCAAAGAGTAATCTGAAGAGGAAACCATGGATGGAGAGAATGAAACTGAACCTCATAGGAGAAATCGAAGAGATGATGTTGACTTATCAAACATAATTGGGGACAAGAGTGCAACCACAAAAACAAGGAGGATAAATAATAACACACAATCTGTATTTTTGTCAGTTGTGGAACCATCCTCATTTGAAGAAGCTGCAAATGATGAATCTTGGGTGAATCCATGAATAAAGAATTAGATCATATTGACAACAATAAGACATGGGATCTAGTAAAGATACACAAATGTCACAATTTGATTGTTAAAAAATGGATCTTCAAGAACAAGTTTGATGAGAATGGAAGGGTTATTAAAAACAAAGCAGGAATAATATATAAAGGATATTCCCAAATTGAAGGTGTTGATGTTGAAGAAACCTTTTCTTCAGTGGCTAGACAAGAGTAAATAAGGCTTTTTCTTTACATTTCACTCCAAATAGGATATAAAGTATATCAAATGTATGTCAATACAACATTATTGAATGTTGTTCTCAAAGAAGAAGTCAAAAATGAACAACCATTGGGTTTTCTTATTTGTACTGATGAAACCAAGGTTTGAAAACTAAAGAAAGCACTATATTTCTTGAAATAGGCACCATGGGTGTGGTACATCCAGCTCGATTCTTATCTCAAGAATATGGAATTCAAAATAAGAGGAGTAGATCACAATCTCTATGTGAGTAATTATACAAAAGATCAGTTAATGGTTCTAGTTTACATTGATAACATTATATTTGGTGGAAGTAAGAAAAAATTGGTAGATGAATTTTCCAATAACATGAAATAAGAATTTGAAATGTCTACTATTGGGGAGCTCACATATTTTATGGGGATATATGTGATTAAAATGAAGGATTACATGTTCATTTCTCAGGAAAAGTATGCAAGAGACCTGCTGAAGAAATTTAATATGCATGAATCGAAACCAATGTCAACTCTTATTGTGGATGGAAACAAACTTGGAAATCATAAGGATAGAGCCTTTATTGATCGCACAATGTACAGAAGGATCATTGGGAGCTTATTGTACCTGATAGCAGAATGACCAGACAATGTCTTTATAACATTATTAGCGGCCCACATTTAGATAAATCCAAAAGAGGAACATATGGAGGGAGTAAAAATAATCATGAGGTACATTCAAGGTACTCATAATTTTGGGTTATACTTTGCTGAAAAAAATGGACAGTGAATTAATAGTGTTTTCTGATGCTGACTGGGCTGGTGATGTAGTGGAAATAAAGTATACTAGTGGTGGAGCTTTATATATTGGGTAGAAATGTGTTGGCTGGTTGAGAAAGACACAAGATTGTACTTCTATTAGTACTGTTGAGGCAGAGTATTTTTTTTCTACAATGGCATGCACTCAACTGCTATGGATGAAGATACAACTAACAGATATTGGTGATGAGTTGAAACAACCAATGCTAATTTACAGTGACAACAAGAGCGCAATTGATCTTATGAAGAATCATGTTCAAAATTCTCATAAAAAAATATTGAAATCTGATATCACGTTATCAAGGAAAAATATGAGCAAGGAATGATTAGAATAGATCATGTGGAAACAGATGAGCAAGTGGATGATATCCTAACCAAGACACTTTCTGTTGTAGTGTTAGATAAACATCAGTTGAACCTTGGTGTTCATCCACCTCCCAGTGCATAAGCAGGTTTGGAAATTCCACTCTCCCCATTTGTTTTAACTATTTTGATTTCTGTTATGTAAGTGTTTCATGTTTATGGGGGAGATACAATCTAGGGGGAGTATGTTCTGAGCTCTAAAATGGATGATTATCGAACATTGGGTTTATTTACAATGGGGGATAAATGGATAGAATGTGGTGTGTGTGCTTGATAGAAGAAAGAGAAAATCATGGATGAAGATGGAGAGAATAGTGAAGGGATACAGTTTTCCAAGATCTTTCATTTAAACGCTTGAGAACACAATTCATGTCTTCAATCTTGTTTTCTACACTAATCATTGCTCATGTAGATTTAGAGTGTTGACTGAGTTGATTCTAGCATATCAGGTATTAATATTATATGGGGCTCTTTTGACTCTATTTGGAGATTTCCAACAAACCCATAGGTGGAGATTGTTGGAACCAAGGTTTTTTTTTCTGAAAAGGGAGTTCGGTTAGTGTTTTTTGTCAATATTCTTTGGGTTGATCAGGTTATGTGTCTGTTATTGTCATCCCTTTTCATGGAAGATTAGGTAGATTTCATGGATAGAGGTCATACAGTTTTATCTGAGAGAAGTATTGAAGGTGGCATTATTCTCTAGTGTTTTCCAAATTTTTGGGGCTGAAAATCGGAAAATGGAGACACTGGTTTTTTGCAATGGAAGGTGTGAAAAATATTTGAAGTGTGTGTGAAATATTGGTTATTGCACACAAGATTGAAGGTGTTTTTGGAACTTGTTCTAAAGAAATTTTTCAAGATAAAAAGTTTGAAAAGGGGAAAATTCATAAAGTGCACAGAAGATGATGTTCAAGAAAGGGTTCGCACATCCAATGCGACGCCGAATGGGGTTTTGCAAACTCAGTGTGAAACATACGTGCACCGAAGAAGACACATCATAATATTGCACGCAGGGACACTGAGGCCTATAAATAGGTGGCTAACCCCAGTTTAGACTTAAGAATTTTCCAACGAAAATATGGTTGCTCCGCAGTGTGAAAGATTTGTGAGTGAAAGATTGGAAGAGTGAAAATCTTTCACGCAACGTGTTCCTTTACTCTGAAAAGACCAAGTGAACTCTTTGGTGTAGTTTCACAAAAGATAAGGGTTTCACTGAAAATAGGTGTTTCACGAAAGTCATCTTTTGCAACAATTCACAAATCTTGCACACAAGTTGGGGTATTTCACCTAAGTGTGGTGTTATTCTTTTGACGGGATTTGGAATATATATTTCAGTGGTTATTTGCTTTCAAGTGCCTAAATCAAGGACTTCAAGGAAAGAAGTGTCTCATGCTGAACAGAGGCAAAGAATTTAATGAAAATATACTGAATAGACCTTCATGTCTGCTAACTAAGTGGGACTTCACCCAAGGTAGTGAACTAGGGGGAGGCAATGGGAGTGACCTGAGGGATGAAGTGATCTATCCCTAAACATTTGTAAAGGGAGTGTTCTTGGGAAAGAGTGACTATACCCAAACCTTGTAATCAATATCCAATGAAGTTTAGTGGAATTAGTTACGACCGACAACCTGTTGGTGTATGATCCTTAGAAATAGCCCTTAGTGGTGATCCAAATAATAGTGTTGTGTCATCTCCCTATTTTCATTTGTTTGATAGATTTAACAAGTTTCTACTAATGTGGGAATTAGATCCACAACTTTAAAAATAACAAATTGATACCCTGATTCACCTCTCCCCTCTTAGTTTGTTCTGCGGTCCTTCAATATATCAGTGGTTATATGGAAGGACTCATGTCAAGATTTGATGGTTTATATTCCTAGTTTGGTGGATTATGGTGTAATATATTTTTAATTTGATACTTTTAAGGTGTCAATGAAGTAGGGTATTTGAGGAAAGGATGTTTCTTTTTCAACCCTACCATAGTTCTCCATTAATCTAGTGATCTGAGGCCCTTATGAATTTCCTTAATATCAATTTCTAATTATTTCAATGTATTTTTAGACCTCCAATACCATCTTGTGGTATCATATGAATCAATTAATTTGTATTATTAATCCCCCTATCCAATTAGTTCGGTATGTACTAGATCCCATTCCAAATTTGAGTTAGCTACCTCCTCCTCTCATGCATGGTTCCCTTTGACACATGTTTCCAAAACCAAGAATCCTCTCCTCAAATGAAATTTCTCTTCATATGGACATCCCTAGGGATTTTTTCTCTGATGAAAACTAATTTTACGGTTATAGAAATGATTTTTACTAATTAATCTCTTTTTGTGGTTCAATATCCCAAACAACACCACCTTTTAATTAAATATTTCCTTTAAAATTTGGGTTTACAAGGTTTAATGCATGATGTTCCAACTAACAAGATCATCTATAATTTCTACAAAATATCTTGGTGTAAGTAGAACAACATGGCGTTTCCAAAAAACATGTTACTACTAAGGTTGTGTTTTGAAATTATTTTTGTTTTATCTATTTTGTGCATGATAATTATGATATAATGGAGACAAAATCCTTATAGTGTGATCTATAACCCTTTAATCCCAGGGTGTATATGTGGATAAATGGGGGAAATTTTAAAACCATTTTTTGATCTGACAGAAAAATAAAGGCAATGTCTCTTATAATTAGAAGACAAGGCCTAATTTCTATTGTTTTTCGTCCACTAATGGGTTGAAAAACATGAATTTAATGGGTTAAAAATTCACATGGTGTAATAACCAAAAAATAATCTGACACACAGGGAGCAGGCTATACCTTTAAATTTATTATTTATAAGCACTATCCTTATTTTATGATGCTGATGTTTCCCATATTCCAAGATCCTTACATAACCACTTTCCAGTCCTCATAATCATCACCTCTAAAAGAGTTAATCTCAACCATTTTTTCTTCTCTAGCCGATCAGATTCCAAACTAAGCTTCCATAATGAGGTAATTATTTCATAGAATAATAACATTTAGTAGAGCCTATGGGTTGGTTTTCACATGAAAAAAAGGAGGTTAAAATAAATTTAACATATATGGAATAGAAATCATTACTCTAAATTTATGGATTTGGACTCTATGAATGCTAATTTTGAAGGATTCGAGGTATGATTATAGGATTTATTATATTGAGATCTCTTAAATGATATTGTTCAGAAAATAAAATTTTGAAATGATTTAAGAAAAAAAAAGGTTGTCATGTGAATGGTCCAAAGCTAGATGGTTTATAGAAATGGATAAAAACATTTCTCATTTTCATGCATGCATAAGAGATAATTTATTAACATGAATACCCAATATATGCATTGATGATGGTTATTTCATGAATGACCCAACGATATTGGGGGTATGGCTATGTCCTTTTTCAAATATAATTTGGATGAAGTAAATCCTTCCATATAGGATAGATATCATAGGGGAAATTCATATATTGTTTTAATGTATTTCTAGTTTGGTACCTAAACTTATCAATTATTTTCAAATTATTAGTTTGTATGAGGAAGAGGTGTGGGAGGTTATTCATTCACTGAACACTAAATTTTCACCCAAACCTAAGGGATTTCTAGGTTCTTTCTCTGTGGCTTCATGGGATCATACTAATAAGAACCTTGTGAATATCATTCAATAATTCTTCTATGGTGGTGTAATTTATACGGTATAATGTGAAAAAATAATGGTTCTCATTCCAAAGGTCAATGATCCAAACTCCCATGAACAATTTTTACCTATAATTATGCAAAAATTTCTATATAAAGTTATAAAAAGAATCATAAACAAAAGACTCACTATGCATCTGCATAAATGGATATTGAATGAACAATAGGGTTTTATTACATGAATTTTTACCTAACAAGATATTTATTTGGATAAATAAATAGTTATATATAAAAAATTAAAACACATGGTTCCCAAATTGCAATCAATGATGAAATTAATAAGGTATATGATAGAATGAAATAGAGATTCACTATAAAGGTCATCAAGTGATTGAGTTTTTATAATTAGTTTGGGGATCATTATCTTCAGTTTTGTTAGCAATCCTTGGATTTTTGTTATTATTATGGGAAAGAAGTGGGGATGTTTCAAGTTAGTTCATGGGATCAGGAATGGTGATCCATTATCACCTAGTATTTTTACTCTTATGAAAGACACATTCAATAGACTTATTTCCCACTGAATCAACGACAAAACCATTTTTTGTTTCGGGTGTAGGTCTAGCATTAATGGTTACTGTAATCTTCTTTTTTTGGATGATTTGATAATCAATATGAATATTAATAGTAGGTCCATTAAAAATAATAACAAATCAATAGAGTAATATAGAAATTGGAGCCTAAAAATTATCAATAAGGATAAAATTAGTGTTTTTATATGAAAACATTGTCCTGAAATGAGGGAAAACTAGATTGGGAGGGTGCTTAGATTCTCAAGGAAAAATTTTCCCATGGAAAAATTTGGTGATATAATCTCCCTAGGATAGTGAATATCCACCACTTTTAAGGGCTCTTTTTTAAAATCTCCAACCACATCAACAAATGGAATATATTTTTTCTCTCATTAAGTGGGCAGATTTCACAAATTATAAATGTTCTCTTGTCTATTACTATATATATTATTTCAATTTAAAGGGTTAGCAAGACAATTATAAGGACCATTAAAGATATCATTCCTTTATTAATTTAAGATGTGCACTCAGAAATCCATTGTCACTAGGCATCAGGGGAGAGGTTGGCTAAAATGATGGATTCAAGAGTTAAAAACCCGGGGAATGCAATATTATCAATGCACAACATGCATGAAAATATAGAATGGGTAGGGTTGTAAGGTAGTACTCTGTGGAAAAACATCATAGTCTATAAATATGGATTTAACCTAGATTTGAAAAAGGGTTTATCAAAGAGTCTGTGGAAGATAATGTGTGATCACATTCTAAACCTTTATCTTTATTTCAAATGGATCATCAGTCTTTGTGAAACTATTTTTTTTTTGAATCATAACTAGATGGGTGATCTTATAGGTTATTTGGGGTGTATGCCTATAGATATTACCGTCCAAAAGGCATGCGAGTATCCAACATTCATCTGAGCTATTAGGAACCCACTAAAAATTTATCTCTTTCACAACATTATAACAAAATATTAATTTTATATACTATTTTTTAATAGCTCTTCATTGGATCTCTTTTCGTCCAAGGTTAATTTCTCTTTGACAAAAGCAGTCCTTACAAGAGATGAGTGGGGAAGTTTCCTATAGAGATATGATATTTCTATGAATTATTGATTCCTCATTTGGTGAATCAAATTTAATTCCATATATATGGATAAATAGGTTTGGTGTAATGGTATTTAAATGGTTTTTAAATGTTCAGATTTCATTAATTCTCAGTAAGAATCTTCCTACAATGTTTTCTTCTAATGTAAATTGGTAGTGGAGGTTTGGGGGAATCTTGGTGATCTATTTGGAGTTTTTTTCGATTTTACACTACTAATAAGTTATATAGTAATAGTTTATATGGTATTATCAACAATAAAATGGAACTTAAGGTAAGAATGATCTTCATGATGGTGGGCTGTTAGAGTATTTGAAATTCCTAGAGAAAATCTCATCATGAGTAGAGTTCCATCTCTTAAAAGTCATTAGTGACACGATCAAAAAACAATGAGGTGGTCTTAGTAGTCCTTATGAAGAGGTGGTAAAAATCCTATTCACTTTAGTTATTCATGGTGGGTGGGTATTCTAATTCCCCAACTAAGGGTTTTTCGACAAATTGAAAATTGGTTAAGTGGTATCCTCTGAGTTAGGTACTTAAACTCATGATGGATAGTTCATGTATTAATGGTTTCATGAATGGAGTTGGTAATACTCATGAATTAAGGGGATATGTCATTGTTTGTTTTTTTAGATATTATGGTCAATAGTGAATCCCTTATTGTTGATGAATTCACCTTTCTTGATGGGATACATGTTGATATTTACAAGAACCTCAACCTAGAGTTGATAAAAATAGATTATCTAGTAATCTAAAACTCTTTTCATGGTAAGTTTTCTTTAACCAATCCCATAATATTCCATATATGGAGAATAGGAATCCTTCATAACAACTGGGTGGAGGTAAGGAATAAATGGCGTGATGTAAATAATTCCACAAACATCCTTCCATCATGACACACTATGGATATACCATATATCATTTTTTCTACTTTGTGATCCCTTCATAAAGAATGTGTTGATATAATGAGGTTTTATTCTCGTGGGATTCATTATTTTCATCATCATTTATCATTGTTGTGTCTTATTTCCATTTTTTCATCTTTTATAGTTTTCTTACCTTTGATGGTGAGTAAGGGATACAAATTGATCAATATTTTCCTAGGTAATCAAATATATTTCAAAGTAAAAACCATTTTTAAAATGGAATATGTTATATGAAATAAAAACATAAATATTAAAATAATATGGATAATTAAGATAAATTTATTCTCTAACAAAAAATGATCCCATGAAAGGTGTTGTTTTAATATAATGTAAAAAATAACAAAAGGAAGTGAGAATATATAATAATTTTTTTACTCTTTGGTAACTTTTTGTTTATAACCAATTGATGAATAAACATAAAAATTAACATTAATAATCATGAATAAATATTTATTCATGTTAAAACATAAAACGAGAAGTATATAATCCTCTTAAAAGTGATTATGTGCATATTGACAAATATGTATCAATAAAATGGAAAATGACATGAAATTCATTACTTGATGTTTTCCTTTAGTTGAGTGTAATTTAAAATCATTTATAATTGTTTTTATCATTTTATTTATATAAACTAGAACTATTATCATGTTTATAATATCATATATGATCTTATTATCAGATTTTACCACTTATTTATTAATGGTAGTTTATTATTTTTAGTGTTTTTAGTGTTAAATATCTTGTTTTCCCATGTGTGTTTTGTTATGAATTTTCTAGTTCATGTATATAGGATATAAATACATCATCTCCAAAATGATAAATTTTCAATTAGTATCATATTTACACATTAGATAAATTATTATAACCATTATTTATTTTTTGGAAAGGAAGATGATTTGCATCACCTCATTGAGATTGTATGAAGTATGTATACACAAGGGACGACATCATTCCCTTAATGGTTGAAAGGGAAAGAGAGTGTAAGATATATCAATTTAAAATACGTTATATCATTTCATATATATAATATATATTCATTAAATGTATCCTTATTAAATTATATGTAAAGAATACACAAAAAAGGAATAGCATCGCTTCGTGAGGCTGTTGTCTAATATACACACGAGTGAAATTATCGTATTTTAAAGGGAATGAAAATTAAGAAGTTATATGTAATATTTTAAATTAAAAGGAATAATTTTATAATTAATATTTAAAATAAACATTAAAAAATTAATTATATCTAACATTAATATGTGTTTATGGAAAATTAGTTACATCTTTTTGTGAGGCGATATTTCGTTGTACACATGAATAACGATTATTTTTCCCATTTGACAAAAGGAGAGATGGATATATTTTATTAAAATTACATAAAAAAATTTAGTTTATGGTACATATGGGGGTTATTATCTTATAATTATTTAATAAAATTATAAAATGTTGGAGAAGAAATACAAAAAAATGATTGTTTAAGAATGTTACCTCTTCTTCAAACGACCTCATTTGGTTTGCACCAAAACCCTTCCATAGATTACATCATGATACAAAAAAGGGGTATATGGTGTTTTTATGGAAATATATATGTCATTTAGGTTTGTATTAGATGAATTAAATGGCCTTGGCGGTGTGATGAGGATAGGAGAGGGGATTTCCTATTATAAATGGGGGGAGGACACCAATGAAATTTTTGAAAAGAATAATCTTTACCACCATTTTTTACATGAAAATGATCCAAAATAGAAAATTATAGAACCATACATAGGATAAGGTATAAAAATGTTATAAATGGGGTTTTTAATAGTTTAAGGAGATTTTATCCCATATCATTGTAGATTAACAGTTAATAAACACATTTTTACCTTTACAATTAATTTTTATTTTCTTCACTATTCATATTGGTAAAAAAATAAGTTATACAATTAGATAATATAAATTATTCTTATTTAAAATATTGAATCTATTTTACTAAATTAAACTCAAAAAATTTATAGAATTTAATTTAAAATTATACCCTCTATCAAGATGAAAAAAGGGCTCAAGATATAATTTTTTTTCAAGTATAGATAGATTTAATATCAAAATTCAATATGTAGTTGATTGAAATAAATTAAATTGTACTTATAATAAAATAATTTTATTAATTTTACTATAATAACAATTTATAATATAATTTAAATTTTTAAATAATTTTAATGAAAACGAAGTGTACAAAATCATTATTTTCACTATTAATCAAAAAATGAAAATTTTCATAAAAAATACAAAAAAATAACCCAAAAATAATATTTATATTATTATTTAGAAAATTGAGTTAATTTTATCAAATAAAGTTTATTAAATTGATAGAAAATAATTTTATAATAAGTGCTCAAGAAGCAACAAAATAATTTTCTTTAAAAAAATATAGTTTTTTAGAAAATATATTTTTTACTTTAAAAATGTTATGATTTTTATTTATAATCTACATGAAACATTGAAAATGTGTAAAATATACATTTTCACAAGTTAGATATTCCTATTCCTACTTTTTAATTTAAAAATAATGTTATAATTTTCCTTTTTAAATAATATTTTAATAGAGAATCATGTTTCATTTAAACTGAGGTTGCATGCATCGTAAGCTATTAGAGAGATTTAATGTATTTAAAAGGAAATAAATGTTATTGTATTGTGTTGTTATATTTTTCATCCTTAAATTCCCACATTTATTTCTATACAGAGATGGTAAGTTTCACATCTTCTAATGGTGTTCATCATCTCATTAGAGAAGATCGATATATGACTCAACGTTGAGTTGGACATTTGGTATTAGTGGTCAAGACTATCTCTTACATTTTGGTAGAAGTTATTTTGGAAGGTATAGATTCAACCAAATATTGATATTTTATATCCCTCATAGATCATAATTCTACTATATTTTCTGATAATTTCTCTTAGTTTATAGCCCAAAGATAAGTGGAATTAATGTCTGATCTTCTACTAGGATCCAACACTATTTTTATTCCATCATATAGGATGACAACAATGGAATTTTTATATTTTAAGGGTTCACTAGAAGAGTTTTATTAAAATTTTATATTATACCTAGTACATCTCCAGAGGATTCTCCAATTCTTTTTATATGAAAAGCTGATAAAAATCCCCATCTTTGTGAATATTGTCAAAAGATCAAGTAGGTTACAAAAAATAACTGGCACCATCTTTGTCATTCATCAGGGAATTCATAAGATTTATAAGTTTATGAGAAAATAGTTTTTGTGGGATGGAATGAATAGAAATTTAGTGGAATATATCACAAGATAAATCACATATCAAAAGGTAAAGGAATAATACCAATGGAATTCTAGTATATTTCAACTCTTCCTGTGTGGAAATGATAAAATATAACTATATATTTTAATAAAATACTATAAAAAATGTTTGATAAAATAATTCTGTAAGGTTGATTTTGTATCGGTTCACAAATTTGGAAAACTTCATTCTTATTATTGAATCCAATATAGTGGAAGGCTTGTCAAAAATCAATAATCAAGAAGTTTAAATGGTGAATGGTATTGTAGTTTTAATTGCGTCTAAAAAGGAATCCATGTTTACATCTCAACTGAGTAAATCCTTTGATAAATCTATTGGAACCTAGTTGACCATGATCACAACATATCATCCTTAAATGGATGGAAAAGGAAAACTGATGGTCCAAACATTAGAAGAAATTATTATATATTTTTTATTGATTTTGGAGCCTCATCACATGATCATATACTGTTATTGGAGTTAACATATTTTAATTTTAATTTTTACTTGATACAAATGGATCCTTTAAAAGCATTATGTTATCATCCAAATAATTATCGATTTTTCTTTGGGTAAAAATTGGTGATAATTCACTTATTTGACTGGTCTATGTTTATAAGATGATGAAAATGATTTAGATGATCAAGTGTGAATAGCAATAAGTCAGATTCATCAGAAATATTATGATGTTTGTCATCATCGACAATTATCATTTAGTGTGGGTTATCATGTTCTATTGAGAGTCTCTCTAAGGCTAGGAAGTAATAATTTTGGTAAAAAAGGTAAATTGTATCCTTGTTACATTGGCCCTTTCATGATACTGTAAAAAATTAGTGATGTTTAATATTAGTTATCTTTACTACCAAAGTTTATCTTAGTGATTTTTTTCATGAATATCATTTGAAGAAGAACCAACATGATCCTAACAAAAGTATTTTTTGAAACCATATTAATCATGAGAATAATTTAAAATTGATTCACAAGGTAATATAGATTTTGGATAGATAATATAATTTTTCGAGTGTGAGATGTATCAATTTGTTAAACATCATATAACACCATAGGAAAATTAAATAATATATGTGTGAATGTGAGAAGCAAATGCACTAACATTGGTCTGATACATTATAAATAAATTACTATCTCAAAAATTATTATTATTGAAGGACAAATAGAGAGGATAATGTAATAACCACAGTTTCATGTAAATTAGCATTTTATTATGTAATTTATTTTATTTAATACTAGCGTTGTGTCTCAGAAACATATATAAGGTTTTAGGGTTTTTTAAAAGCTTTTATAAGTGTTCATGATCAAAAAAATGTAAATGGAAACCATGAAATATCCCCAGTAAATTGTGTAAAATGATTTTGGGATTCCCCTAGAAAGTGCATGGTTGGAATGTAGTTTGAAAAAATCATGAATGTTTCTAAGATAAACTATACAGGTTAGGATCCTTTAAAGAGTTGAATATAGATGGTTGGTATAGGATTTTCCAAATAGTGTGGCACAACTATGTGACCCTCTAGTTGATAAAGAATAGTAGTTCATCGTAAGAGGATGGATTGTCTATATTTTAGAGATAGTAACATGAAAACGGTTGGCACATGTTTTGATAAAATATGCAACCAAACCAGGTAACATCTTTTAAATTATTAAAAATCTAGAGTATACGATTTATTAAGTACTTAATGTCTCATTTATCGCCTTTACAAGTCACATATATTAAATTTTTCAAAAACTAGAGTTTAATATATATTAAGCGCCAAATGTATAATTTAGCTCTTATTCTTCATGTCTCTCAAATTTTTATTCTTCCATAACAATCTTCAAATATTCCATTTGATCAAAAATGTGATTTTTATGAATCAAAGTGTGTTGGATATCTAGAATCATTAGTAATACTTATATTTCCCACATTTTTATTAGAACATATCAACCTCTATCACCCAGAATGTTAGATCTAATCCATTATGGATTTATTAATGATACTTAATTTGTTTTTATGAGATGTTAATTGGATATATTTGACGAATGATGTTGTGTTCCCATATATAGAGGTTCTTTGTACCATTATTTTTTTCTAAAATTGTTGAAAGGTGGGTGGGTTCTCCAACTTCTTCACTTGTTCTAGAACATAAAGAATTAGTTTTTTTGATTTTTTTCTCAAAATTTAAATGGTAAAATTTAATAATTTCTTGATTTTTATCATTTATGTTTAAAATTTAATAATGATGTATTCTAGAATTAATGTTTGGGGATTATGATAATTTGATCAACTATTGAAAAAAACCTTTGTGTTATAAAGTTTAATTGTGATTTAAAATATATGGTTTTGGATTAATATAAGAAATGTATAATATAATGTTTTTAGAAAGAGAGAAATGTTTTATTTGGAATGAATGGATATGATATTTGAAACACGTGCTTGGAATGGGTTTATTTTCATTGGAAATGACACTAAATAAGGGATTATTTCTACTGGGACACCAAAAGAATAGTCACCAATTGATGACTTGGCATATCAATGGGAAACCACTAATGACCAAGGAAATATCTCCCAGTATGAATGTGTGTGCATTAAATAGAGAAATATAATGTGGGCATATGATGTGTAATGAAATTACTGAAAAATATATTTAGTTCAATTTATTATTTAAACAATTTTATTTTGGATTAATTATTCTTCTTCTAATTTAAACTCATATAAATTGATTATCCATTTTCTATGTTTATCCTCTGGATTAAATTATATTTAAACTATTATCTGTTGTGTTCTTTTCATAGTGTTGTGAGTCGGTAATTATTTTGGGGAAAGGCTACTAAATGTTATACTCACCCCTACATGGGAACATTAGACCATTTATATATTTGTTTCATCAAGGAACTGGAAAGGGAAATATATCTTACTTGTCTTGTGGAACATCATGATGCTACATCCATATGTTGATATGTGGATCACAGAGTTCTCTATTAGATTCTATAAGTGATTAAAAATTTATGTTACCACATTTTGATGTCCTTGGTTTTATTATATTTTACCTTATATTTTTCTCACATTTATATTAATGTTTAATTCATTTTAATTTTAGGTGTACTATTTTTACTCATTCATCATATAGTCAAATATGGTTGGTTATATTTTATCTTATTAGGTGGTGTTGGTTCTCCAATTAAAATGATTCCCTAATTTCTTACTATCCCCTTGACATTAATTTCAACCTTTACTGTATTAGTGATGTCACCTAATGTTATTAGTGTCTTCAACTTAGCATAAGATAATGTGTTGGGGAAGGGTGTTCCAATTCTACTCAAACCTCAACTCTGTAATTTCTGCATTAGATTAGTCTAGGATTATCCTTTCTATACTAATTAACTTAATATATTTCCCTTATATAATATACTACACATTAAAATTATATTACCTATAGTTATAATGACTAATTATCATAATGCATAAATGTCATATTAAATAAATATAAAACCATTCCCTGATAGAATAATTCAAAGTAAAAAAACAATTTTTTTGTTAATTTTAATTATTTTTCTTATATAATTTGTCTATATTTAAAAATTTTCATAGTTTTGATTCAAATTAAAGATTATGATTCAAGAGAAATTAACAATGTACTCACATTATTTTATTTTTTCCTGCTATCAATTCTTATTTATATAAGTCTAAATAAATCCACATATTTTATTCTCATTTCATATTTAATAACAATGAGATATTTATTTTTATGTATTTATTCAGTATGATATTATCCCCTTATATAAATTTTTTAAATAAATTTTAAATTATACATGTTTCAGTAATTAACTCTAGTTTTATTCTTCTTAATGCTTAAATAGGATCTCATGTTTATTCCTCAAACTTTTTGTTCTTAAAAATAACTCTCACCAGTCTACTTATTAATTTTCATAGACCATGATCCCTTTGGATATGAATCTTAATATTTTCCTTTTTTTATGTTATATTAGGTTTTAGTTGTACTTCTTTAATATGAAGTAAATGTGATGGATCCAGCATATACATTCAAGATTGATAAACAACTTAAGAACCATGTCCCAATGAAATATTTGGCTATATGTCCAATCCATAAGCCAATAGTAAAATTCATTATAATATTTAAAAGGAATCAATATACCTTGGGATTAATTTTTCATATATTTTAAATATTATAATATCTTTCCAAGGATGTATCTTCAAGAATACATGATCTCCAACCAAAAACACAAAAACTCAACATCAATTACTTTCGTAGATCAATTTTACTACTTCAATATTATTTTATATGTTGGTGTGTTACATTTATCATCTCTATGGTCACTTAAATCAAATTTTGAGATTTCAATTTCTATTCTATAGCTTCATCTATGATGAATATGGTTAAATGTTTATTACTATATAAAGCCTCATAATTTTCCATATAAATGCTATTATTATTTGATAAATGATCCAAATGTATTTGTTAATCCTAGATTTAGTAGAAATAAAGTTATCATGAAATTTATATATATTTCAATGTTCGGATAATATTTTTAAAGTATCCATTATTTTCAGTGTGGTAAGTAGTCTTAAAAGGTATCCTTATACTTAATAATTATTGATTTGATGTTTGGATCATGGTCCAAGATAAAAAATGGAAACAAATTAAAAACTCCCAAGACCCAACCCTACCCAGGATCGAGCCGCAACTACCCCAAGCCTGCCTCTATAGACCAGGGGCTGGTGACAAGTGTTGAAGGCTAATCAACTCAGGGAGGCCTTTTCCTGAGTACCTGTATACACACACACACACACACAGTACACTCAATGCAAATGTTCAGAGTAAAAATAAAAGAAAAGTACCAACTGCTATAAATAAACCACAATGAGCATCGACCTCTAAAAGTGAAAAGAAAGTGCTGAAGGTAAACTGAAAAGAAAAGGGGAAAACACGCACCGAACCTGAAAAGTGCCACAACCCAGCAATAGGTAAACAAAAGAAAAACAGTTGTAAGGGTCCCCCACCTAAAACCCGACTCCGACCACCGCACACGGTCCATGCTCCCGAACTCCAAAGCTCCGCTGAAGTCACGACCAACATGTTCGTCATCTACAAGGTCACACCAAGTGTGGGAAAAGCCCAAGCAGGGGTGAATATAAAAATACTCACTAGGATTCCCTGAAGGCTCGAGGGAGCAACAAAGAAGGTACCAAAGGGTGAGAAGTAGATTGAACATGGAATAGTAAAGTAATACAACAAGGAGTATAGTAGAGTAGTAGTAGAGAGTCCAGCTCAACCCAACAAGAGAAAAGAGGTAGACTCATCCAGACACAAGGAGCTGGAAATGGTGAGAAGATGAACTTCTCGTCGAGTCTTCGCTACCTATAGCAGGAGAGTAGACTCATCCCACCACTAGAAGCTAGACACGGAAAACATTTGGCATACCCCGCGCGTCTTCGCCTCTCCTGGAGGGAGAGTAACCAAGACCCAAGGAGTGGGTACAGGAACAAGGTATATAAATATATATATTCTCTATAAAGAAACCCAAAATAGATCGTAAGGGGATCTTCGTCCCATAGCTCAGCCCAAGAAAGTAAGTCGCCATCAGTCTCAGAAGAAAACACTATCAGAGCCTAGTATCTCGTACGCCATCCCTGAACTACAAGTCAAGGGGCTCAAATCACCGCACCTTGAAACTATCCTCTTTGGGCGGAACTGACTCACGTACACAATTTTAGGTCGCATCTCAAGGACATGTCTCGGTGGGGAAAGTGCCCCTTGTACTTGAGAGTTCTGGAGAAAAAGTCAAACCACACCTCGTCACTATTACACAGTTGAGAGGTCTGCTCAAAGTCAAAGTTGTCACATCACTGACCCATACAAACAAGGGTCCCACTCTGGTAGTCACAGAGTAAATCCATAGACTATCCTGGTATAAAGGATGGAGTTTGAAATACCAATGGGTGACCCACTTCCTAGCCCTACTTGAGGGTAATTCGTAATAAGATATCAGGTGACCCACTGCCCAGCTCTGCTGGAGGGTAAACCCTAATACATCATCAGGTGACCCACTACCCAGCCCTGCTGGAGGGTAGACTTGGAATAAGTCGATAGGCGACCCACTACCCAGCCCTGATGGAGGGTAGACCTGAAACAAGATGACAGGCGACCCACTGCCAAGCCCTGCTGGAGGGTAGACCCTAAAGAGTCGTCGGGTGACCCACTGCCCAGTCCCTGCTAGAGGGTAAACCCTGAGAAGTAAGTGAGCAACCCACTGCCCAGCCTTGCTAGAGGGTAAACCTGAAGAAGCCTATGAGTAACCCACTGCCCAGCCCCATTGGAGGGTAAACCCGGATCTGCTCTGGCCATCTCTTCTGGATGGTACAACACTGGCCAACAGAACTCAGAGTGGGTATCGTGCAACCACCAAACTCTAGAACAAAACCAATTGAAACCACTCAACCCTGATGGTCTAAACCATCGATAACAGAGGGAACCTCTATGTCACAAGAGGTCAAAGGTACGTAAAGAAGAACATGACATGGAAATGGGGCCCACATGATGTGTGGCCATGGCTCATCTCCCAACCAAGAACAAACGTTCTCAGGCACGTATTACATCATGTACCTCCAAGCATTCCTGTATACTCCCAAAGTATACCACATCTCTATCCCAAAGGCTATCATGTACACGACACCCAACGTCAACATGAAGGGCACAAACATAACAACTCCAACTTTCCACCTCATCAGCCCAGGCACGGTCAACTACATCTCTTCAAACATATACTTCACTCACACCGGAGTGCACTCGATCACACGCCAAGGGTTCTCTGTAGTCATTGTAGGATGAACCGCCACCAGAGCACCATTCATATTTCCACATTTAATAGAGATCATGAAAGGGACTCTACACATCCAAATAGATCGTACCGTTTTAATCATCACGGAAAAACATGCGAGATAGACTATTTATTCACCTCCAATGGATATCCGACAGAAAATTCATCTAACACCGCTTTACTCCCGAATGGAATCCTGTGGTCCCAAGTCTTGGCCCCGATAATAGTCGGGTGCATTACACCATTGTGATCCCCTCGGGAAAACACATTAAAAGGACTACTCACTTGAGCGGAACGGATATCCGGAGAAATAGATGCATTTCTTCAAAACGCGCATGAGCAGTTCTACGTGGGACCCACATTCTGGTCATGAAGCGGTTCCAACGGATCACACCATTGTGATCCTCTTGGAAAATTACACAAGATAGACTATTCACTTGTCCAAAACGGACACCCGGTGATAAAGCTAGAAATCATCGCCAACTCCCAAAACGACCCTACAGGCCCCGCACTAGTGTGCGGAATTAAAGCGGGAAGACTGCGCCAATGTAATGCCCTTGGAAAAACACCCAAAATTGACTTGTTGCATGCCCCGAACGGACATCCGATTAAAAAGTTACATAAAGCTGCCTACAGCTCGAAAGAAGGGTCGTGGGGACCACACCTCAACTTCGGCTTCAATGCCTGAAACCACACTGGAAAACTTCGGACCAACACCAGGGTCGCAACGCCACTAATGGTGCTCAAATCGGATGTCGTATGCGTCTGCGCCACTCAAAACATGAACCCCCAGAAAAACGTCAAACTACTTAAAGGCATGTCGCGCCTCCGAGGCCCCCATTTCAGGAGTTAAAAATCCCCAAAACCATCTCAAAATCTCCGTCTCAATTTATGGGATGTGTCGCTGTAGACGGTGCCCAAATCGGACATCCTGCGGCCGATTTACGATATATAAATCATTTTCGTAATAATAATAATAATAATATTATTATTATTATTATAAACCTTTTTTTAATATATATATATATATATATATATTTACTGGACCAGCCATGATGGCCGGTCTTCTTCTTTCTCACGCCTCCAGCTGGACCCGCGCTTCATGGGTCCTTCCTCCCCCTTGTAGGCCGGCTTCGACCGGTCTTCCTATTCCAGAACAGGACCCACGGGATGCGGGTCCTACTTGTCTGCCAGATGGGGTCCAAAGACCCTGGTCTTCTCCCACAACGACCAGCCGAAGGCCGGTCCTTCCCCCCCACGTCATGCCTGTTGGCGCCTTCTACTGACGACTATCGCGACCTGCACCGCGGCCCCTATCGTTCCCTGCTCGATGTTGTGACCCACCGCACGCCAGACCACCTCTCCACCAACTCCGCCTGATGTCCTCCGTGGCATCTCCTCTGCTCGCCTCCACTGCTGGCCATCCCGCCGTGTCGCTCCACCGTGAGCCCCGACCGCCCACACTCGCACGCCCTCAAGGAAACCAGCCCGCCACCGCCTAAATACTGCAACACTGCAAACCCTGGACCGTCGGGCCAGCGCGCGAAGCCGCCGAATCACTGCTACCCAGGGCTGCCTCCGCCCGGATGGTCGGAACGTCGCCGGAAAATACTAAAAAACCCGTTAAGTTTGAATTTCAGCCACAGACGCCTCAGGGCTCCAAATTGAAATCCAAGGGTTGTGTTGGGTAGCTCAGAATTTATACTACTCATTTATGGGATTATTTCTAATATCAACAGCAAAATAGACAACATTATTGAACTTGAAATAAGGGTTTGGAGATTAAAACGTAAAACGAGAATCTCCTAACTCTTTGGGCGTAGCCCAGAGCTTCGCCGCACATTCTATGCCTTGCTTCCACTATTCACATCCTGATCGGAGGAGGGGGAGGAGGAGAGGAGGTTGAGGGTGATAGGGTTTCTCCAGGGGGTGAACCCAGGAGGGGAAGCGTAGAAGGGTTTAAATAAAAAAAAGAATTAATTAAAATTTTACTTAATTAAAACCCTTATTTTAACCCGCATCTGAAACTCTCGATGGGGTCAAGATTAAACCTGCCCTAGGGTGAACACCTCCTCCCGAGTACAACAGCCATCTCAGAATTTTAATCCGAGGCTCCATTCAAAAGTTATTAAACTCGACGCCCGAGGTTTCCAAATTACAAAAGCACCCCTGGGGCCATTTTTCTCAGACGGCCTGCGCCCGTGAAACTTACACCCCTCCTATGGTAAACAACATGCTCCTGACTCAATGGTTCCCTCGATTTTCCAATTTGAGCCACCATTTAAAAGATACATAATTTTACCCTTTAAACGAATAATTTAATTAATTTAATTATCCGTTTAATGTTCAGCTAATGGGCGAGGGGTCCCAACGTCCCACGCCGACATGTTTTATATCGCACCTAGGGTAAACACCCCATTTCGGACCCATACGTACACTCAGATTTCCTATTCAGATCTCCGTTTAGGAGTTATCCCATTTATTTTTCATTCTCAGTGTGAACACAATGAAAATTTAATTTCGGCCACACCGGGGCTCGAAATCGCACGACATCTGAAGGCGCTGCTCTGGAATAAAATTAAGAATATTGGAAAGTATTTTATATCCAAAAACCGTGTTCTTAAATCCTTCACTCCTTTAATCTTTTCATCCCCGAAAAGAAAAACTAGGGGAACAACTCAGGATACCAAGACCACACCTCACTCTCCCGTACCCAGAAGAACTCATGCACAGTTCTACGTCACCGCACACAGACCAAAGGATTTGATCTACTCACGCAATGTTTTCCCTCAGTGATGACGTGCATAAGAGCATGCACACTTCTTCTTGGGTGAGTCACATGATAGACGTCGGGCACCCACTCCTGACTTTGGGGTTAGGGCAAGGCGGTAGGGAACCTCTCCATCCCATTGCATGGTCTCCAACAGCCCAAAGGCCCTCAGGGGTAGTTCACCTCCTCGGCTGAACTCCAACATCACACGTCGTGACTGGAATCACCATTTGGAATTGGGACAAAGCCTGGTGATTCCCTCCTTCAGAATATCCATATGGTGAAACACCCAAGGATATCTGGTCACACAAGATTTTACAATCGATATCTCCCAAAAAAAACTCTCTTATATGCTCGGAAATTGAAGGAGTAAACACCATCGACTAAAGAAAAAAAAGGTCTCACGCCTTTTACCTTACAAAAACAGGGTTACACCGACGCCCCGCGCCACCCTGGAAACACCTCAAACAAAGAGCAGGGAGAAAAATCATTTCAAGCACAGAGTATATCAATTATACTTCAAGAAGTAGAAGATCCATAGAGTGTACCTCTTTTCACCTCATGCACTGTAGGATCATATATATCCAAAGCATGCGGTTGTCCATGGTCCCAACTATCAACTCCTGGAGCCTAATGTGGACCGCCTGGTAGTGATGGGAAGACCTCATAAAGTCCTTCCCCACTACCATCTTCTCTCCCTCCTCTACTAACACCACCTCTATGGGTACTACTCCGATCACGGCGCTGCCTCCGTCATGGTGGTGCACCTACTGCCTTCCCGATATTCTCTGTTTTCCTGGTCAGGCAGTCCTGCACTAGGTGACCTTGCTCATCGCAAGCTTAACTTAGACTCTCTCTAGGATGCACTGGTGACCTCCGACACCACTATGGTGTATGACCATTCCCCTGAGTCTGGTTATCAGAAAGCCACCTGCGTTGAGGTTCTGTCTGCCGACGCCCGCTAGCTGCGGCAGACATCTCGGCTCGGTCTAGCCTGTGGCCACCACCAACTTTAGAGCATGATAGGAAGCTCTCTCTCACCAGTGCCTGATCTAGCACCCCGACATATGTGTAAATGCCCAACGGTACTATGAAATCATGAATCTCTCAGCGGAGACCCTGCTCAAAATTCCGCACTCGGATGTTGTCGTCATAGACCAAGTATGGGTAAAAGTGTGCACGGCCTGTGAAACTAGTCGTGTACTCGATCACTGTCACCCCTCCCTGCTGAAACTTCAGGAGCTCCTGAATCCGAACAGAGCATAAGCAGGAGGGGAAAAATCCTCACGAAACAACAACTAAAAGTCGCCCCAAAAAAGTGATGACTCGTCAAGAAACTGAGTCACCAGATTCCACCAACTCCAAGCTGCTCCGTGGAAAAGGTTGGCGGCCAAAGCCACCATAAGATCTGTCAGTGCCTACAAAAGCCTGAAAAGGCAAACCACTATCTTGAGCCAAACCTCTTCTACCTGAGGGTCTGGCTCACCACTAAATCTTAGCGGTCCCTACCACTGGAACTCATGGAGCATGCTCAAACTGCGCTCAAGCTCAGTCTGCTCTACGAGAGATGTATGTTGCTCAACATGTGGGGGTGATGCTATTGGCCCACCCGGAGAAAGGGGCTCACATGATGGGTCCCGGACTGAGGCCTCATAGCTCACAGGGTCTTCGTCACACACCAAAGCTGGTATCCTGGTTGGTTGTCTTCGCAGATACATCCTGAATGTTATCAAGGAGTTCCAAAGTCATATGAGGATATATGTATATCACAACAACAACAATGGTGAGATGACTCAATAAGTACAGTCAAAGACTCAATACTATGTGATGCACAGAACAGTTTTCCCTGCAACAAGTGTCTCAGCATGCCGAGTCAACAAGCAGGTTATCAAGGTCCTAGTGAATGGATACGTCGGCCACCGCACCACCACTGGACTCCCTGGCCTGAGAGCCACTCTCGAGACATGCTAACACGGTTTCCTTAAATCCCAACCAATTTCTTTTTTTAGGGACGTCCGAACAACATCCCAAGGAATGAACCACCTTTGATACCACTTTGTCATGACCCGACCCTACCCGGGCTCAAGCTGAAACTACCCCAAGCCCACCTCCATAGGCCAGGGGCAGGAGACAAGCGCTGAAGGCTAAAAAACTCAGGGAGGCCTTTGCATGAGTACCTATACACACACACATGCAGCAAACTCAATGCAAAAGTGAAGAGTAAATAGAAAAGAAAAGTACCAACTGCTATAAATAAACCACAATGCGCATCGACCTCTAAAAGTGAAAAGAAAGTGCTGAAGGTAAACTAAAAATAAAAGGGACAAAACATGCACCCAACCCGAAAAGTTCCACAACCTGGCAATAGGTAAACAAAATAAAAATAGCTAGAAGGGTCCCCCACCTGGAACCCGACACCAACCACCGCACCCGGTCCAAGGTCCCGAACTCCTAAGCTCCGCTGAAGTCACGACCAACCTGTCCATCGTCTACAAGGGCACACCAAGTGTGGGAAAATCCCAAGTAGGGTTGAGTATAAAAATACTCAGTAGGATACCCTGAAGTCTTGAGGGAGCAACAAAGGAGGTAAGAAGGGTGAGTAGTAGATCGAACAAGGAATAGTAAAGGAATACAACAAGGAGTGCAGTAGAGTAACAGTAAAGAGTCCAGCTCATCCCAACAAGAGAAAGGAGGTAGACTCGTCCAGACACAAGGAGATGGAAACGATGAGAATATGAACTTCTCATCGAGTCTTCACTACCTATAGCAGTAGAGTAGAATCATCCAAACACGAGAATCTAGACATAGAAAACACATGGAATACCCCACGCGACTTCGCCTCTCCTGGAGGGAGAGTAACCAAGAACCAAGGAGTGGGTACTGGAACAAGGTATATACAAATATATATGCTCTTTCAAGAAACCCAAACTAGATCGTAAGGGGAACTCTGTACTGTAGCTCAGCCCAAGAAAGTGAGTCACCATCAATCTCAGAAGAAAACACCATTGGAGCCCAGTATCTCGTATGCCTGCCCCGAAATACAAGTCAAGTGGCTCAAATCACCACACCTTGACACTATCCACTTTGGGAGGCACTGAATTGCCTGAACGGTTTTAGGTCGCGTCTCAAGGATGCGTCTCGGTGGGGAAAGCACCCCTCGTACTTGAGAGTTCTGTGGAAAAAGTCAAACCACACCTCGTCACTATCACACAGTAGAGAGTTCTACTCAAAGTCAAAGTCGTCACATCACTAACCCGTACAAACAAGGGTCCCACTCCGGTAGTCACAGAGTAACGCCACCGACTAGCCTAGTATAAAGGACGAAGTCTGAAATACCAACGGGTGACCCACTGCCCAGCCCTGCTGGAGGGTAAACCCTAATGCATCATCAAGCGACCAACTGCCCAGCCCTGATAGAGGGTAGACCTGGAATAAGTCAACAGGCGACCCACTACCAAGACCTTCTAGAGGATAGACCTGGAATAAGATGATAGGCGACCCACTACCCAACCCTACTGGAGGGTAGACCCTCAAGAGTCGTCGAGTGACCCACTACCTAGTCTCTGCTGGAGGGTAAACCGTGAGAAGTCAGGGGGCAACCCACTGCCCAGACTCACTAGAGGGTAAACATGAAGAAGCCTATGAGTAACCCACCGCCCATCCCTGCTGGACGGTAAATTTGGATCTGCTCTAGCCATCTCTACTGGATGGTACAACACTGGCCAATAGGACTCGGAGTGGTTATCGCGCAACCAACCAACACCAGAACAAAACCAGGGGAAACCACTCAACCCTGTGAGTCTAAACCATCCAAAACAGAGGGACCCTCTACGTCGCAAGAGTACAAAGGTACATAAAGAAGAACATGACACACACATGGGGCCCACATGACGTGTGGCCCCAGCTCATCTCCCAACCAAGAAAAATGTTCTCAGGCACGTACTACATCATGTACCTCCAAGCATTCTCATATACTCCTATAGTATACCACATCTCTATCCCAAAGGCTATCATGCACACGACACCCAACGTCAACACAAAGGGCGAAAACATTACAACTCTAACTTTCCACCTCATCGGCCCTGGCACAACCAACTACATCTCTTCAAACATATATTCTTCACTCACACAGGAGTGCACTCGATCACACACCAAGGGTTCTCTGCAAACACCGCAAGAAGAACCGCCACCGAAGCACCCTTAATATTTCCACATTTAAAATAGATCCCGAAAGGGACTCCACACATACAAATGGATCATACCATTGTAATCCTTGCAGAAAAACGCGTGAGACAGAGTATTTACTCACCTCCAATGGATATCCGACGGAAAATTCGGCTGACACCGCTTTACGCCCGAACAGCATCTCATGGTCCCGAGCCTCCGCCCCAATAATAGTCGGTCGCATTGCACCATTGCGATCCCCTCTGGAAAACAAGTCAAAAGGACAGCTCAATTGATCAGAACAGATATTTGGAGAAAATGATGCATTTCGTCAAACCATGCACGAGCGGTTCTACGTGGGACCTGCATCCCCGTCACGAAGCGATGCCAACGGATCACACCGTTGTGATCCTCACTGAAAAGTACACAAGATGGACTATTCACTTGTCCAAAATGGACACCCGGTGATAAAACTGGAAATCACACCCAACTCCCAAAACGGCCCTCATGGGTCCTACATCAGCGTGCAAAATTAAAGCGGGAAGACTATGCAAATGCATTTCCCTCAAAAAAACACCCAAAATTGGCTGGTTGCACGCCCCGAATGGACATCCAATTAAAAAGTTACAAAAAGCTGTGTACAACTCAAAAGACGGGATGTGGATCCCAGGCCTCAACTCTAGATTCAATGCCTGAAACTACACTGGAAAACTCATTTATAACATTAGGGTCACATCGCCCCTGACGGCGCTCAAATCGGACGTCGGATGCGTCCGGGCCGCTCAAAACACGAACCCTGAGAAAAACGTCAAACTACTTAAAGGTGTGTCACGCCTCCAAGGCCCCAATTTCAGGAGTTAAACCCCCCCCCCCCGAAACCATCTCAATATCTTCGCCTCAATTTAAGGGATGCGTCGCTGCAGACGGTGCCCAAATCGGACATCCTGCGGCTGATTTACGATATATAAATCATTTTCCTAATAATACTAATATTATTATTATTATTATAATAAACCTTTTTTAATATATATATATATAGGACCGGCTAGGATGGTCGGCCTTCTTCCTCCACACACCTCTAGTAGGTCCCGCGCTTCGCGGGTCCTTGCATTCCCTTGCAGACCATCTTCGGTCGGTCTTCCTCTTCCAGAACAGGACCCGCGGGATGTGGGTCTTTCTTGTCTGTCAGCTGGGGTCCAAAGACCTTGGTCTTCTCCCCCAACGACCGGCCTCCCCCCCCATGTCACGCCTGTTGGTGCCTGATGCCGATGACCGCTGCGGCCGGTGTCCCGGCCCCTTTCGCTCCCCACTCGACATCGTGACCCGCCGCACGCTAGCCCGCCTCTCCGCCGGCTCTGCCTGACGCCATCTGCGGTAGCTCCTACACTCGCCTCCGCTGCTGGCCAGCCCGTCGTGCCGCTCGACCACGAGCCCCGGTCGCCCCCACTCACACGCCCTCGAGGAAACCAGCCTGCCACCGCCTGAAGACCGTCACGCCGCACACCTTGGACCATCGGGTCGGCACGTGAATCCGCCGGACCGCCGCTACCCCGGGCTGCCACCGCCCGGATGGATAGAACGTCGCCGGAAAACACTAAAAGAACCCCGCTAAGTTTGAATTTCATCCACAGATCCCTCAGGGCTCCAAATTTAAATCTGAGGGGTGTGTTGGGTAGCTCGGAATTTATACTACTCATTTATGGGATTCGTTCAAAGATCAATAGCAAAATCGATGCCATAGTTGAACTTCAAACAAGGGTTTGGAGATTAAAACGTTAAATTAGAATATCCTACCTCTTTGGGCGTAGCCCGGAGCTGCGCCGCATGTTCCGTGCCTTGCCACCGCCGCTCCCATATTGATAAAAGGAGGAGGAGGAGGAGAGTAGGTTGAGGGTGAGAGGGCTTCGCCAGGGGTGAACTTGGGAGGGGAAGGGGAGAAGTGTTTAAATAAAAAAAAGAATTAATTAAAATTTTAATTAATTTAAACCCTTAATTTAACCTGCATCTAAAACTCTCAACGGGGTCAATATTAAACCTCCCCTAGGGTGAAAACCTCATCCCGAGTACAACGGGGGTCTCATAATTTTAATCTGAGGCCTCGTTCAAAAGTTATTAAGCTCCACGCCCGAGACTTCCAAATTACGAAAACGCCCATGGGTCCATTTTTCTCAAACGGCTCGCGCCCACGAAACCTACACCCCTATTATGGTAAACGGCATACTTTAGACTCAATGGTGCCCTCAGTTTTCCAATATGATCCATTTTTTAAGAGATACTTAAGTTTACCATTTAAATGAATAAATTAATTAATTTAATTATCCGTTTAACGTTTCGCTAACGGGTGAGGGGTCCCAACGTCCCACACCGACATGTTTTATGTCGCACCTAGGGTAAACACCCAATTTTTGTCCCATTTGTACACTCATATTTCCGATCTGGATCTCCGTTTAGGAGTTATCCCATTTATTGGGAATTCTCAGTGTGAACGCACTGAAAATTTAATTCCGGCCACACCGGGGCTCAGAATCGCACGCCGTCTGAGGGCGCTGCTCTGGAATAACATCAAGAATATTCCAAAGTATTTTATAGCCAAAAACTTGGTTCTTACAATATCATTAACCACTAAACTTAAATAAATATCCTTAAGTTGTTAAATGGGAATATCTTCCCTTATATTTATAAAATGTACTAACATTTTCAATCGATTAACCACAACCAAAATAATAATATTCCCCATTTATATCATTATAATATAAATGATAAAATCCATTATTATATTTTATAACTTCCATACTGTATTAGTAATGGTTACATAATGCCTTTGGGTAGCATCGATTCAAGTTATAACTACCGGAACACAAAAAATCATTAAATATGATTAACAATTTTATGAGTCATGTTATCCCAACAATAATTATACAAATATCCCTATCCATATTTATTCTACCTAGAAAAATAAAATTTTAACTTTTTAAGCATCATCTAGTAATTCTTTATTCATTTATAGTATTTATAAAACCCATAATATTTTCCAAAATATTTTACATCTTGTACAGGATGAATTCTATTAAGTAACCAAACATCATCTCACTATATTCTCAGGATATTCTATAGTAATGATAGTGGAGATACCATATAGGAAAGATAATAACCCATTACATTCTTTAGTATTTTAAGATCCAAATCAACTAGATCATTGATCATTTAATTTTTCGCTTTCCCTGAGGAATTAAGAGTTAAATTATCCTTCAGATTCAATTAATCATCTACCTTGTTTTCATTCCAAATACAATAATTGAAGGTGCCATCATAATCCTTCAATAAATATACACATATCCCAACCTAATATTTATATCATTTTTAGGAATATATATTGAATACTTTTATGATTCACATATATCACACATTTCTCCATAAATATAATGGAAAAAAAATAATCAATGAAAATATTACCATTTCTACCTAAAAATCATAAATATTATATTTATTCTCATAATTCATCGATTTTATACATTTTAATTCTATTTTTTCATTTTTAATTAAAAAAACCAATACCATCTTGGTTTCATTAGTTAAAGTGATTCTAACCTTTATGTTTTGGGTATTTATTAGGTTTAGTTTTTTAAAATATTATTAAGGAACAATGAGACCAAGAAAATGAATCAATATGATTATGAAAGTCCAGTTCTATGTAACTAATTATATAACAACACCATCCAACTGGTATAAGACCACTAACGAAACAATAGTACTAAAACTATCTACTAAAACTCTACCAAGGACAATAAAAAGCTGGTAGATCTTATCAGCTAACTAGTGGGGTTTAAAAAGAAGTGGAAACCTATAGGAGTGTCATGTAGAGATGGTGGAATAAGTATTCTTGTGGGTGTATTCAATCTATCCTAGAGATATTCATTAAATAAAGTATTTATGGGAATTTAATTGGATATTCAAAGTGTTGGATCAACCCAAGGGACCCATGAATCCTATGAAGAATATAAATAGTGACCTAAGGAGGCTTGTACCCCGAAATATAATTTTTTAAAAAAAATATGAGAACTACATTCATTTAAATTTATCCCTAACGTTCTTTTTCAATTAATATCTATGATTATTTCAATTCTTGGTCTCTAAATTCAAACCAAGATTTAATGTATTAAATCCATTCCCCCTTTACCTCATTCTCATGATGACAATTTCTCTCTTGTTGAAATTTCTTAAAGGATATTCCTCTACTACAATCTGTATCTATCCATCTTCCATATTCATATAAATATTGTAGAGAGATAATTGAGTTATTTTTAAATGGTTTTTAAATAAAAACCTCTATCATTTTCTTCTTCTTCTTTAGGTTCTCACCACCATGAATTTAGGGGTTCTTAGTTCTTGGTTTTTATAAAAACTAATTGTCTTATTTGTTTCTTTGTTTCAATTAAAATCAATTGTTTAATTATTCTTCACTATTTCATGGTATTTTGATAAAATTATGTGATTAATATAACTCTATTAATCCTTATATATTATAGGATATTTATGTGATCATTCTTGAGAAATTATCAAACTCTTTTATCAAAGTGTGTATTTTTAATCTCCTTAAATTTTTATGCAATGATTAATGTTTTAATTTATGAAATGAACTATTTACTTTAATTGTTTTACTTATAAGTAAAATTATTTCATGATAAAATAATTAATTTTAGATAATAACATTATGTTTAATTTAAAATGATATTCCCCTACTTTTATTATTTCATATAGGACTTATATTTGGTATCAAATGATGTCTTTGTGTTTTTCTCAAAATACCCTTTTTTGAATATTAGTTTTTACTTTCAAAATTTAATCCAATTTTAAATATTGATCTTTTAAAAAATTAATCTTATTTAATCATGCTTTGTGGTTCCAAAGGAAAATTTTTGGGTCAATAACAGTTATTTAATGGGTCATACTATTCATATTGAAAAACACACATGTCCACTTTTATTGGAAGTGTATGATATCCTTTTTTGAAAAAAATTATCTGTGTATTTACAGCTTATAATGAGGCAGAGTTAAAATAGAATCAATATAACATAACTACTTTGGAACTTAATAATAAATATATGGATGATTTTATTATTATTTTGATTAAAATGAATTTAATCAGATTTATACCTATAAATCTACACCTAAAATATGAAAATTTCTAGAATATACTCATGATGAAATAAATAAACTTAAAGATAGTATATGGGATATGTAAATATGATTTTTTATGATTTAGTTTGAATCAGAATAAATATATTACTCAAATGTTTAAATTTATTACTCATATTTAAATTTGTTGAAAGTGTCTTGGTGCTGATTTTTTTACACAATATTATGTGAATTAAAAATTGATTTATACCAAGTAATTTGAAACAATAAGTAAAAAAATAAAAGAAGAAAATTACATATGGATAATTAATATTGAGGAGGTAATTACATATCACATGTCCTATTATATAATAATGAAGTGATAAACCAATAAAGAACCCAAATAAGTCAATGGAAAAAATATGATTTCCTTCTTTTAAATTATTGAGGACTCTTAATATGGTGATTAAATAGATCATATACCTAAGAATATGAGCATATTATTCAAAAAAATGACATAATTCAAACATTCAAAAAAATAGGATGATCAATGTTTATAAGAAGTTTTATTCATAGAAAGAAAAAGGTGGGGAATATATGGCTAGAATTCCCCTTAATCAAAAATAAAAACAAATATAAAATAATAAATCAAGAAAACCATCATGGATTTAAAGTGGGTTGAAAATTATGATTCTCTCTTATTAATAGATTATAGTGATAAAATTTCCAAGTGTCTAATGGATCAATTCATGTTTTTTCATGAAGTAAAATCAAAATATTTTGTTTCCTCCTCCTAAAATTATAATTCCTCTTCCTCTAATCATCTAATATATTAATGTCAAAAATATAATTGTGATAAACTTTAATGAAGTTATTTTTAACTATAATTAATGTAATTATATCTTAAAATAAGCATAATCATGCTCTTAAAGAAATGGATCAACTCAATATATAAAAAAGTTGAATCATCAAAACAATTTAATGATCAATCGAATTTTTTATTAATTAAAATCGACCATAAATTATCTTAAAATAAAACTAATTAAATTAACTCAATAACAATGAAAAATAAATAATATTTTGGGTTTTTAACATCCCATAAAATTCATTTTGGATTTTTTTTCTAATAAATCTAGTTCTTTCTAAAAGATGAGTTATGTGAAATTAATTTTTTCGGAAATGTTTTCTAATTATTTTCATAAATAATAGAGTTAAATTAATTAATGTAATTATAATAAGTGATCCATAATTTAGATAAAAAATTATCTATACTTCATCCTATTTATCATCTCAATAATCAAAATAAATTTGGATTCCAAAATACCTATTAGATGACTTAAATGGGCCCGAAATATAGGAATCAAAAACCATAATTTCATAATATAGTAGGAATCTTGTTTGAAGAGTAAATACCCAAAAGATATGTGGTACATGGATTTTGAATGATCTCAACACATTTATAGTGATACCTTTGAATTTATTCATCTAGAAAAAATCAATGGAGGATAAGTGGCATTTTGTGACAATTCATGATGTAAAATCATCATTATCAAAAAAATCAGTTATATCAATTCCATGAATAGAAAATATCTTTTACTTATTGATGGATTAAAAATAAACATTATTTTAATTATCCAATTCTGTGATAATGGTTTTAAAAATTCTTTCTTATTTATTTAAATTTTTCTAATCTTAGAGGAAATAATTTATTTACTCCTATTGATTTTAAAAATCTCTATATTATTGATTTAATATATTTTTCTTCTTAAAATTTAAAATTTTTTGGGATTCAAGATAAGTTTTAATTTATTTTAAATAGATTTTTAAGTCATTAAATCACACACACACACACTCATTAAGATCAAAAAATGTCAACTAATACATGATTTACTAGAATTTTATTTCAATGATAAAAATAATTTTGAAACATGTAGATATGGTTGGAAACCCAAAAACAATTTAAATATTTCAAAATTTGTATCATACTCTAAATAACTTTAGCATATTGATCTTGGGGTTTTTCAACCAATTTAAATTAAAATAATTAGAATGAAAATAATACCCCATTTTAATTTTTGATGATTTTACACGATTCACTAAGGTATTTTTATTGACACATAAAACGAGTCTTATAAAGTCTTCATAAGATTCACCAAGATGGTAAATAAAAAAATGTAACAAATTTATTTTCATTAGAATTGATCATGGGGGAGTTTGATAAAAAAATTGATGAACTTTGTTCTTGATAAGGCTATAATTTTACTTTTTATGCTTCAAGAAAACCTTAAAAAAATTTGTAATCAAACTCTTAAAGAAATATAAAGACACATATTGAACATTTTCAATCCCCAAATTTAATTTTGGGTCTTGGTGGTCAATACCTCTTGTTATATAATAAACCATTTTATTTAAAATTCCATTATTAAAAAAACCCAATATATACTTTGGAAAAATAAAAATTTCCAAATGTTTTCTTATTAAATGTTTTTGGATGTAAATATAATACTAGTAATACTAATTATATTATATGATAATGTTTTCCAAAATATGATGAATGAATATTTCATGGTTACTTGAAATCAATTAAATCCTACCAAGCCTTTAATAAAAAAACCATTAGATAGACCATTTATATAAGTTTTTTCAAAATATTCTATAATTTTAATTAAAATTCATTGATTTTGATAAACATGAAACTTTGAATTTGAATAATTAACCTTATCTTAAAGGATATAACCATGTAACTCCTTCTAGTAATTTATCTAATGTTTTTAAAAAATAAAAAGACCAACTATAGGAAAATATTATCAATGATTTTCAATATGGTACTCAAATTAGAAAATATATCTTATCTGAAATTCAGTATCATTCTTTTTCTCTTTTGTATAACCTAAAAACCTTGATGATACTATTAACAATGAAAATTATGTTTTCTATATGCAAGATGTGCGAAAATAATTCCAAATTAATAATGTATATTCTCTTGTTGAAAAACCTATTTATCAACCAATTATTACTAAAAAAAGTTGGTTTTTTTAAATAAATTAGATGATTAAGGTAACATCACACATAAAATAAATAAACTCAAACATAAATTCTATAATAAAAAAGAATTCATTTATTTTAGTGAAACATTAACCCTAATTTATCAAATAAAATACATTTTAATATTCTTTTAATTATCCTCCAATATATGTTTAAAACCTTTTCAAGTGGATGTTAAATGATATTTTTTAATTTTTTTTATAAACGTTTTTGTTGAAAAAATACCCTATTTTCATAATAAAAAATTTTCAAATTTGATTTTAATGTTTAAAAAATATTTATATGGTTTTAAACAAACCTATTAGGTTTAGTTTGAAGGTTTAAATAGTTTTATTTTTTCAAATGATTTCATGATGGGAAAATTGAATAAATCATTATTTCGTAAAAAAATCATATAATATTTTAATTTTTCCAAATATATTTATATGATGTAATTTCAAAAACAATAAATGAATAAATTTTATTATTATTTTAAAATATTATGAGATAACAATTCAAAATGAGATGTATGGGTGAGTTAAAATTATTTCAATGTTTTAAAATATCTCCAAATGAGGATGTATCTTTTCTAAGATAATGAAAATAAAATAATAAACTACTAATGAATTTTTGAATATATCATTCTAAAGAAAATTATAAAATCTATGACTATGTCTTATAAGATAGCATTGGATCAATACAATAAATCGGTTGACAAGAACATTTATAAGAATATGTTGTAGAGTCTACTTTACCTTACTATAACTCGTCCAGACATTATGTTCAATTTTTTCTATTTATGCTCATTTTTAAGAAAAAACTATAAAATTTAATTTAAAGTATCCAAAAAGGGTTATTAATTTTTAAAAAGGTTCAAAAAATCTTGTATTGTTTTATTGTTAAGGAACTTATTTTAATCCTTCTATTTTTAACACGGATTTTGGGGGATGACAACAAGAATAGAATACTACAAGTCAGACTTTCCATGTTCGTGGTCATTCCTTAATCTATTGGAGTAGAAAGAATAAATATTTAGATTCTATTTCTATATTTGAAGAATAATATAACAATTTATGGAATTTTTTCTCCCAAATTATATAGATTAAACAAGTTATCATATATTTTGGGCTAACATTTTCTCTTATTCCTATATGATTTTATAGATCCTGTTTTTTAAGCATTTATTGAAAGTGTGTTCTACTTACACACACTATGTACATTAATATTCAATATAACATTTTGAGACACCATCTTTATAAGGTAGATATCATGTTATAATATAATAGAATGGATCTTTAATTATTTGATATCATCCCAATACCACTTACCTTAGAATGTTTTAGTTTTATTAAAGGGGATCTTAGAATAGAATACTTGTAATTATGTTCACTTATCTATCATTTTTAATTTCTTCTTTTCTAAAAAAATTTACTATTTTGGAGAATATTATTATTTTTTATAAATAATCTTATTTAAAATTTTAAAATTCATATTTTTATGATAAACCTTATTATAATTTTATTGTATCCCTATAAACTGTTTAACTTAATAAGAATTTTTTTAATCACAATGGGGGAGAAAATGTTAGTGTTTTTAGTGGAGAATTGTATTTCTTATGGGAGAAAATACTCAATTTTTAATGATTCAGTTTTTTTGGAGATAGATTTAATTATATCGGGTGTTCAAAAAATTCAAATATGATGAGTATCTCTAAATAGAAGGATACTTTTTCAAGGGGGGACTTATTATTTCATTGAAATAGGCCTTTACTAATTTATCACAATTATATTTTTCTTTCCTATTTTCTTTTTCTTATCCACCTATTTCTTATCATTTATAAATTTATTTTATTATTTTATTCTAATTTTAAATGAGTATTTTTTATCATAAAAAATGGGATGATTGTTGAACCACTAATGTTTTTTTATGATCACAACACCTTTAGGTGCTTCAAAACCTATTGTTTTGATTATCACTCATGTATAGTTTTTAGACATATTACTAGGGAAAATCATACCACGGGGAAGCATATAAATGAACAAGTAAGGAAAATTACAATGAAATCACGTTCCAATAGAACCAGATTATTGTTGGAAGATCATTAGACATCTGGTAGTACTGGGAGTATCTCTTGCAACTATGTAAAACCCATTGGATAATCAGTTTAATTTGGTATCTATATGATTGATTCAATTCATCCATGTAAATATAAATTAAATAATGGATTAAAATTAATTTATCTGCATCATTAAATATTTTAATAATCCCATGGGACCCCTACTCTTATAAAGGTTATAAATTGATACATATAAAAGCTTGGATCGTAAAAAAAATAAAAACAATGTCTATAAAAAATATCTTATTTTTAACTGATCATTCAATGTGATTTTTCAAGATATCTACAAGATTCTTCAAATTCTATATTTTCAAATGAAAACACAAATTCAATTTTTTTAACCAATTTTCCCTTTTCAACTTTCTATTTGAGGCAATTAATCCCATATAGTTATTTCTTAAAGGTACTTCTTTTTATACCCTATCTTTTTCCCTCTCTTTACTTCATTTCATTCAAAATATTCTATAGAGATTATTTATTTCTCTTTAAATGGTTTATAAAAACAATTATTTAACATCACAAACTTCATCTTTAGGTTATCACCAACATTATGGTGAGAGTTATTGGTTCCTGGTTTTCAATAAAACTGAGGAACATCTTTGGTTCTTATGATACATAAAAACCAAGGGTTTTATTAATATTATTTGGTTCTCGGTATTATTTGAAACAAAGGGTGTAATATAACCCTATCAATCTATCTTGATGGAAGGCGATGCAGGGGATCATTCTTGATCTCCTATCAACTGCCTTTATTAGAGTGTTACTTTTTAATTTCTACATTTTTTTCTGTAATTATTAATGTTTTAATAATGAAAATGCATGAATTTATTTGATTGTTTTATTACTAAATCAAATCCTATCATTACAAATACTTTAATTTTATAGAATCAAGTTATTTATTTTTAAGGCCATTACTCCCACCCCCTCTAACCATTTTATCTTCAACCAACATTAATTCTCCTCTCATATTTGGGAATAAATAATTATATCATAAATCAAGTCTAACAAAAAATAGTAATGTTATTTCTTAAATAATAGATTTATTAAATACTAGAATATTTTTGGATAATTTTTTTAAACCAAAGGTTATTTCTATAAATTCATATATTTTGTACCTATTTCAAATGGTTTAATTAGAAATATATATATTTATTCCCTTAAGTTGAGGATATGCAAATATTAAACAATATCAAAAAAATATGAAGCACTGTGATAAATATTAAATAGATCACAAATTCGTGGAATGTTATATTTATTCTCAATTTTAATACACTTGATTTATTATTAATAATTACATAATATCATGGATTCATATATATTCTTTACAAAAAAATAGGAGGACCCAAAAAAACTAGGACAGATAAACCCCTTATTCAATTGATATTATAGATACTTCTTTAACAACTCTATCTCAATTGGATCCATCATGTATATATATATATAGAACTTAAAATAAAAATAAATATAAGGACATTATTAACAAAAATATCCACTTCTCAATCTAGGGGAGATCAAGGAAATTATTATGAAACAATATCTACAAATTTTTTCAATTGATTTCTTATTAATCAGGACATAATCTCTCCTCTTCATATATATTGTTCCTAAAAATATGAGCACCCAAAGAAACTGGGAAAGATAAACCCCTTATTCAATTGATATTATAGATACTTATTTAAAAGGTCTATCTCAATTGGATCTATCATATATATATATTTATATATGACTTCATATAAAAATACATATAGGGAAATTATCAAAAAAAATCCACTTCTCCATCTATGGGAGGTCAAAGAAATTAATTTTAAACTATATCTACAAATTATTTGATACTATATCTAAAAATTCTTTCTTGGTTATGTGAATAGGTTAAATCATTAGTTTCATTCCACAAATTTTAATTGAATACTTATCTTGGTTGTTCTATGATATTAGAGATAATAGATTTATCTCAAAAATTAAAATTTTAATTAATTTTTTGGATAATATATCTATAGTAAAAATCATTTAAAATTCAAAAAATTGATGATGTACTATATTTTCAAGTGTAAATTTCCAAAAATCAATAATAGCCATTTCTTATTGGGAAAAATTCCCTCAATGAAACTTTGCATAATTTTTGGGTTGGATGTGTTTGTTGACAAGGTGTGTTTCCATGGTGAATTGTCAAGTTCCAGAGATATTATTGAAAATAAATTTTTACCAAGATCCATGTCAAAGGAATGGATGATTTGGAGGTGGTACAGAAAAAAAGGCACAAGGTGGCACTATTTTCTAGTGTTCTCCAAATTTTTGGGGTCCAAAATTTGGAGTTTGGGTAGCATTGCCAAATATGGATTTCCTTGAAGATACCCTATAAATATGGAAAGGACATGAGTTTCACAAGTATACATATCATGAAGTATATTTTCTGAAGGATAAAATAAAGTTTATGGAAATCTACACCATTACAACAAGCTTTGAGAATGGTAGAAGTGAAGAGAATTGTGACAACACAACAGTATTGATGAAAGCTATGTGATTATATGGGAAGGATAATAATGGTAGTGAAAAGCATTTTATAGAGTTCTATGTGGTTATGAAGTGGATTACGAACTAGAAATTTCTAGGGAGCTTTGCGAAAAAGGGTTCTTTGTAAAGGAAAAGTGTGATCTTCAAAAAATGGTGCTGATGTGGCGCTAATGAGGCTGGAAGGTTATGGAGTTAGTGGGAAATTCCTATAAATAGGAATCCACTCCCTTGAGAAGAGAATTGAGACTTAACAAAGATATCACAACTCTCAAATCCCAAAGGATGTTCAGAAAGGCTAGGTTGAGCATCATGAAAGTAAAAAAATCCACAATGTCTGGTTTGAGCTTTCTGAAAGAGGTGGGCTTTATAAAGGCTAAGTGAGATTTGAAAAGTGGAAGGATATTCACAAAAGAGGTGTGCTTAATGAAGACTATTTTGAGATTTTTGAAATAATGAGCTTCACAAAGACTATGATGAGATTTGTGAAATAGGGATCTTTGTGAAGGCAGTATGATTTGAAAAAAGAGTTTAAAAGGAAATTCCCCATGAACTGTGGTAAAGTTGTATTTTTAGTGGAAGGAAGTTGGGATTTAATAGAGAATCTATATAAATTGGAGGATGCATTCATTATTGATAATGAACGGACCTAAATGTCCATATTATGTGAGTGTATCCCTTATAAGATAAGTGACTGAAGTAATTGGAAGACAATGATACTTCAAATTGGTTGTGAGATAGAGGAAGAGTCATAGGGAGTGACCCTTGAGAATTTAGTGAGCATACCCTAAACCTTATAAAGGCAGTGAGCCTAAGAATCGTTGAGATCAAGCATGAACTATCATTATTGGTAGTGAACCGTAGTGAAGTTTTTACAATAGGCACATCGTTGTTGTATGCTCCTTCAATGTAGGCCAGTGAGGGTGAACCATGTAAAAATCATGGTGTCCTTGTGATGGTTTTCCTACATTACATTCAAATCATCATCATCAGATAAAGAAGAATATAATAAGATCAGCATTAACAATAAATTTCAAATAAGGTATCTTTTATAATATTAAGTTCAAGATCTAGTGGGGAAACAATAATTTTGAAATAGAATATTCATACCCTGATTCACCCCCCCCCCCCTCTCAGGGTATCTAGGCCCCCTTTATACCTAACATGTCTCCTAATATATGGGTAGAAATCGATGGACCTTTCAAAGTTACCAAATATTATATAGCACCGATCGTTTGTGTTGAGAAATTTATATATACAAATAGAAATATTTCTTAAAAAATAACCACTTAAAATCACCCATATAATGTTTATTGAATATATTATTCATTCTTTATATTCTACATTAATTTTCATCATTGATAATTTTCTCCTGGAAAATGGAAACTATTTATGATAGATTTACACCTTTTCATATCATTCCATCGCAAAAAAATATCTTCTCAAATGATTATATCCCCCATTTAATCATAAGTGGGTCTATGGGCCCAAAAAAACTGATAAATACCACATGAATTTGATTTTTTCTGATGTCTCATGTTAGGGTTATTAATTTCATTCCATATTTTTATATCCACTAACCATAACTTGATTCATTTGTGTTAGTATATCTATAATGTTTTCAGCATTTTCACCCATTATGTTGCATTAGAGATTGGGACAGTCATCATTTGTGTAAATATTAATTCTTTATATTCTATATTAATGTCCACTATTGATCAGTTTATCCTTAAATTGGTAAATATTTAGATTATATTTATACTTTTTTATGTCATTGTATCACAAAAAAAATCATCTCAAACAATTATATCGTCCATTTAATCATTAGTGGGTCCATGGAACTAAAAACTTACTTTGTTCATTACCACATGAATTTCATAGTTTTTGATGGCCCATGTTAAGTTTATTAAGGGTTTTTCATATGGTTATATCCATTAACCCTAACTTGAGTCATTTTTGATAATATAGGTATAATTATTACAACATTGTCACCCATGATGTTGTGTTGGACATTGGGAAAATCCTTATATTAACTACTATCTCCACACTTGTCATTATTATTAACATATCTCCTCCCATCATAAATCATAATAATTTAAAAAAAATTAATTAATATATTTTAAATAAAGTATATGTTGAGTATGAATTCAAAAAAAATATATGATTACTCTATTTCATTATAACTAAAGGTTTTCACTTAGTTTATTCATCCAAATTACAAAAAAACTAAAATATTCTTTGATAGTAACTAAATAGCCCTTAAAGTAAAATCTTATTTATAGTTCTATAATTTCTTATGATCATTACACAAATTTAAATTTATTATATAAAAATGAATCCCCAAAATCATTATGTTTAGTATCTTTAGAAACTCTGAAATGAAACATAAAATGATACGACATAAATTATTTTAATCAAGTATTATATATATTCTTGTATTTATAGTATATTTATCCTTCATGATATTCCTTATTTTTTAGGGATTTTGAAAAACAAATGAAAATGGTGCTCTTAGATGCTCTGTAAGGGTAAAAATAAGAATTGTGCCCTGTCAAGTAAGATACCACCATAATATATGAAATAATAACAATGAATAGAATAACACATAAATAAACCATGATATATAGTTAATGTGTATAAAATGAAACATCATGAACATATGGTAAAAATAGACTATTTGAAAATGATACTCACTGGTGTCATGGTTACTTAATGGGCCTTATGAAAAGGTTCCCAACTAAATGAAGGTATCATAATCATTCCATATACATGGTATCTTGATGTAACCTATGAAAAATATGCATGTAAATATAATGGTTGAAAAAATCATTCCATTTCTAGAGAAAACCATTATAGAATGAATTATAGATATTTTTCACACGACTTATTCTTTTGATAATATGTAAAATATAGATTTCATATATTAAAATTTATATATTCAAGACATACTAAACCAAAAACATTACTAATGTGTATCAACATTTTATATTAACACATGAGTATGGAATGTGTGTTTTAACATAGTAAAAACGCAGTCAAATGATGTTCATGTTTTTTAGGATAATACTCATTAATCAGTATATTTATGTTCTAAATATTCAAAGTTTAATAAGCATATTAAAGGTAAATTTAATATCATGTTTCTTAATGGGTTATATGAATTTATTTTCTATGTGGTATTTCAGTGTATTATCAAAAAATGAGAATCGAAGGTCATGATTCTACTGGGGCCCTAGTGGAGAATATATAGGATATGTAATCCTACTTTGAAAATCAATAAGGTTTTAGTGGACACTAACTTTTCTGTAATTATCCTTTCAAACTACATTCCCTTAATTTGCCTCAATTGGAACACATGAAGATTTTTTTGAAAATAATTTTTCTTATGATCATCATAAATGGGAGGGCATTGGTAGAAAAACATAGATTCCATAATTTTTGATAAGAAGGTAAGATAAAGGTCGTGATGGACCAATCCCTTGAAATAGAATTTATTTCCAAGTCCTAACAAGTGTAAAGGAACATTAGGAAGATTAATTCATGGTATAATTTTAACATGATAATGGAATATGATAAAGTCATAATAAAAATAAATAGACAATATGACTTTGCTAATCGATCTTAAGGAGGATAATATTCCATATAAAAGATTATATAATCAAGTTAACATAATGGTTTAAAAAAGATTTTAATAAATTAATCCCAATATTATTTGAAAGATAAATAAATATAAATGTTTTGCTATGATAATGTAAATATTTTTAAAAAGTGTATAAAAATAATAAATGTATGAAATTTAATGGATATAATATTCAAGGAATGATACATAATTTAGATCGGTGATATGGTTCAATGATTAATGGAAGGGGTGATAAGGCTTTTGACTGTTTTTGTGACATGATCTAGGATATTCCTTTGAAAATTTAATCCACATAATGATCCTTTGGGATTTTTTCCTTTGGTCTAAGTAATTTTTTTAAGTTAATCGGCCTTTAAGACAATATATGTAATAAAATATGATGAGTGAATGTTTTTCATTCCTTGAATGGAGGGATGGGTCTTGGACCACTAGGGGTTCTTTGGTGTGTGTGTCATTTTATTTCTTATAATCCTCTCTACTTATAACAAATATAATAATAATCATATATAAAATTAATAAGTAGTTTAAAATATTTTTAAACCCAAAAAAATCTTTAGGAAAAGAAAATAAAAGGATTAGGAATCCAAAAAATATAATAATAACCACTTAAGTATATGAGAATAAAGAGACAAAATGAATAATCTACCATGTCAAGAAAATAAAATGGATTCTAATATAGTATATATTAAATAATATTGTAATGTGAATAGAAATGTAAAAATATATTATAATAAAATCATCAAAATTTTAAATAAAGGGTGGAAAATATAAACCCTTACCTTTAATAGGTTTCATGGCATAAAAAATAATTTAAACGCAAAAAAATCCCAAGAATAAGGAGAGGGATATAATGGATACTATTTGACCGAAATATGAAGAGATAAAATTATATTTTTATGTGTATAAAAGAGAATATGGGTAGGTTAATTATAGGTGTGGGGAGTGAAATCCCATTGAATTAACTATTCAATATTTTATTTTTTCCATTATATCAAGTGACCAAATAAACCCATAGAGATCCATTGCGTCTATTAATAATTCAATAATTTTTTGGGGACAAAATTAGGCCAATGGAACTCTCTGGGTCACATTTTTTCATGGATATAAATATATATATACATATATTATGTTATATTTAATGTATTTCACTTTATTTAATCATTTTTACCATTTTTAACTATTTTTACTAAAAACCTACAATATTCACCCCTTAAAAAATCTAAAAATATAGGTTTAGAATATATAATAACATTTATTGGATTCATATTATAAATATGTGAAATTTATCTTTTAAATAATAATGGAATATTAAAAAATATAGTATCCAAATAAATGAAATTTTATTACGAAAGGAATTTACATATTAATACCACCTTAACCCCAAGGCACATGATCCCTTATGATGCCAAAACAATCCTAAATTTAATGTGTACAATGGTAGAATAATTATAGGGTGGTTCAAAAAAATTGATTTAGTAGTGTCTTCTACTAACATGATCATCTCATTTAGAAGACTTCATTAAAACCTCAGTTATTAAAATTAACCTTCATATGGCCCATCAAAAACCGTAATGATGCTTACACCATCCCAAAATATGATAAATGTGCCTCATATAGGATATTCATCCTGGTAAAAGTAATAGATTCTCCTTTCTACACAAAATTATTTATGTCATCACTATCATAATATACACTAATCCTAACAATTATATATTCATTGGCTATGATCGTCATCGATCATCTTTCTTAGCAATCATTTTGAATCCCTATAATTTCATTACCTCATATAATAAATAAAATTTAGATTCTTACTTTTTCTGATAATATCTATTTGAAAGATTGTATTATTTCTATTATCTACTATACTTATTATAGTTTTGATATTTATTTGGGATTATGAGTAATGATATATTAAAAATGTGCTGGAATTATTTGTTTTTATCTAATTTGAATTCATAGTTATAGAAGTTATAATAAATTTTAATAATTGATTTTTATTTCATCAATATTGATAATGAAATTTTTATTCTTATGTATTTCTTGGGAATTATATTAATCTTGTGGCTAACATACTTTTTCAAATACTATTAAAAATTAATTTTTAAATTAAAACATCATTAAAATAATAATAAAAATTGAAAATAAATAAAACATTAGGTTTCATAGATAACATGATAATTGATATAAATACTATTTCATCAGGTTATTGAGATTATAATAAATTATAGTTTTATTAATTTTTGGGCTTGTTTTTTGTTTTGAAATCTTATATAAGGGGTTCACTAGTTCATAATTCCATTGTTATAACCCTAAGATGGGTTTAATTGAGTTTTGATCCTCATAAATCATATAATAGAACATATTATTTTCAATACATTTGTTTCAATGTCTATGATTTTTTTAATCATTGTGTTAAACTAATTTGCTGATTATTTAATTTTAGATATAAATTTAAAATTAAAACCAAATAATTGAATTAGTGGTTTTTATTATTTTTTGATATCTCTTTAGTGATTGAATATTATTTGAATGGTGAATATATGATTTGAATAAATTTAATTTTAATGAATAATACCTTCTCTATAACATCATGACAATATATATCCATATTACTGATTAGGTTCTCAATTGATTTAAGGAATACTTTCTTGATAGAATTGAAACAATATCATTATATGTTTGATGCTAAACCATTAAGATAATCATCCCTAAAAATACAATAATGATGATATTTTCTATTTAAAATATAAAATTACCTATTAATATATTTGACATGAAAATTACATAAATGAATAATAAGGTGTCAAAATTAGGTTTCCCAAGTGAATATCTTTTTAGGATTATATTAATGAGTCATAGGGAATGAAGATCCTTAAAATAGTGAATTGATAAATCGGGAGTTTTGATTTAATATCAATTGAGAAATAGATGATGTAATATTGAATTTTAAACTGAGTTTTGTAGAATTAACAAAACATATTATTCCATTTAATGATGTTTCCATTATATAAAATCCACATTAGAATAATATAGGTATTATTTATTGGGGAAATTCATTCATCTGTATAAAATATGGTTTTATGTTTTACTTATTAAAAACATGCTCATAGATAGGTTTGAAGACGATTATTGATGAGATATTGAAAAATAATGATGAGTTTTTAGTTATATTGAAACATAGTGTGATGGTGGTCACATTTCATCTTAATAGATCATGTTAAGGGAATATATAATCTTATAGAAGAATCATTCCATAACATAAAATCATTATTCCCTGATATTATTGTGATAAATCATCTAATAAATAATAGGGTTCAAATTACACTATGCATGGTGGTCAGAATTTTTGTGAGCTTTACTATCTATAAGAACTAATGGCCATAGAGCTATAAGTTTAATTATACGCCATAATAAGGGGTTTCACACCAAAATGAGTAAAAATCATTTAATATTTGTGTATGGATGTTTTTGAGGAGATAGTTTGGTCACACCACAATATACCATGTAACAATATAAAGGTGATATAAATATTTCATACATTCAATGTTTCAGATCTAAAGATCACACGGTAATGGTGGTGGTCATATTGTGATTCTTGTGTGGTTTTTAAATATGAGGTTAATATCCTTGAGAAAATAATAATTTTTTATATTGTTGTAAATACATTCCAAATAGATTTAGAAGGTGAATTTCGTTGGGAATGAAGCTATGAATGAGGGTTTACAGTTAATCCATTGTTTGAAGGAACTTGGGAAGCTATATTTATCAACTTTTTGACACTTGTATAGATCATTCATTTACATAAATTCTAGTTCCATTATCCATTTCACACAACTTTGGTTTATTGATAACAATATAATAAAATTTATAGTGGGATCAAAATCATTGGATGCTGATCATTTTTCTCTCAATAGCAAGAGTGGATAAACCTGTTAAGTAACTCTTATATTATGTGTGTAATTTTTTTATCCATCTGATACTATCGATTTGTTATATTAATTATCATACATGATAATTGATGACGTGAATATTGTTTGAGTGTTGATATTTTTATAAACACTACTTAACACCATTCACATTAGTAGTATACTCTCACCAAAGGCATCATAAGTGTTATTAATGTGTTGTTGTTGTTAATGACTTCATTTCTCTATTTATCAACTAGTTTTAGGATGAGACTACTATAAATATAATAAATTTATTATATTACTATGGATCTATGTTTATTATTATTTTAGTGCCTTTTTAGCAATGATATCTATGAGAATCATGAATTCCATTAACAAAAAAAGAATCCATGTGTTTTATGGGAAGGGATTCCATCTATGAAATGATATAATGGTTCCATATTTTCTCTATCTAATCGTTGACATTATTGATATCACCAAGAATTGTTTTTATATTCCTTAGGATGAGGAATCACACACATTTATTGAAAATAAAAATATTTAATCTATTGATATTATTAATAATATGTTCCACTCATCCCTCTCAAAGAAGGTGTTAACATTAGTGATGGTAAAAAATAGTGAATAAACTTTGGAGGAAATAGCATGATATCCATGATAGATACAATATGGTAAAAGAGTCGAATTAATGAACCTGAAACTCTAAATTTTTAATATATACTAATGGGGGAAGATTAATTGGTGGAGGATTTCTTCACAAAGGTGAAAAATTGGTTGAGTTTGAACCAAATTTAGGGAGAATTTTTTGATGATTTTTCATGGTAAATATATTGATAAGGATTCTTACAAATAAATTAAAGTAATGTATTTATTTACTATAGAATAAATACTTCATTGAGTATACCATTGATAAATTAAAAACTTTCATAATATCCTATAAGATGAGGAATGTGATATCCCTAAGATAAAAAGAAACATCTAAAAAGGAGACTACATTTAAATATTTTAATGGTCAGAAACATCTTTATTATAGAAGTTATTATAAGGAGGAACGCAATTTTTAGGATGATTATGTGAATTTGAAAGGGTTATTTAAATCATTTCTAATGAAATATAGTGAGGAAAAGATAAATATAAGAGAAATATACATATTAAATGTTTCAATAATGTCAATATTAGACACTTTTCTACTAGTTTACAAATGACGGATTAAGAAAAAAAGAGGATGATCCACTAAGAATATCATCTTGTAGAAACATGGTGGAATGTGGATGTAATATAGGAAAGTACATTAAATGTAAAAGAAAGTGCATTTATTCAAGGAAAATGAAATTTCTCTAAGAAAATATTTGTATATATTTTGATAAGTAGTATGAAATTGTAGATAATAACTAAGAGGATGAATCTTGTAGATCATTTATGAATTAATAAATATTATCCAGTGATACCTATAAAATAGAAGAAGAAAGTAGTGAATAGGATAATAATGATGTGAAGATATTGAAGGAGTTTTAGTTGAGAATTTAGCTCTTGGTAAACAATAAATAAAATAGTAATCTTGAGAGATAAAACAATGAATTAAATATTGGGAATGATCTATAAAAAAACTATCAAATATAAAAACTTAATGAAATTATTGATATATAAATGGTATTTAATAAAATATGATAGGTATAAAGGAAATCATGAAAGAAGAAGATAACAACCCTTAAATAACTATACTAAATTAGATTTATATGAACTATGAAGCAAAATATCTTTAGGTGAGGTTTCTTAATGTTGTAAATCTCATGAAATAGTCTTATAATGAGTATCAAAATAACTTTAAAGAAGTTAGTGAGAGTTATAAATCAGCTAAGAATGTTATTGGTGTTAATAAGAAACTTTTTTATTGTGTTTTAGTACAACTATAAATTTTATTAGAAACACATGTTTTCAATATAAATGGTGGAATAAATGATATGAACTGAAATACGTTGATAACCTCACTTAAAATATTTAATATACCCATTGTTATCCAAAGTGGTAAATCTAAAAATTCTAAAACAAGGAGGTATAGATGATGAAGAGTGTTGAGGATAGGATTAATGTATATTCTAAATTGAAGGATGATAATTACAAGAATGATAAAAATAAAATTTTGTATTAGAGTTCATATAAAAAGGAAACCCAATGAAATAATTTTTAATCAAATGATTTTCAATTGGGAATATTTTTTTTAAAGAAATATGTTCAATATTAGAGTCTCAGGGAACTAAGACAATGTTTAATTTAACAATATTTCACTCCCTGTGTTAAATAGATTCTATGAATTAAAATATATTAAATATGAAATTCCAATAATCAATCCAAGTCGATGTCTGGAATAGAAAGTATAATTTCATAATTATTTTTATTTCATTTTGGAAATTTTTTTAAATTATGATAAACCTAAGACCACCACAAAAAGGTGGTATAATATAATATTAGTGAAAATAAATAGGATCATAACTCTAAATCGATTCACTTTATGAGTAATCATGAAAAATAATTTTTGGTTCTGGTGGCTTATAAATAAGAAAAATCGGTGGAAATATGTGGATACAAAAATGTAGTAGTTCATCACATGTGACCTACAATAAAAAATATTTATATATAGAAAATGTTATATTGGTTGTGATATAAATTTAAGAAAATATAGATATCATAATATTAATGGAGTTATAAACACTAATACTTGTCAAAAGAAGGTTGAATCCTTAGATATTTTAGTATCGAGTGTTACACAAAAGTGTGGAAGCATGAAAATTTAAAATATTTATATCTATTGAATGTTTTAACATCAGATCGGAATAAAAGTACTCAGTTATCAACATTATAATCATATAAAATTCATAAATTCATAAAAATAAATCAAAAGGATGCATTTTCTTGATTCGAAGATATTGGTGTATTCTATTCATCGCTGATGATTATTGCTCGAAGGATGTAAGTTTGGAACCCTCTATGTAATACACACACTATCCAAAACAATGATTATATGTTCATCTGTGAGATCTTTATTCTAGAATTGAGATTTTAAATATCTATTTAGGTACTCATGTTCATGGAACCACCATTTACTTGATCAAAGAACGAAATATTGGATCAAGGTATTGCTAACTTCAATTTCTCACCCTAAGACATCAAAGTGATAAGGAAGAATCTCTCAAATTTGTTATAGAAATAGTATCAATGAATTAGGGATTATTTTTCTTTAATCAAGTCAGTTTGATGTTATTTATATTTCACTTTAGTTCATTAACAGGTTTAAATTTATAAATAAACGATATATTACACTTATGACTTATCTGATGTGTCAGAACTATCATAAGTATATTTTTATATTATTATAACCTAAATATTATATTTCATTATAAAATACAACATATTGACTTCAATTATTTCTCCAATAGGATAATTAAGAAACCTTAAATAAAAAATATTAATAAATAAAATATTATTCATTATATTCACTTAAAAACATGTCAATATTTTAATAAATTTATAATTTATTTTTCTAAACTCGAATAATACTAAATCTATTTATTTACCAGGGATTGTTTATATAAATACATTACCTTACATCTATCATGGGGCCTAAAATTTCCAAAATTATAATTTATTATAATAGTTCAGACTTTTTAAATCAATTTTTATATGACCATTTGAGACATTTTCCCAACATTAGAGTGTGTTACTCAAAGACTACTAGCTGTGTTAAGAAATAGTTCATGGCCCCTCTAGAGATATTCTTATGTTATAAAAAATAAATCCTATCCCAAAAAACCCCAAAATGTAATATAATCCCTTTTCACATGATATCTCATAAATATGGATTAATACCTACATTAATAATCCATAAATGTCTCATTTATTATTTCTTTTTAGAGGACCGGTTTAGGATATACCTAACACTGATAGGGGCATAAATCAGTGTTGGGTACTTTCTAAACCAATTCCAGCTTTTTATCACTGTACCTCTTGACCTGTTAGGATCTTGATTCTCTTATTCTCTTTTCCCTGTCACATGCAATAATAGAAAGTAATAAAAATATGAACATGATATTTTTACAAGGTTCCCTACTCAATATGAGTATCTTGTCCTTGACATGTATGGTGATGACCAGTACATGGATTTTCTGCTATAAAGTGATATGCTTTTACGATGGTTGTCTTATAAAACAATCCTTTAGCCAGTGTGGCTCCCTAAACGTAGAGGAGTGAAGGAGATAATCACTTCCTAGTGTGAGTCCCTATACTCAGAGTGGGAAGGGAAATAATCTTCTTTCTTGAACTGGTGATGACCTAGTCAAACATAAAACACCTTGCTGGTTCTTTATATGGCCTCTGAAGACAGTCTACCGCCTATTGATAAGGGTTTTCAACACCAATAGAGTCTTCAACCTATTGAGACCTGTTGGAGGTCACATTGCTAATTTGTTCTTCCTCTATTCACTTGTTACTTTCCTAACAACATGCATGTAAACAACCACTTATTTCCTTGTAGAAAACTTGAAAGTTTCACACTCTTCTTCTACTAATTTTTCATTTAAAACCCAGCTACACTAAAACCCACTCTTCTTCACACTTTATCCTTTAGTGAAAAACCAACTGCATTGAGATCACTTCTCTTCTTCTTTTCCCGAATCACAAACTCCCTTTGTGATTTTATGATCAATGAAGTCCATCTTAGCTTAGCATCAACATAGTTATTATTCCCTAAGTAATAATCAGTCTCTATGTGGGAACACTTGATTCTTAATGGACACACTATAATATGGAATAGTGTAGTGGTGTCTTCCCATGCATAGGTTCACCTAAACAAGGTATTCAAAATTGTTCTTTGGAAAGCTCCTTCGTAAAGCTCCTATCATAGATCCTTCGTAGAGCACACAGCTTCGCAGAGCTCACTACATCATATAGACCACTACTTTTCAGATCTCACTACTTCAAAGAGACCACTTCTTCGTAGAGCTCTGGCCTTCGTAGAGAACAAACCTTTGTGGAGCTCTCTACCTTCACAAAGCTCACAAATTTTGCATAGATGATTGACTTTGTAGAGAACTCTTCCTTTGTAGAGATTACAGCCTTTGTGAAACCCATAGCCTCCACATAGAAAACTTCCATCACAGATATCACAACATCACAAAGATCACTATGCCTTTGTGGAACAACCTATCATCATGAAGCATGTTTCCTTCACAGAACAACTTACTTCGTGAAGCTTCTTCGCAATTTGAGAGTGCTAAAATTATCATTAAATCTCTTTGTTTTCTTGAGGGGGTATGGGCCTATTTATATGAGTTTCCAACCCACTATAGAACCTTATAGCAAACTCAATGGCATGTCAGTACCAAATTACAGAGATTTGAAATTTCAATCAAAATTCACTATGTTTTGCGAAGTAGCATGACTATTTTCCTAATTCTCAAAGCTTGTTGTAATCCTGAATAATTCCATCAAATCCTTTAAACCGACATGATTTTCCTTCTTCTTTTGGGCCACTCTAATGCTCTTCACCATCACTGCTAAAATTCTCACCATCAATGCTCTTTTCCTCAGCCATTTAAAATGCTCAATGTAATCATGAAGAACAACATCAAAATTCTTCAGGTCTTTACGAAATCTACTTCATAAAGCCCATATTCACAAAATTCATTCCTTTTCCATATTTTAATGTGATTTTCATTAAGATCCACTTTTGGTAATGATATCCCAACTCCAAATTTTGGACCCCAAAAATTTGGAAAACATTGGAAAATTGTGCTACCATAGACACATGCTTCTTCAAGGCCATCCATACTAATTGACTGCATGATTTATCCCCCGTTCCTTCATAGATATTGCATCCCATGTTCTATAACAAACTTATGATCTTTTTTAAATATGAATCATCCAAGCATCATCAAATTTACTAAGGACAATATTATAACTTCCCTATCTTCCAGAATCATCATTCTTTCTAATCTAAACTGAATTTGGTTAGCATCACCTTCACTTCAATCTCAGGTATGGACATGTAGAATGTCAAGACCATTCATGGAAACATATCTATTCTTTGTAAACCATCGTTCCTTACATAAAGTAAATCATACGATTCTTCTCTTTGAATGGTTCTCATGCAATCGTGAAGAATTACATGACCTTTATAAAATGATCATTAACTATTTACTTTTGGAACTTGAATTCCAAATTACTTCTCCAATAATCCTCAATGGGATGATACTTTAACATTATTCATTGTTGTAAACAATGTATCACTTTTTGACACAAGTTCTTTGAAATTAGGAACAATGCTTCAATAGTCTAATTTAACAACATGGAGAATTTCTCAAGCCTGACATCTAATGGCTAGATTCCACAAAAATTTTCCATGCATCCTTCATCCAATCGCTATTAAATTAGGAGTCCTTCATTTTGACCACCATTGATAACTGTTGAAAATAAATACAATATTCATACACAAATTGTCCCCAACATCTTTGACCATACAAGATGTAGTTACCATATTTTACATTATACAAAGATTCAATTAATATATTACTATATTTATCAACATAGACAAAATATTTATTTATATAATCAAAAGTGTAAAATCCATTCATCATTATTCAATAATGGTCATATGATCAATGAAGAACCCAAAAAATTTGTTTTCCCAAAGATATCAACTATAATTTTTTTTCATCATGCATCTAAGTATGTGACCAATTATATATATTAACAATAATCAAAATTAATGAGAATAATTCACATGTACCTAGATAGGAACAACTAGTGACAACATAAAAAGTGGTGTTCCAATTTGTGATCCAGTCCTCATGATCTCATGTACATGAGATAAAAGAGTGTGAAATTATTGAGAAGAAGTCCCAATTATTATAATCCCGAAAAACATGATAGTCAAACATCATATGTGTCCCTTAAAAATTATGTATCCATACCATATGATATATAATGAAAATTATCATGGTATTTAATGTTTCTTATTATAGGTGATAACTACTACAAGATTTTTATATGACAAGTAAAATAAGGAAATTACCATACATATTTTACATGAAAGGGTAATATTATTATCATGGTAAGTGAGTCACAAATTTATATGAATTTTTTATAAATGTAATGGTAAAAAGATTATATAATTGAGTTGGTTATAGGGAACCCACTTTCATGTCAGTGCCACTTTCAAATGTTCCACCTACTTAAAACTCTCAATGCACTAGTTCCTTCAAGTGAATATTGATTCTATTAGGACATGGATTTATTTAAGGGTATAACACATTATCGTATATGCTAATATTCTATCTTTGACTACATCACTTCGATTAAAAACCCTCATGAGATAATGATTTGTTATTATATACTTTGTCCTTTAGTGTGTCTTGTGTTCCATGGAAAGTACCAATAATGTTGTATTACCATAATATAGTATAAAAGGACATGTACTAGTAGGAACAATGACAAAATATGAGACAAATATGGATAACCAATTTTCATTATTAGCTACATCAAAGGTTAATATAAACTCCGATTCTAATTTAGAATAGATGGTCAGGGGTTGTTTTGATCTTATCTATCTCATTGAACCACCATTAATATAAATTGAAAGGGTTAAATATGATCTAATATCATATTGACATATTTATAATCTATCATAAATGTATAACCTCTCTACTAGCTCCTCATAACCTCCATACACTAGGAATATTTCCTTTGAGCATCTCATGCACATAAAGATATTTTTAACAGATTCCAAATTCATATATCATATATTAGTTTGATATTTACCTAACTTGCATTAATAAAACAAAAAATAAAGAATAGTAAATTCAATCTCATACATGATATATACCACTACAAATTCATAAGGAACCTTACACATTTTATTTATCCCCTTTGTGTCTGTGGATACATTTTCACAGAGATATTAACGTCATGTGGTATTGGTAACAATACTCTATTGAACTATTATAGAATATAAAAATGTTGTACCTTATTCATTTATATACTATGACTTATTCCAATAAAACATTGAGATATATCTCTATATAAATTTATCAAAATAATATTAGTTTCTTCACTTATGTATTTTATAGAGAAGCATTCATTTTTCTAGGTCATTACTGACAATAATAATTGTACCTAATTTCCCATTAATAATATTTCGTTACTATATAATACAAGGAAATTGATGGATCTCCCACATACCTTATTACATATAAAAGGATAAATTTCATTCTTAATGAAATAAAATTTTCATATGACCTCAACAAAATGAACATTCCATGATCATCATGCCTTATTTAATCTATAAATTGATTATCACAACTTTCATGCTTTATTAGAGTTTTTATACATTACAAACCATTCTAGTTCTTCCATATAGATTTATTCAACACACATTCCATGGAGGAAAGGGTTGTGCCTAATATTTTTTGGTTTTACATATTCTCAATATGTCAATATGTAAAACCAAAAAATATTAGAATGGTTTGTGTGTTGAATAAATCTATATGGAAGAACTAGAATGGTTTGTAATGTATAAAAACTCTAATAAAGCATGAAAGTTGTGATAATCCATAATAAAGCATGAAAGTTGTGATAATCCATAAATGTCTCATTTATTATTTCTTTTTAGAGGACCGGTTTAGGATATACCTAACACTGATAGGGGCATAAATCAGTGTTGGGTACTTTCTAAACCAATTCCAGCTTTTTATCACTTTACCTCTTGACCTGTTAGGATCTTGATTCTCTTATTCTCTTTTCCCTGTCACATGCAATAATAGAAAGTAATAAAAATATGAACATGATATTTTTACAAGGTTCCCTACTCAATATGAGAATCTTGTCCTTGACATGTATGGTGATGACCAGTACATGGATTCTCTGCTATAATGTGATATGCTTTTACGATGGTTGTCTTATAAAACAATCCTTTAGCCAGTGTGGCTCCCTAAACGTAGAGGAGGGAAGGAGATAATCACTTCCCATTGTGAGTCCCTATACTCAGAGTGGGAAGGGAAATAATCTTCTTTCTTGAACTGGTGATGACCTAGTCCAACATAAAACACCTTGCTGGTTCTTTATATGGCCTCTGAAGACAGTCTACCGCCTATTGATAAGGGTTTTCAACACCAATAGAGTCTTCAACCTATTGAGTCCTGTTGGAGGTCACATTGCTAATTTGTTCTTCCTCTATTCACTTGTTACTTTCCTAACAACATGCATGTAAACAACCAATTATTTCCTTGAAGAAAACTTGAAAGTTTCACACTCTTCTTCTACTAATTATTCATTTAAAACCCAGCTACACTAAAACCCACCCTTCTTCACACTTTATACTTTAGAGAAAAACCAACTACATTGAGATCACTTCTCTTCTTCTTTTCCCGAATCACAAACTCCCTTTGTGATTTTCTGATCAATGAAGTCCATCTTAGCTTAGCATCAACATAGTTATTATTCCCTAAGTAATAATCAGTCTCTATGTGGGAACACTTGATTCTTAATGGACACACTATAATATGGAATAGTGTAGTGGTGTCTTCCCATGCATAGGTTCACCTAAACAAGGTATTCAAAATTGTTCATTGGAAAGCTCCTTCGTAAAGCTCCTATCATAGATCCTTCGTAGAGCACACTGCTTCGTAGAGCTCACTACATCATATAGACCACTACTTTTCAGATCTCACTACTTCAAAGAGACCACTTCTTCGTAGAGCTCTGGCCTTCGTAGAGAACAAACCGTTGTCGAGCTCTCTACCTTCACAAAGCTCACAAATTTTGCATAGATGACTGACTTTGTAGAGAACTCTTCCTTTGTAGAGATTACAGCCTTTGTGAAACCCATAGCCTCCACATAGAAAACTTCCATCACAGATATCACAACATCACAAAGATCACTATGCCTTTGTGGAGCAACCTATCATCATGAAGCATGTTTCCTTCATAGAACAACTTACTTCGTGAAGCTTCTTCGCAATTTGAGAGTGCTAAAATTATCATTAAATCTCTTTGTTTTCTTGAGGGGGTATGGCCCTATTTATATGAGTTTCCAACCCACTATAGAACCTTCTAGAAAACTCAATGGCATGTCAGTACCAAATTACAGAGATTTGAAATTTCAATCAAAATTCACTATGTTTTGCGAAGTAGCATGACTATTTTCCTAATTCTCAAAGCTTGTTGTAATCCTGAATAATTCCATCAAATCCTTTAAACCGACATGATTTTCCTTCTTCTTTTGGGCCACTCTAATGCTCTTCACCATCACTGCTAAAATTCTCACCATCAGTGCTCTTTTCCTCAGCCATTCAAAATGCTCAATGTAATCATGAAGAACAACGTCAAAATTCTTCAGGTCTTTACGAAATCTACTTCATGAAGCCCATATTCACAAAATTCATTCCTTTTCCATATTTTAATGTGATTTTCATTAAGATCCACTTTTGGTAATGATATACCAACTCCAAATTTTGGACCCCAAAAATTTGGAAAACATTGGAAAATTGTGCTACCATAGACACATGCTTCTTCAAGGCCATCCATACTAATTGACTGCATGATTTATCCCCCGTTCCTTCATAAATATTGCATCCCATGTTCTCTAACCAACTTATGATCTTTTTGAAATATGAATCATCAAAGCATCATCAAATTTACTAAGGACAGTATTATAACTTCCCTATCTTCCAGAATCATCATTCTTTCTAATCTAAACTGAATTTGGTTAGCATCACCTTCACTTCAATCTCAGGTATGGACATGTAGAATGTCAAGACCATTCATGGAAACAAATCTATGCTTTGTAAACCATCGTTCCTTACATAAAGTAAATCATACGATTCTTCTCTTTGAATGGTTCTCATGCAATCGTGAAGAATTACATGACCTTTATAAAATGCTCATTAACTATTTACTTTTGGAACTTGAATTCCAAATTACTTCTCCAATCATCCTCAATGGGATGATACTTTACCATTATTCATTGTTGTAAACAATGTGTCACTTTTTGACACAAGTTCTTTGAAATTAGGAACAATGCTTCAATAGTCTAATTTAACAACATGGAGAATTTCTCAAGCCTGACATCTAATGGCTGGATTCCACAAAAATTTTCCATGCATCCTTCATCCAATCGCTATTAAATTAGGAGTCCTTCATTTTGACCACCATTGATAACTGTTGAAAATAAATACAATATTCATACACAAATTGTCCCCAATATCTTTGACCATACAAGATGTAGTTACCATATTTTACATTATACAAAGATTAAATTAATATATTACTATATTTATCAACATAGACAAAATATTTATTTATATAATCAAAAGTGTAAAATCCATTCATCATTATTCAATAATGGTCATATGATCAATGAAGAACCCAAAAAATATGTTTTCCCAAAGATATCAACTATAATTTTTTTTCATCATGCATCTAAGTATGTGACCAATTATATATATTAACAATAATCAAAATTAATGAGAATAATTCACATGTACCTAGATAGGAACAACTAGTGACAACATAAAAAGTGGTGTTCCAATTTGTGATCCAGTCCTCATGATCTCATGTACATGAGATAAAAGAGTGTGAAATTATTGAGAAGAAGTACCAATTATTATAATCCCGAAAAACATGATAGTCAAACATCATATGTGTCCCTTAAAAATGATGTATCCATACCATATGATATATAATGAAAATTATCATGGTATTTAATGTTTCTTATTATAGGTGATAACTACTACAAGATTTTTATATGACAAGTAAAATAAGGAAATTACCATACATATTTTACATGAAAGGGTAATATTATTATCATGGTAAGTGAGTCACAAATTTATATGAATTTTTTATAAATGTAATGGTAAAAAGATTATATAATTGAGTTGGTTATAGGGAACCCACTTTCATGTCAGTGCCACTTTCAAATGTTCCACCTACATAAAACTCTCAATGCACTAGTTCCTTCAAGTGAATATTGATTCTATTGGGACATGGATTTATTTAAGGGTATAACACATTATCGTATATGCTAATTATCTATCTTTGACTACATCACTTCGATTAAAATCCCTCATGAGATAATGATTTGTTATTATATACTTTATCCTTTAGTGTGTCTTGTGTTCCATGGAAAGTACCAATAATGTTGTATTACCATAATATAGTATAAAAGGACATGTACTAGTAGGAACAATGCCAAAATATGAGACAAATATGGATAACCAATTTTCATTCTTAGCTACATCAAAGGTTAATATAAACTCCGATTCTAATTTAGAATAGATGGTCATGGGTTGTTTTGATCTTATCTATCTCATTGAACCACCATTAATATAAATTGAAAGGGTTAAATATGATCTAAGATCATATTGACATATTTATAATCTATCATAAATGTATAACCTCTCTACTAGCTCCTCATAACCTCCATACACTAGGAATATTTCCTTTGAGCATCTCATGCACATAAAGATATTTTTAACAGATTCCAAATTCATATCTCATATATTAGTTTGATATTTACCTAACATGCATAAATAAAACAAAAAATAAAGAATAGTAAATTCAATCTCATACATGATATATACCACTACAAATTCATAAGGAACCTTACACATTTTATTTATCCCCTTTGTGTCTGTGGACACATTTTCACAGAGATATTAACGTCATGTGGTATTGGTAACAATACTCTGTTGAACTATTATAGAATATAGAAATGTTGTACCTTATTCATTTATATACTCTGACTTATTCCAATAAAACATTGAGATATATCTCTATATAAATTTATCAAAATAATATTAGTTTCTTCACTTATGTCTTTTATAGAGAAGCATTCATTTTTCTAGGTCATTACTGACAATAATAATTGTACCTAATTTCCCATTAATAATATTTTGTTACTATATAATACAAGGAAATTGATGGATCTCCCACATACCTTATTACATATAAAAGGATAAATTTCATTCTTAATGAAATAAAATTTTCATATGACCTCAACAAAATGAACATTCCATGATCATCATGCCTTATTTAATCTATAAATTGATTATCACAACTTTCATGCTTTATTAGAGTTTTTATACATTACAAACCATTCTAGTTCTTCCATATAGATTTATTCAACACACATTCCATGGAGGAAAGGGTTGTGCCTAATATTTTTTGGTTTTACATATTCCCCTTGATACGTATTTAGTGGTGTAGGTGATGATTCATAGAAATTATAATAATAAATATAATAAATGCATAATTATAATAATTATATTTATAATTATTATATTTATATATTTATTTTATTTTACTTTTATTATAAAAAAATACATATTTATTAATTTGATAAATAAATTTATTAAATATATTGATATATTTATATATAACTATCTAAATATATATTTATAATTGTATAATTATATTTATATTTATAAGTATAATTATAAATAATCTCACATTTTTAAATTTACATTTATAAATATATTTTTAAAATTGTAATTATTTATTATTAAATGTAATTATATATATATATAATTATAATATATTATAATAAATATAATAAATATAAATAATTTTAATAATGTTTATTTATATATATATATAAATTTATAAATAAATTTAATATGGTTTATTTATGTATTTAAATAATTATATATAAATTTATAAATTTATAAATAATTATATATAAATAAACCTTATATTTAAAATTTATAAATTTATATTTAAATAAACATTATTAAAATTATTTATCTTTATATAAATAAACTTTATTAAATATTATATAATTATTATAATTACATATTTATTATAATTATGTAATTACTCTAATCATATATTCATTATATTTATAACTATATATTTATTATATTTTAATTATATATTAATTATTATAATCATATCTTTATATATATAAACCTTATTAATTATATATATATATATAATAGGTATATATTTACAATAATTATATATTTACAATAATTATATAATTATAATAATTATATAACTACAGTAATTATATATTTATAATAATTATGTAATTACACTAATTATATATTTATTATAATTATAACAATTATATAATTATTAATAATTATAACAATTATATATTTATATATTTATTATATTTATAATTATATATTTATTAAAATTATTTAATAATTATAAGTGTATATTTATTATATTTATAATTATAGAATTATTGTAATTATAATTATATATTTATTATAATTATATAATTATTATATTTACAATTATATAATTATTATAATTTTAGTAATTATATAATTATTATATTTATAATTATATATTTATTATAAATATACAATTATTATATTTGTATATTTATTATATTTATAGTTATTTAATTATTGTAATTATATAATTATTATAATTTTATATTTATTATAATTATATATTTATTATAATTATATAATTGTTATAATTATAATAAACATTATTATAAATTTATTGTATTTATTTTAGTTATTATATTTATTATAAATATATTTATTATAATTATAATTATAATAAATAAGATATATATATATAAGGGTTGGGGAGGGGTTGTCTGGGTTTTGGAAACCAAAACTCAAGAGCGCCAATTCATTTGGCGCTAGACACACCTATTTATCAAAATAAAAAAAACAGGCCCTTTAAATTAAAAAATAAAAATAAAAAACCCCCCTATCCAAAATTAGCCTACATCGGCACCGCCCCTGCATGTCACAACCCTTCTCCAGCCGGCATGAACCTTGTTGTCCGGTCCTACTCAGACCGACATCCTCAACAAAATTTTCATTGGCATTCACACATAGTTTATGAAAATTAAAAGGAGGTTTAGCACATTAATTCAATTTAGGGCATGATATTTGTGTTTTTCACCTTGGAGAGTGTTAATTATAATTTTTTAGTAAATATTTCATGAACCACTGATAAGTGGAATGTTTGGTGTTTTTGTAAAATGGTTTGTTCCAATGTATAATAAAAAATGTTTTTGAGGGTTTTTTGTGAATGGTTTGAAAATGTGTGTTTTGTTGTGTTGTGAATATTGGACGCTTGTGATTTGTTTTGTATTGAATATAAATTGTTTTGGTAATTTTTCATTCCTTTTGTCTTTTTCTTTTTTATATATAAAAAGCTCTTTGTTGGCTTTTATGGGTTAAGCGTAATTTAACAAATGGTTGCCGTGGATTTTAAAATGCGGAGGCATCATGAGAACTGCTAATTTGAGTTTCCTTATATGGTTTTTGAAATGGTTTGGGATATAAAATGTTTTGGTTTGGTTTTATAAAAAATATATTGGCAGCATGCAAAGTAGTATTTTGAGGCTCCTTAAATGGTTTCAAATTTGTTTGGTTTTGTAAGGAAATGGGATTTTATAAAAGGTTGTGGAAGAGCAAGTGATGGTTTTTCCACTTTTTTGGAAAAATAATTTGGTTGTTTTAAAAGTGCTAGTTTGAGAAATGTGTTTAATGCATGTTTGGAGCCTTGTAGAAAATGATGAAATTATTTTTATGAAAACCCTCCTTTGATATCTCTCTAACCTTGGTTATGACTAATTGTTTGGTTGTCACATTCATAGAGGCTTCCGGGGGATCGAATGGTTTAAAGGCAAGGGGTTGAACCATGGATTGGCTCGGGGTGATTCTTATTGTTATGTATTATATATATATATATATTCGTGATTGGATGCTCGACTGTCATCAGTTGGATCAACCCTGTTATATACATGAGACATAGAAACCTGGCATATTGAGAATTGTTTTTGAGAATTACTGCTACATTGGTAGTGGATGGACTGACCAGTGTCCAATAGTAGGTAGATATATTTTGGGATTATTACTATGGTATTGGGCCTGTCAGTCTGTCTTGAGTTAGGGTGGATGGGCATTTGGGCATTTGGATTTCCATCATGTGTGGTCTGCAAATGGGGATAGAGTCTCATGTATTAGGATGCTCTGGTTTGTTTTTGATCTTCTGGGTTCACCTATGTCTACTCATTCTTAGTTCTTGCAGCATTGAATGTGTTACTTTTATGCTTATTTTCTTTTCATTTCTCTTGTTGTGTATCTACTATAGTGCTTTCATGTGTAGTGTTTTCACAAGAAAGTGATGTGTGGTTTTAATGTAGCTTATGAAAACTGTTTTCAAAGAAAAGTGTTTTATCCTTTTTGTGAAAATTGAAAATGTAAACATTAATTTCCCTTTGAAAATTTTAATAACTCCTTAAAATAATGACATTGGTTGTTGAGAAATGAATATGGGAAATGACTCATACTTTTTGGAGTAACATGTACAAAACTTTACTTTAATACATTGTAGTTCAAACTTGAAAAAAGAAGTTTCCTTTATTTCAAATGAAGTGCATTTGTAATAGATTATCATGATAGCCTACTGAGTTTTAATAATCACACCTATAGTTATTTTCTATTTTTAGTCTTTGTGCAGGTTCCATCGTGGGTGTGTTCTCCTTGGGAGAAGTTTAGTCATGAGTTGGATAGTAACCAGTGTGGTCACACAGAGATAGTGGTTGTCCAGTTCGGTTAGTTTTATTTTCTTTAGTTCTTGTTTAGTCATTTTATATGGTTTATTTCTTCTAAGATTCTCTTTATTATTCACCCTAATTTTAATTTATTTGTATTGGGAGAAACCATTCCCATCTTCTCTGTTGATGCCCTGGCGCTTGTTTCCAGCCAAGGTGGAACAAGAACACCTCTTGGGCCTTGCCGTGGATCGACTTGGGTGGTTAGTTTAGGGTCATCCCAGGTTGGTTTGTGAAAAATGTTATCATATAAGTTCATATCTTAGTGGACCTCACTTTTCAGAGTTCCCTTTGTTATTTGGTAATGTTAATGTAAAAGGAGTAGGATTTTTAGGACTCAAAGGGTAGGTGCAGGAAGAGCATCATGAACTCTTGATCATTCTGATACAGAGGTTCCCATGAGAAGTCTAGTTTTATTATGTTATCTGATTCTTTATTGAATGTTTTGCGATTGGGATATGATACGGGGAGTTGGGCTAATAGTTCCTATGATCCAGCAGAGCCTGGAAAGCCATGTTGAGCTAGGGGCGTAGTCCAAAAAGGCTATCTGTATCGGCGATGTGTTTAGTATATGGATTCTAACCATATGATCAAGTCACCCACTGATAATAGTTCTTCTTTTGAGTTGTTATGGGTTTCCTCTGACTTCTAGAGATGCCTGAATCAGAAAAATTGATTTTGAAAAAAAATGGTAGTTTGAAATAACATGTTTAATTTCTGGATTGTTTTAAAAGAAAATGGATGAATAATTTATTTTTGGAAAATTAAGTTGGTTTTTTTTCTGTGGTGTTCCTATGGGTTCACACATGCATAGAGGTAGGTTGGAATATGAATGAATGTCTTGTATGGTGGATGGATGCCCGAGGTGGCACAGAAACATGCATGTGAGTGAGACTCTAAAGAATACTAATAGAGAGGGATTAACCCACAAATATTGTTTTAAATTAAAGATGTTATAAAAAAGGTAAGTTTTTATGTTATGATATATTGTTTTATTGTCTTTAGATATTTTTACATATGTAGTGTTTGATCTTGAAGATTTTATTGTTGAGTTGGCCTTGATTGGGTTCTTGAATTCTCTTATCTAGCGGTTGTACCCTTGAAGCATTGATGGGTAATCATAGTGCAGTTGATCAACCTAATGATTTTATGTTTGAGTTTCAGAAGATAGATCCACCACTATTTTATTGTCAAACAGAACCCTCTGTAGCAGAGGAGTGGATGTGAAAGATTGAAAGGGAATTTCACCTCAGTGAGTTTCCTGAGTCATTGATGGGAAAGTTTTTAACCTTCATTCTTGAAGGCTCACCGTGGATGTGGTGGAAGTCAGTGTCTCAGAACAAGCCCCATCAAGATTTTACTTTGGAGTTTTTCTAGGATTTTTTCATTCCTCGGTATTTCTCTTAGAAGGAAAGGGTGAGAATGGGGATGAAGATTTTTTGTCTGCAGTAGGGTGATAGATCAGTGTTGGAGTATTTCTAGTGCTTCGTGGACCTAGTCCCGTATGATTTAGTGTATTTAATAGATGATTACATGAAGGATTGGTGTTTCGAGGTGGGTCTCTGTCCCGATCTATAGTGGAAGGTGTCATCATCCAACCAAACCCTATTTCCTGATGTGGTGAGACAAGCTTTTCCTATCAATGTTGTGATGGAGAGAGTGATCGAAGTAGTCCTCCATCCATAAATTCATAAGAATAGTGGTGAGGATTCTCAAAAGGAGATGAGGAATCTTTTTAAGGTGGATAGAGAAATTCATGGAATCAGAAGGCCTCAGGATCTCTCATCATCCTCTTCAGTGCAAGATATCCTCGTATGTTATCAGTGTGGAAAGATGGGTCACCAAAATCTGTCATGTACAAATGCTCTAAAGCCTTTCCAGGCATGTGGAAACTTGGGTCACTTGCGATGATTCTTTCAGGGAACTTCTAGAAAGTGTTGAGGAGGAATTTCTTAGAAGTGATGTTCTATAGGGTTTTTGACTAATGTTTCCTCAGCAGGTTTCCTTCCAGTGGAAAGGATCTCTTATCGTGGTAGTTGCACTATTGGTATCTTAGGTTTTGAAATGTATGGGAATGTCAGGGGTCTTTTGATGAACTATGGTTTTCAATCCTAGCATTTTTTTATTTTAATATTCTTTAATTTCATTTGTCAAATCAGAAGTTGTATGTTTCTTATTAAGATTATCATGACCTAACTACGAGGAAAGAGACACTTTATCCATCACATCTCTAGCCAAAAGGCCTCGAATTAATATAGGTGCATAGTCAGGAACCCTGGAGGGTTAAGGAGTTTGGTTAAGGTTGTGCCTCTATCATTACAATGAGATAGTTTTAGCATTTCTATTATGGTTTCTCCATCATTGTAAACTCCTTTCGGTCGGAAAGAGTGATATGGACTTATCCCTCATGCAATGTTTGTAATTGTGACTTTTTGGATGTTAGTCACATATCAGTTTCCTTATGTGGATCACCCATGTGAATCGGGTGAAGACATTGTTTTTTTTGTCCATAGGAAAAAAGGGAGTTGATGGTTTAAATGTTTATGATGCATTCATTTTAGCTTGGGTTAGGCCTAGTTTGTGTTAAATTTGGATTTTTGTTTGTCTTCTTTTAGTTTGGTTATTTATGGTGGGGAGACCCATAGTGAGTCCCATTGGGTTTTCTCTTAAGTCGTTATCATATGCTAGCTTAATTATTTTGGCGAGGAGACCGTTCAGGATTCCCCTCTGTTGGGGACCTGTTTTTGGGAAATGAGGATGAGTCTCGTGGGTGGTCGATGGAATGCCCTTGGATTAAGATGTTGGATCATGTTTATGTGGAATCCTTAGGTGTTGATTGATCAGCTGGATAGTGTTGTGGCTTTCCAAGGGTATAAAGAATTATGGTGGGGAGAATTGTCACATCCCGAGCTAGGTGATTATTTTATTTTATTATTTATTTGGCCTCCAATAATTTTTTTCGGGGTTCAATTGGAGTCCTGGACAAAAGTTTTGAGCTTATCATAAAAATTTTGTATTTTGGCTGTGACGTTGTTGGGCGCACGGGCGGAGCGCGATGCCACGTATCTTTTCCCCAGAAATTACGCGGCCATTTCATCTTCGAAAATTTAAAATGAATACAGTTTTTGATTTATTTTGGAATTTAATGTTTTTTTAATATTATTAAGAATTCTATTATTATTAAAAATTTGTAATTTTCATTATTATCATTAAATTAAAAATAGAATTTTATAATAATAATATTTTTTATTTTTATTTTTATTATTATAGTTTTATTTTTTTAAGGGCTACTTTTTTTCATATGTTTATTTCCTCCATCCCATTGTTTCTCCCTCTGAACACCTCTCCCCTCCTACACACTAACCTTAGCTGTACCCTCCTTTTATAGTGACTCCGGCCAGCATCCCCATTCTCCTAGCCAGCTCCTCCTTTTAGCGCGCCTCCCGCTGCCGGCTAGCCATATCTACATTCTTCACACAATGATGACCCGGCCCCACTTCCCCTATGTGAAACACGATCTAGTGCACCCAGCCCATTCCCCTTGATGTGTGGGAGTTGGATTGCTACCACTGGCCACCAACCTCTCACACGACCCTCCTCCTCGGCCGCAACGAACCCCACTAGCCTCTCCCCCTTCTCCTGCTCATTTTGATGCCGCAACTACCATTTAACCAACTTCCGACTGCAACCCTTCCCTTTTCTAGTGACTCCCTCCTTTGTAGCAGCCTCGACACATCCACCCTCTCCTAGACGATCGACCGCCACCTCTTGTGCCTCCTTCCCAGCTAACACCGCCCCAATCCCCTACTCCTTCCATCTCGACAGTACCTCTCCCACTCGCTATTGGTTTTTTCAGTGATCGCCAAAGCCAGCGGAATCCCCCTACTCTAGCTACCCTCTCCCAGCCAGTGCTCAAAACACCAGTGCGACCCCTACTAGTTGTGACCCTCCTCCAGCTAGTACACACCATGCCATCTGGTCCTGCTCTGACGAGCATCCTCTGCGATCTTCCGGTAGCCCCTACCCTTTCTTTTTTTCTTGTTGATGATGAATATTTTGGTAGGTTAAGGGTTATCATTGATATTTTAGGGATCCTTTTTTTATGATTAGGATTTTTAAACCCTCATGAAGTAGTTTCAAGTTTTCGTTGTCGTCGCGCCCTAGTTCTGAGGTAGCTATTGTTTTCCCATACATTTATAATTTAAGAAACATTGATTTCATTCTTTTCTCACCTTAGTTACTTTCTAAATAGTTTTCATATGATCTTTGGATGATTTATTTCTATTGAATGGGTATTTGTTCATTATATTATGATATGAGTGTTATTTTGTTGTAAATGTGAACACCTATCATTTGAAAAAAAATGTGTTGGAATTCCCACATAGTTTAGGGCAATTAAAATGAGTTTTAGCACTCTAAATCAATTTAATGCATGAGATATGTGTTTTTCACCTTGTTAAGTGTTAATTAGTAATTGTTTTAGTAAATATTTCAAGAGCCACAGATAAATGGCTTGTTTGGAATTTTGTAAAACGTTTTGTTCCTGGGTGTGAAGAAAAATGTTTTGGGGAGTTTTTTTGTGAATGGTTTGAAATGGCGTGTTTTGTGAAGTTGTGAATACAGGTTGTTTTTTGCGTTATTTTGTATTGAATAGATATTGTTTTGGAAATTGTTATTGCATTCTGTCTTTTTTATTTATATATATAAAAAATGCTCGGTTTTCTATTATGGGATAAGAGTAATTTAACAAATGGTTGTTTTGGATTAAAAAATGCAGAGGAATAATGCAAACTACTAATTTGGGGTTCTTTATATTGTTTCTAAAATGGTTTGGGATATAAAATATTTTGTTTTGGTTTTATGAAAAAATATTGGAATCATGTGAATTAGTATTTTGAGGCTCCTTAAATGGTTTTTAATAGGTTTGGTTTTATAAATAAATCGGATTTTATAAATGGTTTTGTAATAGAAAGTGATGGTTTTAACCCTTTTTGGAAAAATAATGCGGTTCTCTTAAAAGTGGAGGTTTCCAAAATGGGTTTAATGCCTGTTTGGCATCTTGAGGAAAATGATGAAATTGTTTTGATGAAAACCCTCCTTGGATAACTCTCTTACTGTGGTTGTGATATATTGTTTGGGAGACCCACACATAGAGGCTTGAAGGTGCTCTAATGGTTTAAGGGAAACAGGTTGTCCAATGGAGTGGCTCAGGGTGATACTTGTTTTTATTTATTATAATATATATATATATATATATATGTATATATTTGTGATTGGATGCTCGGTTGGCATCGGTTGGCTCACCCCTGTTAGATATATGAGAAATAGGAACCTGGCATATTGAGATAACTTTTTGAGAACGATTGCTACATTATTAGTGGATGGACTGACCAGTGTCCCATAATATGTGGATATATTTTGTGTTTATTAATATGGGATTTGGCCCCTTATTCTATCTTGAGATAGGGTGGTCGAGCATTTGGGCATTCATATCTTCATCGTGTGTGGCATGCCAATGGGGATGGAGTCTCGTGTATTAGTATGTTTTGTTTTGTTATTGATCTCTTGGGTTCACCTATGTCTACTCGTTCTTAGTGCTTGCAGTGTTGAATGTGTTACTTTTATTCATATTTTATTTTCATTTCCCTTGTTGTGTAACTAATATAACGCTTTCATGTGTAGCGTGTTTACTAGAAAGTGATGTATGGTTTTAATGTGGCTTATGAAAACTATTTTTAAAAAACTGTGTTCTATCCTTTTTGTGAAAATTGAAAATGTAAACATCACTTTCCCTTTGAAGATGCTAATATCTCATTAAAAAAATTACTTGGGTTTTTAGGAATTGAATACGGGCAATGACTCGTACTTTTTTTTGAGTGACATGTAGCAAACCTTACTTTTATACATAGTAGTTCAAACATGAAAAAGGTTGTTTCTTTTATTTTAAATGAATTTCATTGGGAATTTGTTATTGGGATACCCTACCAAGTTTTAATACTCACACCTATATTTATTTTCTATTTTTAGTCTTGGTGAAGGTTCTATATTTGGTGCATTCTCCTTGGGTGATATTCAGTCGTGAGTTGAAGAGTGACCCACGAGGTCACACGAAGATAGTGGTTGTCTCATTCAGTTAGTTTTATTTTCTTTTGTTGTTATTTAGTATTTTTATTTGGTTTATATATTAGGAGCTTATATTTATTATTTTTTCTACATTTATTTATTTATATTGGGTGAATCCATTCCCATCGTCTCTGTCGATGCCTTGTCACTTTTCTCCAACCCAGGAGGATCGGGAAAGCCTCTCAGGCATTTCCAGGAATCAGCTCCAGTGACTAGTTCAGGGTCAACCTGGGTTGGTTCGTGGCATAAATAATCCCTGTATCAATGTAGAGTGTGATTTAGATAAGATATGTAAGGGTAAATAGTTACATCATTCAGTCGATACACTGACTATAATAGTTTTATCTAATGGTTTATCCAAACATGTGTTAGAACTATATTATTTAATTCAATTTATAGAAAATTATTGATACATACTTGTTCACATAGTCAATCACATACTATTCACCAATGAAATGATATGTGTAAGGCTAATTCAAGAAAATGTGTCACGTTATGATGTGATCTAAAGATATTACATATCAAGAAGAATGTAATTATGATGATGGATCTTTTTTCTGATTTTCATGGATTTATTTATCATAATAAAATGAAATTATTATTATCTAAGATGAGGATTCATGAAATCCAAATAAGGGTGATGATGGTTTTTGATTTCAGTTCCACAACACAAAAAAGGTGTTCCAAATTGAAATGATGCATTCATATATGCATGTGGTAATATCAAAAGGTTTTGTAGAGTCAAAATTATAAGAGAATTATAAGAATAAATATAATGAATGTGGATTTTCTTATTTATAAATTTTTATTATTTAAATAATAATATCAATGTTTTTATTTAGAGTTGGTGTGGTGTAACCGGTTTCCTAGGAACCTAGAATATATATATTAAATAGATTAAATATATAAAACTATGTAAAAACACAATTTTAGAATAATTATACTTCTCATTAATCTATCTATAATTGTAAAAATGATAGTATGGTTGGCTTTAAAATTCATGGTTTACACTAGGCACAACATAAATTTCATATCGATTGAGTTTTGGGATGATGCGCCATTATGAACAGAATAAATTGAATAAAATTAATTCATTAGTTTTTATTTATTCTAAATGTATATCATATAGATGTCCTCTATATAATATCCTTATATAAAATTTATAGGGGTATCATCATAATCATCTAATATTGAGAGGTATAAGAGGCATCCTCATAGGGAAGTACCTTCAATGGTAAAATGAAATAATTAGTGATTAACATCATCTAATCATGGGGAATTGTGGAACAAATTATGAACATATCTAAATCATCAAAAAAAAATATAGAAAAAATTTTCACCATCAATGATTGATTTATTCTTGAGTTAAGTCTATCTATTTATGGATTTCTATTCCCTATCATTATTTATTTTAGTCAGGGGTTAATTTAACTAACATGGTTTCCAATTTTATTTCCATTAGTTTACATGAACTAATAAATTTAAAATTTGTATTCAAATTATTGTGATGAATTCTTATATAATCTTAAATTTTTTTAATTATGACCACTAGATAAAATTTTATCAACTAATGATGTTTCTCATTTTTATGATTCATTGGTTTTCCCACATTGTTCTTCAATTTCATCATTGCATGCCTTGATTTGGCTAGTAGTTACACTATATTTGGTCTGGTTCAAATTGTGTGTGAGCAGCCATATTCATATTGAGGTTAATGTAAATGAATTTTTTTATCATGGTGATAATTAATTCAATGATAATTGGTGGAAACAACATCGATGGAATGATTGTGAAAATGAACGAGTCCATCAGGTATTGTATTAAGTATTGTTCTGTACTATAGCAGCTAGAACTATTCATCTTTTTGGGATTTCGGGTGACCAATTTGGTCCTTAGTTCCTTCAAGGCCTTCAGGCCACCCAAGGTGTTCGGGACAGTAAGTCTTTCAGGGCACCTCAAGGCCATCAGGTCACCTCAAGGACTTCAGGCCACCTCAAGGATTTCTGGTCACCTAAAATTGTTTTTAATGGACCATACAAACTCTATAAGAAGCATACTTCAGAAGAGGATCCTAAGTTGGACTATTCAACAGAGAAAAAACTAATGGATGTGGAAGAAAGAGAGGGTATGACACTACCATCGAGACAAACATTTTTATGGGAAGCCTAGATGAACATCCATGCAAAGGTGGAGAGCTGATATCATGATGCAGAAGCTAGGGAGGAGCAGTTCCATGCAGTTATAGTCTGGATATTTCCTCTAAGACCTAGGGGTATTGTTATCTCTAAGCCTATGATCCTTGTTAGGGTTCGCCATCATCCATTGAAAGGGGTGATCAAAAAATCAGTAAAAAGAAGTATTTCAGGCCATTCGGGTAAAAAAATCAATTATGGTTTCTATTCCAATGATACAAAGGATGGAAATTAGCATCTGGTTGTATTATACCCATGATTGATTCATCAAAAGTAATCTACAATGAGATTTAGAGAAGCATCAGTGAAGGTGGAGAACGTGTGATAATCCAGGAGACCTAACATCACTATATATGAAAAACCTAGATACATGTTTTGTGTGATGGAAGAACACACACTAAATATTCATCTTTCTATGGGGGGCATGGTTTCATTACTGATTTGAATATTACATGCTATGTGGCTGGTCCAACACACCATGTGAAACCTACCTAGGTATCCGACCTATGTACAAGAAAAAAACATACCCAATAACATTGGTTGCCCTACAAACATTGTGTCTCTAAGAATACAATGTGTACATGGGTTTTCACACACAATAATAGGAAGCACGACATGGATAGGGATGTACATGTGTATACATGCATTGTTTGCTGGTGGAACATGCCATGTTCTTTTCTCAATATCTACTTCATCGGGGCTCCAATTTGGACCCACATGTATTCCATTCTAAGTATAATTTCATATAGGATGTGGTGGAGTCCATCATTTAGGCATCATAGATATAACATAACATTTTGTGAGTCAGATTATTCTTCTAAGAATGTTTGTCTAATAACAAAGCTTGTATATGATAATCAATGTGATTCTAGGGTCATTACTCCCTTAACTATTGGGTTTTCTATAGTGTGGGTCCCCTATATCATATGTACCAATATATTCAGCACTCTTAAACACTATTGAGGCACATTTCCTCTATATGTAGAGTTGGTACTCCCCCTTCATTGAGTTTTGATGAGGAGAACATCCTCCATTGTAGTATGTACTCTATCAATAGAGACATATTCCAATGAGGTACGTATAACCCTTCATATTCTAGTGAGGATATGTTGGGATACTAGCATTGGGATAAAACTACATCTCAAAGTTATAGAACAAATCATCACTCTTAAATGGTTGTGAAGATAATCATTTATCTCTCTTCAACTAAGGTATATTTATGATAATATGTGTGTTGTGTTTCCTTCACCTATATCCTTATGGGTCGAGCTGACTATTTTATTCTAATTTATCCATTTATATTATTTAGTTCATCATAATGGTCAATGAACATGCTCACCCTTTCATTAGATTTTCCTGCAAGTGTCATGACTTATGCAGATGGAAGGATTCTTGGTCAAGATTTTGGTGGACCTAGAGTAGATGATACATAGTTTTACAAAGAGTTTGTTGATATGTATGGTGATCAATTCCATATATCTTAAGTAGGGATATATTTTTCATCCTTATTTGTCTTTTCAAGTTGAGATAATCTCATTTGTTGGGTTTTTAATTTCCCACATTCTTTTTTGGATTATTTTGTTTTACTATAATGTTTACCTAGTGGTTATTGCATACATTTGATTATACTCTAGAGGTTTTAACCTTTATTATTATACTTGAATTATTGTATGGAGATGTGTATTTGTGTGTGTGTGACGTGACTTTTAGATAATACCTTCCATTGTGTGAGATATTCCTACTCAGCACTATATGTTGGCCCTAGTACTATTGGAGGTGGGGTTGGGGTGTCACCCATGACTTTCGGTTAGCCTAGGTGGGGAACTAGTGATATGGGTTTCAAAACCATGTTATCATAATACAACTATCATAGGAATTGATTATTAATATAGATATTTTGTGTGTATTTGTTTTGGATATTGTTGAAATGATGTAAAGGTGTATTGAGTTTGGATCTTAGAAAAGGGAACCTAGTGATAGTGTGGTATCTGACAAATCCATACACGAGGACTTTGACAACATTATTGTTGGAACAACATGCTGGGGCACGAGTTTTAGGGAAACCAATGGTACATGTGTTATATAAGAATGGGTCTTTGAAATTCATGGACTTCATGAGTTATCTACACAAATATTCTTATCCCAACATAGAATGTATTGTTATATTTCAGGATTCATTCACAATAATATCCATCTAGGATAGAAATATAGGGTTAGTATGATGACCAGTTGAGTGATGTGACCTTATTTTAGGGACCACTCCATGTGGTCTTCCCTCTATGTGAGAAGATCAGTGTGCTTTAAGCTGATGAGTGGTCTATGGAACGACCACCAACTGTTTATGCTATGGTTTTTCTACATGATGAGTAGCTAGTTAATCCATAAGGACATAAGAAATTTAAATGTAGAATTAATGCAATTATTGTGTTTTTACTATAGATACCACACTGGTTTCATGGTGAGTCAGACCCTCAGGTAGTATAGGATTGTCTCGATTTGGTGGTTTAGTCTTTTTAGCTCATGAAATCCCTGATTGACTAGATGGGTTTTATTGTGAAAATCCTTTTTCATGATGAGATAAGATATTTTTAGAGTATATCCACCCATACCAATGATGATGTGACATGAGGAGTTTCAGTGTTTATTCATTGAGTATTATGACCCTTCCCTCGTGTACTCTATATAGATTGAAAATATTTTGGAGTTATGATATGGTGGGTTGACTATTACAGAGTAAAAATAAATATTCACCAACCTCATGTGTTACTCTATCAATAGATGAAAATATGGATAATTCTAGGTGATTATGTCTTATATGGGCCTCAGTAGGGACATTTTAGCTAGCATAGTTTCTCTATGAATTTACCCTTATGTTCGGGGTGCTATAGAGGGAATTAATGATAGATATTTTCTTTGAAGATGAGAATTGGGTATAAAGATATGGTAGTAAACATAATGGAGAAGTTTCTTCTTCTTATGATGGTATATATAGGACATATTTATCTTAATGCATGAGTTATACTTATCTAAAATCATATATGTGGGGATCTACGACACCATGATTGTGTAAAGAATCTAGTCAAACTATAGATGGATGATTCCATGATTGTGATAGATGGGGTCACCTAGCTCATGATTTACTGACCTAATTTGTTGAATATACTTTCCATACATTAGAAGAACTATCACTATATTGGAAGAATCATTATCAAAGAACTCCTAGTGGTGACTGAGGTAGCCCCTAGGGAGGTGTTGCGAATATAGGTGATGTAGGAACCCATAGGGTGGAGATTCATGTATAGGAAGACCCTAGGACCAACTTCTAATGCTAACCGAGGTGGTCCACAATAATATTAAAGATATGGGTGTAGTGGAAGTGGTTAATTATAAGATATTGTGTGATATAATCATTCTTCACATGATGTGATTTGCAGAACAACTTGTGTGTTCACTACTTTAAATCTAATACTTTTAGACATAGTTGTGATTCATTAATTAATTTATATATTCCTTGTTTAGAAATGGAATAATCCTATAGTGTTATAAGACTATTAGTTGTTGTTTTAGCTTCTTATTGGTACCAATTATTTTATTTCACACATTTATTTCAGTGTGAGCTAGAACTCAGTGAGGGTAGTTTCATCTGGAAACTCTTCATTTTTCTAATAAAACAACATGGAATCATTCTAGAAACTAAATCTATATGAAATGTACATGCCATCATAGATTAATATTAGATGATAGATATTTGTCTAAATGTGGAAGGGCCTTAAAGAAAAGGGTTTTATCAAACAAAGTGTGTCCCCCTATATAGTTCTGGTGTTGTTAGTCAAGAATATGGATGATATATTGTATATTTGTGTTGATTGTTAATTCTAGGATCAAGTGACTACCTAAAATAAGTTCCCCAGAACAAGTATCTATATCCTCTTCAACCAAATAAAAGTTACGATATGGTTATCAAATATTTATCTTTGTTTGGGATACCACCAGTAATGGGTTTATGATGAGGATATACTAAAGGGTGTATTCTAATTTCACTATAGGAACTATGATTTCCTTGGGATTCCATGTTCTGTGAAAAAAATTCCCTTATTGTTTTCATGGGAATTAATAATAGGATCTTTCAGCCCTTCTGGGATCAGTTTCTTGTCATTATAAATGAAATTATCATTAAAACTACATTGTAGGAGAAATATACTAAGAGATTGATTATGATAGTAGATTTACTTTATTATCACTAGTTATATGGTAAACTTTGAAACTTCTAGTTATGAAGTAGAGATGTTAACTATCAATGGTGTGTCATCTTTGAACATGGAATACTCATGGAATTGATAAGGGTAGAGGTAGATATATCTTGGGAACCACATAAAATAATGTAAAAGACATATATATATATATATTTTTGTTTCATATGATACTATTGGTAGTTTATGGAATATTTTTCTTATATTTCATCCCCAATGAATATCTTCACGCATAAAGGGTAGTACTTTTATTGGGGTGACTGATGTGATAAATAGTTTAAGGTTTTAATGCACAGGTTTACCAGTTCTCCTAGGTTGAGACAACTAGAGGATAATGTTAATTAAGTAGTGCTATGCGATTCCTTTAGAGCTAGATTCGGGTGCATGTTAATGAAGAGGTGTACAATGACTGTTTCTAGGTCAAGGTAACTAGGACCCAATGAGAAACCCAATTTGACACATGACTTATAAATAATATTAGTATCATTTTACATGAGGATATGGATGTATTATCTTCTCAGTGATCATTGTGTGGTTTAATCAGACCACCAAATTCTCGAGTCTATGTTTTCAAAGATAGAACTTAACCAAGGAAAATTACATTGACTAGAGTTCCTACATGAATATGAATTTAGGATATTATATCCAATAAAAAATGGAAATGTGGTTGTAGATTCTCTTAGTAATAAAACATTGTTAGGTTTTGTGGAGGATCTATCGATGTAGTCGGACAATATTTAGTTGACCCTAATGGAGAAAGGAGGGCCAACTACTCTCTAGTCTATGGTAGTGACTCCACCTCTTCTATAGTATATGGTAGTGGATCAACTGGGTGATATAAATTGTGAAGTTCTGTGAGACTGGATATCTTTAGGAGATGCACCATATAGTTTTTCTGAATGTGGGTACCACTTCATCCTTTTATGAGGATAAGTAGTGGTTCCAATGGTATTGTGTGAAGAGGTGTTGAGGGAATTTCATGCCTACTCCTCATAGGTACATCATGGAGTGCGGAAGATATACCAATACCATAAAAAATAGTTTTTGTGGGATAATATGAGGTATATAATCAATATGTATATTTTTTGATGCCTCTCTTGTTAGAAGGTGAAGGAATAACCTCAAATTTTATTGTCTTGACTCAATCTCTAGAGATCCAAAAAAGGAGGTGGGATAGAATATAAATGATTTTTTAATGGTACATCCATAGACAATGATAGTCCATAAGGCTATATAGTTTATTTTCAATTGACTTTTTCCCTATCTATCAAGGAGTAGAGTCTAGTTGAGAGTTTGGAGTACTTATATTTGTAAAATATTTTCTATTGTCATGGGATAAATTAGACGATTGTTTCCCAAAGTGATGTGTGGTTTATATCATAATTTTGGAGTGTCTTTCAAGATTCTTTCAACACCTAATTTTAGATGACTTTATAATTTTACCCATAGAATAATTTCTTGGTAGAGTGATCCATCAGGGTTTTATAGGATATGATGAAAAATTTATTTTTGGAATTTGTTCAGAGTTGGGGGTATCAATTTACCTAGGTTTATTTGATTTATAATAATAGTTTTCACACAACTATTAGAATTTATCCATTCAAATATCTACATAAGAGACCTTCCATGACACCCTTTGGTTAGAATATGATATGCAATTCAACACTTATGGGACTGTAGATGGTACCAACAATAGAAACAATTCATGTGATCTATGAGTGAATAAAGGCCACTCAAATTAGGAAAAAATAATATGTAGACCAACATCATGGACCCTTGGAGTTTGAATTTGAAGATAATATGTTCCTTATAGTCTCCCCATGGTGGGGTATTTAGTGGCATTTTTAGCGTAGGAATCTATACCCAAGGTTAAATAGGTCATTCAAGATCCAATGTAGGGTTGGAGAGGTTTTGTGTCACTCATCCATACCCCTATAGTTAGATCAAGTGCATGGAATCTTCCAAATGTCACATGTGAGTAGATATGTGGATGAAATATTGTACATTATTGAATTGGGAGATCTAAGAATCAAGGATGAAAAAACCTTTTCATAATACCTAGTGGCCATCAAGGATTTGTAGAAGAGGATATTTTTGGTTGAACTATCTCACTATTCTTAGTCCTCTGGTTACATGATAACCTTTAGGAAATCTCATAAGATAGTGAGAGTCATATCCTATCTCAGTACACACAAATTTTTTTTAGTATTTTTTTCAACGTGAAAATCCATGAAGGTGGGGAGAATTTAATGAGTTTGGGTTTTCTGTTTAGACCCTTTGGATATTTATATACTCATATCTACATTTTTATTCATTGTTTACTTAGTGTCACAGGGTCCCAAAATTGATATATTATAAATATTTAATTTATTTAATGATACATGTACCATTTTAGAATAATCATATTTATCGGTAATCGAAATATTGAATGGGAAAACCAAGATCATTGTTAAATCCATAGTGCATGTTTTACCCTTGGTGCAACATCAATTTCATAATCATTGGGTCTTGAGATGATTTGGTGTCATTAATGGACTAAAATGAACAAATTTAATTAATTACTTTTTATTTGTTTTAAATCCCTAACATAGTGGTCACCTCTATCTAATCCTCATTATATCCAATATCCATGGTTATCCACATATCCCTGAGAGATTTCTTGGTATAGGATGAATCCTTGTAGGGGGGTGGGGTGATCAAATGAAGGAATTAGGGATCAATGTCATATGATCATGGGGAATAGAGGAATGAATTCTATAGAACTGGAATCTTCAAATATTCTATTGGAAAACATGTTCTACACTAATAATCGATATGTTCTTTAGGTAGATCTTGTAATTTATATGTTTTACATCAAAGATTTCTGGATTTATAGCATGGATTAACTTAGCTTTTGTGGTTTCCAATTTTTATTTTCCCATATTTACAAGACCCAATAAATTTATTTTCTTGTTTTAAATTGTTATTATGAATTATACTCCATTATTAGGTGTTTATACAAGTGATAATTTCAAGGAACTTTATCATCCGATGATGTTTCTAACATTGATATTTCATTTTGTTTCTACCACCATTATTCACTGTTAGACCCATCATGGATGGTGGTACAACTATTTCTAGTATAATTCCAATCATAATAAAACCCTAAAATTCAGATTGATGTGTGTGAAAAAGAACAAGTCGATCATGTAGCTCTATGCTTTAAGGGATACTGGTGGAAATGAGATTGGAAGAAGGACTGAGTTTGGTTTTCCTATATTTTGGAATATGGAAAAAATGAACTTCCATAATGATTTTCATTTTGGTGATGTGAAGTCAATAAATCAATATCTAATGTGGATAGATCCATGATTGATTCATCTAGAGTAATATATGTCATCATTTGTAGTGGGATTAGTGAAAATGGTTGATGTGTAAATATTTAAGAGAATAAACTATACTATACATGAAAAACATGACAACAAAAATTGTGTTATGGAAGAACGCATGGTATGTAGTCCACTTTTTATGGAATCTTGGGTTTCTATAGTAGGATATATATAATATGTAGAGTGTTTAGTCCCACACACTATGTGATACTACCAAGGTGGTTGAGCAATGTATATGGAAGAATATGCATACATCCTTTGGTGGCCCCACATTCCATGTGGATCCATGTATACATTGTATACATGTGTTTTAAAATACTGTGTAGGGATGTGAGAAAAAATTGGTCTAGAATTTATCATTCACTTTATGTACAGTCGATGAACCTGTTGTATTCATTCTATGTATATTCTATATCCTATATCTTCTTCTTTGGGACTCATATATGGTCACAAGATTTTTCCATTATGAGTATAATTACATATAGGATGTGACGTCAAACATCATTTCATTATCAATGATGTGATGTGACGTGATTTGAGTGGGACGCAATAAGGGACCATGTTTTTTCTGAAAATAAATTTTTAGCCGAAATTTGATTTTTTTTTTTCAATCATATTCTTATAAGGGGTAAAATAGTCTTTTCCCCCTAATAGATGATCTCATATAATTTTTTGAACCACTCTATTGGTCATAGAATATGGTTTTAACCCTAAGGAAGGATTTTGTGGAATTATGATCCATTCAAATTTTAGTGGAATAATTAATAATTAATATGAAATTAATTAAATATTAAATTATTCGCATAGGTTTGTTCGATGATATATTTTGAATTGAGAATCAAATTGATATTATATCTTTTCCATTTAGTATATAATGGAGATTTATTCCTTGGATGGGCGTACACTCGAGGTGGTTTCAGGGGCATCTAGGCACCCATATTCTCTTTTCTTCGATTTTTATTACTTTTTTTAATTTCTTCATTTCTCCCTTGGATCCTCATGGATACCCCCTATGGGTTTATCCTTTGTGTGTCGGAGAGGAAAGATGGAGATGGAGAGGGATAAAGATAGATTATTAGAGGGAGAGAGATAGAGGGATAAAGAGAGAGAGTGTGTGTGTATGTGTGTGTGTGAAGGGAACAAGGGTACCACCGTAGAGCTTGGGACACACCAGATCATCATATGATAACTGTGGATTGTGGAAATGGGTGATGCTTAAATGGATTCCCCCCAATGGTAGGTAAAATTTATGCCTCTTTAAAAAATTCATGTAGTTTAATTTATTTCACATTTTAAATCCCTATTAAGTTTGAATGTGGCCCTTTATGGCCTGATCTACTACTTTCAGGATGAAGAAAAGGATTTTAGGGTGGTTCATTGGTTTTCTATTTTGGAAAAACCATGTCAAGGTATGTGGTTTAGAAAAAACACATTGTGTTTTATTCCTATTTGTAGAAGCTGATGTTTTCAAATTGATCATTGTGTACTATGGTGTACATTTCATGTACTAGACCCTAGTCATGTGTACGAGTACCAAACCAGGGTACACATGTAGGGACACATGGCCTTCTAGAGTACACTATTAGACTCTATGTAAGTCATGTGCCATGTAGAATTACACAGCTATTCCAAGCACATGGTCAGACCATTTGAGGGACATGGGTAGGAACCCCATGTAGGTTACACACTGCATACCTTTCCAACATGTTGTGTACTTTGAATTTACTTTCCATGTCAAGCCAAATTACATGCCAAAGTGGGAATTTGAGGATACATGCCGTGTACTCCTCATATTCTATCCTTTGAGTATTTTTCATATATTTTCACCCAAGATTCAGAATTGCAACTATGAGTAGTCCATTCTGAGTATCATTTCATTTATATTTTAATGGTAAAACCCAAGAGGTGTTCTTAGGAATCATAGCTGTCACTTATTGAATGGAAAGGTTCTTCCTTCAGTAATCATATCACGTGTCTCCCGAGAGAGATACATGTTCTATGATGATCCATGAGTTATCTCTTTTGACATATTACTTTTTAGATATTTTCTTATGGATTTTCTCTTAGGATATGTGACCTTATAGCATAGGATTCCTTGTGACTGGATGTTCTCATGGATCGCCTATACGAAGCCTGCATTTATGTTTTGACCAAGATGATCCCATAAAGGATACCTCTATCGCATTTTTGTTTCCAAGTTTCCCCTATGGGATTCCATTCCTTATGCGTTGACCTATGGAATCCCTAGTATGATCCCTTGAACTATTTACTATTGGAGGATCTTGAGTAGGATTTATCTATTGTGATATGTATTGAGGGATGTAGTAGGTTCCCCAATGTGTGACTTACCCTAAGTTAGTATGTCAGGTTTCGGTAGAGATGGTAGTAGGTTTCACCTTAAATTTTGTTCCAAACATGTAATCCCTTGGGGATATTATTGTTGTGTTGAGTTTAGGTGTTCGACCACCATCACTATTTTTTATAATTTCACATGTTTACTGATGATGTGGCATTGATCACCAGAGTTGCTTCTTATTTGGTGGTTGTTCAGCGTGATGTGATGTGTCCTTATTTCTCTATGGGATGTCAAGAAATGATTTCTAAGGATACATATTTTAAGCCATGTTATTTCTGTTATTATTTGTATATGTAGAGTCACTACTTGGGATCTAGATATTGAACCTGTACAATTGATTATAAGATTATTAGGATGTCCAGAATTATTTCATGGAAGGAATGCAACTTCGGGTGTAGGTCTATCTACTTAGCTTCATATCAGCATCCAAGGATTCAATGGGTGTTCTTGGATATGTGATGCAATTTTACACTACTCCAGCTGCCTATGTAATTTGTGTTTCAGCTTCTCCAGTTTCCTTTGTGATGTGCTTAAAATTTGCTCTATTTGACTATGTGATGCAGGTCTCAGCTTCTGCAGGTTCCTCTATGATGCACTTCCATCTTCTATGGTTCCATTTTCTTCTCCTTTACAATGGTGATTCATGTTATTTCATCCATTTGTGAGGTCAGTTTAGGTGGTGGTGTTACTATTCTAGATGTTATGATGTTGGTAGGAATTTGTAACTATGGTGAGCATGTTTCTTGGTGACAACGATGGTTCCTTAAGTTTTCTTTGTGGGAATGGTTTTGTTCTTCATTGGGTTTCTATCTATTTTGTTTTCTAGGTGATGTTGGATCTGGGATAATAATGACGTTTTTTGCCTTGTTGATTCCAATTAAGTTATAATTTCTTAGTGGTTCTTCTTCCTCTATGATAATGTAGGTTCCAATTTCTAGGTTCATTTTTCTGAAGCATTTAATCTATTTTATAATTTGATCATGGTTGTTTTCAACGGATGGAGATAGTTTTTCTAATGGTATTGGGTGTTCATCGTCTATTGTGGATTGTTTTTGGTTGACATAGAGCAGGTATGTTGATGGTGTTTCATTTTAGGGTTACTATGTCAAGGTGTTTCTCATGTACGTCTTGGGGCATGACTCAAGGCTGATTCGGTAATCTGAAAATGCATTGTAAGAGGCATGGAACCGTTATAGTTTTGAATTATTTTTTATGTTAATGGTTCCAGGTGATGATGATGTGGTAGATGATCTATGTTTAATGTTTTAATTTTAATATATGATTTTGTGGGTGGGTTGATAGAGCTGAATTTTGTTTTCGTAGTTTGAATTTTTTAGGGCACACACATAAAATTTAAAATTGTTTTTAGAAATTAAAAATATGGATTTGGTCCCATAGGTGTTTCTTAGAATCCAGATGTTGATCCTACTATAATTATATACTTTCATGCCATCCCTAGAAAAAATACTGATGGATGATTCCACTCTCTTGAGTGATGAGGATGATTCCACTCTCCTCTATTTTATATATGATGATAGTGATTATTATATCCTTGTCTCATGGGTTAAATGATGATGATTAGGCTATCCCTAATCTGGGGTTGTCGGTGGGTGATTGGGATCTCCCCGATTTCTTATCTATAGAGGATTATTTTTCTCTCCTCAACCTATAACATATGGAAGATGATTATGAGCTCTTTGACTTGTCTTATGATGAGGATATCTAGATATTATTTCTAGGATCCAGGCTTATGATCCCATTTTCTATCATGGTGGTTTATCTTGGAATCTCACACCTATGATTTACTTTCATATTTAAATATCATGAGTGGGAATGCTGTCTCGCCATTGATATCGCCTATTAATCGCCAAAGGGTCAGACCCTTAGGGTCATCTGAGTTCCGAATGACATGACTACCTATAGATTGAGACCTATGGTAAAGAAATTGGACTATAATTACATGGTATGATTTGTAATACATCTTTCCCAGTGACCATTTATTGGATATCTAGAAGTACTTCCCTGGAATCCATTGTGATAGTGATTGGAGGAGAGTATGTATAACACACCAATATTTTATGGTATGAATAATTTCAATTCATTAGATAAAATATTATGCACACAACACTAAGTCACTATGAAAAAACACAATGTTGTTATAATATAGTTATAACCTAGACATTAAAAGTAATTTTTCCACCTCGGTGTTTTGAATTTCGAAAAACGGGCATACATGGCTGCATTTAGTAAGATATTTTGAGTTGGATAAGTTCAACATAATCTTTGGTAAATTGTAATGTACCCTTATGGGTAGTGACTTGACCCTTATGAATAGTAATTTACCCTTATGAATAGTGACTTGACCCTTATTAATCATAATGTACCCCTATGAATAGTAACTTGACCCTTTAGAATAGTAATATACCCATATTAATAGTAACCAGACCCATATAAGTTTAAATAGAATTTAGGCACATTATAAAATTTAGATTCCTCCGATGGTTTTGAAGTGTATCTAGGTATTTGATCTACCATTCCTTGGAGGGGGGGGGGCTATGTGATTTGACTGATGTGAGGTTTTGTAGGTGGTTTTCTTTGGTGTTCTTGGATTTCATCTGATTGGATGTGAATCTAGTAGTTTTTTGGGTATTCTTCTTTGACGTTGTCGGTTTTCCTTTGAATATTAATACCGATTTTATTTCCATCATGACTGGCCTTCTTCGAAACCTGGTGTTGATTTATCTATGGTCTGATCAGAGTAGATCCATGCCCAAATCTGCATTTCTAGTTTAGGAAAACTTAGAACCTCCCATAGGTGATGCTCCCTTGGCATGATGTTGAGACATCTTGTCCTAGGTGATGATGGCTCAAACTCATGACCCTTGGAATGTCTCCCAGGCCTCTGTAGCAGTGGTGGTAGTATGTCTCTTGGTGTATGGCAGGAATTTTCTAGGACGGTCATTGATCATGGTTCCAGGGTCTCGTGATTTCATCATGTTGGGGAACCCATACATTCTAAAATAATTTATTCAAATGAGGATAGAGATGGTTACCTTCACCATGAATGGTTGTTCAGATTTGGAATATTGAGAGGTTATGGCACTGCCATCAGTACTGATCTCGTGCCTTTTTCACGAGACAACTAGTTGATCAGCCATGCTCTAGTGGGGGTGTGCCTTAACAAGATTGATGTTGGGAAGGGGTACTTCGAAGTAGTATTGTTCTAGGTAGAAACCCTATTAATTATTAGATTTTCTTATGTCCTAATGACCTTGAAGTCTTGGTCACCCCCCCATCCTTAAATGATGTCTCATCCAAACTCAATAAAAATTTTGGCCTTCAGGCCATTCAGTCCCGTGTTGGTATTTTTAGGAACAATAATAATGAATTATAATTTTATAAATAATATATTAATATAAAAGTTAATTTATTTTCATAAAATTTATACATGAATCAATATTTTGTTTCCCTATTATTATAAGATAATATTATGAGACCCTAATAAAAATTTTAAAGTGTCATAAAATTGGTTAAAATATTAAAATTGTTATTTTTCGACTTAATGATGATTTTAATAAAAAATTAAATTAATAATATTTATAAATTTATTTTTATAACATGGAGTTCCTTTTTGGATTATAAATGTTTAAAAATGTTTAGGATAAATTTTTGGGTTTTTTCTAAAATAGTTGAATTTTTAGTGAATACTAAAATTTACAATTTTTAAGAAAATACAATATTTTTTTGTGGTAGTGTCATGATATATTTATGATATAAAATTTATTAAACATTTGGAATAAATAGATAATTATTTTATAATAGTAATATTGTATAGAAATAATTCATAACTTGTATGTTATAATTTATTTCGTGATAGGTATCAAAATTATTGTCAGTGCTGACGCAGTGCCTGCACAACATTAACAATGTCAAATTTCGTTCCTTGTAAATAATAATTGAGTGATAAAAATTATTTTCCTAATATTTTCAATGTATTATATATTATTTATTTATTATATGTTAAATTATTGTTTTATAGTTATATAATGTTAATATTATTTAAATGCTTGTGAAATGCTTGTGTCGGACATAAAAAGACAAAGTAACAATTTTAAGAAGTTTTTTTGACATGTATAAGAGTGAATATACATAATTATTTAATATAGAACATTATTTTGAACCTAATTTTTTTATTTTTATTATATTAATTTATTTTTAGTTTTTATAGTTTAAATAATTGAAATTAATGCTTCTGCAACACTGATGCACTGCTTGTGAAAGCACAAGGAAAATAAATAAAATGTTTTTAATTAAAATTATATGAAATTTTAAAAGACCCATATTTTGGATAAAACATTGTATATAACAAATTTTAGACCATGGTAATGTTTTTATTCTAATTTTGGATATTTTGGACTCACATGAATCACTTTAGACACTATATGATATTTTATTTCAAAGGGAAATCAAGTTGTCACATTATAGTGTTTAATATTAATAATATTATTATATGAAGTTTTCTAGAGGATTTATTCTAAAAAGAATATTATTTGAAAAGCTGATAAAATTATATTTCTCATAGAATATTATTTTAAATTTTTAGATAAAAAATATATATCAAAATGGATTTCATAAATAAGATGCATTATTAATTTAGAATCAAATTAATGATATTAAAAATAATAAAATAATTATAATTTTATATTTTTAAGCTAATTCGCAGATTCCATAGATTTATATGACATTTATATGATATAATATAAAATTTTATTTTATTTTTGAACTTTTTTATGATGTGTTTAAATCCATAGTTATGAATCATTCTTACCTTGAATTTTTTTCCATGAATAAATTATTTTATTAAAAAATTTAAAAATACCAATTTTTTTGAAAAAGTACAAAAATGTTAATATTACTTCTAAAATGTAATCCAACGTTAGTTTTTGGCCTTTTGGGAGTCTTAAACCTTATAATATATTTATTATATTTTAATAATTTTTGTGATTCCTAAGTTACCCCTCACCTCACTTATAAAAGAGGGTTCCTTCACAAATTTCATGACCATAAGCCTTCTTTTTTGGCCATCCATTGAAAAATTCCATCCTCCTCATCCCTTGAAAAATTAGTGTGCTTCTAGTATCACAAAAATAACACTTCCAAGATCCTTAAGGTGGTTTCAAAAGATAAATATTCAAGATGTAAATTCATTTTTTCCATTAGTTTGTTTCCTTTTCAAGCTCCTTTGTTATCTTTTATATTCTCTCCTATTATAATCCAAATGTTATGAAAAATCCATTAACTTATATATGATTTAATTTTGTTATTATAATAGAATATTCTATCATCATTTCTTCTTTTCCCTCCATTAATATCTATAAATGATAATATCGTCTGAGAAGTGTTAATTATCACGTTCAGGGAAGATGAGTTTTTAATTTTTCCTTACTATCATCAAGACTGGCCATGGAATTTTTTTAATGTTTTATCCATATCATAATATATTTATTTTATCTTATGTAATATCATGTAATCCTTACACACTCCTAATATTAAATAATAATACAAAACAAGTTCATTGTGAATAAAACCGCCAAGTTAATCCAAGTGTTTATCATTAACTTTTATCTAATGAGTCATCCAAATGGTATATAAACAAAATAATCATATGATCATTTATATCTATGTAATTTCACTAATAAATATAATAAAAATTATGTATTTTTACCCACATTTCAAATGAACTTCCATTCATGAATAAAATAAAATGATCATCACAACCATGGAAGAAAATACTTCCAAAAAAAAACCTCTTAAACCCATTACAAAGTACATGAATTAACCTAATAATGTCAAAAAAATAAATTAAATATAGATAATGTTCTACAATTTTTAATTAATAAAGATAAATCTGATTATTCGGGTCATTAAGATCAATCGAAGAATGCATTCTGGTATAAGGTAAGGGTTTACTCCTCTCGCTTTTAATTCCATTAAATTTCCATTGTTTGTCACTTATTTATTTGATGTGGTATATGTGTACTTAAATTTTATATATAAGATCATGATTCTATTTATATTCATGGTATTATGTGATTAATTAGCTGATTTTTAATTTTTGGTCATACGAATCGATTGACTACAATGTGGTAAGAGACTTTTTCTCAATTTCCATTTCATTGAGACTACTTGGTATTGTCCACCTAATATTTATTATGTGGTGTATCTAATTCCTCTTTGAGATCATTTTTAATTTGAAATTACAATTCTTTTAAATATAGATTTTATCGTATCGTGTATATTATGACAACCCTGCTTTTTTTACACACTTAAACCCAATTTATTACATAAAATTCACTTGATACAACATAGAAGATCGAGATATCTAGTGCCTATGGGTCTTAAGATCATTAAATTACAACTTAAAACATAAATCACAGAAAATATTTATTGAAAAATTCCTTTACATGACCACTACATTCCCTCATACTTAGCATTGCATGGGATAACCTGAGGACATGAATAAGAAAATGGTGAGCTATAAAACCCAGTAAGGGAATAAACATGGAATAACATGATGAATACCATACATGTTAATAAATATGAATATAAATGGATCAAATGGGAAACATGAACATAAAGTCATGATAAAGCATGATAATCATAACATGGAGATGTGGCAACAACACTTAACATAGAATTAGCATGAGCCAAGGCTCATTGCACATGGAGCATGAGTAAACCCTCATTGCACATGAAGAATGAGTAAAACCTCATTGAACATGAATTATCACGTTTCATAATTAGTTTCACATGACATATCATGATAATATACTTTCCCAATGCATTTTAGCACTATTAGGGTGCACCCTTCTTAAACATTTCATTTCAGGCATAAGTGTACAACATAAATCATATAACATGGAATCAATCAACATCATAAGTTATTAAGTGATTAAGGAATGTGGAATAAATACATGAAAGTACCATTCAATATGTACATGTGCATAATGGTGAATACCCTTTATAGAGACATGGGTATGGTATTCACTACACAATGATCTTGTCTTGAAAAAATGTAGTGTAATTTCACCATCACAACGACATTACATAAGAATTAATAAAAGGTTGATGAGGGAGAAATGGGTGTCTCATAATATGATCAAGAAATGGATAGTAAGGGGGGTAATATAGATACATTTCCCAACAAATTTAATGTAATTTAGATACGTAATACAAAATAATTTCATTAATGTAAATGAGGAGAGTGAAATTCCTTATGGAATTTCGGCATGGTAACAAGTGTACATGGGAGGCATTAATGAGAGATAAAGGGGATATTTAATTATTAAAATATGATGAGATCAGTATGGGGGAGGTGATAAATCATACCCCAACATTTATAATTGAAAATAAAAGGGCATAAAAATATTAAAAAACATAGATAAAATGAGAAAGGAAGAAATCCCTTACTAGGAAGTGTGGTCCCAAAGGCTCGGGAGGGGCTTGAGATAGGATTATTGAGAGATTGGGGTGGTTTGGGAGGATTCTAGAGAGATGAGTTCAGAGGTTGGACGAAATCCAAGGGCTTTAAGTGAAGAGGAATTTGATGCTTGGGTGGGTTTATATAAGAAAGGAGAATAAATTCTCTATTATTTAGGTTTGGGACACCTCACATTAAACAAATCAAAAACACAAACCGGACCATTGTTTTTTCCAAATGGGAGTGAAAAAAAATATTTTATAATTCTAATGGTCGAACCTCTTAAAATAATTGGGTTGTTTATGTGGAGGTGAGTCACACTCTCAAGGAAATAAATTTAAAAAGCTAAAATGTTTTATAAGTCATGATGGGTCCACTAAGGTTTTGTAAAATAAATTAAACAAACCTAAAATAAATTTATTTTAATGGTAAAAATATATTGGCCTAACATAATTTTTATAGTATTTTATTACATCACTATTGGGTCATTATGATGTCATAAAAACATTATATAATTAAACTCTATTTAATTTTTACCCAAAAATTTTACAGCCTTAAAAAATTATTAAAAAATCACTGTTGGATAATTTTGACATCTTGACTCCAAAAATAAAATTAATTTTATCTAAATAATTTTCTAAATAAGTGAATTTTCACTTTTAAAATAAAAAAGCGACATTTATAAAAAAAACATGCTTTTTAACAAAAACAACTTTCAAACCTTAATAAAAATTACAACTGCATTCATAAAATTATAGGATCATTTATATTTAATAAGGAGTAACTTAATAATAATAATAATATATTATTAAAATATTATTTAATTCAAAAATCTATTAATTCATCAAAATAGATTTCATGGTTGAATATTAACTAAAAATACTAATTAGTCTTTAAAAAACTATTTACAAAGTAACAATAATAAAATAAAAGTATATCATTTATTATATACAAAAATAATTTACATAATCATAGTTCTAGGGTCTTGTTACATAACCCCTTATAACAACCGCATAAGACTGAAGGGTATGATGCGCGATTGTGACAGACTCTTGGGGTGGCACGGATAACATTGCTCGTGTGGTAATCTCTATCAACTTCCACTTATTCTGTAGGCTTTTCTGCTCAAGCTTAATATATTCAAACTAAGATTGGGCTTGGTCAAGAGTGAATCCTAATGAAGACACCTCCTTTTCGAGTTTCAACAAATGGGCATTGTATGGGGAAAGTCTTCTGGATGAGGCCATCGCTTCCTTTGTTTGAGTAAATTGGATTTGATAAAACCCTATATTTATACTAATCATGTGATCACTGTTCAATGACTATATTAGCAATGGTCACAATTCATAATGTCATTTTAAAATCCAAATCATAAAACCAAATAAGTCCATATATTTTACATAACTACAATAAGACATTTAAGTAGACACAGATGAATTTTCATTAATAACTTTTTGGGTCGTTTCAGTATTCCCCCCTTATGAAATTTCTCCATTGAAATTTCCTTTTCCCACAGTAAAAAAGATGTGGGTAACTCCACTTTATCAATTCCTCTGATTTTTATGTCACTTATTTAAACACGTGGTTTCGCTAAAACACCTTGACTTGGGGAATTGTCTTATTTTGTTTAACTTTTTCTCTAGGATCTAAGATCTTCACTGGTTTCTCCTCATATGAAAGATCATCCTATAACTATACTACCTTTTAAGAGATTACATGGTAAGGTTTGTTTATGTACTACCTTAAGAGGGATACATGAAATACATCATGTACTTTGGCCTTGGTAGGTGGAATTTCTAGTCGATAGGACACAACCCCAACACAATCAAGAATCTCGAAGGGGCTGATATACCAAGGACTTAACTTCCCTTACCTTAAAAACCATACGAACTTCTTCCACTGAGATATGTGTAGAAATAACATGTCTCTAAATTTATACTCAAGGTCTCTTCTACGGTTATCTGAATAACTCTTCATTCAACTCTTGGTTGCCTTGATATACTACATAATGTTTTTCACCTTCTCCACCATTTCTTCTACCATTTATGGTCCTAAAAGATTACACTCACAAAATTCATCCCAAAACACCAGTGTTAATCACCTTTTTTTAATAAATATCTTCATATGGTGCCATTAGTATGCTCGAGTGGAAAATGTTATTGTAGGATAATTCAACCAGTGGAAGATATTGATCCCATCCTCCTTTGAAGTCCATAGAACATGATCATAAAATATCTTATAGTGTCAAGATAGTTCTCTTAAATTGGCCCTCTATTTGAGGATGATAGGCTGTACTGAAGTTCAGTTATGTGTTGAGAGCATACTGGAGGCTTTTCCAGAACTTCAAGGTGAATCTTGGATCACAATCGGATAAAATAGATAGTGGTAATCCATGCATTCTTACCACTACTTTGTTGTAAATCTATGAACGTCAATCCAATGAGAAGTCCTCTTGAATCACGATGAAGTGATATTTCTTCGTAAGACGATCCACAATGACCCATATATCATTGTTTACTCTAGATGTCCTTGAAAGTATAGTGACAAAGCCCATGGTAATGTTCTCCCACTTCCATGTTGGTATGGGTAGTGGTTGCATCATCCTCTTATACTTTTTCCTCTCAGCCTTCACTTGATGACATACCGGGCACTTTTATGTATATTTAGAAATCTCCCTTTTTATATTGTCCCACCCAATGTTTTCATGGAGATCTCGATACATCTCTGTGATCCTCGGGTGAATAGAGAAGGTTGAGATATGTACATCATTCAGAAGCTCCTTATTTATCTCTAGATTAGATAGCACACATAATCATGACCCAAATCTCACAATTACATCCTTGTAAACCATGAAATATAAGGATTTCCCACTTCTGATAGCTTCCACCATTTTTAGAATTTCCACATCCTTTTTTGAGCATACTTTATTTTCTCCAAGAGGAATGGTTGGGAAATCATTTGAGAAAGGATTGATGATGTTCCTCCCTTAACGATTCCCATGTCTATCCTATGCAAATCTATTAAGATTGGATCCTTCTCAATTCACATTAATTATAGAATCACTAGACCCTTTTAACTTAGAGCATCTGTCACCTTGTTCTCTTTCCTAAGGTGGTAATGGATTGATCAGTTATAGTCTTTGATCAACTCTAACCATCTTCGTTGGAACATATTCAACTATTTCTATGTGAATATATACTTGAGGATTTTGTGGTCTGTATATATTTCAATCTTCTCCCCAAAGAGAAAATGCCACCTAATTTTTAAAGATATGATCACTACATCCATCTCCAGATCATGTGTTGGATATTTTTTCTCATGAACATTAAATTGCCTTAAAAAATAGGCAATGACTTTTTCATTTTCCATCAGCACATAGCCCATGCCCTTCTTTAAAGTATCAGTGAATACCAAAAAAAGTTCTCTACTTATGGGTAATGTGAAAATTGGAATAGTGATAAAACTCCTTTTCATCTCCTTGAAGATCTATTCGCATTCATCCGTCAAAGAAAATTTGACTCTCTTCCGAATTGTCTTGGTAAGATAGTTTTACAACCATGAAAAATTTCTTAGAAATCAGTGATAATATCCAGCTAACCCCAAGAATCTATGAATATCCATTACTGATGTTGGCCTCAACCAACCCTCTACTGCATCTATCTTCGAGGGATCCATAAATATCTCATTTCTTGTGATGATATTAACTAATAATGAGACCTCCTTCATCCATAACTCTCACTTTTTGTACTTTTCATAGAGCTTTTCCTTCCAAAAAGTCTCTAGTACAGTTCTTGGATTCTCCTCATAATCCTTATAGGTTTTTGAGTATATTAGAATATCATTTATAAATTCTACCACAAATTTGTCTAGGTAATATCTAAAGACTCTATTCATCAAGTCCATGAAGATTGCTGGATCATTAGTGAGTCGTAATGGTATTACTATGAATTCATAGTTCTCGTACCTTATACGAAAAGTAGTCTTGCATATATCTTCCTACTTCACCCTTACTTGATAATATCCCGGCTATAAATCCACCATGGATAAGTATTGTGCTCCACATAGTTGATCGAATAAGTCATTAATTCATGGAAAGAGATTCTTGTTCATTATTTTGATTTTGTTGAGCTCACAACAATCAATGCAAAGGCACATTGACCCATCCTTATTTTTGACAAAGAGGACTAGTGAGCCCCATGGTGAAGCACGTGGGCATACAAACCCTTTATCCAGATTCTCCTATAGTTGTTTCTTCATCTCCTCATGCTCAACAACATCCATTCTATACAGAGTATTGGATATTGGAAATTCCCCAGGTATAATGTCAATTGAGAATTCAACATCTCTTCTAGGAGGGAGACCATACAATTCCTCATGAAACCAATCATTGAATTCCCTCACAATAGGAATGCCTTCAAGGATGGTTGGTTTCTTAGACTCAATCATCTAAGCCAGATACTCATTCTCATAGGGCATTAATATCCATGCTTGAGATGGTGGAACAAAAGAAGATTCATCCTCCTCCTTTCACTGGTATAGAATTCGGGGTCGATTCTCCACATGGAGAGTGATTTCCCTATCACGGCAATTTATGTTGGCTCTATATAAGGAAAGTCAATCCATGCCGAGAATTGCATCAAATTTCACCAGTGTATTTCATGAGGATTTCTGGGATGTTAAATCCAAAAATAATGACAGGGGGGATTTATATTCATGGGATACAATGATTTCCCCATTTGTTGTACTCATTGACATTTTTACTTCTATTATTTGTGGTGGTATTGGGATTGTTCTAATAAACTTTTGAGATATAAAATAATTCCTAGAACTTGAATCAAAAAGTATGATCGCTATTCTTGAATGACTAACTATTGTACCTATACCCACTTTATTGTCGGGGTTCACTTCGGTGGTAGTGATGGAAAAACTTTCCCTTGTTGCCGTGGAGGTTGTTGGTTGCCTCAAAAAACCCTTGGATTAGGGAAATAATTTACAATATTCCCTAGTTATTTGTAGTTGAAGCAACAAACAATGTGTTGAGAGTCGAAAGGAGAGTTCCTATTTTCTTTTGCAACTGTGGGTTTTTCTTATTGGAAGTTAACAACTTGGTTTCATTCTCTTCCACACCTAATGCATTTCCTCGTCCCCTTCAAGAAATTTATAGGGTGGTTTTTTCGGCACCTTTGGAAAGTGGGATGATGGATATTCTTAGCACCGTTGGATTTATCCATTGGACAACCAGAATTGAATTCCACCATATTCTTCTTATCCCCCTAAGATTCACCAATCTCTATTTTGACCATGAGGTCACATCAGAAAATTTCCTCATAGCTGTCGAAGTCATGGATTGCCAGGGTATTTTGTAGGCTAGGATTCATCCCAGAAAATAAGTGGTCAACCATGTATTCGGGGGTAACAAAAATTCCAAATGTGTATCATGAAAGCCTTGTGATGTTTGACTTATATTCTCAGACAGATTCATTGTCTTTATGCTTGAGGTCAAGGAAGTCCCTTTCCATCTTAATCTGGAGGGTACACAGAAAATATTTATCAAAAAACATATTCTGTTTTTCCTTCCATTCCAACGTCTTGATCTCTTCCTTAGGATTCATATTTTTGATCAATGTAAACCATTGATCAGTTTCACCCTCCATAATATAAGAATCCTAGATAACCTTATCTTATTCAGAACATTCAAGGATAGAGAAGATCTTTTCAATGGAGTTGATCATTTGTTCGGCGATTGAGGGATCAGACGATCCATTAAATATATGAGGACATTGTCTCATGAAGCTCTTGATAACGACTTGTTATTTATTAGGGGGGGGGGGTTAAAAGTTCCTCTCATCCCCTATTTTTATTCAATGCTTGACTTAATCGAGAGAGTATCATGAAAACGTTTTTCATTCCCACTCAAAAAAGATTAGGGATCTCAATAGAACAGTCGCCGTTGTGATCTTCACATCAGTTGTTAGCATGAGTCCTCCAATTACCGGCCATTGGTTGGAATAAAAGGAAAGTTAAGGGTAACACATAAATGGTAATCCAAAGACAAAAATGGGTGAATTATAAATTACTTTTATCTCGTTAACTTATGAATCTATAAGTTTCAATCTATGTTGTCTGTGAACTAATTTCTAACATGTATTCTTAGTGTCATTTTTTTAAAATTACCTTAATAATGGTTCATAAAAATATTGTTAATTTACCAAATCATATTTCTAGGATTTTTATACCCAACAGGGCAGAAAGGATTTTTGTTGTGTACCAGGATACCCCAAGTCAAGTCCGAAACTCCTTGTTAGAGTTTACACTCCTAGGTACATTTATGCCAGAGCCGCCACTATCTACTCGTATCCAGACAAAAATGTATTTGCTTGATAAAACACTTACTCAATACTCAACAAAATATAGATATGTTTTTATTATACTTACTCTTATCTCTATGGATTCACTAGGTTTTTCTAATCCTAATCCAAAAAAAACTAAATCTATCCCCTCATACCAACTATGACAACCCTGCTTTTTATTACACACTTAAACTTGATTTATTACATAGAATTCACTTGATACAACATAGAAGATAGAGTTTTATAATGTCTTTGGGGATTAGGAACATTAAATAACAACTTAGAACATATAACACACAATAAAATTATTGAAAACATACTTTACATGACCACTACTTTCCCTCGTACATATCATTGCATGGGATAACCCGAGGACATGCAAAAGAAAATGGTGAGCTATAAAGGCCAGTAATGGAATAAACATGGACTAAAATGAGGAATACAATACATGTTATTAAATAGGAATATCAATAGAGAACAATATAAAAACAAACATAAAGTGATGATAAATCATGATAATCATAACATGGAGATGTGGAAACACCACTTAACATGAAATTACTATGAACCATGGCTCATTGCACATGGAGCATGAGTAAACCCTCATTACACATAAAGCACGATTAAACCATCATTTCACACAAATTAGAATGAGTAAAAACTCATTTCACATGACTTATCATGATACTATACTTTACCCAATGCATTGGAGTGCTATTAGGGTGAACCCTTCTTAAACATTTCATTTAATTCATAAGTGTGCCACATGGATCATATAACATGGAATCAATCAGCATCATAAGCTATTACACGATTAAGAAATGTGAAATAAATACATGAAAGTACCATTCAATATGTATATGTGCCTACAGATGAATACCCTTGATAGAAACATGGGTATGATATTCACTACACAATGATCTTGTCTTGAAAAAATGCAGTGCAATTTCAGTAGCATAACAGTGTGACATAAGAATTATTAAAAATGGTTGGTGAGAGATAAATGGGTGTCTAATCATATTTTCATGAAATTGACTATAAGGGGTTCATATAGATACATTTCCCAACTAATTTAATGTAATTTAGATACGTAATACAAAAATATTTCTTGAATGTAAATGAGGAGAGAGATGTAAATGAGGAGAGAGAAATTATTTACAGAATTTCGGCATGGTAATGGGTGTACAAGGGAGACATTAATGAGAGATAAAGGGGATAATTCATCATTAAACCATGAATAAGGCAGTATGAGGGAGGTGAAAAATCATTTCCCAATATTTATAATTTAAAATAAAAGGCAAAAATAATATTAAGAAACTTAGATAAAATGAGAAAGGAAGGAATCCCTTACTTGGAAGTGTGAACCCAAAGGATTGGGGGGGGGGGATGAAGAAAGGATTCTTGGGAGCTTGGGTTGCCTTGAGATGATTATAGAGAGAGTAGGTAAGAGTTTGGATGAACTGCAAGGGCTTTGAGTGAAGAGTAAGTGGATTATTGGGAGGGTTTATATAGGAAAGCAGAAGAAATTATTTGTTATTTAGGTTTGGGACACCTCACATTAAACTAATCAAAACCACAAACCAGACCATGGTTTTTGCCCATGGTTTTGTCCAATGGGGAGTGAAAAAAAATATTTTATAATTCCAATGGACGAAATTCTTAAAATAATAGGGTTGCTTATGTGGAGGTGAGTCACACTCTCAAGGAAATCAATTTAAAAAGCTATATTGTTTTATAAGTCTTAGAGGGTCCACTAAGGCTTTGTAAAATAAATCATACAAACCAAATATAATATTATATGAATGGTAAAACAGATATTGTCCAAAAATAATTTTTATATTATTTTATTACATCAATATTGATTCATTATGATGTCTTAAAACACATTATATAATTAAACGGTATTTAATTTTTACCCAAAAATTTAACTGTCTCAAAATATTATGAATAATTCAACATTGGATAATTTTGATGTCCTAATTCCTAAAAAAATGTTAGTTATATAAATAATTTTATAAATATGTGAATATTTACTTTTAAAATAAAAAATGACATTTATCAAAAAAACATGGGTTTTAACAAAAACAACATTCAAAACTTAATAAAAATTACAATTGCATTCATAAAATTATACGATCATTTATATTTAATAAAAAGTAATTTAATAATAAAAATAATGTTTTATTAAAATATTATTTAATTCATGAATCCATTAATTCCTCAAAATAGGTTTCCTAGTTGAATATTAACTAAAAATACTATTTTTCGGTCTTAATAACTATTTAAAAAGTGACAATCATAAAATGAATGTATATTAAGTATTATATACAAAAAATAATGTACATAATCATAGTGCTAGGGTCTTGTTACATAACCCCTTAAAACACCAGCATAAGACTGAAGGGTAAGGTGCGCGATGGTGACAGACTCTTGGGGTGTCTTAGATGACATTGCTTGAGTAGTAATCTCTATCAACTTCCACCTCTCCCATAGGCGGTTCCGATCTAGCATAATTTATTCAAGATCAGTTTGGGCTTGGTCAAGAGAGAATCCCAATGACGCCACCTCCTTTCCCAACCTCTAACAAATGTGATTTGTATGGGGAAAGTCCACTGGATGAGGCCATCGCTTCCTTTGTCTGAGTAAATTGGATTTGTTAAAGCCCTATGTTTATACTAATCATGTTATCACTGTTCCACAACTATATTCACAGCGGTCCCAATTCTTAATGGTATATTAAAATCCAAAACATAAAAACAAATAAGTCCATACTTTGTATATAACCATAAGTAAACATTTAAATAGACCAAGAGGAATTTTAATTAATGAATTTTTGGGTTGTTACATATATGATTTTTTCCTTAATCCCCATACCATTTCACATATGGTGTTTATTTTGAATGCTAATTTGACAATATAAATTTTAATGAATCGGTGTCCTATACTCAATATGGATATTTAAAAGGAATATTATTCTTATATTAAAACTTTTTATAAAAAATTATTGGGACTCGTAGTGATGGGTGTGGGGATCTATATCCCCTCGATGCATCGATAGGTATCATGAGGCAAACTAGTTGGGAACAAACCCATCAGGTTTGTTTCCAAAAATAAAATGGGTTTTTACCCACAATCTGAAACAGTATCGACGGTATGATAGTTCATTTTCTAGATACATGACATCCAAATAATAAGAATTATATTTATTTAGAATTCAGTTATTACTATCCATGAGGTTTTCACTATGAAAAAACCTATGGATTCACTTTCATTACCAATATATTAATGGTGTGTGTTATTCAACTATTCACCATTCCATATTGATTATGTCTAATTTATTATTATTAAAATATTATTGTTTCCTGATTCCACTATATGTAACCCTTACTGAGAATTTGAGCTCACCCCTTTCATTTTTTTTCTTCCCCAAGTTATGAAGAAGAGATAATTTATTGAGTTTTCATGGATGTAGTTTATTAGATTTTGTTATATACCATTTTATGTTTCTTTCCCAATGTAAAATGGGTTCCATGTATGTATATAGTTTATTGAAGACTATTAAATTGATCAGTCCTTCCATATTTGATTCCTTGTAATCATGCTAATGTATTTAAGTAATGCATTGACTCCAGGATTCTAGGGTCGGGGCATTACAGTACGGGTGAACGTAGGCGTATGATGAGTATCCCTCTATAGTGAAATATCTTTATCAGATATGTTTTGGTGTTGGATGATGTAGGTATATGTTGATTGAGATTATAGACCTAGAGATATACTTAATTATACATGACTTGAGTGGCACGCTGTCCAGCTCAATTCCCTTGTACATGAGGTTTAGGCTATTGGGATTTTGGATCGAAGATCGACTAGTGATTGGTTTTATGATATTTAATTCACTCTACTAATGAATATTAATATATATATATATGATTAAATATATGTATAATTATATAGATTTGGATATCCATAAATGCCCTTACCTAGTTGACCAGGATCATGGACTTAGGGTTCGACTGCGGTTTCACGTTTAGTTGGTTTACTTATTATTTCAGTTATGTATTATCTAGGTCAAGTGGTTACATTTTCATACACTTATGGAATCATATTTTTATAGTTTCATTTTTGAGGTGTCCTAATGAGATTATTTCTCAACCCTACACATTCACCTAGTTGTACTTGTAGACCTTATGTCTTCTTTTTGGGTTGAGCATATTTTGATGGTGCATAGAGATGAGGACCATAGTTGCATGTTCAAGTAGAGTGTGTCCTGTGGGTACTTTTGGATAGGATAGTGAATCTTGACGATGTTCAGTGAACAAGTTTGTCATCTATATCATAGTAGGGGTATATCCCTACACATTAATTTAAGATTCTTTTGTACTCTTGTATCTTCATGGTCGTCCCAATGGATGCCTAATGTTTTATGCATGGAATAACTTTTCTAGATTTTAGAGTATTTTTATTTATTATTAAAGAATGTTTTGTTTAATTTTATTTACTTCTTACACAATATTTGTATTTACTTATGTGTATTATAATTACCTATTTCTACTATTTTCTTACTCTGATATGAGGACATAGTGTCCCCAATATCACCCATGGGAACTTACTGCTAGTTGGACGCCTCTACCATATGGGGTAGAACACATGAGGCCTCATAACCAACCATATCAGTGAATCATTTTAGTGGAATTAAATTTTGGATGTGAACAAGGGGAATAACAAGATATTAATTTCCTTGTATTTGGGATATGGTAGACATGAGTATTAGGAATGTCTTAGAACCTATGATGGATATCAGACTACTGCATTAATAAAACATGTTCTGGTAGGAGTTCTTAGTTTATAGAGGTATGAGATTATTGTTTTGGTCTGGAATGTTATGGTTTTATATGATGTCTACCTTGATAGATACACATGTTGTGTGGATGTTGTGATTTTTTTTTGGATTTCTATCTCTTGGACCATTGGTAAGAGTTCATAAAGTAATTTTTACTCTTGGAAGGAAAAGTAAATAGGCATCTCAATAATCATATTCTAGACTTAGGATTAACATCATATAGGACTTCTAGTGTGTGACTTTTACTAACGATTGATGCATATTCATTTGGGAACACACGCACACACACATATATATATATATTTATATTTCATTCTGATGGACTGTTATGTGGATCTACATTGAGGAATTGGTGTTGAGGCTGATGACTCATCCCTTATGCATGAGATTTGTAGTGACCCTAGTAGGTTTATATGGGACGTGATTCCTTTCTTTTGTACACCTTTTATGGTTTTGTTTCTCTAGTCATGGTAATCTAGTCAGATCTCTGAGTACAATGCCAATGGACACTGAGTCTTCTCTCATGAACTGTATCTCAAAAGGGTATTACTATATACAGATGCCTTGTGAATGTTAGTTTTTTATCTTCTTCATAGGTATCATGACCTCCAGGGGGAAATACACAATGAGGATTAGTAGTGAGGATCAGGTTCTTGTATTCCTTTTTTACAGTTTTGAACCATATTAGTCACTATGATTTTTACCTAATTTAGAGAGTTTTGATCTTTTGGGATAGGTGGTTAGACCTTGTGACCCATTTGTGAGAATTGAACTATAGTGATGGCTGGTATACCTAGATACCCTTAGTTTTGACTAGGACCCTTATAGGATGGGGTCTATTTTTTTTGAGTTCAACCTACATGAGAGAGGGTGGAATGTGTTTTTAGATTCCTTCTAGACATTGAGCTTGGGTTTTATCATTTTTTGAGATTGATACATGGTAGCCAATCAATTTTTTCATTCTAGGAATGTTAATTCATTCTTATTTTTACAATCACCTTGGATGATTTGGTATCAATATTGTCTTTGATGGGAAAGAATAATTGGGTTCCTGGACTGATTAACCAATGTTTCCATTGTTGATAATTTTTTTAGGAAGCGGTTAAACACTCGTGACTAAAAAAATGCCATGTGATGTGCTATTGTGGAATAAATCATGGTGCATGTGAGGTACTTTTTTTACGAGGATTTACAAGGGAGATTCTAGATTAATGAAATTGGAATTCCACATAGCATGACCAGCTTAGCCTTGTAATTTATGAATTGTTGGAGCATCAGTCCAGTGTTGAAGGTATAGTGTTACAGTTGAGTGGAAAATAAGTGAGTGTTCATGTGTGAGCCAAGGACCAATGGTTTCAATACTTTTAGTGGGATTTGTTTTCCCAGAGTTGTGGTTAAACGATAATTGTTCCTCAATGGCAGATGAGATATCAAAATGAATAGGTAATCATTAGATAGTTGAATTGTGGATGAATCCCAGTCAAGTATTTATAGAATGCTGTTTATTTCTTGGATAAGAGATATACACATCTTTCTATATAATCATAATTTACTCCTTGTTAGAGTTGATCAAGATCTATCTTGACATCATCTAGAGTATGTTGATAGAGACTCATCCTTACATCAAGATTATTTTATTTTTTATATTTCCTTCCTAGTTTTTTGGTGGAAATATATTGAGTTTTCACTCAAAGAGTGGTATATGGTAAACAATATGGTGGAGACTACAACATCAGTTGTTTGAAGGTGGTAACCCTCATTTTACATTGAGCATTGGTGTTTTCTATGAGTCATTAGGATTGGTGTTGGTTTGAGACAATGAAAAGTGTATTCGTATGATGGGGAGTACCAAACCAGTCACAGTTATGTGTCTCCTATGTAGAAGATAGTTGATGACAATATGAGATAGTTTTTCAGATAGTCCAAATAGCTTTGTTGTGAAGATTCTTAAGTTGATAGCATGAATTCTAGTCTTACCACCAAGGATTCTTGACAATGAGAAGGTTTTTTATGGGGAGATTGCAAGGACCCATTGTAAGAACCCTATTTTTCCTTTAGGTATGAATCATTTTAATTTCTACCATAAGATTTTTTAAATTTATTTTTTTAGATTAGACCCGAAAGTTGGGTCATGCTTTGGTTGGTTGGTTTTTGAAGGGATGGGAACAAGGGTGTTTTGGTTGGACGGAAAAAAGTTATATGCCATGTAATTGGTATAATGACATGTATCAATTGCATGATGTGTAATGTTATAGGAAGAACCATTCATGTCATGTAAATGGGTTTTCAAGGGGGGAAGACCCCAATCATTACACGGTGTGTAATGTATTTACATGTCATGTATATTCCTGAGCAGTTTTTCAAAAAATTAAAGTTCGGGCCTCCCTTTGACAGATAGTGCTCACCCTACCCTCTCTCCCAAATAGGAACTACCCATCACGTGCATAACTAGTCTCTAGTGTTTCATTATTGTCAAGAAATCCATTTTAGATCTGTCTATATCATTTTATCCACACCGATAAGATCTTAATTTTTTTATCCCCTATTCATTATTATTTATCTTGATGAAAATATTTAAATGCAGGATCATGTTCCATATTTTCATTAAATTGATCAATTATTCAAATCAATTTCAATATAGGCCAAACTGAGGTTGATACTGGATGAGGAGAGTCGTACGAGTATGATGTAGGTGGTCTATAACTCATCCCTTAAGTTTAATTGTTTAATAAATTGATGTACGGTCAGAATGATTTTGCTAGGAATAACATGTTAAATTAATATTCATTACTTATATAAATTAAAACCAAGTTTTAAGACCCATGCGATATTTTTTATTCATCTACCGTGGTTACATCCACAACTCTAACATCCACATATAGGGTTCTATCAATAATTGGGGTTTTCATTGCTTGACTTATGTGTTAGGAATTCCATTCGAGTGTGGCTTAACATGACCTTGAAAAAGGTAATCATTAATTGTTTAAATGATTATTGAAATGATTAATGGGTAGTACCATGTATGTGTATAACTTGACCTACCTAAGGTAAGTGATTTATATGATAAATAAATATTAAATGGATAATTTAGAAAGTATAATTATATATATATATGACTTGACATTACTAAATGGAAATGAAAGTCAATTCCCCATCCATTTCACAACATTCTAGTTTTATGGAAGGAAGAGTATTAAACGAAATTAATTGAATAAATTAATATAATTAAATTGAATTGTTTCATTATATTTAGACTTGTCACAGTAATGAAAGGAAAGGATTGAACCTATTGAATGTATTAAATGGTATGATCATTACATGGAATTAATTATTAAATGATTCAAAGGTAACATGACTAATTATATATATATATATATATTTATACCTTGACATAATTATACGAATGGTTAGAATCAAGTTAGATTTTGGATTATTGAGGGGATTCCTTGAGCACTCACAGATGCCATTCTTATTCCAGGATGCTGGTTTCCTTGGTTAAGATACAACATGGAACTGAATCCTCATTTATCAATGGATTCCCGATATGACACCACAAGATCCCTCTATTACTATTATAGGATGCTTCAGATACACTCCTTAGATCTAGCATGGATTCTACAAACACAATCTTCCTTGGTTACATCATTAGGATTAGCTAGATCCTATCCCATTTTCTGTAGACATATTCCTTGAACTCTATTAGATTTAAATTATTGTAGAATTCCACATATTATTCTCCTTAGATTACACTCTTACCCTTAGATGGGCTGCAGTTACTACTAACTTGGTGACCTAGGAGGTCTTGTTTGCCTGGTTTATTACCTTGGAACCCTTTAATTATTAATATCAAAACTAGTTTCCTTGTTACATCATGAAACATTCATTATTACTATCACGATGTGATGTTAGTGCTGGATATGACTCATGCAACTTAAATTTATAAACTTGAGATTCATTACTAGTGAAACTGTTACATGTTTAGGCACTAAATGAGGGATGAAGTAGGTAATTGGGTATATATATTTATTTACTGTATAAATTTTATATATGCATGCTTGCACACTATTTTAGTTTATATTACACAAACATGATGTTATAGTCACTGTTGGTGGTGGTATACTAAGATTTAACTCAAACCCCATCTAGGTTCCATTGGTACCTGGGAAGAATATATGTATGAAGGTGTTGATAAAGGGAATTGTGTTGCTTCAGACAGTTGATTTCATGATTTCTTAGGATGGAGTTGGTAGTAGATGACCGAGCTGGTGGTCTGGATGGTTCAAATAATTTTTAGATTCTTTCTTGATACTATTTTATATAATGTGTTTTATGTTGATATGTATCCATATTTTCCTAATTTATAGATATATATCATAATAATCTTTTGTATGTATATATATATATATATCAGTTGTTCCTATTGTATAATCATTCCTCTTGGATTTTGTTGTGTGTTCTGTTTATTATTACATTTATTCCGCTACTTATTTCTTATTATATTATATTAATTTATTGTGCTGCACTATTTTAAAGAGTTAATAGTCTTCCCATAGACACACTCTAATTCCTTGTGGGTAGTGGGAAACCTCTGGCATATGGGGAGATGAACTTGAATCCATGTGGCTAATTGGGATCAGGTAACCATCAATGGAATCCTAGTTTGGGATGTCATAAAGTGGTATCAGAGGAAATTACATTATTACATTAATATTTGGATCTAATTTATTATTTATTGGGAATTCTTTGAGTTGATCATATGATGTGATTGGGAATCATGGACCCATGTTCTAGGTAAATGTCGAGTTGACTGAATTATTATTATTATTCAGTTTTTTCATATTACTATTGTTATCATTTCACCATTGGGTGATGTACATGATATATGGTGTTTTTGATTATTATACATATTGATATTCATTCCATCACTGTCTTGATTATAATGAACCAAACTATTATAAATAAAAATCGCATTTTCATTTAATTAAACATATTTTTAAGTAATATGGTTATAGAAAACTCATGAACCTATTTTGTTTTATTATATGCAATTCAATTTTAAATACCATTAATAATCTTTATTGAGGATAATATAACTATTGAACTGTGATCACATGGTTTACATAAATATATCATTTTAAAAATCCAATAGACATAGAAAAAAGAAGGGATGGCTAAACCAATAGGATTGTAACCTAAGAAGCCCTTTTTTAGAGATTATGAGGGTGATAGAATCTACAGGATTTTACCCTATCCAAGCCCAAGATGATATCCAGTAAATTAAGTATGACATAAACCATTTATGAGAGATGTTTAAGCTCATCAAGATCACATACCAAACCACGGTCGCTGAACCGCTCCATTAAAGTCCCACCATCGCACACATTACTCTTAGGGAATTTGTAGGTGTAATAATGATATATGTATCAAGAACCTAGAATTATGAGTATGTATTATATTTATTATATATTAATGAATATAATTTAATCCAATTATTTTTATGTTATAAATGATTTTTATTTTGATATAATAAAAGAAAAAATTGAATTTCTAGTTAATTTTAAAATTCAATTAATGAATTTATATTTTTTGAAAATAAATATTATTTTAATAAAATATTAGTATTAAATAATTCTTATCAAATATAAATGATCATATAATTTTTATGATGTCAAAATTAAATCTTTTTTATGTGTTGGAAAACTGTTATTTTTTAAACAAACCCATCATTCCTCAATTATCGATTTCATTTTTAAAAGTGAACATTAAAATATTTAAAAAAATATTTAGATAAAATAAATATTTTTTTATTAATTAGAACATTTAAATTAATCAAATCTAAAATTTTCATAATTTTCAGAGACAGTTGAATTTTTGGTTAAAAATTAAATATCATATAAATAAACTTTGTGCTTTATGATATCATAATTACTCAAAAGTGATGTAAAAAAATATATAGAGGGTATAAAAGGTAAAATATATGTTTTATCTTTTAAATCGTAATATTTTATGTTTTTTATTAATTTTATAATGAATTTTTGAATCCTCCAAAACCATTAAAATATTTTAAGGTCTTAAAATAATATATTTAAGAGTATGACTCACCTGCACAAAAAAAGGGAAATACCTTATTATGTTCTACCCTTTAACTTATAAAATAATTATAACCCATCCCATTTTGTTGAATCCATGAGAAATATCCATGGGAAGGTTTATGGTTTTAATTATTTTATTATGTAGAGTCCAAAACTAAAATAATAAGGAAATCTCCCATATTTAACATATAATCCCACTCATGATCCCATGTCTCTTCAATAAAATTACTTGGAAAACATCCATACTATAATATACACTCCCTATATTCCTCTTAAGGTTCACCAATCTCTCATGGATCCCCTACCAAGCCTTATTAGTCACACACTCAAGTAAGGGATTCTTCGACTATCCACTTTTATCAAGCACTACTTTTATGTTATGTCTTTTAATTTAATTTTCCATATATTGGAATATAATACTAAATATCCAATTACATTCCATTTAATTTATAACTGATGAGATCCTATTTTACTCCCCTGTATCCCTGCTATGAATCTTAACATACACTTGTTTCCATGCCAAACTTTTGTAAGGGTTATTCCCTCTATCTTCTTTATTAAAGTTTCTTTAATATTGAAGTCCTTTTATTTACAATTAATTATGTTGGTAAATGTATTTAAATATCCCTATTAATTCACCTTATATTTTTATGTTATTAGATAACCCTTTCTCTCTCATAAACCCATTTTTATGAATCTTTAAGTGACGTTTTTGTGATGTTGGAATTTTACCGCGACTTTCCATGCAAAAAAAATGTGTAGTGAGTACCATATGCATTTACTATCGAGTTTGTTCAAATTTATGAAAATATATTTTTTTATTAGCCACATATATATGTGTATTCCATATTACATGATCATGGAATAAATTATGATGATTAATGAGTCTATGTTGTATTATCTATGTTGAACACTTAATCATGATAATGAAACGAATATGATGGGTGTGCCCAGATAGAGCTTCAATGCATTGAGTAATTTTTAGTATCATGATACGTATTTTTGGGATAGAGAATAAGCATGATTCCATTAGGGGACACCTTTATCCATTAGGTCTGGTCAGGTCTAGCCTTGAACTATGTTTATGTTTCTATGTTTTAAGTTGTTTCCACATTTCCCAAGTTAGAATTATCATGCTATATCATGTCTCATTTTCATGTTTATGATTCATACCCTTGTAATGACCATTTTATATTCTTGTTTTGTAATATGTATTATTATCTTTATGTTATTCCATGTTTATTACCTTACTTGGATTTATAGCTCACCCCTTTCTTATGATTTTCCCTAGGTTATCCCATGCAGTTTTATATATGAGCATGTTAAAGAATTTTTCAATAAAGATGCTTTATTTTATTGTATTACTTTGTTACGAAATGCACCTAATTCCCAAATACACAATAATTTTCTATCAGTTGGGTTGCACTAAGTGTATCATTTTGTAATAAATTAATAATTATTGTGAAATAATGAAGCAGGTTGTTAAATTTTCTATCAAAGAAAAGGTATTTCTATTTTTTTGATTAGGATTAGAAAACTCTAGAAGAAGTTTTTAGGGATAAGACTAAGTGTTAGGAAATGTCCCTAATTTTTTTATTATAGAGTAAGTGGTTTTCCAAAAAAAATCCATATCTATATAATACATGTGTACTTGGTTTTATAAAATATGTACCTAGGAGTAACAACTCTCACATGGTGTTCTAGTCCATACTCAGGGTATCCTAGTACATGAAAATGGGTATTATTGCGCACCTAGTTTGACACACCATGGGGGTATGATTGGGTAAATCAATTAGTTCATTACAAACCATTATTTTATAGAAGAAATTCTAATAAAAATATATGATTAGAAATAGATCATAGATAACTAAAATTGAATCCTAGAAATTCATAAGATAAGGAAATACATTTATTTTTATAAGTTATCTTTTTTATTGTCATTGGATTCCTCTTTGTGTTTTTAATAGTTTTAAAATAAAATACTCATCCCTAATTTTTATTTTATTCTATCCAATGTACACAAATATGAAGAATCAGGTGAACAACCAATGCGATGGGCAATGTGATGACAACCCCAATGAGATTCCCAACCCAATGGGAGGGGAATCATGAAATTTATGAAGATACTCACTAAAATAACATAGGTTATGAATAGAAAAATGGACCACGAGGATCACCCAAATCCCACTAGTAGAGAACATGAAGCAATTTAGAGCTTTATGTGAAAAATTCTCCCAATATTAAATAGATCATATGTTCCCTTAATCACAGAATGATGGAGAAAATCCATTGAAAAAATATTCTCCATACTTTAATGTTCCAAAAAAGAGAAGTTTCTTCTAGATGTTTATCGTATGGTTAGAGAATCTGATAAGTGGTGGACATTGATCAAGAATACAAAGCTTTAGGAAGATATCTAAGTGATTGAATGGAAGGAATTCTAGAAAATGTTTTTCAATAAATATATTACATGCACACTCCTTATTAAAATGGAAAGGGATATGTTTTCCCTCAACATAAAAAAGGAATAATCAATTATGAAGTATGTTAAAAAATTCACAATACTTCCATAATAATCCTCCAACTTTTTCATTTCCCATGAATTTAAGATTGACTTCTTCTTAGATGGGATAAACACTAGTATATTAAATTTAGTAGAAATCTGATACATTGATATATAAAAAAATTGTCTGATATGACCTCATAGTCGATATGGATATAATTGAATTTCAAGGGTATCATAGGGATAAGAAGTGGAATTTGGAGTTTAATTCTAGTGGTCCAATGAAAAAAATCTAATGCTGCTACGAAATTCAAGTATACCACTTGTCAAAGGTGGGGAGAAAAGAACCATGGAAATTTTCTAAAGTGAATGAAGAAATTATTTAGGAATGGGAGGGAAGGACAACTAGATAATTCTTGTCAATAAGAGAAACACACTGACGCAATATAGGAAAAGAATCCTCCAGTAAACCCTCAGAACATTGTTTATTGTTTCAACTTCTAGGAACTAGGGAACTTTCCAAACCAATTCACTATTATAAGGATTTTGTAGACAACCAACAACCTCCAAGGTAGAAATGAAGATATTTTACTATCATAACCACTAAGGTGAATCCCATAAAAAATCTGGTGACATGAACACAAGTTATTCATTCAATAATAGAGAATTTAATTTTTTATTATGGTTATATGCGTTCCTTTATTTCTAATTTTTTTATAACTTTTCAAACACCACAAAAAATTGGTGGTTTATTTGTTGGTGAAAACTTAAAAAGGGGAAATTATTGCATCCCAAGTATATGAGTCATCCCCTATTACAATTTGTTGGCATAAATTCCCAACAAAATTTATCATACTCCCCTTGGTTTAATTTTGGGAAATTATTATCATGGATTAGATTTACCTATATAGATCCAGCATAATTTTCCACAAGGAGGAAATAACACTCCATATGATGAATCGACCCCCGATTCGGTACAAGTGAAAGGAGGTGATGAATCTTCTTTAAGACCATCATCTCAATCATGAATATTATTAAACAATAATAAAGCATATCCAGATCAAATGATTTATTCTAAGGAAAGGATCATCCTTAAAGACATTCCTATTGTGAGGGAATTAGCTGATGTGTTTCCTAATGAATTTATTGGTCTTCATCTAATACAAGAGGTTGATTTTTCAATCGATCTTATTCATGGGGTATTTTCAATATACAAGACTCTATATAGGATTTATATTGTGGTACGTGAGGAGATAAATAAATAACTATAGGGGAATCTAGATAAATGGTTCATATGCCCATGTGCTTCACCATGGGGTGAACAAGTCCTCTTCATCAAGAAGAAGGATGGGTTAATGCACCTTTTCATTGATTATCACAATCCCAACAATATCATGATAATAAACATGTATCCTATACCGGGGATTGATAACTTTTTTGATTAGCTATTTATAGAATAATACTTCACCAAGGTGGATATGTAGATGGAATATTCCCATTTAGGGTAAAGAAGTAGCATATCCCCAAGACTGCTTTTCATATAAGGTAGGGGAACTATGAGATCATATTGACGCCATTATGACTCACTAATTCTATAGAAATATTCATAGAAATGATGAATAGAATATTTAGAGAATACCTTTATAATGTTTTGGTAGTATTTATGGATGATAATATAATATACTAAAAAACTATATAGGATAATGAGAAGCATTTGAGCACTATGGTAAAGACCTTAAGAAAGGAGAAGCTTTTGAAAAGTACAAAAAAAGTGAGTTCAGTTTAAAGGAAGTCTCACTGTTGGGGAATATCATCCAAATAAATGATATATATATGGATCCTTATAAGATAGAAGAAATTTAAGGATGTATGAGACCAAAATACATGATAGATTTACATATTTTCCATGGGTTATCTATGTACTCTCTCTTATTTGTGTGAAATTTCTCATGATTTCCAAACTCTCATACCAAGATAAAATGGAAGGGACTCAATTTTCCTTAGAATGGAGAATGTGAAGAAAACTTTAATGAGTTGAAAAAGAGGATTTTCACTACCCATGTTCTCACACTACCCAAAAGTGGAGAATTTTTTTAGCATTTAGTGATTCTTTGAAGAAGTGATTAAGTTGTGTGTTAATACATAATGAGAAATTCATAGCCTATGCTTTACAATAGCAGAAAGATCATGAATAGAACTACCCAATACATGATCTAGAGTTAGAATCAGTGATCCTCACTATTAAAATTTGTAACCATTAATTTTTTGGGGAGAATATTGAAATATATATGGATCAAAAAAGTTTAAAAAATATATTCACACAGAAAGTGGTGAATATGAAAAAACAATGATGGTTATATATAATCAAAGATTATGACTACTCAATTAACTATTTTCCTGTAAAAGTGAAAAAAGTGGTATATACTCTAAGTATAAATGATTTGGAAATCCTATGATTAATGGTAACTTATATGGAAATGGTATTCATAGTTTTAGAATAGATTGACACGGGAATCATAAAGGAAGTAACATCATAAATGATTTCATAAATGATTGTCAAACCATATTTTCTAGAGAGGCTAAAAGATGCTTAAAGGGATGATGTGGGAATTCATAAGAAAGTGGAGACTGAAATAAAATGAAAATCTTTATAGTTCAATGTTATTGAAAAAGGATTTGTGAGAGTTGGGTGATGACTATGTGTACCATAAAATCACAAGTTAAAGAATCAGTTGTTGGATGATACACAAAGATCAACATTCTTGATTCACCCATGAAGCACAATGATGTATCGAGATATATGAGAGCACTATTAATGGGAAAACATGAAGAAGGAGATCAGTAAATATAAATCAAATTTAATAGTATTATAGGAACTAAAGGATCAATGGTATATGTCTAAGGGGATGATGAAACTATTACCCATACCAACATGGGAATGGGAAAACATCAGCAAGAACTTTGTCACTAAACATTCGAAGATATATAAAGGAAACAATACTATCTGGGTTGTTTTGGATCATCCTATCAATAAAACTCACTCTCTCAAAATTTTAGAGGACTTATCAATAGATAACCATTCATGGATATACATCAGATAAGTGGCACGGGTGCATGGATTACTAATATTTACTATATCCAAAAGAGATCAGATATTCACCTATATGTTGTGGAAATGTCTCAAACTTTCTCTAAACATTGAGAAGAAATTCAGTATGTCCTATCATCCTAAAAATAATGGCCAATATGAGTCTATTATTCAGGCACTGTAAGACATATAGGGAGCATGTTCTATAAACTTCAATGGAGTATGAGATCAATATCTTCCTCCGATTGAGTTCCCTTATAATAAGAGTTTCTACTTGAGAATCCAAATGGATCCCTATGAAGCTATTTATGGGAATAGGTGTGAAAATTCTATATGATGGGATGAATTTAGGTATTGGAAAATATTTTCTCTTAAAATGGACAAGGAAATGGTGGAAAATGTTAGGACTATTTAGCAATAAATAATGGATTCCTAGTGTTGACCAAAGAGCTATGCTGACAATCATTTCTAATAGCTGTAGATTAATGTTGGAGACATGGTATTCCTCTACATATACTCATTGATGATAGTGATGATAATAGGGAATGAGATAAATCTTATTTCAAGGTACATCTGTGCTTTTGAGATCTTTGATCGCATCGGAGTAGTACCCTATCGACAAGAACTCCCACCGAACCTATCTCAAGTACATTATGTATTGTTTGTATCTCTCTTGATAAATTACATATCAGACCCCTGACACGTACTCAATATTTTTGTAGTACTATTGGAGAATGATTATTCTTGTGATGAGCAGTCAGTGAAGATCCTAGATCATTGATAAAAAGTTCTATGAAAAAAGAAAGTGATCCTTGTTAACATGATGTAGAGAAAACACAAGTTTGAAGAAGTAATGTGGTAATTGGTGGAGATAATGAAACAGAGTTATCCTCATCAGTTTTAATATGAAAAAATAAATTTTTGAGGGTGAAATTTCATAAGGTGGAATCTTGTAATAACCTGAAATGTTATAAATAAAAGTCCCATTTTTATTTAATTAAATGTATTATTATGTAATATGGTTATAGAAAAAACGTGTACTTATTTTGTTTTATTATGTCCAATTTCATTTAAAATTCTATTACTTCTGTTTAATGTTGATAATATAGTCATTGAGTAGTGATCACATGGTTAGTGTAAATATATGGTTTTAACAATCCAATGAACACATAAAAAAGAAGTGATGGACTGAACTAGTAGGTTCATGCCCTATGAATCCCATTTATTAGATATTACGAGGGATATAACAACTTTGGGATTTCTCCTTGGCCAAATCAAAGCTGAGATCCAATAACTTATACTTGAGTAAAACCATTCATGGTTGAAGTTCAAACTGATCAAGATCATAGACCAAACCATGTTTTCTAAACCGCCCCTTGAAAGTACCACCATCACACACATCAATCTTAGAGAGTTTGTGGGAGTCATAAATGGATATGTATCAAGAATCTAGAAATATGAGAGTGTGCATTATTTCTAATATAATAATGAATATATTGTCATCTTATTATTATTATTGTATAAATGATTTTTATTTTGATTCATTGAAAAAAAATTGTATTTTTGGTTAATATTCAAATTTCATTTACTGAATTTATGGATTTTTAAATAAATAAATTTTTCCTAAAATATTTTAATGTAAAAAAATTATCAAATATAAATGGTCATAAAATTTTTATGAAGTCTAAGGTAAATTTTTATTGGTGTTGGAAAACTTTTATTTCCCAAAAACCCATCATTTCTTAATAAATGCTGATTTTATTTTCAAAAATAGAAATTACCTTATTTATAATATTATTTATATAAAATGAATGTTATTTTTGGAATCATAATGCCAAAATCAATCAATTTTCATTTTTTCAAAATTTTTGGAGTGCTGATTTTTGGGGTAAAAAATATTTATAGTATAAATATTCTTTGTGTTTTTTGACATCATAATGACTCAAAAGAGATGTAAAAAATACTATAAATTATATCTGTTACAAAATATGTGTTTTCTATTTAAAATAATGATATTTTAATTTTGTTGGATTAATTTTATAAAGCCTTTGTGAATCCTCCAAAACCATTAATGTATTTTATGGTTTTAAAATCCTTTCATGGGAGTATGACTCACCTCTACATTTTAAATGGAATTATTTTTTAGGTTCATCCTGTAACCTCATAGAATAATTAAACCCACTCCCATTGGGTAGAAAAATAAGCTAAACCTTGGTAAGTTTTGTGGTTTTAGTTATTTTATTATTTAGAGTAAAAAATCCAAATAATAAATAAATCCCTAACATTTATCATATAAAACCACCCTTTATCCCATTTATAATCATTAAAAATTGTTTGATAACATCCATACTTTGACCTCCACTCCCTAGAGTCCTCCCAAGGATCCACAAGCTCTCATGGATCCCCTCCACAGCCATTTAAGTCACACACTCAAGTAATAGATTCTTCATCTCCCCTCATTTATCAATAACTCCTTTTAAGTTATGTTTTTAAATTTCAATTTCAATATGTTGAGATATGTTCTTAAATATCCTCATTAATATCTATTTTATGTATAAATGATGACAGTTCCTTTCAATCTCATGCATCCCTCCTATTATCCTTAATGTAAACCTGTTACCATGCTAGAAGTTTTTAAGGGTTCTTCCCTTTCTCTTCATTATTAAAGTTTCTTCAGAATCACATGGATTTTATTTCTAATTAATTTTGTTAGGAAATGTGATTCCATGTCCCCATTACTTCCCGTTTTATTTTTAAGTGATGAGAGACCCCTTTCTCTCCCATTAAAACATTTTTATGAATATTTAAGATATGCTGTTATACTATTGAAATTTCACCATGAATTTCAATTTCAAAATAATTGTGTAGTGAATACTATACCCATTTTCTATCAAGGGTGTTCAAATTTAGGAAAATATACATTTTTATTTGGGACTTACATATGTTTATTATATATTTATTCATTTTTTAATAAATTATATTGATGAATGGATCCATGTTGTATGATCTTTGTTGAACACTTAAGCATGAGAATTAAATGAATATGATTGGTGCACTCAGATAGCGCTCCAGTGCATTGGGTAATTTTTAGTATCATGATACATCGTGTTGGGACATAGAGTAAACCATATTACATTATGGGACATTTTCCACTATGAAGCCTTGGTGGATTTATCCTTGACCGATGTTTGTGATTCATGTTATTTTATTGTTGTCACATTTCTCATGGTATGATTATCCTCTAATTCCTTTTTTATTTTCTAAAATAAACTGCTTTTCGGGTGAGTGGGAACCTTACAAACACCTATACAAGATTCAAACACCTCCATCACAAACAAATTACACAACATATAGCTTTATGAAAATCCACATTCAAAATTGAAAATTCAAATTAAAAAACTTAAAAACTAAACACGGGAAAAACAAGCCACCTGAGAAAACCAAAGCAAGAGACTCCATGTCCCCATTGTCTCCATCATCACCTCACCGGCCTTATCAACTATCCATCATCACTTCCTTTACATTGACTCACCACCATCACTACCATCCAGGAACCTTCATCATATCACATCTCATAGCCACAATTGTCGACAACACTGCCAAATAGTCAACCTATCGCCACCAACTAGTCCAAACCACGATCACAACATCACCAAGAATGAACATTAACGCCACTAACATCGCCAGAGAAAAACCAACACCATCTATAACAGATGAAACCATGAACTAGGGATACACAAAGAATAGAATAAGAAACCTGAAAAAAATCAAACTTAGAAACAACCTCCTCGAACAGCTTTGCTAATGCGACGATCACCACCAGACCAAAGCCATAAAACCAATGGCGTACTCCTATTAGAATCCAATGAATCCCTCCAACACTATGAGATGAACTCCTAGAAATACTCTTGAAGGAACATTTTCCACTTAATTGATCCATAAATGAATCCATATTGAGGAAGAACTTGACTAGATGTCATCCTATCGTCGCATCACCTTCTATGCTGTCATCCTCGGCGCAACACAAACTTTTCTCATGCCATCACCACATCGCCAATCAATCCATATTTGACCATTAAATAGGGGAACAAAACCAAAGAAAACCCCCAATATAAAACACCCAAAACCACCGAGAGCGAGTAAGAATGAATAGAGTTTGGACCCTAATCAAAATAAGGAAAAAAAGAATAAAACTAAATGAGGTAACTGAAGATCGCAACACCAAGGGGAAAAATCCCTAAAACGTAATTGGGGATGAATCCTTAGATGAAGAATAAGAGAGATGCTTAGAGGACCCTTGAACACCAAATTTTTATCCCAAATCCTCATTGTTCCCATCCCTGTACATCCATCCTAGAGTGGAGTGGCGGAACTCGAGGCCAGAGTGCAGAATGAAAGCCAGAAAGAGGCATTCAAGGAGTTGGGGAGAAAAGACTTAGAACCAACAAGAGAGAGAGATAGGGTAATTGAAATAGAAGATGCTGTCGGGGACAAAAGAAACACTAGTAAGAGGAAGATGTTGAGTTGAGATGAGATCCTTAGAGCACCCTTGGAGAATGCGGTACCATTTCACCCTTTTTCTTCCCATGGTATTATTATCATCATATATATTATCTCATTGTCATGTTTATGATTTCTACTATTGTTATACCCCATTGATATTATTATTGTGTAACATGTGTTATTCTCTTCATGTTATTCCATGATTGTTCCCTTACTTGGCTATATAGTTTACCACTTTCTTATGTTTGTACCTTGGTTATCCCATACAATTTTAAGTACAATCATGATAAAGAAGTTTCAAATAAATATGATTTATTTTATTAGTTTAAGTTGTTATGTAATGTAACTAATCTAAAAAGAAACTAAAATTATTTATCTGTTGGGTTGTATTAAGTGTAAACTTGTATAATAAATGATGTATTAATTTGAAATAAATAAGAAGGTAGTTATACTGATGATATGAGGGAAAGGGGAATTGTTAAATTCATAACCATAGAAACATATAATTCTCATTTCATGACTATTTAAAAGGAATATTAGTAAATTGAACTCTTTGAATTGATTGATATTCCTGTGATTTTTAGTGATACTTTTTTATAGATATAATTCTACTGATTCACATGGAATGAATATCCATTTTAGATAAACCTTGATGTATGAAAATAAGAAAATTTAGACTTTTAAAGTGAATCATGAATTATAAAATGAAATTATTTTCAGTAAATGAAGATTCAAGGAATAATTGAGCCTTCATGTACTAGAAACCATAAAATTTATACATGAGAATTTATCAATATATGTCTTTCTGAGCAGGTAGTAGGGGTAGTGTTCTATGGGTAGTGAGCCTTTAATACATTTAGTTTCTGCTAGTGTTTCTATCTATCTTCTTAATGTTTTTTATGATACATGTGATGGTAATTTCTATACCAATGCCACCATTATGTCCACATGATTCACACCAGGAGGGTAGTGAAAATCACGATCCTAAACTGGTGGGCCCTGAGCTTCCATTATTACCTCAAGGAGTGCCACTTGAGGAACTGCCTGTTACTCCTGATTAGGGGACTGAAACTCTCATTTGAGATAGTTTCCAACATATCATATAGTTAATGCATGTTTCTACATGATAAGAAACAATGATGGACAATCTGACCTCTAAGTTCCAATATAAGAATCCTTCTACCTTATTTGGGGATAGAGCCCCATAGGCTGCTAAGTCACGGCTAGAGGCCACCCATGATATATTTGTGCATCTGGAGATGCCTTTAAATCATTGGGTTATGCTTGCTACTTATATACTCCTTTGTTTTTTCCATAAATTAGTGGGATTTGATCACCCATGCTGGTCACCATCAAGCCTTTTTATGGGATGATTTATAGACTAAATCTATGATAAGTTATTTCCTCAAATGATAAGTGATAATATAACCAAATGATTATCATATCTCAAGTATGTTTGTATATCTATTATAGAGTATTCTGTGTGTTTCACTGTGTTACAGTGATTTTAACCACTTCTTGTCAGTGAGAATATTTTCCATGCTAGACACACATAGGACGTGATCATGTTTTCCATCTATAATCAGCTGAAAAATACTGGAAGTTGAGGCTATAAAAATAGTTCAAAAGTATTGGGAAAGGATGGAAAACCATTTTTATAGCCTATACCAATGGTTTTATAAACTATTGGTTTGAAGCCTATTGGGAAAGTCCTATAATAATAGTTCTTACTGAAGCATTGGTACAGGGTTAACAAAATTTCTATTTAGACAACGGTTTGTAGTAAACCATTTTGAAAAGCCTACACCAATTATTTACAGTGAAAAATTGGTTTAAATATATAAAAATAGTTTTAAAACTTTTGGTATAAACCCACCAAAAGTTCATATAAAATAATCCTACATACTCTACCCACAAAACAAAAAAAAATCCCATGTAGCCTAATGAAAAAAACCTAGATACATCTTCATACACAACCAATAAAACCTTTAGAAAAAAAACCATTGCAGACTACATAAACTGCACATAGAAACAAATAGAACCTAAATAAAAAAACCAATAGGATTTTCAAAAAAAGTAACAAAACAGATCAAATAACTATGAGAATCCACCCTATTACCCCAAATTAGTCAATTACCTACAAAAAATACATCACCAACCAATATACAAATAATGATGACATAATAAACCAATTAATGAATTCAAGAAGTGATAACACACATAAATTTATTCAGAAAAAAACTTCAAACATAATATGTCATAAATATCAGTAAAAAATATAAAGGATCAATATGTCCCTCAACATTATCAATATCACCATTGTCATCGTATCCCTCATTTTCGGCCTCATCCTCATCCGCATCTTTATCTTAATCCTCACCATATTCCATTCAATTATCCTCTCCCTCTTCATCATCATCATCTCCTCCATCACCATCACCATGAATGTTATCATCTCAACCACCACTAAGACTACTTCTTGGTGAACTATATTATGTAAACATCTTCTGTAATTTCCCAGATATGATTATTGTATCACAGATAGGGGGAAAGGTGAATCAGTGATATATTTTTCTCTTATGTTTCTTTATTTAGAAGAAACTTTCACATATTGTTAAAGTTGTATTTCCCAACTGAAAAAAACCAACACACATCTATAAGAACATAAGAATTTAGAAGGTTCAATATTAATTAAAAATAGCTTCATCCTTGGTATGGTTTGGAAACAATCCAATACATCAAAATCCACTAGAAAAAAACATTTTGGGTGGAATAAAATGAGTAGGATATTACCTTATTCTTATGTACCTCGATGATCCATAAAAAAGAGAATGTTCTCCAAATAGAATGAAATGAAATAAGATATTTTTTGTAACAAACATGTTATTTATCTTGTTAATCAACTTTCACAAATTTGATCTTCAAATACATTTCCTAACTTTTTTACTAAGAAGCTGGTAATAATTTCCTATAATTTTTAATGAAAACTTAGTATGATTTTCTAGTATGATTCCCATGTCTAATTTTCTCAATAATATTATGTAACTTTGTTAAAATATGATTGAGATAGTTCTGAACCACTTCTATTCTAAGTATTGGAATCCTAGTATGATTCATAGATGAATATGATCCCCAAATGAATATGATTCCTAGAAAAATACAATTCCTAACTGAATACAATTCCCTACTGAATATGATTCCTAGATGAATATGATTCCCAAATGAATACAATTCCCACCAGAACAAGATTCCTAGGTGAATATGATTCTCAACTGAATACGATCTTGTATCTAATCCTCTTTTCATTTTACAGAAAAAACATATTGAAAAAATCTAAATACATAAACTTCTTTTACCTAAAAATTAACTGCTTCTCATTCTTCTGTGATGAATAATACATCTGTGTTAGAAAGTACAATGTAAATTCACTTTTATAGGTGACCTAAAGAGGTTTGGGGGTATTATTAAAAAGATTCATTCTCAACCAAAATTCCATAAAATTAAAACATCCTTCATTTTAGGAAGGATTTATAACATCTTCAATGCTTCTAAAATCTTCTCCAACCTGCTTGAATCCTTTAACAACATCAGCTCACTTCTGACTCTCTTAACAAACTTCAGTCTGATTCTAATTTTCCATTACTATTTACAAGAATTATTTCATCATTATGATTCTCCAGTATGATTATCCTAATATGATTTAAATAATTCAATTCTCAAGTATGATTTTATTTATTATGATTCTCCAGAATGATTTTCTCAGTACGATTTTCTTTAGCATGATTCTTTAGTATGATTTTTTTTTCTGTTTGATTTCCCAATATAATTTTCTTAGTAGCATTTCTTCACAACGATTTTCAGTAAAATATTTCCAATATTGTTTTCATTACCACTTGCATATAAAAAAATAAACTTCAATATTCTTATAAATTTGAAACAATGTTTTCTCATACCAATGGACTTGACACCAAAAGGCTTCAACTTCACAAGATTCCTTATTCTACAAAATTTAGCTTGTATGCATTGCTTCCTTAATGAATTTGATTATGTTGATGATCAAAATAGAATAATCATAATTATAGTGGAATGTATTGTAACTTTCCATTCCACTAGAAATGTTCTTTCATTCCAACCAAACCATTCATGTCTGAATATGATTTAAAGCACCTTAACTCCCCCTTTATTTCATCAAGATAACATCAGGAGTCTTATAACATACTTATGATTTGTGATAAATAAAAAAGTCAAAGCATCATCATATTTTTATCAGATCCACGAGGAATCATATTGTTATCAGAAACTCATTACAATCTAAACCTCATTATGATTAAAACCTCTTTACAATAAGAACCACATTATGAACAGAACCTCAATACAATTAAAACGACATTATTATCTGAACATCACTACAACCAGAACATCATTATGATCATAATCTCATTATGATTAACATTCTTAAGAATTACGAGTAATATTTCTTGAATACATTTTTGAGTCTAATAACAACATTTTAAAAAGTGATTTGATTACTTTTCTTTGGAAATACATTGAAAACAAAAAACAAAAAACATCTTCAAACATTAAAAAATCTTCTTCATCTAACTTTGTCCCAAAACCCCCCCTTTCGATATTTTGGTCAACTAATATTCATAAATCACTAAATCTTTTAACCTAATGATATAGATTACTTATGAATAATTTTAAGCCTATGTGAGCTAAATCATTGTTGAAAATAAGAATTATTGAAAGAAAGACCATTATTAACAAAAGCAGTGATTATGAAACATTCTCAGTAATATTTAACTTCTTCAACATCCACAAAATACAAATGTTTTTTTTCTTATAATCACTCCAACAAACTGTTAGAGTAGTTTACACACTTACATACTGGATTCACATCTTACCCACAACTCATCATATTTACATGTTTTTATAAAGACAAATTTATGAAACAATTCTACCCAATTGAAAACACTATCTGAAATAAGGTATGATAAGGGAAAAAAACACACCACGTCCTTGATGAGAAGATGGTTAGATGCCCATGTTTAATATAAATTTATATAAAGGGTCCTTTAGTAATGGTTTTTTGAAAATGTCAGAAACTTTTTCTCGTGTAGGAACTCAATCAAGATTTAATTCATTCTTTTCTACATGCTCTTTGATGAAGTGGTACTTGATATAAATATGTTTTGAAAGAGATTATTATACCTGGTTCTTGGTAAGGAGGAATATACTTTGATTATCACATCACAAGAGAATGGGTAACATCACTTTAGTAAGTAAGTCTTCTAACATAGTCTTTTTCCACATAAGTTGAGTAGTGGATTATATTGAAGAAACATAATCAGTATCATCCATACTAAGAGTTAATTATTTTTCATTTTATTCTAACTAACAAAAAATTTCCCCAAAAATAAAACTCCAACATTTGTGGATCTTTTGTCATCAGCATTCCCTACCCAATGAACATTTGAATACCAAAACAAGTCAATACTTTCTGATCTATCATACATGATTCTAAATCTTTTGTTCCTATTATATATATTAGAATTATTTTTATAGCTAGAAAAATTTATTCTTTTGGAGAAATCTCTAATACATAAGGTAAAAAAGTAAAAAATGTTGGTTTATAAGGTATTAAAATATAACAAACTTCCCACCAACTTCCGAGATTCTTTTCGATCAATATCCTTACCTTCTCCATCATTACTCATCATGGTTACCACTGCAATTTGTGTTGAAACTAGTTTTGAATTTCCATGATGAACTTATTAATAAGTTCCTTAGAAATTGTTTTTTTAGAATTAAAATGTGGTTATTCTTTTTTATGATTTATAATGGAAGAAAGTATTTCAATTCCCCCCATATGGATATTTCAAAAAAAAATTGATCTCTTAAGAAAATATTTTACATGTTTTTTCATCATTTCATGCAATGTTATCAAACTAAATATAAATAATTACAATAAGTTATAACTCTTGAAGTTATTTAATGTAAATATTTCTATCAAATCTTCCTTTCTTAAAACTCTCTTCCTTAAATATGTCTCTAATTTTGAGTATCATGTCCTCAGATCCTGTTTTAGCCCATAGTAGTATTTTTTTATCTTATAAACATATATTTTATTTTCTATAACATAAAATTCACATGTTTTTCCCTTTAAAAATCCCCATCAAGATCACCATTTAGAAATGTGGATTTAACATCCATTTGGAAAAGTTTTCAACCTCAATATCCAGCAATAGTAATAAATATTTTGTTAGTTCTTAATCTTTCCACTAGAGAAAATGTTTCATCAAAATAAATACCTTAAATATGTGAATAAACATTTCAAACAAGTATTTCCATATTCCTTTTCACTTCACCATATTCATTCTTGGTTTGAACCCATTCCAAATGCTCACAATATTTGTCAACATATTTCGATTCCACTTTTGAATTTAAAGAAGTGTGGGTAATGGTATTTGATGTTCTTATTGTCTGATCTTTCTGATGTTGACCACTAATAATGTTCTGATCTTCCACTTTATACCTTATCCAAGGATGATATTTTTGAGTATCTTTCTCATCATTGGAAATATATGAGTTTTATTCTTCTACTTATGTAGGATTATAATTTTCTATATCGTTATGAGAATTGTTAATAAAAGTTTACATATCCTACCGAGCTTCTTTATCGGCATGAATCTATTTATCATCCTCATATTTTTACAAAAACATTCATATCAACGGAATAAATTTTTTTCATGTTTCATTTTGGAAACATCTATATCCCCTTCCTTCAGTATCATATCCAAAAAAATTACATCTTCACCTTTCTTCTCAAACATTCCCAAGTTTCCATCTTTCTTTTATATAATTTAAGGACTTGAAAAAACTATTATGTTTCTCAAAACAATATTTTTTACATAAAAAAATTTTTATGGAGTAATATAAAAATTGTTCCCATAGAAACATTAGTTTTGAATATACTCAGTATTACTCATGGATTTACTCTGAATGTAATGAGAAATACCAAGTTCAAGTAATATAGTTCTCACAATTTGAACCACACTTCTATTATTCCTTTCAATAAACCCAATTTTTAAGGGGTATAGGGTGAACTATAATCATGAATAATTCCATGATTATCATGATAAAATTCAAATACATCATTTCTATATTCATCACCACTTCTAGTTCTCAACTTATTCACTGAATACTCACATTCTTTCTCATCTTTCCTCCTAAAACATTTAAACATTTTTAGAGAATCTGATTTATGTTTTGTATCTAAAAAATAAGAAATGAAAATAAAGTCATCAAAAAAGTGTGTAAATACCTATATCTATTTTTGATTGTTTTCTCATTATCACATAGTTATTGGAATCGATAATTTCTGGGGTTTTTTCAGAAAGAAATTCAACATTCAGATTCATAGAATATTCAATCTTTCATTTCTGACAAATAGTGAATCACTAATATATTCTTCTTAACATGTTAGGAATGTATCAGTAACTATTTATTTAAGATAACATGTTCATTTATCTTGGACACATGTGTCCCATACCTTTATGCGATAATTTATTTTCATTCACCATGCCTAAGTGACAAGAGTTTTGTACCTCACTAACTTGAAATAATTTTCCATTTGTACATTGGTCACATGTAATAATATTTAAATCCTTTTCAATTTTCCCAAAAAGTACATTATTTCTAAAATTAACATTGTTAAAATCATCACACAATTGTAAAACACTCAATATGCTATGTTTCAACCCATCATTATATAAATATTTCTTGGACTTTAACTTTTCATTCCCAATGATAGTCGATTCAGCTCCTTTGATTCTTAGGGATTCATCACTGATGAATGTCAAAGTTCATTATTTTACATATTTTATATTATTTAACACTTTTAAATATCATATCATGTTTTAGTAACAACAAATGTCAGGAATCCAAGGTCATTCTCCTTTATTTTCATTGAGGGTGGTTTCAAAAACAAGGGCATTTCCTTTCTTCACCTCTTGCTTCTGAGAATTATTAAAAAACTATTTTTTGTTGGTAACAAAACAAGACTAACATTAGAAAGAAGCATTGTATGATTAAATATTTCCCTAATAGTTTCCAAATGTATAAACCTATTTTCAATTTTCACATTAAACTTCTCATGTTTCATCTAGGCATCATTCTTATACTTTTCCAAAATATCCTTATCATATTTCCTTCCTTGATAGAACTGACTCCCCATTAAATCTTGAATTTCACAACTTGTTATTTAATAGTAATTTTTTGAATGAACAAACACATATTATCCATATGTAAAAATCCACCATAATAACATAATTATCAATTAAAAGAGTATTTCACTTTGGAACCTCCATACTGACTAGGGTTGTGAAAATATTTCTCAGCAACTTTCTTAAAAAAACTTTATTGATCACCATCCTTTATATTTTAAAGTGATATTTTATTATTTGGATTAGATTTTTTTCATCCTTATGAAAACATGAATTAATAAGAACATGTTTGGCCTCATCATGATGTGAAACTTCTAACATCTCAACTTTATTGATCATGGACACATACATAACTTTCCCAACTTTCATTCTCTTAGAAACAATTAAAACCTTAATCTAAACCATTTAAGGATTTTTTTATCCTTATATAGTTGACCCTTATGATAAATTTCACGAACATGAAAGATAGAGTTTTTGAAACATGTATCTCCCTGTTCAACTTTAAAAAGTGTTTGTTGGATAAGTTCCAACTTCTATTCTTTTTCCTTCATATTTAGATAAGAAAATACTCCTTTTATTTTTGAATAATTTTCTATCTTTCCCTGTGGAATACCATTTTCCTTTCTCACCATTTTTCTTCCATGACCTTCTTGTTCTTATTTCTTCGTCACCACTATCTACTTATTTCTTTCTTTATGGACAATTTGCAGCAATGTACTCAATGTATCAACATTGAAAGCATTTTAGGGAATTTTCCATTATCTTAACCTATACCTATTCCCTATTTTTTAGAAAATAAGGACAATATTTCATCAACATTTTTACATACCTCATTTTTGAAGTCAAAATTAGTAACTTCATATTCCTATAGAACATTGGTAAACTTTTCTTTCTTGGAAGTTTTGAAAGACATTTCTTATCTGTTATTGTTTTCCCTTCACAAATTTCTCCCTTATTATTTCATAGGTAATGAGTGTTCAATGTAAATAATATAGAGATAATGTGTTTGGATATCTACCTTCCAATGATGAAACTCTCACATCATTCTTTGTTGGATGGATTCAAAAAAATATGAAAAAATTGAATCTTTTTGATTTTCACCATGTCATATGATAGTGCTTACAATTTAATTTACAAGTCAATAATTCACTAATATATTCATATTAAATAATTTTGAGATCTTAATTATTCATTAAATAGATTGGAATATTTTCTTTCTTCACTTTTGTATTACCTTCATAAATGTTTTCCATGTTATGTCAGATTCATTTGGAAGTGGAAAAACCATTCAATCTTATGGATTCACATTAAGAATGTGATTATAATAAATAATTATTAGCCCTTCCACTATTCTCAAGATTCTTCACATCAACAGGTGTTAGGGGAACCTTATCATCAATAGAAGGAAATCAATTTGTTGAATTTTAAATAACATCATACCCAAGAGACATAATATAATTCATTGTTATATATTTTTTAAAATATGATTGTTCTATACATCCAATATTGGAATCCCATTTCTATTCAAAAACTCATATTATCTATGGATTTATCTTTAAAACATTAGTAAAGAATAAATGAAGGGAACCATGGCTTTGACACCACATGTAATTTCCTAGATAGGATATTTTTATCATTGAGATAGGGTAGGGTCGAATATATGATATCTTTTTCTTTTAAGTTTATTTATTTATAAACAACCTTAACATATTTTGAAATAATTATTTCCCAGTAGAAAAACCAAACCAACACATATCCATAGGAACATAAGAATTTACAATGTCCAATACTAAGTAAAAGTAACTATGTCCTTGTTATTGTTTGGAAACAATCCAATACCACACAATCCACTATAAAAAATCATTTTTTTGTGGAATAAAATGAATAGGATATGAACATACACTAATTTAGTTATATGATCAATACAACCAAGCATGTGATTCAAATATCATGAAATGACAAAGTATAATTCTTAAAAATAATATGTTACTGTGATTCTTGATCAACTTTTACTAATATGATCTTTAAATAATTTTCTCCACTTTGTTACCTAGAAGCTAGTGAGAAATTCATTGGATTTATAATAAAAATTCAATTTGGTTTCCCAATACAATTAACAAGCCCGATTTCCTCAATACGCTTATATAACTCTATCATATTACAACTGAGACAATTCTAAACAACTTCTATTATGATTATGGAAATCCCAATATGATTCCCAACTGAATATGATTCCATACTGAATACAATTCTTAGCTGAACACAATTCATAAACTAATAAAATTTCTAACTGAAAATTATTCACAAATGAATATGATTCATAGATAAATACAATTCCAAGGTTAAATTAGATTCTAAGCTAAATACGATTCCCGGATGAATACTATTCCTAGATGAATATGATTTCTAGATGAATATGATCGTGTCTCTTATCTTATATTCTAATTTCTAGAAAAGTTTATACAAAAAATATCAATTAAAAACGTATTTTCCCTACAAATTTAAGCATCTCTATATTTTATAATGAGTAGTACATAAGTGTCGTAAAGTAAAATGTACATTATGTTTTACAGGTTCCCTAAAAAGGGTTGGGAGGGATTCTTAAAATGTTTCCTGCTCAAAAGAAATTCCTTCAATTTTGAATGGATTTATGACTTCTTCAATTCTTCTCAACTATTCTCAAACCTTTTCGAATATTTTAACAACTTCATCTCACTTAAAAAATCCTTAAAAAACCTTAGTGTGCTTCTTATTCTCCATTAATATTTCATAGTAATTTTTCATCATTATGATTATCTAATATGGTTTTCCCAATTGGATTTATATAGTTTAATTCTACTTTATGATTTTCTTCAATATAATTCTCTAATACCATTTTCTCAGTATGATTTTCTCTAGTACAATTCTTCAGTACAATTATCTCAATATGATTTTCTTCATTATGATTCTCCAGTTCAATTTTCCTAGTATGATTTGTTTATTACCACTCACATACAGGATGAAATAGACATCTCCAATCTTCTTAGAAATTATAAATAAGGTGTTCTAATACTGATGGACTTGAGACTGGAATGATTCAACTTCAAAAATGTACTTACTAAAAAAACACCATCTTTAATAGATGAATTCCTTCATGAATTTGATTACATTGTAGATCAATATATAATATTATAACTTATAATAGAAATTACTATAACTTCCCATTCATCCAACAAAATTCTTTATTTACAGCCAAACCTATCATGTCTAAATCCAATTGTCCAAACATTAAATCCCCATTTATTTCATCAAGATAACATAAAATTTTTTCCATCTTACTTATGATTTTTGAGAAATATAATATTTTAAATCATCCTTAGATTTATTTTAGATCCTTGATGAATCCAAATATGATCAGAACCTCATTATGATCTAAATATTTTTATGATCAGAACCGCATTATGATAAAAAACTCATTAAGATATGAACCTTATTATGATATGAACCTAAATACTAATTGAACCTCATTATGATCAGAACCTCATTAAAATTATAACCTAATTACAATGAACATTATTAAAAATTGTGAGTATGATTTCATGAATACTTTTTTTGAGTCTGATCAACATCTTTTACAATTTGTGGTCATTCATTTTCTTTGACATTCCTTTGATAATAAAAGATAACAAAAATCATCAATCTTCTAAAAATAATCATCATAAAACTTTTTCCCAATATTTTTAACATATATAAATGACAATATATGGTGGTCTCTAGTGTAATTGAGGGATATAAAATTTCCATTAATTTTATAAAATATGTATTTGACTTTTGATTTCATTCATGATCATGTATGTCCATTTTATTCTGACCTTTCTTCCTTGTACTCAGAATATATTGCACATAAATTAGCTTTTGATAACTTAGTGATACCACAAATTAATCCTACAGTGCTCTAATACCTCATTAGGACAATATTCTTCCATGGTCGACATCTTACTCTTCCATGGTGCTCATCTCCCATGTCCTACTATATGTGATCATTTGGAAAAAATTTGTTAGGTTCCTATGGATCAGGGTCCTCCAATGAAAAATATTAGAAATATAAATAGACAATTAATTTGAAAAATAGATATTAAAATTTTAAATCGACAAATTAAAACTTAAAATCTACTTATATGTCGGTTTATTTACTAAGCATCGATATTTTATCTTTTTTGCTCAAGGATTTTTTTTTCAATGCACAAATCCTTTAATATAAAAAACCTCTAACTTCAATGACATTAAATATACAAAATGGTAATTAAAATAAGTTATTAATAATGACTTTCATAAATAAAACGAAATGGATACGAATTCTAATTGAAAATGAAAAGAAAAAAGTCTGGTAGATGAATTACAAGTGAGTATCAATGAAAGGGTTATTATTAGATAAAAAATATATATAAGTGAACAATTCATCAACGTAATAAAAATTTCATCACCAAAATGATAATTTTGTGATTTTAAATTTATTTCTTGAGTAGTTTGGATTTAATGATATAATTGATTTTTTTCTCCATCCCATGAGGTTCTAGTGTTATTTGGAACTTTAAATTCTATTATTTGATCCAAATCCTGACTACGAGAGTTATTTTTCATGATTTATTTATAGTTATATATCATTAACTATCTAAAGGAGAATTAATATAATTTTCCTCCTCAAAAAAAGAACTATACGAAAACAAATAGTTACTTCAAAATAATGAAATCTATAAGATATGTCTAATATTTCTAGGGGTGGGATATATAGAATCTTGATTTACATTATATCATTATTCAAATGATTATTAGTTGGTGGGATTATAGTTCATATAATATGGGAATTCTGTATCTAATATTATTAACATAGGAAGTGATTTATGTATAGTTTGGCTGTGAGAGGGATAAAATTGTATTACTATTGAAAGCATTAACATACAACTAATGATTAGTGTTGGTGTTGGATTTTTTTTCAACACATTTTGATTGATCGATGGGGGATATATTGAAAATAACTATTTTTTATTAGATATAGATATATATTAAAAAATATGATGTTCTGTAAGTTTTTCAAGATGATCATAGGGTCGAAAAGTTGTGCTTTAGTTATTTATGAAGTTAAATTGTATTGGATGGTTCTTTGTCCCAAAAAATGGGTTGTAAGTGGGGAGGGGGGTTCAAAGAATAATTTTTGATGTATAATAACATATTTAACATGAATGGATATTTTATTTTATGAGAAATTACATGGTTTTATCTTTTTTATTTAGATAACATCATGATGAATGAATTTGTGAAATAGTGCTACTCATGTTGGTAGGAGTTTGATTTTGAGGTTTTACAAGAACTTTGGAATCAAAATATGATGATATTAACAATGATGAAATTAAAGTGATTCAATAGGTTTTCCTATTTCAAATATCATATATTTTATGAGGGAAATCATAGAATTACATGGATGTATTTGGCTTGGAATTGATGGACTGTATTTGAAAAAAAATCCATCACAATCCTGGTAAATTATTGATCATTGGTGAGAGAAAAATAAAAGATTTATATGAAAATAAAAAAAGTAAATTCTATAAAATTGAATTATATATATCAATCTCTATTAGTAATAATGATTTCTAATAAAAAATTAGAGGGTATAAAGTGATCTGAATGAGATATCATAGAGAAGAGGCATTCCACAATTAATATGAGAAAATGATTGATCAAAGAATTGGAACTCCTGGAAGATCATTCCAAAGAAGAAATCCATTGTTTCCATGATGTATCAGGAAAGTGAGTGCTACTATTATAGTTAATTTCATATAATATATTTGTAGGAGAAGAAATTAGAGATCAAGGAGAGCGTATCTATCCTCAGTGAACCAAAAAAAATAGTTATACTATTTCATATTCGAATGCATACCAAATATGTGTTCATATTAGGAAGTAGTGAGTGGTGTAACAGCTTCCTCTCATAGTACAACATCCTAGTACACCACATAGTGTGGAGGTATATTGTATAATCCTTATATTTTCTACTTATTCCTCAAGATTCTTGAAAATAATTTTCAATAATACAATACAATTTATTAATGAAAATCATGGTAATTTTCATTTATAAACCTCACATTTGTTTTATAACATTAACTCGGTACTTTTACAATGAGAAATAATTTCTTGATAATATTCTTCTGGATAATTATTCAATATGAGTCTGGAATCTAAATCCATACCAACTCAAGCATTTCATATACTATAAAAATCATTTTCATAGCTTCTTCACAACTCACCTCATCCCATATTGCATGCTGGCCTCATAGCCTCACCATTAGAAATATTAAAATGAAGTTGGAAGGAAAATATTATTACATGTAAATATAATAATAATATAACATTAAATCTATATAATTGTTTTATCCATATTTGTTACCAATCATTATACTTTACATAACATGGAATGTGTCTCTACGAGAATGTCCTAAGGAGAATGATGTCAAAGTATTTAGAAAGTGTTTCCAAAAAACACCTGTATTCCTACACATTTTTTACAATAAGTTGGTTCTCTTCATTTTGATCCACCAACAGCTTTGTGTGGTGGTTCCAAAACATACATATTCATGTATTCCCTTGATGATAATCAGAATTTCTATACCTTAAAGAATAAAAACTAACATTATATCAATTTATCTTATAATTAAAATTAATTGTGGTAAATAATGTTATTAGGGTTCTATAAATATACTTGAGGCAGTATGATATGTGGGATTTAATGGATTCACAAGATCTAAAGGAACATAAATATGTATATATAGAGTGGGTTCTAGTGTATGGTCATTAGGCATAGAATGTTCCAGAGTAGGAGTCGAAGAAGAAGGAATATAGAAGTGTCAGTAGAACGAAGTATAAGGAGAGGAAGATGGTGTATATGGATCTAAAAATATATAATATGTATAAGGAGTATGAATCATCATGGGAAAAGGGAAAGATATGTGAGGAGGATAAGATAAAAATAGTTATGAAAACATAGTTAGACTAAATATCTTGGGTGTCTCTAATGAGATTACAGGATCAGAAGGTGTGGTAGATTGTATATCGAGAAGAGAGATGGGGTGTGATCAGGTATGCCGATTGGAGAACCTTGTTCTAATACCACTCCCCCTCATATCATCAGCATGAGAACTGAAACCACTAGGATGGTTAGATAATAAACATGGCCTACATGGTGGATCCTTATTAAATGTTTTAAAAAAAATTAATCACATGAAATTATATGTAATTGATATATATATTTATATATATATATTCGAAATAAAATACTCACAACAAGAACTAAAGGATTCATTCATATCAAACTCATTCGACAATTGATTTATTTTATCCTTTTTATTTATATCTTCTTAGTGTTTTTCATTTCCTACATTTGAAAAAATATGGAAATAATTTGAATTCCACAACTAATGTGTAACCCAATGGAGAAAGAAGATGATAAATGGATTAATTAAGGAATACCAATTGTTAAACTAAATAGAGGATACATAATAATATAAAAAAATTATATTTAGAGGGTATAATATGAAAACATAAGATATGTAAAATAAAAAAATCTATTCAAATTAGAATGTTTATTATGGGTATGTTATAGTTTTCTTTTATGTTCAATTTGATCCAATTCTATTTGGTTCGATCATTTGGTTCATTCTAGTCAATTGTTTAGGACATTTGACTATTTTTAATTTTTTAGGTCATTTGGTTCATTTTTTTAAATGTTTTATGAAATTTTTTCATTTTTATTTTTCTTAGGTCACTTGGTTCATATTTTGGGTAAGACTATTTTTCTATTTTTATTGTTGTGACATTATTTTCATTTGTTTTGATTTTCATATCAATTAATTTAATATGTCCAATTCAATTAATATTTTTTTGTTCTAATTTTATTGTTTCAGTTTTGTATGGTTTGGTAGGTTATAATAGAGTTCAATTCAATATTTGAAAATAAATCTCAAATAAAACAATAACTAGAAAATATTGAAAATGGAAATGAAGGTCATGTTGGTTACAAAATATTTGCAATCAATTGTAAATTAATTTTTATAACACCATCCTCAACAACCCAAGTCACGATGAACCAAAAGAACTGATAATAAATATGGATGATTCTATATATTTTCCACCATGATGTTAGGTTCATAATCATCTTTGAAATTTGAAATAATATAGTTCTCATAATAAATAAATGGATTGGGGAAAAAGAGAGCTGGTATGGTGTTAATTTTATCATCAAAATCCTCAAAAATATGTCTTCGGATTACTTAAATAATGACACCAAATACACATCTAATATGATGTTTTACATAAATTTTTTATTTCATCATCGATGATAAGAAATACGGTTCATTGGTAGATTGAGTGCGAGTCATGCCAATAATTGGAAATCCACAATAATCAATAAATATTCCATTCAACATCATCAAATATAACAACTAGGATTTCATCATAGTTACTCTACCGTGAGATTAATGATCCAATATTAGTGTTTCCTCAATGACTCCATAGTAAGATACATTTTCAAATCAAGGTCTATAATCAGATGCACTGGCATAAAAGTATATTGTATTGGTTACCATAACACCATCTTGTTGTATTCTAATATTCTTTCCTCGTTTAGTGATAATAAATATTTACCCACTGATTATAAGTTATTTTTATTCAGAAACCATAGAATTAGTACTAAAATCCAATGGTCTCATTTCTTTTAAGACAAATTTATTAGGAAAAATCAATACCAGAAATATAAATGAATACAAAACTTAATTAAATATTTATTTTAATAATTTTTTAAAGTAATATTTCTACCTTTAATTTCAACCAATAAGAAAAATCTTTTCTATGAAAAGTATTTTTCCTTATCAATGATAAAGATTTTTTCTTTCAATTTATCATTTTTGTGTTCCCTAATGAAAAAATAGAAATAGTTTTACAAACATGTAAAATTATATGAGGTGATATAAGATATACAAGTTCAATTTACCTATATGATATAGTCATTGAAAATATCACACTTAAACAAAACTTTGTGATGGTCCATCCCCCTCTCTTCAAGGAATAATGTGATCAATGTATATTATTAATTAATTCACCCTATTTGAAGAAGTGATATAAAAATAAGTAAAATTTTCCCATACATTACATCTTCACTTCTCACTGGGCTATTTCGTCTCAAAGTTACACCATACAAGTATACTAAAAAGAAATAAAAGTATTCATGATCCATGTAACCATTCATGATATAACCTTCAAGATAATTTGTTTATTGGAAATAATAATTCTATGTGTACATGTTTCGTTTAGTTGGATATATACAAAAAAAGTAGAAAGTCCTATGAGAAGTATTTCAATAGGAAGATAGACAATTATATGAAACATGCATCTGGAAATTGATGGATGAAGTATTTTCCCTAAATCAAAAAAAATAATGGTGTATCTAACAAAAGTATTTAAAATAATACATCCTTTAATTCTTAACAAAATGATCTCTAATGAAATGACACAATTAAATAATTAAAATTGTCACATTCTTGGGATGATGATGAAATATTTCTGTTGGAATCAACTCATGCAGAAGGTTGTGATTATAATGAGTATTCAAACATTTCATCTTCAACTATTTTTTGTTGAAACATTTTGATATGTTTCTTGAATAGACATTAGGAACTTTAAAAGTTTTCAATACTTCTCTAAATTGATTTTTTGATGTAGGTGTCATCACATAAAAAGTGTGGGGAACTTACATTTATTTTTACTGATACACATAGGATAAATTCTGGTCTGATTCCCCAATCCACAAAGTCATTTCGAGATTATAAATCAAATTTTGTATTTTACTTGAAATTAATAATTTTTTAAAGAAACACTTCACACATATATTTTTCAGTGAAATTACATATATGAATATAATTTAGAAATTGATTGATCAATAAGAAAACATAAAAAAAATACTTATCTTAATCTAATTGTAACGGGTTTTTGTAGAAACGATATTCTCTTTCTAAATTTCATCTAACCCTTATGGAATAAAAAAATTAAATTGTTCAATTCATTAAGAACATCAATTCTAGACATACATGGAGGTGTATTTTAGATGTCCATTGTATTTTTAAATCTTCAATGATAATTCCTATATGTATGGTTCATTGTAAAGAATCATTGATGTCCCATAAAATTGAAATGATGATGATATTTTAGTCTTACAGATCTTGTATTCTTCATGAAAATATTAAATGATAGTTTTTTCTTCATGATCCATCTAGAAATAATTTCATAAGAATTAAAATCATTGATCGCCCATATAAGAGTATCACACATCAGAAATATTTTTTTCAAAAATTTATCGTATTTTCACACACCCAAATTCCAAATATGTTTCAACCCATTTATGAAAGTTTTCATGTATGAATATATATATATCCTTTTTAGGGTCAGAAGTTATAGATATGAGTATACTCATGAATGTGGATGGTTTTTTCATAAATATCAATGGAGGATGGCTATAAAGTTTTATGAAAATTTTCCACATGTTATGCGAAGTAAGAGTCATTGAAAATGGATTAAAACCATCACATGAAAAAACCCAACCTCTCATTATGCATTTCAGCTATGAAATCAAGAAATTGAGCATCAAATATTTTACATAAAAATCCATCTATATGGTGAACTAAATCATCATTATTCTTTATTATCTTAGTATCATTCCATTGCATTTCTACTAATATTTCAGGATACATTAAAAGATTTTTGAGTTAGATTATCAATGGAAAGTCCCACATTATTTTTTTGGTACATGTAATGGTGTTCCATTAGTTTTTCCTTCCACAAGGATGTTCCCCATTTTATACAGTCATTTTGATCATTAGTTTCCACAAATAGTAATATTCAATCCTTCAAGGAAGAAATATTTGAGTAAAATTCAATGTTCCTGAACTAACTTCCATGACATATCATGTTATGATAGAATATATGCATCAATTAGATGTAAGTACTTAAAAAAATTAATAATTTAATTGATTAAAGTATTAGAAATATCACTCATTTCATTCCCATGAAACTATTAGATTAAAAATTCTAGCTTTTGTCGTTTACCACATTGCTAATATACTAGAGTCATGGAAGCATCATTAAATTTATTCACATTATTAGCATCATCATTTCCATTATATGAATTATGCATTATTGTATTGAAGAATTCATGGGTTAGTATCCTTTCCATATCATGATGGATTATAAATGGAAACTAGCCATCTAGAAAATCCCAAAATCAAGTCCTCTCATTTGGATCATGTGCATTTTGATATTGAATTTGTCAGGATTGTGATACGAGACATAGTATTTTGTTTGAAACCAATATTTTGTTATATGGTAACTAATTTTTTCACAGATAATTGAAGGTCTTCAAATATAATTATAACATGGGAAGTGAATATTACCACTATATGGAGAATTGTGAAACTAAAAAACTAAAAATCATTGTGAGTTGTTTTGAAAATCACTTGATATTTGATTGATTTCATACAACCAAATTCTATCCATTATGTAAAAAAATTTATATATAATTTTGTAAAATAAATTAAATAAGATTAATGTTTTTTATAAAATATATTTATGAAAACAATAATTGTTCACTTTATGTATTACGATAACTGACATGCTAGTCTATATGAGAATAATAATATAAATAAAAAAACATTTTTATAAATAACAAAATAATATATATTTCAAACCATAATATTGAATTCAATTATATAAATAAGTAATAACTATACATAATACTTCCCAAAATTGTGTTTATAATTGCTGTTTTTTATATTTTCTCTTATTCTATTAACTTTATAATTAATTTTATAGTTATTTAATAAATTCATGAATAAAAGATTACTATTTATAGGTTATTATATTCTATTTTATTCTATTTAGTTTTTTTAGTTCTCTTTGTTTATTATTAGTTTAGTACTATTCAATTTAGTTTGGTTGGGTTTTGTTATTTTATTTTGATTGGGTTGATGAACTCCTATTAGGGTTTTATTAAATATTGTTCATGTCAGTTCATTATTTCATCATTAATATAAAATTTCTAATATTTAGGTTTAATTTAGTTCAAATCATTTTATATTAGTTTAGTTTGAAGTTTTATATATTCGTTCATTCCTACTCAAGTATACTTAAAGTCTAATGAAGTGATTTCAATTCCAATCAGTTTGTACGGCCAAGTTGGCTCGATTATGAAATAGATGGGATTTTTTAGTTTGATTGTGTTTTGGTGTGTGAAGAAATGATTATTTTAGTTCATTTATTTTGAAGCCTAGTTAGGTCAATTTGGTATAATTTAGTATTTGTATGCTTTGATCAATTCATTAAAATTTAGTTTATTTAGTTGTTCATTATAACAAGAAATAAATTGAGAGATTATATGAATCATAATGGATATGACGGAAAATTATTATATAGAGAAATATATCTCTAGGATAAATATGAGAAAATAGTTGGGATTAAGTCTAAATTTATAGATATCATTTTATTTCATAATTAATGATATTTCTAATCAATGGTGACCCTCAAGTAAAGATATATTTTTTAGCACATGGAATCATTATTGTAATATTGGTGATCAATGATTTCAGAGTATGATATTTGGATAATAAACATATTATCACAATAAAGTGTATATGTTAAATAGCTTATACACCATTAAGGATGATATTTTTTACAGGGAGTGTTTTTAAGGTATCCATCATGGAAAAAGTCATTTTTTGTGTATTTTTATTTAGCATTTTTTATTTTATTGATTATTAATGACTTTCATTGGACTCGCATGGTTTTATTTAAGATTATATTTGAGTTTTAATTCCTCTATATATAAGTATTTTGATAATCTAGGCTATCTTATAGGATGTGATAGGATTACCCTTATATGGATATTCATTGATTATCTAGTCTTATCCAATATTGTGTATAATATTTACATATTTTTATACACTCCAATAGATAACCCTTTTCCTAATTATTCCCTCCTACGACACTCTCCAACATTTGAGGTTTGTAAAATAAAAAATTTAAAACCCTTTCAATGGGTTTTTAAAATAGATAAAGAATATTAAAATGATATCATGATTTACCCTATTCATATATAATTATTTCATTTCAAAAGGGGTAATATTATTTATAATTATAATAATATAAAATAATTTTATATATCTTACACATGTTATATTTAATTTTTAAATATTTATTGAAATATTTATAAAGCTATTGTAGATAAAGTTGAGGTGTACAATGTCTAATGGTTTGGGAATTAAGAAAAAACACCATATTAATGGATTACATCCTTAGATCCTAGCTATGATACATCCCCTATTATCACTATATTTTTTCTCAATCATTTAAAAATAAAACAGAAAATGTAATAACTTTTATAAATATAATATTACCATGATTTTTCATTTATTATAGATATATACATATTAAATATTTATTCAAATAATCAGACCACATCTATAAGTCATTAAATACACTAAGAATCATTATATAAACATCATAAAAATATTTATTTCTTTCTTTCTACAAAGAAAAACTTGTTTATGTTGTTATAAACTTATCTCTAGAATAATGATCTATGTTTAAAAGTCTTCACATGTATCTCTTGTGAACAAAAATGGTCACAAAATATCGATACATTATCTGAATCTCTACCACCCTCTAGATATGAATATACAAACACCACCCTCAAATCAGAAATATTTAACAACACCATCGATTCTTTATTCTATTTTCCAACACACACTTGATATTTTTTAAATAATTTGTGTATATGTTCATATTATCCATAATATTCATTTATAAGTCACAATGAATGCTAGAAACTCATTGCACCAACAAATGTAGAAAAACCCTAATGGATTCAACAGTACCATTCCATCTATTTCAGAAAACCCTAGAAAGATACTCTAACCATAATGATATGAATCCTTTGGAACATACTAATTTCATATTCAAGAATTATCAATTGAAAACCTTAAGGGATGAGATATTGTAGATGATGGCGAATGAAACTAAATAACATAGATAAAAATAAAAATTAATATAGGAAGAAGTTATAACTCATTTAAAACTCACCAACATGATATAGAGGAAACCAAATGACTTAAAATAAGGATGGATCACGAGTTTTGAAGAAGGGGAGAGTTCTCTATGAAAAAATGTGGATCGATTCAGAAATAAGAAAGGTTGACCGCGTGGTGTATTTGGGGAAACTCTATCCCAATAGTATTTTAAATATAGTGGATTAGAATTAAATAAAATGTCATATCCCAATGGTTTAGTAGAATTATTAGTATAAGAGAATTGTTATATACTCCCATCCTAGTAGTGGAATGTCATTCACCCACTTACATTTTATGAAATTATCAATTATACTCTTATCACTGAGTGAAACCTGAGGGATGATGATTTTACCAGGTATAGAGGATCTGTGTCATTGAAGTATAACAGTTATTATAGTAGTAGGAAATGATACCTTGTGGTTTTTCTGTAGGGTATTGGTAGCCAAAGTACTCATACTAGTAGATCTATGGTGATCCATTTGTGTGTAAGACAATATCATATGAAGCCTCAGTGTGACAGAGACCCTCTAGAGTGTCATGCTTATGTCCTTAGGGGAATATTAAGATATTCTATTTGACCTTTTTATCATCTTACAGTGGAAGAGGTTACACACTAGATCCACCTTCAGGGGAATGTTCTTTTATGTCACATATGGAGGGGAGCTGGAGTAACACTGGAAAGACAGACTAAGGAGGAGGTTGTAGCTATGGTACCCAGACCCTTGATCACCAGCAATACCAACCGAGTAGTGTTGATCATGGTAGTCAATATATATCACAGTTTTAGGGATCAGGTTAGTTGCATGATTTATAGCTGATAACCAAGGATCAGAGATCATGACCATTAATAATATGAGGCACCGTTCTAGTATCCTTCACTATAGTATCTAGTTTATTTGATACAGGTAATTTACACTCTTTAATCTCTTTATATATCATGGAATGTCATGAACTAGAAATATAGTATTAATATTATATAATGACCATAGACACTCTATTGGGATTAATGTTATAAGGAATAAGAAAAATAATGGACTATCCCTTTGAGGTAGGAATTTTCCTTTTTCTGTGGGACAACTTTTCTCTTGAGATGATAATATTTGATGAAATTCTCAGGATGGATTGGTTGCTTTTGAATCACACCATTACAGACTACTATCAATATAGGGTGCCCTTAAAATCACCATAGGGTACATGTTATCATCATAAGGGTGAGTGGGATGTCCATGATAACATACCATACAATATATATTTTTATTAAAAAGGCCACTTTAAGGGGAAGTGGGAAACCAAGTTCACAGGACAAATCACTATGTGCTAAAAGAGCTCACAGAATTACAAAAAACAAGACTAAGATGGCTTGAGTTATCCACTTTATATAATTCCCAGTGCAAGTTACCTACCTGAGTTTCTAGATCCTCCCTGATAAGGACTTCGAGGTGGGACACCATCCTGCCCATTTTATGGATGAACTCTTCCATGGTGATTATGCCGCGGTTGAAACCCAAAGAAAAAATTCGGTCTTTCTGGTCAATCCACTCATATATCTCATAAGAGAACTCCCCCTGCACCTGTCTTTCATAAATTTTTAAAGTATCCTCCTTTGAGGAATTCAGTCTAATGACTTTTTCTAACATTTATTCCTTGGAGTGAATGATGAGTTTCAAACAGTACCTTACCTCGTCCTCCCTCACTCCTGTGTCTCGACTTGATACACCACTATCCCTGTCAATTGTGCTTTTGTTCGCTTTACTTCTGTCCTTCTTGGCTGACCAGGTTTCCATCAGTTTTGGAAAATGGGAATAGTCTTTGCATCCCTTGGGATTTTACCCGTAGACAACAATGCATTTCCCTACGTCACGTTTACCTTTATTCCCTTTCTTCCTTCTTGGGATATGGAGGCCATTGCCATAGACGAGGTCCAAGCTGTCTGATAAGGGATGGTTTTGGCCATCATCACCTGAGTCATCATCCACATGCTCCTCATCCTGCATTTCCAGACTGTCAAAGCAATTTTTTAGAGTCACCCCCAATTCCTCTTTGGACCTACTTGAAGCTTCTGACTTGCCTTTTTGGGAAGTTATGGGAATGTTTGGGTCAAAGGGACACAAGACACCCACCCCCTTCTGGCTGCATTGACCACAATCGAAACCTGAAGATGATCCTGGCTCACCCTGAAGTGGCACAGTAGAAGACCATCCTCCTTTTGAAAGTAACCGCGAACCATGAAGATCTGCCGGTAGGTATCCACCCAGCCCCGACCCTTAAGGCCTTTGGGTCCTTTTCCATCACTGACTGGCACCAAATCCTCCTCTACTGGACTAACAGGGGCCACTTGAGCCTCTATTTTTGAAATACCCAAGGATGGAGCCATGGGCCCCCACAGGTTCACAACCACACGCACACAATTCTCCAAATCCCCCACCTGTACTGACTCCCCCAACTAACCCTGAGACCCAGTGCTGATACCCAGGTCCTTCTTCAGGTGTTCGAAGACATCAGCAACCTTCGGCCCTGACTCCATCGGCGAAGAACCCTTTCCTGATCCAGAAGTCACCTTCACAAGCACCTCTCGAGAGCAATCATCATGAACCACAGTATAACAATACACCTTCCCATCTAGTTAGTGATGTTCCTTCATTGGGACCAAACCTCCTAGAGAAGCGCGATGACAAGACTCGGCTAAATGCCCCAACCGGAGGCACGTATCACAGAAGTCAGACCATGATTCATATAACACAGGTTTTCTGCACCGAAATTCCTCTCCAACTGTGATCCAAACACAGTCGAAAGCAGGTTTCAAAACATCAACCTCCACACATATCCACGGGGGAAATAGGATGATAGATCGATTCAGTTCTATAATCCGAACACAGATAACGACCAACCATGTTTCCAAGCATATGAAGAATAGTCGGATTTTGGAAGGGAAGAGGATGTTCGGGAAAACTGACCCAGATTGCTATCGAAGGAGAATCCCATTTCATGTAGAAATTGTAAGACCAGCAAAAGATGAAGAAGCGATATCCATTGCAGAGGCAAGGAGCTTTGGACCACGTAAGGATTAGATATTCCTCCGACGCGAACCAGACCATCATGTGTCGCCTGTCAAGAACCCCCACAACCACTACGTCCTTTAAACCCCGGGAAGCGGACACGAACTTGTCAAAGTCGTCGACCGAAGGACGACGATGCCTGAAGCGGGCCACCAGGGTCAAATGCAAGCACACCTAAGATTCCAAGAATTCCGAAGAAGATAATGTGAGATTAGGGAAACCGCCATACAGATCCGGCACTTTAGGGCTTAGATCGATTGAAGGAAAAAGAGGAAGGGAATCCGGGTTTGAGAATGGATAGAAAGTAGGCCGGGAGCCTGTGTGAGGATGGAGTCCCTCCCCCTCCGGTGGGGGAGGGACTAGGAATGTGGCCATCGCCGCTTATGGAGATGCCGCCATGGAGAAGAGATCCACACCAGTTCTGAAGTGTGCCTGCATATTCCAACTCCATGATAACATACCTGGAACATAGAATCATGGGCTAAGTAGAGTGACCACCCATATTTTCTATCTTATGTTGGAGGATTAGGGTTTACATCATGATGAATTACATCTAGTATTAGATCATTTAAAGGATGTTTTTCTTGATGGTCTATCTATATTATCTCTTTATATAGAGGTATAGTTACGTTTGATATTTTTATAGAAGGATATATAGTGTTCATTCCTCCATACATGATGGAACCTACTACTCTCCAGGATCTCAATCAAATGTTAGATGATTTATAGGCCCAAGGTTTTTTACAGTCTAGAAATTCCCTTTTGGGGTTAGCCTATTCTTTTCTCCAATAATGATGATGGAAAACATTTTTTATGCATTAATTATAGATGGTTTAACTAGCATAGGGTTATGAAACATTATCCACAACCTTGAATAGTTGATCTCATTGACTAAATTTGAGGAGCTAGGGAGTTTTAAATGATCAGTTAGAGATGGGATATCATCATGTGCAATTCAATGTATCAGACATACCGTATACATATTTACTTATTAGTTATAGTCTATAGGATTAAATTTTTATGGCATTCATCCTTAATAATTCCCCCTATTTTAATGGATCTGATTAATGGAGATTTCCACCCCTACCATGGTTTCTTTTTTTTGTATTTGTGGATGAAATCTTGGTGTATTATCAAAATCAAATAGACCATTCTATTCACCTTGATATTTTTATGGATACACTAAGAGAGAATTATATTTTTTCCAATATTTCCAAGTGCCACTTCTAGACTAAAAAAGTTCACTTCCTAGGTCATATTATCTTAGAATCACAAATTTATCTTTACCCATAGAAGGTTAGTGTTTTCATTTCCTTATAGAATCCCAAGAACGTGTTTGAGATACATAGTTTCACGGGGATGAATAATTATTACATGAATTTCTTATAGGACTTATCACACTTTTCCTCTCATTTTATTGGTCTTACAAAGATGTTTTTTATGTTTCTTTGGCCATAAGTGTGTGAGAAAACCTTTCAGGAGAAGAAAGGGAGGCTTTTCATAAAACCTATTCTGATTATATTAGAGAAAGGTAGAGGTTATGCAATGTTATTTGGTGCATCAAGAATCATTGTAGGAGTAGTTTTGGTGTAAGGAATAGAATTATTTCACATGGATCTTGACAGTTAAATCCTCATGAGAGAAATTACCCATCACTCGATATCGATCTACCAATTGTTGTCCATGACGTACATTATAGGAGACATTGTCTACTGGATGAGTGATTTGTGGTTTATACTGACCACAAGATCCTCAAATATATCATTTTAAAACAAAACATGAATCAAATATATAAAATATGGGTATATTATCTCCATTACATAAATTTTGAGCATGCCTATAAGCTTGTAAAAGAAAATTTAGTAGCTGATGTGATGAGTTAGAAAACATTGGCACAAGCCATATGTAAAGACAGTGATGGATGAAAATTGTTGGCCCTATTCTATGAGATACGTATATAGTTTCAAAATATTCATGAGAAATCATATCCCTCATCCTTGATAATTACCTCTTGCCTCTTTAAGAAGGTGAAGAGTATAAAATTTTTAGATCCTAAGGGCTTGGTTCTCCATTAGAGTATTTTAGGAGATGACTTACCTTCGGATTGGCCAATGGATATAAATGATATCCTATGTATTCATGGATATTTCTAGGTTCTAATAGAAATGATACCATTGTTGATATGTGAGTCCAACACTTCTTAGTGGGCAATTTATCAAATAATCTCCAAGATGTATCGAGACGTGAAATGATATTATTGGTGGTCTGGGATGAAACATTAGATATAAGGATTTATCACTAGGTGTTCCACCTTTTAGCAGGTGATGGTAGAGTACCCGTGACCTACAATATTTTTACAACTTCTTCCAGTCCCAGAATAGAAATGGGAAGATTTTTGCATGGATTTTATAGTCGTCTTACCATGTTCTATTAGAGGTAGTGACACTATCTTGGTAGTCAATGAAATATGGATGAAAGTATCCCACTAAATTCCTATCAAAGATACCTTCTTAGTTGATGTTTTTGGTAACATTGTATATCCATCAGATCATTTTACTATATTGTGTCCATCATACTATCATTTTAGATCAGGATTCTTGTTTTATGTCATGGTTTTGGCAGGGGTTGCTGAAGGCCATGGGTAAACAAGTGCTTCTGAAAATAGATTTTCACCCACATACTGATGGACAATTAGAATAGATGATAATGGTTCTAAAGGTCATGATATAGGAATTCATCATTTATTTTTTTGGTTATTGGGAGAATCATGTCCCTCTTACCAAGTTTTACTATAATAATAGCTTTGAGGAGATGATTCAGATTGATTCTTTTTGATGCCTTATATGTTAGACTATTCTATTCACCCCTAGGTTTGATTGAGGCAGGAGAGGCAACCCTACAAGGTCCCCATCTTATGCAAGAGAATTCAGAGCAGTTCCAGCTGATCAAAAAGAACATGTATACTACTCAGCCTAGACAGAAATATTAGGTTGACCATCATCAACATTCTCTAGAGTTCGTGGTAGGGGATTATGTTTTCTTATAGGTATCTCCCAGGTAACTGAATAAATGAATTCAGTGTCAAGGGAAGTAATCACCTTGTTATGTGGGGACATTTGAGTTTCTAGAGTGATTCAGGATGATAGACTATCCATTTATACTAACATAGAGGTATCATTCCATGAAATATGTCTTCCATGTTACATTTCTTAATTGGTATCATGTTGACCCATATCATACTTTTGATCCCAAGGAGGTTGAGATAGATAATAATTCTTCTTTTTAGGAGTATACTGTTGGGATCGTTGATAAGAGAACTACGGAACTCCAAGGACAGTCAGTCCCTTATGTATGGGTTCTATGAAAACACGACTATGTATAATATGAGACATGGGAGGAAGATGCTGACATATGTACCTTATGATTAGATTTATTCTCAGATAGTGTTTCACCGCCCATAGTAGGTGAAATTGGGGCTGAGTTTTATTATGGGGGGAAGAATATAAGAACCTAATTTTTCCTTCAGGCATGGATCATTTTTAATTTCCACCAAATTATTTTGTAAAGTTCTATTTTTTTGTAGACACTAATGCTTGTAAAGGGGTTGGTTGGTTGGTTTTTTATGTGGAATGAACAAGGGGGCTATAGGTTGACTGCAAACAAGTTACATGTTTTGTAATTGGAATACAAGATGTGTATTGATTAAAACCTGTGTTATCATCTTTTCATAAAATTTCATGTTCTGTAATTGATTTTTCCCAGGGAAAAGACACCAACCTTTACACAATATGTATATCATTTACAAGACATGTAAATTCCTTATTAGCTGTGAGTCATTTCACCAAAGGTATGTTATCGGTGTGCAAAATTGTTTTTACCCTAACGATTATAGTTCTAGTAAGGGGTCAATCCACAGGGAAAAGGAAGTTATTTTGGTCTTGCTTATCTAGTTTGTATTTTTGTATTAGTGATGTGTGTTGAATTTAGAGTCAATTTTTTATGTTTGGATAAAAATAATAGTTTGATTTAAGTTTTTTTAATAAATTAATTAATGAATAAAGGAAAATACGAGAAAATTGGTTTTGATGAAAATATGGAGAGAAATGCATTGGGTTTGTGGATTTATGAGAAGTTAATTATTAAATCAAATTTCTTAGAAGGTTGTGTTTTTCATAATAATCCAACACTCTAGGTATTGATTAGTAACAAAGTTCCCTTGGCCTGGTGAACTAATGTCTGGAGTTGAGGAAACTGATTCCTTTGTCTGGTGGTTAGCGTTTCATAGTTCTTTATTAGTCGTAGTCCATTTTATGAGTCGAAAAATACATCCAATGATCATGAAAATATTCATTGTTATTCTTCTTTTGAATCCCTGAAAATTATTCCCTTGGTCTGGTTCAAAATTTTCAGTGATAAGATGAAGTGATTTAAGAAGAATAAGAAGAAGTTAATAGAATAGAAACATTCATATCAACTAATCTAAATAAAAAATCATACATATCCCACAACCCCAACACAATGGGTATTTAGTTACACATAGAGGAAAATATAAACATAGAACCCTCGATACCCGATGTGATCAATGCTTGAAACTTCGAGGAGGGAGTAACTCATCGGTAGAACGGTAGAATGTTGAAGTGGTAGAATTATGGTAGTATGTCAGTAGTACTTTTTTCATTCGGACCTTCACCCCCTTATTTTCCATTTTCTATTTTGAACTGGAGGCCAATGCCTCTATTTATGGAAAATCAAACTACAATGCGTGTGGAAAAATTACACCACATGTACTCTTGTTAATGCACTTTTTTCATTGTTTTCTCTACTGGTAGGTGACCTAACTCACCGTCTTTGACTCTGAACACGGTGTCGCCTGGTAGGTAGATCTACAAGGCATGTAGAACTGCAATACATGGCATTTAGTCTCTTTTTTTTCCACCATACACTTCTAGAAAGGTATATACAGCATGTAAATGGTGAACATGGCATGTCCCCGTCAGTCAGCCACATGGGCATGTAGACTTCTTCTCATCTGCCAACTGATTCTAGAAGGGTATACATGGCGTGTATAGGGTTAACATAGCGTGTACCAGCTTCTAGTAACACGAGAACATAGTTTTCCTAGTCAATCTGTGTCTAGGGTTGAATGTACACTTTTTTGTATATATGTACACGCCATGTAGTTTGTAAATTTTGTTCAATTTTCCCATGGTTTATGTGTTTGGCTAGAAATCACCTGAAAATGTACAAGATCACCAAAATAATATTATTTTTCCACTAAATAGTAGTTATTTTATGAAATCCTGTTCTTATGTTCTATAGAGTCTGTGAAAATTTATACACAAATCAGGTGCATCAAACTCCCCCATACTTAGTCATTTGTTTTCGCTCAAGAAAATATCAACATATAATTTAGAGATTCTATATTTTAAAAGGAATGAATTTAGTTAATCATAAATGTAAATAATAAGACACTGGAGAAAATTCTAAAAAGGTAAAAAAAGTTTCAATTCAAAAGATATTCTAATCATGAATCATATACAATTCAATTAACTACCTTCATCCCCCTTTAACCACATGTTTCAACCTTCCAAAAATAAGCAAGTCACTTGATTATCGACCTCACCAATAATATACTCAACACTCTAGATATTTTAAATCAATTTTATACACAATCAAAGATATATACTCTATCCATAGGGTTTCAAGAAATCTAGTTCTCCACTTAAGAAAATTGATTTACAAAAATCATGAGGGCTTTTCAATAAGGATAAGATGTTTTTATGTCTAAGGGTTGGTAGGTAGAGATGTGAAAAATAACCCAGAGTCTTGAAAAATGATGCAAAATTATTTAAATAATAGTGCATGATATTCAAAATTAAGTTTAATGAAAAAAGTGTCCTAAAAAAGCTCTATCTAATGATCTCATCATCACCATCTCCTTTAGTTGGGTAGGGTTCAAAAACCAACAAGTGAGTATAAGGTCCCCTTGTCTGTACCATTTTTTTAATAGAACAATGGGGGACCTTTTAGAATTTCCCTGAATAGAGGTTTGGAACCCTTTTTTCCCCAAATGATCAAGAGGCTCTTCCCCATACTTAATTTCATGAAAATTCACAAAAGTATTCTATGTGTTTCCAATCCCTTCTTTTAATATCAAGTGAATAATCATGAACAATATAAGATAATTAGGGTAATAAGTAAAATAGGCTTGTAATATGGCTTCGTCTAAAGGTTGTCAATGGTTTCTATGGGCTTCAAGAAGATTAGATGTAGGGTAGGTCTTAAGATAAAGTGGTTAAAAAAATATAATGCCTCAATAATTTTAATGTAATTTATAAATTCATCATGTTTTGAAAATAAAAAATGGATTTTTTTGTAGTTATGTATATCCTAAAAATATGTCAAGAAAGAGAGTATTAGAATGAAAATGGCGAAGGATTTAGAATACCTCTTTGGAGTAGGAAAAAATAAAGAGAAAATCAGGTCATGACTTATATATTAATGATTAGTCTAATTGAGGTAATTAACCAAGGATTACAAGTTTCAATTTAAACTATACCAACAATCATTTTAAAACACTTAATAACCAAAATAAGAATGAAACTCTTACAAATTTCCCACTTTCAGATTTATTATTTAGAAATATGAATAACCAAAATGTCTTCACGTTTTCAAATATATCTTCTAATAATGATGTCTCCTAGATGATAATAGGGGAAAAGACTAATGTGGTCAATAGATGCCCCCCTTGACATAAAATCGCACATGGTCCACTAAGTGCCACATAAAGTGGAGAAGGAAATAGGGGGGACACAACATTGGACCAGAACAACTAGAAGTAAGTAAATAAGTAAACCAAGAAAGAAAAGAGAATAGTGGAAAAATGTAGAAAAACAATAATCCCCACGTGTCTAGGTGAAGAAAGATGAGAAGTGGTAGAGAAGGATAGTCCATAGCATGTTAGAGTACCTGTGATAGTCGTGGAGAGAAAACACTACAATCATACACAACATGAAAAGCCATAAGATATCACAAATATATAGATAATGAAAAACATGTGTCCAAAACCAGTCAGCGGGTCGTTTCAGAAGTAGAATCAACTGGTACAGAAATAGACAATAGAGAAGGATCTGGATACATGGAAACTAAAGGCTTAGAATCTACACCCTGAAGAGAATCTGGAGGAGTTGAAGCTGTAGGATCTGAACTCAAAAGAGGAGTCTTGGTAGTGATCCCTGGACATGCAGCAGTGGTGGCAGCAGTGAGGCCCATAGTGATGAGGAGAACTAAATCCGTGGCCAGTGATGTTAACAACGTTGCAGCTGTGGAAGAAGGTCCAGGAGCTGATGCAGGGGCATGTGGTGGGGGTAGTGGTATACTAGGATGATGAAGAAGAAGCCCTAATATATTCAATAGTCGGTCCTGACGACGATTGAGATGAACCAAGTGCTTCTCCACCATGGCTAGGTGGAGTGAAAGGGATATATAGACTGAGGGTACGAAAGAAGGTAGGATAGTAGAGGGAATATAAGAAAGAAGGTTAGAAGAAAATGGGTGTGGTGGGGAAGGAGGAGCAGGTACATCGACGGGGGAAGGAGGGTCAGCAGGTGGTCGGGGTGGTGCCTAGGCGAGGACGTAAGCGCCACCCTACTTCTGGAGAAATCCCATGCGAATAAGCTTGGAAAAGTACATCCATTGAGGAGAACCTAGCCAGTCATGAGGAAGGGAAAGCTCTAAAACCCTGAGGTGGTGGGAAAGGCGGGTGGCATAAAACCCACCGTTCAGGTTTCCCTTACGGCCAGTAAACAAGATGTGGTAATAGGAGGCGGCAAGGTAAGGGAGGTCTGGGTAGTCTTACCGAATGACACGGGTGAGGAGATCCATGTCATGGACGGTAAAGACCCACATGTCGTCATGGTGGGGGAAAAGGATCATGCTAAAGCACCAGTGGGTGAAGTGGAAGATAGTGTCAGCGATGAGGGTACTCTTCTGGGAAGTAGGGGCATAGCGGTTGTCAGGACCAGTAACATCCCTCCACATGGCAACGAGCTCATATCACTCAGGCCTGGTAAGGTTGGAAACAGGGGGTGGGGTGATGGGATGAGGATAGAAACTGCACCTTGGCCAAACTCGGTCGTATTAAGGGAGAAGGGTCGTCTAGTTAGCTGAAACCAGACCACCGGGACTGCATCTCCAGGTGTATCTCGGTACTCGGGCCCGTAGAACTCGAAGTAAATAGCAAACTCTAAAAATAAATCTCAGAAATAAGAGTGCTGACCTGGAAGATTGTGAGTAATGGAGTATTTCAGAGAAGATCCTCCAACTCACCCCAGATACCCAGCTGCTGAGGGATGCTTATGTCGAGATAGCAGATGCTCAATGGAATCGGCTAGAGAGAGAATCGTTGAACCCTGTCACGTGCCAAGTCGGTGATAGGGAACACCAGGAAAGGGTAAAGAACACCCACATAAGGTGCAGTAGTGGCTGGCTCTGGGGGTAGAGTGGCTGTAGAAGAGGAAGCCTTGCTGGATGGGTTAGTTGATGATGGACCAACAGATATTGAAGAGGGAACGGGAGGTGTGGTAGCTGATGAAGAAGAAATGATGGTGCTCAGAGGCTTTTTGCAGGATGGTGGAGGTGTGGCGGTACTTGGACCACCACGGCGGAAGAGGTAGGTGGTGGAAGGATGGACAGTGGAGGAGGCTGATACACTGGATAGTCTAGAGATGGTAGTGTCACGGGACAGAGTTGGATCAGACAAAAAATGGGCCTCTCACCCTTAATGGCGGAGGCAGTTTGCTACCCACAAGAAGGATCTCTGTCTACCATATCCTAGAAATGAAATAAAAACCAAAAAAAAATTGAAAAGAAAAAGGAAAAGAGGAAAATGTGAGAAAACTGAAAAATAAAAAGTACATGACGTGTATATCCAGAGTACACGACGTGTAATGAAGGTGGGTAGCATCTCGTGTTCTCTGGATAGACATGCCGAGTGAGAATCTATGACCAGGAAAGGATACACAACGTGTACCAAACATACATGCCGTGTTCGTGAAAAGTGATCTTATTCGTGTGTTTGCAAAGACATAGCCATCATTTAAGCAGTAATAAAAACACAGGACACAACGTGTTAAAGGCCAATATGGTGTGTTCAAGAGAAGAGGTTACATGGCCGTGTAAAGGGCTATACATGGGATGGCCAAAAGAAATGTCATACACAGTGTGTACTGAACATACATGTCATGTTTGTGAACATGGTGTGCGAGGCCATGTGAAAAAGGTACCCGGGCACGATGTGGGCTGGTACACGGTGTGTACCAAACATACACACCATGTACTTTCATGTTGAGAAGCATTCCGAGGGTGTCCATGTACAGAATTACATGGCGTGTGTCCTTCAAATCGTGCCCATGTATTGTGGAAACCGAACGGTTGTCCGATCCACAAATCACAATTAATGCCTATGAAAACTTGAAATAAAGGGTGTAGAAGGGGGTACATGGACCAAGGATCACAATGTAGTAGAAATCAGAATATAAAACACCCAAAATTTGTGGATTTGGGAAGGGGAGGCCAGACGACTTGTGGGAGAAGAAAACGAGGAGGGGGGGGGGTCCGCATGACATGGGCTGGAGTCGGGTGGGCCGCAGCTTTTATAGCCGAGGTACACAACGTGTATCAGTGGACTACATGTCGTGTATCACATTTTTTAATACTATATATATATATATATATTATAGTAAACTATATATTAATTGATATAAATAATTAAAATAAAAGAAATATATTTATATATATTCCAAATTTAACAAAAAATAATCTATACATGTAATGTATTGGGAAATACACATCGTGTGTTTAAATATTGGATAAATAGAAGTACAACATTTGCTCTAGTGCTTGGGGCGAGGTTTGAACCGGCAATCATCCATTTCGAATGGAAGCCCTCAACCACTAGAGAAAAGGTTGTACTACTACTCCTATTTATTATTTAATGATATTTAATGTAAACTGTCCTATACTTAATGGGAAGGAAGTAAATGCATGGTGTGTGGTTTTAATTAGAAAAAATGGATGAAGCATGTAGATTAGCTGAGTTCAAAACTGGGTCTTTTAGATTTAGGTCCGAGACTCTGCCAATCTACCAAATTCACCCATATAAATTTCTTTATGTGAAAAATCATTCTATTTTAAGAAGTAAAACATGGCGCACATGATGTCTATCTAAAGACATGTTGTCTGGTTATATTAAAAGGACAAATGATAGAAATGGGGCGGTTGTTAGGAATTGAACCCGAATCTTTTGGAGCCGGTTTATGACCCTAGCCAACCAATCCATCCCCTCCATGGGTTTTCTTATAAGAATATATATAAATATATATATGGAAAATACGACATACACCATGTAAGAAAACACGGGGATAAAAAGTAGGAACCCCATGTTAAAGGTAGGTTAGGAGAGATTCAAATCCGTGACGGTTGGGATAAAATACAATGACCTTAGCATTGGCACCAACATCATCCATGTTTATTACTTTTTAAGTTTTATATTTATAATAGTTAGAAGATAAATGAAAAGGAATAAGTACATGCCATGTATATATGTGGCACACGGCATGTATCTTCTTGGTTTCCTCTAAGGAAGCACATTTATTTTATGTCCTTGGCTTGACCTACTTACCTCTGCTTACCAGAGATGTATGGTGGACAACATTCCCATCGTGTCGTCCATTTGATGGAAAGAATTCAGCCACTATCTGTTCACCTTGAATAGTTGACCATCCTCTCTAGAAATTTCAATCACTCCATGATGGAATATGTGTATAACATGGAATGGTCCCGACCATTGTGACTTTAACTTCCATGGGGATAATCGATGATGAGAGTTAAAAAAGATTACCTGATCACCGGGTTGGAAATATTTTCATGAAATTGTCCAATCATGAAATTCTCATGTCTTTTCCATGTACAACTTGGCGTTCTCATAGGCCTCTAATCTGATTTCATCAAGTTCCAATAGTTGGAACATTCGATTCTCCTCAACTGAAATTAGATCGAAATTCAGGGCCTTGACTGCCCAGTATGATTTGTGCTCCAATTATATTGGTAGATGTAATGGATTCCTATAGATGAGGAAAAATTGGGAAATTCCCAGTGGTGTTTTGAAAGCAGTCCGATATGCCCACAAAGCATCGTCTAACTTGTTGGACCAGTCTTTCCTCGAATTTTTCACTATTTTCTTCGAGATCTTCCTGAGCTCACGGTTGGAGAGATCCACTTGTCCAATAAACTAGGGATGATATGGTGTCCCTATATGATGCTTTACTACATAATTGAATAGTATTCCTCTCATTAGTGAGTTGTCTAAGTGGGTCCCTCTTCCACTGATCAGTACTCAGGGAACTCCATACCTGCTAAAAATGAGTTTCTTTAAAAATATAATGACTACCTTGTTCATGTCATGAGTTGTAGTAGTAGCTTCCACCTACTTGAAGACGTAGTCAACATAGACCAGGATGTAAGTGTTCCTGAAAGATGGGGGAAAGGGTCCCATGATATATATGCCACATACGTCGAAAATATCAACCTCTAGGATGGGATGCTGGGGAATATTAGCTCTACGTCCCACATTACCAGTTCTATGGAATTGATCGCAACAAGAAACAAAGGCCCAAGCATTATTATGCATGGTGGGCCAGAAAAATCCATATTGCAGGATCTATGGTATCGTACGGTCAAGGGCATGATGTCCCCCAACTGGTGTGGCGTGAAAAAATTTCCAGACTCCATGAACTTCATTTTTTGGGATGAAACGATGGATCACCCCATCTCTATAGGATCAGAATAGAATAGGATCTTTCCAAAATTACCTCTTTACATCAGAGAGAAATATCTTCCTTTGTTGGAAGGAGAGGTCGGGGTGAACAGAACATGTAAACAGAAAATTAGCAATATCAGCATACCATGGTCTAGGTGTTTCATTAATTGAAAAGAGGTGATCATTAGGTAAATCCTCCCTGATCTATTGATCTTCCTCCTTCTCTAAATGTGGAAGCTCTAGGTGGGAGAGATTATCAGAAACAATGTTCCTGATCCCTTTCTTGTCTCAGATCTTCAGATCAAATTCAGGTAAGAGGAGTACCCAATAGATCAATCGGGGCTTCACATCATTCTTTTTTAGTAGATATTTTAGTGCTGCATGGTCAGTATAAACAATATCTTTAGATAACACTAAGTAATAATGGAACCTATCAAACACAAACACCACATCCAACATCTCCTTTTCTATGGTGGTGTAGTTCATATGTGCTTATTTGAGAATCATGATGGCATAATATATAGGTTGAAAAATCCATTCAAGCTTCTTGCCCAAGACTTCTCCTACTATGTAGTTGTTGGAATCACACATTACTTGAAATTGTTCCTCACAGTTGGGAGAAATCATCACTTGATATTTTACTAGGCGCTACATAAGGTGACCAAAGATTTGGTGAATTTCTTATTGAACTCAAATACAACATCCTAGGTCAGAAGATTTGTGAGGGGATGTGTTATTTTTGAAAATTCTTGGAAAAACTGCCTGTAAAAACCAGCATGCCCCAGGAAGCTGTGGATGGCTTTGAAAGAAGTCAGAATAAAAAGTCGTGAAATGACTTTTATCTTTATCTGGTCCACCTCCACCCCTTTTCTAAAATTATGTGGCCAAGGACGATTCCACTTTCCACCATGAAATGACACATTTCCTAGTTCAATACCAGGTTACTGTTCTCACATATTTATAGAACTAGCTCTAGGTGCTACAAGAAAGTGGTGATTGATTCTCCTTAAATGGAAAAATCATCCATTAAGACCTTCAAGATATGTTCTTCCATGTAATGGAAGATAGCCAACCTACAATTTTGGAAGGTGGAAGGGGCGTTGGACATGCCAAAATACATCCTTCAGTAAGAAAATGTATTATAGGGGCAGGTAAATGTGATCTTCTCTTGATCCTCTAGAGCAATGGAAATTTGGTTGTAGTCAGAATATCCATCGAGAAAGCAATAAAATTTGTACCCTACTAGTATCTCTTGAATTTGATCCATGAAGGGTAGGGGAAATGATCATTCCTTGTAGCATCATTCATCATCCTGTAATACACACAGACTCTCTAGCTTGTGATAGTTATTGTGGGGATGAACTCATTCTTATAATTTAAAATCACATTGATATACCCCTTTTTGGGTACCACTTATTGGGGACTCACCCATGGACTATCTAAGATGGTATAAATGATGCCTTCATCCAACAAAATAATTACCTCTTTCTTTAAAACTTCCTTCATGGGGGGATTCAGGCATCGTTGTGGTTCCCTAGATTGCTTTGCACCTTCTTCAAGCAGCACCTTGTTGGTGAAAATGGTAGGGTTGATTCCATTTAAATATGAAATTGTCCACCAAATAGCATGATTCTACTGTTTCAAAACATGTAAAAGTGCATCTTCCTGCTCTTGTGATAGTTCTTCACTAAGTATGATAGGCAATGTTTGATGGTATCCAAAATACCCATAATTTAGATAAGAATGAAGAAACTTCAATTCTAGTTTAGGCACCCTTAGAATCGAAGCTACAAGTGTTTGAACCTTTTCCCGCTCCACAATATCAGGTATAACTACCCGTTTCTAATAGTGGTTTCCCTGACCTTCTAGGAATTGTAGGTCCTCTGGTGCTTTCTTAACCAGAATGTCTGGAACAACTATGTTAGCTGATGTAAAAGAATATACCAGATCATCCCGTTTTTCACTCAAGTTATCATAAATGGTGGTTACTGCATAACATACCTCATGCTCTGACAATGATGCATGCTTGATGTATTTGAGGACATTGTAGGAGACTCTCTCGTCTCCTACTCGGAAAATTAGCTCCCCCTGGTCCATGTCGATATGTACCTTCCCAGTTGCCAAGAAAGGCCTTCCCAAAATGATAGGTTATTCCTGGTCATCCTCCATATCGAGGATGATGAAATTGGCATGGAGGATTAGCCTACCCACCTTGACCAAAACGTCCACCAGTAGCCCCTTCAAATATTTTATGGATCGATTGGCATGATGAAGGGCCACTCAGGTAGGTTTTATATCATTGATCCCTAGATTCTTAAAAACTCTAAGGTGCATGAGGTTGACATTGGTCCCTAAGTCGTAGAGGGCCTTCCCAAACAAACATGGTCCAACAGTGCAAGAAATAGTGAAGCTACATAGATCCTAGAGTTTGGGAGGAATCGAATGCTGGACGACTGCTGAACACTCCTTGGTTAGGGAAATAGTGCATAGATCCTCCATCTTTATTTTGTTGGAGAGGATTTAATTCATGAATTTTGCATAAGTGGGAATCTCCGTCAGTGCCTCTGCAAATGGAATATTGATGTGAAGCTTCTTGAACACTTCCATGAATTTTCTGAACTGGTGGTCCATCTTTCTTTGCTTCATTCACTCTAGGAAGGGTAAGGCATGCTCACAAGTTTTGAAAACCTCCTTTCCTTTATTCTACAAAGCCGCCTTCCATGGGATTCTAGATGAGGAGGGGTATGTATCTGTACCTTCATCATCAACAGGGGGTGTAGGTGCCCCTGGCTATGCTGCTTCCTTTTGTTGTATCTCTTTTCCACTTTATAGTGTGACGACATGGGCCTCCTTCCTCAAGTTCTTCTTAGTGTTACCCGGTTGTGTACCGGGTTTCCTACTCGATAGTTGGTTTTCCAAATGACCAATCTAGTTCTCCAAGACTTGAATAGAAGCCTTTTGATTCAAGAATCAAGTCTCAGTAGTTAATATTAATTTGTTCATGAGATACTCAAACCTTTAGGTATTCTCATGCTGAGGTGGTTGTTGAGATGGTGGAGGTGGTGGCTGTCGTAACTGTTGTGGATGAGGGTTCTGATACCCTTGCTGCTGATAAGAGCCATGTTGGGGTTGTTGCTGCCTCAGGCACTGATTCGGATAAGGAGGCTAACCATAGCTAGGATGTAATTGGGGCAGAGGACTCTGCTATTGTTGGGCCCATCCGGTGTTCAGTTGATCATGCCATGTCGGGTTCTGGTACTGCTGCAACTAGTTTGGCCCTCAGTTTTTGGAAACATAACTCACCTTGCTTGTTGAAGGGCCACCTGTAAGACCTGGACATGATCCCTTGATGTGGTTATCACCACATTCAAATCACGCTGGATGGTTTTCCTCACGTACTTGGGATGCGCCCTTTAGATTGAGTGCATCGATCTTTTTGGACACAACTTCCAACTAGGCAGAAATAATAGTTATAGCATCAATGTTAGGCATGACTCGTTTCTTTGTACCCTGCTCAGAATTCCACTGGAAGCTATTGGAAGACATGTATTCCAGTAGTTTGAAATATTCTTTGGGATATTTCTTCATTACTGTACCTCCAGTAGCCGCACCCACCACATAAAATGTATTCATTGTTTTTCCTCCATAGATGTTTTTGACCTACATCCAAATAGGATGTATGTGGTGTGGGTATTTGCGCAATAACTCTGTGAAGGGATCCCATGATTCATACAATGGACCTGAGTTGTGCTAATAGAAGTTGGGTGTTTTGTTTTTCAGAGTCACCGTCTTCGAGGGGGGGAAGTTTTTATATAGGAACAACTAGGATAGCCCCTCCCAGGTGAGGATAGATCATTGCAAAAATACTTTGACCTAGTCTTTCACCTTATCCCTTAAAGATAAGGGAATGAGTTGAAGAAAAATGGTATCTATGGACACTATGTGGTAGCAGAACACGTCGTAGACCTCTAGTAAATTGGATAGATGGGAATTGGGGTCCTTGCTGAGAAGGCTGCCAAATTGAAAAGTGTTTTGGATCAGCTGCATGATAGCAGGCTTAATCTAGAAGTGTTGGGCCTGCACCGGTGGACGGACGATTCCCATGTCATCCCCGTGGATAAATGGTAGTCCGTACTCCATGATAGTCTAGCATTGAGGTGGTTGTTGAGGGAGTAGAGCCGACATGTATTGTTGTTCAAGAGGGGTGAGGTATGGCCCCTGATCTGGGTGTAAAAATGGCATCTGCTTTGGTTGAAATTGTTGGAGCTACTGCGGGCCACAACCTGGAGCAAGTGGATCTTGATGGGTCTAGTTGTCATCTGGTCCTAACGGTTGCCCAGCTCCTTGGAAAACATCTATATTTCCTTCCTTGTTTTCTGCCATGGGAATTTTTTGATTGTTCTCGGTCATGAGTGCTTGTTGTCACCTCAAAAACGTCCGTTCGATCTATGGGTCTATTTGGAAAAACACCGACAACTCAGTGTTATTGGAACGTGTGTTGTAGCTGCTCATACACCTATAGAACTGCATAATATGAAACACACCAAGTGTATACAAAGAAGAAGAAAGATGAATAGAAATGAGATTATAAAAGAGAATTTTGAGAATTTATGATTTTTTATTTTCATTAAAATTTGATAGAAACTTAATTAAAACAAGGGAAAAATTAACTTTCTTTTTCCCCATCAACGACACCAAAATTTGGAGAGTCATTCCACCGAAGGTATGTTATCGATGTCCGAAATTGTTTTTACCCTAACTAGTATAGTACCAGTAAGGGTTCGATCCACAGAGAAAAATATGTTATTTTTGTCTTTCTTATATAGTTTAAATTTTTGTCTTAGTGAAGTGTACAAAATTTAGAGTAGACTTTTGATGTTTGGATAAAAAGAATAATTGGATTTAAGTTTCTTTAATAAAATACTTAATGAATGTATGAAAATACAGGAAAATTGGGTTTGATGAAAATAATGAGAGAAATGTGTTGGGGTTGTGGATTTATTAGGAGTTGATTATTAAATCAAATTGCCTATGAGGTTGTTTTGCTCATAATAACCCAAAACATTGGGTTTCGATTTGTAACAAAGTTCCCTTGGTCCATTTAACTTATGTCTTGAGCTAAGGATACGGACTCCTTGGTCTAGTGGTTAGTGTTTCATAGTTCATTATTAGGCTTATTCCATTTTTGAGTCCACGAATACTTCTAATGATCATGAAAATATTCATTGTTATTCTCCATTTGAATCCCTGAAAATTCTTCCCTTGTTCTGGTTCAGAATTTTTAGTGTTAAGATGAATTGATTTAAGAATAATATGAAGATGTTAATAGAACAAACACATTCATGACAACTAATCTAAATTAAAACTCTTACATCTCCCATAACCCGAACACACTAGGTATTTAGTTACACATAGAGGAAAATATAAACACAAAACCCTCAATACCTGATGTGATCATTTCCTGAATCATCGAGGAGAGAGTAACTCTTAGGTAGAATGTAAGAACATTGAAATGGTAGAAAGATGGTAGTATGGAAGTAGAGCTTCTTTCCTTTGGACCTTCACCCCCCTTATCTTACTTTTTCTCTTTTGAACTGGAGGCCAAGGCCTCTATTTATAGAAAATAAAACTACACGGCGTGTGACAAAAGTACACAGAGTGCACTTTTGTTATCATACTATTGTCATTGATTTCTCCACCATTAGGTGGCCTAACACACTATCTTTGACTCATAACATGGTACCACCTGGTAGGTAGATCTACACAGCATGTAGCACCACCATACATGGCATGTATTCTCATTTTTCATGCACCAACCACTTATATAAAGGTATACACAATGTTTAAATGCTGAACATGGCGTGTCCTTGTCAGCCGACCACATGGGCTTGTAGACTTCTTTTCATCCGCCAAACACTTCTAGAAGGGTATACACGACATGTATAAGGTGAACATGGCGTGTACTGGATTCTAGTAACTTGGACACGTAGTTGTCCTAGTAAATCCGTGCCTGGGTCTAAATGTAGAGGGCATGTATTTATGTACACGCCGTGTAGTTTGTAAATTTTGTTCAATTTTCCCCCAGTTTGTGTGTTTGGCTAGAAATCACCTAGAAATGAACAATATCACCATAATCTGAGTATTTTTCCACTCAAGAGTTGGTATTTTCTGAAATCCTGTTCTTATTTTCTATAGAGTCTATCAGAATGTATACACAAATCGAATGCATCAATTTATTTTTAAAAAAATTGGAGGTCGGGCCTCCCTTTTTCAGATAGAGATCACCCTACCCTCTCTCTCATGTAGGAACCCCATATCACACATATAATAAGGATTTATTGTTTTTTCAGGATCTGTACACCAATTTCATATATTTCTATCTTATTGGATGTGCTCAAGTAAGATCTTAATTCCAATTTATTTGTTCTTCATTTTTCATTATCTCAATGTTAATATTTAGATGAAGGAACTTGTGCCCTATTATTAGGGAATCAATAAATTCATCATATACCCTCCTTTCCAATCCAATCTAAAGGATTATAATGGATGAGGAGAGTAATATGAGTTATATGTATGTGGTATACAATGTATATTCACGACATAACAGAAGCATGTGATGGGTTGTGCTCAACATTTCTTTCTATCATGGTTGATGATAAATATATGATTTACCAAAATATAAATATAAGGAACCATATAATTGAATCAATGAATATATAAAAAAGGATATAATTATAGAACCAGAAAGAGGATCATCACATACTATTTATAATAAATTTAATTAATTAAACAATTGCCTTATTGAAATTTTTTTATTATTCATTAATATGACAATAATTATATATGGTTACACAGTTTCATTATATGAATCAAGAGTAGATTCCCTATAGTGGTGATCCACATGTGTTCCAAAAATCATTGAATATCACCATAAGAATCTCCAGGTTCTAGCACAAAATAACTTATTGCTTTCATCTTCCTCCTTTAATGGCCTCGAGAACCACTTCTAATGTGTTCTCCTTGATATCTCTTTACTTGTTAGTGGGCGGTGGAGGAAGATCAATCTCTATTATTGGTAGTCTTCTTAGATAAGTGATCTCTCTAGGTCTTTAGAGGATTATCCAAATATGTTGTGAACAAAAAAAATGAATTCTCTCTTTGGGAAGATAATATAAATTGGTTTATATATCACTAGGGGTAGAAATAAATAGCTACAAAAGTTCCATTTATTATTTATTTAATCATTTTGAGACCCCAAGTCAAATAATAATAAAAATATTATTATTTCTCTACATGAACTTAATTTGGTATTTAAATTAAATATTATTGAATCAAATCATATTCAATATTTATAGTTTCTCACTGGACCATTAAACTCAGTAAACCATTCATCAAAAAATTTTATCGAGCATTTAATATTGATTGTTTATTTAATATATAAATATCACTACATTATTTTCAAATAAATATATAAATATTATATCTCTTTAATAGTAAATAAATATTTATTAAATATTCTACTCACATTATTTTATCTCTAATAGCTGGTGTTAGAATATATGTGACCAAGAAAACATGAATAATTATTAAACCTCATGCGAAAATAATTTTTATTCATTTTTTTAAATGATAAATAATAATATTATTATTTAAATGAGATTATGGATACACTTAGTGTGTGACCCTCCAGGCATCTTTCTTAGTGGCATTGGGTGAAGAAATCCAAAGTTCACCGTTAACATCACTCAATTGGCCAGATACCCATAGAGATATAAGTTAATGCCGAAATTATATAATATCTTGTACATATTCATAATGTATATTACAATCCCTTTATCATGATATCTCTAATAAAATAGGTTTCATGCTGGACTTATCAACCTATTTTCTCAAATCCTCTTTCTTTGACTTCTTACAAATTGTACTTTACTATAGAACACCATGTCCATAGATTCATTTAGGCTACATAATTTTCATAAAAGGGACTAAGATATCAACATACATTAAATAAAATAGGTACAAATAATTTCTCTTGTCATTAATTAATGTAATATTAATCATGACACACCCAACATTTCCCACCTTACTGCAAACATTGGTTGTCATAATTTTTGTTAATATATCAATGTATACAACTCATAATAATCATTAAAAATAATATTAATTTCTAAGGATGAATACACACTTCCACATATAGGAACATACAATGACACATATAAATAAGGATTTCTTATTGGTGGGTCTCATTCTCACAAAATCCATCTCAATATTACCAAGGGAGTACACCCTAAGAAGATGTCTCAATGTCAAATGAGTCTCCACACCTAATATATGATATCATTTTTGTCCCTCAAGTTATATCATCTAGTTAAAGAACATATTTTTTTTAAGAATTTTATCCTAGGACTTCTGGGTTCTCATCATAGAATAGAACTATAATGACCTTTTATTGAAATTACTACTCTTAAAACATTTTCACATATTATGTTACGAATAAGAACAATCTTGATGTGACAAGTAGTTTATTGATACTAAAAACAACTAATATAGGTTATCATGATGTACAAATAAGTTTTTTCTAGGAAACCAAATCCAAAAGACTCACAATTTAACTAGATCTAACTATTAACAACCTTCATTCCACTAGTTCTCACATGATAGTCATACTTCAACAAAGATAGGCCTTTAGTTAAGGGGTCTTCCATGTTCTCTTATATGGGTACTCTTCTTACTACAACTGTACCCCTATGATATAAATATCTTCATAGATGATACTTTTAGAGTTGGTGTTTTATACTTTTGTGTTCCATTGTAACTTTCTCAAGATCCACCACTACACTATAATCATAATACAATACAATAGGGTCATTACATCTAGGTAACACTTCAAGTTCCCTATTTTTTTTAATACAAAAGGCTTCCTTAGATGCATGATAAACCTCTATATACTCAATGTTTGTTGCTTAATCAATGAAATAGGGATACTTTGAACTCTTCCCAGCTCACAACTCCTCCTTTGAGATAGAAAACATATATGGACCATGACTTCAAAACATTTTGATCTGTATGAAAAATAGCATCAGTATAACCCCTTATGTCCAACTCACCACCTCCTCTATACAATGAGAACGTATCCTAAGTTCTAAGAAACTCAAGGATGAAATTAATAGTAGTCCAATGTTTTTATCTTGGATATTATAGATATATTCATACCATTATCAATGCCTAAGAAACATCAAGTCTAGTAAATAACATGGAAAACATTATTAATCCTATCATCCAGGTGTGTGGGATCTTACTCATCCTCTATTTCACTTATTTTTTTGAGAAAACATGTTTTTAGAAATATGTAAACCATGTGACAATGGAACCAATACACAATTGGATTAATCCATACTAAATATATTTTCTATATGGTTAACAAATGTACTCTAAAATAGTCCATTTATTCCCTTGTATACAACATTAATGATCATGATTTCTTGAATATAGGCTGCTTCACGTAAGTCCTTCATGGGGAAACAATTTCTTAACCAGTCCTTAAAATATTGTAAGACATGTATGTCATTTATAATGTGTAATATGTCATCAAATTATAATTCTAGGATAATGATCACATTCCAAGTAAACCTCTTGTAAAAACACATATCACATTCATTTTTAATGAAACTATATTCTTTTATAGATTCATCGCATCGAATTCTCCACGATATGGATTCTTTCTTCAATCCATAAATTGATCTATGTAAATTGAAAATACTTTTTATATAACTTGGATTTAGAAACCATTATTTTTGTGTCATATATACATTTATCTAAAGGTTCCAACAAAGGAATGCAGTTTTGGCATACATATTCCAAATCCCATAGTCATGGTAAGCTACTATAGCAAGTAGAATTATGATGGATTTAAACATGGAAACTGGTTAAAATATTTCCTTATAGTCAAATCACTGGCTATTTTTAATCCCTTTAGCCTCTATCATTTCTTTATAGGTATAAATTTACCTTCTATATCTAATTTTGTCTTGAATAACCATTTTCATCTATCATGCTTTACATCAACAGGAACATCCAATAAAAACCAAACATTGTTATGATACATGGAATCTATTTTGGAATTCCTGGATTCTTTCCATCTTATAGACTCTGATCACTCTACTTCCTCATTACAAGAAATAGGTTTGTTATTTTCTACCAATAATGAGTCAGCATATTTGGTGACCAAAAAACCATATCTCCCTATTTCTATTACCTTCTATATACTCCCACACTATACTTATATTTTAGGAACAATATTTTCCATGGGGAACTATGGAACTTGTTTTGGTACAAACTCTTGTGTGTCTTGAGAATAAAATTCATTGAAGTTAGTATTTCTAACACTATCCTTATTGATAATGATATCCCTCTCAAGGAATATGGCTTGTCTGGAAACAACCACTTTATTTTATTCAAGTTTGTATAGGTAGTATCCTTTTGTTTCCTTAGGATACACTTTAAAGATACACTTTGTACCCTGGGGTGGTTGTTTGTTTCCTCAAAAGGCCTTAACAAATTCCTCATGACCCCATAGACATATATACGACAAAAAAAGTTCTTATTCACTCCTTAACTTGAAGGGAGTTCCATTTTTCTCTTTGGAAGGTATTTTATTTAATGTGTATGTCATATTTTGTAATGAATATACCCAAAAGGATAATGAAAGATCTTCATGACTCATCCTCAACCATACCATATCTATCAAGGTATAGTTACTCCTTTCAAAAACAACATTACACTATAGTGTTTATTACGGAGTTAGTTGATATAGAATCCCAAAATCCCGTAGAAATTTGATGAACTATTGGTTAATAAATTCACCACCTCAATCTGATAAAATCTTATTTATCTTCTTTCCATGATGATTCTCTACTTCATTCTCGAATTCATTGAATTTCTCAAAGGACTCAGACTTATACCTCATCAAGTAGATATATCCATATACACTCAAGTAATCTGTGAATTTTATGAAGTAATAAATTCCACCTATATCTTCTATTGGAAATGGCCCACACACTTTAGTGTGTACCAATCCTAGAAGCACTATGGCCCTTTCACCCTGTCTTGCAAATGTCGGTTTGGTCATTTTTTCTTGTAAATAATCATGACATCTTTCAAGTGGTTTTAGCTCATAAAAGCCTAAATAACCATCTTGATATATATTTTTCAATTTATTCTCATTTACATAACCAAGACACGATTCCATAGATTGGTGTTATATGAGTTGTGTGATCATGATTCATTATCAATTTACAATAGTTGTTTTTTGAAATTTAAAACATAATGACCATTATTAAAATGTTCCATACCATAACTTATGTTTGTCATTTTAAAATAAAATCCTTTTATTTACAAAATTTAAAGTAATACCATATATATATATATATATCTAGGCATGATACATAAATTATGTTTTTGGTAACTCTCAGTACAAAATAACAATTTTTTAAAACTAAAATATTTCATGTTGGAAATGAATGGTAGTAGTCACTAATATTCAGGGCATCCAACCTCACACTATTTGCTGCTTGTATATCCACCTATCCTCTAGAAATATTTTAGAATCTACATGGTTCTTATATTCAGATAATGCAGTGGCCACCACAAGATGTATCTAATACTCAATGAGTAAATATTGAAAGATTACACTTGATAATGAACAAAACATCAGGTTAACCTTTGTTCTTGGTATAGTTCCTCTTCCAGTGGATATGATTTTCACATGAAAAACATACTACCTCATTTTCATTATCCTACATCTGGAAATTCTTATTCTTGGATGGATGGTGCTCAGCATAATTAAAATTGTAATGAGTCTAGAGACCCTTTAGCTTGTTCTTACTTATCTTATTCACTATATGGACCATATGTTAATCATATCCCATGTATCTATACACTTAGTGAAACAAATTTATAATTTACTAAAGACTCTTCTCAATAATTCATGTATTATAATTAACAATAAAATAAGATATGTTCTTGAGTAGTGATGAAATTATAAGATCTGTATGAAAATCATCTAGGAATTTTATCCCGTAAGATGTATACGAATGTAATATAATCAATATGATTAAATAAATGTGGCCAAACTTTCATAGAGTATCCAAGACATATTGTAAACAAAACACTATTGATCTTGTACCTCTCTTGTCTCACCTTCTCTTTATTGCGACCCTGAAGGTGAGACATCATGCTATACACATCCTTGTCTGGATGTTGCTGCAAAAACTCATTAGAAATAGATGATAGCAAGAAACATTAAACATATGTTGAATTATGATAATGTTTCTCATAGTGTGATAACTCTTAACCAATTTCCTCATTACCAGGTGAATAATGAGTAGGTTCTTCCATCACATTCAATTTCCTTTCATGGTGAAGGATAATGCGGAAGCACCATTTCCAATCTTGGAAATTTTTCCAGTGAGATTTTATCCTTCTAATGTATGGATCACAATGATATGTTTAAAGTCATTTTAATTTTTATTTTAAAAAGAATATGAGACAAATTCTATTATATTACTTGATAAAATTTAGATGAATAAAAAATGTTAAATTTATTAGTCTTACACTATTTTATCAAAACCCAATAACCCTCACCTTTGGCATCATAATAACCTTTTTATTAAAAATTATTATGGAAAGGATCAATATTATCCTTATAATTTCCTCAACATTGGTTGGTAAAAAAACATGAAGGGTTTTAAGTAGGAATTCAAAATTCCAACTTCATTAACTCATAGTTTCTTGATTAGATGAGTGGACTCCCCAATCATGAAATCCGTAAATTGGATTTCCTAAACCCTTATCTCTTAGTTACACTAATTCTAGATTTGGTAGTCAACCCTTGATGTGAACTCATTTATGTCAACCCAAAACATAATATTACAATTACATGATAATTTAATTCACCCTAACATTGGCTGGTTAGGTACTTTGAACTATGGTGTGATTTTAACTGAATTAGTGGAAGGCTATACTGACATTATATATATAATTGAGGGATTTTACATTTTATGTGTAAATTTACAATTATTATCTTAATTAAATGTTTTTTATTGTTATGTGGATTTACTAAAGTGATTAACCATGTATTAGATAATATTTACTCCTAAGAAAATTTATTTTAGTTATATCTTGCATGCTCATTAATTTTATTAATTCATGTTATCATGAAAAAACTTCCATAATGAAATAACAATGAAACATGATAGAGTAAAAATTATATATCAGTATGATCATAACATTTTATTAATGGTTAGTTTATATAGTATTTGATAAACTAAATATTTTCCTAGGGAATAAACACCTTGAACTAATTAAGGTTCATGTTATAACTTTCCACCGGTCCACTAATGTATCTCTCTTGGATTGGTTTCACCTTAGTACAAAACATGAATTGCCTCCACTAGCTTGGGATATCCATTAATTATATATGATTTTATTAAAAGGTAGGTGATTTGAAGATGGTTTAAATAAATGAAAACAAGGGAATTCAGTCCCTTACATAATAAGAGGAGATAAGGCACACATGATAATAATTTAATTAAACAATAAATTAAATGAAACCAATAAAATTAAAAGGACTGGTCTATTCTCATGATCATCTAGATGCATGCAATAAATTATGCATTTAATAAAACTAGCATTAGATTATTAATCATTATTATTTAAGATAAATAATGTCCTAATAAATTAATTATCATCTTCAACTAATCAATTATTTTATATTAATTATCTTCTAAATTTCATTGAGATTGTCATCAGTTATAATTTTAAACCAATTACATAAATTTACCTAAAATTTTCTATTTAAAAAATATATATCATGGGGGAATCATGGTGAATAATCATCCAAATCTAACCAATATTTATTATATTCCTATTCAGTTTATTCTTATGAAATATTTCATACATAACTCAACTTGTACTTTCATGACATGTAGTATCAAAATAATCATTACACAAATTACATGACTTTTTTGTAATGTGTCAAGATTTAATACACATGGAGTAAAAAATGTAATGGGAATCATACATTATTTTTAGGTCTTAACATTACTCATATATTAAATTAGAAATATATGTCTATATATATATATATATATTAAAACCCATCACATAGAATGTCCCCTATTGTAACGGCCCAAAAAATTCATTAATGAAAATTGCTCTAGGCCTATTTAAATGTCTTCTTATGGTTATGTAAAATGTAAGGACATATTTGGTTTTATGTTTTGGATTTTAAAATACTGTTAAGAATTGTGACTGTTGATAATATAGTTATTGAACAATGACCACATGATTAGTATAAATATAGGGCTTTAACAAATCCAATTTAATCAGACAAAGGAAGTGATTGCCTCATCCAGTAGACATGCCCCGTTTGAAGCCCTTTTGTCAAAGCTTGGAAAGGATGTGGAGTCATTGGGATTAAAACTTGACCAAGACCCAACTGAGCTTCAACATATTAAGCTTGAATGGAACTGCCTACGAGAGAAGTTGAAGTTGATAGAGATTACCACCCAAACAATGTTATCTAAGACACCCCAAGAGTCCGTCACCATCCCTCACCTTACCCTTAGGTCTTTTGCGGGTGTTATAAGGGGTTATGTAACAATACCTTATCACTATGATTATTTTCATTATTTTTGTATATAATAATTAATATACATTCATTTTATTATTGTTATTTTGTAAATATTTTTTAAAACGTAGATAATTTTTTTTGTTAATATTCAACTAAGAAATCTATTTTGATGAATTAAAGGATGTTTGAATTAAATAATATTTTAATAAAATATTCTTATTATTAAATAAATTTTTGTTAAATATAAATGATCATATAATTTTATGAATGCAATTGTAATTGTTGTTAAGGTTTGAAAGCCGTTTTTCCAAACCCGTGAATTTTTGAGAAATGTCGGTTTTTATTTTACAAGTAAAAATTCACATATTTATAAAATTATTTATATAAAATTAATATTATTTTTTGAATGAGGATGTCAAAATTATCCAATGGTGAATGTTTCATAATTTTCTGAGACAGTCGGATTTTTGGGTAAAAAAATAAATACCGTTTAAATATATAATGTGTTTTATGACATCATAATGACCCAATAGTGAAGTAATAAAATAAAATAAACAATATGTTTGGCCAATATATGTTTTAACATTAAAATAATGTAGATTTAGGTTTTTTTTTATTTATTTTAAAAAACTTTAGTGGACCCTCCAAGAGTTATAAAAAAGTTTCACTTTTTAAATGAATTTCCTTGAGAGTGTGACTCACCTGCACATAAGAAACCGAATTATTCTAAAATCTTCGGTCATCAGCCTTATAAAATATTGTTTTCCACTCCTCTTTGGTCAAACCATGGGAAAAAACCATGGTAAAGGTTTTGGTATTGATTCGTTTAACGTGTGATGACCCAAACCTAAATAATAAAGAATTTCCTCTCCTTACCTATATAAAACAACCCAAGATCCAACTTCCTCTTCACTCAAAGCCCTTTTTGTTCGTCTAACCTCTTCCCTCTTATATCTATAATCCTTCCAAGGTTCGCCAAGCTCCCAAGAATCCTTTCTCAAGCCTCTCTCAAGCCTTCGGGATTACACTTCCAAGTAATGGATTTATTTCTTTCACATTTTTGTCCAATTTTCTTTACGTTGCTATGCACTTTTGTTTTAAATTACAAATGTTAGGGTATGATTTAGCACCACCATACTAACCTATTTATGTTTTGATGATGTGAAACCACTTTATCTCTCATTAATTCTTCCTATGTACACCCATTACCATGCCAAAATTCCGTGAGAGATTTCTCTCACCTCTTTTACATCCAAGTAATTATTTTGTATTATGCATGTCAATTCCATTACGCTTGTTGGGAAATTTATTTATATGACCCCCCTTAATATCCATTTCATTTACATATGATTAGAAAACCATTTACCTCTCATAAAACATTTTCATAAATCCTTATGTCACGCCATTATGCTGCTGAAATTGCACTGCGTTTTTCAAAGCCAAGATCATTGTGTAGTGAATACTGTACCCATGTATCTATCAATGGTATTCACCTTTATACACATATAGACATTTAATGGTACATTCACGTATTTATTCCACATTACATAATTATGTAGTAACTTATGATGTTTATTTATTCCTTGTTATATGATCCATGTGGCACACTTATGCATGAAATGGAATTTTTAAGAAGGGTGCGCCCTGATAGCACTCTAATAATTTGGGTAAAGTATAGTATCATGATAAGTCAAGTGAAATGGGTGTTGAATCATGATAATTTATGTGAAATGTGGTTTTACTCATGCTCCATGTGCAATGAGCCTTGGGTCATGCAAATTCCATGTTATGTGTTGTTGCCATATTTCCATGTTATGATTATCATGATTTATCATGCCTTTATGTTCATGTGTTTCTTGTGCTCCATTGATATGCCTATTTTCTAACATGTATTGTAATCTTAATTTTATTACTTTTTTATCCTTTACTTGGATTTATATCACAACCTTTTCTTATGATTTTCCTTAGGTTATCCAATGCAATGCTATATACGGGGGAATGTAGTGGACATGTAAAATAATTTTTCAATAAAGATTTTGTATTTAATGTTTTAAGTTGTTGTTTAATGATCCTAATCCCCAAAGACACTAGAAATCTTGATGTTATATGTTTTATCAAGTGAATTTTATGTAATTAATCATGTTTTAGTGTGCAATAAAGAGCACGATTGTCGTAGTTGGTATCAGAGGATAGGTTTAGTAATTTTTGGGATTCAGATTAGAAAACCCTAGTGAAGCCTTAAAGACAAGACAAAGTATAATAATGACATCCCTATGTTTTTGTGGGTATTTAGTAAGTGTTTTATTAGGAAAATATATCCTTTTCCGGATACAATCAGGTAGAGGTGGCTCTGGAACAGATGTAACTAGGGATCAAAACCCAGACAAAGAGTTTTGGGATTGACCTGGGGTATCCTGGTACACAACAATGAGCCTTGCTACACTCTTGGTCATGACACTCCTGGGGGATATTGTTTGGTAAATTCACTATCTTAGTATGAACCCTTATTAAGGGAATTAAACAAAATTCCCTTAAGAATATATGTTAGAAAGTAGATCATGAATTGCATAAATTGAAGCCTTTGGATTCATAAGATAAGGAAATAAAAGTTATTTATAAGTCATCGATTTTTTCATTGGATTTCCCTTTATGTATTAACGGTAAAATTTATTTTATTCCATCCAGTGGCTAGTAATAGGAGGACTTGGGCAAACAACTGATTTGAAGATCAATGTGATGACAATGCTAATGAGATGCCCAATCCGATGGGAGTGGGAATCACGAACTTTGTCACGATTCTCTCTCTATTAACTCAAGCTTTGAAAAGAAACATGGGTCAAGAAGAACATTAAACCCCCCTCCCCCAAGAAAGAACAAGTCTCTATTGAGAGATTCATGAGACAAAGGTCTCCAAATTTTAATGGATCATCTGATCCATCAATCACCGAACAATGTATCAACTCCATTGAAAAGATCTTCTCCATACTTCAATGTTATGAATAAGAGAAGATTATCTTGGATTCTTATCATATAGAGGGTGAATCTGACCAATGGTGGATGTTGATAAAAAATACGAAGCCTGAAGAAAAGATAAATGTATTCGAATGGAAGGATTTCTGGAAGATGTTTTTTGATAAATATTTTCTGGGCACCCTCCGACTTAAGATGAAAAGGGGCTTCCTTGCCATCAAGAAAAAAAAGACGAATCTGTCTGAGAATATGAGGAAAACTTCACAAGGATTGAACAATACACCTTCAACTTTGTCGTTACCCCTAAATGAAAGGTTGACCTCTTCTTTGGTGGGTTGAAACCTAGCCTACGGAAAGCACTACTGATCCGTGACTTCGAAAATTGTGAGAAAATTGTCTGATGTTCCCTCAAGGTCGAAATGGTGATTAGATAATCTCAGGGGGATCATGGGGATAAGAAAATTAAGGTAGAATTTAATTCTGGTGGTCCGATAGTTAAATGAAACGGTGCTAAGAAGATCCAGCTCCCCACTTTACAAAGGTTCAGAAAGAAGCACCCTAGAAATTGCCTGAAGGGGATGAGGAAATTATTTACGTGTGGAAGAGAAGGCACCTGACTATTAACTATCAGCAAGAAAAACCCACGGCAATGACAAAAGAGAGGAACACTCTGATTGAACTTCAACACCTTGTTAATTGCTTCAAATATAAAAAACTGAGTCACTTTTCAAACTAGTTACCTTAGACAAGGGTTTTTGGAGGCAACCAACCAACTCCAAGGCAGGAAGGGCAATAATTTACCATCACTACTACCAAAGTGAACCCCAACAATGATGTGGTGACAGGTATGCTAGTTATTCATTTATGAATAGTGTACATACTATTTGATTCAGGTTCTACGCATTCTTTTATATCATGAATGTTCAGTAGAACAATCTTAGCACCACCACAAATCATGGAAGTGTAGATGTCAGTCAGTATAGAAAATGGGGAAATAATTACATCCCATGAATATAACTCCTCCCCTATCATAATATTTGGATTGAATTCTTGTAAAGCCTCTTCATACTCTCTATTGTGGAATTTGATGTAATTATTTTCATGGATTGGCCTTCCTTATATAGAGAAAACATAAATTGCTGTGAGAGTGAAATCACTCTCCATGTAGGGAATTGACCCCTGATTCTATACAAGTGTAAGGAGGAAGATGAATCTTCTTTATCATCATCCTCTCAAGAATAGATATTAATACCCTATGAGCATGCATATCTTGCTCAAATTATTAAGTCTAAGGAGGAAACCATCCTTGAAGACATGCTTATTATGAGGAAATTAACTGAAGCATTTCCTGAGGAATTGCATGGTCTTACCCTAGAAGAGATGTTGAATTATAAATTGATCTTATACATGGGGTGTTGCCAATATCAAAGACTCTGTTTAGAATTTCTTTTGTGGAGCTAGAGTATCAGAAGAAAAAACTATAAGAGAATCTGGATAAAGGGTTTATATGCCAAAGTGATTCACCAAGGGGTGCACCAGTCCTCTTCGTCAAGAAGAATGATGGGTCAATTTCCCTTTGAATCTATTATTGTGATCTTAAAAAAATCACAATAAAGAAAAAGTATCATCTCCCATGAATTGATGACTTGTTAAATTATCTGCATGGAGCACAATACTTCTCCAAGGTGGATTTGCAGTCGGGATATTATCAAGTAAGCGTGAAGAAGGAAGATATCCCCAAGACTGCTTTTCGTACAAGATACAGGCACTATGAATTCATAGTAATGCCTTTCGGACTCACGAATGCTCTAGAAATCTTTGTGGACTTAAGGAATAGAGTATTTAGGGATTACCTTGACAATTATTTGGTAATATTTATATATGATATTCTGATATACTTCAAAACCATGGAGGATCATGAGGAGCATCCAGGAAGAGTACTAAGGACCTTATGGAAGGAGAAGCACTATGCAAAGTATAGAAAGTATGAGTTCTAGTTGAGGGAGGTCTCATTCCTGGGCTATATCATCACAATAATTGGGATATCTGTGGATCCCTCCAAAACAGATGCAATTGAGGGATTGAAGAGGCCAACATCGGTGACAGATATCTTTAGCTTCGCAGGGTTATCTGGATATTATCCACGATTTGTGAGAAATTTCTCACGATTGTCCAACCCTCTTACCAAGATAACTCGGAAGTGAGTAAAGTTTTCTTAGAGGGATGAATGTAAAGAAAGCTTCAAGGAGTTAAAAATTAGGCTTATCACTATGCCCGTTCTCACTTTACACACAATTGGAGAACTTTTTATGATATTTAGTGATTCTTCAAAGAAGGGCATGTGCTGTGGGTTGATGAAAAAAATGAAAAAGTTATTATCTATGCTTCAAGAAAAATGAAAGTTTATAAGCAGAATTATCTAACACATGATCTGGAGTTGGCTGTTGTGATATTTTCTTTAACAATTTGGTAGAATTATCTCGTTTGGGAGAAGTGTGAATTATATATGGACCACAGAAGCCTCAATTATATTTTCACATAGAAAGAGTTGAACATGCGCCAACAAATATGGTTAGAGATGATCAAAGACTATGACTTCTCAATCCATTACCACCCTGGGAAAGTGAACAAGGTGGTGGATGCTCTATGTAGAAAGGACCCAGCTATTCAATCATTGATGAGAATTGAGAAGGATCCAATCTTATTATATTTGATGAAGATGGACATGTGAATCATAAAGAAGGGAACATCATCAATCCTTTCAAAAATGATTTCTCAACCATCTCTTTTGGAAAATTTAATGAATTCTCAAAAGGATGTTGTTGGAATTCAGAAGAAAGTGGAATCTATCAGAAAAGGGAAATTCTTAGAGTTAAATGCTAATGAAAAAGGAATTGTGATATTTTGGAAAAGACTATGTGTCCCATAATGTCTGGAGTTGAAAAAGGAACTTTTGGATGATGCACATAGTTCAAATTTCTCTATTCACCCAGGAAACACAATGATGTGTCGAGATCTCCGAGAGCATTATTGGTGGGATAATATGAAGAAGGATATTTCTGAATTTACATTAAAGTTCTTGGTTTGTTAGAAAGTGCAGGATGAGAGAAAAAAGTATAAGGTGGTGATGCAGTCATTACACATACCAAACCACACCATGTACTTTTTCACCAGACTTCCAAAGACATCCAAAGACAACAATTTAATCTTGGTTATTGTGTATTGTCTTACAATGTATGCACACTTTATTTAAATTCTAGAGGATTACTCATTGGATCAACTCTTACAGATATATATTCGGGAAGTGGTAAGGCTGCATGGAGTACCACTATCTATTATATCCGATCGAGATCCATGATTCACCTATAAATTTTGGAAGAGTCTTCAACATGCTCTGGATACTGAGATGGACTTCAGTACAACTTATCATCCTCAAACTTATGGAGAATTTGATAATACTATCCAAACACTTGAGGATATGTTGAGAGCATGCTCAATAGAATTTAATGGAGGATGTGATCAACATCTTCCTCTGGTTGAATTCACCTATAATAACAGTTTCCACTCGGGTATCCAAATGGTACCATATGAAGCCCTTTATGGGAAAAGGTGTAGAACACTGGCTTGTTGGGATGAAGTCAGTGAGCGTAAGCTGCTAGGACCAGAAATAGTCGATGAAATGGTGGAGAAGGTGAAAACAATTCAGCAACATATCAAGGCATCCCAGAGTCGACAGAAGAGTTATGAAAATAACCATCGATGAGACCTTGAGATTAAAGTCAGAGACAAGGTATTTTTACGCATATCCCTGTGGAAGAAGGTCGTGAGGTTTTTAATGAAAGGGATGTTAAGTCCTAGGTATATCGGTCCCTTATAGATTCTTTATCGTGTTGGGGTTGTGGCCTATCGACTAGCACTTCCACCTACCAAGGCCAAAGTACATGATGTCATTCATGTATCCCTCTCAAGTAAGTACATACCATACCATTCACATTTACTCTCTTCATAGGTATTACAGCTAGAGAATGATCTTTCTTACAAGGAGCAACCAGTGAAGATCATAGATCATAGAAAAAAAGTTCTACTAAATAAGACAATTCCCCTCATAAAGGTGTTGTGGAAAACCACATGTTTGAATAAGTGATGTGGGAATCATAGGAAGTGATGAAACAGAGTTACCCACATTTGTTTTAGAGCGGGAAAAGTAAAATTTTGAGGGAAAAATTTCTTAAGGGGAAAAGATTGTAACAACCCAAAAAATTCATTAATGAAAATTCCTCTTGGTAAATTTAAATGTATTCTTGTGGTTATGTAAAACGTAAGGACTTATTTGGTTTTATGTTTTGGATTTTAAAATAATGTTATTAATTGTGACCATTGCTAATATATTCGTTGAAAAGTGACCACATGATTAGTATAAATATAGGTCTTTAAGAAATATGATTTACTCCAGAAAAGGAAGCGATGGACTCATCCAGTAGACTTGCCTCATATGAAGCCCATTTTTTGGAGATCGGAAAGGAGGAGGCATCATTGGGATTCAAACTTGACCAATCCCAATCCAAGCTTCAACATGTTATTCTCAAACAGAACTGCCTACGAGAGAAGTGGAAGTTGATAGAGATTATCACCCGGGCAATGTTATCCAAGCCACCCCAAGAGTCTGTCACCATCACACATCTTACCCTTTAGTCTTATATGGGTGTTATAAGGGGTTATGTAACAAGACCTTAGCACTATGATTATGTGCATTATTTTTTATATAATAATGAATATAATTTCATTTTATTATTGTTACTTTGTAAAACGTTTTTAAAGCGCAAATAGTATTTTTAGTTAATATTATACCAAGAAATCTATTTTTATAAATTAAAGGATGTCCTAATTAAATAATATTTTAATAAAATATTATTAATATTAAATTAAATTTTGTTAATTATAAATGATCGTATAATTTTATGAAGGCAATTGTAATTGTTGCTATGGTTTGAAAGCCGTTTTTTGTCAAAACCCATGAATTTTCGATAAATGTTGGTTTTTATTTTAAAAGTAAAAATTCACATATATAGAAAATTATTTAGATAAAATGAATATTATTTTGGGAATCAGGATGTTGAAATTATCTGATGGTCAATTTTTCATAATTGTTTAAGATAGTCAAATTTTTGGGTAAAAAAATAAATACTGTTTAAATATATAATGTGTTTTATGACATCATAATGACACAACAGTGATGTAAAAAAATAATATAAATCATATGTTCAGCCAATATATGTTTTAACATTAAAATAATGTAATTTTAGGTTTTTTTTGATTTATTTTACAAAACATTAGTGGGCCCTCCAAGAGTTATAAAACATTTTCACTTTTTAAATGAATTTGTTTGAGAGTGTGACTCACATCCACGTAAGAAAAACTATTATTTTAAGAAGTTTGGCCACTGTCCTTATAAATATTGTTTTACACTACCCTTTGTCCAAAACTGTGGGCAATAGACATGTTCTGGTTGGTGGTATTGATTAGTTTAATGTGTGGTGACCCAAACCTAAATAATAACAAATTCCATCTCCTTTGTTATATAAACCCACCCAAGATCCCACTAATATTTTATTAAAATCCTCTGGTGTTCGTCCAACCATTTCCCTCATCTCTATAGAATTCCCCCAAGGTTCCCCAATCTCCCTAAAAGCCTTTCTCAGGCCTCTCCCAAGCCATTGGGATCACACTTCCAAGTAAGATATTTCTTTCTTTCTCATTTTTCCCAATTTTCTTTACGTTGTTATGACCTTTTGTTTTCAATTAAAAATGTTGGGCTATGATTTTTCACCCCCCCCCATAATAACCTATTTATGTTTGGATGATGGTAGACCCCTTTATCTTTCATTGATTCCTCCCATGCACACCCGTTACCTGGCCAAAATTCTATGAGATATTTCTCTCTCCTCTTTTACATCTAAGTGATTATTTTTTATTTTGTATCTAAGTTCCATTACATTTTCTGGGACATGTATCTATATGACCCCCTTAATATCCATTTCATGAACATATTATGAGACACCTATTTATCTCATATCAACCATTTTCATGAATCCTTATCTCACACCATTATGCTGCCGAAATTGCACCGTGTTTTTCTATGCCAAGATCATTGTGTAGTGAATACCGTACCCCATTCTCTATCAAGGGTATTCACCATTATAAACATATACATATTGAATGGTATATTAATTTATTTATTCCACATTACTTAATTGTGGAATAACTTATGATGTTGGTCGATTCCATGTTATATGATCCATGTGGCCCAATTATACATGAAATGAAATGTTTAAGAAGGGTGCACCCAGATAGCACTCCAATGATTTGGGTAAAGTAAAATATCATGATATGTCTGGTGAAATGAGTGTTGACTCATGTTAATTCATGTGAAATGAGGTTTTACTCATTCTCCATGTGCAATGATCCTTGGATCATGCTAATTCCATGTTAAGTGTTGTTGACACATTTCCATGTTATGATTATCATGATTTATCATGCCTTTATGTTCATGTGTTTATTATGCTCCATTGATATACATATTTCCTAAAATGTATTTTAATATTCATGTTATTCCTTGTTTACTCTTTTACTGGGATTTATATCTCACCCTTTTCTTATGCATGTCCTTAGGTTATCCCATGCAATGCTAAATATGGCGGAATGTAGTGGTCATGGAAAGGAATTTTCAATAAAGATGTTGTATTTCATGTTTTAAGTTGTTGTGTAGTGATACTAAGCTCCAAAGACACAAGATCTCTCGATCTTCTATGTTGTATCAAGTATAGTTAATGTAATAAATCATGTTTTAGTGTGTAATAAAGAGAAGGGTTGTCATTGTTGGTATCAAAGGACAGGTTTATTTATTTTTGGGATTTGGATTAGAAAAACAATAATAAGTATAATAAAAAAATACCTATGTTTTGGTGGGAAATGAGTATGTTGGTTGTCAAGAAAATACATCCCTCTATAGATACGAGCATATAGAGGTGGCTCCGAAACAGATGTACCTAGGGGTGAAAACCCCAACAAGAAGTTTTGGGCTTGGCCTGGGGTATCCTGGTACACGAAAATGCGCCTTATTGCACTTTTGGTTATGACACTCCCAGGGGATATGCTTTGGTAATTTCACAAGATTAGTATGAACCCTTATTAAGGGAATTAAAAAAATTCACCTAAGAATATATGTTAGAAAGTAGATCATTAATATCATAGATTGAAGCCTATGGATTCATAAGATAAGGAAATAAAAGTTATTAATAAGTCAACAGTTTTTTCCTTTGATTACCCTTAACATGTTACTCCTAACTTTTCTTTTATTCCAACAAACGGCTGGTAATATGAGGACGTATGATAACAATGGATGTGAAGATCAATGTGAAGACTGTGCTAATGAGATTCCCAATCCAATGGGAGTGGTAATCATGAACTTTGTTACGATTCTCTATTATTTAACTCAATATTTGAATAGAATCATGGGTCAAGAGGAATGTTCAACCCACCTAAAAATAATGAGTCGCTATCAAGAGATTCAGGAGACAAAGGCCTCTACTTTTAATGGATCATCTAATACCTCAATCACCAAACTATGGATCAACTCCATTGAAAAGATCTTCTCCATCCTTCAATGTTCTGAATGAGAGAAGGTTCTCCTGGATGCTTATCATATGGAGGGTGAAGCTAATCAATGGTGGACATTGATCAAAATTATGATGCCTGAGGAGGAGATCGAGGAATTGGAATGGAAGAATTTATGGAAGATGTTTTTCAATAAATATTTTCTGCACACCCTTCGAATGAAGATGGAAAGGGACTTCCTTGCCCTCATGAAAAAAGATGATGAATCTATCAGAGAATATGAGGAAAACTTCACAAGGATTTCATGATGCGCCTTCAGATTTTTTGTTACCCCCAAATAAAAGGTTGACCGCTTCTTTTGTGGGATGAAACCTATCCTACAGAAATCCCTAGAGATCTGTGACTTCGACAGCTATGTGGAAATTGTATGATGTGCCCTCAAGGTTGAAATGGAGAGAGGAGAATCTCAGGGTTATCATGGGGATAAGAAGAGTAAATTGGAATTTAATGATGGTTGTTTGATGGTTAAATCCAACGGTGCTAAGAAGATCCATCACCCCACTAGTCAAAGGTGCGGAAAGAAGCACCCTAGTAATTGCCTGAAGGGGATGAGGAAAAGACTTAGGTGTGGAATATAAGGGCACCTGGATATTAACTATTGGAAAGAAAAACCCACAGCAATAATAGAAGAGAGGAATGCTCCTCTTGTCCCTCAATGCATGGTTCATTGCTTCAACTGCAAAGAACCGGGTCACTTTTCAAACCAGTTCCCTAAGCCAAGGGTTTTCGGAGGCAACCAATAACCTCCAAGGCAGCAAAGGTGAGAATTTTCCATCACTACTGCCAAAGTGAACCCCAAAAACGAATTGGTGACAGGTATTCTAGTTATTAACTAAAGAAAAGAAAATTTACTTTTTGATTCAGTTTCTACAAATTATTTTATATCTTGAATGTTTAGTAGAAAAATACTAGCACCACCACAAATCATCGAAGTGAAGATGTCGGTGAGTATAGAAAATGAAGCAATCATTTCATCCCATGAATTTAACTCCTCCCATATCATAATATGTGGATTGAATTTCCCAGCGAACCTCATCATATGCCCTCTGGTGGAATTTGATGCAATTATGGGATTGGATTAGCTTTACTTATATAGATCAAATGTAAATTTCCATGAGAGGGAAATCACTATCCATGTGGAGAATCAGAACATGATTCTATACAAGTGAAAGGAGTATGATGAATCTTCTTTATCTCCATCATCTCAAGCATGGATATTACATCCCAATGAGAATGCATATCTGGCTCAGATGATTGAGTCTAAGGAGGATACCATCCTTGAAGACATGTTTATTGTGATGGAATTCACTAAAGTGTTTTCTGAGGAATGGGCTAATCTTACTTTTAGAAGAGATGTTGAATTCTCAATTGATCTTATACCTAGGGTGTTTCCAATATCAAAGACGTCGTATAGAATGGATGTTGTGAAGCTTGAGGAGGTAAAGAAACAAATACTAGAGAATATGGATAAAGGGTTTATATGCCCAAGTGATTCACCATGGGGTGAACCAGCCATCTTTGTCAAGAAGAAAGATGAGTTAATGCACCTTTGTATCGATTATCGCGAGTTTAACAAAATCACGAAAAAGAACACGTATCCTCTCCCACGAATTAATGACTTGTTCGATCAGCAACATAGAGCACAATAATTATCCAAGGTGGATTTATGGTCAGTATATAAACATGTAAGGGTGAAGAAGGAAGATATCCCCAAGACTGCTTTTCGTACAAGATACGGGCACTATGAATTCATAGTAATGCATTTCAGACTCACTAATGCTCTAGTAATATTCATGGACATGATGAATATAGTATTTAGGGATTACCTCAACAAATTTGTGGTAATATTTATATATGAAATTATGATACACTCCAAAACAATGGAGGATCATGAGGAGCATCTAAGAACTGTACTAGAGACCATGCGTAAGGAGAATCTCTTTGCGAAGTACAAAAAGTGTGTGTTCTGGTTGTAGTAGGTCTCATTCTTGGGCCATATCATCACAAGAAATGGGATATCTATGGATTCCTTCAAAATAGATGCAATTGAGGGATTTTAGAGACCAACATCGGTAATGGATATCCATAGCTTCTTGGGGTTAGATGGATATTATCCATGATTTGTGAGAAATTGATCACGATTGTCCAATCCTATTTCTAAGCTAACTTAGTAGGGAGTAAAGTTTTCTTGGAGTGATGAAAGAAAAGAAATATTCAAGGAGTTAAAAAGGAGGGTTATCACTGTGCCTGTTCTCACTTTACCCACAAGTGGAGAACTTTTTGTGGTATTCAGTGATGCTTCGAAGAAGGGCCTAGGCTGTGTGTTGATGCAAAATGTCAAAGTCATTTCCTATGCTTCTAGGCAATCGAAAGTTCATGAGCAGAATTATCCAACACATGATCTATAGTTGGATGCGGTGATCTTCACTTGAAAAATTTTGTGGCATTATCTCTTTGGGGAGAAGTTTGGAATATATACGAACCATAAATGCCTCAAGTATATATTCACACAGAAAGAGTTTAACATGCGCTGACATAGATGGTTAGAGCTGATCAGAGACTTTGACTTCTCAATCCATTACCACCCTAGAAAATAGAACAAGGTGGAAGATTATCTAACTATAAAGGACCCAGTGATTCTATCATTGATGAGAATTGAAAAGGATCCAATAATCATAGATTTGATGAAGATGTACATGTAAATCATAAAGAAGGTAACATCATCAATCATTTCCAAAATTATTTCTCAACAATCTCTTTTAGAAATGTTAAAGGATGCTCAAAATGATGATGTGGGAATTTAGAAGAAAGTGGAAGATATTAGAAAAGGGAATTCCTCAGTGTTCAATGTTAATGAATAAGGAATTGTGAGATTTTGGAAAAGACTATGTGTCCCATTATGTGTGGAGCTAAAGAAGGAAGTTTTTGTTAATGCACATTGTTTAAATTTCTCAATTCACCCAGGAAACACAATGATGTATCAAGATCTCCAAGAGAATTATTGGGGGGATAATATAAAGAAGGAGATTGTAGTATGTGAATCAATGTTCTTGGTGTGTCAGCAAGTGAAGTCTGAAAGACAATAGTTTAAGTAGAGGATGAAACCGTTTCACATACCAGCATGTAAATGGGAGAACCGAATCATGGAATTTGTCACTGGACATCTGAAGACATCCAATGACAGCAATAAAATATGGGTTGTTATAGATCATTTTACAAAGTATGTACACTTTATTGAAATTCAGAGGATTTTTCATTGGATCAATTGGCACAGATATATATCAGGGAAGTGGTAAGGCTGCATGGAGTACCACTATCTATTGTATCCGATCAATATCCCAGATTCTCTTCTATGTTTTGGAAGAGTCTTCAACATGCTCTTGATACGGAGCTGAACATCAGTATAGATTATCACCCTGAAACTGATAGCTAATCTGAGCAGAGTATCCAAACACTTGAGGATATGGTGAGAGCATTCTCAATGGACTTTAAAAGAGAATGTGATCAACATCTTCCTCTGGTTGAATTATCCTATAATAATAGTTTCCACTTGAGCATCCAGACTGCACCATATGAATCCATTTATGGGAAAAGGTATAGAACACCAGCGTGTTGGGATGAAGTCAGTGAGCGTTAGCTTCTAAGACTAGAAATAGTCGAAGAAAAGGTGGAGAAAGTGAAAACCATTAAACAACATATCAACGCAGCCCAGAATCAATAGAAGAGTTATGTAGATAATTATTGATGAGAACTTGAGTTTAAAGTTGGAGACATGGTATTTCCTTGCATATCCCCATAGAATAAGGTCATGAGGTTTGGAAATAAAGGGAAGTTAAGTCCTAGTTATCGGCCCCTTTGAGATTCTTGATCGTGTTGGGGATGTGTACAATCAACTAGCACTTTCACCTACCATGTCCAAATAACATGATGTCTTTCATGTATCCCTCTTAAGGAAGTACATAACAGACCCTTCACATGTACTATCTTTAGAGGTAGTATAACTAGAGGATGATCATTCTTTTGAGGAGCAACCAGTCAAGATCTTAGATCGAAGAGAAAAAGTTCTACAAAATAATACAATTCCCCTCATCAAGGTGTTGTGAAAAAACCACAAGTTTAAAGAATTGACGTGGGAGTTAGAGGAAGTGATGAAGCAGAGTTACCCGCTTTTATTTTAGAGTGGGAAAAGGAAACTTTCGAGGGATAAATTTATTAAAGGGGGAAGATTGTAACAACCCAAAAAATTCATTAATGAAAATTCCTCTTGATGTATTTAAATGTATTCTTGTGGTTATATAAAACATAAAGACATATTTTGTTTTATGTTTTATGTTTTGGATTTTAAAATACTATTAAGAATTTTGACTATTTCTAATATATTTTTTGAACAGTGACCACATGATTAATATAAATATAGGTCTTTAGAAAATCCAATTTACTCAGAAAAAGGAAGTGATGGCCTCATATAGTAGACTTGCCCCTTATGAAACCCATTTGTTAGATCTCGGAAAGGAAATGGAATCATTGGGCTTCACACTTGACCAAGTCCAAGCTGAGATTCAACATGCTATGCTCGAACAAAACCGCCTATGAGAGAAGTGGAAGTTGATAGAAATTAAAACCCGAGAAATGTTATGTGAGCCACCCCAAGAGTCTTTCACCATCGCACACCTTACCCTTAAGTCTTATGAGAGTGTTATAAGGGGTTATGTAACAATACCTTTTCACTATGATTATGTACATTTTTTTATATAATAATTAATATACATTAATTTTATTATTGTTACTTTATAAATAGTTATTAAAGTGCATATAATATTTTTAGTTAATATTCAACTGAGAAATATATTTTGATTAATTAAGGGATGTTTCAATTACATAGTATTTTATTAAAATATTATTATTATTAAATTAATTTTTGTTAAATATAAATGATCATATAATTTTATGAATGCAACTATAATTTTTGTTACGGTTTGAAAGACGTTTTTGTCAAAACCCATGAATTTTCGATAAATGTTGGTTTTTATTTTATAATTAAAAATAAAAATATTTTAAATAATATTTATATAAAATGAATATTATTTTTAGAATTAAGACCTCAAAATTATCCTACAGTGAATTTTTCATAATTTTCTGCGAGAGTTGAATTTTTGGATAAAAAATAAATACTGTTTAAATATATAATGTGTTTTATGACATCATAATTACCCAATAGTGATGTAATAAAATACTATAAATGATATGTTCGGACAATATAAGTTTTCAATTAAAAAAATGTAATTTTATGTTTGTTTTATTTATTTTAAAAAACTTTAGTGGACCCTCTAAGAGTTATAAAACATTTTCACTTTTGAAATGAATTTCCATGTGAGTGTGAGTCAACTCCACGTAAGCAACCCTATTATTTTAAGATGTTCAGCCATTAGCCTTATAAAATATAGTTTTTCACATCCCTTTGGATAAAAACATTGTCCAAATACATGGGATGGATTGTGGTATTGATTAGTATAATGTGTGGGGACCCAAACCTAAATAATAAAGAATTTACTATCCTTTCCTATATAAACCCACCCAAGATCCCACTTCCTCTTACCTAAAAGAATTTTGTGTTCATACAACATCTTCCCTAATCTCTCTTGAATCCTCTAAAGGTTCCCTAAGTTCCCAATAATCCTTTCTCATCCCTCTCCCAAGCCTTTGGGATCACATTTCCAAGTAAGGGATGTATTTCTTTCTCATTTTGTCCAATTTTTTATGTTGTTATGCCCTTTTTTTCAATTTCAATTGTTGGGGTATGATTTATCACCACCCATACGTCCCTATTTATGTTTGTATAATGAGAGACCCCTTTTTCTCTCATTAATTCCTCCCAGGTACACCTGTTACCATGCCAAAATTCCGTGAGGGATTTATCTCTGCTCTTTTACATCAAAGTAATTCTTTTGTATTATACATCTAAATTCCGTTACATTTTGTTGGGACATGTATTTATATGACCCCATTAATTTAAATTTCTTGTAAATATTATGATACACACTTTTATCTATCATGAAACATTTTCATGAATCCTTATGTCATGCCGTTATGCTGTAAAAATTGCACCGCGTTTTTCCAAGCCAAGATCACTGAGTAGTGAATACCATACCCATGTCTCTATCAAGGATATTCACCATAATGCACATATACATGTTGAATGGTACATTTTTTATTTATTACACATTAATTAATTGTGGAATAACTTATGATGTTGATTTATTTCATGTTATATGATCCATGTGGCACACTCATGCATGAAATAAAATGTTTAAGAAGGGTGCACACTGATAGTGCTCCAATGCATTGGGTAAAGTATAATATCATGTTACGTCATGTGAAATGGGTGTGGAATCATGATAATTCATGTGAAATGAGGGTTTAGTCATTCTACATGTGCAATTAGCCTTGGATCTTTCTAATTCCATGTTAAGTGTTGTTGCCACATTTCCATGTTATGATTATCATGCTTTATCATGCCATTATGTTCATGTTTTTCTTGTGCTCTATTGAAATGCCTATTTCCTAAAATGTATTGTAATATTCATGTTATTTCTTGTTTACACTTTTACTGGGCTTTATAGATCAGCCTTTTCTTATTCATGTCCTCAGGTTATCCCATGCAATGCTAAGTACGAGGGAATGTAGTGGTCATGTAAATGAAGTTTTCAATAACGATGTTGTATTTCATGTTTTAAGTTATTATGTAATGATACTAAGAACCAAATACACTATAAATATTGATCTTATATGTTGTATCAAGTTAATATTATTCAATAAATCACGTTTTAGTGTGTAATAAAGTGCACTGTTGTCATACCTATAAACTTAATGACCACATGCAAGAACATGTCAATAAGCTTTACTCAGTATATCAAATAAAATTCAAATCACCATAATTTTGTATAAGTATATGGTGTGTACAACTGAGCAACATAGCGTGTAAATATCTCACCTTGTTTCTGAGGAAAACTCCTAGGAACTCGACATGTAAATTGTTCCCCAAAAAATAGGAGTACATGGCATGCATAAGTTTATACACGACGTTTGGTCTCTGAGTTACACAGTCACCATTAATGTAGGTCGTGTATGGAAATACACAGACCATCTATGAATAAAAGGGACTAAACACCGTGTACATGGGCTATATGGCATGTACTATGGTTCACCGTGCACCACCCTGTCCAGGTCACCATGCAGTGTAAGAAATAAATACACCACGTGTCATTAATGCACATGGTTTGAATTAATTCCCAATGCATTTAACACAAGTACACATTTTGTAACTCATATTACATGACAAGTACTCCTTTGTTATCTGGCCAGAAACCTTGGCACCTTCGGATGAGTTATTTGATTTTATCTCATTTATAAAATTTAATATATTGATTTGATCTATGTGAAATGAAGGATGAAGTAGAAGAACTCACAATTAAGATTAAAAGAATGACTAAACATATATAGAAAACTAAATTAAAATTATGTTAATCATTCAATGTATTTTAACAATTATAAATAGTTATATGACTACTCTGATACCACTTGTAGGATTTGGGCTCATCGAATGTGTGCTATGGGTTGTGCCTAAATTTTCTCTTTGTTATGATCGATGATCAATCCAATATTTACAAAATGATAAATTTAGTGATTTATGAAATGAAATCAAATAATATAGACAATGGATTGAATTATGTAACTAGAGAGAGGATCATCACATATTATTTATAATCAATTTAATTTACTAGAGAGTTATCATTTCAGAATTATTTATTCCATTATAAATATGACAATAAATCTCCATTGTACTTTCATAGCTTTATAAGAATAAAAAGTAGATCCCATCTAGCAATGATCCACACATGTTCCACAAATATATGAATGTCTCCACATGAATCTTTGAGGGCTATCACCACATATTTTATCGCATGTGTCATCCACCTTTGATCACCACCATAACCACTTACAATCAATTATTTTTTATCTATATCTACTTGATTGTAGATGGTGGAGGATGATCACCCTTCATAATTGGGTTTGTCCTTGATAAAGGGATCTTTATAAAGCTTGAAAAGAATTCTACAAATCTATTGAGCAGAACTAAAAAAATTAATTGTCTCTTTGATAAAATAAAATAACTGTATTTATATATCATTAGGGTAAGAAATAAATAATTACACAAGTTTCTTTTATTCTTTATTTAATCCCAAAAAACCCCATTTCAAATAATAACAATAATAATTATATTATTTCTCGAAATTTTCATAATTTGTGAATGAAGTTAAATAAAAATTATTCAAATAATATTCAATATTTATTAATTCTCATAGGGCCAATAAACTCAGTCCCCAATTCATTTACAATATTTATCAAGCCTTGAATAAAGAATATTTATTTATTAATTAAATATCTCTACATTATTCACTAATTAATAATTAAATATCATATTCACTAAATATAAAATAAATAATTATTAAATATTCTACTCACATTTTATTTTCTAAAATAGTTGGTGATAGAATATATGTGATCAATAAAACATAAATAATTATTAAACCAAGTGTTGTAATAGTATTTATTTAACATGTTAAATAATAAAAATTATTGTTATTATTTATCTGATATTCTGGATATACTTAGTGTGTGACCCTCTAGGGTTATTTCTCAAGGGAATTAGGTGAAGTAGCCTAAAGTACAAGGTTAGCTTATAACAACAAATGAAGGTACCCATAGAGAAAAAAGTTAATTCTATAATGATATAATACCTAAAATAGATTCTTCCCCTGTAATAGTATCCCTTTATGAAGATATCTCTAATAAAAAATGTTGAAAGTTAGTTCCCTCAACCTATTTGCTCAGTGTCTCTTTGTTTAACTTATCAAAAATTGAACATCCCTATATAACACCATGATGATGGATTTATTTAGGCTACATCACTTACATCAAAGGTCTTGAGATAAATACTTCCTTTAATGAATAGACAGGACAAATCCTTTCTTTCATTATTCATTAATACAATATTAATCATGATGCACCCAACGTGTCCTACCTCTCCTCAAAAATCAGTCAAAATGGTTTTATTCAATACATCAAATTATGTGACTCATAATACTCATTAATATTAATATTAAAGTCTGAGGATAAATACACATATCAACATATAGGAACATCCAATGACACATATAAATTTGAATTTCTTGCAGGTGGGTCCCATTCTCATAATATCATTATTGATATTACCAAGGGAGTACACCCTAAGAAGATGCCTCAAAGTCATATTATTCTCCACCCTTGATTGTGTGTATCATTTGTGTCCCTCAAATGATATCATCCAGATATAGAACATATATTTAAGAATAGTTTCATAGCACTGCTAGGTTCTCATCATTGTAGGGAACTACTATTACAATTTCGTGTGGTAGCTACTCTTAGGAAATGATCCCATACTATGTTACACATAAGAAAAATAATGATGTGATAAGGAGTTTATTAATATTAGAAACATTAAATATAGTTTATCATAAAGTACATAGAATTTTGTTCTAGTGTACCAAATCTAATATATCACCCAACCATCGAGTTTTTTTTAAATTATTCTATGGTCACTCTGATTTCAATGGGAATCACCTATTACATTAATACGAATTACTTATAGAATTTAGATCCATGTTATATGAACCATTCCATATATTGTTATTCATTATTTGTGGTTTCATCCACAACACTGAACATCCAAATTAGGGGGATATCAATAATTGGGTTTTCTGTGCATGAATTTTGTGTCAGTGCTACCATTGAGACGTGCCTTAGCTTGAACTTTCTAAAGATAAGCCTTCCTTGTTTAAATGACTACTGAAATGTTTAATGGATATTACCATTTATGCATATCACTTTAACCACCTAAGGTAAGTGCTTTATTTGATAAGTCAATGTTTAATTGATAATTTGGAATGTATATTTATATATATAACTTTGCCTCATTAAATGGAAATGAATTTCAATTTCCCATCGGTATCACACATTCCCATGTTTAGGGGAGGAAGGGAACCTCATTAATTGAATTTTATTTACATAATTTTGTTGATTTTTTTATTCACTTTATCCTTGTCAAACTAATGAATGAAAAGTATTGAAACAAATGAACTTGGTAAATGGTATGATCATTAATTGGACTTAATTGTTAAATTAATAAAATATATGGTGCATAATTATATATATGGACCACAAAATCATTATAGGAGTGATGAGACTTGAGTTAGCTTTTGGATTCCAGTGGGAAATCCTTGAGAACTCATGGATTCCATTCCGATTCAAGGATGACTGGTTCCTTGGTTGAGACACAACTTGGAATATGATCCTTGTCTATCAGTGGACAGATAGTATGATGCTAAAGGATCCCTCATTTACTATTACATGATTCCTTAGATACACTACTTACATCCAGGATGGTTTCTATAGATATGAGGTCATTGGTTACATCCTTTGGTCAAGCTATAGCTTATCCCATTTTCCATTTATTTTATTCAATGGACTAGGTTATATTTACATCATTGTAGAATTACTTGAATGAAACTCCTTGGATTACACTCTTAACCATATCTAGGCTATAGTTACTACTAATTTGATGATCCATGATGTCTTTGTATCCTTTTTTATTACCAAGGAAGAAATTAATTATTAAAATCAATATATTTTAGCTTGTAAAATAATAGAAACTTTGCTATTACTATCATGATGTGATCTCAGTATTAGATATACCTCACATGATATTAATATATATACAAAAAATTAATTAATTAATATACTAGTTTCATGTTTAAACACATTATTGGGGATGAAGCTGGTACTTGGGAAGTTTTATTTCTCTACTACTATAATTTTATATAAGCATTAATGAACACTATTTCAGTTTATATTACATTTACTGGATGTTATAGATACTATTTGTGATGGCCTACTGAGAATTATCTCTTAAACTATTTCTGTGGAATTGGAACCAGGGATGACTATATGTATTCAAGTATTGATAAAGGGAAGAGTTTCACGTCAGAAACATGATTTCTTAATTTCTTAGGATGGTGTTGGTTCCATATGACTGAGCTGAAGCACAAGATACTTTGGATAGTTTTTGGATTCCTTTTTTGGCACTTTTTTAAAGCATGTTTTGTATTTTCCTCGGTATCCATGTTTTCTTACATTATTGATATATGAAATATCATCATAGAATTTTATATTTATATCAGTTACACAAGTTTTATTATTATTCATTTTTGGATTCTTTTTTGTGTTCTATTTATTATTACAATGATTCTACTACTTATCTATTATTTTATTATATTCATTAGATATTTTACACTCTAGTAATGAGGGAATAATGTCCCCACAGAGTCACATTAGTCCCCCATTTCTAGTGGAAAACCTATAGAGTTCAGGGATATGTTCTTGAAAAAATATGGCAAATTGGGCTCTAAGAACCTTTAGTAGAATCTGAGTTTGGTATGTAACACCCATGTTTTTTCCTGAATGAAATTTTGAGCACAAATTTTAATTTTTGATATCAGAAGCTTGTAAGGGGTAAAAATTTACTTTCTCCTAGAATATGATCTCATATAATTTTTTAACCACTCTTTTGGTCCTGAAATATGGTATTTAACCTATGACAGGTGTTTGGTAGAATTCTGAGAATTATAAATTTTAGTGGAATAATTAATAATTAATATTAAATTGATTAAATATTAAATAATTTACATATTTTTCTTATGTTAAATATTTTTAATTTAGTTTTAGATTGAAATTTAATCTTTACCATTGAGTTTGTAATGATGTTTTTTTACTATTCGGGGCATAAAATTAAGTTGGGCAGTGAGGTTGGTCGGACCCCCTTTTTCTTTTCTTTTTCGTTTTCTCTACACGCATTCCCCCATGTATTCTCTCAAACATCACCTTGTGGGATCCTCATTCATGAAAAAGAGATGAAATAGGAATTGGGAGATATATTGAGGGAAGGAGTGAAAATTTAATATTGGTACTGTTGTGGAGATCAGGACATGCCCGAGCATTGTGAAACAACTATAGACAACAAAAATGGGTGTAGCTTAAGAGGATTCCACCCAAAGGTAAGTTTTGTTTTTCAGTTTTTCCATAAATCCACATTGTTTAAAAATTTTCTTGTTTTTAATCCTTATTATGTTTTCTTATGTCCCCTTAGGTCATGATCTACTACTTTTGAGGTGTAAATGGTGGTTTTAGAGAGATTAATGGGATTTCTATTTGGGAAAACCCATCTATACGACATGCAGTTAAAGGAACACATGTCATGAGTTCTTGGTGTTTGTGGAAGGTGATGTTCTCAATATAGACACCTTGTAGTAGGGTGTAGACGTAGTGTACTAGCACTCAATTGTGTAGCTATGTACCTGGTTAGGCCGCCTGTGTAGGGGAACATGGCCGTGTAGAGTACACGTCCAAACCCCATGTGGGTCACACACCCTGCTGAAGTACACATCCAGTACATTTTAGGGACATGATAATGTACCTAGTGTAGGTTACACACCAAGTAATATTCTTACACTGTTTTTTCTTGGGAATTTACATTTCATGTTAGTTCAGAGTACTTACCACGGTGGTAATTTGAGGGTGCACACTATGTACCAATGTAGCGACCTGAATCTTGACGTACATGGACATTATATTACTTTTGTAGAATACTTAATACATAACAAAAACATACACACAAGGACCGTAACAGTTTAGTGTCTTTGGAAACACAGAATATAAACTTCTAATCATGTTGAAATATCTTCAACAACTCCCATAACGATATTCCCCTTTTTGTTTCCTTGCCTAAAACCTTTCTCTATTTCCTGGGGAAAATAAAACATAAAAAGGGTCAGCTCAAATTCTCAGTAAGGGAAAACATAGAGAACATAAAACAATCCATAAACATTTGAAAGTAAAAACTTGAACATGAAATTTAAACATCAAAATCTTGAGCAAAGACATAAATCGTGGAAGTACGTAAGGCATATATCATAATGGAACACCAACCATGATAAAATATAATGGGAATAAAACATGTAATTGTGGAAACCATTCAACACATGTTATGATTTCCATAGTAGCCAAGGCATTGCTACCAAGACCATCTTAGTGGACAAAGTCCCTTTCTGAATTGAGTTCACTCCTCATTTCAGTCCTGTAACACTGAACTGGATTAGCTTACCGTTCCAGCCATGTCTATCTCTTGAGATATAAATCATTACCCAATGCATTGGAGGTAGATATAGGTCCCATCCATCTCATAATGAAATCATTCTTACTTGTTCCACAAAATAAACATACATCATTCATAATAACCCAATGAATAAAATGGGTTTCATAAACATCATCCCATCATCACATAATCCATATAAAAGAAATGTATATCTTTTCATAATAAGGAAAGTGAAACCATGTAAGAAATTATACTTGAAAAATACACATATGAAATAATGTCATCTTAGATGAAAAATGGTTTTAATAAAACAGTTGAAATGAATTCGTATGAAAAATATCCTTTCTTCTTCAAAATCATTTTCTTTTCACAAAATGTAATGAAATTTTAAAAGAAAAGGATTTTGTTGAAAATATTCATGAAATATTTTGGATGAATATTCATGAAAATAAGGCAATATAAAACCGTAAAAATCCTTTCATGCCGTATAAGTTAAAAAAAATTCTTCTCGTACTTTTGCCTTAAAAGTCAAAAAAAGTACCTCGTAACGTAAAAAAAAGAAAGATTCCTTACATAACATGTAGTAGAAGTAAAAAATGAGTAAAAATGTCTTTAAACATACATGAAACCATTTTTAGGAAACAGGAACATGGATGATAAATATAACCCCAGTGAATACGAACGAATAAACAATCTCGGATAAAAACAAAATTGGACAAGTTATCCCTTACCTTATGTCTGATATGCTTCGTATGTATCCGAACCTCCTGTATAATGATTTAAAAAATTTCATTGACTTATTACAGAATCATATACATTGTTATGATATCATATATGGCACACTTATGACTTTATATTACCCGTTCTTTTGTAAATTCCATGTTAAAGAGCGTTTTGGGTAAAATCGTTTCACATGTCATCCGTGTTTTGACTTGTAATCATTCATATGATTAATTAGATCATGATTAATTATTTACAGAATATAAAACATTATTTATATATATATTCAGAATATTAATATATATAATAGATCGATAAATGGAATGAAATACACCGTTCATGGAGACGGTAGGCCGTACGTACGCATGAACACTGTTTTCATTTCCTTATTGAATTGAATAGAATTAAGTATATGACATACATACATATATATATATACATAAATATAGTAGCATTATTATGTCATATATTTCATGATTACTTATTATATATACTTTATAATCATTCTTGAATTGTTAACATGGAAAATGAATCTCATCGCGTCGTGGAGACGGTAATCCATACGTACGCACGAGCAAAGATATCGTTCCAATATTTATTGAATAGAATTGGAGTGAATTATATAATATCTTAGAATCAGTATGATGTTATAATAATCATATGTATTTATTATTTACACCATTATACCCATCCAATTATGGTGGTGGTGGAAAAATAGATTACACCACGGCGTGGAGACGGTATTCCGTACGTACGCACGCGCTGTGATTTCATTTTCCTTAGGATAGATAGAAGGTGAAATAGGGTTGTTTCATTTTTATAATAAAATATCATTATATTAGGGATTTTTATGTTATTACCTAATAATTAAACAACTAAAGAAGAGGGAGTAGAAGAAGAATATAACTTGAAGAAAACGGTAGAAGGTATTACCTCTTTCTCGAAGTGCATCCTTTAAACTTTATATTAGGGCACTAAAATTGGACTTTAAAAAAGACCAGGACCTCTAGTATGTTTCTAGGGAAGTGGATAAGATAATTTGTCAGGGTTTGGCCGAGCTTGAAGGCTCAATGTGGTGTGAGGAAGAGAGGGACGAGGTGACCTTTTATAAGGGAGGAGAGGGGTACCTTTGGAAATATAAGAATTATTAGTTTATATTAAATCACAACCCCGCTTAAAAACTTCCAAAGTGACTCATATCCAAATATTAGATGCGATAGGGTTGTAATCATATCAAACAATAAAATTTAGACAAGTAGGAAATTTATTTTAAACATTATCAACTTGATTTATCCTTATTTAATCTATTAAATTTTATTTGTGGTAATAAGATTATAAATTTTAAATTGCTATAAATAATTATTTATGTGCTGTGAATTAGCCATAATTAGATAATATATGACATTTTAGACTATATAAATCTCAATTTATAATTTTTAAATATTTTTTGTGATTTTTAAACAATTTAATAATATGTTATTTTTATAAAATAACAATAGTGTCAATTTTGACACTAGTCATTTATTTGAATTTAAATAAAATCTACAGAGAGGATATATTCAAAATAAAATATTTAATTGGTTTATAACATGTCATAGTAATGTATAAAATTACTTTATCACATTAAATAGTTCATATAATATTTATTTTACTATTTGTAAAACCATTTATTTGATATTTCTCTTAATTAAATAATTACTACAACATTTTAGTATAATTATTAAATATACATATTTGTTGCATAAAAATTAAAAATAAAATACTAGGATGAAGATAAATCTTATATATTTCATAATAATACATTTAGTTGGATTTATATTCTAAAAACCCCGACTTTTAAAATGTTATATTTATTAAATTATGAAGGTGACAACTTTGACATTATTTAAAATAAAATAATATAAGTGTCAAAACCACTTATATAAGACTCCAAACGGTTATATATTAGGTAATTGGATGCTTATGGTGTACATATACACTAAAAATAAGTTTTGGTCAGGTTTTTGGGTCTTTTAATGGGTATTATTATTTCAATAAAAACTATATTACTGATTTTTCAATTAATAAATAATTTCTACATCATTAATGTATCACCATTAATAACAATTATTTAATTCCTAAAAATTCTAAATAAATTATCATAATGTAGATAATTTTATTAGATTTCTAGAAACTATTCATGTTCTAAGTTTTATGAAGTTTATCACTAAATTAAAATTATTACACTTATAAGATTTAAGATAGTGACATGTAGTCACTTTCTTTGGTTTTAATAATAATTAAATTATTTTCATGGTCAAAAGTCCATAAAATGAATCTAATCTGACCCTTAGGTGATACGAGTCGACTTTTAGCCATCCAATAGAATTTTGTCATGTGTTAGGGTAATTTTATAATATTATATTTACCATTAATTACCTGATTTACCTTTAACTATGGTAAATAAAATTTACTGTAGTTACTATTCATAATTCCCAAAAATAAAAAGTAGCCTATTAACATAATATGGACCCACTGATTCCAAATATGGAATCCATTTTTTCAAATTCAATACACATAGGTTACAAAAATTAATTTAAAAATAATCCCGTTGTCGAATGAAAATGGGTTTTTGTTTAAAACATTGCAAAAGATTGAATTGATTTAACCTACAAATTCAATGTAAAATCAAGGATAATGACATAAATTATATTAAATGGTTAAAATATATTCTATTTATACTTTAAAACCATTCAATATTATAATCTAACCATATAAATTATTACGATGAAAAAAGTTTTTTTTAATTAAAATATAGCGTGTTTTTACTATTCATTAAAATATGAAAGTTATCAGAATAATATGAAAAATTTATTCAAAGTGAATTTTTATATACTGATTCCAAATAATAATCTTATATTTTCAAATTGAACTTATTAACATGTCAAAAACTATATTTAAAGTGGGTGCGCCATCAAAAGATGGCAAAACTGCATTTTTTTAAAAATACTTATTTTACTCGAAAAAATTATTTTGTTCTTATACCATGTTCTAGAAAATGTGTAAGATGAATATTAATGTTATAAAATTCAAAATTTAGTTAATAATATTCATAAAGGCTAGTTCATAATAATATTATAACCGTATATTGTTGTTTAGTGAAACCCGGTATTGCGTAAAACACACGCTATCGAGAAAGGTCGCGATTGCGTGTAATGCAAGCCAAATCTAGGTTGTGTGTAGTTCAAGACTCCTTTGTTGTTTCGTACAACAAAATACAACAATATTTCATTTATACATTGAATATATATATATATATACATACACACTCAATGTTGCGTAGAATAACAAATATCAAACAAACTTGAAATTGTGTGTAGCATGATCCAAGAATAAGGTTTTGTATACTGCAAGCTAATACAGTGTTGTGTATAACATAAGATAATATTTTTGTAGAATAAAACACATGACATCAAATAAATTAAAAAGAATATTTATCTTAAAATATCGGGTTGTTTCATTCTACCCCCCTTAAAATGAATTTCGCCCTCAAAATTCATCGGGGTTATACAAGGTTTTCTACTTGAAAGTTTCTATAATTGAAACCCACATCGTGAAATGAAATACTAAAACTTAATTTTAAAAACTAAAGTATGAAACGTAACGATTACCCAAAGTAACTCGTCACTGGGTTTCTATATAGGAGAACATAGGTTAAAATATGGATATGGAAGAAAAATCTAACCATCAAGTTCTGATGGAGAGTGGTAGAGAACATGGCTATGAAAAAGCCATCAATCACAAAGCCATAAATTTTTGATGATCTAAGGTACCATCTGATTCATCAGATATAAGAGCAATGGGACAACATTTTTGGTTTTCAATATCATTTCCCTAAAGTTGAAAATTTTGAATTAGAAGAAATACTTACTTGATTTTGGTACAATCTCACTGTTGTTCATGCTTTGAACAATTTCCACTTCATCTCTTAAAGAAATGAAGTTGAATTTGTTATTTGCGAAGTGTTAACAAATCATGTGATAGAATGATGGGTCATTCCATTTGTTTCAAACAAAAGGTTAGCAAAAGTTATCAAATATACATAAGTCCATCTATGGTGAGGTTAATCGTATACGATTCAAAAAATGAAATTATAATTCATCTATCATGCCGCTTAATAAAATAAAACTAGTTTCTAATAACCAGGGACTTCCTGTTGGACAATGGTTTGTGATAAAGGCCAGTCGCACTTCAGTTGTGGGTTCGATTCTCACAGCCTTGTCCGACACGATGAGTTGTCACCCGTCCTGCAGGTTGTCCTTTTTCTAAAATTACATCATCATGACATTCCATCGATAATATCAAAAAAAGTTCTAGCCTTAAACTAACTTATGTTCAACATAATCTATTTCAAATCTTTAGGCTTATCCAAAATACTTCTGTCCAAGCTTATAGTATAAAGAAATCAATTACTAGAAAGGTTATCTACCAAGAATGTGAATAGAAGCATTTATCCCACATATATCATAAGATATATCTTGTTGGTTGTATTCCAAACACATGAATACCTTAGTCATATATTCTATTGAAACATAAATTACTATAGAACCTTAGTGAAAACATGAATACTTTCAAAAGGTAACTCTTTCCACATACCAAAATCCCAAAAAAATCTATATAATCAAACCATAATATCACTTAGTCCTTATATCAGTGATGAGATCATGAATACAATCAAATATCTCATTATCTTCATATCCCTTCATTATGCACATATCATCTACTTTCCAAAAATATCTGAATAACCTTCCATGGTTATCTGTACCATTCAACATATACTTTCAAATACTTTAGGAAAAACAATAGTGTAACAATCCTTGGATGATTCTTTATTCCATAGTACCATACATTATTCTTTATAAACATACAATAATTCCACTAACTTCTTAAACCATTGACTAAGCTTCATCATTTCTTTAATATCATATTTCATTTGTAGTCTCTTCATCAACATCCACAAAAATACTACTCATATGACCATGCTGATTCTCTTCATGAGATTTTCCTTTAGGGTATTGGTTTGCATAATGCCCATACATTCCACATTTAAAACATCTAATCATTGTTGATGTCATAGCAATACCATTATCCTTGTCCATGGTGTTAACTGAACCTTTTCCTTTGCACTTACTGGCTTTGTGTCCTTCTTTTCCACACCCAAATCATCTTCCAGTTCCTTTGAAACATTCTCCTTGATGCCTCTTCCCACATGATTTACACGAGGGGAATTGAAATTTCTTTCCTCTATGATCATCATGAAACTACATATTTCTCTTATTAGATGAGTCGGGATACTTACCAAAGTTGAGATTATTGATTATATTATGAGATTTCTGATTAGGCATAATAACGATGTTTGGACTTCCAGATCCAATTTCATTTGGTCGCTCATGAAGAATATCATTCAATTCTCCATCATATCCTCTATTATCTTGAATCTTCATGTTTCCATCCATTTTATAAAACCCAAAAAGAATAGTGTGAGAGGCCAAAAACATAATCAATGGGGATAACCTTGAATATCTAACATCTTAGGTTAAATTATAAGATCGTTACCATAATTATAGGACTATAACCTATACGTATACTTAACCATAGGGACATCCCAAGACATACATTATAAATATCTCTAGGGATCTTACTAAAGTTTTCACATCCTTGTTTCCAAAGATCAACTAAACATTTCCTCTGATACCAACTGTAGAGACCCAAAGCTTGACGTACATGAACAATACATTACTTTTGTGGAATACTTAATATATAACAAAAATAGACACACAAGGACCGTAATAGTTTAGTGTCTTTGGAAACTCGGAATATAAACTTCTAACTATGTTGAAATATCTTCAACAACTCCCATAACGATCTTCCCCTTTTTGTTTCCTTACCTAAAACCTTTCTTTATTTCCGGGGGAAAATAAAACATAAAAAGGGTGAGCTCAAATTCTTAGTAAGGGAAAACATAGAGAACATAAAACAATCCATAAACATTTGAAAGCAAAAACTTGAACATGAAATTTAAACATCAAAATATTGAGCAAAGACATAAATCGTGGAAGTACGTAAGGAATATATCATAATGGAACATCAACCATGATAAAATATAATGGGAATAAAACATGTAATTGTGGAAACCATTCAGCACATGTTATGATTTCCATAGTATCCAAGGCATTGCTGCCAATACCATCTTAGTGGACAAAGTCCCTTTCTGAATCGAGTTCACTCCTCGTTTCAGTCCTGTAACACTGAACCAGATTAACTTAACATTCTAGCCATGTCTATCTCATGAGATATAAATCATTACCCAATTCATTGGAGGTAGATATAGGTCCCACAAATCTCATAATGAAATCATTCTTACTTGTGCCACAAAATAAACATACATCATTCATAATAACCCAACGAATAAAATGGGTTTCATAAACATCATCCCATCATCACATAATCCATATAAAAGAAATGGATATCATTTCATAATAAGGAAAGTGAAACCATGTAAATCATAGAGACATGATACTTGAAAAATACACATATGAAATAATGTCATCTTAGATGAACAATGGTTTTAATAAAACAGTTGAAATGAATTCTTGAGGAAAATATCATTTCTTCTTCAAAATCATTTTCTTTTCACAAAATATCATGCAATTTTAAAAGAAACGGATTTTGTTGAAAATAGTCATGAAATCTTTTGGAGGAAGCTTCATGAAAATAAGGCTTTATAAAACCGTAAAAATTGTTTCATGCCGTATAAGTTAAAAAAAACATTCTTCTCGCACTTTTGTCAGAAAAGTAAAAAAAAAGTACCTCGTAACGTAAACAAAAGAAAGATTCCTTACATACCATGTAGTAAAAGTCAAAAATGGGTAAAAGGACTTTAAACATACATGAAACCATTTTTAGGAAACGGGAACATGGATGATAAATATAACCCCAGTGAATACGTACGAATAAACAATCTCGGATAAAAACGAGATTGGAAAAGTTATCCCTTACCTTATGTATGATATGCTTCGTATGTATCCGAACCTCCTGTATAATGATTTAAATAATGTCATTTACTTAATACAGAATCATATTAATTTTTATGATATCATATATGGTTCACTTATGACTTTATATTACCCGTTCTTATGTAAATTCCATGTTAAAGAGCGTTTTGGGTAAAATCGTTTCATATGTCATCCGTGTTTTGACTTGTAATCATTCATATGATTACTTAGATCATGATTAATTAATCCCAAAATATAAAACACGATTTATATATAATATATATTCAGAATATACATATATATAATAGATTGATAAATGGAAAGAAATACACCGTTCATGGAGACGGTAGGCCGTACGTATGCATGAACGCTATTTTTGTGTCCTTATTGAATTGAATAGAATTAAGTATATCACATATATATATATATATATATATATAAATCCAGTAGAATTATTATTTCATATATTTCTTGATTACTTATTATATATACTTTATAATCATTCTTGAATTGTGAACATTGAAAAAGAATCTCATCGCGTCGTGGAGACGATAATCCGTACGTACGCACAAGCGATGATATCGTTCCCATATTTATTGAATCGGATTGAAGTGAATGATCTAATATAATAGAATAAGTATTATGTTATAATAATCATATGTATTTATTCTTTACACCATTATACCCATCCAAGTATGGTGGTGGTGGAAAAACATATTACACCACGGCGTGGAGACGGTATTCCGTACGTACACACACGCGGTGATTTTGTTTTCCTTAGGATGGATAGAAGGTGAAATAGGGTTGTTTCATATTTATAATAATATATAAGTATATGAGGGATACTGATGTTATTACTTAATAATGAAACAACTAATGAAGAGGGAGTATAAGAATAATGGAACTTGAAGAAAACGGTAGAAGGTATTACCTCTTTCTCGAAGTGCCTCATTTAGAATTTTTCTTAGGACATTATAATTGGTATTTGAAGAAGAAAAGGACATCTAGGATGTTTCTAGGGAAGTGGAGAATATAATTTGGCAGTGTTTGGCTGAGATTGAAGGCTCAATGTGGTGTGAGGAAGAGAGGGAGGATGTGCCCTTTTATAGGGGAGGAGAGGGGCACCTTTGGAAATATAAGAAATATTAGTTTATATTAAATCCAAGACCCACTTAGAAACTTTCAATGTGACTAATATACGAATATTATATGATATAGGGTTGTAATATCATCAACCAATAAAATTTAGACATGTAGGAAATTTATTTTAAACATTATCAACTTGATTTATCCTTATTTAATCTATATAATTTTATTTGGGGTAATAAGATTATAAATTGTAATTATTATAAATAATTACTTAGGTGCTGTGAATTATCCATAATTAGATAATTTATGAAATTTTAGACTATATAAATATCAATTTATAATATTTAAATATTTTCGTGATTTTTAAACAATTTAATAATATGTTATTTTTATAAAATAACAATAGTGTCAATTTTGACTCTAGTCAATTATTTGAATTTAAATAAAATCCATAGAGAGGATATATTCTAAATAAAATATTTAATAGGTTCCTAACATGTCATAGGAATCTAGAAAATTAGTGGAGAACATTAAATAGTTCATATATTATTTATTTTACTATTTGTAAAACCATTTATTTGATATTTCTCTTAATAAAATAATTACTACAACAATTTTGTATAATTATTAAATATAATTATTTCTTGCATAAAAATTAAAAATAAAATACTAGGATAAAGATAAATCCTATATATTTCATAATAATACATTTATTCTGATTTATCTTCTAAAACACCCAACCTTTAAAATGATATATTTATTAAATTATGAAGGTGACAACTTTGACATTGTTTAAAATAAAATAATATAAGTGTCATAATCACTTTTATAAGACTCCAAATGGTTATATATTATGTCATTGGATGATTATGGTGTACATATATAGTAAAAATAAGTTTTGTTCTGGTTTGTGGGCCTTTTAATAGGTATTAGTTTTTCAATAAAAACTATATTACTGATTTTTCACTTAATAAATAATTTCTTCATCATTAATGTATCACCAATAATGAAAATTATTTAATCCCTAAAAATTATAAATAAATTATCATGATGTAGATAATTTTATTAGATTTCTCTAGACTATTCATGTTTGATGTTTTATGAAGTTTATCACTAAATTAAAATTATTATACTTATAAGATTTAAGAGAGTGACATGTTGTCACTTTCTTTGGTTTTAATAATAATTAGATTATTTTCATGGTCAAAAGTCCATAAAATGAATCTAATCCGACCCTTAGGTGATATGGGTCGACTTTTATCCATCCAATAGAATTTTGGCATGTGTTAGGGTAATTTTATAATATTATATTTACCCTTAATTACTCGATTTACCTTTAACTATAGTAAATAAAATTTACCATAGTTACTATTCATAATTACCAAAAATAAAAAGTAGCCTATTAACATAATTTGGACCCACTGATTCCAAATATGGAATCCATTTTTTCAGATTCAATACACAGAAGTTACATAAATTAAATTAAAATTAATCCCATTGTCGAATGAAAATGAGTTTTTGTTTAAAACATTGCAAAAGATTGAATTGATTTAACCTTCAAATTCAATGTAAAATCAATGATAATGACATAAATTATATTAAATGGTAAAAATATATTCTATTTATACTTTTAAAACTTTAAATATTATAATTTAACCATATAAATTATTACGACGAAAAAATTTGTTTTTATTTAAAATATAGCGTGTTTTTACTATTCATTAAAATATGAAATTTATCAGAATAATATGAAAAATTTATCCAAAGTAAATTTTTTTATCTTGATTCCAAAGAAGAATTTTATTTTGTAAAATTGAACTTATAAAAATATCAAAAGCTAGATTTAAAGTGGGTGTGCCATCAAAAGGCGGCAAAATTGCATTTTTTGAAAAATAATTATTTTACTCGAAAAAATTATTTTGTTCTTATACCATGTTCTAGAAAATGTGTAAGATGAATATTAATGTTATGAAATTAAAAATTTAGTTAATACTATTCATAACGGCTAGTTCATAATAATATTATAACCACATATCGTTGTTTAGTGAAACCCGGTATTGCGTAAAACACACGCTATCGAGGAAGGTCGTGATTGCGTGTAATGCAAGCCAAATCAGGGTTGCGTGTAGTGTTAGACTACTTTGTTCTTGAGTACAACAAAATACAACCATATTTCATTTATATATTGAATATATATATATATATACATACACAATCAATGTTGCGTAGAATAAAAACTATCAAACAAACATGAAATTGTTTGTCGCATGATCCAAGAATAATGTTACGTATACTGCAAGCTAATACAGTGTTGCGTATATCACAAGATAATATTGTTGTAGCATAAAACTCATGACATCAAATAAATTAAAAAGAATACTTATCATAAAATATAAGGTTGTTACAACAAAGGTACCATGTTGTGTACTCCTCATTTTCTACGCATTGATGGTTTTTCAAATATTTTCACCCATGAGTCATAATTAGAGTCAACAATATTCTATTTTGAGTATATTTTTTCATATATCACTATTTTATTACCTAAAAGGTAGTTTGTGGAATTATAGGAGGAGCCTATTGAATAGAGAGTTTCATCCACTGGTAATTATATCTTGTGTCTCCCAAGAGTGATACATGTTTTTAGATGAGCCATAAGATATCTCTCTCGACTTATACCCTTATAATTTTAACCTTGTGGATGTATCACATGAGATATTTTTCCTTCTGGATCAGGAGTCTATGTAACTTGATGTTATTGAGGACCCCCTGTAGGAAGTATCTATTTATGTTTTGACCTAGAGTATCCCAACTAGGACGACTCTATCATATTGTCGTTACTAATTTTCCTATATGGGATTCCGTTTCATATGTGTTGTAATAGGGAATACCTATTAGTATCCCTTAACATTTTTAACATACGAGGATCCCAAGTAGGATGCCTCCCTTATGTTACGTCTTTATGGACACAGCGGGTTCCCCAATGTGTGACTGGCCCTGAGATAGTATGTTGGGTTTGGGTAGAGATGGTAGTGGGTGTCACCTTATTACATGATCCAAACTTTAAAAGAATATTGTGATTTAGTATTATTTTTGGGTTTAGGTGTTTGGACACCCTCAATATTTTATTTATATATTCACATGTTTACATCTAACGAAGCAATTCTCATAAGTGGTTCTTCCTGTTTGGTGGCTATTAAGCTAGATGTGAGGCATCTGTCTTTGACATTGGGATACCGATATGTTATTTCCTGGGATATGAATTTTAAGCTATGTTATTTATGATATTTCCACTACTGTAAATATTACTTATACTAATGTTTTTGGCCAAACCGTTGGAATAGTTCATTAATTTGGACCAATACCAATGGTTTGGCCAAAACCGTTGGTATAGTTCCATTATAGAGACCCTACACCAACGGTTTGGCCAAACTGTTGGTATTGGTCTCCCGATACCAATGGTTTATCTAAAACCATTAGTGTATGTCCCAAAATCATAGGACCTATACCAATGGTTCTCAAAACCGTTGGTATAGGTGCTTTAATTTTTTATCGAACCATCTTACCGAGAACATTATATAAATCAAAATTTAAAATAATTATGACAATAAATATATATATTTATGAAATTATGTTCAAAAAAGTCATTTTAGGTTAGTGGTTAGGTCGTTCAATTATAAACTAAAGGTCCTGGGATCAAATCCCACCGAATGATTTTTTTGAAATACATATACCAAAAGTTTTATGGAACCGTTGGTATAGATTATCATATTACTTATACCAATGGTTTTGAAAATAGTTGGTATAGGTCTATAACAATGGTTTTCCCAAAACCTTTGGTATAGACCTATCCTCATAGCTTACTTGGTCACGGTCCTCCAAATCGTTGGTATAGGCTATACAAACAGTTTGGAGGCCTATACCAATGGTTTCAAACTGTTGGTATAGGTTATTTTTTCAACGGTGTTCACATTTGGATATCTAGGGGTTGGAATGAACTCTCACTAGTGAGATATCCTACAGACTGCTTAAGGGACAAACCCTCATGGTTCATCAGAGTTATGAATGTTGGGACCACATATAGACCGAGACCTAGGGATCAGACATTAGACTATATTTACATGTCCTATGTAACATGGAGTGTAACACCCCAACCCCAGAAACCCAGAGATAGTGCATTATTTTAATAAATTGGCATGATTACAAGGAATCATTTCCTAAAGGACCAGTCAGTTTAGTATTATTAGAAACAAGATCTATACATAAGTTCAACATTAAAACTCGAAAATAAATACAACACTAATTTATTCCATTAGAAAAATGCAATCCTCCTAGATTATTCCTGCAAGTCACTCAAAACTAACTTCTTCATATCCTGGGAAAATAAAACTTAAGAAAAGGGTGAGCATAGATGCTCAGTAAGGGTAAAAATTTAAGTGGAAGATAACATAAACAATAGGCTTGGTGAATAATTTAATACACATGCCTTTACAAATAATAAAAATGTACACTTTATGGAAGAAATATGAGCTGAGTAAATAATGCCATAATAAAACATAGTCATGGGTATTATACTAGTAAAATAACCACATGAACCATCAATATTATTTTCATAATGAGGGAATGTATAATGTCTGGCATTCTGAAACATTTTGTCACGGCCTCAACCAAGAAGTCTAAAAATGATTAAGGCATTGGCCAAAACCATATATAAAATTAAGAAAGGCCTCGACTAATTCCACGTCTAATTGTCTCATGAGACCTATCGATGCATCAAGGAGCTATAACGGGCTCCACCCATCAGTTACTATGTCCAATACATTCCTCATATGAAAAGGTTGATAACATAATAATCGTATTAAAACTCGTATATGAAATGCCAATATATTATCCATAAAACATGAATGGCATAAATATAACACATACACAGTCAAACATATCACAAAACATTCAATAAAAAATGGAGGATTTGTATCATAATAAATCAACTTCAAATAATTATAAAATCCATCAAAGGATGTGGACATTGATGAAAATGATTTGTAAAATTCTTTGAGAGATGTATCCCTTTTTCATAAAAATATTTAAAAGTCACAAAATTTAGAAAGGAATAAATTTAAAGAAAATTTTGAATCAAATTTTCCCATACCACTTTGAATCTTTTGAATATAATTAACATTTTAAAAACATTCATGTCCATATAAATAAATCCTTAAAAAAAACATTTTGAAAACATGGACATTAATGAGAATGATTTAGAAGAATAAATATTTCAAACATTTAAAATGATGTTTTAATAAAAGTGTCCCTTAAATATAATACCTTTTATAACTATTTTATGAATCATGTACATGTATAATAAATATATTCTAGTAAAAACATACTTGTAAACAATCTCAAATAATAACGAGATTAAGGAATTAACCCTTACCTTGCACTTTCCTTTTGTCAAGGCTACGTTTAACCTTCTGTATAATGACCATAGTATGTTATTAAATTATAACAGAACCATATTAATATTAATTATATCATACATGATTCAATTATGACTTTATACTACCCAATTAATAATTATTTTAATTTCAAATTAACATTTTAGGTAATAATCGCTTTCTTTATCGTATGTGTTTTAACTTGTTATTGTTGATCGTATCATTTAGATAATGATATAAATACATCAATAATATAAAAATTTATTTATTTATAAAATATTTTTAGAATATAAATATTTATAATAGATAGATATATGAAATGGAATGTACCGTTTATGGAGACGGTAGGTCGTACGTACGCATAAATGCTGTTTCCGTTTTCATATCGTATTGAATGGAAGTAAGTGAAGAAGATATATGTATGTATATACATATAAAAATATATATATCCATTCAAATTATTATTTCATATATTACGTACTTATTAATATATATATTTTTATAATCATCGTTGAATGGTGAACGTGGGAATGAATCCCATCACGTCGTGGAGACGGTAATCTGTACGTACGCATGAGCGACAATATCATTATATTGATGGTGAAATAGTAGGTAATTGGATGGTATATCATATATAAAGAATCATTAATATTTTATATTTATTGTTTACATCAGTTATACTCATTATTATAACCATCCAAATAATGAAGTGTTTGAATGAAAAACTACGCCATGACGTGGAGACGGTAAGCCGTACGTACACACGTATGCTAGATTTGTCATTCATATGATGAATAGAATAATGAATATGGATTTAAAATTGTTATAATAACATAAAAGTATATCTAAGATACTAGATTTATTATTTTATAATGGAAACAACAAAGAAATAGGAAGTGGAAGAAGAAAAGATCTTGAAAGAGGTGATGTAATATTTACCTCTTCTTTAGGTTCTTCATTTTGAGTTGATCAAAAAGGATATTTAGGTTGTATTTATGATCAAATTAAGGAATCTAAGATGATTTTAGGGAAGTTATGAGGATATTTGGGTATTTTTGGGCCAAACTAAATGGCCTTGGAGGTGTGATTTTGAGAGAAGGGTAAGTGCCCTTTTATAAGAGGGGTGATGGTCACTTTAGGAAATGGTTAAAATATTAATTTATTATATAATAATTTTGAGTTTATAATGGCTAAAAATGAATTTATTTCTAGAAATAGGTGTTTATAGGTCTAAACCCTCTCAAACAATAGGTTTTAGATAAATTTAGGTTACCATTTTAACCTTATCATTTAGATTTAACTCTTAGTTAAATAGTTTAACTTTTACCGTGTCTTCTTGTATTCTTACACTATATGGTTAATAAACTAACTCTAAAAATCCAATAAAACCTCAAGTGATTAATTAACGACATATATAATATTAGTTAAGACCTTTGGATGATCCTTATAGTTTTTGGAATATTATATCAACCAGTAATATAGTATTTGTTTTAAAAATTAATTTTTGTCAATTTTTACACTATTTGGTATTCAGTTTTTTTGAAAATCATAAAAACATTATCACTTCGAAAAAATTTTATTTAATCAACCCTAAAATGTCATATTATTTTATAAAATTAGTGGAATTAATCAGAAGTCTCAATTTACATTTATTTGGATAATTATAATATCCATTATTTCAATATTTAATTAATAAGGTAATTAATACATCATCATTGTGTAACAAATAAATTAAATTATATAATGTATAAAAATTATAAATAAAAAAAATTATGTAGGAACTATTTTTATATTTATAATGAATATTTATAGTACAATTTATCTTATGTATAACCCTATATTAAAAATGGTTTAGTTATTAAACATTGAATTTAACTCTTTTAACTCTTCTTGAAATAAAATAATAATAAATGTCCTAATCTAATCCAATTAGACCAAATATGATAATATTTTATTCCAAAGGTTATTTTTGGTCGAATTATACTTATCCAATAGAATTAGGACATGTGTTAGGGTAATTATGGTATCATTTTTACCCTTAATTACTCTATTTACTTTTAACTATAGTAAATAAAAGTCAAAAGTTACTATTCACCAAAAACTATTTTCATCTTATTAAACCAAATTTTACTTAATGATATTAAACTTGTCTCTATGATTTTTAAAATTCAACTCAAAGAAGTGGTAAAATTATGTTTTATGAAAATTTGCAAATGCTCCTAGGAGGTGGGTAAAAGATGGTAAAGTGTTCAATAAACTTTTTATATATCTAAACTTATTATAAAATGACTCCAATGAATTAAATTGAAATTATATAGGTATTATGTTTATATTTTTACTGAAAATAAATTTAAATGAAATGAATAATTATTTAAATAAAAAGTCAGGTTTAACCAATAACAAAATGTTTTTCACTATTCGTCAAAATTGAAAGTTTTCAGAAAAATACCAAAAATTCACTCAAAGATAATTTTAATATTACAAAATCAAAAATGATGTCTATTTTATAAAATTAAAAACAAATAAGTTGCATTTATTAATTTAAAATTAATTCTCGTTGTCAAAACCAAAAAGCAAGTTTTTAAAAAGTAAAAACTATCAAATGATTGGCATGTGTTTATGTCATGTTTAAAAGTGAAACTACTTATAATGAAATAAATTGTATTAAATAATAAAAATATAATTTTATTATACATAAAAATCTTTCAAATTCATAATTTAACACTATAAATTATCTTTATTGAAAACGCTGTTTTCAATTAAATCATAGTGTTTTTCACTATTCGTCAAAATATGAATGTTTTTAGAAAAGTACCAAAAATTTATCCAAAATAAATTTTTATGTCCTGATTCTATAGAAAAATATAATTTCATTAAATTGAATATAAAAAATTGTCAATTATTGGTTTTAAAAAGGGTTATCCATTAAAAGGCGATAAAATTTCATTTTTTGGAAAATACTACCATCATCAGAAAAAATGAATTTATTCTTATATTATGTATAAGAATCACATAATATTGTTGTTAAAATTATATGTAATATATAAAATTCAAAATTCAGTTAATATGATTCATAACCGCTTTTGAACATCTATTTTGGTATGTCTTGGTGCGCTTGAACTCGGTGTTGCGTTTAGCGCAAGTTATTGAATTATTTTGAAGAAATAACATTCTATGAAATCTTGGGGTGTTACATTCTTCCGTCATTCAATAAATTGCATCCTCGTAATTTGAAATTTTTCTTCAAAAATAAAAGGTTAAAAATAAAAAAAATACCTTTCTGGAAAACCCACATTGGAAATTGGTTTAATAAAACTTAGTCTTAATAAAAGAGAAAGGGAAATGAAATAGTCCCAACCAACTTAAGGTTTGGAATAAGAGAACACTAGTTGAAATTATAAACACATAATTGGAGGAAAAACATAAATATTTATAGGGAGTTATTGAGGTAATCAATCACAAATAAGTGTAAAATTTAGGGCCTCAAAGCCATCAATCTATGATGATTTAAAATATTTTCGGTTAAACAAAACATAAGCTATTTGGATAACATATTTTTAGTTTTAAGATCCATTTCCTAAATTTTGAGAAATAATTTATTCAAAGAATAAGAGGAAAGAATATATATATATATACATATATACTTGACAAGTAGAGTTTCATATTTCAACTAATTCCTATCACAAACTCATCTTTCACTCCAAAAGATAAAAGAATTTAAAATATTCTATTTATCCTAATTGTATAGGGTTCCAAAAATAATGAATTTATAATTCATTTTTCAGACTATTAGAAAAACTATACCATAAAAAATAGGACATCATGTATGCCAATGGTAGGTTATCCATCCTTGTTGCCCTTCGGTTGCGGGTTCAAGTCTTGCGGCCTTGCTGGACACAACAGGTTGTCGCCCGACCTCCAGGTTGTCCTTTTTATAACAATCCAGAAAAAAATAATATTAAGAAGTTTTTTAACCTTAAATAATAGTATCCAATGTTTAACATAATTCATTCCAACCTTTAGACTTATCCAAAATACTTTTGTCCAAAACCAATGTCATAAATTTATAAGGATGATAAACACAATGAAGATCTTTTTTTCCATGTAATAACATGTGAATACCATCATCATGTATTCATTTAAAACACGGTAACACCTTGAATTACCATAAAACCTTATTGATTATATTCATTCTCCCTTATTCTTTATAGAATACGAGATATACTCCTTATATCAAAAAAATGTTGTAAACTCTAACAATGATGGAATATACAAATCATTAATCAGTTTCAAGGTAGTCAAGAATATCTAATATAATTTTTCCAAATCAATCATATATTATTCCAAAATCACTACCTCAGCATCAGAACCATATTATGGTTTATCTTTTTCTTAACCATATATTTTCCAAAAAAATTAACTCGCCAATGAGTCACTTTTCTTGGTTCTACACAATCTCAAGTCCTTAATAAAATAGTACGATAGGTCAATCCTTATATACTTTATAATTTTTATAACATGTACATCATTAATACAATACTCAGATGACACAATACTTTAACAACCTAAGAACTATAATCATTTCTCTTCATCTTCAGTAGTATAATAACTTTATTGTTATCCAATAGCAACATTTGAGGTATACTCTAATGATTTCGACATTGATTTGTGTAGTGTCCCAACTCCTTGCAGATGAAGCATTATACAATTGAAACCTTTTTCTTACCCTTGCGATCACGTACTTGGTGTCCTTTTTCTCTACACTTATAACAAACTCCAATTACCTTCATGAATTTACCAAGTTTATTTATTCCACAGTTATATCATATGATAAAATCCTTCTTTCCCCTCTTTCCTTTATCCATCTTTCTCTCTTCCATACTTTTCTTCTCTTTCTTCCCTTCAAAGACATCGGACTCAGATAATTCTTTACTTATCTTATTAACACATGATACTATTTATTCATATGATGAGAATATGTGGGAGACTATTTCCCTTTTAAATGTTGGATTAATACCATGAAATATATGATCCTTCTTAATCTTTTGATCATGCGTATTGTTGGAATTCTCATTCCTTTTACTAGGCACCATTTCAAAACAATGGCATACACTAGGTTAGTTTATGAATCGAAATGCATAATTCCAAAAATCTAAAATACCTAACATAAGTTGAAAGGATTATTCATATAATCTATAATAATAAAATGTTTTCCTTGAGTAAGTATTTACTCCTGAATCCTTCATAATGGATTTTATTGAAAATGTGAATTATGCAAAGCATATCCCCCAGGAGTGTCGTAACCAAGAGTGTATAAAGACCCATTATCGTGATCCAGTTCTCGTTCGAGTCTAGCTCAAAGCGGTGTTTTCAGGTTTTATCCCTAGGTACATCTGTGCCAGAGCTGCCTCTACCTGCTCATATCCAGACATGGATGTATTACTTGGAAAACTCACAAAATATCTACCGTACCAAAATTATAGGAAGTTCTTCTATACTAATCCTGAAAGTCTATCTTAGGGTAATGTTTCCTAATCAGAGTTTATCTAGATCTAGTTTCCTAGGTTATTGCTAAAATTCCACTTACACCAATTGTAACGCCCCGACCCCAAAAAATCAGAGTCTATGCATTATTTTAATACATTGGAATTATTACAAGGAATCAAGTCCCGAAAGACCGATCAATTTAATATTATTGGAAACATGATACATACATAAGGTCAAAATTACCACTTGAAAATAAATACAACACTAATTTATTCCATTATAAACATCCAAGCCTCCTAGATTATGCCTTAATTTCACTAATAACTAACTTCTTCATATCCTAGTAAAATAAAACATAAGAATGGGTTGAGATCATATGCGCAGTAAGGGTAAACAATTTCGCAGAAGATAACATAAACAATAGGAATGGTGAATAATTGAAAACACATGCCTTTACAAATAATAAAGATGAACACTTTATGGAAAAAATTTGAGATGAGTAAATAATGCCATAATAAAACTTAGTCATCGGTATTCTACTAGTCGAATAACCAGATGAACCATTAATATTATTTTCATAATGAGGGAATGTATAATGTTAGGCATTCTGAAACATTTTGTCAAGGCCTTGGACAAGACGTCTAAAATGATTAAGGCCTCGGCCAAAACCATATATAAAATTGGGAAAGGCCTCATCCAATTCCATGTTTAATTGTCTCATGAGACCTATCGATGAATTAAGAAGCTATTGTAGTCTCCCCTCATCACTTATTATGTTCAATACATTCCTCATACGATAAGGTTGATAACATAACATTGGTTTTAAAAATAGCATATGAAATGTCAATAATTTATCCATAAATAATGAATGGTATTAAAATAACCCATCCACAGTCAAACATATCACAAAACCTTCAATAAAATATGGAATATCTATATCATAATAAATGAACTTCAAACAAGTTTAAAATCCATCAATGGATGTTGACATAGATGAAAATGATTTGTAAAACTCTTTGAGAGAAGTATCCAATTTTCATGAATACATTAAAAATCCACACCATGTAAAAATGAATATATTTAAAGACATTTTATAATCAAAGTGTCCCATACCACTTTAAAACTTTTGAATGAAATTAACATTTTAAAAACATTCATGTCTATATAAATAAATCCTTAAAACACATTTTGAAAACATTGACATTAATGAGAATGATTTAGAAGAATATATATTTAAAACATTTAAATTGATGATTTAATAAAATAGTCCCTTAAAAAATAATACCTTTGAAAACTATTTTATGAAACAAGGAATTGGATAATAAATATGTCTCAGTAAAAACTTACCGTAAACAATCTTGAATAATACTGAGATTGAGGAATTAACCCTTAACTTGCACATTCATTTGGTCGAGGGTACGTTTAAAATATTGTATATAAAGACCATACTATGTTATTAAATTATATCATAACCATATTAAGATTTATTATATCATACATGATTCATTTATGACTTTATACTACCCATTTAACAATGATTTCCATGTTAAATTTACATTTTGGGTAATAATCGCTTTTTTTATCGTATGTGTTTTAACTTGTTATTCTTGATCGTATCATTTAGATAATGATTTAAATAATTCTCAAATATAAACCTTGATTTATATATCATATATATTTAGAATATAAATATTTATAATATATAGATATATGAAATGGAAGGCATCGTTTATGGAGACGATAGGTTGTACGTACGCATAAATGTTGCTTCCATTTTCATATCGTATTGAACGGAAGTAAGTGAATATGATATAGGTATGTACATACATATATATATCCTGTATAATTATTATTTCATATATTACATACTTATTAATAATATATATTATTATAATCATAGTTGAATGGTGAACGTGGGAATGAATCTCATCACGTCGTGGAGATGGTAATCCGTACGTACGCACGAGCGACAATATCATTATATTTATGGTGAAATAATATGTAATTGGATTGTATATAATATATAATTAATAATTAACATGTTATATTTATTATTTACATCAGTTATACTCATTATTATACCCATCCAAATAATTAAGTCATTGAATGACAAACTACACTATGACGTGGAGACAGTAAGCCGTACATACGCATGTATGGTGACTTTGTCATTCATATGATGGATAGAATAATGAATATGGTTTTAAAATTTTTATAATAACATCACAGTATATAGAATATAATAGAGTTATTATTTTACAATAGAAACAACAAATAAAGGGGATGTAGAAGAAGAAAATAAGTTGAAAGAGGTGATGAAATATTTTCCTCTTCTTTGGGTTATTCCTTTCGAGTTGATCAAAAGGGCTCCTTAGGTTGGATTTCTAGTAAAAGTAAGGACTATAGGTAGATTTTAGGGAAGTTGGAGGGATATTTAGGAAGGGGGTTGCCGAGCCAAATGGCATTGGATGTGTGATTTTGAGAGAAAGGGATATTCCCTTTTATAAGAGGGGTGATAGTCACTTTAAGAAAAGATTAAAATATTAATTTATTATAAAATCATTTTTTTTATAATGGCTCCAAATGAATTTATTTAGAGACTTATGTGGTTATCAGTATAAATCTTCTCAAACAATAGGTTTTAGACATGTTTAGGTTACCAGTTTAACATTATCTTTTAGATTTAACTCTTAGTTAAATAGTATATCTTTTATAGTGTCTTCTTGTATTCGTACACTATATAGTTAATAAACATACTCTATACTTCTAAGAAAATCTCAAGTAGTTCATTAATGACATTTATAATATTATTTAATCCCTTTGGCCGAATGATATATTTTTTGGAATATTATATCAACCAATAATATGGTGTTTGTTTTAAAAATTAATTTATGTCAATTTTGACACTATTTGGTATTTTGTTTTTATGAAAGTCATAAAAACCTTATCACTTCGAAACAAATTTATCCAATCAACCCTAACATTTCATATTTACCATTAAAATTAGTGGAATTCATAATAAGTCGCCATTCACATTTATTTGGATATTTATAATATAAATTATTTTAATATTTCATTAATAAGTTAATTACTGCATCATCATTGTGTCATAAATAAATTAAATTATTTAATGTCTAAAAATTATAAATAAAATACCATTATTTAGGAAATATTTTTTCTTTATAATGAATATTTATAGTCAAATTTATCTTATGCATAACCCTATATTTAAAATGGTTTAGTTATTAAACTTCGAATTTAAGTCTTTTAACTCATCTTTAAATAAAATAATAATAAATGTCTTAGTCTAATACAAGTGGATAAAAGAGGATCATATTTTATTCCTAAGGTTATTTTGGTCTAGTTATACTTATCCAATAGAATTATGATATGTGTTAGGTTAATTATGATATCATTTTTACACTTAATTACCCTATTTACTTTTAACCGTGGTAAATAAAAGTCAAAACTTACAATTCACCAAAAATTATTTTCATCTTATTGAAACAAATTTTACTTACTGATTTTAACTGTGTCTCTCGGATTCTTGAAATTGACCAAACAGAAGAGGTAATATTATGTTTTATGCAAATTTTGAAAATGCTCCGAGGAGGTGGGTAAAAGACGGTAAAAAGTTCAATAAAAGTTTTAGATATCTAAACTTATTATAAAATGAGTATGATGAATTAAATTTAACTTATATAGGTATTATGTTTCTATTTAAACCTAAAATAAATTTAAACAAAATAAATAATTATTTAAATAAAAATTTGGTTTTAACTAATAACGCAGTGTTTTTCACCATTCATCAAAAATTGAAAGTTTCCATAAAAATACCAAAAATTCATCCAAAGATAATTTTGATATTTTGAATTCAAAAATGAAGTCTATTTTACCAAATTCAAATCATAGAAGTTTAATTTATTAATTTAAAATTGTTTCCCATTGTGAAAACAAAAAGCAGGTTTTTAAAAAGTAAAAAATATCAAAAGATTGACATGTGTTTATGTCACGTTTAAATGTGAAATTAATTATAATGACCTACATTGTATTAAATGATAAAAATATAATCCAATTATACTTCAAAACATTTCAATTGAATAATTTCACACTATAAAATATTTCAATTAAAAAAGTTGTTTTCAATTAAAGCATAGAATTTTCCACTATTCGTCAAAATATGAAAGTTATCAGAAAAGTACCAAAAATTTATCCAAACTAAATTTTTATGTACCTATTCTAAAGAAGAATTTAATTTCATTAAATTGATTATATAAAAGTGTGAAATATTTTTTTTAAAAAGGTTTCACCATTAAAAAGCGGTAAAATTTCAATTTCTGAAAAATACTTCCTTTATCTAAAAAAATTGATTTGTTCTTATATTTTGTCTAAGAAACACATAATATGGATGTTAAAATTATATGGAGTATATAACATTCAAAATCCAGTTAATACTATTCATAACCTCTTTTTAACATCTTGTTTGATAAGTCGTGGTGTGCTTGAACTCAATGTTGTGTGCAGTGCAAGTTATTGAATTACTTTGAAGAAATAACGTACTATGAAATATTCGGGTGTTACATGGAGTCTAGCTCTGTGACCATTTATAGGATGTCCATACCTAATCCCCTAGAATGCATTATAACAGTCATTGGAGGAGATTAAGGTTGAACCCATGTGTAAGATGTGTATCCCACTATAGTGACATATCCTTCTCTGATATATTCTTATGTTTGATGAAGAAGGTATACGCCGATTGGGATTACACACCTAGAGATCGATTTAATAATACACGGGTTGAGTGGAATGATGTCCAGATCAATTCCCCTTCATGGGATTTATAGGTGATCAGGATTATGTACCCAATGATCAGTTGTTTATTGGTTTTGTTATTTCATTCACCTTATGCATGAATAATATATATATATATATTGGATTATAAATGTATACATATAAAAATATAGATATTCATGGTGTCACTTTCAATGTCGACCTGGATCACAGACTATAGGTTCGAATGTGGTTTCATGATTATTTTATTTACGTATCATTTCAGTTTTGTTTGAGCTGTGCTGTAAGTTATTTTTTCATAAACATATAGAATCATTTTTTATAGTTTCATCATTAGGGTTTCATACTGAGATTATTTATCACCACTACATGTGAACCTCATTAAATGTATATAACATATATCTAATTAAATCTTGATCAAATTTTCATGGTGGATAGGTATAGGGGATAGAGTTTCATGTTCAAGAGGATCTGTTCATATTGGTTCTTCTAGTCATGCTGGTGCAGTTTGTTGGTGTTTGGAGACTGGATACATGGTCTGGCTCAGACTAGTGGTAAGGACCTGTACATTTATTTAAATATTTTTGTACTCATGTATATCTATGGTCGTCCCTATAGATGACCAGTGTTGTATATATGGAATATCTATTCATGATTTTTATATCATTTTTATTTATTATTATAATATGTTTTATTTGAGTTTATTTACTACTTTTGTACTCTTTTTAGTTATTGATGTGTTTGATACACAGTTATATCTGTTGTTTTATAACTCTGATATGAGGGAATAGTATCTACAATATCTCCCCTAGGCCTTCACTACTAGTCAAAAGCCTCTAGAATACCAGGAGGCATGCTTGAAGTATCATAACCAACTAGATCAGGGCACCATTTTAGTTTAATTATGGTTAGGACTTTACAAACACTTCTTCCAATGATGTTTGACCAATGAAATGGATTTGTAATGATCATCAGTGTGATGTTAGGGAATTTAATCCCTTAATTGTTTGGTTTTATTGGTTCTGGGATCCCTATATTTTATAAACTAGTTGAGTTAATACTACCCACACTAATGGGGTGTGGGTCCTCTATGGAGAGATTTGGTAACCCCCCTTCATTGAAATCGGACAAGGAGTATACCCTCCATTATTGTCAGTACTCCCTTGAATGAGGCATCTTTATTCGAGGCATGGGTCCTCCATTTTATTCTATTGAGGTTATATTGGTTAATTTTCATCATGAAAACACAATATATTAAAGCTATATATGGACCCATATCTATTATATAGTTGTGAAGATAAAAATTCCTCTCTCTTTAACTAAGGATTCTTTGTGATCATATCTTCAATGGTTTACCTTCCCTTATTATATTTTGGGTTGAAGTGACTATCTTCTTGATATTAATCTATTTAAATTTATCTTGTTGTCCATCCGGGTCTATGTATAATTACCTATATATGGGATTCCCCCACATTTCGTATCTTATAAAGATAATTAGTATCTTGGAAGATACTTTGGATGAACCATAGTAGGTCGAGCTTAGTTGTACTTGAAGGTTATGATTGCATTCAATTCTCAATTTCAATGATTGTCAGCAAGGAACTTTTTTTCATTCTAAGAATTTTCTTTTGAGTTGGGATACTATCCTTTTTTATGATGCCCATTTTTTCACTCTTTTTTTTGATTTCCTTCTTGTAATATGATGTTTATGGAGAAGTTATTTCATGAATTTTATTATACTCTAGATGTTTCTGTATTTATTATTATCCCTGAATTTTTCTTTGTAGATTTATGTGTGTTTATGTGTGTAATTTAGGCTAAGTCAAACTATTTTTGGTGATATGCCTATTCAGTGCTATGTCATATCCCCTAAACTATTATAGGTGGGATTGGGGTGCCACTGCTCACTGTTGGCCTAGGTGGGTCCCTGATGGGTTGATTGGTGACTTGGAAATTTCTTATTTTTTTGGGGATTTAAATGAAAATTTAAAGAAGAATATAAATGAGTAATAATTAAACAATTTTTTAGATATAAATAAAATATAGAAGAAATCTCTTACATCCAAGGATCTTGGATATTCCATATTTTGAAAATAAGAAATTTTATTTTTTTGGTATTATTCTATGTTATTATAAATATTTATAGGAAAGTGAAGAAGAATAAGGTATAAAGAATACTGTAAAATCACATACACTGTGTGAGAAATCTAGGAGTTTGATAATCTATGCTATCAAAGAGAGAGAATTAGTTGAATTCAAAATCCATTAATAAATAAGGAGATATGATATGCTCTAGATTATACATTAATACCAAGGAATATCCTTATAAATCATGATTTGGAGGAAGTATTATAACTAGTACTACTTTTGATGTCATTGAGGATGTACATGTGCTGAACTATAGATCCATCTTCTCATGGAGGAGGACCAATATCCAGTAGTGTGGAGAACACTAATAGTCAAAGGACTTTATTTTTTTGATATTTTTGGAGAATTTTTTTATTATATAATGGATTCTAAAAATGTTTGAGTTCATAGTGGACTATATAATATAAAGAATTGTAGGATATTTAGGATAATTCATATTGGGAGCTATAACTAACATGGAGAGAAGTGAGACTTTTAGCCAAACCATTTCCATATTGTGTGATTTTATCTATATTACTATTAATGTGAATAAATTTGGGATTATGATAAGTCATTGAGTGGTTTAAGAACAGTAATGAGTTTAATAGGTTGGGTTAAAATGGAAAAAATCATAAAAATGTGATCCATGATTCACCCCTTCCCCTCTCAATATTCTAATCAGGTTAGGTATTATCAAGTAGTATCAATGTGATATGTAATATAATGATCAAAAATAATATTTTGATCAATGATGAACTTAAATAATCTAAGTAGGCATGGAAAAAAACTACCTTATTTAAATGAATGAGTTAATTTCCTACCTCCTTTCACTTGGACTATATGATAGAGATGATATTATGATGGGTTTTCCATCAATTTATAAATAATATTCTAATAATTAAGATGACAAATTAAATATAGAGTTATATGGAAAGGTTAAAAATTACATGTTGTTATCAATATCTCAAAAGGTTTACAAAAAGGTTATGGGTCGTCAAATAGAAAAAGGGATATGGTATAAATCAAGAAGAGTCTATAAAGCTAATATTATGGTGAAAGAAGAAAAGATACATGTATAGAGGAGTAAATTTTAAGATATTAAAATTTATGATGTAGAGAACATAAAAGAATATTTATAGAGGATGAATAAAATAGTTATTCATATTCAATGATTTGGGGAGAAGAAGGAGGAATTCATTTTTTTAACAGTCTGATTAGACAATTTCTGGAAATATTTGATTCCATGGTTTTACACATAGAGGAAATATAATATCTATATTTGGATGATATTAAAATTATTATCATTTTATATGAAATTATATAGGATAAAACATTCAAAATGAAGGTAAAATATTAGTTAGTTTATGAGAAAAGGAAATGTCAATTATGAAGAGGCTATAGAATTCAATGATTCAGAGGCTGAGGATGATAAAGATTTCACCCATATAATTTCTCTTCTATTAAAGAGGATTAAGAATATTAAATGGAAGGTAAAAGGTAATAAATTAAATATAAGTTTTAATTGTTATTATATTGTTGATATTGAAAAATATATCTCAAATAAGAAGGTAGAAAATTATTTATCAGATGAGGAAAAGGAAAAGAAACAATAACATAACTGGAATATGAAGAAGAGTTAAAACAAAAAAAGAAGAATATTTACGAACAATAAAGATCAAGATCAATCATATTAAACTCTAAAAATGACGCAACATAATGATTTTTTTTAATTTTCTTTGATTCATCAAATATGATGATAATGATGATGATGGATAGTAATGGATAAAGATTGAGTGAGAGAATAAAGGAAATTTGTGATCTTATCTTTAGCAGTTTATATAACTCAATTAAAGGGAAAAATGGTACTACTAAAGGATAAAAACAAGGAGGATGAAGTAAATGAGGAGATGAACAAGAAAAAATCACCAAATGTTTATTATTTTAAGTATAACAAACTCAAATAAGTTGAACAATAAAATATTATCAATGAACTTAAGGATAAGATGGATATAAGATGAGAATAACTATGAGATACATGATCAATATGAATTGACGTAAAATGAATCCAAAAAAAGATGAATAAAAATTTAACATGTCTAATTAGGTTGAATCTAAATATTCTAAAGTTTATGAGAATATAGGTTCTAATAGAAATGAAAATCCATAGCTAATTTTCCCATGTATAATCTATTATCTTTAATAGTAGTAGTTAAAAAAGTGAAAACATGTTTAAAAAAAGAATAATCAATAGAGATACACTTTACAAGAAAAATAATAAGTAATGATGAGTATGAAACTCCCTAATAGAAAAACAAAGCATGCTCTTCAGCAAAATAGCATTTCAATAATTTTGATAGGTTTATTATCATAATACAAGATCCTATTTTATAGGATATTTCTATTTTTATGGAAGATAATAATATATATCATATTATTTATGGTATAATATTTCATTACAAGGAAAGATAAAATAATCCTAGGGTATTTATAGGAGTAATGATGACTGATTTACAATGGAGACGTGTTATGACAATAACTTCAAAATATTTTTCCACTAAAAATATATTTGAAAATTTAAAAGAGGTGTGTGACAGGTGTGGAAAAGACTATGATAATGTTGAGGTATACACAACAAGAAAATTTATATTGGTTTCATATAAGCAAAAAAAAATTCATATACTATTTTTTTAATATGAAGTAAATGCGAGAATCCTAATAAAGTAGATAATGTTAAAAGAGATTTCATTATTGTCTAGACTTTCCAATTAGAGAAGGAAATATAAATCAAAGAAACCTAAATGAGTATAGAGAAGAAATGTAATATAGTAGAATAATAAAATTTATAATTACATTAATAGGGTTCTAGAAGAAATTTCATAAATTTTTTAAGAAGATATGTGAAGGATGCGAGTGGGATAAGAATAACATAAAGTATTTCCTAGTAATTCTAACATCCCAAGTAGATAGCATGAAAAATTATGTTGCAAGAAAATGTAGATAATTTTACATTGGTAACTATGGTAGAGAAATTGAATACCCACTGAGAATAAGTTAAATGGAAGAACAAAATACAATCTAATATAAAAAATAGTAAAAATAATTATTCCCATTTTGTGTGTAAAGGAAAAAATGTTACTAGGGTAAGATGAAACTCTCGACCCAATTGTTCCCTCTTAGGAACAAATATGTTCTCTCCTCATTCCTAATTATTATTGTTTATATATTATAACATAATGGTAATTAGAGGAGTTTTTTATAGTGATAATAGATATATAATAATGAATATTGGATTCATGGTGTTTCAAATACTATGAAGAAGAAGAGTGAGTGTATCACTTAGGGGGGGGGGAATCATAGAGATATAGTTTTCAATGTATCAAAATCTACATGAAGATATAAAATTTGGAAAATTTGGATAGCCCCATGAAATTGAGAGTATGAGGTATGAAAAATACATACAATAATTTGTAATGAATACACTTATTAAGGGAGAGTGTTAGTTAAAACTATTATATAGAATAAAATATATTTAACTTTCACATGAACTGTATTGATTGTTTTTTAAGATCAGTGAATGTTACTTTTTTTTTCTAAATATATATGAGAATACCCTAAAAAATATATTATCATTATGATATCACATGTTTGTTTTTTATAGATATCATTGAAAAACATTGTTTTCCAATCTTTTTTTTATATCAGTTTAACCCAAGTAAACATAGTGAAGACTAACTAAAGGCTATTTGATAAAGAAAAACATGTGGTGTTATCCATCCATCACAAGTTTCTTAGGTTATTTTTTAAATAATGAGATGTCATTTTCTTGATATGCAAGGAAGAACTCCATTGAACCTTTACATTTGATTTTCAATAAGGAGGATAAATAAATAAGAACCCATATTGACTTTAGAAATGATTGGGGATATTGAAAAAAATTTCTAAGGGGGATATTATAATGTATAAAATGTATTAGTTTCACCTTTTTAAAAAAAATATCAATATATTTTTGGTATTAGAGTTTAATATTTTTAAAGGATTATTATGGATTAGTGATTTAACATTATATTTCATGCATGATAAAGTATTTATGTATATTATTTGAGTGAGTTTATACCATGATAAAATTGAAAAAGGGATGTAGCGCTGCTTCATGAAGACCTTATCAGAATAGATTGAAATTAGTAGCATTAAATTTGATGACTGATGTGATGGAATTCATGAAAAATGAAAGTTTTTATGGTGATAGTTTTTTATAAATCATTTTATAAATTTTTTAATACCTTAATATTTATTATGAATGGGAAAAAGAGTTTTAGATGTTTATGAAATCCATAAATTTGATTTGGTGTAATTTTGGTAGCAATGAAAATGTAATGGAAGATCCCTATAGGATGTGAAATGGAAATGGAGAGTTATGATAGCTATATAAAGGCAATCCATGCATTTACTGAGTTCTGTAAAGGTATTCCATGAATTTCATGAGTTGAATAAGGAAATGGAAAATATTATTATACCTACATAAATATAGCATATTTAGATAAATACATATTGAAACAAATTATATCTATGTATATGTCATCCTGGAATAAAACAAAATATAGAAATGAATTTAGATGTTGTGTAATGGCACTACATTTTGGAACTATGATATATTCGTGATAAATTTTTTGAAGCTTCCTGAAGGTAACAAATAGCTATTTCAAGGTAATATGTTACTTGGACTGCCTACATAAATGGAAGTTGTTAGTTTATACACCTAATAGACCGACCATAATAGTTTGATCTTGTGGATGATCCCAATATGTGGTCAAACCATATTACATTACGTGGTCAATATAGCACGGTTTCTCTACGCGTGTTCATTTAGTCGTTCATATACTATCAATAAATGAGACGAGATACATATATGCAATCCATAAATCTATATAAGGATATAATATGGCTTCAAAAGATTATATATTCTATAAATATAATTGTAATGATTAACTAATTTTCTAATCTTCATGAATTTATATATCATAATCAAATGAAATGATCATGATCCAATATCTTGATAAAGGAAATCTATCTAAAAGGGATATTGGTTGGTGAGTTGTGATCCGCACCTAAAAATGAGGTTTACATGAAAATGATTCATGTTTCGAGGCATGTGGAAAATTGGAATGTCTTTAAAGTGGTTGATTTCATAGAGAATTGAAATAAAAAAATTTACTAGCAATTCAATGGGTTTAAATGAAAATTAACACATTAATATTAATTAGGAATAAATGGAGAATCTATTTGACTGATTTAAAAGAGATGGTCTCTCTTGTATTCAATGATCTAAGAGTTTACATATTTTTGGATATGGGGAATAATATAAAATTTAATTTATTCTAGTTCATTATAAATATATTTAAGAAATTGAAAAATAAGGCCTGGATAATATTGATAACATATATATATTGTGTGATAATTTGGAGAGATTGATAATCCATTATATCTAGGAGAGTGAAGTACTCAAAGATAGATTCCATTAAAGAAGGATGATATCTTCTATATACTTGATTATTCTTAAATATTGAGAAAGATCTTGATTTCTCAAGATCGTTAAGATGTCCTGAGGCATGTTCTTATACTAATGTTCATGAGTGAGTACATGTGTAAACCTATTGATCCATCTAGTCCTGGAGGACTACCAACATACATTGTGGTAGAGAAATCTAGGAGCGGAAGATATTTCTTTTTTAGATCATTTGTTAAAGAATTTTTTATCTTTTAGTGAACATTAGTTATGGTGGAAAGAAAAGTGTACAATATATTTTAAAATATTATTATATAAAGTATATAATCCATGTTTGGAGGTATAATCAAGATGGATAAAAGTATTAAAATTTTCAAAAATATTTAAATATGGTATGTTGTTATCTTACATATAACTACTAAACATGATAGTTAGGCTACTGGAAGTCGTTGAGTGGATCAAAATCATTAACAATTTCAAGAGGTTGGTTTAAAAGTTAATATCATGTGAAAGAAAACTAATCATTGATTCAAACCTCCCCTTCTCAGTGATCCAATTGGAATAAGAAATAACATGTAAAAACAAAATCATCATTGATTCAACCCTCCTATCAGGGATCCAATTGGAATATGGAATAAGAATAAATAGTTTTCACATCCATTTTTGAAATATCATAATCAAGGAATGATTTTATTACATGTAATGTTTTAATGAATTTTGGAATTAAAAATTATGAAAAGGATTAAAATAGTTAATTCCATAACATTTTTTGAAACCCATTAAAAATAATCATTTATTAAATTTAATTATTCTATAATTCATGTATATATATTTCTGAGATACCCATTTCCACTGAATAGGTTTTACCTTAGTTGATGGGTCTACCAAAGTCCAAACATGATTTTGGTACATGTACCCCGTTTTATAATTCATATATTCCTTCACATTAATAGAAAAAATTTCATAAACTACTTATTTCAAGGGATTTGGGTCATTATTCTCAAGGAATAATGTTTCACTAGATTCAATGATAAGAAAACCATATCCATATTGTCCTCTAACCATCCTTGTAGTCTTAAGTTTTAGTTACTTCTCAAGAACTAATTTTTCTCCCACAATCTATTATTGAGTTTTTTTATATACTAAATCTTATTTATATAGAGCATCAACTTCATATAAATTTATCTTTATCCCTCTATTTCAATTAGAAATGTGTAACCTATGTCATTTCATTACAAAATAATTTCTTTTATTTGAATGGCTATAAAAGCATTATCCTTTAGTTTTCTTAGAAAAATATATTAAGATGCACACTGTTCTTTAACATGTTAGTTTTTCATTAGATAATTTCATTATAAATTACCCTTATCCCCATATATATATTTGTGATTCCAGATGTTTCCTTCCATAAAATTACTCATATTCAACCTCAACTGTTGCATTAAATAGAACGTAGGTTTGGTTATATTCTATTTTATAATGACCCTAATAAGATAAAGGTAGAGTTGCAATACTCATTATTTACCAGACCATGTTAATTATGGTACGATTCCTCTTTTCAATTGAACTATTTAATTGATGCATATACAGGGTATTGAGTTTTGATATTGCCCCACACTCCTTCAAGTGATTGTTGAATGACTGGTTAATATATTTTCTACCACAATTTTAATGTAATTAATTAATTCTATTAATAGAAGATTTTAAACGTTATCCTTATTTACTAAAACATGGTACAAGAATATAAATTATACCTAAATAATTAAATATATCTATATATATTCTAAATTCATCGATAAAGGATATAAATTAAATAATGACACCCCTTTCCTCTATTGAAAATAGAATGCATACATCAAAATTAATAAACTCCATAAAAAATATATCCCATTCCCCATTCCCATTGAAGGGTTATCAGATAACTTTTCTTGTAAACATGTGTGATATATATCTAAGAGTTTTAACTCAATAGTTCCTAAATAAACTAATTAATAATGTTTATTTAAATTATTTTTCTTTATTGGATGATTCCTGATGTTCAATTAATGAGTAAGATATGTGTCTTTCTCAATGGATTTTTCAATAATTTCAAATACCTATGTTATAGTTTAAGTATGTACAATACATTTCTAAAATGTTAGATTCCAAAAAATATACCATTCATATATAAAAAACTATTTTTTTATGAACATGAAATAAAATCACATAGTGTTTATACTCAGCAATAAGATTATGTTCTTGGTAACTGAAGGTATGTAATAATAATTATTTAATACAAGAACCCAACCATTGAAAAAATTAAAATGATAAACCCTGGTTTTTGATGTTTTTATTCTTGAAACATTCTTTCTATTGAGATCAACCTCATTCCTTTCAATGTAAATAAATCTATGGGGTTCATAAATTTTAATAGAAATTTGTAATCTATAATGTATATCCAATACATAACTTGTATAAATAAATATTTTTTATTGAATGAATAAATTACCTAAAATATAATCACCTCCTTTCTTCTTATTCCTATCTATATATTTATTTTTTCAGTTGTGTTTCCTACCATATCAAAAGAATTTAAAATCATACTCATAATTTTTCCACTATACATTTACATTTTTAGGGACTTTATGCTTGTTTATTTGGTTCTGGTTTAGACATTGACACATATTTATTACAGATCCTTTTATTGTAAACCATAAGGAATTAGAAGTTTGTGTTATAAAATTTCTTATAATCTTAAAAATCATTGAAAACATATCATTAAGTGACTTATTCATGTTATTCATATTATAGATAACAATGAAGGTTGAGAAATATGAGTGATAAGTAAATGGGTATAAGAATTATTTCTAGACCATAGTTTAGTTTTAACTATATTGTCACTTGTCCCTAAATATTCAAAATAATATTCTATACATAAGGTCCTTCTTGATTCTATTATACCAGCATAAACCTAAATAGTGAGATAGAGATCTCATACCATTCTATCCTTTCTCTCTATTGATATAGTTCTTGGATATGAGTATTTAAATGGTATGAATACTTTTCCTCAATAATTTTATATAACTCACAAGACATGGATAATAGAGTAATGTAGTAGACATCCAATGCACTATTGATATAATTTTTAGGATTCCTCTTCCACCATACTTTCTGCTGGAGGAGTCATGATAGAAATTCATGAATATATAACATAAATCTACCTTTCTTGGTGTATTATTATACACATTTTCCTTTAACACTCCATAAATTTATTAACATTCATGGAATTTTATTTATTATAAAGTCATTGTAGTGATAATTAGTTGGTGTTAGTGATTTCCAATTGATCTATAAAAAAATTGTATTTATATATTAATACCTTATCTTGATTACTGATATTAAAGAAATTATTGATTTATCAATCTTTAAATGTCTCCCACTATTTTATAAAATCATTGTAACTCATAACTAATTGATTCAAAATAATAAATCTCTTTAATATTCTTGTAGAATAGACCCTTGAAACATTTTATCACAGTCAATGTTTTCTATATACCATATCATAGAGGGTTTGAATATATAATTTTTATTAGATAATCATAATGAATTGTAGATCCTATATCTATTGAGTGGATTACCAACACCTATAAATCATAACCTTGGATTTACTATATCATTTCATTTAATGATGAATCAAGCTAACCAAATATATTTATTTGAAGTAATCATTGTAGAGGAATCTCATAAAAAACAATATTTTAAAGAAGACTCTCAACTATGGATGATGAGAACCTCATACTTGTGGTTTTTTTCAAATTAAAAATTACTGAATGAAATTAACATAATATTGATTTGATGGTTTTAGTTTTCTTCTCATGGAATGAAACCCATTTTAATTTATAATATTTGTTAAGAGATGATCACACTCATAACATACCGATATATAAATAGAAAAAACATTCATCATGAATTAATTTATATTATTTATACATTCTTTTTTATTATTCTATATGAATGTGTATAAACTATACATACAAAAAACCCATCCATATAATTAATAAACAATATATATATGAACAATTTATAATTTTTGATCCATGAAGTGGACGATGGATCAACTGATACCATAGGTGTAACTCCTTGAGTCTCAACTAACATTAGTTTCAGTTCTCACTGGGTCTATTGAATTTATCTATCATATGTTGCTTAAAAAAGTATTGGATTGAAGTATTTCACTTTATTCATCCTCATTATATAATTATACTCAATAATAGGTGATGGGGTCTTGGGGATGTGGGATAAATATTAGTAATATCTCTCATAGAAACATACTCCATTATACATATAATGAGTTTGAGGGATGATTCACATAAAAATTATTTATTAATTAATTATGAAGAAAATTCCACATTTTAATATTTGAAAAAATAAATAATAAACAACAAACATACATGGGTTGAACTATATTATAATTAGTTAGTGTGTTTAAAATAATATTATATAATTAATTTTCCAAATAATTATAATTGAGAGAATTAATTATGAAATTAAAAATATTATACTCATTTCAAATCATAATTTACAATTTTAATAACCCCAAAAATGATATTATAAAAAGTATTGTAGTTCAAAATATTTTTATGAATTTATTAATTTTTTTTGAAAAGTTATAGGCTTCTCAGTGGCTCTTATAAGGGTTTCAAGAACAAAATGGGCCTGAATGGGATGAGAGGTTTAGGAAGAGAAAAACCCTAGCTAGGTTTGAGATAGACCTACCTACCTGGGATCTAGTTCAGGTTTCAGTGACATACCTCACACTAGTTTCACAAGGCTGAGATGGAGGTGCTCTATATAGGGAGATGATGTTCTAAATAATCATTCTTACAAGCAGGTGAACATAATTTTTTTTAAATATGATAAATTTGTTCCCACTAATAATGGGTTCCAATATCAACCCCCATTCAACTGGGGGTGATACATTACACATGGGTCGGTCCCCTATATTGAATTTATTTATAATTTTAATGTTTTTAATTCATATATTGTTACATGAAGTCAAAGCCTCTCTTTTAACAATAGTTCATTTTTCTTGAACCATCAAAAAAACTTTTCCATCTTTCTTTGTATAAAATTATAAAAAACCACACAAAATGATATATATATATATATATATAGAAAACTGAAGCATAGTCAGTGAAATTAGTAGTGTATAAATTACCTCCAATGGAATTCTTGTACGTTTAATTTTAAATTTTTCTTACAAAATTATAAAAAATATCTAATAACACCTTTTATTACATAGTTTTTCTTTTTATTCCTAGAGAAAGAAAACTTAAATATTTTACACTGGATCAACATCATAACATTAAATATAGCATTACAGTACCCAATTATTAATACAAGGATCTCTTATAATACAAATATTCTTGAAAATTTAATCAAAGTGATACATATTCTAATATGAAGACATTATTATGTTCTACTCATCGCCAATAATCCTCACTTAATGAATTTGATGTTTGAAAACTCTATATCCTCCACTCAATCTTTGAAATATTTTTTGTACATCAATCTATGAACTTTAGATAAGAATGTATATATCTTATGTGGATTTTTATATACACATTATCAACATAGCACTGACTACTTGATCCATGAATGATATATAAGATAAGGTTTCTCCCAAATCGATTTTTTTTCACTCTTAAAAATAGTATATATGAGACAAAATCTCTCAAATTCCTATTAAAAATATTAATAAAAAGTATGATATAATATTGTATTTAATATAATCATTAAAAATTATTGAAATCCCCATTTATTTATTTAATATGTTTAACCTTTAAAATGAACCATATATTACACATATGACCTAGGAAAAATGTCAAAATTATTGTGTGTCTTATCACTTACTTATTACATAATTATTATGTTATATAATAATATGCAAGTCATTAACTTGAATTTTTTTTCTATAAAATATATAACAAATATTTAATAATAAATATTCATTTGGAAAAAAATATTTTTATTCACTTAATATTTTTTATTACTTTAATAAATTCAATAATAATTATTTTAAACTCAAATTATATTTATTTTATATTTTTATGATTATTGTTCAATTATCTACATTACCCGAAAACTATCATGTGGCCCGAAATAATCTAAATTTTAATTCATTATTTATTTTTCAAACATTAAATGCCCTATTTTCATGACTATTTGGGCCCTTACTTTGATATTTGTATGTGTTACTCATAGACCAAGTGTAGTTTCAACAAACACACCATGGTACTTAATGATATATTCTTAAGTCATAATAGTTAATACGTCCTCTATGAGCATGAATTATGTAATATAATCCTTTTGTCACATGATATATCATAATGTTTAATGTATATCCTATGTCATATTCTTTTAAATCCTTATTTGTTCATTCATTTTAGGTATTAGAAGGAATTACCTACCTATTCCCTGGATGTGTATTTAATGAAAATTCTACTATATTTGTCAATAGGGAATAAGATATCTCTTCATATACTCTAAAGCCATAAATATTTTATTGATTATTAAAAAAAATTCATATCACTAATGATGAGGCAAATGCAAGATACATCACAACATATATAAATGTCTATAGTTTTCATCATTCATAAATTTTTGTGACTAATGATATAAATTAATAATCATCTCATTCCATGAAACCAATACACATGTTCACATATTGTAATAAATAATGACACTAAAAATATTTAGTGTTCTTATTCCTAGGATAGTACTCATGATTCCACGTTCTCGAGATATCTAACTGAAACTTTCATGAGAATAAGTATCAACACTTATGATCCCTTATCACATGATTTTAAAATATCATTATTTTCCCTATATAAATATGTATATATATCATAGGGATGATATTAATGAATACTAGCATAGTATCATGGGCATCTCATTACCACTATGAACAATTATAACCTTTTCTTAAAACATGTAATTCATGGACATTACCATATATATTTTTCATGAAAAATAAAATTATTACTATGGTAAGTGAAACGCATGTATATAAGAATTTTTATAAATGTAATGTAAATAAAAATAAACAATTATGTTGGGTTTATGAAACTCACTCAAATTAAATGATGTTCTCTTTATTAATGATTTTAGGAACAATATCTATAGTATCTCTTAAATTCAATTTTTTTTGAAAGAGTTGGTATTTCTTAAGAATTATTGTTTCATTAGGATATTAAAGGAGGTCATAATCATTGTGATGAAGAAATGTACACGAAGAAATTTATTTTAAAACAACATGGATAACATTTTCAAATATAAATATATTATTAATCTACTAAATACGAGTTATGAAATATGTAACACTTTGGAAACATGGTAAAAAATGTCTTATATCTATATAATTGGATGATTATTTTATGATGATATTGATGTTTACAAGCAGATATAGTAACATTTTTAATATTTTTGTGATGTTTAATCAATTTTACAGGTGTGATAAAAAACATAATGTTCTATTAAAACATTTTAATCTAATATTATATTTGAAAAAATAATGGAGAGTTTGATAAATATATTGAGTAGCATGTTTTAAGGAAATAATTTCATTTTTTATAAACACCCTAACAAAATTGAATAGTATAGAATAATATATAGAGTTTTGTTGATATAAATAATACCATATTATCAAATCATGACACCAAGATGTATTATTTTGATAAAAGACACAATCATGGCTATCTATATTCTCAACTAGTGTTTACTCAGGTCAAATTTAGTGACCACACCATAAAATATGTTGTTTAGAAATAATAAAAAATTATAATGTTTAAGGTAATTCAGTAGAAACTATTACATTAGAATCAAAGAAATATTTTTTTTATAAATTTATATGAATGATCCAATGATATTATATTTCTTATGTATGTACCCAGTGTAATTATTTACCAAAGTGACACAAACAAATGAAGAAATTTGTTGATATCTATGATGTTATTTTTATGGAAAATTTAAATCCATTGAAAAAATAATTACATTTTAATGATGTGATTAATAATGTTTTTGGAGGATGTATAGGAAACCATGTGATAGGTTTGAAAATTTCCTTATATTTTTGAAATTATCATCATAACTCGGAACAATATACATGATAAAGGCACAAATCAAGGAGGGTCAAATTATCGAAGACATAGAAAAAATGGTGAGATAAAAAACCATTGGTGAAATATTATCAATAGTCGAACAAGGAAAAGTCTGAGAATTTTATATCATATTATGTTTCTCTAATAAAATGGAAAAAATTATTGGAGAGGAATTTAAACATGATGATTGGATTGTAGCCCTGAAATAAGGTACGGATTTAGATTGAGGAGAATGACACTTTATAGATTGTGTTATCCTAAAAAGATGATAATGTGATAGGGATAAAGTATATTTTGAGAAATAATAATAATGTAAAAATATAATTAGTAAGTAACATGACTTATATATTATGAAATGGGTACTCTAAATTGTGGGTATAGAATTATATGAAACATTTTCTCTAGTTTCAAGGAATTAAAAAGTAAAATATTATTTGATATATATGATCAATGGAATTATAAATTGTCTTAAATTTAAGTGAAGTAATAATTGTTTCATTTTATACTTGAATACGAGATTTACATTGAAAAACTGAAAGTTTTTATCCATTATGGTCATGGTTCTCAAGTTCTTAAATTGAAAAACGATTTATATGGTATTAAAAATGTGCAATAAAAATTATATTCATTTTTGTATAGATGGTTAAAAAATAAAAAAAAATATAAAATTAAAGGTGGGTAGAAATATATAATCCAATGTAAGATAATAAAAAACCGCTGATCTTGATAGTGCAAATTGATGAGAATATACTTTTTCTATTAATAAAGTGGGTTGATGTGAATAATTTTCTACCTAAATAATGAAATAATTTTAAATTTCAATGATTTGGATATATGAAATTAATTTTATTTTAGAAATTAAAAAATGAAATTTTTTTTATCATTCTCTAACATGAGAAGTATAATCATTAGATTCTATGGAATTTTAAAATGTAAGAATCTAGATAATTACTCACTCTTACATCACATATGATCAAAACTTTCTTGGATAAATACTAAACTAGTGTTGAAAAATATTCTATTTTGAAAGAATATTTTTAGGGTACTCCAAATGTCATCATATTAACAAGTAATCATGTTTTGTGTCACTATTTTTTCAGAAGATAAAATAAATCCAAAGTAATCATATATTATGGATTAAAATGGATCTTTCTCTAAATAAAATGAGATCTTAATTACAAATTAAGGCACATAAATGATTCATCCATACACATTAATGAGTATATTTATATGGATTGGGAAGGTGACTCTGGTGATTGAAATTTAATATATTGAGGTGTATTATTTATTTATGTATGATGTATTTCTGGGAAATCAAATAAGATAAATAAAATTAATGTATGAATAATTGAAGATGAGAATTTTGTGACATTAAGATCAATAATAAAAATTATAAGGATAAAATCCAAATGTAAATTTATGATGTTGAATTTTCCATTACCATTGATAATTCAATGTGTTAATAAATGTACAATAAATATATCACAGAATTTGATACAATATTTGTGGTTTAGGTTCATTGATACAAAATACCAATTCATTAATTATAAGGTGGATGTTTGAAGGATTTAAATTGATTATGTGTCAATGAATGAGAATGTTATATATATACTAATAAATAACCTAATAAAATATTCCTTTAGTTACATTATAGTGTTTTTTAGATTAAATTCTCTCCCACAATCCTTGTAAGTTAATTTTTTATTTTCTCACTTTAATTATTTATCATTTGATGAAAATGGGAGAGAAATTTAAAGTAAATATTCACCCAAATGTGGCGAGCAAATATTTATTTTTTTATTTGATGATCTAGGTTATAAGAGAATAATAGATTTTATTTCTAGGGGATACTTGTTTATATCTAAATATTGGATAAGATATCATTTTTTGTTTCATGTATTTAAAAAAGAGGAAGATTGAAGAGAATTTTTGTAGAAAATTTACAATGGTGATCTATGAATTTATCTTAATGGATATATGGTCAATATAGTATTTATATTTACATATATATTTATAGAACTCTTAAAAACTTCATTACACCCTGTGATGTGTTGTTTAGAAAACATTGACATTATAACCATTCCAAGAATATATTTCTTTATGGAATTTATTCATTATTAATGAATGTAGATTTGTATGTTATTTATAGAAATCGTATACAAGTATAGACTAGATGTTGATTATAGATGAGACGATGTAGGAATGATGATTTATTATGTTGGAGGAAATCAAATTGTGAATTTTCTCTCATGATAACATTATTGGTTACATAAAAGGAGTATTACACTCTATTAAGAAATAATCATTCCAAAACCTATAGGAATTTCACTATGATATGATCCTGAGAATCAAATGAAGAATCATGGGTTTTGAATTGTGTCATCATGGGTGGTCATAATTGTTCTTTACACATCATCCTATGATAATTAAAAACATTCATATCCTAATATAGATACCATGAAACTGGCGAGGGATTCCTTGAATATTAAGAATCGGTCCTAAATTTTTATATGGATGTTTCTAAAGAGATATTAAGGTCACTTCACAATTAATCCTGTCACATTTTGAAGGTTATGTAAAACTTATAAATCTCTTTAAGGATGTGGAAATAGATATACAGAATGATTTTGGAATCTATATATGAAACTATAATGGTAGTGATCATTTTGTAATGCATATATGATCTTTAAATATTAAAATTATATTCAATGGGAAACATTAATGAATATATGAGACAAAAAATATACATTCAATAGATTATTCCAAGGAAGAGTTGTTTGGGTTTAAGGAGATGAATGAGGGTGCACAACTAATATAATATTTTCTGGTACATTATAAGGATTCCTGGGATCGATTAACTCATTATCACTCATATTTTCCTTTCATATACTTAGGGTTTAGGACAATATTAATTATCTAAGGGAATTTTCATATTGATAATTAGATATAAACATATATTGTTGGATTATAACTATTGGATATTCTATATTTTCAACTAGATAATAAGGGAATGTGAACCTTGTTAAATATCCTTTGTTGTAGTTTTTTCATTATTTACATACAGATTTATCACCTTATTTCATTCATGGTCATATATGTTAATAGGTTATGTAAAAATTATTTTAGAGTTGGTATTTTTTTAACCAATTATTCACACCCCTATTCATGGTGGTTTAATATCACACAAGGCATCAAACTAAGAACCTAGAGTTGAAATAAGAATAAAACATGATATATATAATAAAATAATCTAATTATAAAATATTTTTAATAATAAAAATAAAAATAAAACTATATTTTTTGAACCCAAACTATACATTACCCAAAAAATGAAATAAATAGCACAGAATCCAAAACAAAGAATAACACTTAATCACTTCTCAAACTTTGTGGTTATGATAAAATTTAAAAAAAAATATATATATAACAAGAATCATTTTCAATAAAATATTAATCAAATAAAATATATTTTATTCCAAGATATGAAATAATATATGTATAGTTAGATGTTAAATTCAATCCCTTGGTCATATTTCCCTAATTCTATTGAATTTAACTTGCGAGTTTGATAAAAAATGGATCATTTTACAGTGTATAGAAAAATGAAATATAATTAAAACCCTTTTATATTAACTAATAAATAAATCATTAACTCCAATAAATTATTATAAACTAAAATAATGGAAGGATTATAAAATTTTTACCAAAATTCCTAACGCACCTTACCAAATAGTTTGATCTTTAATCTCAATAATAACACTAATTCAATATAATCCAAGGTAAATTAATATAAACATACATGGGAAATGAAACCTAATTCCTAATAAAAAGAGCATTAAAAAAGATAATAAAAGTAAGGGAAATTCCTTTAATATAAATTCTTGGATCAACTTTCCACTAATGTTCTTAAAATATATTCTAATTCGACTATTCAATCAGATCATTCCACACAATGTAAATTCCATTAATTTTTTTATAATTATTAATATTAATTGAACATGGAATGGGAATCTCTTGTGTAATTAGAAATCCATAATATTTTTTCTTTGCCAAAAAATTACCATGGGACTATAAATAATAACATAATTATAACCCTCACCCCCAAAAAAATGTATGGTCTCCTACAGTTCTAAGAACTCTTACTAAATTGAAATTATAGCTTACTAGATTCATTTCCATTACATAGATGTTGATGATTAATTTATTATGAAATATTTAACTTTTTTATGTTCTTATCACCAAAGGGAATCCCTTTAAAAAATATAATGTTAATGGATTAAGGGTAAACCCATTATATTCATATAGTCTAAGATATGATAATAGAATCACTCATACTCAAGGAAAAATGGAAAACAAGATTCTAATTCATAATGTATCTCGCCTTAGGTATCTAAAATATATCAATAAATCTAATAAAACATTAGAATTAACCAACATATAGTATAAGAAAATATCACTTATAAATGAGATAAAATCAAAACTCACTAAAAGGGAACCTTTCATATCATTCAAAATTAACTAGACTTACACTAAGGTAATAAAATAATATTTACTACTATGAGGTTATATAACCCTTTTTAACTATTTAGAAGCATTACTCAAACCACAAACATCAAGGATATTATATTTCCATATAAAAAAATGCACACACATTCTCAATACTTGAAAAACATAAAATAATTAAAAACCCTTTTCATATATAATATAAATAGAATAAAACAAGTTATTATTAAATATTTGGTATCCCTTGAAATAAAAAGTTCCTAATAAATTAAAATCATGTTTATTATTCATGCTTTTCTAGTAGCATTCTTAATTTTTTTATAACCACTAATTTAGTTTTACTAGAATTCACAATTTTCAAACTATAATATTTGTCAAAATATGAGTTTTGGTTGTATTTTTTGTCAATATATTATATATAGTTAATTTTGAGATATTATTTATTAAAGGTTTTTGGACACACCCCATCAAACTAAAAAAAAGATTCACCGAACATAGAAAATTTGATGCACACCACAAAACTTCGATCCCAAACATAAAAATGAGGTATAAGACCTAGAGTAGTTTCATGAGAATCATCCCTTGTCCATTAAATTATGAATTAGACCATGACCATCAGAATGAGTCAGTGAATCCATAAAATGAAAATGATGCTCTATTGGAAAGAAAAAATATTTCGCAAGGATGACAATTTTAGAAATTTCCATTATGAATATGATGATTCTTTTTTAGTCATGGAGTTATCATAAATCATAAAGAAGTCATGATAGAAGGTATAGTTTAGGGAAGATATAAGATTACAATATTCAGTGTTTTGGATACATATCTTTGGTGTAAGGAACACTGGACACAGAATGATGTAAATCATCAGTGTGAAAATATTATAAGGATGGATGATTAATCATGTAGAAGTAATGAAGTCCCTACTAACACTGATCCTTAATAATGAATTATGACACAGATTCATTTTAAATTTTTTGTATCCTTAGTGTATCTAATATAGATTTTTATATAAAGAATAAAGTTTAAGAAAGTTTGAATTGAGTTACAGATGGTTCAATAGTATTCAAAAAATAAATAACATCGATCTGTTAGAATAAATAAGAGATAGATTCATCAAATTCATACAGACACAGATAATTTCATTGGATGTGGGATCATCGGTATGATGAATTGAAGGAAAAATAATTACACAATATTATAGATGTTTGATTGATGAAAAACTGTTTTCAAAGGAGGTTTTGAATGATAAAGAATGTTATTAATGTTTTAACTTGTGATTTTCAGTTTTTATGGATCATTTGTATGAGAATACATTTAGTGTTTACAAATTTTAATCCTAATGAGTGCCTTATGTTTTTCATATTCTCTCATTTTAATTAAGAATCACAATGAAGAATGTGACTTAAGACTAGAAAAAAATATATTTTTGTAAACATAATGAAGTCTTAATTTTTGTGTCTATTTATGAATATTCAGTAATCTCCAAGAGTTATTGAGATGAGTTGATAAAAATTCAAATATGAAGAGTTAAATTAATGATAAATCAAGGAATTGTTAATTTCATTGAGTGGGAAAAGGAATTTTTCTTGCCTATTTCATTCTCGAGTGCCTATATAAGGAGATCACTTTACATCTTTGTGTCTCAAACTATTCACATGATTTGATGCTCTGAAAAATGTGGGATATGTATTGAGTTTCCGTCCAAAGTTTGTTTTTTAGGTTGAAGATAAGGATTATCCATTGGAGTTAGTACATTATAGTGAGTCCATAAGAATAATTCCATTAGAGTAAGTTCCATCCAAATGATCCCACTAGAGTGAGAGCCATCAATGTAATCCCCATTAGACTGAGTTATATTGGATGAAAGAATTTTGAGATTCCAATTGTGTATCTACTCAATTAAAGAAGGAAGAGAAGAAGGAGAATCGTACTGAGTCCCATAGGATAGAGCCCATCAGATATTGGTTATCAGACCAGGGTAAATCATAAGGACATTTTAGGAGGACTATTTTTAGATATAGTTTCTAGATTATGTTTCCACACCAATAGATTACTTATAGAATTGATAATATAATTTAATATTGTATGTATCTAATACACAATTCATCTTACTTGTAGAAGAGGTAATAGATTCCTAAAGTGGATCAGAAAAGAAGAAGTAATGTGATGATTGTAACTACAGATACATACCAGTTACTGAAAATGAATGAGTGCTTGTTAGGGTGTATAACTAGATATGGGGAAGTGGATAAGAAAAATAAATTTGCGGGTATAACCAACTATAGTAGGAATGTTTCTACTATAATTATAGAATTATTCATTTCTTGTTATTTTATATTCTGAAAAGAATATTGTGAAATAATCCATGTTGGTGGGACTATCCAACAAGGAATGGATTATATATTTATATCCAAACATGTAAATATTGTATTCGATATTCTATTTATATTATTTTCATATGAAAATTAAGTTTGAGAAGTTATAGTTGAGTTGGTTGAAACTTTAAAATTTTTTGTTGGATAAGAAAGTCTGTTAAACAAGTTAAGAAACATTATAATAAAAGAAAAATGAACCACTGAATGTCCCCCCCACTCTCAGTGGTCTTGATACTACTTGAGAACAAAAATTGGTATCATATAAAAATTTACTCAAAATGAACTATCTCTAAGAGTAGAGAATTTCAATTTTCTAAAAAAATAAGGGTGTTCTAGTTTCCTATGTCACAAACTATCATAATTGGAAGAATATAATGTTACCCTATCTTATTTCAAATAGACATGAAGTTAAAGGAGAAATAGTAGTGGAGTTTTAGAACATCAGTAATTTTTCTACAAAATATACTGATAAGAGAAGTATTAAAGATGATAGAAAAGATCAGAATGTTTTTTTGATGGATCTCACTAATATTTTTTTTGAAATGTTTAGGGGGTTTCCAACAGCTAGTAAAAAATTGGATAATTTATGATGTAGCTATAAAGAGAATGATAATGTTAAGGAATCTATGTTTCAAATTTGGATATGTAGATTTGAGGTTTTGAAAATAGATGATGATGAAATTATTGATAGTTACTTCACAAGGGTAAATGAGATTTTGAGTAAAATTATAAGTTTCAATGAGAAGTTAGAAGATTATACTATTATTTATAGACATTTTAGGAATATTCTAGATAAATTTTATGCTAATGTTTCAGGTTTATAAGATAATAATGATTTATCTTTATATGAAATTCAGAATATTATCGTTGCATATGATAGAGGCAAACCCCTTGATTTAATGAAAAATAATGATAGATAGATAGATTTCAATGATTTGGTGGAAGGGAAAACAATGATAAAGAATTTTAAGAATAATCATGTAATTTATTGGTGTAGGATAAATTGAAATATTTTAATACAATTGTTTCCCTCCACTATAAGAAACATGATAAGGGAAAATAGAAAGTTAAGACACTCAAATGTTGGAATTGTGAAGGGAAGGTGAATTTTAAAAAACATTATCCAAGGAATAAAGTTGAAGACTACGAGTTGGAAGAGTATACAAAGATACAAAAAAACATAAGTGGAATAAATGTACAGAAATATTTATATATGAAATGAAAAATTAAATCTTTTCATGTAGAATAAAGAATTATGATCTCTCATATAATGATAATTGCGATCATAAATTTATCTTTATTTCACAAATTAGAAATAAATTTAATTCCATAGATAGTTATGATGGTTAAGAGATTAGATAAATGGAATGTATTAGTAAAACAAAATTTGAAAAATAAATTTAGATGAATAATCAACAAAATAAAGAAATAAGGAAGTTTTAGAAAAATGCTGAAGATATTTTTTTGAGAATGACGATCATATTAAGAAATGTGAAAACACTCAATTTTATTAGATCTAAAAATATAGATATTGATATGTTTGAAATAAAAATAAATATATATGAAAAAATATTGGCTTGAAATGAGAACCTCAACATGAAAGAATCAACACATATTGAACAAAATAAGAAGAAAAAGTTGATGATAATAGAATCTGAAAATGTGATAGATTTTTTGAAAGATAATATGTCTAAAAATTAAGAGGATTTGTTTGAAACACAATATTATTCTTGAAAAAAAAAATTAATATAAAAAGGATGATAGAAACTTCAACAAGGAAATTTATGTTAAAAGTGAAACTAATAAACAAGGTGAAAAAGAAATGCATACAAAATAAGTTTTATGAGAAAACGAATATTTCACCAAGAAATATAGGAATTCATAAGGAAAGTATCCTCCTTATAAAATTGGTACATTATTTTTTTAATAAAATTTTTTTTATGAAAAAATTCACTATTATTTTGAAAAATCAATATTTAGAGGTCATTGTAGGTGTTGTGGAGTTTTCAAACACATAAAATTTTCAATCTTGTATAACATGACTATACCAAGAAATAATTAAAAATAAAGGGGATGATATGATGAAACAAAAAGATAAAATGATGAAAAATATTATGTGGAACCAAAAAAATAAACATATAAATTTTTTTCGTATGTTAATTTGGTTGATAAAAGTAAACAGGATAAGGATGAAAAGGAAGAACAATTGGTAATCTTATAAGATCCTAGAATTTATTAAGGTATATTTTTATTTAATTTTTTGTTTGGACTCATATTTTTGGAAATATAAGTGTTTTACCAAGTTTATGAGAAGTGTCATGGGTGTTCCCTGGGTTTATAATATGAAATAGTATGAAAAGGGGGTTCCTATGAATGTTTCATGGTTTGTGCATGGTTAACAAAAACTATGCGTGGATCTCATGCAACCGTGTAGCCAAGGACAAATGATTATGCACATTTGCAACACAGTTAAGAAAACCATATAGAATCCACATGACACCATGTAAATGGGTGTTTTTAGATAGGGGTGAATTCATGGTTTGTGTATGGTTTGGAAAACTGTGCAGGTAAACCGTGAAGCTCATTATATTTAAAAAAATTACAAAAAATCCATCTTGATATTTTAAACCCTGAATTTGTATTATCCTTCATTCCAACCTATACCAACATAGTGATGATCTTGGATGAAACAAAATTCTCATGGGTGGTTTTAATTAAATTCATGTCTATTTATAGTGTCATTGGTTGCATATTGAATCCCCAGGTAAGTCTAACGCTCCCCTTGAACTTTTTCAGATTAGATTTTTTACTTTCTTTTATAACCTTATAAAGACCTAAAACCCCCATTTTTTAGTGAATCCTACGTTTTCGAATCATGGGTTGTTTGATTCTGAATCCATGGCCAAGATTAAGAGTGCTCAATATTAGATTCGAGGTAGGTGGTCTACAAGTATTATCCCAGAGTTTTATTTTAGACTTGTGCCTGGAAGATGGTGTTCTTCTTTTTCCCTAATTATGTTATTTATTTCATTGAGGTTTTTGACAAAAAACGGTTTCTAAGTGAAAAACTTAACCCATCACAATCTATTGGGATGCATAGAGGATGTCATGACAATTTTAGGGCGACCCATGGGGTGCACCAGCAAGCCCGAACATAGAGAGTGGTAGGGTTAATTGGGGGATTATCGAGTAAAGTGTGAATCCCATGTAGAATATGTTTTAATTGTTTATTAAGTTGTAAATGTAATTATTATAGATATTACTATGGTGATAAGGACATATGTTTTTGTTACAATGACTTGAAAATGAGCAATTGGGTAGAAAGAGATTATGTCGATTGTTTAATGAATTTTGGTGAGAAATTCATAAGTGGATAGTGCATATTAAAAGGTGAACTTGTAATTGTGTAACGAAATGGGAAATCAGGAACATGATAATGAGATGTATTAATGGAATTGATGAATACGTGTAATGGGTTAATACATGAGAAATATGTGGTATAACTAAATGATTGAATGTAATAAATTGGTTATGTTATGTCATATGAAAATTGTACTTCAGTGCATAAAGGGTAAATGCTTGTGAAAAAATGAATGGGCCAAGTGGGATTAATATATGGTAATTGATGATTATTATCTAAGGTATGGGGTTATTGAAAACACTGAAAGGTTTAAGGCACAAGAATGGACATTTATCTAAATGACTATGAATTAAAATTTGTAAACGTGTTAATGGTTTATTGAATAATGTTATTTTTCATGTAGTTGTTATGTATTATAAATTATAATGGCATTGGTTATGCTTGGTTGTGTTATGGAATGATTGTGGTGATTTGATGAATAATCATGTGCACATGGATTGGTGGATTGTGGTATTGACATGAGATTCTATGCCCATTGGTCAAGTTAGACTGAGGATCTAAACTCCACCCCATAAATGCATGGGTTGGGGAAGGGGACAGAGGCTCTATTCCTCTGATGGTTACATTCCACCTAGACTAAGGCTTTGAGGTAAGGATAATGTATTGATGTTATATATGTATCCCTAGTGAGATAGGGACTTGACTTATTTCCCATATACATAATGATTGATTTCCTTAGACTCAAGTAGAGATGATGTATATGACTAACCCAAAGAATGTGTGTTAAAATGGATTATGTAGTAAAAATGGAATAATAATGGAACTTTGATAAATGCATGTCATGAATTAAATGAACCCTGTTAACCAATGTAACCCGAACTTTCAATTTTTTACATACCATTTATTTTGTACTTTCATGCATTATTTATTAGACAAGATATTTTGTAGACACCATTGGTGGCAGCCTACAGAGTTTTGTACTCACACGCTGCTTGGGCCACTGTTGGGTACCCAATAATATCTCTTGGTTGCAGGTCAGGACAAGGGAAAAGGCCTACCATAAGATATTGAGTTGGGATCAGAATATACATGGAGAAGGATCCTAACATAGAGTTGGGAACTATTTGGGTATTTAGCCATTTTTATTATTTTGAGTTTTGTTCATATTGCACTACTAGTATTTCATGACATTGTTAATTATGAATTATGGTATGTACCCAAGTGGGAGATTGTTTCATTTGTAGGTTTATTAGATTTTCATATTATTCCGCTATTTATATTGAGTTCTTCAATGGATTACTCTGGTAAAGAGGGTATAGTCTCCCCACATGACTCATTAGACCCTCTTCGATAGTCGTCAACCTCTAGCGAATGGGGAGGCATGCTTGAGGTCATGTGATGACTCGGCTCATGGAACCAGTTTAGTAGATTCCAGGTTAGGGACATAAAAAAGTTCAATAATAGGAGTTATTTTCTATTTCGTATTATTTTGGGATGGTAGATAGGATATTAGGATGTGTCAGGCCTTGGTGATGATCTTCTGATATGGATTCGCTAACCTATATAAGGGGGGGGGGTGGGGGGGAAACCAAGTCACCTCAGGTGGGAATTGTTGTTCTTGATGTGTGTTTTAGTAGTTGAATGGTATTTAACTGTTGGGTGATGCACATGTTGTGTGATTTGATTGATTTATGATATTTTTTTCCGTTTTTATAATGGCATGAGGTTGTGTATTCATGCATCATTTTCAGCACATAAGGATATAGGTGGCATGCATCATTATAGTCACACACACGGAATGGGTGTGCACGGCCTATAGATTTGAATGCAATTTACTTCCTCGATAAATCTGACAAAAATGATTTTAAATAATAGAAATGTAAGTGGGTGATGAAAAGAATGAAAATTAATAGTTAAGGAATATCATGTATAAATAAGTGTTATGACTGGGTTAATATTTTGGTTTTTGATAAATTTTAAAGGATGATTTGGTGTCTAAAATAAAAATATATCTTAATGATGGTTAAATAGTTCATGAATTTTGTTTTATCTAATGAAAGGTGAAAATGAGTTAAAATGTTAATTGAAACAAGTTTTGAAAAGAGAAATGTGCCTAAGAGGAATGGATCGTGTTGTAAAAGAAGAATTGGTTTGAAGAGGTGTTGCCTAAAGACTTGTGATAAAATAAATTGGTTACCCCATGTTGACCATGACCCATGGTAGGTATGGTAGAGGGTAGTGTTATAAGAGGTATGATTACCATTGGGATAGAGTATGAAGAATTGTATGTTTAAGGTTGATAACATGAGATCATTCCCATATATGGATAAATCCTGCTGGTCAATCCTCAAAGTGTCGGGTGAATGGTAAGTTTAAAATATGAATGATTGAGTTCAAAGGTGGGTATGATTTGTGTTGTTAGTTTGAACCTTTTATGTGTAGGTTGGGGCAGTGAGAGTTCCATATTTTGAGAATTTTGATTTTGATTTTTGGTACTTTCCAATTATTATATGGCCTATGTGGTGTGTCTAGGTAACCCTTGGTCGGGTTTTGGTCATTGAGTTGTGAGGCGTCGTTTGGTAATGCGAGTATAGAAACTATCATTGTTCATGATCATACCGAGTGCATGATAAACCCTATGGATGGTGCCTACGTCTTAGTGACCTTATGAGTAGAGACCTTGCATGTTTCATTTTGAATCATGGAGAGGATGTTTTGCTCATAGTGCCTATTAATCTGTACAACTTTGGTAGAGAACATAGAGTAAATGGTTTTTTAGTGCGTTTCACACAGTGTGCATCGAAACTTGGGTGATAGTTTTATGCATGATCATTTATTTGTTCATGTCATGATATGTATAGTTAATAGAGAAGGACAATGTATTTTCCTGGTTCTGTCTCCTTTATATGGAGTTGGTATCATTCAACCTTCAAGGTGACCTATGAGAGAGGTTAGATAGGCTTCCTAGTGCTTTTGGTTGTGTGTCACACATGTAGATGTTTTTGACTTTGATAGTAGAGCGTAGAGTGTTTTATAGTGTGGGTTTGACCTAGAGGGATAAGTGGGAAGGTTGATGATTTATAGTGCTACTCTAGTTGTGATTATGCGATGATTGTTTCGGAAAATCATGGGTGGCCATGTCATAGGATAGCCCAGTGATGCATGTACCATGGAATATGAAGCATGGGAGATGCTTCAAAGGTTTTGTCAATGCATACTAAGTACCACCATGTTTTATTAAATGGTATAATTAATCCTGGTTCTTTTAAAATGGAACCATAGTGTTTGTGATAAGAGTTAAGGTTGGTTTTTAAGGGTTGTATCGTATGGATGTCTGAAATACCTATTTGGATGATTATTAAAGGAAGAGTCAAAGTTATTTTTGATCAGAAGATACAAGGGTTTTCAAATGGCTGAACATATTTTTATAAATGGTTTGGTCGTTGGGTGAGAAGAAGAGGCTACCTCAAGGGTGATGAGGATGGCTAACATAGATACATGGTGAGGAATATAAGTGGCTGATGGGATGCACATAGATAAAGGTTGATTTGTGAGAGACCAGTGGTTTGATTAGTGTTGTAGACTGTTGTACTTCAGGTTTCAGCTATTAGGGATGCATTAGAAGAACTCGAGCAGTGTGGTGGGAGTAGTGCCACCCGAAACATTGGTTCATGAATGCCTTGTGATTTGGTTGTGGAGAAGTGGTGAGACTTTGTTGGGAATCACACATGAGCAGTGGTGGTTATGTTTTGATGAGATGTATTCAGTAAGAGAGTCTAAATACCATGACAGGTCATAGTGTCCCATAGTTCTACATTAGAAATGAATAAGTTGTTGGTGGTGTTCTACACCAAGTTCTTAGCGTACCTCTACTAGTGAAAATCCATCCCTATATCTTGAAATCATCCCAGGTACATTGAGAAGATCTGTCTTTATGCAAAGAGACTTGAAGGTGTTGGGTTGGATGAGGGACATCATGAAGTTTACAATCATGGAAACGGTCTGTGTGGAGCTTGATGATGGTATGTACACCCTTGATGGATTCAGGTGAGATCCTTAGGATGGACCAAATGTCGACAAATGCCATGGTTTCCATTCAAAAAAGCTAAGAACATGAACATGGTGACCTTCAATTTCTTGTTTTTGAAAAAATCTAGAAAGAAATGTCTATTTTTGGGGGTTCAGCATGTGATCAAGTGTAAGATGCAGTGGTAGAAATCTCACATAGAGAGAAATGGTAATGACACTCCTTAGGTGGGGAGCGATAAGTTAGTCCTAGATGTGTAGAGGAGAACATCGTATTGATGTAGTGGTTCTATGATTCTAATGAGTAATCTATATTGTTCATGTTAAGTTCCATATAGAGGAAATGTGGTATTTAGATGTGGTGACTGATGAGCTATGTGTTGGCTTCGAGCTCAGGGTGGTTCCATGTAAAGCTTGTGATGTTTATGATGAAGTCATATAAGGGTGTGATTTGATATGATAACAGTATGTGGAAAGAGAGGTTGGGTTTTATAAATCCAATGAAGAGAGGGGATAGACTCAAGAAATCTTTCCTTGGGTGGTTTTAGAACAACTTGATGTTGAGGGAACCTTGGCCATGTGATGTGGTATAATACAAAGGGTGAAGCCTGATGATGTCCTTGAAGAAGTAATGTTATGATGATGGAATTGTAGTAGAATTTAGGGAATGAGCTCATTGGTTATGTGGGATGATAATGATAAGCTTACAGTTTGTAAGATCACTGGGAAGGTGAGAAAGGGGTAGCACACTATCAGTGGAAGGTGGGTGTTATGGGACAATCTAGGTGGCTGTGGTCCAGCCTAAGATGGTAAAATGGAATGGGTGGGGTGACAGTGACCCACCTCAAGGTTCATGTTGTGGAATCAAGTGCCTCTTAATAAATTAATTTGTACCTATGTTAGGTCATGTTAATCTTAGTCCTTGAATAGATAGTGTAGAATTTTCCACCCTAATGGATTCAACACTGCAGCTGGATACCAATCAAGGGCAATGCCCTTATGGATACTTGGGAATGGTGAGTTGGAACACATTAGGTAATGTGATTGTTGAGTTGATATCCATGTGATCTTTTCATTCCATTGGTGATTCGATGTAGTTTTGTAAGTAGTGTTGAAAGGACCATGCATTTTCATTTTGGAGATATTGAGTTTGGTCACTATTATAGTTGGGAAGAAATGCTAGAAAATCACACCAAGTGATTTGAGTATTGATTTGTATAGAGGATCAGACTGAGGGGGTGATGATTGATTCCTCCAAGATGATTTAATGTTTTGTGTGATGTTTCTAGGCATAGTGAGTCAAGAACTATTTTCTATGCTTTCTATGTGAAGTTTAGTGGTTGGTTATGGTAGGAGTTAAATCATCCTTGAGGAGTTTTCAGTTCATGTTATGGTTATGGTGAGGTAGAATTGTGGGAAAAGTCTCTTCTTTTAATCTATGTTTGGTGGGATTTGTGATGTATAACCAGAAACATGGAAGATGAGATTGGATATGAAAGCCTAGTGGAATGACCTATACTTATGAAAGTTTAGTGATGCTTGGAGGAGCGACTCGAGGACGAGTCATTATAAGGTAGGGAGGTTGTAAGATCCTAGATTTCCTTAAAGTATTTTTTTTGTTTTTGTTTTTATTTTGGAATCTTCTTTTGGGATGGATAAGTGATTCTACATGTTTATGTGAAGAAGCAGGGGTGTTTTGAGGGTTCAGGACATGAAAGTGGAGGAAAAGACAGTTTCTGGGAATATTATACGGTTTGCGCGTGGTTAGTTCAAAAAATGTGGGAATCCCAGATAACTGTGGATCCATAGACATAAGTTTATGCATGGTTGGAGAACATTGAAGAAAACCATGTAGAATCCAAAATAACCCATGTGAAGGGTTGTTTTTAGGCCATGTCTCACACATGGTAGGCAGAAGATTTGGAAAACCATGCGGGTAAACCATGTGACCCAATATTTTTGAGACAATTACAAAAATTTCATCCTAGGATTTTAAACTCCAACTTGGGATTCTCCTCCTTTCCTCCCCATGCAACCCTAGTGAAGACCTTGGTTAAACTGATCTTCCCAAGGGTGGTTTTACTTCAATTCTTGTCTGTTTGGAGCATCGTTGGTTATAGATCCAAGCACTGGGTAAGTCAAATTCCCCTCTTGCTTCTCTTTTTCAGAATATGTTTTTTAGTTTCATCCATCTCCTTTTAATGAACAATAAACCTCCTTTTTTAGTTAAACCATGGTTAGGGATTCAAGGGGTGTTTGAATCCATATCCAATGCCACAATTAAGAGTTCTCCCATTTTTGTATTCGAGGTAGGTGGTCTACAAGTTCTATCCCATAGTTTTATTTTAGACTTGTGCATTAAAGCTTGTGTTATTCTTTTTCCCTAATTGTGTTCTTGGTTCCATTGGAGTTTTTGACAAAACAAGGTGTCTAAATGAACAATTTAAACCATCACGGTCCTTATGGTATTTTTAGAGGATGACTTGATCATTTTAGGGACACCCATGCGGTGCACTAGGAATCCCAGAACTATAGAGTGGTTGGGTTATGTGAAGGACTGCTGAGTAACGTGTGTAGTCCCTGGTGAACATGTTTTAATGGTTGATTTAGTTGTAAATGGAATGATGATAGATATTCCTTGGGTGATAAGGGCATAATGTGTTGTTGTAATTATATGAAAATGAGAAATTTTGTTAAAAGAGATTATGTTGGTTGTTTAATGAATTTTGGTTAGAAATGCCTAAGGGGATTAGTGAATATTAAATAGTGAAATTGTAATTGAGTAATGGAAGGGGAAAAGGGGAACATGTTAAAGAGATGTAACAAGGGAATGGATGAATATGTGGAATGGGTTAATACATGATAATTATGTGGTACACCTAAATGAGTGAATGTAATAAAGTTGTTGTGTTATGTGATATGAGAATTGTACTTGAGTGCATAAAGGGTAAATGCTTGTGGAATGATTAATAGGAAAAGTGAGTTAATATATGGTAATTTATGAATATTTTATAAGGTATAGGGGTGAATAATACACTTATGGGGTTATGGAATGAGAATAGAAGTTTGAATAAATGAGTTTGAATTTCCATTGGTAAATGTGTTAATGGGTTATGGGATATTGTTATTTTCCATGTTGTTGTTATGTATTACGATTTATAATGGCATTGGTTAGGATTGGTTGTGTTATGTTATGGTTTTTGTGATATGATAAATAAGAATGAGAAAATATCTTGTTAGAGTGGGGTATTTACATGAGGTTCTATACCCACAGGTTGAGTTAGATTGAGGCTCTAAACTCTACCCCATAAATGCACGGGTTGGGAGAAGGGGACAGAGACTATATTCCCCTAATAGTTGCATTCCACCTAGACTAAGGCTTAGAGTTAAGGATAATTTGTTGATGTGATATGTGTAGACCTAGTGAGATAGAGACTTGAATTATTTCCCCTATGCATAAATAATGATTTCCGTAGACCCATATAGAGATGATGTATATGCCTAACCTAAAGAACATGCAACAAAATAGATTATGTTGTACAAATGGTATAAGAAATGCAATTGGGATAAATGATAGTTATGAATTAAATGAACCTTATTAACCAATAGAACCTGAACTATCCAGTTTTTACTTACCATTTATTTTTTACATGCATGAACTAAGTATTATTTTGGATATTTTGTAGACACAATAAGTCGTGGCCTACTAAGATTTGTACTCACACCCTACTCGGGATATCATTGGGTACCCAAGCAGGTTTCTTGGTTGCACGTCAAGACAAGGAAAAAGGACCTACCCTAGTATGTTGAATTCTTCATGGGATATACATGGAGAAGGATCTAGACTTGGAGTCAGGATCCATTTGGGGTTTTGGTGGTTTGTCTTATTTTGTGTTCCGTTCACTTTGCAGCACTAGTATGTCATGACATTATTAATGTTGAATTATGTTTTGTTCCATGGTGGATGATGTTTGACTTGTATGTTTATTTTTTCATATTATTATGCTATTTATATTGTTTTCTACAATGGATTACTCTTGTAAAGAGGGTATAGTCTCACCACACGACTCATTAGACCCACACCACTAGTTGGTAACCTCTGTTGTATGGGGAGGTACGCTTGAGGTCATGTGATGACTCGGCTCTAGGAACCAGTTTATTGGATTCTAGGTCAGGGATGTTACATATCTAGGCAAACAAGTTTCCATGGAGATTATGTTAGAAAAATCAAAAATATAAGAAAATTAAAAGGGGAAGAAAAAAGTTAATGATGTTGAGAACGAAGGTGATAAAAGTTTTTCAACCAATATTGATTTAAAAATTATAAAAATAATCAAAAGGTGTGAGAAATAAGGGATAGTAATGATCTTTTTGAATATCCTTCCACAACAAGAGGAAGGCATGAAATATTTGTTACCAAATCAATATAACCAAAAGGTTAATAAAGAATAAAAGAAGTTGAAATCCTTATCATTAGAATCTAAAGATCAAATGAAAATTTTAATAAAATTGTAGAATGATGAATTGAGGGAAGAAAACACATAAAATTCAATATATAATAAGAATATGAAAAATGAATAATGATAGGGGACTCATAGTATGAATGATGATTCTAAGAAACTATTTTGGTTCCTCTTTGTTCCCAAAACATTTATGTATTTGTACTAACTTACAAGGAATTGGTGGATATTTAACTAAGGAATTTGATGTGTGAGTCACTTAAAATTCTTGTAAAATATGTTAGTGAGGTTATAAAATATGATTATTTGGAAAAATTTATTTATACACATGAAATTACTGATGTTTGTTTTGAGATGGGTGTTGGTTATTCTTATCTTAAAAAATATTCTCAATAATTTCCCCTGAAATGAGAATATTAAAAGAAGAAAGTTAATATAATACATGAAATTATTTTTTTTTGAAAAAATTGATAAACTTTATTATGAAATATTTTTTTAATACCAGGTTATCCCACATAGATTTATGTTTTTTATATTAATGTATATTTGTTAAGAAAATCAAGTTATAGTTATCTTCTCATAAAGACAAATTTCAAGATTTTGAGGTGAATAGTTCCAACCCATAGAAGTGAAACAATTTATCAATAAAGGGGGAAACTTATCATTATAGACCATTTAAATTTTATTTTTAATAAGGGAGAGAGATAAGAAATAATTAGGAGATAAGAAATAGAGGAGAAATACTAGAATGGGGAAAGTAATAAGTGATAAAATAAAACTACAATTTGTATTATTTTAAAGTGGGTATTGGAAAAATACAAAATGGGGGAGATTAATGAGACCAAGTTGAGTTTTGGTTGTATTTGTTTTCATAGATGATTTGTGTTCAATGTTGAGAAAATATGAAGTTTTTGTTTCCAGACACACCCCATCCTGTAGAATGTATTTATTCCCCAGTCATAAAAATTAAGATGATCCACACAAAAGGAATTAAGGAACGTTGGTCCAAAACCATTATAATGAGGCATATAACCCAGAATAAGAAGATTATTATCAAAAGAAATCCTACTAAAATGAAAATTAAACCTAGACCATTAACAAGAGTCAATGGATCAATAACAACATAATGAGTGTTTAATGGAAATAGTGAATGTTTGGGAAGGATGGTATGTCATGGAACATTCCAATGTAAATATAATGATGATTTTATAATCATGGAGTTCTCATAAATCATGATGAATTATAGATATAAGTAGTTTGTGGAATAGAGGAGAATATGATGTGAAGTATTCTAGATGCATCTCATTGTTGTAAGGAACACCAAATAGATTAGTATGTAAAACATAGATGTGATAATATAAGAAGGATAGAGGATTAATATTTCTATAGTAAAGAAGTCACTACACATAATGATCCATTGTAATGGATTCTGACACTGATTCATTGTATATTTTTAGTTTCCTTTGTTTATCAAATGAATATTTTGATCAGAAGTTGAATGTTTAAGAATGATTGAATTTAGTTACAAATAGTTCATGATTCGTCGAACACTACATGATACTGATCCATTAGAGTAAAGGAGAGAATGATCAATTAGACACATTATAACACTAATAAAGTCATCAGATTCATGATCCTTAGTCTATGTATTTGATGAAAAAATAATTTGAATATATTTTAGTTATGTTATTTCTAAAAAAGTATCATCAATGGTGGGTTTGAATGCTGTAGAACATGATAAGTGTTTTTGAAAGTAGTTTTTTGTATTGACCATCCTTATAAGAAGTCATTGAACGTTTAAATAAAGTCATAATAATGATAAGTATTTAGTTTTTCATATTCTTTTATTGTAATGAATAATCATACTGAATAATTAGATATAAGAATTAGACTGAAGAGGTGTTTTGTATACTTGATAAAATCTGGAGTTTTCTGTAGATTAGAAAATTTTCAAGAATAACCAAGAAGTATTGAGAAGAGTTGAGGAATTAAAATATGAATACCTGGATGAATATGAAATCTAAATTTTTTTAAATTCGTTGAGAGGGATATGGAATTCATTTTCATCCCATTTCCATTTTAGGTTACCTTTTAAAGAAGAGCACAATACATTTTTACATGGTGTGTCGAACTGTTCATGTGCGCTGAATATCTAAAATTTTTGGGATAGAAATTAAGTTTAAAATTGAAGATTTTATTTCTTGTTTAAGATGACGAAGATCCATCAAAGTGATTCCATTAAAGTGAGTCCACCAGAATGAGTCCATAAGAGTATGATTCATCATAGAGTCCACTAGGGAGAGATTTATCGGAGTAATCCACATCAGATTGAATTCCACTGGATGAAGGAATTTTGTGCTAAAAATTGAGTTTAGTCTCAGTTGAATATGGAAAAGGATAAGGAGAATTTTTTAAGGCTAATTGAATGAATCCATTTAGACCCAGGTTACCGGACTGAGGAAGATCATATTGAATTTTCCTCATTATGTTTTCCTGATATAGTTTCTAGAGAATTTTTGAAGACCAATGAGTTCCATAAATAATTGTTGATTTTCTTGAATATTGTTTGTAAGTAAAGTTTGATTCATCTTACATGAGGAAGAAGTGAATAAATTTTCTAAGTGGATCCAAAAATAAGAAGGAGGGTGAACTTGTAACTAACAATAATTACCAGTTAGTAAAAAAGCTTCTATTATTTATAGGGTTTATAACCAGCTATGGGGAATGGGATGCAAAAAAGATTGTTAGGGGTATGAATATATATATAAATAAATTTTCAACTTGTATTGTTTAATTTTCACTACTTGTGCCTTTGTATTCTTGAAGAAAGGTTATGAAATAATCTATATTGGTGGGACTATCCAACATGGCATGGATTAAGACTTATTACCAAAACATATAAGTATCATGTGTTTTTTTAAAATTATATTTTCTTATAATAAAGGTAATTTTGAGAATTTATATTTTAGGGGGTAGAAAGATTAACAAGTTTCATAAGTTAAGAATGTTTATTAAATAAGTTATGGAAATATATTATAAAATAAAAAGGAACCAATGATTCACCCCCACCCCACCCCCTCTAAGTGGTATTGATCCTATTTGGGAACAACATATAACAAATCCTATTTAAAAGACATGGAACAATAAAATTTTTAAAACATAGTCGCCTAATTTTGTAACTAAGCATCTAAAACCCATTAATCACAAAACAAATAATATGAAATCTCCATTAAACATTCTTACCATCAATTTTACTCATATCAATTTATTAACCAAATTATTTATTAATTCACATGTGAAATTATTTTAACCAATTCCCAACATATAAACTTACAATTTTTGGTTAATTAATAGTTTTAGAATAATTGAAAACCCAATTTATATATTCCAATCTCCTAATTCTATATTTCAAGGATCTTTTTTTTTTAAATTAAAATATTTTTCTAAAAGTAAATAATAATAAATCAAAAAATAGAAACTCTATACCTATGTATTCCCAATCCAGACCTAGTTCCTCATTAAAATCTCAAAGAAATATCTTATACCTTAAACTATTAAACTCACCAATGCATCTAATTTAAAATCCTAAGAAAATATAATTTAAAAAACATTTTCATAACCATTTCATGACCTTAAACCATAACACATTATAACTATTCATAAATACCACTTAAAATTTTTAATATGAAACTAATACATATAGATATTATATGTTATTTATAAAAATATTTCTCTAATAATAAAACCCAATGAATTCCTAAAATATCCATAAAACACACACAAAATTATTTTCAAAAAAGAAATATTTCTAGAATAATATTCAATCTATTATATTAGTATTCCTAATTCCAATCTTGAACCCAACACCCTTAGGTATTCTTGAAGAATATTTTTATTCAAAGTACAACCTATCCAAATAACCAGGTCTATAATTAAAATAAATCATAAAAAATTATAATTAAAGCTTCAATTAAAATAAATATATTTCAAATAAATACAATCTATACTGTCATCATGAATCCAAATCCACTATTATCACATCAGATTATTATCTTTATACATTATTGTTCATTTAACTCGTCATTATACATACACTCAATGAATTTTATTTTATTAATCCACATAATCTTTACACAAAACCAATATATTATAATTTAAAAAATAAATTTACCATAGAATTACTAAGTTTTTATCATTAAATTTAAATACGTTATATATTATCACACAAAATTTGAAATGATAGAGACTAGATAGTTGTCACGACCCGTCCTTGGGGCTCGTACCGTGACTACCCCAAGCCCGCCTTCCATAGGCCAGGGGCTGGCGACTAGCACCAAGGCATAAATCCCGGAAAAAGGGAAGGAATTGCCTTTGAAAAGTAAACAAGCACCACAGAGTAAGAAAGCGGAAAAGTACACACTAAGTAAAAACTGTAAAAAGCTGTGCTGAAAGTAAAAGGGGATGGAAATACAAGCCCAACTGTAAAGTACAACTGAAAGGGGAAAACAACAACTAAAAATAAAAGCCACAGCGTCGAGCCGTCGTCTGGAAGTCCCACCTGAAGGGTGAGCACAGATAGCCTCCACAGCTCCTCGGTCCAGCCGTCCGCTCCGAGTACGTCCCGCCCAGTGGTCCACCTCCAGGTACCGTCCTGCTCCGCAAGCCTCCACCACGATCAGTGCTGTCCGTCATCTGCAACCAACACAACAAAGTGCCGGCAAAGGCCGTGCAGGGGTGAGTATAAGCTACTCAGTAGGGACCCTGAGACCCCCGAAGGTCTCCCGAAATACACAAAGGATAAACTACAAAGTAAAGATGCAATCACAAAGTAACAACCGAAACTGCTTAGGTATATTCCCATACATATACCTAAGTCATCAATTCCCGTTCGGCTCCAACAATCGAGCCCAAGCACAACCCAGTCCACACAGGAAAGCAAAATGTAAATCCACACAGGATAGCACAATGCAATCCACAAAGGAGAGTAAACAGTAAATCCACACAGGATAGTTCAACACAATCCACAAAGGAGAGTAACACATGATTCAGCTCACACAGGTATACTTCTTCGTATGATGATAAAGATGATCACTGATCCATCTAAGTCGTCAGACCCACAAAGGATCGAAAGGTACAAACCCCCGCAATGACCCACACAGGATCGGGCCCACACAGGACCTGTAGGCGCTGGCTCATACAGAACCACTGAGCGCTGACCCACACAGGATGGGATCCACACAGGATCTGTAGCACTGATACACATAGGATCACTGAGTGCAGTAGTTGTCGCAGTCCACTGAGGATCTCTGTACAGTGGTCGTCGCAGTCCACTGAGGATCTCCGCACAGTCGTCGAAGTCACAGCCAGCACTAGGGTTCCCGCACATAGCAAGCTCGTTCGGGAGGGTCCGCTCCACGAGCTGAGAGGCTGATACATCAACGGACACAATGTCCGAGGTTGATGTATCCAAAAGTTCCGTATTTTGAACAGGAACTCAACGTCGCAGACGGCGCGTCAATCAGACGCCCGGTCTGAGAGTTATTGGCTTTTTCGTCCCAGGGGCCCGGTTGATTTTTAAGGCAAAACCAACCCAACCGTACTCCACCTGCGTCAAAACCTCGGGCGGAGTGAGCCAAAAGATCCGTCTCACTTAGAGGAATTCAAAAAAGTCGACGGCACATCAATCGGACGTCCGGATCTCAAGATATGAGCGTTTCTGCTCCGAGGGCCCGGTTGGTTCCGTGTACGAACCAACCCGGCCGAACCCAAAGTATTCCGAAACCTTGAGTGTAATATACCTAAATGACCGTCTCGATCCAAGGATCGCGTCGCCACTGACGGCGCGTCGTTTGGAGGCCCGTAGCTCAAGATACGGGCAAAAGACCGAAAACGGTCCGAAGACAGGGGGTCTGGGCTCGGACCGACCCGACCCAACCCCCCTGGGTAGGCCCGCACCGGGTCGACCTGACCCGGGTCCGGGTCGGACCCGGTTCGGCGCGACCCGGTCCGGCCAGGGCGTGACCCGGCCGGTCGGACCGGCCCGGCTCGGCTCGGCCGAGCGGCCGACCGAGGGAGTCGCGGAGCACTGCCCCCGCGGGATGAAGAAGCCGCAGCCCACGTGGGGCCGCACTGGAGTCAACGGACGCGGCTATGCCGTGTCCCATGCGTGTGAGACGGACCCGCGCGGTGCGTCGCCGCCTCCGGCCGCCGGCGCCGCCGGTAGATTCCGCGGGCCACCGGAGTTTCTCTGGTGGTTCGTTTTCCTTCCCGTCTGTGCCGCTGTTCCTCCCGGGTTCCGTTCTTCACTACGAGATCATTAAATCGCCTCTGCGGCACGTTTTGTCATCGCCCGCCAAATCCGCACAATAAGGAAGAACTGCGGAGGGTTGTCGTGCCGTGTTTGTTTGTCCCGCACCCTCCGCGTTAGGCGATAACAATCGAGAGAAATAAACAACATATCAAACAACAATTTTAACAAATTAAAATTTTTCTTATGAAACCGGGTTCTTTATTTTAAAAGAAACGATCACGGGAAAATAAAACATTCAAATAAAATCCCTACCTCGTCAAGTCATCGCACGCGCGTTCTTCACGGAATTGATCGTCGCGGAAGGAGGGGATCGCCACATCGTCGCGGTATCCGGTGTTGCGTCGACAAACTCCGAGGACCAATAAACAATAGATTTAATTATAAATAATTAAATCCGTGTGTTGTTTTAAACCACAAAGAGGTTTTAAAAGAAACCCAAAATTTCCTACCTCAAGCAGTTGGTGACCGAAGATCGCGGCGGGGAAGAACGTCTCGGATGAAGCGTCGTCAATCTCCGAGGGTGATGGCGTTCTTCTCGTTCTTCGCGTTCTTCGCATTCTTCGCGTTCTTCGTGAAGGAGGATGAAAAAGTTGAGGTTTGTCAAATCCTCTCAACGAGAATTTTTCCAGAAGTCTTGCGTTGGTCTTATTTTATTATTACGCCAACGGATTTCAAAAAGGTTAAGAAACGAATAAATTAATTCATAGAATTAATTCAACGAAGAAAACCGCCCAATTAATTGGTGCGTTAAGAAATTAAGAAAATGCGTCAGTTGACTTTCATAATGACGGGTTTTCGCGGGTGCGTTACTTAGCGGAAAAGAAACGGTGGGGCTCGTGCGGGCCCCACCCCAAAAATATCCTACCAAGAGGGTAGGATATTTTTGGATAGCACCCTATCCGCAACAACTGAGCTTAAGCAGCTTTAAGTGGCTTCCAAGTTGCTTTAAGTGAAATAAAATAAAGTTTGTCGCACAAATTATTTTATTTCTTAACTTTAAGCCCAAAAATTAAAAACCACACCCGAGAAAACGCAACTCCGGAAGAGGAGTTTCTAAGAAAATACCGGCGCTGTGATTCCATCGGTGCCCTCAGAATTCCATTCAGGGCACCGGTTCAAAATATAGAAAAACCCGCTCGCCCGTTCACTGAACGTACCCGAGCCAAACTTCGGAAAATGATTCCAGGGACACCGGGCCTCGGAATCAGGTGCCGTCAAAAACTGCGTTCTTGTAAAATTCCAAAGAAAATTAAGAAAAAAAAAATTCATGAAATTTACGGGCCTTTACATTACCTTCACCTCTGGGCTTTACGTCCCCGTAAAAATATATCACAAACTAGGGAAACAAATGTGGGTACTGAGCACGCATCTGAGCCTCCCGCTCCCAAATGCTCTCCTGGAGGTTCCTATGCTGCCATCTGATGCGCACTAGAGGAATCGATCTTCCACGTAGGACCCGCTCATGTCGATCCTCGATCTCCACTGGGACGTCCGCAAAAGTCGCCCCATCATCCACGTCCAGCTCCCCATAGTCAATGATATGCGTCGGGTCGTGCATGTATCTCCTCACCTGAGATACGTGGAAGACGTCGTGCACCCGGTGCAACTGAGGTGGTAGATCCAGGCGATAAGCCACCTCGCCAATCCTGCTGAGGACCTGGAAAGGTCCGATGAAGCGTGGAGACAACTTGCCGCCTCGGCCAAATCTCCGTAAACCACGTCGAGGTGAGACCCGCTAGAAGACATGGTCGCCATCCTCGAACTCTAGTGGCCTCTGCCTCCAGTCATCATATGACTTATGCCGGCTCTGAGCTTTCCTCATCCACTCCTGGATGACCTGGACCTTCTCTGTCGTGGTCCGGACCATCTCTGGTCCCACGAGTGCTGACTCCCCAGGGTCTGTCCAGCACAAAGGAGATCTGCAAGGTCTTCCGTACAACGCCTCGTATGGTGCCATTCCGATGGTGGAGTGGTAGCTATTGTTGTACGCGAACTCCACCAAGGGTAGGTGATCCTCCCAGATGCGACCAAAGTCGAGGAAACATGCACAGAGCATGTCCTCGAGAGTCTGAATGGTCCTCTCCGTCTGACCATCCGTCTGAGGGTGAAAGGTGGTGCTTAGACGTAGCTGCATCCCGAACGCCTCCTACAACCCCTTCCAAAGCCGGGAAGTAAAGAAAGCATCCCGATCGGAGACGATAGACGATGGAACACCGTGAAGCCGTACAATCTCCTGAACATAGAGACACCCCAAGCTCTCCACTGAGCCCTGCTCTCAGATGGGTAAGAAGTGTGACGACTTGGTGAGTTGGTCAACAATCACCCAAATGGATTCGTGACCTCTAGAAGTGCGTGGATGTCCAGTCACGAAGTCCATAGATATCCCATCCCACTTCCAATCCGGGACCTCCAAGGGTTGTACCAAGCCTGCTGGTACCTGATGTTCCGCCTTCACCTGCTGGTAGGTGAGGCATCGAGAAACGAACTCTACCACATCATTCTTCATGCCCGGCCACCAGTGTTGTCGTCTGAGATCCTGGTACATCTTCGCCACTCCAGGATGTACCGCCAAAGGAGAAGTGTGAAACTCTCTCAGCACCTCCTCCCGTAAAGCAACTGGTACCAAGGTAAGTCCTCTGAAAAGGACGTCGTGCTCTCATCCAAGGGAGAAACCATCAGCTGCCTGTCCCGAGGATATCTATGCATGCCGTGTCTCACAGTCAGCGTCCCCACGCTGTGCATCTCTGACCCGCTGTAGAAGTGGAGGAGAGACTGTGAGATACTGAAGGAAGGCTGCTCCGTCCCTATCCACGAAGGACATCTGCAAGGCGGCTAGCTGCTCTGTCGCCTCCTCAAGTAGCTGAATGCCCATCCTCCTGCTGAGGGCATCGACTACTACGTTCCCCTTCCCAGGAGTATAGACTATCTCAATGTCATAGTCCTAGAGGAACTCGAGCCATCACCACTGTCTCTGGTTCAGGTCCTTCTGAGATAAGATGTACCTGAGACTCTGGTGGTCAAAAAAGACTGTAAATCACTCGCCCATCAGGTAGTGTCGCCATGTCTTCAGAGCGAAGACCACTGCTGCTAACTACATGCCATGGGTAGCGTAGTTCTTCTCATGCGGCCTCAACTGACGTGATCCATAGGCAATCACAGCCCGCTCCTGCATCAGGACACATCCGAGTCCAGTCCCAGATGCATCGCAGTAGACTACGTATCCAACTCCCTCCTCAGGCAACCTCAAGATAGGTGTGCTGGTCAATAATTGTCTCAGCTCCTGGAAGCTCTGTTGACTTCTTTCTGACCACACAAAGGGTTTCCCCTTCTTCTTCAAAGATGAGAGTGGCGCCGCAACTCTGGAGAAGTCCGGAACAAATCTCTGATAGTATTCGGCTAGACCCAAGAAACTCCGCACCTCTGTCACCCTCCTGGGTGGCTCCCAAGCTAGCACTGCCTCGATCTTCGCGGGATCCACTGCAACTCCCGCCTCAGAAATGTCATTCCCCAAGAAGTGGACCTCACGTAACTAGAACTGGCACTTCTAGAGCTTTCCATAAAGCTGGTGCTCTCGGAGTGTGTCTAGTACAACCCGCAAGTGGTAGGCGTGCTCCTCCTCCGTGGTTGAGTACACCAAAATGTCGTCGATGAAGACCACGACAAATCGATCGAGGTATGGCTGGAAGATCCTGTTCATGAGGCTCATGAACACTACTTGAGAATTGGTTACACCGAATGGCATAACCAAGAACTCATAGTGGCCATACCGACACCTGAAGGTCGTCTTCTACACGTCCTCGTCTCGAACTCTGAGCTGATGATAGCCTGACCTGAGGTCTATCTTCGAGAACCACTGTGCTCCCCTGAGCTGATCGAAGAGGTCATCAATCCTCGGTAGCGGATACTTGTTCCTCACTGTCACCTGGTTCAGGTGACGATAGTCGACACATAGTCGCAAGCTCCCGTCTGCCTCCTTGGAAAACAATATTGGGGATGCCCAGGGTGAAACACTAGGTTAGATGAACCCATTTCCCTACAAGTCCTCCAACTGTACCCGTAGCTCTCGATGCTCGACGGGGGCCATCCGATATGCTGGAGTCGATATCGGGGAAGTCACGGGGTACAGGTCAATGTAAAATTTTACCTCTCTGCGAGGAGGCAGTCCTGGAACGTCGTCGGGGAAGACGTCCGCGTACGGATCCACCACTGCAGGAAAACTAGGACTTCGCACGTCCACTGCTCCTATGATGAGGCTAGCCAACTGATGAGTGATGGGATGTACCCTCCTCTGTGAGAGTCCCTCCTGTGCTGCAAAGGATCCCTTCTCACCGGTGAAGGTGAACCTACTCCCGTTGGTGCGTACACATCGCACCTTGCGCCTAAAACAGTCAATCTGAGCATGGACTGTAGATAACCAATCCATGCCAAAGATGACGTCGTAAGGCCTAGACGCCGCTACAAGAAGATCCCAACCGAATCTCTCGCCTCCTAGAGTAATCTCACACTGTCGGCACCAGTGCGTAATCATCGAGTCTGCTCCTGTAGGGGTCTCTAGCCATAAGGATCGAGCCAACAGCTCTGTCGGAATCTCCGAGCTCCGAACAAGGGCAGTGGCTATGAAAGAGTGACTCGATCCTGTGTCTATAAGAACTGCAGCAAGGGTGGAATAGACATAGATAGTACCTCAAATCATCTCTGGCGTGCCGTGGTCGTAGGCCTCCGCTGCCTGGAGCTGTGCCTATCTCTGCCCTCCAGCTCCCTGTCGTTTGGGCGGACCTCCCGGTGGTGGTGGTGGCAGAGCCTCAAAGCATCGCCCACCACCTGATGCTTGGCCAGATCCTCTGAATCGTCTGCCTCCTCCCTACGGACCACCACGGTCGACCCTCTTCCTATGCCTGGGTGGACCCTCCACCGTCTGCTGCTCCTCGGCACGACATGTCGGGCAGTCACGAGCCATGTGGCCCTGCCCGCCGCATGCGTAGCACTGCCTGCCTCTCGAAAGACTGGCTCCGCGCTGTGTGCCCCACACTGCTGAGCCAGCAACTTGAGGTCGTCTACGAGAGGTTCTAGTCTGCCGGGACCTCTGAGTCATCCATCGGCTTCCTGCTGCGGAAGACTCTGCTATCTGCCGCCCTGTGGTGGGTCTCGCTGTGGACTCAGCCAGAATGCTCTCGATCAGAAGGGCTCGCTCTAGTACTCCTGCCTGGGTCGGGATGCTGAGGGAGATCAGTGATGCCCTGATATCGTGTCTCAATACCTGATCAAAGGTCCGATCCCGGAAGAAGGGGTCCCGTACCATGTTGGTCGAGTAGCGAGAAAGATCGGTAAACCTCGCCGCGTACTGGACGACTGTCAAGCTGCCCTGCCGCAGCTGAAGAAGCTCCTGGATGCACACCGCACGGAGGGTGGCCAGGACGAACTCTGAGCGGAAGAGGCTCTCGAATTCCATCCAGAGAATATATGCCTCGTCGTGGACCTAGAGCATCATGCTCCACCATCGGCCCGCTGCTGCGTGCAGTAGGCTCGCCGCGAGGATCACTATGAGGTCTGCTGGTGTCCTCACTAGCATGAAAACTTGAACGACTGCCTCCAACCAGTCCTCGGCTGTCTGGGGGTCCATCTCCCCACGAATCCTCGGTGGTCGCTGGCGCTGGAACTCGTGGAGAGCTCCGAGGCGACGCGCATCGTCAGCGGTCGTGGCGGGGAGCATCGGTAGCTCGGCGGGTAGAGGTACCGCCGGTGCCTCTGCCGTCAAAGGGCCCTGTACCGAGGCCTCATCGCTCGGCGGGCTGTCGTCATGCTCTACTCTCGGAACCCAAGCTGGCTTCCGTCTAGGGGCCATCCTGAAAAGGAAACAAGTGCACCATGGTTAGAAAAGTATACCTGGTGAGATGACACAAGTAATCACAACGAAAACTTGAAACACACATGCAATGAATGTTTTCGTGCATTAAGTCGAAAATCAGAAGTCAGGGTCCTGGTGTACGGATACGTCGGCCACCGCACCAACACGGGTCTCCCTGGACTGATAACCACACCCAATATGCTAAAAACTATTGCTTCACATAGAAGAAAGATCAGATTCTGCGGTAGAACCAACCACCTCTGATACCAATTTGTCAAGACCCGTCCTCAGGGCCCGTGCTGTGACTACCCCAAGCCCGCCTTCAATAGGCCAAGGGCTGTCGACTAGCACCATGGCGTAAATCCCAGAAAAAGGGAAGGCATTGCCTTTGAAAATTAAACAAGAACCACAGAGTAAGAAAGCAGAAAAGTAAACACTAAGTAAAAACTGTAACATGCTGTGCTGAAAGTAAAAGGGGCCGGAAAGACAAGCCCAACTGTAAAGTACAACTGAAAGGGGAAAACAACAACTGAAAAGAAAAGCCGCAGCGTTGAGCCGTCGTCTGGAAGTCCCACCTGAAGGGTGAGCAAAGATAGCCTCCACAGCTCCTCGGTCCAGCCGTCCGCTCCGAGTACGTCCCGCCTAGTGGTCCACCTCCAGGTACCGTCCTGCTCCGCAAGCCTCCACCATGATCAGCGCTGTCCGTCGTCTGCAACCAACACAACGAAGTGTGGGCAAAGCCCGTGCAGGGGTGGGTATAAGCTACTCAAAAGGGACCCCGAGACCCCTGAAGGACTCCCGAAATCCACAAAGGATAAACCACAAAGGAAAGATGCAATCGCGAAGTAACAACCCACACTGCTTAGGTATATGCCCATACATATACCTAAGTCATCAATTCCCGTTCGGCTCCAACAACCGAGCCCAAGCACAACCCAGTCCACAAAGGAAATCAAAACATAAATCCACATAGGATAGCACAATGCAATCCAAAAAGGAGAGTAAACAGTAAATCCACACAGGATAGTTCAACAAAATCCACAAAGGAGAGTAACACGGGATTCAGCTCACACAGGTATACTTCTTCATATGACGATAAAGATGATCACTGATCCATCTAAGTCGTCGGACCCACAAAGGATCGAAAGGTACTAACCCCCGCAATGACCCACACAGGATCGAACCCACACATGATCAATAGGTAACTAACCCCCACAAATACCCACCCAGGATCGGGCCCACACAGGACCTGTAGGCGCTGGCTCACACAGAACCACTGAGCGCTAACCCACACAGGATCAGATCCACACAGGATCTGTAGCACTGAACCACGTAGGATCGCTGAGTGCAGTAGTCGTCGCAGTCCACTGAGGATCTCTGCACAGTCGTCGTCGCAGTCCACTGTGGATCTCAGCACATTCGTCATCGCAGTCCTCTGAGGATCTCCGCACGGTCGTCGAAGTCGCAGCCAGCACTGGGGTTCCCGCACACAACAAGCTTGTTCGGGAGGGTCCGCTCCACGAGCCGAGAGGCTGATACATCAACTGACACAATGTCCGAGGTTGATGTATCCAAAAGTTTTGTATCGTCAACAGGAACTCAACGTCGCAGACGGCAGGTCAATCGGACGCCCGGTCTGAGAGTTATTGGCTTTTTCGTCCTAGGGGCCTGGTTGGTTTTTAAGGAAAAACCAACTCGACCGTACTCCACCTGCGTCCAAACCTTGGGCGGAGTGATCAAAAGATCCAACTCACATAGAGGAACTCAACAAAGTCGACGGAACGTCAATCGGACGTCCGGAGCTCAAGATATGAGCGTTTCCGCTCCGAGGGCCCGGTTGGTTTCGTGTACGAACCAACCCGGCCGAACCCAAAGTATTCTGAAAACTTGAGTGTAATATACCGAAACGACCGTCTCGATCCAAGGATCGCGTCTACACTGATGGCGCTTCGTTTGGAGACCCGTAGCTCAAGATACAGGCAAAAGACCGAAAACGGTCCGAAGACGGGGGGTCTGGGCCCGGACTGACCCGGTTCGGCGCGACTTGGTCCGGCCAGGGCGTGACCCGGCCGGTCGGACCGGCCCGGCTCGGCTCGGTCGAGCGGCCGAACGAGGGAGATGCGTGGTGCTGCCCCCATGGGATGAAGAAGCCGAGACCCACATGGGGCCGCGCTGGAGTCAACGGATGTGGCTATGCCACATCCCGTGCGTGTGAGCCGGACCCACGTGGCCGCGGGTCTGCTGGCCGCCGCCTCCGGCCGCCAGTAGCTTCCACGGGCCACCGGAGTTGCTCCGGTGGTCCGTTTTCCTTCCCGTCTGTGCCGCTGTTCCTCTCGGGTTCCGTTCTTCACTGTGGGATCATTAAATCGCCTCTGTGGCACGTTTTGTCGTCTCCCACCAAATCCGTACAACAAGGAAGAGCTGCGGAGGGTTGTCGGGCCGTGTTTGTTTGGCCCGCACCCTCCGCGTTAGGCGATAACAATTGGGAGAAATAAACAACATATCAAACAACAATTTTAATAAATTAAAATTGTACTTATGAAACCGGGTTCTTTATTTTAAAAGAAATGATCACGGGAAAATAAAACATTCCAATAAAATCCCTACCTCGTCAAGTCGTCGCACATGCGTTCTTTGTGGAATTGATCGTCGCGGAAGGAGAAGATTGCCGCGTCGTCGTGGTATCCGGTGTTGCATCGACGAACTCCGAGGACCAAGAAACAACAGATTTAATTATAAATAATTAAATCCGTGTGTTGTTTTAAACCATAAAGAGGTTTTAAAAGAAACCCAAAATCTCCAACCTCAAGCAGTTGGTGACCAGAGATCGGGGCGGGGAAGAACGTCTCGGATGAAGCGTCGTCAATCTCCGAGGGTGACGGCGTTCTTCGCGTTCTTCGCGTTCTTCGTGTTCTTCGCGAAGGAGGATGAAGAACTTGAGGTTTGTTAAATCCTCTCAACGAACATTTTTCCAGAAGTCGTGCGTTGGTCTTATTTTTTTATTACGCCAACGGATTTCAAATAGGTTAAGAAACGAATAAATTAATTCATAGAATTAATTCAACGAAAAAACCGCCCAATTAATTGGTGCGTTAAGAAATTAAGAAAACACGTCAGTTGACTTTCATAATGACGGGTTTTCGCGGGTACGTTACTTAGCGGAAAAGAAACGGTGGGGCTCGTGCAGGACCCACCCCACAAATATCCTACCAAGAGGGTAGGCTATTTTTGGATAGAACCCTATCCGCAATAACTCAGCTTAAGCAGCATTAAGTGGATTCCAAGTGGCTTTAAGTGAAATAAAATAAAGTTTGTCACACAAATTATTTTATTTCTTATCTTTAAGCCCAAAAATTAAAAACCACACCCGAGCAAACGCAACTCCGGAAGAGGTGTTTCTAAGCAAATACTGGCGCTGTGATTCCATCAGTTCCCTCGGAATTCCATTTTGGGCACCGGTTCAAAAGTTAGAAAAACCCGCTCACCCGTTCACTGAACGTACCCGATCCAAACTTCATAAAATGATTCCGGGCACACCGGGCCTTGGAATCAGGTGCCGTCAAAAACTACGTTCTTGTAAAATTCAAAGAAAATTAAGAAAAAAAAATTACTTGAAATTTACGGGTCTTTACAATACTATTACATTATAAATTATATTCCTTGTGTTGAAACCACAACTACTTGAAAGAAACATTCCAAATAAAATGAAAACAATTATATCAAAGTTATTAGAATAAAAAATAGGTAATAAAATTTAATACTAAAAACCATAAAATGATGAAAAAATATCATTGATAATTCCTTTAGTAAAAAAAATTCAACTCATATCACCCATCTTAAGAACCTGATGTCGTATCATTCATTAGGGTTTCTTTATGATATTTTAAAATTGAACATATTATTCTCTATTAAAAACCATATAGATCCTTTAAATTTTATGACAAGGTAAAAAGTGGTTACGAATATGAATCTAAAAAAACATTTAAATTTTATATTGTGTAAACAAGTATATAGAAACCAATGTTGTTATGAAAAAAACATCCCTAACACACCCTAAGAGGGTGTGAATTAATGTAAAAATTCAGTTTGAATTATGATGGTTCTTGTTTCCATTTTAACAAGAATATTTTAATTTTTTCACAATTGATCAACCAAACACAAAATAAAATAATGAAAATAATGTGTAGTTTTTGAGTAGATCTTTTATGTAGCAACCCAGCCTCAGATAGATTGAAGTTGATGTCAACTATCAATTACATATGCATGATTACAAGGAATCAATCCCTGAAGGACTGACCAGTTTAGTAGAATTGGAAAACTAGATACATAAATGAAAATTGTATTACAAATGGATAAAATAATTACAACATATTTTTTTATTATAAATAAATTAAAACACTTCATTATAACTCTAATCCATGTAGTTTATTCCTAAATTTCATTCATAGTATAATTCTTAGATTCTTAGGGAAAGAAACTTAATAAAGGTCTGCTCAAATGCTCAGTAAGGGAAAAATATAGTAGAAGAAATAATGAATCAATTATAATATTCAACATATAAAAGGCAAATAACTACAAATACATGATATTCCAATAACTATAAATGGAAAAATCAATATGGAAAGGTACGAAACTAAAAGACATGCCATTAATCATTGAACTAAAATGAAATGTATCTATAGATACATCACCGTAAAATCTCATGGATGAATAAAAACTGAAACTACAATGATGGAAATGATTTATTAATAGATTTCATTTCTAAGTCACATGAAGATCTATAACCATGAAGAACCCTCATAAGACGGTTTAAAACTAAGGGTATAAAACCATTTTCATAATTATTCATCTCATGAGAACCTATCGATGCGTCAAGGAGCTATATAATGTTCAGGATCCACTCGTCATTTTCAGTACAAAGAATTACCCATATTAAATAATTCAAATAAATAATATTCATTTTAAAATAACCATATTGGATGATAAGTATGGATCTAACAGTAATTACCCAATTAATAAAATTACTATCAAATTAGGCACCATATGTAAAATGGCATATAGTTTGAGCAATAATAATATCCATGAAAAAAGAAATGGATATAAGGGGAAATTAAAAGTTCAATGATCATAGGAAATTGAATACATCAAGGTGACTAAAAAATAAATAAAGTAAGTGAATATGAATATTATAATTACCCAAATAAATAATAAACTATATAGAGGAAGAATAAGGATGGAATCAATACAAAAAAACCCATTTGGAGTAAAATAGAGGGTTGTTGTTGATGATGAAATAAAAGATTAAATTTTAAAATATTTTTGAGCAAAATATCATTTTCTTTTGAAAAAAAATTTGAAAATATTTTTCTGTTAAAATAATCCTTATAAAAATGAAAACGAGGCTTCAAAAAAATGATGGTGGATGAATTCGTACATGTCGTATGAGGTAAAAACATATTCCTTTTGTATGAAAAAATGTTAGAAAATTACTTGTTATGAAAGTGACAAGATTATTCATTTGAAAAATTGGTAAAAAAGAATAAAAATATCTTTTATAAATCAATTTAAAAACAATATTTTTAACCCTTTTAATAAAACATGTTTTTTAGAATAAAATGTATTCTCTGACTGAAGAGAGATATAAAGCCGATTTTTCTTAAAAACATTTTCTAAAACACTTTGAGTTAAAAATAGTGGAAACATGGTAATTATACTTGAAAATGGTCACGAATAACCATAGAATACTGAAAGGTATTATAGAAAAATTATTATATAATTTTCACCAATGGAAATTACATTGAAATATCATTACGATTAGTCTTGACGAAAAAAAATCTTTAAACATTCCCAACTCTCCCATACCACATTAAATCATTTTTAAATCATAGACCTCATGAAAAATAATATTAAACGAAATTATTAAATAACATAAAATAAAATTAATTCATGATATAAAATATAAAAATGGGTCGTATATGGACAAAAAAATATGTAATTAGTGAAGACAATTATTATATGAGGAATATAAAAAGTGATATGGAAGTCCCTTACCTTGAGTTTTCTTTATGGTGAAAATCCTTTAAAATCATATATAATATATTTATGTTAATTTTACACTTTCATTAGAAAAAATTTTATGTTTATAATTTCTTTTATTTCACTTATTACTATGTTTTGTAAAACTAACCAAAAAATTAACTTTACGTTAGGTATTTTTTTACCAAATTAGTTTTATTTTTCAAAAAAAATATTATTAGTCCACTATGGAAATAGGGTTAAATATATAACATATATAGAATAATAACCACAAAATAATTATCATATTATTACATCAATTTTTTTTATAATAAATCAAAAAATATGTTTATGAAAATGAGAATATGTTACAATCATGGAGACTCTAGGCCGCACGTACGCATGAGTAACATTCCCATTTTTAAATAATTATTGTTGAAAGATGGTAAATAACTCAAATATTTAAAAACGAATAATTATATAATAAATATAATATTATTTAATCATATCTAGTTATATATAAATTTTTTTATGTAAAAGTAATCACATCATGTTGAGGAGGTGGTAGTCTACACGTCCACGAATAACGTTATCCTTTTTTAAGTGTGTGAATAGGTAATATAGGAAATGATGTATATATATATTTATAGAAAGGTAATTATGTCATTAATATAATATTTATTTATATTTTTGTATCATATGTTTAAATAAAAATTTCCTTTATATGTTCAATATTTAGTTTGAACGAATCACTACGCTCTGAGGGGGTGGTAGTCCACACTTCCTCAAACGATGTTATCGTATTAAGTTAAATAGAATGTCTTAAAGGTTGGTTTGATAAAAGTATTAAATAAGTATAAATAAACAATAAATATAATAAATAATCAGATTTTCCATAATAACATCCACCATGGGAGGCGGTAGCGAAAAATTGAACAATCATTATTTCGTGAGGCAGTAGTTCATCATACACAGAAACGTTAAGTTTGTTACCCATTAGATGGTGGTGTGTATAAGTGTAGGTATAAATATCAGAGTAACAAAATACTAATATATTGAAGATACTAGTCATGTTACACAATAACAAAATAAGTATATTTTATTAGTTTGAGAATGGAACTGAATATAGAGCGATTGATAAAAGACATTAACTTTTAATCAAGTAACTTATTTTTTTTAAACCTAAAGGAATCCATGGAAGGTATTATTCAAAAAATATATGATTCTATGCCTTGAAAAGGGATGTTTGGAGAAAATATGGTGTGAGATTTTGTGAAATTAAGAGGTTGGAGAGGTGTGAGGAATGGGTAGAGGTGGTGGTCCTTTATAGGGAATGGAAAGGACTCACTTGGTATTTTCGATAAGATGTAAGGTGTGCAAAAGTTATCACATAAAAAGAGCCATAAAAACAATTAAAACTAAATAATGTTAAGTTAAGGGACAATATATTTACATTCAATGATTTTTTGACAAGTGAAAAGGACATTTGGTCCCTAAATCATAGGGTTTTCGTGCATTTTAAGCCTAATTACACCTTAATTACTGTAATTAATTTTAATTATATGCAGTAATCATTTTTTTTCAAAATTTAAGTTAATATCATTAGAACAAAAATATTATATTGGATACAATGGTGTATGTATGATTTTCAAAATTTAAATAACAGAAGCGGAAAAATTAGGATTAATGCTAATCTCGTAGACAGATAGATTAATTGGTTTTAGTAGAAACATGTTCAACATATTGTTATGTATTTATATTAAATATAAAAGTTAAATTGATTATAATGAATTAAATTGAATTAATATATTTATAATTTATCTAGTTTTACTTTAATGAAAATTTACAATATAATTTATTATTAATAATTATTTAAAGAAACGACATTTTTTAACTAAAACATAGTATTTTTCACTATTCACAAAAATGATGTTTCTTGGAAAAATATTAAAAATTCACCCTAAGAAAATTTTCACAATATGAATTCAAAAATAAATTATATTTTATCAAATTAAATTGATTAATTTTTCAAAATTATGATTTAAATTAAGTTCTCCATTAAAAGGTGGCGAACATGCCTTAATAAAAATAAAGGTTTTATATGAAATATTGGGTTTGCTCTTATCTTATGCTTATCAAATCTACTGGATGAATATAAAAAATAATTTATTGAATATGTAACATATTTATTATATTAATTTCACTCACTAATTGTAATTATTTTAATTTATTTGGTTAAAATAGCCTTGTGAACATAAAAGTATTTTTCAATAAAAACATTTTTTAATATTAAATTGGTACTTATATTCATTTAAAATTCATTTTTAACCTATGAATTAATCATATATTATTATAAACCATATATTTTCATAAGTTAGTTAATACTATTCGTATAATCTAGTTTATATTTTATTATAATAGTTTTTTAATTACAGACTGTTCCTCAGCAATACTTAATATTTCGAATCGTAAAGGCCATTGAAAAATGTTGCTTTTGCATACAACACAAGATAAATAGGAAGGTAATTGTTTCATATGACATATGAAAACTTATTTACATGTTCATTATAAGATAACTCTGTGTTTAATGTGTTTAAATAAATAGAATATATTTTAAATAGTAAGAATATTATAAATTATACTGATATTATATTACATTACACACTTTCTGTTGCATGTCATGAAGACTATCGAACAAAAGGTTCTTACTTTAGTTTTTCAGGGTGTCACATTATCATCACATTTTTTATATTTCATCCTCACAATTCAAAATTGATCAAGGTGATATATTGTTTGATATTTAATATGTTTGAAATCCCACATTGTGAGAAGGGTTTATAGGTCATCCTCTATAAAAGAGAGAATGGAATGTACAAAGGTCACATCATCTTCCATGTAACTTGGTTTCAAAGGAGGAGAAATTCGGTGGAAAGTAGTTATACGTACTTGGATGAATAACCTAAAAAAATTTAAGGTGTTAATGAGGTCATCAATCACAAATAACTGAATGATCAATGCAAATTTTAGGGCCTTAAATCCATAAATCTTTGATGATTTAGAAGGCCATCAGTTCAATAGAAGTTAAGGTATTAAGAATACATTTTGTTTCTATGTCCTTTTACCAATGTTTTTAAATCCTTTTACTGAACAAGGATATACAAAAATATTCTTACATAATTGGTTTCAATCTCATGTGAAATTCCTAACTTTTTATTGTTCTTCGATAAAATTATAATTCATCCCTTTTCTCTTAAAAAATAATTACCAAAAATGATTTTTTTATTCCTAAAGCACTAAAAGAAACATTTAAAGGATTATAAGGCCTAGAAAAGAGTAAAAAAACATAATATTTATCTTTAACTATCCCCCTAAATTTATATTTCTATTAGATTAATTTATAATCCCTAAATGTTTTTCTAATCATTCATTATTAATATTTATTCATCAAATTGTTTAACAAATAATAAGGAAAAATTTACCAGTGCATTTCATAGGCTCGTGGTTGGCTTGAAACCCTTATCGTCCTTCAGTTATGGTTTCAAATCCCATATCCCTACAAGAGTTTTTTTGGTTTTCACCTCACATATAGGTTTTCCTTTTCTAAAACCATATTTTTATTACTTGAAAATATGAAAATAATGGAAATCATTGAAATATGTTCAATCAGTAATTAGACTTTTAACTAAGGATTTCACTACATCCTCAACACATAAATACCTTATACTCTTTATTTCTGCATAGGTTATTCCTTGGTCTTGGTTTTTTATACAATATAACTATTTGGATTTATAAATCATGAGACCTTTTCTTCAATCTAAAACTCTTTAGTTTTAACCTACGTTACATATTATGTATAAAAATCCTTTATAATTGTTTGTAAAGAAAAATTGGATGATCTTATTCATATCCCCTGAGAGTGTAAAACTAGGTGCGCAGTACAGCCCATCATTATGTGCCATGATACCCCGAGTCAAGCATAGAACGCCTTGTTAGAGTTGTTACTCCTAGGTACATATTTGATAGAACCACATTCACTTGTAGTATCCAGAAAGGGATGTATTTCTAGGAAGAGCCATATAATCTATATATTTAAAAAAATTTAGGGTTTTTATCTTTACTTATCCTCAAATTCTACCTTAGGGTTATGTTCTCTAACCTACGTTTTCTTAAATTTAGTTCCCATGGTTTCTACTAAATTTCCTCTGATATTAATTATAGTGACCCAACCCAAGATATACTAATGTCATCGTATAATATTAGGGACATTGTAATGATTATAAGTAATCAATCCCTGAATGAATTATTAGTTTAGTAGTATTGATAAACCAGATACATAATTGGGAATTGTATTACAAATGGATACACTAATTACAACAAATTTTTATTCTTATAAACAAATAAACATCAAGAAGTATAACTCTAATCCATAGAGTATATACATTCATTTCTTTAATATTATGATTCTAGGATTCCTTAAAAAAGAATCATTATATGGGTGACCTCAAATTCTAAGTAAGTGGAAAATATAGCAGAAACAATAATTAATCAATGGGAATAGTGGATATGGAAAGGTAAATAAATATAAATACCTTCTATTCTAATAAATAGATAAGGGAAAAAAATATGGAATGGTATGAAACTAAAACACATGCCAATAATCAATGAACTAAAATAAAATGTATCCATATATATGTCGACACAAAATTTCATCGATGAATAATTACTAAAAATACTATGGAGGAAATTCTTTCTTAATGGATTCATGTATAATTCACAAGAGGACATATTAATATCAAGACCTTTAAAAATATGATTTAAAACTATGGTTAGAAACCCATTTGAATAATTATTTATCTCATGAGAAACTATCGATACATTGAGGGGATATATAAAGTCTGGGCTCTACCTGTCATTCCCAATCCAAATAATTAATCATTTTAAATAATGAAAATAACTAATATTCATTATCAAATAACTACATTGGATGGAAATATGGATCTATTTATAATTCCGCAATTAATAAACTAACTATTTATGTAAGAACTATATGTAAAATGGTATATAGTTTAGGCAATAGTAATATCCCAGAAAAATGAAATCGATAATAAGGATAAATTTAAAGTTCAATGATTATAGAAAATTGAATACTTCTTGGCGACTAACAAATAAAACAAGTAAATTAATGTGAATACTATCCCTGTCCAAATGAATAATAATCCAAAAAGGGGAAGAATAAAGATGGTATCAATACAACAAACCCAAGTAGAGTAAAATATAGGGTTATAGTCATTGAAGAAAAAAATATTAAATTTTGAAAATATTCTTGTGGAAAATATAATTTTATTATTAAAAAACTTTTGAAAATATTTTTATTTAAAAATAAAACTTTTAAACATGAAAATGAGGCTACAATGAAATGAGGGTGGATGAATCCTTACATGTCATACGAGGTAAAAATAATATTTCTTTTGTACGGAAAATGTTAGAAAATACCTCGTTAGGAAAGATTCAATAATATTATTTTGAAACATTGGTAAAATTAAAAATGGGTAATTTTTTACCCGATCAATTTAGATTTTTTTAAAAACATTTAATAAAACATGGTTTTTAGAATAAAACAGTTTCTCTGACTAAAGAGAGATATAAATTTGGGTTTTCCTAGAAACTTTTTTGAAAACAATTTGAGTACTAAAGAGTGGAAAATGGTAATAATACTGGAAAATTGTCATAAATAAAAAGAGAATAATAAAAGGGGTTATTTAAAAATGTTTATATAATTTCCTCAAATGGAAATTCTATTTATAGAACATTAGTATTATTCTTGATGAAAATAATCTTTTAACATTTCAAAGTGTCTTATACCACATTGAAGAATTTTTAAATCATAAAACTAATGAAATAATAATATGAAATTAAATAATTAAATACCATGAAGGTAATGTAATTCATGATATAATATATATAAATGGGTAGTAGATACACCACATAAAATATTTAAGTCATAAACACAACATTTATCTCACGAATATGAAAAGTGAGATAGAAGTACCTTGCCTTGAATTTTCTTTCGGGTGAACATCCTTTAACATCCCATATAATAGATTTATGTTAATTTTATAATATCTATAGAATTTTTTTTATGATTAATTTTATTTCACTTAATATATTTTGTTTTACAACTACTCAAACAATTATGTTTACATCTAGTGTTTTTTTTTTCAAATTTAGTTTATGTGTGACAACATCTATTGTTGGTCAACTATGGTCATAGGGTTAATTATATAACATATCCCAAATAATAAAATTGAAATAATTATCATATTTTTACATAAATTATATTTTTAAAATCAATCATTAAATATTGTTATGAAAATGAGGATATGTTACAATCATGGAGATGGTAGGTCGTACGTATGCATGAGTAACATTCCCACTTCTAAATGATCGTTGTGAAAAGAATGTTTGTAAATAAAATCCATCTATAATGATCATTATATAATAAATACCATATTATTTGATAATAATTTTTTTATATAATTATGCTATGTAAAAGTAATCACATCATGTAGAGGATGCGGTAGTCCACACATCGACAAATAATGTTATCACTTTTTAAGTGTGTGAATGGGTAATAAAGGAAACGACATATATATATATAGATATATTTATAGAAATGTAATTATGTTATTAATATCATATATATGTTTTCAATGTCTCATATGTTTAATTAAAACTATCCTTTATACATTCCATGTTTAGTGTGAATGAATCATAACACTTTGAGGGGGCAGTAGTCCACATGCCCATAAACTATGTTATCATATTATTGTAAAATTGAAAGTATTGAAGGTAGGTGTAATAAAAGGATTAAAGAAGTACAAATACACAATAAATTTCATATATAATCATATTTTTCATCAAAATTTCCACCATGATAAGTGGTAGGGAAAAATATATGAATCATCATTTTGGGATGTAATAGTTCACTGTACACATAGACATTATGTTCATTAAAAATTAGATGGTGGTGTGTGTATATGTAGGTAAAACATTCCGTATTAAAACATCATTTTATATTTATAAAACTATTTGGTTTACTTGAGAACCGAATAAATAATTTTTTTGCGTTGGATAATATAAAATAAACTAGATAGATTGAGAAAAGGAATTACCTTTTAATCGGGTAACATCTTTTGGTTTAAGAGAAAAGGAAGTCATGGAAGGTATTATTCCAAATTGTAGTATTATAGGTCATGGGTAGAGGTATTTGTAGAAAATATGGTTAGTTATTCATGAACATAAGAGGTTGGAGAGTTGCAAGGAATGCATTCAGTTTGTGGCCTTTTATAGGAAAGGAAATGGACTCACTTGGTAAATTTGAAAAGAAGTTAGGTGTGCACATGTTATTACCTAAATAATTCATACAAAACCAATAAAACTCAATAATGGAAGGTTAATGGAAGAAATATTTCCATACAATGAGTTTTGTACTATTATCTAGGTCATTTTTTCTCTTAAACAAAGGGTTTCTGTGCATTTTATGCCTAATTACACCTTAATTAATGTAATTAATTTCAATCAATTTCCGTAAACATTTTTTATAAAAATTTAAGTTCAAATGTTAGAAAAAAATATTATCTTGGATACAAAGGTTCAGGTCATATTTTCAAAATTCAAGTCACAAAATTTTCAAAATTAGAATTAATGCTAATCTTGGAGAGAAACAGATTAACTGGTTTTAGTAAAAAAATGTTCACTAGATTATTTTGTTTTTATACTAAATTTAAAATTTAAATTAAGTATGATGAAATAATTTTATTAAAATATGTTTAATAGGTCAAATATTACTTTAAAATAAATTTAGAATATAATTTAGTATTAATAATTATTTAAATGAAATGGTAGTTTTTGACTAAAACAAATTATTTTCACTATTCACAAAAAATGAAGTTTCTATGAAATTTTTTAAAGATTCCAACTAATATAACTTTTTCATTCGTAATTCAAAAATAATATTTCCTTTATCAAATTTAATTCATAAAAGTGTCCAAATTATGATTTACAATTGGATCTCTATTAAGAGGTAGTAAAAATGCCTTTGTATAAATATAGGGTTTTATGTGACATATTGGGTTTGCTCTTATCTTATTAATAACAAATATATTGTATGAATATCAAAAATAATTTATTGAATATGTAAAGAATTTATTAAATAAATATCACCCACTAATTATAATTAATTTAATATTTCAGGGTAAAATATCTCTGTGAACATAAAAAAAATTTCTATAAAAATACTCTTTTTATATGAAATTGGTTCTTGTATCCACATCTAATTAATTTTTAACCTATGAATTAATCATATATTATAATGAAACAAAGATTTTTATAGGTTATTTAATAATTTTTATAGTATATAGTTTATATCTTACTATTATAATGTTTTATTTACATATTGTTTCTCTGTAAGATTCAATATTTCTTATAGCACAATTCATCGAAAAAGGTTAATTTTGTGTGTAATGCACGATATAGGGGAACATATTTATTGTGTATAATGTACACTAACTTAGTGTTGTGTTCATTGCAATATAACTTGGAATTTAATTTTTTTAAATATATAGAATATATTTTAAATAGTGAATATATTATAAATTTTACGGATATTATATTACTTTACGTGCTTTCTATTGCGTATCATATACGCTATCAAACATAAGGTTCTTACTTTAGTTTTTGGGGTGTCAAAATTTAACCCTTTTATATTTTGGTAATTATGAATTTTTTTTATTATATATTCATTAAAATTATTAATACCTTTAATTGTTTATTGATTATATATGATTAATCTAATCATGTCATGATATTTTATTTCTTTAAAAATGTTTTTATTTCATGATTTTATTGGTCATAATATGTTATTCATGTTTTATGATGATTGAAGAGGCTAAATACATCATTGGGGACCTAAATAATCATTTATATAGGTTTTTTCTATTCCTTCATAGCTAATTCACATGGCCAATTCTCCCACACAGTCAATTCACAAATCCAAATCTCCCATATAGCTATACCATGTAGTTGACTTTACAAATTCAGTTACCTTATTTATTTTAGTCATATAATGGGTTATTAGTCTCTAAATTGAGTGATTCTTATTTCATTGGACTGATAGTGAAGATTATCTTCATTTCCTTAGAACATGTACAATTCTTATTTGATTTTATCAAGTCATAAATTAGGTTGGAAGTCACTATATGTTTTTAGTCTGAATTATGTTGTATTTCATAACCATATGTATAAAATGTTTTTATCATAAAATTAGATATAATTGTAAAATAAAGTTAATTCTTGATTATTTGGGATTATACTAATATTTTATAAATATAATTTAACTAGACCAAAACATTATTCATTCATTTAATATAACATATTTATTTTTGAAATTTGATAATTATATTTGTTCATTAATTTCCAGATTCAGATACATAAATTCACATATGTGATTCTATTAAATAAAATAGCGTACATGAATTCTCCTACAAGATTCTCCTGCATGATTTACCTGTTGGAATTAACCTATGTGAATTAACCTAGATCAAATGTTTAACTATGTGAAAATAATATACATATATAAGGTTTATTACATTTTATAATGGGGTTACGAGAAATATATTATCTTTAAAAATGATATTTCAATTAATCTAGATCAATTTTTTTTAGGGATATATTGTTTTTTAATGTATTTTATTATGAATTTATTTTAGTGAGAAAACTGTTTTAGTAATTGTTAAAAACACATATGTTATCATTGAGGTATATTTATAGAATAGTCTATAAATGATCTCTATTTTATGTAATGATTACAATTTCAGTTTTCTGCAAGTTTATTAAGAATATTTTTATTCTTTTATTTTTTAAATATTAATAAATAAACATATTTAATTAACATAAATAGGTTTTATTTTTTTGGAGTTGAGTTAATTTATATTCATTTGGGATTAAATGTGTAAGTATTTTCACGTTGATCTTTTTGAAAATGGGATAATTTATATTAAACAGACTTGAATAGGAAGATTATGTCACAAATATTGAAATGGGGTTCTTTCAAAGATATTAATATGGATTATTAACTAATCTATTTATTATTAAAAACTTGATATGGAGATAAATCTCATGTTGATAATAATTGTCACTCTTTATCTGGGAAATAAGTATGATATGTACATATGTAAAGAATAAGGAATATTAAAATTATAATTGTTTTTTGAATACTAATGGTCAGCTCCCATGAATTTTTTTAGAATTAAATGTAATTTATTATCATATATTATGAATATATTTTCAATTATTTTTTATTCTAATGATTTTAGGTCGATAACAAGGTTTATCATTTTTAATGAATATCAGAAATAATTAAAATCTACTTCCATGAGAGGATTGTATTATTGGAATTTATGAAGGTTGATCATGTAATTTAAAGTGAAAAAAATTATTCATTGATTTTTGGTGTTTAAATAGATCAAGGAATACAGTGAAGAAACATATTGACATAGATCTACTTTACTATTATGTGTTTTATAGCCCAAAACCGAGTCATGGAGCTTCATTGTATAACTACTTAATGATGTAAAATAATAGGCTACCATGATTGATTTTTTTATCATCTTAAAGGGCCTAAAAACCACATAATCCAAATTACAACATATTCATCGATAATCATTCACTAGGTTAAGTTGTTTTATTTTTTATTTTTATTGTAACTGTCTATGTTTTATTTCCACACATAGTACGTCTTACAAAAGTTTATACTACCATAATGAAGTGTATACCATGGTTTGGAATTTCCCCTTTGAATACTTGGTTTCATATTTCCCCTTATATAACTAGGTTCCACTTTACCCATAAAACTAAAAGGAAATTATTACTAATATAAGATTCAAGGTTTAGTTAATCCCATTAGAAGACTCGTATCCTCTTTTCTTGTTAGATGGAAGAGGTTAAGACTTAGCATGTCAAAGGGTAGGTTAGGTCTTCACCTATAAAATACTAGGTTAGGTTTCCACCCATAAATATGGGGTTATATCAAAAACTAAACCAGGAAAGTGTTTAGTATTTATGAAATAAAATTTTGACTTGGTAATTCTATAATAAAATTAAGGGGTTTTCTATAAACTAATAAAAGATAAGGGAAGTGGGTTAATTATCCTAGTGTCAAAAGGTGTATCTAAAGAGTTTTAATTATACTTTAAAGGTGATTTACCATAGTAGATTTAATGTATCTTAGTTTATGAGAGTGGTGATGAGTATAACTTGGTCATTTAGAACCAAACCACTATACAATTATCATGTCCACCCTTTAAATTAAAGAATTTTCTTTTCTAGGTCATTTATTATATCGGTCTGGTTGTATTATTTAATATTTGAAACGATAACTTCAAAAATCTTAACATTTAAACTCAAATTAATTTTTATAGAATGAAAACTCACACCAACCATATTGTCAATTTTTTTCATGTATTATAGACATACAAATGGTTATCAGAGTAGGTCCATTTGGGGAAACATTAGTTTATCTCTTAATATGATGCCTCAAATTTTGTTTTAGAGGTAATACCACTTTAGAATATATATTTTTCCTTTTATTATTTATATTAATTGGCCTAAATGTTTATCATAATCTTTAAAAAGACAAATAGAATGATATTTTTCAATGATGGAATAATTAAAGAATAAAATAGTTTAAATCTAACATTTTCCACCACAGTTCAATGGTATTAACCGTACACAGGGCAAGAAACATATGTAATATTATCTTTATATTATTGATATTATATTTGGGAATATTGTGTTAATATATTTTGTTTTACATAAATATGATATGAGTGATTTGAAAGAACAATATTCTATTAAATATGATCTTAATTATATGTTCATTTATATAAATTATTTTTATCTGACAATATTTTTTTCGCTAAAAAATTTCATTATAACCTAACTCATAAAATTTTGTAATATCTAGAAACAAATAATTTTGAAGAAGTAGAATCCACGAAGATTATTCACTCGAATTATAAAATGTATATACACATTGATAATGATTGTCTAACTAATAAAAAAGAAATACCCCATTTTCATTGAGGATATATCATTTTAGGTAATTCCAATTTGAATTTAGATTGTTCAAATATTATTTATTATAGTTCATAAAGAATGTATATATTAATCCCATTTGTCTAAATCTCAACAATCTGAGGAAATTTGAAAGTAAGGAAAATAAATATATGAATACTTGTAGTGATTACAAAAGAAAATTAAACATGGCTGAAAGTATAAAAGAAACTGGTAATGATTCATTTTTTCCCAAATATTATAAGGAAAAAATTTAACCTCCACATAATAATAATTTTTATTTGGTTCATATACCAGAGAGACTTTAAATATATGTGTGATAAGAATAACTAAAATGAGTGATTTTCAGTTCCAATAATTTTATTTCTATGAATTATAGAAATGATGATATAAGAATTGCAGATCAAAATTAAATGTTTGATTCATACAAATACCAAATAAAATATATCAATTATATACATATTTCACTCAAAGAAATAAATAGAAGGGTTATGGAAAGTAAAAATAATGTATAATTAAAATTAAATAATGTCAGTTCATATTTTTTAAATCATAAGGATGAAAATGAGATATTTAATAACAGGCTTAGAAATATAGCTTATTCACCACATAAAATGCTTTGTGATGATTGAGTATTAGTTTAAAAAATAAAATGAAATTCTAAAACGTTAATTGGATAAACATATAAATGAGATACTTTTATTGAAAATTTGAATTTACAATTAATATTATTCAGAAGTTAATATTAGAAATACTTTTTATTTCATGAAACGTGATGAAAAATGAAATGAAAATAGTTGTGATTATTTTTTTTCTATTATTTTTCTTAATAATTTTGTGAATGAAATGTATACTAAAACTTTTTAGGTTAATTATTTTAAATGTGGGTCTTATGGTCAATATTCTTATGATTTCCTATAAATGTTACACTAAATTGTGTTCCAAAAGGAATTTTATTTCTAAATATTATTTAAATGAAAACTTTATAAATCATCAACTAATTGGGTAGTCAAATTTTTTTATTCTAATTCATGTAAAATAAATCCATTATTTATACTATGGTAATATATAAATTTTGAATCTTATGTTCAATAAGAATGTCGTTATAGTTTATTTCTTAGCATGTTGACATAATCATTATAATATTTAGTATTTAATTTGGGATAAGAAAGCATACCATGTATCATTTAATGATTCTACCATTTAATTCAGTATTTCACTAATTTTAAAATATTATTAAGTAATATTATTATTATTTTAGGATTGGATGACATAATAACAAATCAATTATACCATGAATTTCCTTTATTTTTGGTGAAGTTAGAATCCACTATGATCTATATAATATCATAATATGGAATTTAAATATGTTATTTTTGTTTTAAATTATCATTTTCTTGTACAATATTATTATTTGGTCGATTTTAAAGATAATTTACACATTTTATAACATGTTTCATGGATTATTATGTTTTTAATGTATGTTTTTTATGAGTGTGCATTACAAAAAATAAAATTTAGTTCATAATGCATTGATAGGTTCATTTTGAATTAAGATTATGAATTTTAGTGTAGTTATAATTTTTCATAATTCTGAAAATATATTGAACATTTTAGTTATTGGAACCCATTATATATAGATTTATGTGTGTTGTTTAAAGAAAAATAAAATCTAAATTAAATACCAAATATTTTCATATTTCATTTTTGTGATTTAAAAATACAAATAAACTATTTTTGTTTTTAAAAAGTAGTGGAAACAAGAATTTTTGGGAAATCAATATGTTTTTTTATTTTTATTCGCTACTTATAAAATAATTAATTATCAATTTACAGATCTTCAATTTACTTTTGAAAATGTGTATATTTTATTTTTTGCAATTTTTTAAAGTGTAGAATATGTTTTCCAGGATTTGATATTTACATGTTATAAATTTTAAATCTAATTTAAAAATAGAAACATATTCACCTAAAACGTGTATTGGATATTTTGTTTTATAAAGATTTTAAGAGAATATTTTCAATTTTAATTGCATATCGGTTTAACTAATATATATAAATTATCAATTAAGGGGGATAAAACATTATTACAACTATGAAAAACTTCCTATAAAATTATTATATTATAAAGTATATTTTAATAACATTGGAATCTGATTTGTATTATTGTATGGGAATGCTAAAATTTTAAATTTTTGCTTTAGTGCATAAAATGTTAAATCCAGGTGAAGTTAATATTCTTAATTATTGTTTAGATATTATTAGTTTATATAAATTCTGTATGTTGAAACACATTTATGATTTTCTTATAGAAATATTTTTGTTCTATTACACTCATGGATAATCATATTTAATTATTAATTCAATAGAATCGTGAGTATGTTTATATGATGAAATTTTCATTTTTTTATAAAATATATAGGAATATGTAACATGTTTTTTTAGTTCAATTTTTTTAATTTATGTATAGATTTATTTATTATTTCATTGTATGAAGACTTCTCATACATTCTATAAGATGTTTAATTAGAGTATAAAATTTTAGTTTTCATAAAATGGTACATTATAAAGTTTTTATAATTAATTTTTTTATAGAATAATTAATATATTCTCACTATGTATAAATCATTGTTCTAAGGGTTTATAGTGGCTCAATTTTTGAATCAACATGTTTTTTATTGTATTTTTCAATATTCATTTATATTTCATTTTATCTTAAAATATTTTTGAATAGAATAAAATGTGTTTCTATTTTCCAAGAATTTTAAAATTACATAGGATTTAGTTTTAGAATATCATTTTAATGAAATGTAACAAAATGATAAAAAATGTGGAGAAGTAGTATCACTTCAAAGAGGTAATTTTTCTATTTGATGTTTTATATTATTTATAATTTCATAAAATTGGGAGAAGATTGATAATTGCAACTAGTTTTTTAATTATAAAAAATGAGGATAAATTTGAGTGTATCCTTGTGCATGTTTGTGTTTTGATAATTATAGAAATTTATTTATTTAATATTCAAAACATATTTTAATACTTTAAAATGTCTCTGTATAAAAGTTTGTTTAATCTTAATCCTATAAATATATTTTATTATGTAAAATAATTTTTTATTTCATTTTTTGATTTTATAACATGTTATATAGTTTTTATAATGATTTACTATGATAAATATATCATTTGTGACTTTAAAATATCATTTATATTGATTTTTATTATTTCCATGTACCTAAACAATGTAGCCAAATTTCTAGATTCATTCACTATCTATATATCATTAATATAATTGAATATATAACTCGAAATTGAGTGATTCTTATTGAGTTGGAAATATATTAATATTATCTAATTTTCATTATGATCCATAAAATTCGGAATTGATCTTTATCATGTCTTAAATTTGGTTATAAGATACAATATGTTTTTAGTTTGAATTCTACAATTATTAAGAACTATATTTTTAATATGTTTTGATGATAACATTAGATATAAGACTCACTTTATTGTGATTAATAATTATTTTTAAATATATTTAAATTTTATAAATATTATAAAATGGACCCAAAGATGATTTAATCATGTCGGGGACTTACTAGGTCTGAAAGTTGATAATTATAAATGCTCACATGTTTACATAATTTAATACGTAAATTCACCTATAGTATTTTACCATTTAAATTGACCAAAATGATTCATCTATGTGGTTTTCCAATATGGATTAACCTACATGAATTTTCCTTTTTCAAAAAATCCACCCATGTGAAACAAAAATACATAGATAAAGTTTCATAAAAGGCCTAACTCACTTACGTGAAATATATTATCTTTCAAAATGATATTTCAATCACTATATAACATTATTTTCCTAAATATAAAGTATTTTAATATTTTTATATATATCATAAATTTATTTTTGATAAAAATTCATTTTAGTATGTGTTAAAAACTCATATGTGATCTTTGAGATATGTATATACATAAATCTTATGCTATGTTTTACATAATGTGTCATTCTTGAGATTTATATAATTTTATTATGAAATATTTTAATGTTTAATTTGTTATATAATAACATTATTTTTTTATAGTCCATACTTATAGTTTCAAATTTTATGTAAAAATAGTTAAATGAGATTCATTTGAGGTTAAGTGTAAGTATATTCACATAGATGTTTTGGAAAACATGACATTCAAAAATTTAAATAGTTGGAATATAAAGAGAATGTCTCAAATATTTATAGTTAGTTTATTAAAGAATATCAATATGTATTATTAACTAATGTATTAATTTTTCTAAACATTAAAACTAGAGAAACATCACATTGATAATAATGGTGTGTCTTTATTCGGGAAATATGTATAAGTAGCATGAATGTTTTGAAAGAAATAAGTTCAAGTCAGAATTGATTTAAAATATGAAGAGATAGTTTCACATTAATTTTGGGAGTATTCAAAGGAATTTATGATCATATTTTATGGATGATTTTACTATTCATTATTGTTTTAATTACTTTAATTGTATGTCAAGGTTATTCATTTTTAAGAAATATAAAATCCAAGTAAAAGTTTCTACCATCAAGATGATAATATTATTGGAATTTGTAAAGGTAAATAAAGATGTTTAAAGTGATGTAAATAGTTGTATTTATTATGGTGTTAAAAAATACAGATAAATACACAGGAGAAACATATATGCATGTCTATGATGTACTATTATGTGTTGTAAATTCTGTAATAGAGACATTGAGCTTCTTTATTTAACTTTTTTACTTATGTAAACTATGTGTTACCCAAGATCTTTTATTTAAACATCTCAATGGGAATGGGAGTAACCTTATCCAAACTCCAAAATCTTCATCGAGAATGACTCACTAGGTTGTTTTTTTGTTTCAATGCACTGTAATAATTTTTAATGTATATTCACACTTAGTTCATCTGCATGGGTTTGTACTTCCCTAATAAATAGTATTTATGGGGTTTTATTTACTATTATAAGTATAGGTTTAGTCTATCCACTATCTAGAATGGTTTCAACATCTTTAATAAAATCATTGAGGAAAGGACTACTCCTATAAGAGTCTAGGTTTTTTCATTCCCTTTAGAAGAAAGTGTTCCTCATGAAAAATAAAAGAGAATTTGTTAGTATTTTTCCTGTGAATGTATGGGTTGGGTATGCACATATACCTTCTTAATTAAATATATCCATATCTACTAAATTCATTGATAATGGATATAAATTATATAAACACACCCCTTTCCACTATTTAGAATATAATGCATACATCAATATGAATACACTTTAGCAGTACTGTATCCCTTTCTCCATTCCCTCTGAAATGTTATCAGATCATTTTTCTGGTAAACATGTGTGATATATATATAATATTTTTAACTCAATAGTTCTTAAATACCCAAAATAATAAAGTTTATTTAAATTATTTTTTTATAAGACCATGATTAATGTTCCATATATGAGTAATATATAAGTATTTCTCATTAGATTTGTCAATAATATCAAGTACCTATTTTCTATTTTAAGTATGTATAGTCCATTTTTAAAATGTTATGTTCCATAAAATATCCCTTTCTTAAATGAAAAACTATTTTTATTTATGAACATGAAATAAAATCACATAGTGTCTTGAATCAACATTAATATTATGTTTTTGGTAATTTAAGGTATGTAATAAGAATTATTTTATACAAGAACCCAATCATTGGCTAAATTAAAATGATAATCCCTAGTTTTTTGATGTTTTTAGTCCTGAAACATTCTTTATTTTTAGATCTACCTCATTCCATTAAAAGTAATTAAATTTTTTGGGTTTATATATTTGACTAGAAACTTTTTATCTATAATGTATATCTAATACATAACTTGTAGAAATATATATTTTTACTTAATGAATAAATTACCTAAAATATAATAACCTCCTTGATTCTTCTTCCTATATATTCATATATTTTATCCAGGGTATTTCCTACAACATTAAAATAATAGAAAAACAAACTCATAATTTTTCCTCTATTTATTTTCTTTTTTAGGGACTTTGTGATGGTTTATTTGGTTCTGGTTTTGACATTATCACATTTTGATTACACATCCATATCTTGTACACCATAAAGAATCAAGAGTTTGTGTTATGAACTTTCTTATCATCTTGAAAAACCATTGAAACATATTATTAAGTAACTTATTCATGTTATTCATATTATAGATAACATTGACGGTTGAGAAATATGAGTGAAAAGTAAATGGGTATGAGATTTATTTTTAGATCATAGTTTAGTTTTAACTATTGGGTTACTTGTCCCTAAATATTCCAAATCATATTCAGTACATGAGGTCTTTCTTGATTCTATTCTTCTAGCCTACACCGAAATAGTGAGATAGAGATCTCATAGCTTTCTTTCCATTCTCTCTACTGATATAGTTCTTGGATATGTGTATATAAATAGTATGATTATTTTTCTTGATAATTTTTTATAATTCACGAGGCATGGAGGATAGAGTAATGTAGTAGACATCCAATGCACTATTTATATACTTATTAGGATTCCCTTTCCACCATACTTTCTCCTTGAGGAGTCATGGTAGGAATTCTTGACTATATCACATAAATATACCTATCTTGTTTTAGTATTATATGAATTTTCATTTAAAACTCCTAGAATTTCTTAAGATTCCTGGTATTTTATTTATCATAATGTGATTGTAGAGATAATGAGTTGGTGTTAGTGATTTCCAATTTATCTATAAAAATTGAATTTATATATTATTACCTTATCTTTATTATTGATATTTATGAAATTATTGATATATTAATCTTTAAATTCCTCCCAATATTTTATAAAATCATATTAACCCATAATTAATTGATTCAAAATAATAAATGACTAGAATATTCTTATATAATAGATCCTTCAAAAATTTCCAAATAGTCAATGTTTTTATATACCATATAATATAGATTTTTACTATATAATTTTGAATGAAATACCATAATGAATTGTAGATCTTATATCTATTGAGTGAATTCCAAACTCTTATAAATCATAACCATGGATATACTATATCTTTTTATTTAAAGATGAATCAAGCTAACTAATTATATTTATTTGAAGTAAAAATTAGATAGGTCTCTCATAAATTTTTTTTAGAGCAAACTGCCAACAATATATGATGATAACCTCATACCTGTGGTTTTCTTCTAATTAAAATTTTTGGAATACATTTCAAATAATATTAATTTTATGGTATTAATTTACCACTCAAGGAATGAATCCAATTTATATTTATAATTTTTTATACTAGATGATCACACTCATAACATAACTATATATAAATAGAAAAACATTCATCATGAATTAATGTATTTTATTTATACATTATTTTTTATTATTATATATGAACATGTATAAACTACACATACCAAAAACCATCCATATAATAAATAAACAATATATTGATGAGAAATTTTTAATATGTGATCCATCAAGTGAACGATGGATAAAACAAGATCATAGGTGTAACTATTTGATTCTCAACCAACATTAGTTTCAGTGCTCACCTACTCCAATGAATTTATCTCTCTTATGATTCTTTAAAAATTATTGGATTGAACTATTTCACATTATTCCTCCTCATTATATAATTATACCCACTAACAGGTGATGGGGTCTTAGGGATGTGGGATAAATATAAGTAATCTCTCTCATAAAAAACATACTCCATTATACATATTATTAGGTTGAGGGATGATTCACATATTATTACTTATTAATTATGAATAAAATTACACATTTCAATATTTTAAAAAATAAATAATAAATAACAAACATAAATCGTCCGAACTAGATGATAATTAATTAGAGTGTTTAAAATTATAGTATATAATTAATTTTATAAATAATTATAATTGAGAGAATTAATTATGAAATTAAAAAAATCATACTAATTTCAAATCATAATTTAAATGTTTAATAAACCCAAAAAATGATTTTATAAAATGTGTAGTAGTTTAAAATATTTTTATGATTTTATTATATTTTTTTGTACAGATGTAGGATTATCAGTGGCTCATAGAGGTTTTTTAGAAACAAAAGGGGTCTGAATGGGATGGGAGGGTTTGGAAGAGTTAACCCTAGGCAGGTTTGAGATAGACCTACCAACCTGGGATCCAGTTCAGGTTCTAGTGATGAATCTCACACTGGTTGCATGGGGATGAGAAGTAGGTGCTCTATATGGGGAACTGATGTTCTAAATAACCATTCTCATAAGATTTTGAACATAGTTTTATTTGAAACTAATAAATTTATTCCCAATAATCATGGGTGTGAATGTCAACCCCCATTCACCTGAGGGTGATACTTTAAAAAAGGTCTAGTGCCCTGTATCGAATTTATTTATCATTTTAATTTTTTTAAATTCAAATATTCATACATAAAGTTGAATTATCTCTTTTACCACTATTACATGTTTCCAAAACCATAAAAACCCCTTATAAATCCTTCTTTATACCCAATTATAGAAAACAAACAAACACACACACACACATATATTAATTTTTTTAATCCCAAAAATTGATATCCATCATAATATGGCCAAATGATGGTTATTCGACCACCGATTGAAGCATAGTTAGTGGAATTAGTAGTGTGTAAATTACCTCCAACTCTATTCTAGTATGTTTAATTTTATATTTATCTTAATGAATTATAAAAAAACTCTAATTACACTTTTTATTACCAGATGTTCCTTGTATTTCTAGTGAACGAAAACTTAAAAATTTTACACTGGATCAACATCATAAAATTAAATCTAGAATTATTGTACCCAATTATCAATACAAGGATCTAATGTAATACAAATATTATTGAAATATTAATCAATGTGATACCTATTCTGATATGAAGAATTTGTTATGTTCTACTCATCACCAATGATCCTCAAGGAATCTGATGTTTGAAAACTCTATATCACCCACTCATGCTTTAAAATATTGTTTGTGCATCAATATATGAACTTTAGGTAAGATTTTAGATATATTATGTGTATTTTTATATACTAATGATCACCATTGAACTAATAACTTGATCCAGGGATGATATAGTAGATAATGTATTCCCCAACACACTTTTCTCACTCTTGGAAACATTAGATATGATAAAAAATCTCTCAAATTCATTTTAAAAATATTATAAAAAATATGATATAATATTGGATTAAATATAACGGTTAAAATTATTAAAATTTATCTCTAGTTTTTTAATATGTTTAACATTTTAAAAGAACAATATATTACAGTTATGACTTGGAAAACATGTAAAAACAATTATTAGTGTCTTGTCACTTACTTGTAACATATATGTTATGTTATATGATAAAATATAAATCTTTAATCTGAATTTTTACTCCTATAAAATATTTAGCAAACCTATAATAAAGAATATTCATTTGAAAAAAATATATTTATTCACTTAATATTTTTTATCACTAAAATAAATTCAATAGTAATTATTTAAAACTAAAATAATATTTCATGTGTTTTTTATGATTATTTTTCATTCATCTAAATTACCAAACCACTATCATGTGGCCCAAAATGATCTAAATTTTAATTCATTATAATTTCTCAAACATTAAATTCACTATTTTATGACTATTTTGGACATTATCTTGATATTAGTTGGTGTCACTCATAGACAAAGTGCAGTTTTCTAAAAACACACCAAGGTCCTTAATGAGATATTCTTAAGTCATAGAAATGAAAACCTCCCCTATGATAATATAATCATTTTGTCACATGATATATCAAAATGATTAATTTATATCTTATGTCATATTCATTGTAATATTTATTTGTTCATTCATTTTTCGTACAAGATGTAATTACCTCCCTCTACCTTGGACATTGATTTAATGAAATTTCTACTATCTTTGTAAATAGGTAACAAGATATATCTTTCTATATTATGAAGTGATAAATACTATATTGATAATTAAAAAAAAATTATATCACTAATGATGAGCCTAATTCAAGATACATCACATCATATACAAATATGAATGGTTTTCATCATTCATAAAATTATATGACCAATGATATAAATTAATAATCATCTCAATCAAAGAGACCAATACACCTATTTACATATATCTATAACTAATGACACCAAAAATAATTTGTGTTCTTATTTATGGGTTAGTACTCATGATCCCATGTGCTCAAGATAACTATATGAAAATTTCAAGAGAAGAAGTATCAATGCTTATGATCCCTTATCATGTGATTTTAAAATATCCTTATTCTCCTTGAAGAATGATTTATATAGAGTATAAGGATGATATTAATTAATATTATCATATTATCATGATCCTCTAATTGTGTCTATGAACTATTATATCCTTTTAGTATAACATGAAATTCAAATAAATTACCATATATTTTTTCCATGAAAAATAAAATTATTTTTATGGTAAGTGAAATAAATGTATATAATTTTTTTATAAATTTAATTTTAATGAAAATAAACAATTGAATTGGGTTTAGTAAAGTCACTCACATAAAATGATGTTCTCATTATCAATGATTTGAGGAAAAATATCTATAGTGTATCTTAAATTCAAAAAAAGGAATGCTTTGGTATTTCTAAAGAATTAATGTTTTATTAGGATGCTAAAGGTTGTAATAATCATTATGATGAGGAAATGTAAAAGAAGAAATTTATTTTCAAATAACATGGATAATATTATCAAATATAAATATATTAGGAATCTACTAAATATGGGTTACAAAATATGTAAAACTTTGGACACTTGGTCAAAAACAATTAAACGTCTTATGTTTATACAATTGGATGTTTGTTTTCAACAAATATTGAAGTTCACCAACAGATATAGGTACATTATTAATATTTTTGTGATGTTTAATAAATTTTATAGGTTTGATAAAAATCAAACATCACTTTTTATTAAAACGTTTTTATCTAATATTTGATCTAAAAAAAGAATGGGGAGTTCGATGAATATCATAAGTAGCATGTCTTAATGAATTAATACCATTTTTATAAAAACCCAAACATAATATAATAGTTTAGAATCAGATATATAGTTTTTTTGATATAAATAGAACCATTTTATCAAATCATGACAACATGAAGAATTATTTTGATAAAATAAAGAACTCTGGAAATCTATATTCTCAACTAGTGTTTACTACGACACAATGTAGTTAAGACACCATATACGATGTGTTTTAGAAAGAATCCAAAATTTTAATGATTAAGTTAATTCAGAAGAAAAAATTACATTACAATAAAAGAAATATATTTTTATAAATTTATATGAATGATAAAATGATAATATATTTCTTATTTGTGCCCCAGTTGAATTATTTACCAAAGTGACACAAAAAATTGGGGAAACATTTTGATATCAATAAGTTTATTTTTATGGAAAATTAAAATCCTTTGAACATATAATTATTTAATAATTATTTGATTAATAATTTTTGTGGAGAATTTATAAGAAAACATGTGATAGGTTAGAATATTTCATTAAAATTTTGAAATTATCATGATAACTTGGAAAATAATTATCCATGAGAAAGGCACAAATCAAGGAGGATCAAAGTACTGAAGACATAGAAAACATGGTGCGATAAAAAACCTAGGTGAAATATAAAAAATATCCAAACATGGATAAGTCTAATAATTTTATATCATATTTTTTTTTCTCTCGTAAAATGGAAAAAAACATCCACAAGGAATTAAAACACGATGAATGGATTGTGGCCTCAGAAAAGTACTAATATTTATTGAGGAGAATGAAACTTGGGAGATAATGTTATATTAAAAATTTGATAATGTGATAGGGATAAATTATATTTTGAGAAATAATAATAATGTAAAAATATAAGCTGTATAGAACTTGACATATATATTACAAAATGGGTACTTTAAATTTTGGGTATAACATTATATGAAACATTTTATCTGGTTTCAAGGAATTAAAAAAGTAAAATATTTTTTGGTATATATTATCAATGTAATTATAAAGCGTCCTAAAATTTTGTGAAGTCATCATTATTTAATGTTAATTTTTAGTACGATATTTACATTGAAAAACTGAAAGGTTTTATCAATGATGGTGATGGTTCTCATGTTTGTAAATTGAAAAAAAATTATATGGGATTAAAAATGTTCCCTAAAAATTATATTCATTCTTCTATAGTTGATTATAAAATAAAAAATCCTAAAAGTAAAGGTGGGTATAAATATATATTCCAATGAATGATAATAAAAACTCACTGCTTTTGATAGTTTTAATTGATGAGAATATATTTTTTCTATAAATATAGTGGATAGATGTGAATAATTATCTACCTAAATGAGGAAACCATCATAAATTTAAATGATTGGATATATGAAAATAATTTTGTTTTAGAAATTAACAAATGAAATAATTTTTATCCTTCTCTCACAAAATAATTATAATCATTAGATTATATAGAATTTCATAATGTATGAATCTAGATAGGTTTTCACTATTAAATCCCCTAGGATCACAATTTACATGGAGAAATACTAAACTAGTGTTGAACAAATGATATTTTGGAGGCATATTTGTAGGATACTGTACAAGTCATCATATAAACAAGTAATCATGTTTTGGGTCACAATTTTTTCCCAAGTTAATATAAATCCAATGAAATCACATATTATGGATGAAAATGGATCTTTCTATAAATAAAAGGAACTAATAATTATAAATTAAGGCATATAAAAGATTTAAACTTTCACATTAATGGGTTTTTAATATGGACTGGGAAGGTGACATTGGGGATTGAAATTTTACATATTGAGGTGTATTATTTATTTATATATGATGTATTTCTGGGAAATAAAAGAATAAAAATAAAATTACTGTAAGAATAATAAAAGACGAGTATTTTGTGACAATAAGAGCCATAATAATAATTATTTGGATAAAATAAAAATGTAAATATGTGATGTTTAATTTTTTATACCCATTGGTAATTTTTTGTTTTAATAAAAGTACAATCAACTTCTCAAGTAATTTGGGACAATATTTGAGGTTTAAGTTCATTGATACAAAAAACCAATCCATTAAGGATAACATAGAAGTTTGAAGGATTTCATTTGATTCGGTTTCAATGAATGATAATTTTATATATATCATGATAAATACCTTAATAAAATAATCCTTTCAGTACATTAGAGTGTTTTTTAGAGTGAATTTTCTCCCAAAAACCATGTAAGTTCATTTTTTATTTTTTCACATTAATTATTTTTCATTTCATGAAAAAGGGAGAGAAATTTAAAGGACATGTTATAAAAAATGTGGGGATTATATATTTATTTTTTTAGTTGATGATATAGGTTAGAATATAATAAGATAATTCATTTTTAGGGGATACTTATTTTTTTAGTATCTAATGATTGGATAAGATCTCATTTTTTGTTTCATGTATTTTAGAAAAATACAAAGAGGGAGATTGAAGTGGATTTTTTAGAAAATTTAAAGTGTTGAGATATGAATTTTTCATAATTGATATGTGGTCAATATAGTATTTATATTCACATATATAGTTATAGAACTCCTAAAAACATCATTACAGCCTATGATGTGGTGTTTAGATAACATCAACATTAGAAGAATTCCATGAATTTATTCATTGATGAAATTTATTCATTAGTATAAAATGTATATTCGTATTTTATTTATAAAAACATATACATGTATAGACTAGATGTTTATTACAGATGAGACGATGTTAAGGAATGAATATTTCTTATGTTGGAGGAAATCAAATTGTGAAAGTCATATCATAATAACATTATTGGTTACATAAAAGGATTATTATAATCTATTAGGAAATAATAAATCCAAAACCTATAGGTATTACACTATGATATGATTATGAGGAATTACATGAGGAATCATGGGTTTTGAATTGTGTCATCATGAGTGGTCATAATTGTTCTGCACTCAACTTCTTATGAGAATTAAAAACATCCATATCGCATGATAGATGCCATGAAACTTGTGATGGATTCATTACATATTAAGGATAGGTTATAAATTTTAATATGGTTGTTTCTAAAGAGATATTAAGGTCACTTAAAAGTGAGTTGTTTCAAATATTGAAGGTTATTTAAAACGTACAAATCTATTTAAGGGTGTGGAAATAGATATACAGAATGATTTATGGATCAATATATGAAACAATAATGGTAGTGATCATTTTGTAATTCATATGTGATCTTTAAATATTATGTGTATATTCACTGGAAAATTTTAATTAATCTATGATAAAAAAATATAGATTCAATAGATCATTACAAAGAGATTTGGTTGGGTTTAAGGATATGAATAATGGTGCACAACTAATATAATATTTTCAGGTACATTATAAGGATTTTAGAGATCGATTGACTCACTAACACTCATCTTGAACATTCATATACTTTGTTTTTAAGACCATATTAATTCTCCCATAGAATTTTCATATTGATAATTAGATATAAACATGCATTGTAGGATTATAACTATTGCATAGTCTGGATTTTCAACTGGATAACAAGGGTTAGTGAACCATGTAAAACTCATTTTTTTGTTTTCATTATATACATATGAATTTATAACCATATTTCAGTCATTATCATATATATTAATAGGTTATAGGAAAATTATTTGAGAGTTGGTATTTTTGTGACAACTCATTCACACCCCTCTTCATGGTGGTTTAATCTCACACAAGGCCTCTCACAAAGGCCATATCATTTAAATAAGAATAAAACATGATATATATAAGAAATTCATAAAATTATAAAATATTTTTAATAATAAAAATACAAATAAAACTATATTGTATGAACCCAAACTATACATTACCTTGAAAATGAAATAAATAGCATTGAATCCAAAACAAAGAATAACACTTAATCACTTCTCAAATTTTGTGGTTGTGATAAAAATAAAGAGAAAAGTATCTATACAATGAATATTTTCAATAAAATATTAATCAAATAAATTATATTTTAGTACATGATATGACATAAAATGTGTATAGTTTGATTGAAAATACAATTCCTCGGTCATATTTCCCCATTTCTATTGAATTTGAGTAGTGAGTTTGATAAAAAAATAATTCATTTCGCAGTGTATAGAAAAAGGAAGTATAATTACAATCCTTTTATATTAATAAATAAATAAAAAATGAACTCTATGAAATGATTCTAAACTAAAATAACATAAGGATTATAAAATCTATACCAAAATTCTTAACACACCTCACAAAATAATTTCATCTTTAATCCCAATAATAATCCTCATTCTATATAATCCAAGGTAAATTAATATAAATGTACACGGGAAAATAAAACCGAATTATTAATTAAAGATAATTAAAAAATATAATAAAATAAAGGGAAAATCTCTTAACAAAAATTCTAGGATAAACTTCTCACTAAATTTCTCAAAATATATTCTAATCTAACTATTAAATAAGTTCATTCCACCCAATGTAAATTCCATTAATTTTTTATAAGGATTCATATTCAATGTAAATGGAATGGGTATCTCTTATGTAATTATAAATCAATATAATTTTGTCAAGGTCGCGGAATTACTGTGGAACTATAATGAAAAAACGTCATTATAACCACAGAAAAAAATGTATAGTCTCATATAGTTCTAACCTCTCTTACTAAATTGGAATTATATCTCACTAGATTCATTTACAGTACATAGTTGGTGATGATTAATTTATTAAGAAATATATATCTTTTTTAATTGATTATCACCAAAGGAAAACCATTTAAAAATATAATGACAATGGCTTAACGGTAAACCCATGAAAGTCATGTAGTCCTAGAGATAATAATAGAATCACTCATACTCAAGGGAAAATGGAAAACAAGATTCACATACACAACGTCTCTTGCCATAGGTTTCTAAAATATATCAATATATCCATTAAAACATTATAGTTTACCTACTCATAGAATAATGAAATATCACTAATTAATTAGAGAAAATAAAAACTCACTAAAAAGAAAAACTTTCATATCATCCAAAATTAGCTAGAATTACCCTATGGTAATAATAATATATTTCATACTAGGATATTATAAAACCCTTATTAACTATTTAGGAGTATTTTTTAAACTAAAAACACCAGGGATATTATTTCTATATCAAAAAAGTCACACACCTTATTAATATCTCAAAAACGTCCAATTATAAAAAACCCATTTTATATATAATTTATATGGAATAAAATAAGTTATTATTAAATATTAGGTATCCCTTGAAATAAAAAGAGTCAAAGAAGTGAAAATCATGGCCAGTATGCATGAATTTCTATTAGTTTCCTTAACTATGTTATAACCACTAATTTAGTTTTACTAAAATTCACAATTTTCGAACTATAATATTTGTCCCAATATGATTTTTGGTTGTAAATTTTTTTAATATTTTATATATAGTCAATGTGGAAAAATGATATAGTTTTTTTTTGAAACACCCCATCAAACTAAAAAAATATGCACCAAACATAGAAAATTTGATGCATTGAACACAACTTTGATCCCAAACCATCAAAATGAGGTATAAGAGCCAGAACAGTTTCATGATAATCAGCCCTTGTCCATTAGATTGTGAATTAGAACCAGACCATCAGAATGATGAAATGGATCCATACAATCGAAATATTGCTCGGTTGGAAAGAAACAATGTGCTAGAAGGATGTGAATTTTGTAAATTTCCATTGTAAATCTAATGATACTTTTCTAATCATGGAGTTCTTATAAATCACGAATAAGTCATGATAAAAGTTTTAGTTTATGGAAGAAATGAGATTATAATGTTTAGTATTATGGATATTTCAAATTGGTGTGAGGAAAACTATATGTATGAGGATGTAGATCATCTGTGTGTAAATATCATAAGGACAAATGATTAATCATGCAGAAGTAATTAAATCACAACTAGAACTGATCCATCATAATGGATTAGGACACCGATTCATTTTAGATTTTTTTGTATCCTTAGTGTATTTGATATAGATTTTTATCAAAAGAATAAGGTTTAAGAATGTTTTAATTGAGTTACAAATGATGAAAGTTTCATCAGAAAATACATAACACCGATCCAATAGAGTAAATAAGAGATAGTAACATCCAATGCATACTGACACTGATAATGTCATTAGATCCAGGATCATCGGTATGAATAATTGAAGAAAAAATTATTTTACAATATTTCAGATATTTGAATGATGAAAAAGTGTTTTCAAAGGAGGTTTTTAATGATAAAGAATGTTCTTATTATTTTAAAACGTGATCTTTAGTTTTTATGGAAAATTTGTGTGAGAATACTTTTAGTGCTTACAAAATAACTTCATAATGGGTTTCTTAAGTTTTTCATATTCTCTCATTTTAATTAATAATCATAATGAAGAATCATAATGATGAATCAAACTAAATATATGTTTGTAAACATAATGAAATCTAACTTTTTGTGTAGATTTAAGAAGATTCATGAATCCTCAATATTTATTGAGAAGAGTTGCAAAAATTCAAAGATAAAGAGTTAAATGAATGATAAAACAAGGAATTGTGAATTTTATTGAGTGGGAAAAGGAATTTTTCTTGCGTTTTCCATTCTCGGGTGACTATAGAAGGATATCACATTAAAATTTTATTTTTTGTGTCAAATTATTCACATGTTCTGGATCTCTCAAAAATGTGGAATATGTATTAAGTTTTCAACCATATTTTGTTTTTCAGGTTGAGGTTGTGCATGATCCATTGGAGTGAGTCCGTCATAGTGAGTCCATCGGAACAATTCCATCAGAGTAAGTTCCATAGAAACGATCCCACTAGAGTGATAACCATTAGAATAAGCCCCATTGGAATGAGTTCTATTCGATAAATAAATTGTGGACTACAAATTGAGTTTTTACTCAATTGAAGAATGAAGAGAAGAAAGAGAATCAGATCAAGCCCCATAGGATAGAGCCCATCGAATATAGGTTATCAAAATGAGGTATATCATAATGAAATTTTAAGAAGAATATTTGTGTATATAGTTTCTATATATTGTTCCAAAACCAATAGTTTCTTTAGAAACATTTTGAAGTAATTGAATATTGTATGAAGATAACAGATGATTTATCTTACTTGTGGAAGAGCTAAATAGCTTACTGATGTGGATCAGAAAAGAAGAAGTAAATTGATTATTGTAACTATAGATACTTACTCGTTACTAAAAAAATGGATTTGTGTTGGGGTGTATACCGAGATATGGGTAAGGGGATAAGAAAAATAAATTTGGGTAAATAACCAACTATAGTAGGAATATTTCTAGTAGAATTATAGAATTTTTCACTTCTTGTGACGTTGTATTCTGAATAAAGGATAGTGAAATAATCCATATTGGTGGGACTATCTAACCTGGAATGGAGTATATATTTATATCAAAACAGGTAAATATTGTGTTCTATATTTTATTTATATTATTTTCATAATGAAATTATGGTTGAGAAGTTATAATTGTGTTGATTGTAACATTAAAAATGTTCATAGGATAATAAAGTTTATTAAACAAGCGAATAAACATTATAATAAAAAAAAGGTACCGCTGAATACCCCCCCACTCTTAGTGGTCTTGACACTATTTGGAAATAACAACAGGTATCAGAGCTATATTTACTCAAAAGGAACCATCTATTAGAATAGATAATTACAATTTAGTAAGAAATAGGGGTGTTCTAGTTTTCAATGTCACAAACTATCATAATTGGAATAATAGAATGTTATTCTATTTTATTTCATTTAGACATGATGTTAAAGGTGCCAAAATAGTTGGGTTTTAGACCATTAATGAAGCTACTATGAATGATACTGATAAGATTAGTATTGAAGATGATGGAAAAGATCAGAATTTTATATTGATGGCTCTCACTGATATTGTTTTTTAAATCTTTATGTGGTTTCCAATATCTAGGAAAATGTTGGATAAGTTGGGATGTAGCTATAAATAGAATGAGAATGTTAAGGAATCCATGTTACAAATCTAGAGAAGTATACTTGAGTATTCTAAAATGGATGATGATGGAAGTATTGATAGTTACATTACAACGGTAAATGATGTTGTGACTAACATAATACGTTTCAATGAGAAGTTAGAAGATTATAAAATTGTAAATAAATTTTAGAGAAACTTTCTAGACATATTTGATGCCAAAGTTTCATATTTATAAGATCATAAAGAGTTACCTTTAGATAGACTTCAGAAAATTATGGTTGCATATGAGATTAGAAAACCCCATCATTTTATGAAAAAGGATGATAAATTGATGGATTTAAATTTTTTGGTGTAAGGGAAAACAATGATAAGGAATTTTAAGAAGAATTAAGTGATTTATAGGTATAGGAAGAAGCTAAATATTTCAATGCATTTGTTTCCCTTCTCTCTATGAAATAAGATAAGGGAATATGGAAAATTAAAACACTCAAATGTTGGAATTGTAAACATAATGTGAATTTTGAAAACAAAATCCAAGGGTAAAAGTAGAAGAGTATGATTTGGAAGAGTATACTAAGATATATCAGAAATAGAAGTGGAATAAATGTTAGGAAATATTTCTATATGAAAAGAATAATTAAACCTATTTGAGTAAAATAAAGAAAGATGATCTCGCATATAATGATGAACCTGATCATAAACATAAATTTATTGGTAAAATTAAAAATAAATTTAATTATTTAGGTATTTATGATGGTGGGGAGATTAGATAATTGGAATTGATTATTAAAGAAAAATTGAAAATGAAATTTAGAAGAATACTCAACATAATAATGAAATTAGGAAGTTTCAGAAAAAATGTTGAAGATATTTATTTTTAGAATAATGATCAGATTAAGAAATGTTAAAAAACTCAATATTATTAGATTTAAAAATATGAAAATTGGTATGATTGAAATAAAATATAAAATATATGAATAAATATTGTATAAAAATGAGGACCTCAACATGAAATAATCAGTAGTTGTTGAATAAAATAAGAAGAACAAGTTGATGATAGCTGAATCTGAAAAAATGATAGATGTTTTGAAATATAGTATGTCTAAAAATGAAGAGGATTTGTTTGAAACACAATATTATTATTGAAAAAAAAATTATATAAAAATATGATTGAAAACTACCCCATGTCAATTGATGTTGAAGGTTATACTTATAAACAAGGTGAATAAAAGGATTACAAAAAAAGGTTTGTGAGAAAAAAATCTTTCACCAAAAAATGTAGGAATAAATAAAAATATTATCCTCATTAGAAAAGTTTTCCATGATTTTTTTAATAAAAAAATGTTATGAAAAATTTCACTATTAGTTTGAAAAATCAATATTTTGAGGTTATTGTTGGGGTTGTTGAGTTTTTAAACACATAAAAATTTCCAATTAGTATAACATGTCTATACAAAGAAATAAGTATAAATGAAGGGGAAGATATGATGAAAAAAAAGTTAAAAGGTTACAAAATATTATGTGGAACCAAAAAATGAAACCTATAAGATATTTTAGTATGTTATGAATGTTTATAAAATTAAACAGGCTAAGGAAGAAAATAAATAATGATTGGTTATATTGAAATATCCCTGTTTATTGAGGTATGTTTCTATTTATTTTTTTGTTTGACTTATTATTTTTGGCTAGATAAGTGTTTCCCCATGTTTATGAGAAGGATAAGGGGTGTTCTAGGGGTTTGGGACACATAAGTGGAAGAAAAGGGAGTTCTTAATAACATTGCACAGATAGCACATGGTTATAGAAAACCGTTCAGGAATCCCAGGTAATTGTGTAGCCATGGATAGAGGCTTTTTTCACTGTTGCTACATGGTTAAGAAAACCAAGCATAATCCCCATTAAACAATGTGAAGGAGTGTTTTTCATATACTGTCTCATGTATGGTTTGTGTATGGATTAGAAAACCATGCTGGTAAACTGTGTTGTCCAGTATTTATGAGAAAATTAAAAAACTTCCATCCCATGATTTTAAACCCCAGCTCGGTAGTCTCATCCATTCCACCATCTCCAACCCTATTTATTATCTTGGATGAACCAAGATTACCAAGGGTTTATCTACTTTTATTCTTAACTATTTGGGGTGTTTTTGGTTTCAGATTGAATCCCCGAGTAAGTCTAACACTCCTCTTGTTTCTCTTTTTCAGATTAGGGTTTTTATTTTCTTCCATCTACTTCTAAAGACCTAAAAACCTTATTTTATGGTGAAACCTAGATTGGGGATTTAAGGATAATTTGATTCAAAATAAAAGGATAGTATTAAGAGTTCTCTCATCATCAGATTCGTGGTAGGTGGTCTACATGTATTATCCTAGAGTTTTATTTTAGACTGGTGCATAGAAGATAGTGTTCTTCTATTCCCTAATTATGTTTTTGGTTTCTTTGGATTCTTTCCTAAAAAAGGATGTCTGAGTGAAAAATTGAAACCCTCACGTTTAACATGAGAAGCGTAGAGGATAACATGACCATTTTTTAGACCACCCAAGGGGTGCGTCGACATTCCCAGACCTAGAGAGTGGTAGGTTTAAGAGGAGGATTATCGAGTAAAGTGTGAAGCCCATATAGAACGTGTTTTAATTGTTTATTAATTTTTAAATGGAATGATGATAGATATTCTTAAGGTGATAATGGAATTAGGTTTTGTTGTAATGGCAATAAAATGAGGAATTGTGTTGAAAGAGATTATGTCAATTGTTTAATGAATTTTGGTTAGAAATTCCTAAGGGGATTAGTTCATATTAAAAGGTGAACATGTAATTGGGTAATACAATGGGAAATTGGGAACATGTTAATGAGATGTATCAATGGAATGGATGAATATGTGGAATGGGTTAATACATGAGAATTATCTGGTACACCTAAATGATTTCATGTAATAAATATATTGTGTTATGTGATATGAGAATTCTACTTGAGTGTATAAAGGGTAAATGATTGTGAAATAATGAAAGATCCAAGTGGGATAATATATTGTAATTCATAAATATTTGATAAGGTATGGGGTTATTGAATAAACTTAAGTGGTTAAGTCACAAGAATGGAAATTTTACTAAATGGGAATGAATTACAACTTGTAAATGTGTTAATGGGTTATGGTATAATGTAATTTTCCATGGTGTTATTATGTATTTTGAATTATAAAGGAATTGGATATGTTTGGTTGTATTATAGTATGGTTGTGGTGATTTGATAAATAAGAATGTGGAAATGGCGTGGTAGAGTGGGGTATTGACATGAGGTTCTATGCCCATGGGTTGAGTTAGAATGAGGCTCTAAATTCCACCCCATAAATCCATGGGTTTAGGAAGGGGATGAAGTCTATATTCCTCTAATGGTTTCATTCCACCCATACTAATACTCTGGGGTGAGGATAATGTATTGATGTTATATGTGTAGCCCTAGTGAGATAGGGACATGACTTATTTCCCCTATAGATAATGAATGATTTCCTTAGACCCATGTAGAGATGATGTATATGACTAACCCAAAGAACATGTGTTAAAATGGATTATGTAGTAAAAATGTATAATAATGAATTTGGGATAAATGATAGTCATGAATAAAATAAACCTTGCAAACCAATGGAACTCGAATGGTCCCTTGTTCACTTTCCATTTATTTTTTACTTTCATGGAATATCTATTATACTGGATATTTTGTACACACCATTGGTGGTGGCCTATAGTGTTTTGTACTAACACCCTACTTAGGATACCATTGCGTACCCAAGAAGATTTCTTGTTTGTAGGTCAGGAAAATGGAAAAGGCCCTACCCTCAGATATTGAGTTGGGATTATGATGTACAAGGAGAAGGATCTTGACATTGAGTTAGGGATTGTTTGGGTATTTAGACATTTATCTTATTTTGAGTTTTTTCACTTTTCACCACTATTATGTCATGACATTATCAATGATGAATTATGGTTTGTAACCACTCAAGAGATATTTGACGTGTATGTTTATTAGTTGTTCATATTATTCCTCTAATTATATTGAGTTATTCAGTGGATTACTCTGGTAAAGTGTGTATAGTCTCCCCATGTGACTCATTATACCCTCTCTACTAGTCGGCAACCTTTGGCATACGTGGAGGCATGCTTAAGGTCATGTGATGACTCATCTCGGGGAATCAATTTAGTGGCTTCCAGGGCAAGGATGTTATAAAGTTCTATTAGATGAGTTATTTTCACTTTAATACTATTTTTGGATGGTATACATGAGATTGGGATGTGTTGGGCCTTTATAATGATATCGTTATTGAGAGTGTCTAATCCATTTATGGGGGAAAACCAAGTAACCATGGGTGGGAATTATTTTTCTTGATGTTTGTTGTTTTAGTTGAATTATATTTCACTCTTGGGTGATGCACATGTTGTGTGATTTGATTGATTTGTGATATTTTTTCCATTGTCAGGATGGAATGAGGTTGTGTATTTATGCATCATTTGAAACACCTAAGGTTATAGGTGGCATGAATCATTATAGGCACACACACAGAATGGGTGTGCGGGGTATAGAAAGTAGAATTCATTTTACTTTTTTGATAAATCAGAAGAAAATGATGCCTAAAAATGGTAATGTAATTGGGTGATGAAAACAATGAAAATGAATAGTTAAGGAAAATTATGTATAAATAAATGTTATGACTAGGTTAACATTTTTGTTTGTGATAAATTGTAATGGTTGATTCAGTCTCTAAAAGAAAAATACAGCCTATTGATGGTAAAACAGTTAATGAATTTTTTCCCTTATGAAAGGTGTAACAGAGTAAAAATGATGATTGTATCAAGTTATGTAAGGGGAAATTTTCCTATGAGGAAAGTATCATGTTGTAAAAGAATAATTGGTTTGAAGAGGTATTGACAAAAGAATTGTGATTAAATAAATTAAATTCCCAATTTTAACCATAACCCATGGTAGGTATCGTAGAGGGTAGTGTTATAAGTGTTATGATAACAATTAGGATAGAGTATGAATAAGGGTTGGTTAAAGTTTGATATCATGAGGTCATTCCCATATATGGTTAAATCTTGTTTTCCATTCATTGAATCAATAAGTGACTGATAAGTATAACAAGAGAATGATTAAGTTCAAAGGTGGGTATCCTTTGTGTTGTCAGTTTGACCCTTGTATGTATAGGTTGGGGCAGTAAGAGTTCCCTATTTTTAGAATTTGGATTTTTATTGTTTGGACTTTCTGGTTATGATATGACCTATTTTGTGTTTTTAGAGAACCCTTGGTATGGTTTTGGTCATTGGGTTGTGAGGTGTTGTTCAGTAATAGGAGTGTAGAAACTCTCATTTTTAGTGATCATATGGAGTGCATGATAGACCCTAATGATGGTTCTTGGGTCTTAGAGACCTCGTGAGTAGAGACCATTCAAGTTTCATTTTTAATCAAGTAGAGGATGTTTTTATGGTAGTGGCTATGAATGTGTACACCTTTGGTACTAAACATAGAGTAAATGGTTTTTTGGTGTTCTTTACATAGTGTGCATCGAAACTAGTGTGAGTGTTCTATGAATGAGAATTACTTTGTTTGTGTCATGGTATGTATGGTTTGGAGAGAGGGACAATGTATTTTTTTGGTTGTGACCCTATTTTGGGGGATTTGGTATCTTTCAAACATCAAGGTGGCCTATGAGAGAGGTTGGATAGGATTTTTAGTGCTATTGGGTATGTGTCACACATATAGATATTTTTGACATTGATAGGGGAACTTAGAGTGTTGTATGGTGCAGGTTTTACCTAGAGGGATAAGTGGGATGTTTGGTTGTTTATAATACTACATGAGTTTTGGTTATGTGATTATAGTTTCAGAAAATCAAGGGTGACCTTGTGGGTGGTTAGCCTAGCAGTGCTAGTATCATGACTAAAAATAAGCTATTTATTAATTTGAAAAACCACCCAATACAATGCACTCTACAAGATCACGGTGGTCTAAAGTAGTTAATTCCCATAACATCGTTAAAAAAAATTTCATCCCCTCATTAAGAAAATATCCCATGTTAAAAAAGGAATCCAAACTTCAATTCGTGGGTTCCATCGATGCCAGAAATTCAGCCACCATATTACCTTCTCACCATGTATAAGAGATCTCCATATGACTCCCCATTAGCATCTTGTATCTCATGATAGTATAAACAATATTCCAAGGGAAACAACCTTGGCCAAGCAGTGCTTGTATAGGATCAAAGAGTCTATCTCCACTATCTTAAGAATGATCAGCCTTTGTTTTCATACCTCTAGTCCTGTAACCAAGGCCAGAGCCTCTGCCTATAGCACATCTCCTCTTCCATAAGATGTCATGAAAGCCGCAAGAACCGACCCCTCCTGGGCTCTGAAACGTTGCCCCTATATATTTACCCATAAAGAAGGAAGCCATCTACATTGAGTTTGATCCCCTAGCTGGGAGCTCACCAGTGCACCCATCGACCTTGCCCCAAACTACCATCCTGGTTTTCACAGCACCGGTACAGCACAGTAGCACTCACAGAAGGAGAAAATTGACACTCCAGAGGATAATAATTATGTAATGATGGAATTGTACTAGAATTCAAGGAATGAAATGAGTTGGTATGTGGGATGATAATGATAGGCTTCAAGTTATTAAGATCCTTGGGAAGGTGAGAAAAGGTTAGCACACCATTAGTGGAAGGTGGGTGTTCTAGGACAAGCTAGTCGGGTGGGGTCCAACCTGAGATGGTAAAATTGAATGGGTGTTGTGGTAGTGACCCACCTCAAGGTTCATGTGGTAATTGGAAGTTACTATTTGGAAATTATGTTGTTCTTAAGTGTGGTAGAGTTAATCTAACTCCTTGAATGGATAGTGTAGGAGTTTCCACCTAAATGGTTTCAATGGTGTGGTTGGATGACAATGTTGGGTAATTCCCTCTACGGATGTTTTGGCATAGTGAGTTTGAACATGTCAAGTAATGTGAATGTTGAGTTGGGAATCGGGAAACATTTTTGTGATAGTGGTGAATTAATGTATGTTGGGAAGTGGGGTTGAAAGAACCATGAATTTTACTTTGGTATATATTGAGTTTGTTCACTGTTAGTGTTGGAAAAAATATATGTAAATGACAACAAGTGATTTGGGCCATGATTTGTATAGGTGATCGGAATGAGGGGAGGGTGTGAGAGATTGGTTCCTCCATGATGATGTAATGTTTTCTACGAAGTTTCAAGGCATAGTGAGTCAGTAACTATTGTCAACATTTTATCTGTGATGTTTAGTGTTTGGGTATGGTTGAAATAGATGCATCCTTGATGATTTCTCGGTTCGTATTATGGTTATGGTGAGGAAGACTTCTGGGGAAAGTCTATTCCCTTGACACATGTTTGTTGGGATTTGTGATGTGAAACCAGAAACATGGAAGATCGGACTAGATAAGAAAGCCTAGTGGAATGACATCTAGTTATGAAAGTTTTGTGTTTCTTGGAAGAGCGACTTAAGGATGAGTCGTTATAAGGTGGGGAGGTTGTAAGAGCACATATTTTCTTACGGTATTTTTTGTTTTTGTTTTGTTTTTTAATCTTAATTTTGGTTATATAAGTGTTTCCCCATGTTTTTTTAAGGATAAAGGGTGTTTTGGGGGTTCGGGACATGAAAGAGGAAGAAAAGGGAGTTCTTGGGAATGTTTCACAGTTTTTTTATGGTTAGTTCAACACATGTGGGAATCTCATATTACTATGCATACCTAGACATAAGCTTACACATAGTTGGTCCACTGTGAAGAAAACCATGTGCAATCATCAAGAACCCATGCATGGGGGTGTTTTTTAGACAATGGATCACACATGGTTTGCAGATGGTTTGGAAAACCGTGCGGGTAAACCGTGAGACCGAGTATTTTTTTTAGAAAATTATAAAACAAATTCCTGGGATTTTAAACCCCAACTTGGTATTCTCCACCTTTCCATCCCCTGAAACCATAGTGATGATCATGGATGAAATAATCTTCCCAAGGGTGGTTATCCTTCGATTCTTGTCCATTTGGATCATTTTTGGTTATGGATCCAAGCCCCAGATAAGACTAATTCTCCTCTTTCTTATCTTTTTCAGAATAAGGTTTTTAGTTCCTTCCATCTCCTTTTGAATACTTAAAACCCTCCTTTTTTTTGGTGAAACCTTGTTTGGGGATTCAAGTTGTGTTTGAATCCAGATAAAACACCACGATTAAGAGTGGTCTCATCATTAGATTCATGGTAGGAGGTCTACAAGTATTATCCTATTGTTTTAATTTAGACGTGTGCATTGAATCTTGTGTTATTCTTTTTCCCTAATTGTGTTATTAGTTCTATTAGAGTTTTTGAAAAAAGGGTGTCTATGTGGCCAATTGAATCCCTCATGATCCCTGTGGGATGTGTAGAGGATGACATGACCATTTTAGGGCCACCCATGGGGTGCGCTAACAACCCCGAACCTAGAGAGTGGTTGGGTTAAGTGAAGTACTGCCGAGTAAAGTGTGTAGCCTATGGAGAATAGGTTTTAATGGTTGATTATGTTTTAAATGGAATGATGATCGATATGTATTTGGTGATAAGGGAATAATCTGTGGTTTTAATGACATGAAAAATGAGCAATTGTGTTAAAATATATTATATCGACTGTTTAATGAATTTTTGTTACAAATTACTAAGGGGATTAGTGCATATTAAAAGGTGAGTATGTAATAAGTTAATGGATGAATATGTAGAATGGGTTGATACGTGATAACTATGTGGTACACCTAAATTATTGAATGTAATAAATTTGTTATATTATGTGATATGAGAATTGTACATGAGTACATAAAGGGTAAATGCTTATAAAATGATGAATGGGCCAAGTTGGTTAATATATGGTAATTGATGAATATTTTCTATGGTTTGGGGTTTTTGAATACACTTAAGTGGTTAAGGAATGAGAATGGATGTTTCACTAAATTAATTTTAATTTCAATTGGTAAATGTGTTAATGGGTTGTTCCATATTGTTATTTTCCATGTTGTTGATATATATTATGGATTATAATGATATTGGTTATGATTGGTTGTGTAATGGTATGGTAATGGTGATATGATAAATAATCATATGAACATGGCTTGGTAGAGTGGGGTATTTAAATGAGGTTCTACGCACATGGGTAGATTTCAACTAAGGCTCTAAACTTCACCCCATAAATGCATGGGTTAGGGAAGGAGACATAGGCACTATTTCCCTAATGGTTGAATTCCACCTCGACTGAGGCTTTGAGTTGTGGATAATGTATCGATGTGATATGTGTATCCCCAATGAGATAGGGACTTGAATTATTTACCCTAAGCATAATGAATTATTGACTTAGACCCATATAGAGTTGATGTATATTCCTAACCCGAAGAATATATGTAAAAATGGATTATGTTGTGAAAATTGTATAAAAATGGAATTGGGTTAAATGATAGTTATGAATTAAATGAAACTTGTTAACCAATTGAACATGAAATTTACATTATTTACTTACCATTTTTTGTACTTTCTTTTACTATATATTAGATTGGATATTTTTTAGACAGAATTAGTGGTGGCCAATTGAGTTTTGTACTCAGACCCTGCTTGGGCTGTTGTTGGGTACCCGAGTAGATATCATGGTTGCAGGTCAAGAAAAGGAAAATTTCCCTACCCAATTATGTTGACTAAGGATTGGGATGTACATGGATAAAGATCCAGACTTTGAGTCAGGACCTGTTTGGGGATTTGATTGTTTGTCTTATTTTGAGTTTTGTTCACTTTTCACCAGTAGTATGCCATGTCATTATTAATGTTGAATTATGGTTTATACCTAGATGAAAGATGTTTGAATTTTATGTTTATTTATTGTTCATATTATTTGGATATTTATATTTTTTCTATAATGGATTACTATATTAAAGAGAGTATAGTCTCCCTACGTGTCTCATTAGACCCTCACCACTAGTTGGTAACCTCTGGCGTATGGGGAGGTGCACTTGAGGTCATGTGATGAAATGGATCAAGGAATCGACATAGTGGCTTCTAGGTCAGGGATGTTACATATCTAGATAGAACAACTTTCCATGGAGATAATTTAAAAAAAACAAAAATATAAGCAATATAAAAGATGAATAAAATGGTTAATGAAGTTGAGAACGAAGGTGATAAATGGTTTTCAACAATTATTGATTTAAAAATTATGAAAAGGATCAAGAGATGTGAGAAATAAGGTATTATTACTAAATGATGTTTTAATATCATTCCATAAGAATATAAAAGCAGAAAAGAGTTGTTACAAAATCACTGTAACGAAAATAATAATAAAAAAGAAAGGTAGTTGACATATTTATTAGATGTATCTAAATATCAAATGAAACTTGTTATAAAATTGTAGAAGGATGAACTGAAGGAAGAAAACACATAATATTAAATATCTAATAAAAATATTAATAATGAAATAATGATAGGGAACTCACAGTATGAATGGTTCTTCTAAGAAACTGTTGATGTTCTTTATTATTCCCAAAACATTTATGTATTCGTACTAACTTACAAGGAATTGGTGGAGATTTCAATAAGGAAGATGACGTGTCTGTCTCTTAATATTCTAGTAAAATAAATTAGTGAGGTTATAAAACATGATTTTTTGGAAATTTTTATTTATACACATGAAATTAATGATATTTGTGTCAAGATGGGTGTTGGGTATTCTTATCTTAAAACATATTCTCAAGAATTTCACCAGAAATGAGATTATTAAAAAAAGAAAGTTATTGGAATATATGAAATTTATGTTATAAATAATATTAGTAAAATTGATTATAATCTATTTTTAACCCAAGGATCTCCCACTTAGATGTAGGTTTGTCTAGTTAATGTCTATTTGTTAAGAAACACAAGTAATAGTAATGCTCCCCTGAAGATAAATTTAAATATTTAGAGGTGAATAGTTCCAACCCATTGAAGAGAAACGATTTTTCAATAAATGGTGAAACTTATCATTATGGTCCCTTTGAATTTTATTTTCAATAAGGGGGAGAGATAAATAAAAATGAGGAGATAAGAAATATGGGATAAAAACAGGATTGGGGAGAAGAAGTTGTGTTAAAATAAAACTATATATTGTATTGCTCAAAAGTTGGTGTTGAAAAAAAGGGGAGATTGTTGGGTTCAAGTTTATTTTTGGGTGTATTTGTTTTAACTGATGATATATGGTCAATTTCAAGAAAATGTGGAGTTTTTGTTTCCAAACACACCCCATTGTATAGAAAAGGGAGATGCACTAGTCCCAAGAAAATAAGATGATCAATACAAAATGAAACACAGAACAATGGACCTAAACCATTAGAATGAGGCATATGACAGAGAAAAACAACATGATAATCAGGACTATCCTAGTAACATGTGAATTGTACCCAGACCATCAACAAGAGTCAATCAATCCATAACATCATAATAATACTTGTATGAAAATAGAGAATATTTGGGAAGGATGGTTTTTCTTAGAACAATACAATGTGAATTTTATAATTATTTTTTCTATCATGAAGTTCACATAAATTATGATGAATTATAGATATATGATAGAGTTTGTAGAAGAGAAGAGAATATGATGTGAATTATTCTAGATGCTTCTCATTAGTGTGAGGAACAACAAACAAAGAAGGATGTAAAACATTAATGTGACAATATTGTAAGGATATAAGATAAATCATTATATAGTAAATAAGTCACTACCCTAAATGATTCTTCCTAATGGATTATAAAAATAATTCATTTTATATTATTTGTTTCCTTTGGTTATCAGATTGATATTTTGATCTGAAGCTAAATGTTTAGGAATGTTTGAATTGTGTTACAAATAGTTCATGATTCAACAAACACTACTTGATACTAATCCATTGGAGTAAAGCATAAAGTAATCAATATGACAGATGATAACACTAATAAAATCATCGGATTTGGGATCATCAGTCTATGGAATTGAGGAAAAAATAATTTGAAGATATTTCAGATTTTTTTTCTAAAAAAGTATTGTTTAAGGTGGTTTGGAATGCTTCAGAACATGATAAATGTTTTAAAAAGTGAATTTTTGTTGGTATAGAGCAGCATTATAAGAATACATTTAATGTTTACAAAAGGTTATAATAATGAGAAATTTTTTGTTTTTTATATTATTTTATTGTAATGAATAATAATATTGAATTATTATATAGAATAATTGGACTGCAAAGGTGTTTATATATTTGATAAAATGTGGAGTTTTGTGTAGATTAGATAATATTCAAGAAGAACCAAGGAGTATTGAGAAGAGTTGAGGAATAAAAATATGAATTCATATATTAATGAGAAATCTGAAAATTATTAATTTCATCGAGAGGGAAAATGAATTAATTTTCCCACCATTTCTATTTTATGGTGCCTATTAAAGGAGATCACAGCACATTTTTACTTTGTGTGTTGAACTGTTCAAGTGCACTGGAGCTATGAAAATTATGGGATAAGTATTGAGTTTACAACCGAAGATTTTATTTCTGGTTGAAGTTGGGGAAGATCTTTTGGAATGATTCCATTAATGCGAGTCCATCAGAATGAGTCTGTAGAAGTATGTTTCATCAGAATGAGTCCACTAGGGAGAGAGTTATTTAAGTAATCCCCATCAGACTGAATTCCATTGGACAAAGGAATTTTGTGGTACCAATTTAGATTTTACACAATTGTAGAAGGAAAATAATAAAGATAATTTTACTAAGGCTAATTGAATGAATCCAATTAGACCCTGGTTACCAGGCTGTGGCAGATCAGATTGACCTTTTCTCTTGATGTTTTCCAGACATAGTTTCTGGAGAATTTTTCAAGACCAATGAGTTCCATAGAATTTTTTTGATGTTATTGAAGATGGTATGTACGTAATGTTTGATTCTTTTTAATTTTAGAGGAAGTGAATTCTTTTTTGAAGTGGATGAAAAAATTAGATTGAAGGTGAACTTGTAACTGATGGTAATTACCAGTTACTAAAAGGTCTTCTGTTCTTTCTAGGGCATATAAGAATCTCTGGGGACAGGGATACAAAAAGGATATTTGGGGGTATGACTATATATAGTAATAAATTTTCATCTAGGATTGTATAATTTTTCACTGCATATTCCTTTGTATTATTTAAGTATTATTGTGAAAGAATCTATGTTAATAGGACTATCCAACATGGCATAGAGTAATACTTTTTACAAAAACATGTAAAAATCACGTGTTTTCTTCTAGTTATATTTTTTCATAAAGAAGGTAATCTTGAGAAGATATATTTTAGTGGACAGTAAATTTAGCAGGTTTCATAATATAAGAATGTTTATTAAATAAGTCAAGGAAATATATTATAAAAAATGGAACCAAAGATTCACCCCCACCCCCACCAATCTGGGTGGTGTTGATCCAATTTGGGAACACCATATAACCACAATTATTTAAAATACATCAAATAATAAAAATTTTAAATCATAGTGACCTAATTGTGTTACTAAGCATCAAAAACCCATTGATCCGAAAAAGTGAAATATAAAATCTCCATTAAACATTCTTTCCATAAATTTTATTCATATCAATTTATTAACCAAATAATTTATTAATTAATATAAAAAAATATTTTAACCCATTACCAACATATAAATATATGGTTTTAGGTTAATTATTAGTTTTAGAATAATTTAAAACATAATTTATAGATTCTAACCACCTCATTCTATATTTCAAGGCACTTTTATTTTTAAAATGACTAATATTTGACTAAAAGTAACTACTAATAAATCTAATAATTGAAAATATATCCCAATTTATTCCCAATCCTGACCTAATTCCTCACTAAAATCCCAAACCAATCTCTTATACCTTAAATTCCTCTATGGCATTGGTCGAGTGGTTCACTGGTTGGGCCACCTCACGGTCTAGGGGAACTGGCTCAGGCTCGAGTCCCACCAGACTCAGACACTGTGTATATTATGCACAGGGCAATTCAATGTTGTTTCTTAGCTGGGGAACGTGCAGTGCATGCTAGCTTGGTAGAGCCCCCAATGGGCCCAGGCACGTTACCCTTACACATGTTTTTCCAATGATCTTGTACCCTAGTGGAACAGGCTCCTGCTTGGTATCCAAAAGACCCAGGATCAAATCTCGGCAGGGGCGAACTTCCGGGTACTATAGCAGTACTATAGCAGGGCACTGTAGCAGTGACGACACTGTAGCAATGGTGGCACTGTAGCAGTGGAGGGACTATAGCAGGTACTGTAGCGGCGGCTGTACTGTAGTAGCGCGGGGACTGTAGTAGTACTGTTCACCGATGGGTCCTTTGGGAAAAAAATGGTCCTTAAAGCCTTGTATTCATGCTACTTGGCCTTGGGCCTTCGGGATATGTAATGGGTCTCCCTCTACCCAGTCTAAAGAGGCCTTTGATTTAAATAATAAATTGAGGCTTTGACCCCAACCTTAAAAGAAATCTCTTATACCTTAAATTATTAAACTCACCAATGTATCCCAATTAAAATCCCATGAAAATATAATTGAAAAATAAATTTTTTCATAACCATATCATGACCATAAACCTTAACACATTATCACTGAGCTTATATACCACATATATATTTTAATATAAAACTAATACATATACATATATATATATATATACTTTTATATTACATGTTATTCATAGGTACATTTATATAATAATAAAACCCAATGAATTCCAAAAATATCAATAAAACACAGAAACAATTATTTTCATCAAAAACATATATCTAGAATAATAATCAATCCATTATATTAGTATTCCTAATTCCAATCCTAAACCCCACACCCTCTGGAATACTGTAAGATTTTTTTAACTCAAAGAACAACCTATCCAAATAACCAGATCTACAATTAAAATAAAACATAATAAATTATAATTTAAGCTTAAATTAACATAAATATGATTCAAATAAATACAATACATATTCTTATCATGAATCCCATTCCCCCATTATCATATCAAATTATTACCTTTCTATAATATTTATCATTTAACTCGTCATTAAAATTCCACTCAATGAATTTTATTCTATTAATTCCATTTCATCTTCACACAAAAACAATATATTATACTTTAAAAAATAAATTTAACCTGTAAATACTAATTTTTTATAATTGAATTTAGATAAATTACAGTTTATCACTCAAAATTTGAAAACATAGAGACTAGATACCATTACTCTATAAATTACTTTCCTTGTGTATAAAATACAACTACTTGATTGAAACTTACCAAATAAAATCAAAAAAATTATATCAATATTATTAGCTTAAAAAATAAGTAACAAAATTAAATACTAAAAAACAATACAATAATGAAAAAATATAATTGATAATTCCTATAATAACCAACATTTAACTCATATCAACCTTATTATGCACTTGAATATTTATCATTAATTTGGTTTAATTAATGATTTTTTAGAACCGAATAAATTATTTTCTACTAAAATCAAATAGATACTTTAAATTTTATGACAAGGTAAAATGTGGGTAGGAAGATGAATCTAAAAAAACATTCAATTTTTATAATGAGTAAAAAAGTCTATGGAATCCAATGTTGTTAGGAAAAAAACACCCCAAATACACCCTAAGAGAGTGTGAATTAATGTGTGAATTCTTTTTGAATTCTGATGGTTCTTGTTTCCATTTTAACAAGAATATTATAATTTTTTCATAATTGATCAACCTCAAAAAAATAAAATACATGAATGTGTAGTTGTTTATTGTATCTTTCATGTAGCTACCCAGCCTCACATAGCTTGAATCTGGTCTCTCCTATCAATTACTTTGGCATGATTACAATAAATCAAGCCTCGAAGGACTGATAGGTTTAGTAGTCTTGTTAAACCAGATACATAAAAGAGAATTGTATTACAAATGGATATAGTAATTACTTTTTTTTCTCATAAAAAAAATCTTAGTATAACTATAGACCATTTAGTTTATTTCTGTATTTCGTTCATAGTAAACATGTATTATTAGGAAAAAAAACATAATAAGGGTGATCTCAAATTCTGAGTAAGGAAAAAATAAAGCATAACCAATATTAAATCAATAATAATAGTTAATATGGAAAGGTAAATAGCTTTAAATACATGATATTCCAATAACTAGATAAGAAAAAAGAAACATGGAAATTTAAGAAACTAAAACACTTGTCATTAATCATTGAACTAAAAGGAAACATATACATAGATATTTTGATGTAAAAGCTCATGGATGAATTATAAATGAAACTACTATGATGGAAAAGCATTATTAATATATGTCATTTCTAAGGAACATGAGGATATATTACTATCAATGTATGTAATAAGATGGATTAAAACTAAGGGTGTAAAATCATTTTCATAATTATTCAACTCAATAGAACATATTGATGCTTTGAGGAGCTATATAAAGTTCGAGATCCACCTATCATTTCCAATCCAAATAATTACTAATATTGAATAATAAATATAAATAATATTCCTTATAAAATAAACATATTGAATTATAAATATGGATCTATCAATAATTCACCTATTAGTAAAATAATTTTCAAAGTAGGAACCATATGTAAAATGGAATACGATTTAGGCAATAGTTATATCCATGAAAAATTAAATGGATAATAATGGAAAATTTAAAGTTAAATGATCATTGGAAATTGAATACTTTATGGTGAATAAAAAATAAATCAATTAAGTTAATGTGAATACTATCCTTGTTCAAACCAATAATAAACCATCCAGAGAAATAATAAAGATGGTATCAATACAACAAACCCAAGTAACGTAAAATAGAGGGTTGTTGTAGTTGATGAAATAAAAAATTAAAATTTTAAAATAATTTGCAGGAAAATATCTCTTTCATTTGAAAAAAATTTTGATAACAATTTTATTTAAAAATAAACCTTTTAAACTTTAAAAATAGTCTTTAATGAAATGACTATGGATGAATCTGTTCATGTTGTACGAGGTAAAAAGAATATTCCTTTTGTTTGGAAAAAGGTTAGAAAATGACTCGTTAGGAAAGTGACTAGAAGATTCATTTAAAAAATGGTAAAAGATAAAAAGGTAAAAATGTGTGTACCAAATCAATTTAAATGTTTTTGAAAACCTTTTAATAAAAATGGTTTTTAGAATAAACCATGTTCTCTGAATAAAGAGAGATATAAATTTGGGTTTTCATGAAAACGTTTTCTAAGAAAGATTGAGTTAAAAATAGTGTAAAATTGTACTAATACAGAAGAATGTTCATGTATAACCCGAGAATAATGAAATGTATTATTGAAAAATGGTTATATAAATTCCAAAAATGTAAATTCCATTGAATGATCATGAAGATTAGTCTTGAGGAAAATAATCTTTAAACATTCCAAACTGCCCCATAACACTTTGAAGCATTTTTAAATCATAGACCACATGAAAAATAATATTAAATGAAATTATTAAGTACCATAAAGGAAAACTGATTCATTAAAAAATATATAAAAATGGGTAGTAGATACACCATAAAAATTATGTAAGTAGTGAAGACAATAATTATATTACGAATATAAAAAAAGTGAGATGGAAGTCCCTTACCACGAGTTTCCTTTCAAGTGAACATCCTTTAAAATGAAGCATAACATATTTATCATAATTTTATACTTTCTTAATAACCTTTTTTATGTTTATAATTTCTTTTATTTCACTTATTACTATTTTGTGTACAACTAACCAAACAAATTAAATTTACATCGGGTGTTCTGGACCAAATTTGGTGTATTTGTCAAAAAAAATGTTATTTGTCAACTATGGTCATAGGGTTTAATATATAACATATCCAGAATAATAACTATTAAATAATTATAATATTTTTACATCAATTATTTTTTTTAAAATAAATCATAAAATATTGTTATGAATATGGGAATAGGTTACAATCATGGAGACGGTACATCGTACGTACGCATGAGTAACATTCCCATATTTAAATGATTCCTATGGAGAGAAGTTATGTAACTAAAATCTATAAATAATGATAATTATATAATAAATATATCAATTTTTAATCATATATACATATATACATATATATATATAAATTTTTTTAGTGTAAAAGGAATCACATCATGTTGAGGATGCAGTAGTCTACACGTCCACGAATAGCATTATCCCCTTTAAGTGTGTGAATGGGTAACATATAAAATGACATATATGTATATATATATATATATATAAATAAAGGTAATTATGTAATTAATATCATATTTATGGTTTTTTTGTATCATATTTATAATTAAAACCATCCTTTACAGGTTCAATGTTTTGTTTGAACGAATCACAACGCTTTGAGGGGGAGGTAGTCCACACTTCCTCAAATGATGTTATTGTATTAAATTAAATGTAAATTATTAAAGTTAGGTGTAAAAAAGGATTAAATAAGTATAAATACATAATAAATATAACATATAATCCTATTTCCAACATAATATCCACCAAGGTAGGCGGTAGGGAAAAATTGAACAATCATCGTTTCGTGAGGCAGTAGTTCGTTGTACACAAAAACATTATGTTTGTTACCCATTAGATGGTGGTGTGTGTAAGCGTAGATTGAAATATCAGATAACAAATATACTAGTATATTGAGTATAATTTTCTTGTTACACAAGAGCATAATAAATAGATTTATGGGTTGGATAATGGAAATGAATCTAGAGAGATTAATAAACGATATTACCTTTTAATCATGTAACTTCCTTTGGGTTAAACCAAAATGAATCCATGGAAAGTATTATTCCAAAGGGGAGGCTTCTTGTTATTAGGGAAGGATTTTAGGAGACAATTTGGTCTGGGATTTTTTGAACTTAAGATGCTGGAGAGGTGCGAGGAATGGGTAGAGGTCAAGGTCCTTTATAGGGAAGGAGAATGGATTACTTGGTATTTTAAAAAAGATGTTAGGTGTGCACATGTTATCACCTAAAAATGGTCATAAAAACTTATAAAACTAAAAATATAAGGTTAATAATTGATATATTTCCATAAAATTAGGTTTGGACATGTGACTAGGACATTCGGGCCTTTAAACTTAGGGTTTTAGTCCTTTTAAGCCAAATTACACCTTAATTATTATAATTAATTTTATTCAGTTGCACTAATAATTTATGCAAAAAATTAAGATAATATTATTAGACCAAAAATATTATATTGGATACAATTGTGTATGTATAATTTTAAAAAATCAAATCACATAAGTGAAAAAATTAGGATTAATGTTAATCTTGCAGACAAACAGATTAATTGGTTTTTGTAGAAATATGTTCAAAAGATTGTTATGTTTTTATATTAAATTTAAATGTTAAATTGATTGTAATGAAATACATTGAATTAATAAATTTATAATTGATCCAATTTGACTTTAATAGAAATTTATGATATTATTTATCATTAATAATTATTTAAAAGAAAATGATTTTTTTAACTAAAACGTAGTATTTTTCACTATTCATTATAAAAATGACGTTTCTCCAGAAAATAATAAAACATCAACCTAATATAATTTTGAAATTATTAATTATTAAATAAACTTTATTTTATCAGATTAAATTCATAAAATTATCAAAATTAAGATTAAAAATAGGTTTTTTATTAAAAGGCCGAAAAATGCCTTAGTAAAAATAATGGTTTTTATGTGAAATATTTGGTTTTCTCTTTTCTTATGCTTATCAAATCTATTTGATGAATATAAAAATTAATTGATTGAATAGGTAACATATTTATTACATTAATATCACTTACTAATTTTTATTATTTTAATCTATTTGGGTAAAATATCATTGTGAAAGTAAAAATAGTTTTCTAAAATAGTATTTTTTTATATTAAATTGTATCTTGTATTTATTTATAATTAATTTTTATCTTATTAATTAACCATATATTATTATAAACCACATATATTCATAATATAGTTAATAATATTCATAATATCTAGTCTATATCTTATTATAATAGTTTTTTAATTACAGATTGTTTCTCAAAAAGAGTTGGTATTTTGTATCTTACAAGCCATCAAAGAAGTTTGTTTTTGCGTGTAACACATGATATAGAGGAAGGTAATTATTTTGTATGATTAATGATAACATAGTGTCATGATCATTTAATGATACCTCATTGTTTCTTGTAATGAAATATATAGAATATATTTTAAATATTAATTATATTATAATGTATATTAATATTATATTATTGTACACGCTTTATTTTGCATTTCATAAACTCCATCGGACACAAGGTTCTTACTTTAGTTTTTTAGGGTGTCACATTCTCCACACCTTATTTAAATTGCATCCTCAAGTTTAAAATTACACATGGTGATAGATATTTTGATACTTCATATGTTTTAAATCCCACATTGTAAGAAGGGTTCATAAGTCATCCTATATAAATGAGAGATTGGATTTTACAAATGTCACATAGAATAACATGTAACAAATTTTCTAAGTTTGAGAAAATCAATTGAATTTACAGATACATACTTTAAGAAATAACAAAAATATTAATAGATAGTGAATGAGGTCATCAATCACAAATAAGTGAATGATTAACAAAATGATTTTTGCCTCAAATATATAATTCATTGATGATTTATAAGGCCATTAGCCTAACATAAATTTAGGTATTAGGAATAAATTTTATTTCTAAGTCATTTTACCAATGTTGGGTATTCCTTTTACTGACCAAGAATATGAAAAAATATTCTTACATGATTGGTTTCAATATCATGTGAAAAATACTAACTTTTGATTGTACTTCAATAAAATTATAATTAATCTCTTTACTCCCAAAAAATAGTTACCAAGAATGAATTTTTTTATTCCAGAGAAACTAAAAGAAACATTTAAAGAATCCCAAGTCCTAAAAAGAGTGAAGAGTCATACTATTCATCTTTAACTGTCTCCCTAAACAAAAATGGTTAATAGATTAATTTATAATCCTTAAAGTTTTAATAATATTTCATCATTAATATTTATTCATAAAAAAATTTAATTAAAAATTATGAAAAATTAACCAAGGCATTGTGTAGGTTAGTGGTTGGCATGAAACCATTATCATCCTTCATCCATTATTTCGAATCTCATAGCCTTGCTGGATTTGATTGGTTTTCACCTAGCATATAGGTTTTCCTTTTCTAAAACCATATTAATATAACTTCCAAAAATAATTATGATGGAAATCCTTGAAATAAGGTTAATCACTAAATATACTTTTAACTAAGGTTTTCACTATATCCTCAACACAAAAATACCTCATCCTTTTTATTTATGCATAGGTACTTCCTTGGTCCATGGTTTTTATTTAATATCATTGGTTGGATTTATAAATCCCGACACCATATGTTCAATTTTAAACTCCTTAGGTTTAGCCTACATTTCTTATTATGAATACAAATGCTTCATAATTATTTGTAAGGAAAGAGTGGATTATCTTATGCATATCCCCTGAGAGTGTCAAACCAAATTTGCAGTAAGGCTCATTGTCATGTACCAGGTTACCCCAAGTCATGCCTGGAACACCTTGTTGGAGTTGTTACTCCAAGGTACATATGTGTCAGAACCATGTCCACTTGTAGTATCCTAAAAGAGATTTATTGTTATTATATGAATATAATCAATACATTATTAAAATTCTAGTGTTTTCATCTTTACTTATCCTCAAATTCTACCTTAGGGATATGTTCTCTAACCTACATTTTCTTATATATAGTTCCCTTGGTTGGTACTAAATTTCCTCTCATACAAACTGTAGCGACCCAACCCTAGATTTTATGATGCCAGTGTCTACTATCAATTACATTAGAATGATTATAAGAAATCAATCCCTGAAAGACCAATATGTTTTGTTGTCTTGCTAAACCAGATACATAAATGGGAATTATATTACAAATGTATACACTAATTACAACACATTTTTCTTCTTCTAAACAAACAAATATCTTGAAGGATAACTTTAGTCTATCTAGTATATTCCATAATTTCATTCATAGTATACTTAATAGATTCCTGAGGAGTGAAACATAATATGGGTGACCTCAATTGCTCAGTAAGGGGAAAATATCGTAGATTCAATAATGAATCAATGGGAATATACAATATAGAAATTTAAATAACTGTAAATACATTCCATTCCAAAAAATAGATAAGGAAAAATAAATATGTCAATGTATGAAACTAAAACACATTACAATAATCATTGAACTAAAATGAAATGTATCCATAGATATGTTATGAAAAATGTCATCGATGGATAATAACTAAAACTACATTGAGGTAAATTTTTTCTTAATGGGTTTCATGTCTAAGGCACATGAGGGACTATTACCATCAATACCTTTCACAATATGTTTAAAAACTTTGGGTAGAAATCTATTTTTGAAATTATTTATCTCATGAGAACCTATCGATACATCCAATGGCTGTATAAAGTCTAGGATCCACTTGACATTGCCAGTCCAAAGAATTAATCATGTTGAATTATCAAAATAACTAATATTCCTTATCAAATAACCATATTGGATGGAAAATAAGGATCTATAAATAAATCCCCAATTAATAAAATAATTTTCAATGTAGGCACCATATTTAAAATGGTATACGGTTTAGGCAGTAGTAATATTTATGAAAAATGAAATATATAATAAGGGAATATATAAAGTTCAATGATTATAGAAAAATTGAATACATCAATGTGGTTGAAAAATAAATCAAGGAAGTGAATTTGAATACTATTCTTGGAAAAATCAACAACAAACCATCAATATGGATAATAAGGATGGTATCAATATAACAAACCCCAGTAGTGTACAATATAGGGTTGTTGTTGTTGATGAAAAATATATTATCTTTTAAAAATATTCATTTTGAAAATATCCTTTTTTTTAAACCTTTTGAATTTTTTTCATTAACGATAAACCTTTTTAACTTGAAAAGTAGGCTACAATGAAATGTGGGACGATTAATCTATAAATGTTATACAGGGTAGAAATAATATTCCTTTTCTAAAAAAATTGTTATAAAATACATTGTTAGGAAAGATACAAGAACATTCCTTTTAAACATTGGTAAATTTAAAAAGGTTAAAAAGTATTTACCCAATAAATTTAAAATCACTTTTGAAAAACATTTAATAAAACATGGTTTCTATAATATAACTGGTTCTCTGACTAAAGAGAGATATATTGTAAGGTTTTTTTAAAAAAATATTGAAAACACTTTAAGGACTAAAGAGTGAAAATTAGTAATAATAATTGAAAATGGCCATGAATAACCAGATAATAATAAAATGGATTATTGAACAATGTTTATATAATTCCTTAAAATTGAAATTCCATTGAAATAGCAATAGGATTAGTCTTGATGAAAATAATATTTTAACATTCCAAAGTGTGTTATACCACATTGAAGAATTTTTTAACCACAATCCTCATGAAATAAGTGAATAGAATTAATATTTTAAAAACCATGAAGTTAAATGAATTCATGTATAATATTTATAAATTTGTAGTAGATACACCACACAAAATATGAATGTAGTGAACACTACATTTATCTCAAAAATATAAAACGTGAGATGGAAGTCGCTTACCTTGAATTTTCATTCGGGTGAACATCCTTTAACTTCCTGTATAATAGATTTATGATAATTTTATAACATCTACAGAAAAGTTTTCATTTTTATGGTTTCTTTTATATCACTTATTATATTTTTGTGCATAACTAATCAAATAATTATGTTTACATCTAGTGTTTTTGGCCAAATTTAGTGTAAGTGTCAAAACAACTATTGTTGGTCAACTATGATCATAGGGTTAATTATGTAAAATCTACAGAATAATAACCATAATATAATTATCATATGTTTACATCAATTATTTTTTTAAAATCGATCATTAAATTTTTTTATGAAAAAAAATATGTTACAATCATGGAGACGGTTGGTCGTACGTATGCAAGAGTAACATTACCACTTCTAAATAATCATTGTGGAAAGAAGGTAAATAACTCATATCCATAAATAATGATAATTATATAAAAAATACCATATTATTTAATTATATATTCTTATATATAGGATTATTTGGTATAAAATGAATTACATCACATCGATGAGGCAGTAGTCCACACATCCACGAATAACATTATCACTTTTTAAGTGTGTGAAAGGTTAATAAAGATATATATATATATATATATATATATATATGTATTTACAAAAAGGTAAATATTTCATGAATATAATATAGATGTTTTCTATGTCTCATGTGGAAAATTTAAACCATCCTTTATACATTCCATGTTTAGTGTGAACGAATCATAATGCTTTGAGGGGGTAGAAGTCCACACATCCTCAAACGATGATATCATATTAACCTAAAATAAAAATTATTAAAGTTAGGTGTAATAAAATGATTAAATAATTATAAAGGCACATTAAGTATCATTTATAATCATATTTTCCATCATAATGGCCACCATGATATGTGGTAGGGAAAATTAAAACAATCCTCATTTTGTGAGGAAGTAGTTCATCGTACACAGAAACAATATATTGATTACCCATTAGATGGTGGTGTGTATAAATTTTGGTAAATAATTTAGTATAAAATCTTCATATTATATTGAAATTACTAGTTTTGTTACACAAGAACTAAATAAATATATTATAGTTGTTGTATAATAGAAAATAAACTAGAGATATTGAGAAAAGACATTACCTTTTAATCGGGTAACTTCTTTCAGTTTAAACCAAAAAGAATTCAGGGAAGGTATTATTCTAAAAGGGTGGCTTCTAAGTCGTGGGAAAGGATGTTGGGAGAAAATTTTCCAGGGATTGGTGGAACTTAAGAGGTTTGATAGGTGTGAGGAATGGGTAAAATTTGTGGCCTTTTATAGTGAAGGAAAATTACTCACTAGGTATTTTGGAAATGAAGTTTGGTGTGCACATGTTCTTTCCTAAAAAAAGTCATAAAAAAACAAATAAAACTCAATAAAAGAAGGTTAATGGACTAAATATTTCCATCCAATTAGTTTTGGACAGGTATCTATGTCATGTTGGACCTTAAATGTATGGTTTTAGTGCATTTTAAGACTAATTACACCATAATTAATATAATTAATTTCAATCTATTTGACTAAAAATTTTGTCAAAAAATAATTTGACATATTAGTCCACAAATATTATATTTTATACAATAATTTATGTCATATTTTCAAAAATTAATACACATAAGTGGCAAAATTAGGATTATTGCTAATCTTGCAGACAGACAGATTATCTAGTTTTAGTAGAAAAATGTTCAAAAGATTGTTTTGTTTTAAAATTAAAATTAAATATTAAATTGATTATAATGAAATAAAATATATTAATATATGTTTAATTGGTCTAATATTACTTTAAAACAAATTTATAATATAAATTGATATTAATAATTATTTAAATGAAAAGGAAGTATTTAACAAAAACAAATTATTTTCACTATTCACTATAAATGACGTTTCACTGAAAAATATAAAAGATTAAATCTAAGATAATTTTGAAATTCTGAATTAAAGAATAAGGTTTATTTTATCAAATTAAATTCATAAAATTTTCCAAATTAAGATTTAAAATAAGTTTCCCATTAAAAGGTAGTAAAAATGCCTTCGTAAAAATATAGGTTTTTATGTGACATATTGGGTTTTCTCTTATCTTATGCTTACCAAATATTTTGGATGAAAATAAAAAATAATTTATTGACTATGTAACATATTAATTTAATTAATATCACTCACTAATTGTAATTAATTTAATCTATTAGTGTAAAATAGCTTTATGAACATAAAAATAGTTTTCTATAAAAATACTCTTTTTATTTTGAATTGGTTCTTGTATTCACGTCTAATTAATTTTTTACATATGAATTAATCATATGTTATTGTAAAAAATTGATTTTAATAGGTAAGTTAATACTATTCATAATAGCTAGTCTGTATCATATTATAATAATGTTTTAATTAATTATTGTTTCTTGGTAAGAGTCGGTATTGCGAATAGAACAAGTCATCGAAGAATATTTCTTTTGTATGTAACGCATAATATAAGGGTAAGTAGTTATTTTTTTATTAGGTACATTAAGTCAGTTTTGTGTGCATTTTAATATAACTCAGTGTTTCATGAGTTTCTATATATAGAATAAATTTTAAACAGTGAATATAATATAAATTATATGGATATTATATTACATTACATGATTTCTATCACGTGTCATACACGCTATCAAACACAAGGTTCTTACTTTAGTTTTTTTGTGGTGTCTAATTTTAACCCTTTTATGTTATGATACTTATGATTATTTATTTATTATATATACATTAAAATTATGAATACTTTTAATTTTTTATTGATTAAATTTTATTAATATAATCATTTCATAATATTTTTTTTCTTTAAATATTTTTTTATTTCATGATTTTATTGGTCATAATATGTTATACAGTTTTTATGTTGATTTATGAGTCTATATACATCATTGGGGCCCCAAAAATGATTTATATAGTTTTTTATTATTCCCACATAGCCAATTCACATGGACAATTTTCCCACGTAGGAAATTTACAAATCCAAATCTCCTATATAGCTGAACCATGTAGCTGCCATTCCAAATTCAGTTACCTTATTTATTTCAGTCATATCTTAGTCTATTAATCTACAAATATAGTGATTCTTGTTTCATTGGAATGATAGTGGCGATTATCTACATTTCCTTAGAACATGTACAATTATTAATTTATCTTCATCAAGTCCTAAAATAAGTTGGGAGTCACTGTATGTTTTTAGTCTAAATTATGTAGTACTTCACAAAAATATTTATATAGTGTTTTAATCATAACATAAGATATACATTTAAAATAATTTATATTATTTATTATTTGGGAACATAAAAAAATTTAATAATTATAATTTAGCTAGACCAAAATACTATTCCTTCATTTAATATGACATATTTTTTTTGAAATTTGATAATTCTAGTTGTTCACAAATTTCCAGATTCAGATACATAAATTCACATATGTGATTTTATTATATAAATTAGCTGACATGAATTATCCTATAATATTCTTCTACACAAATCACATATTGGAATTAACCTATGCGAGTTAACTTATATCAAATATTTACCAATGTTAAAATAATATACATATATAAGGTTTCTAACATTTTATAATTGGGTCACGAGAAATATATTAGCTTTAAAGATGACATTTCAATCAATGTAAATAAATTTTGTCTGGGATATAAATTATTTTATTGTATTTTGTTATGAATTTATTATAGTGAGAACACCATTTTAGTATGTGTTAAAAACTCATATGTGATCTTTGAGGTATATTTATTCAATAGTCTATAAATGATATCTATTTTATGTAATGACTCAAATTTCAATTTTTTGCAAGTTTATTATGAATATTTTTGTTATTAACTTTTTTAAATATTAATTAATAATTATATATAATCCATATGAATAGGTTTTATTTTTTTTGGAGTTGAGTTAATTTATATTACTTTGGAATTAAGCGTCTGTGGATTTTAACGTTGATATTTTTGAAAATGTTATATTTAAAGATAAACTGACTTGAATATGAAGAGTATGTCAGTAATATTAAAATGGGGTTTTTTTCAAATATATTAATTTTTATTATTAACTACTCTATTCATTATTATAAATGAGATATAGAGTGAAATCTCATGTTGATAATAATTTTATCTCTTTATCTAGGAAATAAGTATTAGAAGTACATATGTACAAAATTAGGAATGTTAAAGTTAGAATTGTTTTTGCAATACAAAGAGCCATTCTCCCATGAATTTTTGGTGTATGAAAAAGAATTTATGATCATATTTTATGAATATTTTTTTAATTTATTTATTTTTATGATGATTTTATGTCTAAAAAAGGTTTCCTTACATAATATCTAAGATAATTAAAATCTACTTCCATGAGAGGATTTTATTATTGGAATTTAGGATGGTTAATCATGTAATTTAAAGTGAAAAAAAATATTCATTGATTTTTTGGTTTATAAATTGATCGAGGAACACAGTAAATAATCATATAGACATAGATATACATTACTATTATGTGTTGTATATTCCATAACTGAGTTATGGAACTTCATTGTATGACTACTTAATGATGTAAAATTATAGGTTCCCAAGATTCATTATTTCAACATCTTAAATGGCCTAAGAACCACCTAATCCAAAGTCCAACATATTCATCGATAATCATTCAAAAGGTTAACTTGTTTATTTTTTATTTTTAATGTAACTATCTATGTTGTATTTCCACACTTAGTAAGTCTTTCACAAGATTATACTACTATAATGAAGCATATAAAATGGTTTGGTCTTTCCTATTTGAATACTAGGGTTTAATCTATCCCTTTAAAGACCTAGGTTTCACATTACCCATAAATATCCAAGGAAATGATTACTCTTATAAGATTCTAGGTATAGTTAGTCCCCTTAGAAGACTTATCTCCTCTTTACTTATTACACAGAATAGTGTAATACTTAGCATGTCAAATTCTAGTTTGGGTCTATACTTGTAAAATACTGGATAGGTTTACACCCATAAATATGGTGTTATATCTAATCCAAAAAAGGAAAGAGTTTAAGATTTATTATTTAAATTTTTTTTCATGGGAATTCTCTAGTAAAATTTTGTGGGTTTCTTTAAACCAATAAAAGATAAGGGAAGTGGGTTAATTATCTAGGTGTGAAAAGGTGTATGTAAAGAGTTTTACTTATACTTTAAAGGTGATTTACCATACTAGGTGTCATCTATATCAGTTTTTGAGAGTGGTGATGTAACACCCCATGCTTCTACGGTACACTTCTCTTTGAATAATGTGATAGCGTGTGTTGTACGCAACACCGAGTTCTAACACACCATAACCAATCAAACTAGCCGTTATGAATAGTAATACCTACTTTTTGAAATTATATATATTTTATACTTTAAAATGGACTTCATTTTTGGATTCAGAATATCGAATTTAGCCTAGGGTGAAATTTTGGAACTTTTTGGATAACCCTTATATTTTGATGAATAGTGAAAATTACTAAATTTTAATTAAAAACAACTTTTTTAATCAAAATAATTAATAGTGATAAATTATGAATTAGAGTGGTTTTAAAGTATACTTATAATATATTTTTACCATTTAATACAATGTTGGTCATTGGACATAATTTTACAATTAAACCGGACATAAACAAGTGTCAATCTTTTGATAGTTATTATCTCTTAAAAACATGCTTTTTGTTTTGACAACGAGAATTAATTTTAAATTAATTTCTACCAATTCTGTGTTTTGAATTTGGAAAAATGGATTCCATATTTGTAATCAAGATGTTTATATTGTGTGAATAGGTAACTTTTATTTTTAGACATTTTGAATAATTACTGCGGTAAATATTTTATTTACCATGGTTAAAGGGTAAATCCGATAAATAAGGGTTAAAAAATAATATTATAATAATAATAAATTACCTTAAAACGTGTCCTATACTTATTGGTTGATACATGTTCTACCATAGGAATATTTTGGTCGATTTTGGGACCCGATGGAGCCACTTTTAGGTGATAGGGACACATTAATTTAATTAAGTTAAAATAAGTACAAAAATGACACAAGCATATATCTTTTAGAAAAACAATTTTTACATAGGGTTATCTATGTTTTATTTTCGACTATAAATATTCATTAGAAATCTAAAACTATTTACTAAATAATTATATTTTATTTATAATTTTTAGACATTATATAATTTAATTTATTTATGACACAATGATGATGCAGTAATTTCCATAATATTGAAAAATTAAAATAATTGATATTAGAAAAACCCAAATAAATATAATTTGAGACTTTGATTGAATTAAACTAATTTTCTAGGATAATATGACATATTAGGAATAAATTAATTAACTTTATGTGAATTAATCATTCTGTTATGAGTTTCACAAAAATCAACTATTCAATAGTTTGAAAATTGACATAAAATAGTTTTTAAAACAAATATTATATTATTAATTGATATTAAATTCCTAAAAATCTATGGTTCAGCCAAGAGACTTATATCCTGATAGGTGTATCATTAATGGACCACTTGGGGGTATCTTAAATGTATATAGTAAGTTTATTAACTATATAATATAAAAATACAAAGTGACATGGTAAATGTCAAACTAATTAACTAAGAGTTAAAACTAAAGGATAAGTTTAATATAGTAACCCAAACCTATCTAAATTCTATTGGTTGAGTGGTTTTCGACCCATACCCACCTTAAAATTTAAATAATCTACTTTGGAGCTATTATAAACTGAATATGAATTTATAATAAATTAATATTTCTAGCTTTTCCAAAGGTGCCCCTCACCCCTCTTATAAAAAGGCACTCCTCCTTCTCATTTCTTCACACCTTCAAAGCCTTTTGGTTCGTCCAAACACTGCCCAAATACTCTCCCAAATTTCCTCACTACAACATATAGGCCTTAGTTTGATCATAAATCCAACCTAAGGATCCCTTTTGATCAAAATGAAAAGGAAGAACCCGAAGAAGAGGTAATGATTTCACCACCCTTTTCCTAGTTCCTTTCTTCTTCCACTTCTTCTTCCTTTGTTATTACCATTCTAAAATAATAACTCCAGTATCATATATATACTGTGATTTTATTATAAATATGGTACAACCATATTCAGTATTCTATCCATCCTTTGAATAACATGTCACCATACGTGCGTACCTACGGCTTACCGTCTCCACGTCGTGGTGTAATTGTTATTCAATAAATTATTATTTGGATGGGTATAATAATGATGTGTAATTCATGTAAATAATAAATATAACATGATAATGATTCTTTATATATGATATAACATCCAATTATAAATTATTTTAATATCAAAAGAATGATATTGTCACTTGTGTGTACGTACGAACTACCGTCTCCACGAACGCGATGAGATTCATTCTCCATTGTATCCATTCAAGTATAATTATCATTTGATGATTAATAATAGTATCTAAGGACTTGATATAATTATGGATATGATTAAGATACAACCTATCCATTACAAACATGGCTTACGTAACAAAACATATAAAAGAAAATGAGTAAGTTAACACCCGAAACAACGATAATACTAAGATATTATTAACAAATCAATGTTAAAAGATCATATATGATATCATATTAATGTATATGATTCTTGTATAATTTAATAACAATTATTTAACCATTATACAGGAGGTTAACCTACCCCAACCAAGGAAAAGTACAAGGTAAGGGTTATTTCACAATCTCTTCATTATCCATGGTTGTTTATACGTAATAATCTACTGGGATCTCTTTATCATCCACATCCATGTTTCTTAAAAATGTATTTCAAAACATTTTTACTATTTAAAAGAATATTGGTTAAATTCATTTATACCCTTTATTGAATTTTTATAATAGTTTTATAAAGTAATCTTTCTGTCATTTTCAAAACAAGGTTCATTTAACCTTTTCGACAGAATTAAGGTAAGAATGTTTTTTTAACTTATACGGCGGGTGCGGTTATTTTCCGCTGTTATAAAATTGTCAAAGCTTACCTTACAAGCTTATAAGAATATTTTCAAAGAAAATGTTTTATTTCATTAATATAAGACTCTTAAATGATTTCAAAATAGAAAGAGATATTTCTCTAAAAAGAGTTTTGATTTCATCTATGTCAACATCCTTTGATGGATTTTACGCTTATTTGAAGTTGATTTATTATGATACAAAACTTCTATATTGTATTGAAGGTTTTGTGATATGTTTGAATATGGATGTGCTATTTTTATACCGTTCATAGTTTATGGTGAAAGTATTGACATTTTGTATGCTAGTTTTAATACGAATGTTTATGTTATGTTTAAACCTTTTCATATGGGAATGCATTGGACTTAATATGTGACGGGTGGAGCCCGCTATAGCTCCTCGATGCATCGGTAGGTCTCATGAGACAAACTAGTGTCTTGGCACAAGTCCTTGCCAAAATCGTATTTTTAGTCTTGGCACGAGGACTTGGCTATGTGGTTATGATAGTCTGGCATTATGCATTCCATCATTATGAAAGAGGTTATTGATATTGCATGTGATTATTCGATTAGTAGAATATCCATGTGAATAAGTAAATGGCATTATTTCATTTTATTTTTTCCATACTATGTTGAAGTTCAAGTTTAAAAGGCTTTTGTTTTAGTTTTACATTGCCTTAAATGTTTATTCTTATTTATGAAAGTTTCCGCTATATTGTTATCCTTACTGGGCATTTGAGCTCACCCCTTTTCTATGTTTTATTTTTCCCAGGATGTGAAGAAGTAATTTATGAATGACCTGCAGGGATAGTATGTGGGGATATGAGTGTGGAATATGGAGACTATATTGTTTTAGTTTTCATTTTTATGATGTAATGTAAAACTTTATTAATATATCTAGTGTTTCCAAGGCTACTAAACCAATCAGTCTTTCGAGATTTGATCTTTCTTGTGATCATGCCAATGTTATATAATAATGCACCAACTCTGAGTAAATAGGGTCGGGGCGTTACAGTTGGTATCAGAGGATGTTTATTACAAACCTCAGAAGCTAGATTTAGATAAACTCTGTTTAGAGCACGTAGACCTAAGCTGAACTTTGAGGATTAGTATATAAGAACTTCCTAGAATTTTGGTATTGTAGAGATTTTGTGAGTTTTCTGAGCAATACATCCCTGTATGGATACGAGCAGGTAGAGGCGGCTTTGAAACAGATGTACCTAGGGGTAAAACCCATAAGCACCGCTTTGAGCTTGACTCGAACAGGAACTGGTGCATGACAACGGGCCTTGCTGCACTCTTGGTTATGACACTCCCGGGGGATATGCTTAGGATATCTCTCATTTTATTTAAAAATCATTATGAAGGGTTTATGAGTATATACTTCCTCAAAGAAAACATTCTTATGATTATAGATTATATCCATAAATAGTTAAATTTATGTTAAGTGTTTTATAAGTATGGGATTATGTATCTTGATTCATAAACTGATATAGTTTATGCCATTGTTTAGAAATGGAGCCTATTGGAAGAAATGGTAACTGTATCAATGCATGCACTCCATGTAGGGATTTCCCTCCTGCTCAAGATAATTATAGTGGATTTGGTGATGCAACTAGTGTCGATCAGCTAATCACCATACTGGGACAACTCACTCAGGTTATGAATAATAACCTTACCCATATGGAGCACACTGATCTGCAGCGTGGAGGATTAATGTTAGATCGATTCATGAGGCAACAACCACCAATGTTTAATGGGAGTAAAAATACCTTAGTATCTGAGCACTGGATATTTTCCCTAGAGAAAATATTTCAGGATTTGGGGAGTAGTGAAAGGGAAAAATTTATCATGGCAGTTTACCGCACCACTGGAGATGCAGATCAATGGTAGTCATTGATTCAAAATACTAAGGAAGATGATGAAGTATCAAATATGGAATAGAGGGAGTTCAAAGATCTGTTTTTTGAAAAATACTTTCTTCGCGACCATCGAGTTGATATGGAAAGGCAATTTCTGAGTCTGAGACAGAAGGAGGATGAGAATGTCACAAAGTATGAGGCTAATTTTACAAGGTTAGAAAGGTATGCTGGAGATTATATACATAACCCAAGAAGTAAGATTGATCGTTTCTTTGAGGGGTTAAAACCATTTCTCTGGCGAGCATTAGTCTCACAATCCTTCTCGTCGTACGAAGACATTGTCTCATGTGCTATCAAGACCGAAAATGAATTCTCTAATTCTTATGACTTTAAATCAAAGCAAGATAAGAAGAGACTTGCTGATCAATCTGGGAATGGAAATAACAGGAAGAAGGGAAATGTTGGATATCCATCCTGTGGTAAATGTGCGAAGAAACACCCCAGTACTTGCTTAAAGGGAACAAAAGTCTGTTATAAGTGTGGTGAAAAAGGCCACCAAGCACGTGATTGAAAAGGGGAGAAGGAAGCTACCAATGTTTAGTGCTACAATTGCAGGGAGATGGGACATTATGCAAATGAATTTCCTAAGCGTCAGGAGAACTTACCTCAGAAAAGGCCAAGGGATCAAGGCCAAGCTTATGATATCACTACTGCTGAGGTAGAAGCTCCGAAAGACGTGGTGGCAGGTAATTTAATTATTTCCTCACGTTTAGAAAATGCATTATTTGATTCTGGATCATTGCATTGTTTCATATCTTCCCAGTTTTCTAAGAAAATTAGATATTTCCAATTTGATTTAACAAGGGAGTTTTCAGTTAAAACTCCTAAGGGAAGTATCATTTCAACAAAGTTTTATGAATCAGTCCCCATTAGAGCACATAAATGTTCTTTATCTTCTGATCTCATCGGCATACCTATGATTGAGTTTGATATAATCCTCGATATGGACTGGTTTTCAGACTATGATGTGAAGATTTATTGTAAGAAGAAAGAGGTTACGATTCTTGATGATGATGATAAGGAACAGCTTATCTTTGGAGCAGAATCCTCACCACCTAATTCTTATCTTGATCCACCCCCAGTAGCTCAAATAAATTCAATTATTGGGTAGGAAGATAATGAAATGACTATGGGTGAGGAATGGAATGTTCAAAAAGAGGATGTACCTATTGTGCTAGAATATGTAGATATATTTCCAGAAGATTTACCTGGACATCCTCTAGAATGAGAAGTTGAGTTTTCTATTGATTTAATTCCTGGATCAAGGCCTATATCGAAGACCCCTTATAGAATGGCCACTGTAGAATTAGTCGAACTAATAAAACAACTAAAGGAATTGAGTAATAAAGGATTTATTCTCCCTAGTGTTTCTCCATGGGGAGCCCCTGTTCTTTTTGTTAAAAAGAAAGATTGATCCATGAGGTTATGTATCGACTACAGGGAGATCAATGCTATAACAATACAGAACAAGTATCCCCTACCTCACATTGATGATTTATTTGACAAACTGCATGGATCTCAATACTTTTCAAAGATTGACCTTCGATCTGGATACCATCGGTTGTGTGTGAAAAAGGAAGACATTCCAAAGACAGGATTTCGAACCAGGTACAGGCATTACGAGTTTACTGTAATGCCTTTTTGGATTGACTAATGCACCCTCTGTATTCATGGATCTGATTAATTGAGTTTTCAAGGAGTATCTTGATGAATTTTTAGTGGTATTTATTTATGATATCTTGGTATACTCTAAAATATATGAAGATCATGAAAATCACTTGCGCATTATCCTGAAGAATCTGAGAAGACATGAATTATATGGGAAGTTTAGCAAGTGTGAATTCCGGCTTCAAGAGATTTCTTTTCTTGGACATATTGTCTCTAAATATTGAATCTCTATTGATCCTTCTAAGACTAAAGCAATACAATAATGGCCAGCACCTACGAGTATAACTGAGGTACGTAGTTTTATTGTTTTAGCAAGTTATTATCGACATTTCATCCATAATTTTGCCCGATTGGCTAACCCATTAATGAATCTCACACGTAAAGGGGTTAAATTTGTTTGGAAAAAAAGAGTGTGAAGAATGTTTCGAAGAACTGAAGAGAAGATTAGTCAATGATCCTATATTGACTCTACCATCGGGGAATGATGGGTTTGTTATTTATAGTGATGTATCGAAGAAAGGAATTGGTTGTGTCCTTATGCATAATGATAGGGTTATTGCCTATGCATCACGACAATTGAAAATTCATAAAAAAACTATCCTACTCATGATCTCAAGTTAGCAACTATGATCTTTGCTTTGAAGATATGGAGGCACTACCTCTATGGTGAAAAAGGTGAGATTTATACTGATCACAAGAGTTTGAAATATATTTTCTCACAAAAAGAACTCAACATGAGGCAAAGGAGATGGCTTGAATTACTCAAGGAATATGATTTTACGATACACTACCACCCGGGGAAATCAAACAAGGTGGCATATGCTTTGAGCAGAAAAGACCATGGACTTTTGAACATGATGAGAATTGAAAGGGATCCAATTTTGTTGGATCTAGTGAAGATGGAAATGGGAATAGCCAGGGAAGGTGAAACATCAATGCTTTTTCAAATGGTTGCCAAACCATCTTTACTAGAAAGGATTAAGAGTTCTCAGACCGATGATGAAGAATTTCAAAAGAAGATTAATGCTATGAATGATGGGAGATTGAGAGACTTTGTGTATGAAGATGGAATTTTGAAATTTAGGAAGATACATTGTTTTCCCGATATACTTGATCTAAAAAGGGAATTTCTGGATGATGCTCATAGTTTCAATTTCTCTATACACCATGGGAGCACCAAAATGTATAGAGATTTGAAGGAAAATTTTTGGTGGGACAACATGAAGAGGGAGATTGCTGATTTTGTGTCAAGATGTATGGTTTTTCAATAAGTGAAAGCTGGAAAGAAACATCCTAGAGGAGTTATGCGACCTCTTCCCATACCAGAGTGGAAATGGGACAATATTACGATGGATTTTGTCATGGGGCTACCAAAGAATCCTAGAAGGAATGATGCAATATGGGTTATTGTTGATCGTCTTACCAATCAGCACATTTTCTTGCTATAAGAGAATATCTACCCTTGTAACGTCTATAACGACTATATATTAATGAAGTTGTGAGACTTCATGGAGTACCCCTATCGATTATTTCAGATCGTGATCCCCGTTTTACTTAATGATTCTGGAAAAGTCTTCAGAAAACCCTGGATACTGAACTACATTTGTGCACTGCTTACCACCCTCAGACAGATGGACAATCAGAAAGAACTATTCAAACCTTAGAAGACATGTTGAGATCCTTCTCACTTGACTTTCAGGGTATATGAGATCAATATTTACCTCTGGTACAATTTTCCTATAACAATAGCTTCCATTGAAGTATTCAGATAGAACCATATAAAGCGTTATATGGAAAGATATGTCGTACACCAACCTGTTGGGATGACGTTGGTGAAAGAAAACTTGTAGGCCCAGAACTGGTGGAGGAAATGATGGAAAAGGTGAAGGTAATCCAAATTCACATCAAAGCATCTCAAAGTATGCCGAAGAGCTATGCCGATAATCGAAGGAAGGATTTGGAATTTCAAGTCGGTGATCATGTTTTCCTGAAGGTATCTCCATGGAAGGGAGTCATACGTTTTGGTAAGAAAGGTAAATTGAGTCCCAGGTACATCAGACGTTTCAAAATTCTAGAACGAATTGGTGTTGTAGCTTACCGATTGGCAATACCGCCAAGTCTCTCCAAAGTTCATGATGTGTTCCACATATCTCTGTTGAGGAAATACATGACTGACCCAACACATGTAATAACATATGAAGAATTAAAAATGGAACCCGGTCTATCTTATTGTGAAGAGCTCGTCAGGATTCTTGATACGAGAGAACAAGTACTGAGAAATCGGACGACTCGTCTGGTAAAAGTCTTGTGGAGAAACCATAAGATGGAAGAGGCAACGTGGGAACCCGAGGAAATTATGATGAAGAACCACCCGAGTCTTTTCATGCGATAATATTCTAGAAATTTCGAGGAAGAAATTATTTTAAGGAGGGGAGAATGTAACACCCCAAACTTCTACAGTACACTTCTCTTTGAATAATGTGATTGCGTGTGTTGTACACAACCCCGAGTTCTAACACACCATAACCAATCAAACTAGCCGTTATGAATAGTAATACCTACTTTTTGAAACTATATATATTTTATATTTCAGAATGGACTTCATTTTTGGATTCAGAATATCGAATTTATCCTAGGGTGAAGTTTTGGAACTTTTCGGATAACACTTATATTTTGTTGAATAGTGAAAATTACTAAATTTTAATTTGAAACAACTTTTTTAATCAAAATAATTAATAGTGATAAATTATGAATTTGAGTGGTTTTAAATTATATTTAGAATATATTTTTACCAATTAATACAATTTTGGTCATTGGACATAATTTTACAATTAAACCGGACATAAACAAGTGTCAATCTTTTGATAGTTATTATCTCTTAAAAACACGCTTTTGGTTTTAACAACGGGAATTAATTTTAAATTAATTTCTGCCACTTCTTTGTTTTGAATTTGGAAAAATGGATTCCATATTTGGAATCAGGATGTTCATATTGTGTGAATAGGTAACTTTTATTTTTAGACATTTTGAATAATTACTGCGGTAAATATTTTATTTACCATGGTTAAAGGATAAATTCTGTAAATAAGGGTTAAAATATAATATTATAATAATACTAAATTACCCTAAAACGTGTCCTAGCCTTATTGGTTGATATATGTTCGACCATAGACATCTTTGGGTCTATTTTTGGGACCCCATGGAGCCACTTGTAGGTGATAGGGACACTTTATTTTAATTAAGTTAAAATAAGTACAAGAATGACATAAGCATATATCTTTTAGAAAAAAAAATTTACATAGGGTTATCTATGTTGGAGTTTCAACTATAAATATTAATTAAAAATATAAAATGATTTAATACATAATTATATTTTATTTATAATTTTTAGACATTAAATAATTTAATTTATTTATGACACAATGATGATGCAGTAATTACCATAATAGTGAAATATTAAAATAATTGATATTATAAATACCCAAATAAATATAATTTGAGACTTTTAGTGAATTAAACTAATTTTATAGGTTAATATGACATATTAGGATTGATTTAATTATTGTTTTTGAAGTAATTATTCTTTTATGAGTTTTACAAAAATCAACTATTGAATAGTGTCAAAATTGACATAAAAGCGTTTTTAAAACAAATATTATATTATTAATTGATATTAAATTCATAAAAATCCAAGGTTCGGCCAAGAGAATTATATAATGATAGGTGTATCATTAATGGACCACATGGGGGTCTCTTGGATGTATATAGTAAGTTTATTATCTATATAATATAAAAATACAAAAGTGACATGGTAAATGTCAAACTAATTAACTAAGAGTTAAAACAAAAATATAAGGTTAATATAGTAACCGAAACCTGTCTAAATTCTATTGGTTGAGTGGTTTTCAATCCATCCCTACCTTAACCTTTAAATAATCAACTTTGGAGCTATTAGAAACCGAATATGAATTTATTATATATTAAAATTTCTAGCTTTTCCAAAGGTGCCCCTCACCCCTCTTATAAAAAGGCACTCCTCCTTCTCATTTCTTCACACCTTCAAAGCCTTTTGGTTTGGCCCAACTCTACCCAAATACTCTCCCAACTTCCCTCAATACAACCTATAGGCTTTAGTTTGATCACAAAGCCAACCTAATGAGCCCTTTTCACCAAAATCAAAAGGAAGAACCTGAAGAAAAGGTAATGATTTCACCACCCTTTTCAAAGTTCCTTTCTTCTTCCACTTCTGCTTCCTTTGTTATTACCATTCTAAAATAATAAATCCATTATCATATATATAAAGTTATGTTATTATAAATATGGTACAACCATATTAAGTATTCTATCCATCCTTTGAATAACATGTCACCATACGTGCGTACGTACGGCTTACCGTCTCCACAACGTGGTGTAATTGTTATTCAATAAATTATTATTTGGATGGGTATAATAATGATGTGTAATTCATGTAAATAATAAATATAAAATGATAATGATTCTGTATATATGATATACAATCCAATTATATATTATTTTAATATCTAAAGAATGATATTGTCGCTCGTGCGTACGTACGGACTACCGTCTCCACGAACGCGATGCGATTCATTCTCCATCATATCCATTCATGTATAATTATCATTTGATGATTAATAATAGTATCTAAGTACTTGATATAATTCTGGATATGATTAAGATACAACCTATCCATTACAAACATGGCTTACGTAACAAACCATATAAAAGAAAACGAGTAAGTTAACACCCGAAAAAACGATAATACTAAGATATTATTAACAAATCAATGTTAAAAGATCATATATGATATCATATTAATTTATATGATTCTTGTATAATTTAATAACAATTATTTCACCATTATACAGGAGGATAACCTACCCCTAACCAAGGAAAAGTAAAAGGTAAGGGTTATTTCACAATCTCTTCATTATCCTAGGTTGTTTAACGTAATAATCTAGTGGGATCTCTTTATCATCAACATCCATGTTTCCTAAAAATGTATTTCAAAACATTTTTACTATTTAAATAAATATGGGATAAAGTCATTTATACCCTTTTTTGACATTTTATAAGAGTTTTGTAAAGGAATCTTTCCGTCGTTTTCCAAACAAGGTGCTTTTAACCTTTTTGACAGAATTAAGGTAAGAATGTTTTTTTAACTTATACGGCGGGTGCGGTTATTTTCCACTGTTATAAAATCGTCAAAGATTCCCTTACAATCTTATAAGAATATTTTAAATGAAAATTTTTTATTTCATAAATATAAGATTGTTAAATGATTTCAAAATAGAAATAGATATTTCTCTAAAAAGAGTTTTGATTTCATCTATGTCAACATCCTTTGATGGATTTTACGCTTATTTGAAGTTGATTTATTATGATACAAAACTTATATATTGTATTTAAGGTTTTGTGATATGTTTGACTTTGGATGTGCTATTTTTATACCATTCATAGTTTATGGTGAAAGTATTGACATTTCGTATGCTAGTTTTAATACGAATGTTTATGTTATGTTTAAACCTTTTCATATAGGAATGCATTGGACTTAATATGTGATGGGTGGAGCCCGCTATAGCTCCTCGATGCATTGGTAGGTCTCATGAGACAAACTAGTGTCTTGGCACAAGGCCTTATAAAAATCTTATTTGTAGTCTTAGCACGAGACCTTGGCTATGTGGTTATGATAGTCTGGCATTATGCAATCCATTATTATGAAAGTGGTTATTGATATTGCATGTGATTATTCGATTATTAGAATATCCATGTGAATAAGTAAATGGAATTATTTCATTTTATTTTTTCCGTACTATGTTGAAGTTAATGTTTAAAAGGCTTTTGTTTTAGTTATACACTTCCTTAAATGTTTATTCTTATTTATGAAAGTTTCCTCTATATTGTTATCCTTACTGGGCATTTGAGCTCACCCCTTTTCTATGTTTTATTTTTCCCAGGATGTAAAGAAGTAATTTATGAATCACGTGTAGGGATAGTATGTGGGGATATGAGTGTGGAATATGGAGACTATATTGTTGTAGTTTTAATTTTTATGATTTAATGTAAAACTTTATGAATATTTCTACTGTTTCCAAGGCTACTAAACCAATCGGTCTTTCGAGATTTGATCTTTCTTGTGATCATGCCAATGTTATGTAATAATGCACCGACTCTGGGTAACTAGGGTCAGGGCATTACTAGTGAAGAGTGGATCTAGGTCATTTATAACTAAAACACTTTAAAATTATTATGTTCACCTTTTAATTAATAGAATTTTCTTGTCTAGGCATTTTATTATATCAGTGTGGTGGTATTATTTAATATTTGAAATGATAAATTTAGGATCTAATTGTTCAAAATATAGATTAATTCTTATAGAAAGAAAACTCACCCCCACTATCTTATCCATTTTTATCACATCTCATAGACATAAAAATTATAAACGGAGTAGGACCATTTGGAGAAACATTAGTTTGTCGCTTATTATGATGCCTTAAATTTTGATTAAGAGATAATACCACTTTAGAATATATTTTTTTTCATTTTATTATTTAAATTAATTGGGATAAATTTTTATCATCATCCTTAAAAAGGAAAAAAAGAATGATATTTTTCAATGATTGAATAATTAAGGAATAAAATAATTTAAATCCAACATTTCCACTATAGTTCAATGATATTAAGAATACACAATGCATGATACATATGGAATATTATCTAAATATTATTGATATTCTCTTTGGAAATATTGAATTAAAATATTATGTTTTACCTAAATATAATCCGAGTGATTTGAAAGAATGATATTCTATTAAATATGTTCTTTATTATAAGTTTATTAAAAATAATTATTTTTTGTTTACTAGATTTTTTTTTGAAAAAAAATTTGTTACAACATAGCTCATTATATTTTGAAATAGATTTAAATAAATACGTTTGAAGAAGTAGAATCTAGGAAAATTATTCACTATAATTATAGAATGTCAATACACATGAATAATAATTGTATAACCAATAAAATGGAAATATTCCATTCTCATTGAGGATATATCATTTTTGGTAATTTAAAATTTAATTTATTTTACTTAAATATTATTTTTTATGGTTTTATGAAGAATGTATATATTAAACCCAATTATCTATAGATCAAAAATTCAAGGAAAGTAAAAATTAATTCAAGTAAATCTCTGAATATGTGTAGTGCTTATAAAATAAAATTAAACAAGGCTGAAAGTATAAAAAAAAGGTAATGATTCATTTTGTTCTCAAATATTATAAAGAAAAAATTCCACCTTTACATTATGATAATTTTGATTCGGTTCATATACCAGAAAGTCTTGAAATATATGTGTGACAAGAATAAAAAATTGAGCGATTTTATTTCCAATTATTTTATTTCTATCAATTATAGAAATGATGAGATAATAATTGAAGATGAAAATTAAATTAGTGATTTATACAAATACAAATTAAAACATATCAATTCCATGCAGGTATCACTTACAGAAATAATTAGAAGGGTTCTAGAAAAGAAAAAAATGTACCTTTTAAATTAAAGAATGTTAGTTCATATTTTTAAAATCATAAGGTTGTAAATGAGATATTTAACAACAATATTATAAACATAGATTATTCTCCACCTGAAATGGATTGTGATGATTGAGTATTTTTTGAAAAATAAAATGAAATTCTATAAAGTGAATTAGAAAAAGATATAAATGAAATTATTTTCTTGAAATGGTGAATTTATAATATTTTTTATTTAGAAGATAATATTATAAATACTTATTATTTCATGAATTTTAATGAAAAATGTAGTGGAAATAGTTGTGATTATTTTGTTCCAATTATGTTTCTAAATGATTTCGTAAATGGAACATATACTTGAACTTCTATGGTAAATTATTTTTAATGTGGTTCTTATGGTCAATATTCTTACGATCTTACTCTAAATTTTACACTACATTTTGGTCCGAAATGAATCTTATTTATAAATAATATTTGAAGGAAAACTTTTTAAATCATATACTACATGGGTTTGTAAATTTGTGTGTTCCAAATAATATAAAATAAATCCTTTATTTATATGAGGGTAATATATTAATTTTGAATCTTATGTTCAATCAGAATTTTTTATAGTTTTATTTTTGGAATGATTACATAATCATTTAAATAATTAGTATTTATTTTTTTATAAGAAAGAATACCATGTATCATTTTAGGATTCTACCTTGTACTATAATATTTCACTTCTTTTTAAATGAACTTGAGTAACATTATTATTATTTTAAGATTAGTTGACATAATCATAAATATATTTTACCATAAATATCCTTTATTTTTTGTGATTTTAGAATACATTGTGATCTATTTAATATCATTACATGGATTTTAAATATGTTATTTTAGTATGAAACTTAAATTTTCTTGTATGATATTATTATTTAGTCAATTATCAAGATAATTTAATTATTTTGTAACATGTTTTGTGGATTATAAAGATGATAAAGTATGTTTTTGAGGAGTGTTCACTACTACATTTAAAATTTAGCTAATAATTCTTTGATATGGTCATTTTTAAATAAGATAATAAATTTAGGTGGAGTTACTATTTTCCATAATTCTGAAAATATCATGATATATTTTAGCTATTAGAACCCATTATACCTAGATTTATGTGTGTAGTATATAAAAATTAAATCTACATTAAATACCAACTATTTTCATATTTCATTTTGTAATTTAAAAATACACATAAAGTGTTTTTGTTTTTATAAATTAGTGGAAACTAATTTTAAGAGGAAATAAATATATATTTTTTATTTTTATTCCCTACTTATAAAATAATTAATTTTTAGTTTACATATCATCAATTCACTTTTGAAAATTATTTAGTTCATTATATGAAATATTTTAATGTGTAGAATATGTTTTCAAAGATTGAATATATACATATTTTAAATTTTAAATTTTATTTAAAAACATAAATATGATTACTAAAAATGTGTATTGCCTATTTTTTTTGAGTTGGATTTTAAGAGAATATTTTCAATTCAATAATTTATATCTTTTTAACCTATATATAGAATACATCAATTATGGGGGATGAACCATTATTCCAATTATAATAAATTTCTTATAATTTTATTTATTATATCTATTTTAAGAACATTAGAATCTGACTCATATTATTGTATGGGAATGCTAAAATTTTAAATTTCTCCTTTATTGCATAAAATATTAAATCTAGGTGAAGTTAATATGATTTAATCTTGTGCAGATATTATTAGTTTAAAAAAATTGTGTATGTTGAAACACTTTTATGTTTATTTTATAGAAATATTTTAGTTCTATTACACTCATGGATAATCATAGTTAATGCTTAATTCAATCGAATTGTGAGTATGTTTATATGCTGAATTGTTAATATTTATATAAAATATATAGTAATATGTAATGTGTTATTTAGTTTAACATTTTTAATCTTTGTGCATATTATTTTATTCTTTTATTATTTGAAGACTTATAATACATACTATAGGATGTTTAATTGTAGTTTAAACTTTTATTTTTCCTAAAATGGTAATTTAGATAGGTTTTATAATTATTATTTTTAAATAAAAAATATGATCACCATGTATAACTCAATGTTTTAGGGGTTTATAGTGGCTTTATTTTAGAATCTACATGTTTTGGATGGTTTTATACAATATTCATTTATATTTTATTTTATATTAAAATATCTACGTATAAAAAAGAATGTGTTTCCATTTTCAAATAATTTTTAAATTCCATGGGATTTAAAATTAGACTATAAATTTAATGAAATGTAACAATAAGTTAAAAATGTGGATAAGTATCATCACTTAAATAGGTAATTTTTCTTTTTGAGGATTTATATTTTTGATAATTTTAGAAAAGTTAGAGAAGTTTGATAATTGTACTTGGTTTTGTAATTATGAAAAGGAGGGTAAATTTAAGTGTATCCTTGTACAAGTTTGTGTTTTTTATAATTATAGAAATTTATTTATTTAATTTTCATTAAATTTTTTGATACTTTGAGTTGTATCTTTATTAAAGTATGTTGAATCTTATTCATATCAATATATTTTATTATGCAAGATACATTTTTATTTCTTGTTTTTATTTTTTATAACATTTTATAAATATTTTACAATTATTTACCTTGATAAATATATAATTTTGGATCTTAAAATATTATTTATATATCTTTTTATTATTTCCATCCATCCAAACAATGTTTTTAAATTTCTAGATTCTTTCATCATCTATATTTCATTCATATAATAGGATATATAACATAAAATTTAGTGGTTCTTATTGAGTTGGAAATATAATAAAATTATCATATTTTCATTATAGGCCATAAAATTCTGAATTTATCTTAATCGTGTCCTAAATTCAGTTTAAAGATACAATATGTTTTTAATATGAATTCCAAAATTATTTAGAATTGTATTTATACTATTTTTTAATGATAACATTAGATATAAGACTCATATTATTGTGATAAATGATTATTTGTAAGTATAATTAAATTTTATAAATATAATAAACTAGACCCAAAGTTGATTCAATCATGTTGGGGGCTTTACTAGGTCTAAAACATGATACATTTACCTGCTCACAATTTTACATAATTAAATACATAAATTCACCTATAGGATTTTACCTTGTGAATTAACCTACATTATGAAACTATGTGGTTTTACTATATGAATTAAACTCCATGAATTTTACTTTCTGAAAAATTCATCTATGAGAAATTCAGATACATTGATAAATTTTCTCACATAGTATAGTTCACTTACATGAAATATCTTATATTTAAAAATTATATTTCAATCATTAATTTTTTTCCATGAATGTAATGTATTTTAATATTTTTATGTATATAATAAATTTATTTTCGAGAAAAATTTATTTTAGAATGTGATAAAAACTCATATGTGATCACTAAGATATGTACATACATAAATCTTATGCTCAGTTTTACATAATGTTTCATGCTTTAGAATTCTATAATTTTAGTAGGAAAAATTTTAATATTTAAATTATTCTAAAATAACATTTTTATTTTTTTATTGTACATAATAATAGTTTTTAATTTTATTTATAATTATTTAAATGATATTCATTTGGGATTAAGTGTATTTATATTCACATAGATTTTTTGGAAGACATGATATTCAAAATTAAACTAGTTGGAATATAAAGAGCATGTCTCGAATATTGATAGGGTGTTTTTTAAAGAAAATTAAGTTGGATTATTAACTAATGTATTAATATTTATAAACATTATAACTAGAGAAACATGACATTAATAATAATTGCATCTCTTTATCTGGGAGATTAGTATAAGTAGTATGAATGTATTGAAAGAGAGAAGTTCAAGTCGGAATTTTTTTGAAATATGAAGAGTTAGCTTCACATTACATTTGGAAGTATCTCGAGGAATTTATGATCATATTTTATGGAGAATGTTACTATTCATTATTATTTTAATTAATTTATTTGTACGTCAAGGTTGTTCATTTTAAGGAATATAAAATCTATATAAAAGTTTCTTCTATTAGAAGATTTTATTATTGGAATTTATGAAGGTGAATCATGATGTTTATAGTGATGAAAATAGTTGTTTATATTTTTCTGTATAAATAGATAGATAAATACATAGAAGAAACATATTTACATGCCTATTCATAACTATTATGTGTCACAAATTCGGCAATAGAGACATGGAGCTTCTTTATTTAACTTTTTTACTTCAGGAAACTATGAGTTGCCCAAGCTCCATGGTTTCAACATGTCGATGGGACTGTGCATCACCTAATCCAAACTACAAAATATTACTCAACAATTACTCATAAGGTTAGTTTTTTTAATGCAATATAATTGTCCAAAATGTATTTTTACACTTAGTTCATTTTCATAGGGTAATACTACCCTATCAAATATTATTTATGGGTTTTTATTTAACCTTATAAAACATAGTTTAGTCTATACCCTTTTAAGATTGTGTTCTACATAACTAATAAAATAGTTGAGTAAATTACTAATCCTATAAGATTCTAGGTTTTTTATTTTCCCTTCAGAATAAATTGTTCATCTTAAAAAATAAAAAATAATTTGTTTGGATTTTTCCTGTGAATGTTTAGGTTTGGTAAACACATAAAAAATTCTAACTTAGGTTTTCTCCCTTAAAATAATAGGTTCTATCTAATCCCAGAAAAAGAAAGATGTTGGGATTGATCCTGTAAATGGATTGGATGGGTCTTCTCCAATAATAGGCTTGGATTTTTTGGAACTCATAAAAGATAAGGGAATTGGGTTAAGCCTCCAAGATTAAAAATATAATATGTAAGGATTTTTCAAAATCCTCCAAAAGTGATATTCCATAGTGGGTTCATTCTATATTAGTTTGTGAGTGGGGTAAATATTATACTAGTAACATTTATATCTAAATTATTGTAAATTTTTTGTTTTTATCTATTACATTCATTAATTTTCTTATCTATCTCTATTCTTATACAAAGGTGGATGAATTTTTTTAATATTTTAACTAATCACCTTATACTATTAAATTTTAAATTCTGATTATTCTTTAAAGAAAAAAATTAACCCTATTCTATTTCCAAGACCACTCTGGGTCCAAAATGTAGTTACATAGAGATTTTACTGGGGTTACCACTAAGGGATACACTATTTAGAATACACAAATATTGTATTGATATACTAAAGGATATCACTATGATTTTTGTGTGATTAAATTGTTTTTTATGGACTCAATATAATTCCAAGTATCACTCCCTCTTTCTCCTTATTCATAGACTTCTTCAAGGAATATATACAAGAAAAAAATAGAAAACAATTTTCATTATTATTAATATCTATAGAAATGAAAAAATTACAATTCCAAGAGGATTTTATCATTATGTTTTATATTTCGGGTCATTATATACATATATAAAGTGTTCCTACATGGTAAATCCTTCTCTATGGAAATTTAATGTTAATATTTTTCATCTCTATTTTTTAAACTTATCCTCTATCAATTTCCACTACAAATTTCAGAACCGTTAAATTCTATAATATTAATCCATTAGTCTTCCTGTATTGCTAATGTATTAGACTATAAAATAAAATATAATAAATGGATTAAATTCAATAGTTAATAACATTTTAATTATTCTATCTAAATCATCCTAAATAATCAGTTTTTTCAAAAATCACAACTCATCATGAAATTATCGATTCCCACATAGCATGGTATTTACCAATAGTGTATCATGAATACACTAATAATGGGATATAAACTCTTTATAGCCCAATAAAATCAACCATTTATAAAATTATAAACTAATCATATAAATTTTCTCCTTTGTATAAACATTTCATGAACATGAAATAATCTGTCTCTTAGTGAAATAAATTTCTCCATGACATGGTATATAGCTTACCACAAATTTTATGGTTCATTCCACAAAAACTGATATATAAAATATCTATCACCAAGGGATAACTCTTTTTTGGTTCATCTTTGGGTTAATCATAAATGAATATAACCAGGACCTCCTTTATTCCCATTCCCAAAATCTGCATGGTATGGAGGTATTTTTTCCCTGCATCGTTCCTTTTTTCAATGGGGTCATTATATCCATTATCTCGTTTCTAATTCAAAATCTAGGCAATCATATTATATAAATCCTCTAGTATAACAAACATTTTGTTTTTACATATAACTCACACATGCAAACAATGGTTGAGACTTTCCATAAAACTAACTAAATCACCAATTTACATTAAAAAATGGTTTCCACTATGACATAATAATACTCTTGATTTGTATAAGGATCTCAAACGTCACACCAAAAGTATAAAAATTCCCATATATGTGATGGATTCCCATTATCCTTGTCCTACCACATCATGTTTGATATGTGCATTTTTTTATAATTTTTTATAATAAAATGAATTGACTCAAAATATTATTATTGTCAATTCATCCATTTTCACCTGATGATTTCATCATTTTTTACAAGATTCTATAAGACATAAGAGATGAGAAAAATATTTATAAACTATTTTGATATCCATTTAAAATATTGATTTACTCATAGATGGATGATTAGTGAGTACTACCAAGGAACATGACAAAATTTCCTACATAAAACGAGGCTTACAAAATAGAAAAATGACATTACATGCCATATAATCATTACACATCATGTACTGATACAAGTCGTGAAAGAACTATTGGTCATGAAGTTGGTGAAACCAATATATAATATATTTTACATGTGTCATGGTGTGAAAAATAAGTGTCATTTAGTGACACTTATGACGTATGCCCAAAATTATCACATGTGTTGAATTTGATTCATGTGGTGCATGATTTACACACCTTATGATCACTAGATGATGTGTAATGTTTTGGATGGTCCAAAAAATGGCCATATTCAACATATTTTTGATATTTGACTTTTTTAAGACCTGGGACCCACCTATGACCACATTTTGAAGCATCCACAATATCATTAATTATTTCAAAATCCCATATAGAGTCTATAAATGGATGGACAAGAGGATATTTTGAGGGGGAGATCCTAGAGACCAATGATTAGAGTGAGAAGCTATGCTGTAGAGGGTTTTTTTCAGTTCTTTCTCTAGTTTTTCGTAACATTTTCTTTTCCTTTATCACTTCTATATTATTCTCTCAACACTAGGATGAGAGGGTAAACATAACCTTTTCTATGCTTTTGTAGCTAAAGGGGGAAGGTTCCATTTGATTTATTTCCTTTTTATTAATTAATGTAATTTGGATGGACATAGTTTATTGAATCAATTTACAATCTCTTTCTTTTACTATTACATTAATCACTAGTATTTAAATCTAAAAGAAACAATATAAATTGGGAAATTGGTTACCCAAAATCAATGTATAAACATTTTTTCATTCATGGAAATCGGGTTTAAAATGGTATCAAGTCAAACTTGATTTGGCAAAATCCTCAATTACTTGCATGAAAAAAATAGATTATTTTTTCATCAATAAGGGGATACCAAGAACATTAGGACACCCCTATATTTAATTTGACACAAAAAATGGATTAAAATTTTTTAATTCTTTTTTATCCCAGACCCCGAAACTATAAAACCCTGGCACACCATTGAAATCAAATTTAAATCCAATAAATTCCCTTTTCTTTCACCATTCATTTTCTTAAAAATAATCAAACCCATATTTTATTGACCTATTTCCTCAAATAAAATTAATCAATTATTTTAAAATTTTAATTAAAATAATTCTTTATCCTAGTTGGCTCAGTCTTGAACTTTCCCAATTTTATTTTTATTTAATTATCTTAGTTTGGGTTTTTTATATATTTTTTATTTTTATTAGACATGTAGGGAAATATCTATTTCCTTTAAGATTTTAAAAATTGGTTCTATTATTGAGGGTGGTTATAAATTATTTTTTATTTTCTAATTTTATATATATATATATATATTTCTTTATTTTACCTCACTATGTATTGTTGGAAATGATGGCAGGGATGAAAGGTATGATGTCCACCAAGGATTGGTTGTCCTTCCTACTGCAAGATATGAAAAAACTACTCAATGAAGATAGAATTAGGAAGAATTAATCCAATGAGAACCCGCAAATATACCCAATAATTGAATTTACAACACCCTATTCCCTAGATCCACAATTCAAAGAGGTTCATCACAAGAAAATAATCATGAACAATGAATCGAAGTTAAGTACTACATTAGATGACGAATTTGATAATAATTACGATTCCCTTAATTTGGAAGGTTTGGATGATGATTTAGAGGGTATCCTTGTTGCAAAACTAAAGTGGGATTAAATATACTTTGATAATAAAAAAGTAGAATAATGTGAACAATAATAATAAATAGATGAAAATGGTTCTTTGGTAACTAATTTTCTAAAACTCTTCCTTGCAAAACAAGGATTGCAACCAAAGGAAGAAGAACCATTTGAGGAGGAAAAGAAATCTACAACATTTACAAAAACATTTTTATAATATATTATAGTGATGTAGGAATAAAAATATGAACAAGAATTAGTAGCACCATATGATGACTACGTTGAGAAGAAAAAAGAAGTATCAATAATAGATGTAGTTTGGAAGATGGTTTTGGAACCCAAAGAATTTAATAAAGAAACTCACCACATGTATCTGGCCACTGAAAAAGAAGAATTTCACCAAGTATTGATTGATGCAAAGATCCATTTAGTTAAAATCATACTCTAAAAACTCTTGTCACCACCTCACAGTTCCATTCCAATTTCATTGAGCAGAAGTCAAGCTGAGATGGGTGAATTTCTATGTCAGAGTTGGGTGAATAAGTGGTGGTTAGATCAATACCACACTCCAATCAGATAAACAAGGTATGGTCTAGGTAAATGTACATTATAAAATAGCAGCTTATGAGAGGTATTCCTATTTTTATGGATTTCTAAGATGTTAGATTTATTCCACTCTTCAAATTTAATTTTATATTATTATTTAATTTCAATTACCCCTATTTTTTTAGGGTTATTGGATGGGAATAATCATTCAATTTATTTTTATTTAATCATTTCCATGATAGAAGCATTGGAAAAGAAAGAAGCATGCTGAATGAAGAGACTCTTTAGGACCATTACATGTTGTGAAACTGATACTCATCATGAAATCAACATAAAACATATTGTGTAATCAATACATATCATGAGTATGGTGCAGAAAGAACCTATAAATCCATGTTTGAAGAATTAATTTCAAGGGTACTAGGTGTTTCAATTTTTTATACTATATTACCAACATTAAATTTCTTTAAAATTTTTAACATAAAATTAGATGAACACAATTTATTTTATCTATACTTAACTAAATTAGAAGATATAAAATACCTTGAAAAATTACCATTCAACAAATTTTAATATATTTTTCAATAAATATGAATGATAAAAATGGGGAAAGAATTAGTATGGTTAGGCCTAGAGATTATGATTTGATAAATCAGAATTTTAAGAGCATTATAATCATTGTAAATGAAATTTTGTTAGATTTTACAATTCATTGAAATTTTCATATTTTCATTAATTGATTTAATTATAAAAATTCATTACCATAGGTAGTTTACCCAACCATTCATATCATTCCTAATATATCCTCTAATCTAATATTTTCCATTATCTCTATAGTATAATTTTTATGAAACATGGGGATGATATCTTTTAAAACTTTTTTTTCATATTATCAAAGCATTTAATGAAAAAAATCACAATTAATATGATTGAAGAATCTTATGTTAGACCTTATCCTAAGACCCACCTTACATTACTCCATTTTAAACCCATAGAAACAATTAAAACCCTTCTTAGGGAAGAAGAATGTTACAAGACCATATTATCCTTTTATACCTTCCTATAAATTTTTTCCATAATTATAAAATATAATAATGGGGGAAATGACTACTAGTAGAATGGATTGAAATTTTATAATGAATAAGCATGGGGTAATTTCATGATATTTGGGGAAGGCAAATTCATTATGTTTATTGAACACCCTCTTATAAATCAAAATTGGGTTCTGTCTACGGATATTCAAAAACCTCAATTGGTTGACCAATGATATTATTATAACTATCACGATGAGATCATTTTGGGATTGGTGATGGATATGATATTTTAACCCAATAACACTTTTTAAAAATAAAAGAAAATAATAATATTGATAATAATAATAATAATAATAAAATTAGGTGTCTAATTTATTTCATTTCATCATTTTAAGAGATTTCTCAGAGATACTGGAGGAAGAGAGACATTCATTGAGATGTTTTTAATTTTCATGCAAAGTACTGTAGATACAAAACAAATTTTTTAACCCTACTTGATTTACATTATTTACATATCTTCTTACGATTAAAATACCTTTTATCCTAAATGATAAACACTCAGTATTATTTTTGAGTTTTTATTTAAGCATTAGATATGTTAGCTTGCTTTCCTGCCTATGGTAAGTGACATTTTCTAGAGGTTTGCGAATCAATATTTCCATTAATACCATGATGATGAGGGGAGTAATTCATGTGAGGTAAATTAAAAAGGGTATTCATATTAATAATGAATTTAAAATTGTGAAGGGATGAATCAAAATGAATCAATATTTCTAAAAAGTAAAGTTAAATTACATAATTTATTTGTATTATTTTGAAAAATGATTTATCAAATATATTTCTATGTGTGATACACAGACAATTAATTTTATATTTTACCTATTATTTTTATTGACATTGAGTTTAAAGAAAGATTAATTAATGTCCCATGGTATTATTTTGAGATTCCATCCCTGAGGACATGTATGAATTCAAGATGGGGTTTGAGAAGTTAATTTATGGAATAAATTTTTGATAATAAAATGTATTGATTGTATATATTATTATTGTTAATACATTCATATGAACTAAATTATTTATTAATTTTTTAGGATGATATATGCAGTATGATATGAGAAAAATATGTGCAAACAGTTATGATATTCAATTAAAATAATTATTTACACAAGGTTGAATGGTTATAGAGCACTTACAAGGCACATTACTGAAGAACCAGTGTAAAATGAGGATTCTGTAGCTGAAAAAATACATTACAAGTATTTTAATCATTATACTTCTTGTACCGGTGCAATTTTTGAAATAACTATAGTCCACAAAGTGGAGGAAACAAAGATAGAATGATTTCAACATGTGTTAGAGTGTGATAGATAAATTTCATGTCAGGAAACCTCTGAGGTATTCCCATAAATCACACATGTCTGAAATTTGAAACATGTAGTACCATATTTACATGTCGAGTAGTCACTACTTGATGTGTAATGTTTTTTCCATTCCAAAAAACTTCCATATTCAACTTACTTTTGAGGTTTTACATGTTTTAAGACCTGGGACCCACCTATGAACACCTTTTTAACCATAATTAATTCCATTAAATGTTGCACGTGTGAATCAAGAGTCTATAAAAAGTGATCCAGGCTACTACTATGAGGGAGATCCTGGAGACTAAATCATCGACTGAGATGTTTCACTATATCGGTTCCTCACATGTTCAATATATGGGTTTTAATTAGTCTTTCTTTCTCATTATTCATTTTTTATTATTATTTTATAACTAGGGTGAGAGGGTAATCCCTATTTGTTCAAGGGTTACGTATCCAAAGGTGGAAGGTGTTGTTGGATTTGATTATATTTTCATTATTCATTTATTTCCATTTTTATGGTATATTTAATCAATTTAAAATCTCATTCTTTTATTTTTACTGTAACGACCCAAAGAATGTCAATGGAAAATTCCCTTCTTATATTTATGTCATAAAAACACTAAGTAATGAACTACTAAGTGATAAGTGACCTTTAAACATAATTTTGTCACCCATATGTTTGGAATTTTAAAAATCCGACATACACGGTTGTGTTCAAGATAGTTTTTGGAGTCTAATGAAACAAAAATAATTTTTAGTGAATAGTAACCTACCCTTATGAATAGTAACCTACCCTTATGAATAGTAATATGAACCTTATGAATAGTAAATAAGAGTAACATTACCTATGAATAATAAAAAAATTAGACATCTTAGAAAGTGACAATTTGACCTTAGTAAACGTTTTTGGTATTTTATAAGTCATAAATAATTAATTATAATTAATTAATTAATTTAAAAGAATATTTATCTTCCTGTAATGTATTCATAAATTATTTAATCAATGCCTAATAGTTTTTAGATAATTTTATAAGACCCTACGTAATTTTTGAAAGAACTGCAAAATCAGTTTTAATTTTAGTAACTGTTTTTAAGTAAATTATGATTTTAATTAAATATTAAATTAATAATATTTAGAAAATTAATATTGAAAACTGGACTTCATTTTTCGATTCTACATGTCGAAAAATGGTTGGGGTAATTTTTTTGGAATTTTCTGAGATACTTGAATTTTTGATGAATAGTGGAATCTGATAATTCACAATAAAAGCAAAATAATGTATTAATTCAGTCATCGATGATGTTCTGCTGATGTAGGCCCACTTGGTTTGGGATTACATTATAAAAAATACTATTATTCGTCATCCAAGACTCACTATTTCTTGTATTTGGTGAAATTAATAAACTAATCAATTTTATATTAAGGAAACCCCTCTCCCCTCCACTATAAAAGCCACCCTTCACTCCCTCTTTTCCTCACACCTCTCAAGCTCCAAGACTTCTCTAAACTCTGCCCAAAAATCTTCCATATCACCTCCCCCCATGTCCAAAAGATTCTGGTCTCATCAAAAGACCAATCCTATCTTCCTTAAGGAGGATCTCAAGAGGAAGATTTTAGAGGTAATTTCTCTCTCTTCTCCTTTAATTTCCTTTCATGTTCAAGTTCCTTTTTTGATCTCTCCCTACCTATCTTCATACAAAATGTTTTTTAACTCCATTATTATACATATACTGTAATATAATGATTATAATGGTATATTATATCATCCCACACCCTTTACCTCTTCCTTTTATTTTATTAAAGAGAACGTTGTTCATGTGGTGATAATTTATCACCATAAAAAACGACATGTTCTCTTCTTCCATTTCTACCTTCAATCTGGTCATGAAACCATTTTTATGGTTGAACCAGAATATGTTATATGTATTTTTTTCTATTTTACGTTCTGGAAATAACCTATCTCCATATTACTAAGTGAAAAGTTAAAGTGAGTTCGTTGTGATCCAAAAACCGCTCAAATTAACCCAAATAATCTTCATTTAATTCTTATCTAATGATTCGTCCACATGGATCTAATATAACTCATTATAAAATCATAAAAGCTTCTATAATATCATTAATTACATGTAATATCAGTTCTGTATGTTTACCCATGATCTACTCAAACATCAATTTAAGAATACAAGTGGACCGCTCAAGAAAACCATAAAAATGAACATCCCGGAACAATGTTTTTAAACTCTCTAATTCAGCCAAAGGAACATAATATAACATAATGAAACCAAAATTAACACTATTAATGTTTACAATGTTCTGTAATTTCTAATTAATGAATATAATGTCATTATATAGGACATTAAAGAGAAGGAGGCGTTCGAGTACAAGGTAAGGGGAAACCTCGAACCCAGTTTTCTTCCTTCGGGTTCTCCCTCTTTCACTCCATTTTTGATATGGTTACTCTTCAAAGATCATTTTTTCATCATTTCCTTTACTTTTCTGGGATATAAATGTTTTTCACTGGTTTTTATGTCCATGAAAATGTTTTCCAAAAGAACTCTTCTTTCAAGATCTCACCTTTTACCTCTCATTCAAGGTTGATGGTTCTTATATCAAGTATGTTGTTACCTCTTTCTTTTGGGAACCCAAAGCTTATGAATGTGTTATTATGAGATGAAAACCATTCCTTTACATGGGTTATTTATGTATATTTTTGATATGTGTTCTATGTGGCAATCATGATAATGATAATGTTATGATGTGATGGGTGCGCCCGGAATTATATAGCGCAATATGAATGTTTAAATGTGACGGGTGCGCCCAGAATTATATAGCGCTCCAATGCATTGGGTAAAGTGATGAATCTCATGAGTAATTGTGAAATGATGTGTGATCATGATGCTATCTTTGTTCACAAATATGTGTGGTAGTTAACCACTAAGACATTATGGTTCATTTTTATGCATTGACACATTTCAAGTTTATTGTTTATGCTCCTCCCATGATCATGATCTTTGGCCTATGTTATGATTATGCTCACCCCATGATGTATTATTATTATCTATCCTATTACTGGGATATTATCTCACCCCTTTTTATGTATATCCTCAGGTGGATACATGTACTAAGGAGAGGACAAGTTCCACTAAGAAGCTAGTGAAGAAGAAATTAAACAAATTTTTATGCTTGATGTTGTATTTGTTATGTATTGTTCTAGTTTGCCCAAGACACTAAACCTCTGGATCCTCCATGTGTAATACTATTATGTTGTTTATCTTTGAAATGATGTAATAGTAAAGTAATAAAAGGCTGGGTTGCTATAGTTGGTATCAGAGGCAAAGGTTTAGTTAATTTGGGAATTAGGATTAGTAAACCCTAGAGAAAACATCTAGCATAAGAATAAGTACAAACACATACACAAGAATATTTACCTAGGGATCCCATATGTTATGTTTTTGGTATAATTGTTTAAATGAATAAGTTATTAATGACTTGTTTACTTATGTTTTGTTCAAACCATTTCTATCTTAGAAAATGGTGGGAACCATGAGAAATCAGGCCAACAACTCTTGCGAAGGCCAATGCAACGATTGCCCGAATGACATCCCCAATGATTTTGGAGGTGGAGTTCAAAACATCATGGCGATGCCTACCCAATTATCTCTGGTTATGATTAATAACCATAATAATGGGTAACGTCCTCCTTCACCAAATAGGGAGCAACTAGAAATATAATGTTTTATGTGGCAATGACCACCGACATTTTGTGGATCTTCTGATCCACTAGTTGCGGAACAATGGGTCAACTCCATGGAGAAGATATTTTTTTTTCTTAACTATTCCGAGATGGAGAAGGTGACTCTAGCCGTTTATCGTCTAGATGGAGAAGCTGATCAATTGTGGGCTTTGATTAAGAACACCAAGCCAAGGGAGGAAATTGAAGAGATGGAATGGGAAGACTTTAAGATAATGTTTCATAATAAGTACTTCCCAAGAACTCTTCGAACGAAGATGGATATAGAATTCATAGAGCTCAAGAAAAAAGAAATAGAATCTATCACAACCTATGAAGCAAATTTCACAAGGCTCGCAAGGTATGCTTCGGGTTTTGTTATCAACAATGATAACAAAATTGATATATTCTTTAGTGGATTAAAACCACATCTTCGAAAGGCTCTTGTAATCCGAGACTTTGGGAGTTATGAAGAAGTTTTTTCGGTGTGCTCTCAAAGTGGAGATGGAGTTTGTAGAATGGTCCCATGGCTATGGTGATAAGAAAAGAAAGATGGAGTTTCAATCTGGTGGATCTAGTGACAAAGGTGGGAAGAAAAATCGACCCACATGCCAAAAATGTGGGAAGTTGCACCATGGGAACTGCCTCAAAGGTACGGTGAAATGCTTTAAGTGTGGGAAGGAGGGAAACCAAGCTCACGAGTGTCAGAAAGACATGAAAAGGAAGGATAATGTAGCCGATGAATGTAGATAACCACTCGTGGTTCAATGCTACAACTGTAGGGAGCTAGGGCACTATTCAAACCAGTGCACTAAACCTTGAGCGCTCGAGGGTAATCAGCGCCAACACCCACCAAAGCCAAAGGAACAAGAGAAGTCTTATGCCATCACTGCTGAGAAGTTGGAACATGATAATGAAGTCGTGCAAGGTGCACATCCTATTCACTCAAGAATGGAAAAAGTCTTGTTTGATTCTGGTTCTACGCATTCCTTTATATCTTGAAAGTTTTCTAGAACTATATAATCGAAGCCCCGAAACCTTGAAGTAGATATATCTGTAAAAAAACCAAGTGGTTCAATCATTGCAACCCAAGTGTTTTATTCTTCTCCTATTGACGTATGTGGGGAGATTCTTCCGGAAAATCCCATAATACTTCCCTTGGTGGAATTCGACGCTATAATGGGAATGGATTGGCTCTCGTTATATAGAGCACATATCAAATGTCGGGAAAAAGAAATATATTTTCATATTCCGAAGCATCCCATGCTCCTCTACAAATGCAAGGAAGATCATGATTATCCTTTGAAAAATCCATCAATGGTGTGGGTGTTGATTCCCTATGAATAAGCATACCTCTCCCAAATGGTTGAGTCGAAGGAAAGTGCCAACCTTGAGGAAATTCCCATCATGAGGGAATACAGTGGTGTATTTCACGAAGAGTTACCCGGAATTCCCCTGGATCGTGAGGTTGAGTTCTCAATTGAACTCATACTCGGAGCTACTCCTATCTCGAAGTGCCCCTATAGGATTGATCCTATCGAACTGGAGGAGTTAAAGAAGCAGCTGTAAGAGCATCTGGACAAAGGGTTCATACGCCCTAGTGCATCACCTTGGGGTGCGCCAGTGCTCTTTTTAAAGAAGAAGGATGGAACCATGCGGCTGTGTATCGATTATCGGGAACTCAAAAAGATCACCATAAAGAACAAGTATCCTCTCCCAAGGATTGATGACTTCTTCGATCAGTTAAGAGGATATCAATACTTTTCAAAGGTGGATCTTCGTTCTGGATATCATCAAGTAAAGGTGAAGAAGGAAGATATTCAAAAGACTGCCTTCCGTACAAGGTATGGGCAATATGAGTTTTTGGTGATGCCCTTCGGACTTACTAATGCCCTTGAAATCTTCATGGATTTGATGAATAGTGTCTTTAGACATTACCTCGACAAATTTGTGGTAGTGTTTGTTGATGATATTCTCATCTACTCCAAGAGCAAGGAGGAACATGAAGAACATCTAAGACTTGTGTTGGATACATTGAGAAAGGAGAAGTTGTACGCCAAGTTCACCAAGTGTGACTTTTAGATGAATCAAGTCACGTTCTTGGGACATGTGATCACAAGCGAGGGAATTTCTGTGGACCCTTCAAAGACAAAGGCGATTGAAGAATGTCCCAGACCCTCTAGTGTCAAAGAAATCCGTAGTTTTCTTCGATTAGCTGGGTACTATCAATGTTTTGTGAGAAACTTCTCCCGATTGTCAATCCCGCTAACTAAGTTAACAAGGAAAGGGGTAAAGTATGTCTGGACGGATGAATGTGAGGGAATCTTCAAGGAGCTAAAGAGAAGGCTGATCACTGTACCTGTACCCACACTACCGAAAAGTGGAGAAAGTTTTGTGATATACTGTGATGCATCAAAGAAAGGCTTGGGTTGTGTACTCATGAAAAATTATAATGTGATAGCCTACGCCTCACGACAGTTGAAGATCCAGGAGCAGAACTACCCGACGCATGATCTAGAGCTGGCAGTCGTGATTTTTGCCTTGAAAATATGGCAGCACTACCTTTATGGTGATAAGTGTGACATATACACCGACCACAAGAGCCTAAAGTATATATTCACACAAAAGGAGATCAACATGCGTCAAAGGAGATGGTTAGAGATAATCAAGGATTACGATTGCTCTATTCACTATCATCCTGGAAAGGCGAACAAGGTAGCTGATGCTCTAAGCAGGAAAGAACCTGTTACTCTATCCATGTTGAGGATTGAGAAAGACCCTATCTTCATGGATATGAAAAGGATGGATTTGGGAATCGTAAGGGCAGAGGATACATCCTACCTTGCCAAAATGATTGCGCAACCATCCATCCAACAAAAGATTAAGGAAGCAGAAAGGGATGATGCAGAGATACAAAAGAGGGTGAATGCAGTAAAGGAAGGGAATCGGCAATAGTTCCATATCGATGATGATGGTGTGATTCGGTTTGGAACACGGATTTGTGTGCCTTCATCACCCGGGATAAAGAAGGAGATATTGGATTATGCACATAGATCAACTTTCTCTATTCATCCTGGAAGTACCAAGATGTATCGTGATCTCCGAGAACACTTCTGGTGTGATAACATGAAGAAGAAGATTGCAGAATATATATCAAGGTGCTTGGTATTTCAGCAAGTTAAAGCTGAGCGGAAAAATTCCAAAGGTATAATGCAGCCATTGCCTATACCGATGTGGAAATGGGAAAATGTTACTACGGAATTTGTCATGGGTCCCCTGAAGACGTCAAAGGGAAATAATTCGATATGGGTTGTGGTTGATCGACTCACCAAGACTGCCCATTTTATCGCTATTCGGGAAGACCTCTCACTTGACCAAATTGCAAGGATATATGTGAAGGAAGTAGTGATATTGCATGGTGTTCCACTCTCGATTGTCTCTGATAGTGATCCAAGGTTCACATCTATGTTCTGGAGGAGCCTTCAACATGCTTTGAGTACTGAATTAAATTTCTGCACGGCCTATCACCCCCAAACTGATGGCCAGTCTGAAAAGACTATTCAGACACTTGAAAGTATTCTAAGAGCCTGATCTCTTGAATTCAAAGGTGTTTGGGATCAGAATATTCCATTGGTTGAGTTCTCATACAACAATAGCTTCCACTTGAGTATTCAGATGGCTCCGTATGAAGCTCTTTATGGGAAACGATGTAGATCTCCAACCTGTTGGGATGATGTTGGAGAACGAAAGCTACTTGGTCCTGATCTTTTTCAAGAGATGACAGAGAAGGTTCGAGTCATCCAGAAACACATCAAAGCTGCTCAAAGTCGGCAAAAGAGCTATACTGACAACCGTTGAAGGGACTTGGAGTTCGACGTTGGAGATAAAGTCTTTCTTCGAATATCCCCATGGAAGAGAGTCATGAGATTCGGGAAGAAAGGGAAGCTAAGCCCAAGGTACATTGGCCCCTTTGAGATCCTTGATCATATAGGATCTGTGGCCTATAGTCTGGCACTTCCACAGAATATGGCTCAAGTTCCTGATGTGTTTCATGTATCACTACTGAGGAAGTACATACCAGACCCCTCACATGTACTAAACTCAGAGGTGGTACAACTGGAAGATGATCTCTCCTATGAGGAGCAGCCGGAAAATTTTTTGGACCGAAGTGATAAGGTTCTACGCAACAAGACAACCCACCTTGTCAAAGTGTTTTGGAGGAACCAAATGTTTGAGGAAGCCACTTGGGAACCGGAAGAGGCAATGAAGGAGAAGTACCCTCACCTGTTTGTGTAAAGTGAAATTTCGGGGGCGAAATTTCTTAAGGGGGGAAGAATGTAACGACCCAAAGTATGTCAATGGAAAATTCCCTTCTTGTATTTATGTCATAAAAATACTAAGTAATGAACTACTAAGTGATAAGTGACCTTTAAACATAATTTTGTCACCCCTATTCTTGGAATTTTAAAAATCTAACATACACGGTTGTGTTCAAGATAGTTTTTGGAGTCTAATGAAACAAAAATAATTTTTGGTGAATAGTAACCTACCCTTATGAATATTAACCTACCCTTATGAATAGTAATATGACCCTTATGAATAGTAAATAATAGTAACATTACCTATGAATAATAAAATAAAATTTAGACATCTCAAAAAGTGACAATTTGACCTTAGTAAACGTTTTTGGTATTTTATAAGTCATAAATAATTAATTATAAATAATTAATTAATTTAAAAGAATATTTATCTTCCTGTAATGTATTCATAAATTATTGAATCAATGTATAATAGTTTTTAGATAATTTTATAAGACCCTACGTAATTTTTGAAAGAACTGCAAAATCAGTTTTAATTTTAAAAACTGTTTTTTAAAGTAAATTATGATTTTAATTAAATATAAAATTAATAATATTTAGAAAATTATTTTTGAAAAATGGACTGCATTTTTGGATTCTACACATCGAAAAATGGTTGAGGTAAATTTTTGGAAATTTTCTGAGATACTTGAATTTTTGATGAATAGTGGAATCTGATAATTCACAATAAAAGCTAAATAATGTATTAATTGAGTCATCGATGATGTTATGCTGATGTATGCCCACTTTTTTAGGGATTAAATTATAAAATTACTATTATTGGTCATCCAAGACTCACTATTCCTTGTCTTTGGTGAAATTAATAAACTAATCAATTTTATATTAAGGAAACCCCTCTCCCCTCCACTATAAAAGCCACCCTTCACTCCCTCTTTTCCTCACACCTCTCAAGATCCAATCCTTCTCTAAACTCTGCCCAAACATCATCCCTAGCACCCCCCCCCCACGTCCAAAATCTTCTGGTCTAATCAAAAGACCAATCCTATCTTTCTTAAGGAGGATCTCAAGAGGAAGATTTTAGAGTTAATTTCTCTATCTTCTCCTTTAATTTCCTTTCAAGTTCAAGTTTCTTTTTTGATCTCTCCCTACCTATCTTCATCAAAACTATTTTTTAACTCCATTATTATATATATACTGTAATATTATGATACTAATGGTATATTATATCACCCCACACCCTTTCCCTCTTCCTTTTATTTTATTAAAGAGAACATTGTTCATGTGGTGATAATTTATCACCTTCAAAAACGACATGTTATCTTCTTCCATTTCTACCTTCAATATGGTCATGAAACCATTTTTATGGTTGAACCAGAATATGTTATATGTATTATGTTCTATTTTAAGTTCTGTAAATAACCTATGGCCATATTACTAAGTGAAAAGTTAAAATGAGTTTGTTGTGATCCAAAAACCGCTCAAATTAACCCAAATAATCTTCATTTAATTCTTATCTAATGATTCGTCCACATGGATCTAATATAAATCATTATAAAATCATTAAAGCTTCTGTAATATAATTAATTACATGTAATATCAGTTCTGTATGTTTACCCATGATCTACCCAAACATCAATTTAAGAATACAAGTGGACCACTCAAGAAAACCATAAAAACGAACATCCCCGAACAATGTTTTTAAACTCTATAAGTCATACAAAGGAACATAATATAACATAATGAAACCAGAATGAACCCTATTAATGTTTAAAAGGTTCTGTAATTTCTAATTAATGAATATAATGTCATTATATAGGACATTAAAGAGAATGAGGCGTTCGAGTACAAGGTAAGGGGAAATCTCGAACCCAATTTTCTTCCTTCGGGTTCTCCCTCTTTCACTCCATTTTTGATATGGTTACACCTCAAAGATAATTTGTTCATCATTTCCTTAACTTTTCTGTGATATAAATGTTTTTCACTGGTTTTTATGTCCATCAAAATGTTTTCCAAAAGAACTCTTCTTTCAAAATCTCACCTTTTACCTCTCATTCAAGGTTGATGGTTCTTATATCACGTATGATGTTCCCTCTTTCTTTTGGGAACCCAAAGCTTATGAATGTGTTATTATGAGATGAAACCCATTCCTTTCCATGGTTTATTTATGTACATGTTTGATATGTGTTCTATGTGGCAATCATGATAATGATAATGTTATGATGTGACGGGTGCATCCAGAATTATATAGCGCAATATGAATGTTTAAATGTGACGGGTGCGCCCGGAATTATATTGCGCTCCAATGCATTGGGTAAAGTGATGAATATCATGAGTTAATGTGAAATGATGTGTGAACATGATTCTAGCTTTTTTCAAAAATATTTGTGGTAGTTAACCACTAAAACATGATGTTTCATTTTTATGCATTGCCACATTTCAAGTTTATTGTTTATGCTCCTCTCATGATCATGATCTTTTTCCTATGTTATGATTATGCTCACCCCATGATGTATTATTATTATCTATCCTCTTACTAGGATTTTAGCTCACCTCTTTTGAAGTATATCCTCAGGTGGCTACATGTACTAAGGAGAGGACAAGTGCCACTAAGAACCTAGTGAAGAAAAAATTAAATAAATGTTTATGCTTGATGTTGTATTTGTTATGTATTGTCCTAGTTTGCCCAAGACACTAAACCTCTGGATCCTCTATGTGTAATACTATTTTGTTGTTTATATTTGAAATGATGTAATAGTAAATTAAGAAAAGTCCGGGTTGCTATATTTAACCTGACCATTGGTATTTGAATCTAAAATAGACATAAAAATTGATAAATTGTTTACCCTAAATTAAGGCATGGACAATTTTGTATTCAGGTAAAATATTATTAAAAATGGTGTTGAGAAATACTCAATTTAAAAAAACCCTAAATTACTGTTGTGATGGGAAATAGGGATCTCCCCATCAAGGAGGGGATACCATGATCATTAAATCTACATCGTATCGACTCCAACACAAAACATTGATTGTTGATTTTTTTAAATATAATTTCACCTAAAATCTAAAGCTACAAAACCCTAGAATACCATTCAAATCTAATTTTAAACCAATAAATATTATTTTATTTCACCATTATTTTATTACAATCATTCAAACCCATATTTTCATCACATATTTCTTTAATTTAAAATTAATCAAATCTTTTGAAAACCAAATTAAAATAATTTATCATCTTTATGGGTTCAACCTCAAACTTTCCCAAAATAACATTTTAATTAATTAATATGAAATTTTAAATTTTTATAATTTTCTAATTTTAATTAGACCTATAGGAAAATAATGATGCCCTTCAAGCCTATCAATGGTCAATACAACTATGGTGTGATAAATTCATCATTTACCAATTTTTTTTAAAACATTAATATTTTTTATCCAATATTATTGAGTACTTATATTGATAAAAATAACATCACTGAAAACCAATTCTTAATAATTACTGAAAATAAACACAACACAACAGTTCTAGTAAACTCTTATTTTTTAGTAGTCTCTAAAAACATTATCCTGGGTTCCAAAATTTAATATCTTTGAGATTTTTTAGAAATATAAGGTATCTCACATAAAATTAAATTCCTATTCAAATAAAAAAAATTATTATAATATAATTATTTTTAAACCATTATAAGACTTCATGGTTAATTATTGGTTATGAAAACAAGATATTAAGTGAGAAATTCATTCCTATAATGAATACATTTTCACATTAACTCTAAGATGTGTTTGTTTAAAATATTTGAAATAAATACCCCAAACATCATTCATTGTAATATATTCTAGATTGTATCTCCTCCTATATATTCTATAAAATACCCCAATGGATAATATTTATCCCCATTTAAAAACCCATTTATAAGAGACACTTTTCCCATTTCGCTGAATTTTCTCCAAATATCTCAAATTCTCCCATTTTGATAATAAAATCACGGTTAATAAAATAATGTTCTTATTTCAATCCATACAAATATTTATTTAATACACACATTTTGATTAATTTTCACTGATTATAAAATCCACAATTTGTTTAATGTATACTTACATATTTAGTAATCTATTAAATTATAGTATCTCCACATCTTTTTGATAAAATTTGAAACACTATTGTGTAAAAATTTCCAACAAGAGTTCTAAAAACTTGTCTTTCACTACTGGTGAAAATATATAATCCATGTATATCCCTTTAAAATGAGAATTTCCATTAAAAATCAACATTTAAATTTTTTTATCTTCATTCCATGATGGATGTATTTTTTTGAAAAAATATTTTATTTATATGATATTATAATCCACCATATCCTTCACAAGATCCCATATTTTATTTTTCTCTATTTGGTCTAAATATTCATTCATGTATTTTACCCATGATTTATCCTTTGATACTTACCCAAAACAATCTTATGCCCTATTTGATAATAGTGTTTTGTGTTGTACAATACCCATTCTTCATATTTTTGTTGGAGTGGATTATTCATTATTGACATTTAATTCACCCTCCTCGGCCCATATATTTATTCTCTAAGATAGGTTTTTAATTTATATTGTAGCCTACTATTTCCTTGGTTTAGATTTTGAATACTCACCATGTGATGAGCTATTTAAACATCATGAAATTTTTCCAAACTCATAATATTTATCACAAATTTCTCCCAAAATATGTTTTATAAATTCACATCCATATTTCTCTAAAATAAATTTACAATAACTTCTTATATAATTTGGTTCAATCAATTTTAAAATCACTTGTATTCTTCATTATTTATTTTTAATCCAAAGAGTATTTATGATTCATCAATATATAAAAATCATTCCTAGGTTTCCATAATTATTTGAGATATAAAAATTAATTATAAAATACATAGAGTGTTTCAATTCTATATTTTTTCAATTCCACATTTGATGTGTTGTCTTATCCTCTTAGGGAAATAACAATGCTTAGTTTTTTTTGTCTTCATGTCCACTTGAATTCTTCTAGTAGTTCCTTGATATAAGACTATGTTCGAGTCTAGTATTTTTAGTTTTATTCACTATTAAATTTCATATTTCCATGATAAAATTTTATTGGAGTGCCTTCACCAATTAACCTTTATGTATGATGATATGTTTTTTAAGTAGTTTCTATCCTCCATGGATATTTACTCTATCCTAAAATTTTTATTCTTCTCCAAATTTAATTTTTTAAGTCTCCTCTAAATTTTTTTGATTCACTCCATCACTTCAGTTTTTGGGCTATAGTAATATGAATCAACCCATTTTTATATAATGACCAAAAAACATAACATATAATTCACCTCATATTATGGTATTTTTCATTGGACTACACAAATTCATTTGTATTATATAAAAAAATTGATTCCATATTCTTCTTTCATCATTAAGAATTTCTCACCATCTTACTTATCATACATGTTTTAAATATTTTATCCTAATAACACATTAAATTTAGAATAATTACCTCAAACTTCAACTAGGATAAATTTTTTATGCTTTGTGGACATATGTAATAGATAATATAATGAAATAAATTTTTTATCATATTCCTCTATAAGGATATACCACCAAAAAATATTTTTTTATGATTATATTAATGATTAATGGGGTGGAAAATCCTCCAATAGAAAATTTATGGAGGTCTGAAGTAATGAAGTCCAAGGGAATCGACCCTAACAAAGTGCATTCCCACTGGGGGAAAGGATCCTAGATGAGAAAAAATAAGAATATGGTCATTCTGAGTTGTAGTAGATTTGAGTTAATCTGCCACAATATTCCCCTCTCTCTAGGTATGAAAAATAGATATAAGATCATCCAGTAATTTTTTGTAGCATCTAATAGAGTAGATAATGGAAAACGATATCAGACCCTTACCTATATGTCCCTTAATGAGGGTCATCGAGTCAGTCTCTATATCCATGATAAAAATTATCCTCTGATTACAAATTAGGATGTTGTAAAGCATGGAGAGAGCCTCTGCTTGTAGAGAGTCACCCAGGACCAAAAAGACTAAAAAGGCAACAATTATTGATCCAGTATTGTCTCTTATAAATCCACCCCCTCGCATTGTGCCCATGCAACATGAGCCATCATTATTCAACTAAAGCCTCGAGTTAGGTTCCTTCCATCAAACCTAATCACCCTGGACAAGTGTATCCAGACTGGGCATGGAGTGTTGGGGAAGGAGCGGAGAAATAGATGGGGAAACATCAATAATTTTTTCTAACATGGAAAAAACAAGAATGTTATTTTTTGGATTTAAAGATGATACCCAATTGATATGCCTCTATATTAGAGTGTTTCATATCATTTCTAGAGTTCTATATCAATCAACATCCTACAATGAATATAACCGCCCTTACCCGTTGTTCCACACTTGGTCTGTCCAGTGCCAAGAACCACTACTGAAGGAAGATGTCAATCGAATATAGTCGATCTGACCAGCCTGTAAGCTGTTTGAAGGAGCTCCAAATCAGATTGGCCCAATTGCTGTTGAATAAAAGGTAGAAAAAAGAATCAGTTTGTGTCTCTTTACATCATAAGCACTTCGAATCCAGACAAAAAACCCTTCACTATACATTTTCGTTAGAGGGAAATCCACCATATTAGACATGCAAGACAAGGAATAGAAACATAGAAGGAAACCATTTGCACCATAAAGTATCACCCCTACAATCCTGATGGGGATCAGTAGATTGAAGTCTGAGAATGTCTCTGATAGAGTAGATACATGAAGTTGATCCTGTGAAAACAAACTTGTCAGGGTCATTAGAAAGCATGATATTGTCATATACATTTTTTTGAGCTGCATCCAGAGTTTTCCAAATAAGGAGAGGAAAACCACCAGCATCCCTGAATGAAATGGATGGAGAGGGATAGCTAGGGAAATCTCGAATTGACCATGACTAGTTATGAAACTACAAGCTGACATCCCCTTTTCCAACAATCAACCTAGTGTGTCGATGAATAATAGGAAATAAGGGTTGAATTATCTTACAAATTCTAGAATGTTACAATCTAGTCGAACTTCCATCTAGACTATAAGTACATTGCATGTAGTTTCCCCATAATGATCTTCCCTCATGAATCTCCTAGGCTAATTTGGCATGAAGAACACTCATAGATCCAAAAACATTTATCAAGTTAAGACCCCCCTATTCAACAGTCTTAGCCAACTTATTCCAAGAGGCCCAATGGAAATTATTCTGGAGGTGGCCACCCCATAAGAAGGAAGACATGATAGATTCAATATTGGAAATCACTATCTAGGGAACCTTGAGGGAAGATAGAATATGTATGGGTATGGAATATAAGACTGAGTTGATAAATGTAATTCTAACTCCAAAAGATATAAGACTATTCTTTCAATTGAGAGTGTGCCTTGTGATTTTATCCATAACCATGTAGAAGTTTCTAATAATAAGGGCATTAGGAGACACTGAATCACCCAGGTACGTCATAGGAAAGTAAATTTTTTTCATACAAAGGCTGGATTCCAAAAATCTAGAGAAACTCTCCCAGAATTTGGTGGGAACAAAGAAGATGCTCTTCTGACGATTAATAACATGACTACTCAACCCGCAATTGAGATCCACATACTCATTAACCCCTGAATTGATCTTCTAATACAATCAACAAACAAGATGGTATCATCATCAAACATCAAGTGGGAGATACTCCCAGAAGAAGATTTTCGATGAAAGGGGATAACATTCCTCACAGTAGTGCAATGACTGAGAAAACGATTAAGGAAATTTTGGGAAATGATGAACCAAGAGGGGGAAAGAGGGTCCCCCTGTCTCAAACCTCTAACAAACATGAAGAAATAGAACTACTTATCTATAAAAGAGGTGTCGATTCATGGATAACTAAAGTGTCGAAAAAGAAGGCCGACGACCTAAGAAGAGAACCCCATCCTTACAAGGACCCTGATGAGAAAACTCCATTCCATCCTATCGTATGCTTTGATCATGTCAAGTTGAATGGCCACATTAATTCTAGGAGTTTTCATATTGACGTCGCTAATAATTTCCTAGGACGGGACAATAGACCCTTGGATAGATATGCCTTTCACAAAAACCATGATGTTCTAGGGCAACCCCACTTGGGAGAAAGGGGGACAATCATAAATTTAAAATGAAAACCAAGACTTTATAAGGGATATTGAAAAGGCTAATGGGTCTGTATGGATTCAATGAAGAGGAATCACAACCTTTGGAACTAATAGTTGTTTAGTATCACCTGCCACTCATGGACGGTTACCTCCACAGAAGAAATCATGTACACCCCTAATTATACTTGCTTTCGGAAAAAGGAAGCTGGGAAAGCATTCAGGCTGGGGGATATGACCGTGTTGATAGACCAAACAGTTTCTCTGATTTAATCCTCTTTAGGGGGGGGGGGGTCTTGAAGTAAAATACTAACTTCCATCAACACCGAGAAATGAATAACATCAAGCAGGGCCAATGTGCCATTCAGATATCCATCAAACATAGAAGGGTTCATATTATCCAGTAGGGACCTAAAATGGATGTCAGCCAAGCTCCCTAAAACATCTATGTCATTGGAGAAGGAGCCATACTCTATTAAGACATTAGGAGTAGATACTCTTTATTTTCATTAATGCAAGCATGAAAATAAGCTGTTTTACGGTCACCTTTGTATAGCCATTTGATTTGAGACTGCACTCTAGAAATGTGTTCTTGCTTCGTTAGCAAATTGGACATCATGTATCTTTAACCCCTTAGCTCCACAAAAACCAAACCATCCCAGGAATTTTCATACACTGATTCAAGGTTGTTAATTTATCTACCTACATTTTATAGCTCAACTTCAGTAGAGGGAATGACTTTGGCCCAATAATGGAGAAGATTATTCATTTTTGTTATGTTGTTGTGAAGAGAAACCCAGGGATTATCATTTCCATGTAGATCCCACGTACTTCGAACAAGGTCTTGGAAGGCAGCATCATCCGCCCAGGAAGCCGAGTAGTGAAAGGGGGGAACTGCTAACATGGGCTACTAGAGAGAGTTTGAGGGTCACGTGGTTTGAGAGAACACGCACCCATTAATGAACATTAATATTATGGAGGAATGAGAGAGAAACACCACTAACTAATCAACGGTACAGCCTACACCATGATCTCCCATTTCCATGATGGTTATTGCACCAGGTAAAAGGATCACCTGAAAATCCCGCATCCATAAGGCCATTGTAAGACATAAATGAAAAAAAAGTTTTTCTGGCCTTTCTATGAAAATATTCTTGTCCTTTTTTCTCCCCTAGAATATTCACAATGTTAAAATCTCCTCCCACTATCCATGGTGAGTCTGTCGGGTTAAAGGAACTTAGGTCATCCCATAGAGGTTCACGATCATGAGCAATACATTTGGCATAGAAAACTGACAAAAAAATATATGTATCTCCCACCTAAAATTTGTCATTAATAAATTAATTAGTAATATAAATTAAATCCACTACACATCTTGGATTCCAAACCAACTAGATGTGAGAGTTGGCTGGGGATCCATGAAGAGATCCTTGAGCTCTCATTCACTGAGCAAAGATCATGATTTTGTATGGAGATTATTTGGGTTCAAGGACAGTAACTAAAGAAAGAAAATGAGAGTGAAATTCATTGGAAATTATGTCTAATTTTACCCATGAGACCAAGTAATGATCATTCCAAATAAGAATATTAAACATTGAAGGAAAGTTTTCTGACATTGGCCCCAGGCACATAGCCACTAGATTTCTTAGAGACCCTGACATTGGATTAGGATTTGGATTTGGATCTTGTCTTGATCCTTCTAGAGGAATAGAAGGCTAAAGATGAAGGGATATGTTTTATCGCCAATGAACTCAGGGGGGAAGGATTTTCTCTCACTAGAGTATGGACTAGAAGAATCACATCCAGACACATTGGAGGGGAGATGATTATCAGAGATTAATGCTTGACAATGTCCTCTGTAAAGTCCCCTAGATCAATCGCCATGATGATGAGGTCTGAAAAAAAATGAGGGAATAAGGGGAAAAAGTTTCCCTAGGAAGCAAGAGAAGAGATCCAATGCTATTAAAGATCCAAAAATACTATAAGGGGCTTCTTAACATAACAGAACCCGGTCTTGGAAAGGAGGATCCACATTGTAACACCCCAAGATTTCATAGTGTGTTATTTCTTCAAAATAATTCAATAACTTGCACTACACGCAACACCGAGTTCAATCACACCATGACATACAAAAAAAAGCCATTAAAAAGAGGTTATGAATAGTATTATCTAAATTTTAAACTTTATATAATCCTTATAATTTTAGAATCCATATTATGAGTTTCTTAGATATAATGCAAGAACAAATTCATTTTCAGTATTGCACTTTTATCAACTTTTAATAGGGAACCCTTTTTAAATACAATATTTTAAACTTTTTGACTAAATGGGGACATCAAAAAATTTAAAATGAAACATCCCAAGCTTCCACGGTACGCTTTCCTTTGAATAATCCAGTAGCGTGTGTTGTACGCAACTTCGAGTTTTAACACACACCACAACCGATCAAACTAGCCGTTATGAATAGTAATACCTACTTTTTGAAATTATATATATTTTATATTTCAAAATTGACTTCATTTTTGGATTCGTAGTGTCGAATTTACCCGAAGGTGAAATTTTGGTACTTTTCGGATATCTTTCATATTTTGATGAATAGTGAAAATTACTAAATTTTAATTAAAAACAACTTTTTTAATCAAAATAATTAATAGTGATAAATTATGAATTTGAGTGGTTTTAAAGTATATTTAGAATATATTTTTACCATTTAATATAATGTTGGTCATTGGACATAATTTTACAATTAAACGGAACATAAACAAGTGTCAATCTTTTGATAGTTATTATCTCTTAAAAACACGCTTTTTGTTTTGACAGCGGGAATTAATTTTAAATTAATTTCTGCCACTTCTGTGTTTTGAATTTAGAAAAATGGATTCAATATTTGGAATCATGATGTCCAAATTGTGTAAATAGGTAACTTTTATTTTTAGACATTTTGAATAATTACTGTGGTAAATATTTTATTTACCATGGTTAAGGGTAAATCTGGTAAATAAGGGTTAAAAAATAATATTATAATAATATTAATTAACCTAAAACGTGTCCTAGACTTATTGGTTGATACATGTTCGACCATAGGCATCTTTGGGTCGATTTGGGGACCCCATGGTGCCACTTGTAGGTGATAGGGACACTTTATTTTAATTAAGTTAAAATGAATACAAAAATGACACAAGCATATATCTTTTAGAAAAACAATTATTAAATAGGGTTATATATGTTGGATTTTAGATTATTAATATTAATTAGAAAGATAAAAAGATTTCCTACATAATTATATTTTATTTATAATTTTTAGACATTAAATAATTTATTTTATTTATGACACAATGATGATGCAGTAATTACTAAAATAGTGAAAAATTAAATTAATTGATATTATAAATACCCTAATAAATATAATATGAAACTTTTAATGAATTAAACTAATTTTATAGGATAATATGATATATTAGGATTTATTTAATTTACTTTTTTCGAAGTAATCAATCTGTTATGAGTTTCAAAAAAATCAACTATTGAATAGTGTCAAAATTGACATAAAAGAGTTCTTAAAACAAATATTATATTATTAATTGATATTAAATTCCTAAAAAATATAATGTTCGGACAAGAGACTTATATCATGATAATTTCATCATTAGTGGACCACTTGTGAGTCACTTGGATGTATATAGTAAAATTATTAACCATATTATATAAAAATACAAAGAGACATTGTAAAAGTGAAACTAATTAACTTAGAGTTAATACTTAATGATAAGGTTAATATATGTACCCAAACCTGTCTAAATTCTATTTGTTGAGTTGTTTTCGACCCATACCCACCTTAAAATTTGAATAGTCATCTTTTTAGCCATCAGAAACCGAATATGAATTTATTATAAACTAATATCTCTAGCTTTTCCAAAGGTGCCCCTCACCCCTCTTATAAAAGGGCACTCCTCCTTCTCATTTATTCACACCTTACAAACCTTTTGGTTCGGCCAAACTCTGCCCAAATACTCTCCCAACTTCCCTCACTACAACCTAGAGGCCTTAGTTTGATCAGAAAGCCAACCTAAGGAGCCCTTTTGATCAAATCAAAAGGAAGAACCCGAAGAAGAGGTAATGATTTCACCACCCTTTTTCCAAGTTCATTTCTTCGTCCACTTCTTCTTCCTTTGTTGTTACCATTATAAAATAATAACTCCAGTATCATATATATACTGTGATGTTATTATAAATATGGTACAACCGTATTCAGTATTCTATCCACCCTTTGAATAACATGTCACCATACGTGCGTACGTACGGCTTACCGTCTCCACGTCGTGGTGTAATTGTTATTCAATATAATATTATTTGGATGGGTATAATAATGATGTGTAACTCATGTAAATAATAAATATAACATGTTAATGATTCAGTATATATGATATACCATCCATTTATATATTATTTTAATATCAAAATAATGATATTGTCGCTCGTGCGTACGTACAAACTACCGTCTCCACGAACGCGATGAGATTCATTCTCCATCGTATCCATTCAAGTATAATTATCATTTGATGGTTTAAAAAATGATGTTTAAGGACCTGATATCATTATGGATATGAATAATATACAACCTATCCTTTACAAACATGTCTTACGTAACAAAACATATAAAAGAAAACAAGTAAGTTAACACCCGAAACAATGATAATACTAAGATATTATTATCAAATCAATATTGAAAGATCATATATGATATCATATTAATGTATATGATTCTTGTATAATTTAATAACAATTATTTCACCATTATATAGGAGGTTAACCTACCCCAACCAAGGAAAAGTACATGGTAAGGGTTATTTCACAATCTCTTCATTATCCGAGGTTGTTTATATGTAATAATATACTGGGATCTCATTATCATCCACATCCATGTTTCTTCAAAATGTATTTCAAAACATTTTTATTATTTACAATAATATGGGTTAAAGTCATTTATACCCTTGTTTGACTTTTTATAAGAGGAATCATTCCGTCGTTTTCAAAACAAGGTCCTTTTTAACCTTTTCGACAGAATTAAGGTAAGAATGTTTTTTTTAACTTATACGGCGAGTGCGGTTATTTTCTGCCGTTATAAAATCTTCAAAGATTTCCTTACAAGATTATAATAATATTTTCAAGAAAATGTTTTATTTTATATGGCTCTTAAATGCTTTCAAAAATAGAAAGAGATATTTCTCCAAAAAGTGTTTTGATTTCATCTATGTCAACATCCTTTGATGGATTTTACGATTATTTGAAGTTGATTTATTATGAAAAAAAACATCTATATTGTATTGAAGGTTTTGTGATATGTTTGACTGTGGATGTGATATTTTTATACCATTCATAGTTTATGGTGAAATTATTGACATTTCGTATTCTAGTTTTAATACGAATGCTTATGTTATGTTTAACCCTTTTCATATGGGAATGCATTGGACTTAATATGTGACGGGTGGAGCCCGCTATAGCCCCTCGATGCATCGGTAGGTCTCATGATACAAACTAGTGTCTTGGCACAAGGCCATGGCAAAATATTATTTTTAGTCTTGGCACGAAGCCTTGGCTATGTGGTTATGATAGTCTGGCATTATGCATTCCAACATTAAGAAAGTGGTTATTGATATTGCATGTGATTATTCGATTAGTAGAATATCCATGTGAACAAGTAAATGACATTATTTCATTTTACTTTAGCCATACTATGTTGAAGTTTAAGTTTAAAAGGCTTTTGTTTTAGTTATACATAGCCTTAAATGTTTATTCGTATTTATGAAAGTTTCCGGTATATTTTTATCCTTACTGGGCATTTGAGCTCACCCCTTTTCTATGTTTTATTTTTCCCAGGAAGTGAAGAAGTAAATTATGAATGACCTGCAGGGATATTAAGTGGGGATATGAGTGTGGTTTATGGAGACAATAGGTTGTTGTAGTAGTTTTTCATTTTATGATGTAATGTAAGAATTATGAATATATCTAGTGTTTCCAAGGCTACTAAACCAATCGGTCTTTCGAGATTTGATCTTTCTTGTGATCATGCCAATGTTATGTAATAATGCACCGACTCTGGGTAACTAGGGTCGGAGCGTTACAGTTGGTATCAGAGGAAGTTTAGTACAAACCTTGGAAGCTATATTTAGATAAACTCTGATTAGAGCACGTAGACCTAAGATGAACTTTGAGGATTAGTATAGAAGAACTTTCTAGAATTTTGGTATTGTAGATATTTTGTGAGTTTTCCGAGCAATACATCCCTGTCTGGATACGAGCAGGTAGAGGCGGCTCTGGCACAGATGTACCTAGGGGTAAAACCCGAAAACACCGCTTTGAGCTAGAATCGAACGGGAACTGGTGCACGACAACGGGCCTTGCTGCACTCTTGGTTACGAAACTCCCGGGGGATATGCTTAGGATAACTCTCATTTTCTTTACAAATCATTATGAAGGGTTTATGAGTATATACTTCCTCAAAGGAGACCTTTTTATGATTATGGATTATATCCATAAACTATTTAATTTATGTTATGTGTTTTACAAGTTTGGGATTAGGTATTGTTATTCATAAACTAATCTAATGTATGCCATTGTTTAGAAATGGCACCCAGTAGAAGGAATGAGAACTCTAGCAATGCCCATGATACAAAGAGAATGAAGGATCATATATTTTATGGTCTTACGCCAAAATTTACAAGAGAAATAGTCTCGCATGTATTATCATCATATGAAGAAATAATATCATGTGTTGATAAGATAAGTAAAGAGTTTACTGAGTCCTATGTCTTTTAAGGGAAGCAAGAGAAGAAAATGATGGAAGAGAGAAAGATGGATAAAGGGAAGAGGGAAAAGAAGAATTTTCCCATATGTGGTAACTGTGGAAAGAAACACCCTGGAACATGCCTGAAAGGAATGGGAGTTTGTTATAAGTGTGGAGGAAAAGGGCACAAAGTACGTGACTGCAAGGGTAAGAAAATGGTTTTAAATGTACAATGCTTCATTTTCAAGGAGTTTGGACACTACGCAAACCTATGTCCCAGTCATCAAACTATGCAGCAAATGATGCTATTGGATAATAATCAAGTTATGATACTACCACGGATGAAGAGGAATGATTAGAGTTTTTATGTTGATTATGTCAATTGAGTGTTGTATCAACAATGTACTTGTTATAATAGTTATGGAGTATATAAGGATTGTACTGCAGTACTATTTCATTAAGGACTTGAGATTGTGTGGAACAAAGAAAAGTGACTCAATAGCAGGATAAATTTTTGAAAATATATGGTTGAGAGAATGATAAACCATAATATAGTTCTGATACCGAGGTTGTGATTTTCGAATAATACATGATTGTTTTGGAAAAATTATATTGGATATTCTTGACTACCTTGGAACTGATTAATGATTTGTATATTCCATCATTGTTGGGGTTTAAAACATTTTTGGATTGATGAAGTATATCCAACATTCTATATGGAATAATGGCGAATGAATGTAATCAATAAGGAATATGGTAATTCAGGATGTTTCAGTGTATTAAAAGAATACATGATGAAGGTATTCATATGCTATTACGGGGTAAAAAAGATCTACATTATGTTTACCTTCCTTATAAATGTTGGACTGTGAGTTTGGACAGAAGTATTTTGGATAGTTCTAGTTTGGATTATTTTGGATTTCCATAAAAGGACAACCCGGAGGTCGGGCGGCAACCCGTCGCGTCCGGCAAGGCTGCGAGACTTGAACCCGCAACCGAAGGGCGACAAGGGTGTATCACCTACCACTGTCCCACGAGATCTCATGGATTAAATAATGTAGTTTTTTTAAAAGATCTGGTAGATTAATTATAAATTCATTTATTTTGGAACCCTGTACGAATAGTATAAATAGAAAAAAAAATACATTCTATTATCTTTTAGAGTGAAAGATGAGTTTGTGGTAGAAATTTATTAATGGATAAAACTCTAATTATAAAGTAAGTATATCTCCTTATGATCTTAGCCAATCTCATAAATAAATTCCTCAACATTAATAAAAGGAACTTAGAACAAAAATGTTGTCCTAGATGGTACCTTAAATCATCACTAATTTATGGCTTTGGGATTTTTGGCCTTTTCATAGCCATGTTCTCTACCACTCTCCATCAGATAATTGATGGTTAGATTTCTCTTCCATATCCATATTTTCCTACATGGAACCCTAGTATGTGTTATTTTCAGTAATCTTCGTACTTTCCACTCTTTGTTTTAAATAGAGTCCTCATTAATTCATTTTTCGATGTGGGATTTCAACTAAGATATTTTGAAACATCAAAAATGTGTTATCCCAATACCCTATGTGTTGTTGAACCGATGGTATTTTAAATCATCATAGATTGATGAGTTTAGGGACCTCAATTTTATACTTGTTTGTGATTGATGACCTCAATCACTACCTATAAATATTTACATTTTACTCCAATTATATGTCTCTAATTGCCACCAATGTTCTCCTAATCGAGATCATAATTTGTTGGTGACCCTTTCATTTCTCTTTTCCTCATATTAAGACTAAATTTTAGTAACCCAATTTCCGATGTGGGTTTTCCCACAAATATATTTTCTATTTTCAAAATTTTATTTTCGAAGAACAATTTCAAATTGCGAGGACGCAATTTATTGAAAGAGGGGAGAATGTAACACCCCAAGATTTCATAGTGTGTTATTTCTTCAAAATAATTCAATAACTTGCACTACACGCAACACCGAGTTCAATCACACCATGACTTACAAAAAAAAAGCCATTCAAAAGAGGTTATGAATAGTATTATCTAAATTTTAAACTTTATATAATCCTTATAATTTTAGAATCCATATTATTAGTTTCTTAGATATAATGCAAGAACAAATTCATTTTCAGTATTGCACTTTTATCATCTTTTAATAGTGAACCCTTTTTAAATACAATATTTTAAACTTTTTGACTAAATGGGGACATCAAAAAATTTAAAATGAAACATCCCAAGCTTCCACGGTACTCTTTCCTTTGAATAATACAGTAGCGTGTGTTGTACACAATTTCGAGTTTTAACACACACCACAACCAATCAAACTAGCCGTTATGAATAGTAATACCTACTTTTTGAAATTATATATATTTTATATTTCAAAATTGACTGAATTTTTGGATTATTAGTGTCTAATTTACCCTAAGGTGAAATTTTGGTACTTTTCGGATAACTTTTATATTTTGATGAATAATCAAAATTACTAAATTTTAATTAAAAACAACTTTTTTAATCAAAATAATTAGTAGTGATAAATTATGAATTTGAGTTGTTTTAAAGTATATTTAGAATATATTTTTACCATTTAATATAATTTTGGTCATTGGACATAATTTTACAATTAAACCGAACATAAACAAGTGTCAATCTTTTGATAGTTATTATCTCTTAAAAACACGCTTTTTGTTTTGACAGCGGAATTAATTTTAAATTAATTTCTACCACTTCTGTGTTTTGAATTTAGAAAAATGGATTCTATATTTGGAATCATGATTTACAAATTGTGTAAATAGGTAACTTTTATTTTTAGACATTTTGAATAATTAATGTGGTAAATATATTATTTACTATAGTTAAGGGTAAATCTGGTAAATAAGGGTTAAAAAATAATATTATAATAATACTAAATTACCCTAAAACGTGTCCTATCCTTATTGGTTGATACATGTTCGACAATAGGCATCTTTGGGTCGATTTGGGGACCCCATGGTGCCACTTGTAGGCGATAGGGACACTTTATTTTAATTAAGTTAAAATGAATACAAAAATGACACAAGCATATATCGTTTAGAAAAACAATTATTACATAGGGATATATATGTTGGATTTTAGATTATAAATATTCATTAGAAAGATAAAACGATTTCCTACATAAGGAAATTTTATTTATAATTTTTAGACATTAAATAATTTATTTTATTTATGACACAATGATGATGCAGTAATTACTAAAATAGTAAAAAATTAAATTAATTGATATTATAAATACCCAAATAAATATAATATGAAACTTTTAATGAATTAAACTAATTTTCTAGGATAATATGATATATTAGGATTGATGTAATTTACTTTGTTCGAAGTAATCAATCTGTTATGAGTTTCAAAAAAATCAACTATTGAATAGTGTCAAAATTGACATAAAAGAGTTCTTAAAACAAATATTATATTATTAATTGATATTAAATTCCTAAAAAATCTAATGTTCGGCCAAGAGACTTATATCATGATAATTTAATCATTAATGGACCACTTGGGGGTCGCTTGGATGTATATAGCAAGTTTATTAACCATATTATATAAAAATACAAAGAGACATTGTAAAAGTGAAACTAATTAACTTCGAGTTAATACTTAAATAAAAGGTTAATATAAGTACCCAAAACTGTCTAAATTCTATTGGTTGAGTTGTTTTCGACCCATAACCACCTTAACATTTGAATAGTCAACTTTGGAGCCATTGGAAACCGAATATGAATTTATTATAAACTAATATCTCTAGCTTTTCCAAAGGTGCCCCTCACCCCTTTTATAAAAGGGAACTCCTCCTTCTCATTTATTCACACCTTAAAAACCTTTTGGTTCGGCCAAACTCTACCCAAATACTCTCCCAACTTCCCTCACTACAACCTAGAGGCATTATTTGGATCAGAAAGCCAACCTAAGGAGCATTTTGATCAAATCAAAAGGAAGAACCCGAAGAAGAGGTAATGATTTCACCACCCTTTTTCCAAGTTCATTTCTTCTTCCACTTCTTCTTCCTTTGTTGTTACCATTATAAAATAATAACTCCAGTATCATATATATACTGTGATGTTATTATAAATATGGTACAACCATATTCAGTATTCTATCCACCCTTTAAATAACATGTCACCATACGTGCATACGTACGGATTACCGTCTCCACGTCGTGGTGTAATTGTTATTCAATATAATATTATTTGGATGGGTATAATAATGATGTGTAACTCATGTAAATAATAAATATAACATGTTAATGATTTATTATATATGATATACCATCCATTTATATATTATTTTAATATCAAAAAAATGATATTGTCGCTCGTACGTACGTACGGACTACCGTCTCCACGAACGCGATGAGATTCATTCTCCATCGTATCCATTCAAGTATAATTATCATTTGATGATTTATAAAATAATGTTTAAGGACTTGATATCATTCTGGATATGAATAATATACAACCTATCCTTTACAAACATGTCTTACGTAACAAGCCATATAAAAGAAAACAAGTAAGTTAACATCTGAAACAATGATAATACTAAGATATTATTATCAAATCAATATTAAAAGACCATATATGATATCATATTAATGTATATGATTATTGTATAATTTAATAACAATTATTTCACCATTATACAGGAGGTTATCCTACCCCAACCAAGGAAAAGTACATGGTAAGGGTTATTTCACAATCTCTTCATTATCCGTGGTTGTTTATATGTAATAATCTACTGGGATCTCTTTATCATCCACATCCATGTTTCTTCAAAATGTATTTCAAAACATTTTTATTATTTACAAGAATATGGGTTAAAGTCATTTATACCCTTGTTTGACTTTTTATAAGAGGAATCTTTCCGTTGTTTTCAAAACAAGGTCTTTTATAACCTTTTCGACAGAATTAAGGTAAGAATGTTTTTTTAACTTATACGGCGAGTGCGGTTATTTTCTGCCGTTATAAAATCTTCAAAGATTTCCTTACAAGCTTATAAGAATATTTTCAAGAAAATGTTTTATTTTATATGGCTCTTAAATGCTTTTAAAAATAGAAAGAGATATTTCTCCAAAAAGTGTTTTGATTTCATCTATGTCAACATCCTTTGATGGATTTTACGCTTATTTGAAGTTGATTTATTATGATACAAAACTTCTATATTGTATTGAAGGTTTTGTGATATGTTTGACTGTGGATGTGATATTTTTATACCATTCATAGTTTACGGTGAAATTATTGACATTTCGTATGCTAGTTTTAATACTAATGCTTATGTTATGTTTAAACCTTTTCATATGGGAATGCATCGGACTTAATATGTGACGGGTGGAGCCCGCTATAGCTCCTCGATGCATCGGTAGGTCTCATGAGACAAACTAGTGTCTTGGCACAAGGCCTTGGCAAATTCTTATTTGTAGTCTTGGCACGAGGCCTTGGCTATGTGGTTATGATAGTCTGGAATTATGCATTCCAACATTATGAAAGTGGTTATTGATATTGCATGTGATTATTCGATTAGTAGAATATCCATGTGAACAAGTAAATGGCATTATTTAATTTTACTTTTGCCATACTATGTTGAAGTTCAAGTTTAAAAGGCTTTTGTTTTAGTTATACATAGCCTTAAATGTTTATTCTTATTTATGAAAGTTTCCGGTATATTGTTATCCTTACTGGGCATTTGAGCTCACCCCTTTTCTATGTTTTATTTTTCCCAGGAAGTGAAGAAGTAAATTATGAATGACCTGCAGGGATATTAAGTGGGGATATGAGTGTGGTTTATGGAGATAATATGTTGTTGTAGTAGTTTTTCATTTTATGATGTAATGTAAGACTTATGAATATATCTAGTGTTTCCAAGGCTACTAAACCAATCAGTATTTCGAGATTTGATCTTTCTTGTGATCATGCCAATGTTATGTAATAATGCACCGACTCTGGGTAATTAGGGTCGGGGCGTTACACACATCCACCAAGAAATTGAGCTCATATGAAGTGGAGGCTTCCATGTTAGGGGGAGAAGGGGTAAACATGACTTTCTTCCCCCGAGCATTAGGTTATGGATGACTAACATGTTGATCAATAGGAATCACACCTGGAGTCAGAGGAGGGAAGGAAGGAGATTCCTGGACTTGGGGAAGTATCCCATGAGACATGCGGCATTCTAAAGAAGTGTTATCCTATAGATAGAACCAAGAGAAAAAACTAGGTGGGTAATGATAAACCATATCTTACTGCTAGTCTTCAATCCTTCACACTTTTAACAGAATATTTGGGGGAAGAGGAGATGTAATGTCCATCTCAACACAAATTCTGGTTGGTGTTGCCTCTTCTAGGTGAAGTGATCATTGGTCCGCACATAGGAAGGAACCCAAAGAGTCCCCTATACCATGTAGATGGTCAAAGTACATATAGGGAAGAGGCAAACCTAAGAGAGAGACCCACATCACAGCCAAAGATGAATTTCTACCCTAATGAAAATCCATCTACCACCATAAAAGAGAAAACCATCAATGGCCAATTGATCCAAGAGCATAGGACCAAGATGATATGAAATCTTCCCATGAATATAACACAAGACAAAAAGCCTTTAGGTTCAGCACTGAAACCCTATTTGGGGAACCCATAGGCCACGAGATAACAAAGAATTGAAAAACCTATAGAAGAGGTTTATCAATTCCAAACCTCACTATCAACATCCATTAGAGACGATCAAGAGTTAAATGAAAAAAATCCTCTAAAATGGTAAAATAATGAATATCATCCATCGAGATGGAAGAAGAACCCTTTTAAATCAGATGAGATTCACCCCCCTTCATAATGAAATGATTTCAGCCTAATACTTCATTGAAAGAAGGGGCATGAAGATACATAGAAGGGGTGGTTCACCAGGTGAATCTAAAACAGGTACCCCAGTTGAAGCTTTAGGGAAACAAGTTGGAGAAGACAACCATGGTGGTGAGTTTAGTGCGTTCTCTAACAAATACATGTGATTGGATTTTAGTGTTTTACCCCAATAATATCTAGAGATAAGTGTTCTCTTTTCCCTCTATATTATATAGATTTCTATTCTTTATTTATCCTATAATTTCCTTTGACTAGGAAACCCTTCTTGTTGAATAATTATTCAGGACATATGTCACATTTTTGTCTTATACAAAAATTATTTTGTTGGATACCATGAACATAATGAAACAATGCATTTTTCAACTAATTTTATTTTCTATAATTTTCATTCCGCTTCCATTTTTTAGTGATCCATCATTTCCAACCAATATCATACCTTCAATACAATTATTCATATACATAAACAAAATTATTTTTTCAATCATCTGGGATGATAATATTTTATATAGAATCCACATTCTATTATTATCTTTTTATTTTAAAGAAATATCATCATCCATTACCATCTCGTTCATTATATTTTCTTTTAATGAAATTCCTAGTTTAGTTGAGGCATAACATAAACAGTCTTCATTCTCTAAAACAATAAAATATATTCATGATATTCATCCTTAAATGGGTAAATATATTTCCAAATGGAATCATATTTGGTTCACCTACATTCATTCATATTTTATTTGTGAAAATTTAATATTTTTAACTTCTTTTCCTATAATAAATAACATTATAACCAAAAAAATGAGAAAAATATTCAAAAAATATATTTTCCTATTTGAAATAGAGGATCTGATTTCGTGATTGTTTATTAATTACCAGGTTTATATCCTTGAATTTATATATCTTCTTCTTTTTAATATATAATCACAAGGTCTAGATCACCATAAAATTGAAATTTTATATAGATAAATATTTTCCCACCACATTCACTCCACTTGTCTCTTGATTATGAATAGCTACATGGTTTTTGATAAATCCATGAAGATTGAGAGTTATCTCCAACTATACTATTTTGTTTTCATTTTATATTTTATACCCATTTTATGGATGTTTCTGCAGTATATTCAATCCGACTCCCTAAAAATATATCTATAAACCTTTTATTTGATAGTGTATATGACACACGAAACCAAGAACATGAGGGAATATAATATTCATATATTTTATAATATATTTACCTTTTAATGTTGATTATATGTATATTAAAATTTATGAAACATAGTGTTATCATGCATTATAAGATCGATCAACCATCCTTGATGTCTTGCATTACATGAAAGACCTAGTTTTATTGGACAATAATATATTATTAAAATATAATGAGATATAAAAATGACATTAAAATTGTAGATATGAATAGTAGAAAATAAATTCTGAAAATTATGTTCTATGCAAATATATAATGAGTTAATTTGTTAAAATTACTTAGAAATGAATATAATAAGTAATTGAATATAAATTAAATATTTTTATAGACAACTATTTTTATCCAAAAAATGTTGTTTTACACTAATAGATTAAATTAATTATAATTAGTGAGTGATATTAATGTAATATATATATATATATTATATTCAATCAAAAAAATTTATATTCATCCATTTTGTTTGATAGAAATATGATAAGAATTGAATTTATTTTACATATAAAACCTATATTTTTATAAAGGAAATTTTACCACCTTTTTATGGAAACCCCAATTTAAATCAGATTTCTAAAAATTTAATTGATTTAAGATCTAAAAATAAACTTCATATTTGAAATAGAAACATTATAATTAGGTTATTATTATTTTTTAATATTTATCCAAAATATTGCATTTTTAACGAATATTTAAAAATAATCATTTTTAGTTAAAAAATACTTTCTCATATAATTTATTTATAGAGTTAAATTATAATTTAAATTAGTTTTATAGTTTAATTAGATCATATTTTTATAAATTAATATTATTTATGTCATTTCAATCAATTTTACTTTCAAATTGACTATAACAACATAGTAATCTTTTGGATGTTTTTACATTAAAACCCCATATTATTTTCCTTCTTATGATATTAAAATTAAATCAATTTCATCCACATATATGATTGGAATCTGGAAAAATAAATTTCATAATTCTAAATTTGATAATTTATAATGTCTAAATACCAAAAAAATTTGACCAAAAAGAGTCATCAATGTAATTAAAATTAATTACAATTTTTAAGGAAACATCTTAAAAAGGATTAAACCATTAACTTAGGGGCACACATAATCTAAAAACATGTTTAACACCCATTTTTTAGAAATAATTCATCTATGAACCTTCTATTGTTGATTTTGTTTTGTTTTTAGGACTTTTTTTAGGTAAAAACATGGGTACACCTAACTTCTTTTCAAAAATACCATGTGATTCTTTTTCCTCCCTTATAAAAGTCCACCACCACTCCCCATTCATCACACTTCTCAAAACACATAGGATTGGAAACTATATTCCCATATATAATCACAATATCCCACCCTCATCCTTAAATCCTTCATTTGGTAAGAAATCCTTCCAAGGAATCCTTTTGGTATAGACCAAAAGTAGCTACCCGATTAAGAGGTAACATCTTCTCTCAGGATCATTACTATTATTTCCATTCTCCACCCCCTAAAATATTATTATTACATGTTCATGTAAAAATAGTATTCTAAATATTTTTATATGTTTTAATGATAAAGTTTTTACCTAAACATATATATATATATATATCTATATAATGGGTAACAGACATAATATTTTCGTGTACGATGAACTACTGCCTCATGAAATGATGATTGTTCATTTTTACTTTACCACATCTTGTAGTGGGAATTATGATGGAAAATATTTCTATTTATGATATATATGATATTTATTATTCTTTTAGACTTATTTAATCATTTTATTACACATACCATTAATAAATTCCATTTTACATTAAATAAATAACTTTATTTGAGGAAGTGTGCACTACGACAGCCTTGAATCGATGTCATTCAATCACACTAGAAATGGAACATAAGAAAGATGTTTTAAATTAAAAATATGTGAAATAAAAATACCCTATATGATATTAATGGAATATTTAACTTTACATAAAAATAATATATATATATATATATCATTTTCATTATTACACTTTTACATACATAATAACTGATAGCGTCGTTCTTGGTCGTATGGACTATCGCCTCCTCGACATGATGTGATTACTTTTAAAACAAAAGGATTATATATATAATTATTTATGATTAAAAACATGGTATTTATGATATAAATATAATTCTTGAAGATATAGTGTTAATCATCTTCTTTCCCTAATGATCATTAAAATATGGGAACGTTACTCGTGCTTACGTATGACCAACCTCCTTCATGATCGTAACGTTGAATCATTTTTTCATAAAAAAAATTATTAATTAATTTTAAAAGTATAATTAATGTATAAATATGATAATTATGTTATTATTGATATTTTTTAGATTTTATATAATGACCCATTTGTCTATAGTTGACCTACCAATGTCATTTTTGACACATAAATAGAATTTGGTCAAAACACACAACATAAACATAATTGTTTAAGTATTTGTATGAAGCATAATAAAAAGTGGAATAAAGGTAGATATAAACAATAAAAATGATCTTAATAATAGTAAAAATATTTTTTAGTTTATTATACTGTATGTTAAAGGATTTTCACCTGAAAGGAAACACACAGTATGGGATTTTTATCTTAGTTTTTTATTACTTTTAGATAAATATCATGTACACCACTTACCTATATTTTACTATGTATCTACTACACATTTTTATATATTATATCATGAATTACATTATCTTAATTGTATTTAAAACATTCATTTAACATTATTACTTCATGAGGTTTATGATTTAAAATGTTTCGAAGTGGTGTATAACACTTTAGTATGTTTGAACCTTATTTTACTCAATGAAAACATTAATTATCTTTCAATGGTACTTCCAGTTCAATAAATTATATGAATATTACTCAATAAAACGCATAATTTTATCTAATCTAGTTAATCCTAACCATTTTCATGTATTGGTACCATTTTTCACTCTTTGGTAATCAAAATTTTTCAGAAAATGTTTTTTCAAATGCCCATCTTTATTTCAACCTTTTTTGGTGATCTTGTTTTCTTCTCAAAATCACATTTTGTTAAAATGTTTTAAAAAATAATTTAAATGATTCGATAAAAATATATTTACTCATTTTTTCTTTTACTAATTTTATATAGGAATCCTCTTGACACTTTATCGATAAGGTGTTTTTCAAAACTTTTTACCGTATAAAAGGAATGTTTGTTTCACCTCATAAAACGATTCAGGATTTACGTATTGTCATTTAGTTAAATATTCCTTTTCATTTTTAAGAGGTTAATATTTTTAAATATTTTTTTAAAATTTATTTTCAAATAAAATTTTTTTTAAATGTTTTTTTAAAACAAAATGATATTTTCCTTAGGAATTTTTATAAGATATTTTTATAATATTTCCATTCATGAACAACAAAAAGACCATTATTTTACACCACCTCGTATTTTTTTATTGATACCATCCTTATTATTCATTTTGCTGGTTTATTACTGATTTGGACAAGGATATTATTCCGATTTACTTCCTTGAATCATTTTTTATTCCACGTGAAATATTCAATCTCTTATGATCATCAAACATTGAATTTACCCTAATTATCCATTTCATTTATCATGGATATTTATATTTCCTAAACCATATACCATTTTATATATGGTCTTTACTTTTATAGTTATGTGATTATTTGTGGAAATATTGATAATTTCATATTATTTATTCAATATGGATATTTTATAAGGAATATTTTTATTTAGATTATTTAATATGAGGAATGTTTTGAACTGGTAATAAAGGGTGGATCCCATAATTTATATAGATCTTCGATGCATTGATAGATTCTCATGATACAAATATGTTGCGCGAATTAAATAGGTTTTGATCTATAGTTTTAAACCATCTTGTTAAAGGTCGTGACAGTATAGGTTTTCATGTGCCTTAGACATGAATTCCATTTAGAAAGAATTTACCACATAATAGTTCATGTTATTATTCATCCAATATATTTTTATTCAAAAAACATATAGATACATTTCATTTTGATATCATTGATTATATGGTTTGTGGTTTAGTTTCATACCATGCCATATTTTTTTTAAATATTTTTTTAATTATCATGTGTTTCTATTTATTACCTTTCTATATTTTTATGCACTTCCATATTATTTTATTGATTATATGGATTTTGATTTTATTTATTTACCATGTAATGATTATTATTCTAATTGATTCATTATTTCTTCAACTATATTTTCCCCTACTGAGTATTTTATCACACCCTTATTATGTTCTTTTCATCACGAATTCATGAAGCGTACTATGATATATATGTATGGATTTACTATATTGAATAAATTTATCCTCAATGTTATTTATTTAGAAAGAAGAAAAAAACTGTTTTTTAATTTGTAACATCCCAGTTCTTGGTGTCGTCCAAAGGTTCCCTGTAACTAGTTGATCACATAGCCTCAAGCACATTTCACCAAATACTAGAGGCTACTGACTAGTAGTGAGGGCCTTGGGTGTGATAGTGGGGAACTATGCCCTCATTGGAATATTAATGTTGTGGAAGGAATCAGATAACAATATAAGAAGAAGTAATAACATTCAATGATTAAGCGGCAGAACACTAGAATCACTAAAAAATTTGAGCAAAAATATATAAATAATTCATGATACATATGTCTAGGAAAGAAAACCAACAAGTCACAATGCTGGAATACATAACTAAACCAAGGTACAAAGAAACAAATAAACTCTAGTAGCATCGCAATCTTCTCTTTGGTCCCTTTCTCTCCAGATCCACAACAATCAAGTACCTAAAGTAGAGGGGTGCGTTCCCTTATTTATACCTATAGTAATATAATCATTTTGGGTCCAAAAGCATGACCCAAACATGGTGCGAGATGAATCACAGTAGAAAACCACCCAGAGATATGTGCCTAATAGTCAGTGAATATATATGACAGACAATAAGAAAAATGAACTAGTAAAAAAGGAAGTACCCTAAAGTAAAAAATCATACAATTTCAATTTCATTCATTTTCATATATCAAGTAAGAAGATAATAAAAAACAAGTAACCCTCTCAGAGGTAATCATATTCTAACACCTCTGGTTCAACCAATAAAATGCAAGAAACCCTCTAGGAAGTACTAATAATCCGACCCCTCTGTTTCAGCATTAGAAAAGAATCTCTATGGAAGGAATGTCCATCAATTCCCCCTGTGGTCTTTTATCGGTAAACAAAAAACACTCTGGGGAAGCACTCAATGTCCAATCCCCCCTGTGGTATTGCAATGTGGAACTACAGACACTCAGAGGGAGCACTCACATCCACCCCCTATGGTCTCGCTATATGAAAAGTAAATAGATGCTCTGGGGAAGCCCTTAATGTCTATTCCCATTATGGTCTACTACACGTGGATCCCACAACCCAATGTAAGTCAATAATATACAATGATGTCCAATGACCAAAGTAATCCTTAAGAACTACTTGGATAACAACTACAAGCATATAACAACATCCCGATAATATCACTCCATCCTAATAATACTAGTCGTGGAATGTAATCATCCTAACTAGAAAAGCTAGAACAAATGGTCAATATCAAAAAAAACATGGGAAACACATCCATAGCATGTAAAATAACCTTATTCACAATCAAATAACCTCTACTCATGCACAAAAGTCCCAACAAGAAATTACAGTGAAAAAACCCCTAAACTTGCAATACCCCATTACAGGGTATTATGCACTTTTTCAAATAATATTCAAAGACTAAATATAGAAAGGCCCAAACCACAAACCTCTACATGGGGTTCCACACTCATGAGTCTGAGTTTTACATTTAGATTGGCCATCTATTTGGGAATGGTAAGCTGTACTCAAAAGTACCTATGTACCCAATGCCCTATGTAATCCCTCCCAGACCCAAGAAGTTAAATGGGTTTTCCTTTCTAAAAAAATGGAGTGTGGTAACCCATGTAGATGTATGATCTCTCTGATGTACAACCATCCTAGGTCACCTACATTGAATGTCTCCTTGATCATAAAGAAGTGAGAAAACTTTATGAGTTTGTCAATGACAACCCAAACTGCTTTATTTCCTTAAGGCGACCTTGGAAAACCTATCATGAAGTCCATCGCGACATCATTCCACTTCCACTCATGAATGGGTAAGTGCTGAAAAATCCCTACTGGTCTTTGATGCTCTCCCTTCACTTTTTGATAGGTGGAACACCACATGAAAAACCAAGTAACATGACTCTTCATACCTGGCCACCAATATTGATGGTGAAAATCTCAACACATCTTCCTAACACATGGATGAACTTCCCAAATTGAGGAATGAAAGTTGTGCATCAGCTCATCATGTATGTCTACTAGAACCCATATGCACCCATGAAAGTGAAAGATCTCTTCCTTTACTATGGTCCATCTACAAATTGGGTCCAATCCTAACACACTCTCTCGTAAAACTAGGCCATCCTACATAAGAAATAAAATTCTTCCTCTATCTCCCTTGCACCTCTAAATGAATCTTAGAGAACTGATCCATAAGCTGTCACTCACTATTGGCCTCCTAAAATGCTTGTATCAGAGTCCTCCTTCTCAACGCATCAGCCACTACGTTGCCTTTCCCATGAATATAGGCAAGCTAAAAATCAAAAGACTGAAGGTACTCAACCCACCTTAGCTGCCTCAAATTCAGATCGCACTGTGTGAAGATGTAGTTGAGACTTTTTTGGTCAGTGAAAACTACAAAGTGATCGACCAACAGATAATGTCTCCAATAGCATAAGGCATGAACAACACCAGCCATCTTGAGACCGTGCATCAGGAAATTCCTCTAATGTGGCCTCTACTACTGTGATCCATATGCAAGGACTCCTTCCCCCTACATAAGAACTACTCCTAGACCAATACCTTATGCATCATATTAAACCGTCTTACTCTTGCCCAGCTATGGAAATACTAGTATCAGTGTGGTAGTAAACATCCCTATTAGTTCATAAAAGGATGAATCACATGAATTTGTCCACTGGTATTTCACACCCTTCTTAGTCAGGCCTATCAGTGGCGCTGCTAAGCATGAAAAGTATTGTATGAAACATCTCTATTATCTCGCCATACCTAGAAAACTCTATATCTCAAAGATGTTCTTCAACTTCTCCCAAGGATCTACTACTATCAATTTCTCTAGGTCTACTGATACTCCTTTCTTTGAGATAACATGACCCAATAAGTCCATCCAAAAGTGGCATTTTGAGAAATTATCATATAACGGGTTCTTTCTTAGTGTATTCAAAATGATCTCAAGATGTGTGACCTGGTTGTGTGTTGTGTGATAGTACACCATGATATTATCCATAAAGACTACCATGGAAGAATACAAGTATGGATTGAAACTCTGTTTATCAGTTCCATGAAAATTACATATTCATTTGTGAGACCGAACGACATAACATTATACTCGTATAGACCATACCTTCTCCATAAGGTTGTAAGGGGTATATCAGATGGTCTAACACACAACTGATGGTAACTAGATCTCACGTCAATCTTATAGAACACATGGGCTCCTAGAATCGGATCAAAGAGATCATCAATCCCCGGTAAGGGATATCAGTTCTTGACTGTCAACTAGTTTAGATTCTGATAATCCACAACATGTTTGAGGGTAACTTTTGCCTTCTTTGTAGACAGGATAGGTGAACCCTATGAAGAAGTGTTGGGTCAGATGAAACCCTTTTCCTGTAACTCCTCTAACTACTTATTGAGATATTGTAACTCTGGTGATAACATCCTATAAGAAGGAATGGACAATAGTGCTACACCTGGCACAAGCTCAATAGAAAATTCCACCTCTCATTTTAGGGGAAAACCTAAAAAGTCCTCGGGAAATACATCCCAGAACCGATCCACCACTGAAGGAAAGTCCAACTATGAAGTTACCTGGTTATCCAAATATATAATAGCAATCTATTCTATTACCACTATCAACCCATGATGCTCGGGTCCTGCTCTACTTTCCTAGACATCCCATTCACCCTTACATAAGAAAAAACCACCCTATGCTGATATGAAACTCACCCTATGGCGATAGCAGTCGACAACATCTTAGAACGGTATTAATTAGTCCATTCTAAGAATGACATTATAGCCCATCATTTCTAGGACATAGAGATCCTAGAAGAAGTGATACCGTCCATCCTCAAGAGGTCACTCCTTGAATTGATGTACATTAGCAGTTATAGTACCCAACTAAGTGTCTAGCATCATAAAATCCTTAGAAGTAAAGATACAGAGCCCAAGGATCTCCACAATAGCAACAGATATTAAACCATGGGAAGCCCCCATATCAAAAAGTATCGAAGCTAAAACTAAGGAAACTAGACTCATACCACTAACTATAGAGGGTTTGGGATCCTACTCTTACTAGGTCTGCTCCACTGATAATGTTTGACCTGTTATCTTGCCCTACAATCCTACTTGACCACTCTATGCTGATCCACCATACTGTCGCTGAAATCCTGACAATAGGCTACCACGACCACGACCTCAACCTCGGCCTGAACAACCAGACCAACTCTAATTCCCATACTAATGAAAAATTGAGGGTCCTGCTCCTGAACAAGGAGTCATAGAAGAACTTATTCCACCCGTTTCTGGAGAAAATATTTGACATAAATGCTGAAGATGACCAATCTTACAGAAAAATAGGCACTCCATAGGGTCTCTTGGTAAAAGTGGCCTCATATGCCCGCTAATCCCACACCAATAGAACACCACCTGGCTACCAGAATAATTATTCCTCCTACTCATATCTCTGCACGTAGACTCCTTACGATGCTTCCTATTTTTAGTCAGAGGATTATTAACTCTGGATGTTGGGCCGCCCAGGCTCACAGCTCTGGTTTCCTTTAGATTACTCTCTGGGATCTGTTCTTAGGAGACTATAGAGGTGATGGAAGTCAACCTGAAGATGTTCACCTAAGATCAAATGTCGTGGATGAGGCCATCCTAAAACATCCTCTCCCGGAATAACTCGTCTCCTCATAAAATGGGGGTGAAGCACTACAAATCCGTGAAGAGAGAAGAAAAAATCATTACTAAGAGAGTACCATATTCCAAACTCATGAACTCTTTGGCTCGATCGGACCTCAAAGTCTCTAGGTAGAAGTAATCATAGATGGCATGCTGGAACTCATCCCTAGTCATAACCTGCTGTAATCCCGTTTGTGAGATCACATCCCTTCATCTCTTGGTGGATTATTGAAGAATATACATAGATAGATTCAGCCTCCTACCTAGAGGTGACTACATATGCTCAAAGATCAACAGAATGGCTTCTAACCATGACTATGTATCCTGAGGTCCTCCATCCCCTGATAAATTATGAGGATGTTTCTTGTTGAAAGACCCATGTTAGTTTTTCCATAGAATGGGGAGGAGGTGGTACTCCCCTGAAAGTCTTCATAAACCTCGTGAAGCCTTTTCGAAATTGTGAATCAGCACTTGTATCCAGAATGATGGAGGGTGCCAAGACATGTATAATGGAAGGATCTGCTGGTAGTCCCTAACCAGCCATGTTCAGTGTCTGAAAACTTCCTTGTATCTGGCGTACAACTAGAGGACATCTTGGTTGCATGACACTGCAATGTCAAGCACACACCTTATTTCATGATTATAAAGGATTGAAACATAGAAGTTCAAAAAAGGAACATGAGAAGGAAATCATTCATGTTTTTTAAATTAGGGATACATGGTGTGTATGAACCCTACACGACATGTTCTTTTAAGCCTTCACATGTTTTTGTACTCCTGCCAACCCAGGTCATGTAACACCTCATACACACGGCATGTTCTCCCAAGACACAACATGTACTTGAATCATTTTCCCCTTCCTAAGTTCTTCTACATGACTAACCCACAAGGTTCATCAAGAGAAAGACTACACAATGTGTACTAGAAAAAACATCACCAACCCATGTTGTTAGTCACACAACCGGTTACCGGATGACTCTACATGGCATGTTTGTGCCAGAAACGGCATGTACTGACGACCCATAATCCACCAATGTCGTTGTTTACACATCAGGACAATTGTTCTATACACATGGAGTATACGTCTGGTACATGACGTGTTCCACCAATGATTTCCCAACCATGTGTCTCATCCCACATAGAATGTGACATAGTTTAGAGACTACATGATGTGTACATATAGTACAGGACGTGTACTTAAGAAACCCAGTTCCTTACCGAAAAAAGGATACATGGCATGTATTCAGCAATACACACCGTGTATTCTAGGTTTTTTTCGGATAGCAAGCCTTAGAAACTACACTCGAAACCCATAAAACACTGAAACAAATAATTAAGTTCCAGATCCTGATCTGTTGGGGCCCATACTCCCCAAAGATCAATGAATGGCATATTACACATATTATATACACAAAATAATAATTAAATGGTTCACCAAATTCCGATCCATGTGGGCCCATAACTCCTCAAGAACCAAATTTTGGTATTCATTCAAACAAAAACTTCCACAAATCAAATACCCTATCAAATAGCATATATTATATCAAGAAATCTATCACAACATAATGCATATCTAGAACAACATCTATCAAAACAACATGAAATCAGTAATTCACCCTAAATGGCATGGAAAGATTGGATGACAAGTGATCTCTAGAAACTACTTACATGATGCATGAGATGTCATATACTCATCTCATTGGGTTTCAACATAAATAAAACCATAATAATATCGAAAATAACCACACAAAAAATGTGAATCACCCTATGTTGAATTCAAATCAACTATAATAATTCCAAAAATAGAAAAATTGAAATAATTGGGGTAAATTAGATTTTCCATTTAAATGGGTTAGAAAATCCCGAGCACAACTTCTTACCAAGTACCAATTCCTTCATATCCCTAGATATCGGCACCATTAAGTAAGTCAAGAAGAAAATAACTCTTCTGATACAACTTTGTAACATCCCAGTTCCTAGTGCTGCCAAAATGTTCCCCATAACTAGTTGGTCACATGGCCTCAAGCGCATTTCCCCAAATTCCCAAGACTGCCAACTAGAAGCGGGGGCCTTGGGTGTGATCATGGGTAAACTATGCCCTTATTGGTAGAGTAATGAAACTGAATTAAACAGATAACAATAGAGAAATTAGTAATAACATGCAATAAGTAAATAGTGGAAGACTAGAAGTACTAAACAACTGGAGCACGTATATATAAATTATTCATGATACATATGTCTAGGAAACCATCAAAACAAGTCACAATGAGAGAATAAAATACAAAACCAAACTACAAAGAAACAAATAAATTTCAGTAGCAAAGCAAGCCACAACTTTGTCCTATAATCTCCAGCTCTATAACAATCAAGTACTAGAAGTAGATGAGTGATTTCCCTTATCTATACCTACACCAATATAATCTGTTTGGGCCCAAAATCATGACCTAAAAAGGGTGTGAGGAAAATCCCAGTAGGCAACCACCCAAATATCTATGACTAACGGCCAGAGAATATATATTGTAGGCAATAAGAAAAATGAAGTAGTAAACAAGGAAGTACTCAAAAGTAAATAGTCCAACAGTTTCAATTGCATTCATTTTCTTATATTAAGTAAGAAACTAATAAAAAACATGTAACCCACTTGGAAGTAATCACAGCCTAACCCCTCTGTTCCAACCAATCAAACATAAGAAAACCTATAGGAAGTACTCACAGTCTAACCCCTCTAGTTCAACATTAGCAAAGAATCTCTAAGTAAGCACTCAATGTCAATTCTCCCTCTGATCATTTCTCAGGAAACTACAGAACCTCTAGGGATGCACTAAACATCCAATTATTCTTGTGGTCTTACAACATTGAACTACAGACTCTCTAAGGTATCACTCACATCCATCCCTCCTATGGTCTCACAACATGAATAGTAAACAGACACTCTGGGGAAGCCATTATCATCCATTCCCCTTATGGTCTACTAAACCAGGTCCCCACAACCCTGTGTAAGTCAATTGTACACAATGAAGTTCAGCATCTAAATTAAACTTTAAGAACTACATGGATAATAGCTACAAGAATATAACATCATCAGATAATATCACTCCATCCTAACAATAATAGGCCTGGAATATAAGCATCCTAACTAGAAAAGCTAAACCAAAAGGTTAATATAAAAAAAATGTGCAACACATCCATATCATGGAAAATAACCCTATTCACAATCAAACAACCTCTACTCAGGCATACAAGGTGTGGTAGTAAATAACAAGGCTAAAATCCCTAAACATGCAATATATTGTTCTAGGGTGTTGGGAATTTTTTCAAATAATATACATAGAATAACTACGGAAGGGAAAAACCACCTAACTCAACATTGTACGATCGATATACTCCATCTTTAGCCCTTAAATCGACCTAGAACATGGTATATCTACAAAATAGTCTAAAATGTTCAACCAATAATATCTAATAAAAGGAGAGAAGTAAAAGAACAAGGCGCTAGAAGAAGGAAGGAGTCATTGTGAGGATTCCAACGTAGCTGATGGTGGTTGATTTAGTGAATGAACTATGGGTTGGGGGCTCAGAGAAGAATTGTTTTCTTCTATCGCTCTTAGATGAGACAAGTTGATAAGACGTGATTTTTGTGAATGAGACGTGACCTATGTCTGATATAACAATTAAAAAAATACATGACATATATTTTAAAAGTACACGACATCTATATTCATTTACCAAGTCCCGCTTTAGGTGGTCTTTAGGTCACCGCACAAGGCCATGTTCTAAGCTGTCACACATCCAATACATGGTTACTCGTGGTAATTGGGTACATGACATGTACTATTAAGTACACATCGTGTACTCCTAAAATTTCCATATTCTTCACTTTTTTCTCAAAAACACTAGAAAACAAAATCCCATACATCAAAATAAGGTTTGGGTTCTTAGATGATTATTGAATTCTTTTTTCATGTATTTTTCTAGTTTACCATGTCTACTAATCTCTGGATACTTTGGGATTTGATTCCATATAATATTGCCAATTTAATTGTTCACAGACACCATCTCCGAGCTATATTGGGTTAGGGTGCTATAGTTGGTATCAAAATATAGTTTATTAGCAACCTTGGGAACTAGATTTTGGAAAACATATTTTAGAAAACATAAACCTAAGTTAGAAATTAAGTATTAGTGTAGAAGAACATCTTATAATTTTGATAAGGTATAGATTTTGGGGTTCCTCATAAAAATATATCCCCTTATAGATACTATATGTGTATTTGGTTTAAAATGAATATACCTAAGAGTAATAACTCTGACAAGGTGTTTCGAGTCTGACTTGGGTTAACCTAGTGCATGACAGTAGGTAGCACTATGCACTTGAATTGAATCTCTTGGGAGATTTTTTTAGAATAATCGGTATTTTCATTACTAACTAATATACATAATTTGAATGAATAATGGAAGTGAATAATATAGGTTAAACCTAAGTTGTTTCAGATTTATAAATAAGGTTTCATGATTTATATATCTTATAGATAATTATACACTTTTCTCACTATGACTATTATTGCTCACACATTTTTTTCTAGTTTTTGTCAATGGATGGAACCCAAAGGACATAAGTTAACATCAAAAATGAAGGAAAATGTTGTGAAAATGAGAAAACAAATGATATTTTAACCGAAGTAAAAAATATCGTGTTTGTTCCAAATTAGTTTTCTCAAAATATGATTAATAATATACTTGTTTACCAACTCATGTAGGAAAAAAAGAAGATAAGTATGGAGGTTTATAAGAGCTCAAGTGGTGGAGATTGTTAAGATAATAAGGCTTTATTTATAACAAGTGAGAAGTGTGGAAGGAGACACCCATGAAAGTGTCTCAATGGAAACAAATGATTTTTGTGTGAAAAAAAGATATAAATCAAAGGAATTATGAATAAAAATTAAGTGTATGAAGGAAGGAAATGAAGCTCATCCTAAGAAATATTTTATAGTTATTTATGGTAAGTTTGGGGAACATAGACATTACCCAAGTAAATTACCTATTCAAAAGGATAAAATAAATACTATGGAAGTTTTATGTGAAAATATGTGGATGAATTATTTACGTATTTAGGTTTCATTAAGAACCTTTGTTAAAAGAATATTTCAAGGAGGTCCACCATATTTATTTCAGAAATTATATTAATTTAGTTTTAGAAAAGGAAAACCTATAATACGAGTGAAAACCAATCAAATATGACAAGACCATAGGTCTTGAACTAATGACCCAAGGACAATAATATTTTCACACCAAACACAAACCTATGTAATGTTCTGGTTAATTTTTCATTGTTTTTAGTTGAAAATTTTGATGAAATTTTTTTAATAATGAACCAGTAGTATAACTTTTGAGGATTATAGATTAATATATAAACTATATTTTTTGTTTAATATATTTAAAGAGAAATAGTTATAATTTTCACTCTATTATATAAATTTAAATCCATTAAATGTTTTTCGTACTTCAGGCATAAGAAAAAATTCAATTTTAGTAATTAATTTCTACTAGTAAATGAATGAATTATAAATTGATCAATGCATAAAAAAAGTTAGGATTTTTCATAAGAAATTGAAAACTATCACGTAAGAATATTTCCCTATGTTATTATGTCGTAAAATAGTTACCAAACAATAAAAAAATTAATTAGAAATATTTTTTCCTTTATACCTTAATTTTTATTGAACTGATGGCCTTCTGAATAATTACATATTTATGAATTAGAGGCACTAAATTTTCTATTTATCATTCAATTTTTTAAGATCTATAAAACCATTCACTCCCTATAAATATTTATTCTTTTACTCTAAGTACATATCTCTATTTTTCACTAATATTCCCCTAATTAGAGACCCAATTTCAGGGTAGTTCATGTGATATTTGTACTTTCAATTCAATCTTTTATATAGTATGACTTAAGAACTATTATCATGATGTGGTATTTCAAACATATAATGTATCGAACAATATATTACAATTATATAGTTCAAATTGTGAGGAAAAAATTTAAATAAGGTGGGGAGAATGTGATGACTTGAAAATCTAATGTTAGAACCTTATATTTGATAGCGTGTATGACAAGTGACACAAAGTGCATAAGTTAATATAATATTAAGATAAATTATAATATGTTTACTTTTTAAATAAGATTCAATATATTTTAATGCATACAACACTAATTTATCATGCATTATATGCAATATATACCTTCCTCAAGGGCATGAATTACACATAAGACCGAGTTTTATTGAAGAATAATATATTATTAAAATATAATGAAATACAAACTAGTAGTTAAATTATTAATTATGAATATTAATAAATAACATTTGAAAATGATATTTTATAAAAATATATAATGAAATAGTCGGTTACAAATTAATTTGAAATAAATGTTATCATAAATTAAATATAAACTGAATAGTTTTATTAAAAACTATTTTTATACTCAAAAAGTTATTTTATACTAATAAATTAAATTAATTAAAATTAGTGGGATATATTAATGAAATATATATATATATATATATATTATATTCAATATTATTCTTCTTATATTCATCCACTAGGTTTTAAATACATAAGATAAGAACAAAAATTATTTAAAAAAAACCCTATTTTTTATAAAGGGAATTTAACCACCTTTTATTTACGAACCCAATTTCAATCTGAATTTAGAAACATTAATTGATTTAATATGTGAAAATAAAATTAATATTTTAAATAGGTACAAAATAATTTGGTTAGGGTTAATTTTTGATATTTTTGAAAAGCATTTCCTTTTTTAATGAATAGTTAAAAATACTAAATTTTATTTCCAAACTGCTTTTCATCTAATTTATTTATAAAGTTAAATTATAAATTTAACTAGTTTTAGAATTTTATTATTAAATGTTTTTACCAATTAATACATTTTATGTAATTTTATTCAATTTATATTTGTAATTGGTTATAAGACATTACAAAAGTTCAGACGTCTTTACATTAAAACCTCGCATTGTCATCCCACCCGTGTGATTAAAAATAAAAAAAATCTTACACTTCTATGATTTTAATTTAAAATCATGAATTCAATATTTAGAATCATAATAAATTATAATTTCTAATAAGGATTATTTTTTTTAACCAAAAAAGAAGTGAAATTAATTACAATTAATTACAATTATTAAGGAAAAATTAAGTTTAATAAGGGACAAAACTTTTAAATTAGGGGCCCAAATGACCTAGACGCATTTAAAACACAAATAGGATGGCCATAAAATGTATATAAACATTATATTATTTATTTTACTTGTTTTTTGAATAATTTTGTTAGGTAAGAACGTGGTACCCCTAAATTCTTCTAAAAAAATACTATGTTAGTCCTTTTCCTCCCTTATAAAAGGCCACCAAATCTCCCCATTCACCAAACCTCACAAAGCACATATATTAGGCCAATATCTGTCCATATATCTTCCCAAAACCCATATTCTTATCCTTGAAGCCTATATTTGGGCATAAATCTTTCCAAGGCATCATTTTTGTACAAACCAAAAGTAGTTACCTGATTAAGAAGTAACATCTTCTCTCTAACTCATTAGTTTTATTTATATTCTAAAACCCCCTAAAATATCTTTATTCCGTTATCAGGTAACAACACAAATATCCTCAATATACTGATATGTTCTTATGATATTATTTTGACCTACACTTATACTCACCTCCATCTAATGGGCTATGACCATATTGGTTCGTTGTATGGTGAATTACTACCTCACGAAATGATGATTGTTCATTTTTCTTTTGTCTCCTCTAAAGGTGGCCATTATGTTGGAAACTCAATTTATATAATATATATATGATAATTATTATTTCATTATATTTCTATAATATGTTTATTAAACACACCATTAATATTCTCTATTGTACGTTTATATGATAATATCGTTTGAGGAACTCAGGACAACCGCCCCCTCGAAGCGATGTGATTCGTTCACACCATACATGAAATGTATAAAGGATGGTTTAAATTAAAAATATGTGACATATAAAAACCCATATATGATTTTCATGAAATAATTAAATTTCTAAAAATGTACTTTATAGATATATCATTTTCATTATTACCCTTTCTCACACTTAAAAAGTGATAATGTTATTCGTAGATGTGTGTACTAACACCTCATTGACACAATGTGATTCCTTTCACATCACAAGAATTATATAAATAAATATATGGGATTAAATAACCTGGTATTTTGGATATAATTATCCTTATTTAAATATATATCATTACTTACCTTCATTCCATAACGATTATTGAAAAATGGGAATTTCACTCATTTGTGTGTGCGAACTACTGTATCCATGATCGTAACATTGTTTCATTTTTTCATAAAAATATTTATAGATTTATTATAAAAGTATAATTAATGTATAAATATGATAGATATTTCATTATTTATATTATTTTGATTTTATATAATGACCCCTTAGATCATATTTGACCTACCAAATTCGTTTTTGACACATAAACCGAATCATGTCAAAACATCTGATGTCAACAATAAATTTTAATGAGTTGAATAAAAAATATAAAAAAGTGAAATAAAAGTAATTAAAAACATGGAAGGGGTTCTAAAAAAATTATAAAATTAACTTATGTTTATTATACATGAATTTAATGAATGTTAACTCAAAAGGAAACTGAAGGTAAGGGATTTTTATAACTGTTTTTACTTGTTTGAGATAAATGTCCTATTCACCACTTAATTATATTGTGTGGTGTATCTAAAACCCATTTTAATATATTATATCATGAATTCCTTTATCTAAATTATATTTAAAACATCAATTAAATATATTTTTTCACGTGTTCTAGTATTTCAAATTTTATAATGTGGTATATGACACTTCAGAATGTTTAAAGATTATTTTCCATAATAATAACATTAATGACCTTTCAATGGTTTTTCCATTATAGGAAATTATATGAACATTGTTAAACTAAAACTGCTATTTTCTCTACTTTGGTTATTAATTACCATTTTCAAGTATTAATACCATTTATCCACTCTTTGGTACTCTCAATGTTTTATAAATTATTTTTAAGAAAACCTATCTTTATTTCTCTCTTTAGTCGAAGAACCTGTATTATTCTAAAAAAAAATTATAAAAATTTATTTAAAATTATTTTAAAATGGTATTGTAGTGGAATTTTTACCCTTTTTTCATTTACCAATATTTTAAAAGTAATATTCTTATCGCTTTCTCTACAAGGTATTTCTAAAGACTTTTTACCATGAAAAAAATGTTCTTTTAATTCATATAAAAAGTATGGATTTACTCACAATAATTTCATTAGTGCTTCCTTTTCTTGACTAAAGGGTAAATATTTTTGAATAAAATGTTTTGAAAAGTTGTTTTCAAATAAATTGTTTTTCCAAAGGTTTAAAAAATGATATTTCCCTAAATAAATGTTTATGATAATTTTATAATATTTCCTTTCATCAACAACAACCCTTCATTTTACACCACATTTGTTTTTTTATTGAAAAAATAATTCTAAATTTTTTTGGTGGTTTATTATTCATTTGGCCAAGGATAGTGTTTAAATTCATTCCTGGGAATCATTTTTTATTCCCACAGAAATATTCAATGTCTTCAGATCATAGAACATTAAATTTACACCTAATTATCCATTTCATTTATTATGGATATTAATATTACCTAAACCATATACCATTTTACATATAGTGTCTAATTTGATACGTATTTGATTATTTGGGGAAATAAATATAATTTCTTATTATTCATTCTTCTCGAAAATTTGATAAGGAGTATTATTTATTTTGATTATCCGATATGAGGAAGGATTTGGATGGTAATGACAGGTATAGAACGAACATTATATATCTTCACAATGAATCAATAGGTTCTCATAATAAAAATATGTTTTGAAAATTAAATAGGTTTCAATCCTTAGTTTTTAACTACATTGTGAAATGTCTTGATGATATTGGTTTTCAAGTGCCTTTGACATGACGTCCATTATGAAGGCATTTCCCTCATATTAGTTCCAACTATTATTCATCCAAAAGATTATATGTCAACATATATATTGATAAATTTCTTTTTCATTTAATTTATTAAATGGAACTTGTTTTAGTTTATTACCTTTTTATATTTATTTTTCTATATCAAGATATTTAAATGGAATGTATTTCTAGTTTTTACCTTGCAATATTTTTTATTAACTTCCATCACAGTTTATTGATTATATGGCATGGGAGTTCAGTTATTTACCATGTCATGATTATTACTTTCATTGATTCATTATTTATTACACTATATGTTACATTACTAGTCATTTTAGATCACCATTATTATGTTCCTTTCCCTGGGAATTCAATAAGCATACTATGAAATATATGCGTAGATTTTCTAGATGTAATAAAGTTATCCTCAATGTTATTTATTTATAAATAAGGAAAAATATGTTAGAATTATTGTATTCTTTTATCATGTATATATTTAGTTTATCAATACTAATGTACTCTTATTCCTTCTATATTTGATTCCTTGTTATCATTACAATGTAATTGATAGTAAACATTGGCATCGAGCTATCATGGGTCAGGGTCCTACATTCAATTTCACTTTTTCCAATGTAATTTTTCCTTTTTTTATCATTAATTCTATGACACTTCATGTGATTAATTACACCCTTTCCTTCAAATCCTTATATGATAATTTTTCAAAATGCTTCTTCTTATTCAATGCTAATGATTTCATTAAATTTTTTTGTTTATTTCTTAGACTGATAAACTCATCATAAATGACTTTAATTAGTTTTTATTTCTTTATAATACAACCATTATATTCATCAATCACCATATGTTGTTCATCTGTTTTTATATTGATGTACAAAACTCTATAAAAATATTATCAACATACCTTTTGTTCCCACTAACCTTCTCTAAATGATTGGTTTTGTATTTAGGTTTTTCATGATAATCCTATGATTTTTTATCAAACAAACTATATCTTTATATAATTTATATTGATAATTCAAATCCTCAATTACTAATTCATGTTCAAACTTTGGGTCAATAACACTGTAAAATAGACAATATTACTTATATGTATACTAATATTCCTTAATAATTACCATCATTTCATCTTTTGAGACATATTTGATTTGATTGTTTCTAAATTATAATCATTATTCATAATTATCTTATTCGTGGATAACTAAACTCGTTTATTGAATATTTTTACAAGATATATTTCCAAACATGATATTTCATTTATTGGGACACTTCCTTCACTATTATTTTAAGTAATCTAACTCACCCTCTTCACTTTCTTGTTTCATTGGAAATATTTTTATGATATGATCTTGTTTTATAAATTCAAAAAATTCCTATGATAGTTTAACTTCAAACAAATTATTCCATTTTATTTAATTTTCATAGTACAAGTGATAGAGCTCCATTACTTACATCATCTTCTAAATCTCAATAATCATTTATCTAAATTTTTTATGGATTTAAATTTGATTTATTTTGATGGATTTATTAAAGATATTTCCATACTCACCACATTTCATATGCCCATAACCTTATATGTAAATACTCTTTGGATAAATTTGAGTGATATAATTCTTCTAAATATTGCACCATTAGATTATATAGTAGTGGAAATATTTTTATAATTTCCTTAATAATGAAAATAAATTAATCTTATCACCAATTCCATTAATATATCCAATTAAATCAATAGATTATTTGAATTAAACATAATTTTTTTCATTGAAACTCATCTAAAATTTTTCAAACATATTATATAGAACCCATAATTTTTCATCCTTCACTTTTATATCACCTTCATAGATGTTGTATAAATTATCCAAGATTTTTTAGTATATCTTTTACTAACAAACCCTATTTAAATATGATTCAATGATAATAAAGATATTAGTTTTGGTTACTTTTCATCTACTTTTTTTAATTCTATATTTGTTTCAGTCATTCACAACTCTGTGGAATTACTTGTATCTCCTATACGGAAAAAATGAAAATAGTTGGTTTAAGGGACTATAAATATAATCTCACTCTATTTTTTCCAATGTGATAGTTTCACCCATAAAATAGTTGAACACCATTTACACTAACTCTATTATCCATGGTGATAAAACTCTACTAAAATATTCACTATAAATAACCTATAGATTTAATACCACTTTCTATAACCATAGTTCCCCAAACTCAGTATAAGAGGGGTGAATTAGGGAATGAATTATTTTGGACTTATAATAGATCTTATTCCCATTTTAATGAATATTATAAACATTCCACATTCAATACACCATACATAGCATTCAATAATAAATATAAAGCTAAATAAATATATAGATTTTTCTCATTTCTCCTTAAGGTCTACACCAACGAGAGTACACCAACATTATGTCAATGAAAAATGAGATATCACTATACACTATAAATAATTACTATGTTTTGGAAGGACTCACTATCAATATAATGGTGAAAACCTCTTTCTCTTTATTAACACATTACTTCAAGGAATCGATACATGGAAAAAATATGACATGCATGTAACTCTAAATGATATCCACTAAAATGGATAACACTAAATTAATAGGTGTGTTATCATTGTTATTAAATTTACTCATCCAAGATCAACATATTTAAATTACTCCACCTGTGTAAATTCATCTCTATTAAAATATATGTATAGGATTTATTCCTCCATATTTTTTTTAACATTTCTTCTCTAAATTACTTCATCAATTCTCAACACTTTGGAATTTTAAAATTTTACTTATTTTTATTTCCATCTAACACCTCTAGATTGGAACATAAATTCCTATATACTAAATGGATTAAATCCTCAAATTAAATAAATTTTAATCCCTCCATGAAAATCATCCTGAATCTTTAGTTTTTTATGTATGACAATTCACTACAAAATGGTCGGTTCCACCAAAACATGCCATTAGTCTATCATATATATATATATATTCCATATAAAATATGATCTATATTCTATATATCCAAATAATCAAAGCCGTTTTAAAATTTAAAACTAATAATGTTTAATCTATTTATGACATAACCATTTCTTGAACTATCATAGTCAATCCCCAGTAGAAATTAATTACATCATGAATTAGTTTGTATAATGTCTCCCATTTCATCATTAATTACATTAAAGAAATATAAATAAATATTCACCTAGAAATATTTAACACCCCTATATTTAATGATATATTTATCTTTAAATAAATTTAATTTCTTTGATATATTTTTTGACACACAAAAATAAGTTTAACAAAACCACGATATATTAATAAAACATAATTATTTAATGTGCCACTTCCCCAAGTCATTATATTTGTGGGAATAAGTTTTAATAGCTAAATTATGAAAAATTATTGTTCACATATGTATAAAATTAATTCCCTGATTATTGGTAGGGTAGAAAAAAATGGAATTTGAAGTTAATAGATATGATTTTTCTGAAAAATTATTTTTATATGTACAATGGGTTTTTATGTCAATGAATTAAATTAATCAACATTAATGAAATATTATAGTAACTTTTTTTGAAAATATATTCAATAGAATATTTATATATTAATATAAGAGATTTTACATGGCATGGAATGAATATAAACACAATTTAATGCTTAAAATATATATTTTCTAAAAAATAGTTTTATTGTGTATTGGCACTTATTTCAAAATTGAATTTATGACACTTATATAAATTTAATATTGTAAAATATATTCAAAATTAATAATTATCAGAGTTAATATAATTTAATAAGGTAAACTTATTTTTTTATCCAAGGGAAGAGTAACTGTGGTAAATATTTTTCAACTACCTAGGAAAAACCAGGTTATTAAGAATAAAAAATAATGTGATAATGTTTAAATAACTATTAAAAACCAAACTTATATCTATTTTATTAGTTTATTTTTACCATAACCATCCAATATAAAAATTTAATTAATCTTTGGTGCCATTTTCTTTGGTAATGGCCTTAATGTTTTTTATGTAAATAATGAAAACAAAATAGCACTCTCTTTGTTTTAATATCTATACTATTTTTTCATAGAGATAAAAAGAGTTTTTGTTTAGTTATAAATATATATTTTAGATAATTATTTTTTTTCATTTTTATTTGTTTGTAAATTGTTGTGATAGAATAATTACATTAAATTAATATGCAACCCTGACATAGTGCATGTTTAGTTGATAAAAAATAAAATATATAATTTTTTAAAAACTGAATGTAATAAAATTTGTATGTATAATTATGTTACTTTTATTTTTTAGATAAATATAAAATATTTTTTATGTTTTTAATTTTTTTATTCTAATTTCATTTCCATATTTTTGTTTTCTAAATTCAAACTATATGAATAGTAATAAAAAGAACTTTAGTGGTATCAAGTGTTAAAACAAATTTTATTAACTGATTTAATATTTATAAAAAACTATGTATTTATCCAATTGAATGGGATATAATGTATAATATCAACCACTATCCATTTAGGGGACATGTTTCCTTTTATAATATCATTCTTGACCCTTAAAAAGTAAAAAACATGGATATCGTGGTAATCATCGAATGGTTTCGTAAGTGTTTAAAACAAAGAGATAAGGTTTAAAACATCACATAAAAATATCTAATTTTTATTTTATGAGATTATTTAGACTTATACTCATACATTATTTGAAATTTATTTTTTTTGTTCACTTGAAGAAAATGTTAACTTAATACTCTAGATAATTCCAAGGGTGCCCCTCGACTCACTAATACTATCTTACCTCTTCTTATCCTTTATTAAAAAATATTTATACTTATATCATAGAAAATAACTAAAAAATTAATAAAATATCTTATTTCCCCAAATTCTATATCTTTTGGTAATCAAAAAATATCATCCTTTCAAAGCATAAGGTGTAATAAAAAAGGAGGGTTCCCAATGATAATGTATAAAACTTAACCGAGTACTTTTAATTTTATTTCATCTTCTACCTCCATTAAATCTATTTTATAAATTATAAAATAAGTAATTAATTATATTAAATACACTTAGTAGTTATTATGATGATGTGGAAACCATTATCCACCTTTTATTCATCATTAGGGAAAAAACATCACTCATATGTATGTGTGGACTACCACCTTTACAAAATGACATGTGTCGTTTTTCATAACCACTTAAATTAGATGGTTTAATGATGTATACAATGAATATATATATTATTTATTTTATTTATTTTATTAGTATAGTTATTTAATGAGAATTATTTTTTCTTTTTTTCATTCCATCCATCAAAAAGTGGAAACATCACTCATGAATAAATATGGGCTATCATCTCCAGGAAGTGATGTCATTCATTTTTCCTCAGTACATTAGATGAATATTTGTAAAAGTGTATATAATTATTATATATGTTAATAATTACATCAAAAATATTTTGTATATTATAGAATAATGATCATTGTATAAGAACCAAGATAGCTAAATAGAAACATGCATGATAAATGATGTAGTTATCACCTAGAACAGTTATTTTAATAAATAATTTTTAATAAACAAGAGACAAGATATTATAAGTAAATAATATATAGTATGATATATATTATAAGTTTTTTTCTAATTTTTTTTATAAAAACATTATATTTATTATAGAGTATTTTTGAACATGTATGAATAAATGTGAGATTTGAGGTATGGGATTTATGTTTCAATGTAAATTTAATTGGGATTCTTTATTCTTGAATTTCCATTCAGGTAAATTATATAATTATTTTCCAGAAAAAACATATTAATTTCACATCTTTTGGTTATATGGAATATTTTTTTGTTTTACTACGATTTTAATGAACTTAGTATAAATATTTGTTTAATTCTTTTAAAAAACACCTTATTTCTCCTCTTATGGTTGGTAATCATTCTAATCTATATCAATTTTCTCTAAAATGTTTCAAATAATTTTTTTTACTATGCACAAATAATTTTTTAAAATCATTTTTACCCACATTTTACTTAATGTAAAGAGTTTTAAAAAGGATATTCTTGTTGGTTTCTTAATGAGAAACTTTTTATTGAATGTGTGAATATAATAATTATTTTAAACAACTACACCATGAATTTAATATCCTAATCTAATGATTGCTCAATTAATTGGATATTACCTTCAATGTTTCCTTATTTTTTCATGGAAAATAGTATTTTCTGTAATTTTGAAATTTTTGGATTTTAAATTTTTGGATTCAAAATGAAAAGTGTTTTTTCTATAAAAAAATATTCTTATACTTATTTTAAATAATTTTCATATACGATAAAATACGTAGATATTTATTGTTCTTTATAAGGGATATTATCCATTCATAGAATAATTATTCTTTATTTGGATGGCTTGTGATAATAATGGTGAGATGTTTAAAAAATCCCATTTATTTTCTATGAGTTATTCAATGATGATATGATGAATGTTTTATGATCTTGTGGTATACAAATGAATCTAGAATGATTATGTGAATTTTAGGCCTAAAATTTTATATTCTAATAATAAATGGGGTAATGATTATTGATCTCCTAAACTAATAATCAGTATAAAACATTACGAACCCCATAATAGATAAAATATTAAAAAACTCTATATAGATGATGGAGTTAAAAAACTATTAAGAGATGAAAGATTCAATAATATACTATGATATGAGGGAGTTAATAAATTGTTTAGAGGAAAATAATTTATCTGTATATATGTTACTGCTAATAGAATAATGGAATCATACTGTTTGGATAATTCCATGATGATGGTATGTTGCCCAATATATTTTTATGATTATAAATATAAATGAAACACAAAATTCATATGACATGTACAAATTATTATGATATTATATCATAGTTCATTATTGACTTATAATTTTTCTGCAATATTTTAGTTCTTATATGTTTAAATTCGAAAGTATAAGTCAATGATTCATGATTATAATCAACGATATATTTTTTATGGACATTTTATGTTATGATGATGATCTCAAACTCTAATTCCTATTATATAATTGCATATGATCATTGAATTACATCTCTTCTGTTTATGATTATTGATCATATGAACTCACTGTTTCTTCTGTTTTATTTCCTTATGATACGAAGAGGCACTCTATGTAGGGTTTTTCTTTTAAGGGTACTATGTGAGAATAAATTTTAGGGATATTTTAATGATCATTCATGAAATAAGTCGTTTGTGTAACTTATCTCAAATAAGATTAAACATTTAAGGTCATGGGTATTGTATTGTTATCAGACGTGTAAAATGTTCATCTAAAATGATATGATATTTATGTATTTCATGATCAGATCACCTCAGTTGGTATCATAATTGGTTCTAGTTAGTATTTAGAGACTATAGTTAGAATCATTTATTAGAAAACTTGTCTATATATAAAATTATAGGAAAACATCCAAATGTTTTGGTAAAGTTGAGATTTTTTTTGTTTTCCTATTCCATATATACATATAAAGATACTAAAAGGATCATATGGTTGTGTAATAAATTCATATTGTGGTAAAAAACACTATAAGTGATGGATGTGTTTTTAAATAAGTCATCACTATTGCACAATGAGTGTAGTAAAAACAACATAATTGGTCATATATTCCTGGGTGATATGTTTAGGTTAATTCCAATTTTATTTATGAACCATTAATAAGGATTTGAATAATTGATAACTATAAAGACCAAATATAAAAATATAAATAATATAGTGTCTTTGGACTAGAATTTAAATTCTTACCATTTGATGATATTTATATTTTTGAGTTTTATAGTATTAGTTCACAGATCTTACATAACAAACCAATATATTACACTGAGTAACAGATATACTTAGTATCTATTTTTTCAGTAGAATAAATCCTTTCAAATAGAACATGTTTTATTTTAATGAAAAAATCTTCATTAATTATTCTTTATTTCTTCTCATCCTTAATCCTTGTGAAAACTTTTTAAATATATGGAATGAGAAAAAAGATTAGTAATTTACATAAAATAATAAATTAATTAGCCCAAAGAAAGATATTAAAACCCATAAAATATTAAATTTATCACAATATTTATTGATTAAAAGAAATATCTCATTTACTCATGAAAAAGATACACTTTTTTCTCAAGTCAAATATTAAAACTCATATAAATAAAATTGAAATCCATTTCGGTGACTTACAACATCATATTCATTACACATTTTAAACATGTGTCCAAAGTAACTTGATCCTAGTCAAGTTATTAGAAGGAAAACATATTTTAACTCCCTCATTATTACATTTTAAGATAAGTAATGTTTACCAATTAATATGAGATCTATATTGGGGGTTAAGCTTCTTATAAGCGGTATATGTCCCACCCTTCTTTCATAGATATTATGGGGATCAACCCACCATATAATCTATATTGAGATCAAATGTTTCTCATATATAATTATTAAGTAAAATATCTATTATGACCTAAGAATTTTACAAATATTATTATAAGATTCTCAAATATAAATAACCATTAAGTAGATACAATAATCGAAAATGCCAAGTATATTTTGAAGACTATCTTCTTAATATATAAAACATGGTATCCATGTTTTATTTTCCGTAGTGAAATCCAAAAATCCATTGAATATCCTAAATATACATGGGATAAACTGTGAATTATATAAATAAATGGATTACTTAGAAAGATAATTTATAGAATAAATATGACATGGGAATATAACTTGTGATTAAAATGTATAACCTGTCATCCACTATGGGAAAAATAGCTTTTTGTGATGGTCTATTTGCGATGGGGGGTTCGACCCACCGCAAATAATTGGTTATTTGCGATGGTATTTGGGGTCCCATCGCAAAAAGTAAGGCGCAGTTTTGCGTGGTCTGTGTGCCAAACTGCAAGAAGGTTATTTGCAACAGGTGGATTCCCCCACTGCAAATAGTGCGTCGGGCAGAGGGTATTTGCGACGGGACCTGTTACAAAAACAGGCGGTGGTAAATAGGTTTTTTCAATGGGATGTTGTCCTATCGAAAAAAGTGTGTCGGCAGAAAACTATTTGCGATGGGTCCCGTCGCAAATACCCTTTTAACCGCCGACAGTAATTAATGCAGGTAAAGGTATTTGCGATGGGATACCCATTGCAAATAGTATTATTGCAACTAATCTAACCTATATATACCTCCATCCGTTATTCATACTTTTCCCCAGAATTCTCACTTCCTCTCTCTCTCAAAACTCTATTTTAAGAGTGAAAATTTATTTGAGTTAGTTTTTTTATACAAAGAAGTTGTGAAGTTGTCTACACCAATAAAAGATCAAGTTTAAATGTATTTATATTTTATTTAATTTAGTGTTTATTTCAATTTTTAGGTTATTTTTTATTATTGTTGATTAGTTGTAATTAAATTATATTTAAATTGTTTTGTTATCAGTATTTATTAGTAATAATAAATTGAAATTAATAGTACTAATTCTTAATAATTCTTAATAATTAATAATTATTAATGATAATTAGTATGGTATATAAATAATTAGTGGTAACTAGTAATTAGTAGTTGTAATTTGTAGTTATTAATAGTAATTAACGCTAATTAGTAATAATTTGGGATTATTAGTAATAATTAGTGGTAATTAGTAATAATTAGGGGTAAATAGTAATAATTAGTGGTAAATAGTAATAATTAGTAACAAATAACAATAAATAGTAATAATTTGTAATAATTAGTAATAAATAGTAATAAATAGTAATAATTAGTAATAAATAGTAGTAAATAGTAAAAAATAGCAATAAATTGATGTAAATTGTAATAAATAGGGATAAATAGGAATAAATAGGAATAAATAGGAATAGCTTGTAATAAATAGGAATAATTAGATATAAATATGAATAAATAGGAATAAATAGGAATAAATTGGAATAAATTGGAATAAATAGGAATAAATAGGAAGAAATAGTAATTAATAAGACTAAATAAGAATAAATAGGAATAAAGAGGAATAACTAGTTATAATTAGTAATAATTAAGAATAATTAGTAATAATCAGAAATAATTAGCAATAATTAGTAATAATTAGTAATAATTAGTAATAATTAGTAATAATTAGTAATAATTAGCAATAAATAGTAATAATAAGTAATAATTAGTAATAATTAGAAATAATTAGTAATAATTAGAAATAAATAGTAATAATTAGTACTAATTAGTATTAATTAGTAGTAGACACCCACGTGATATTTCGATATAATAATGGCATATAGAAAGGAGCTCCATCGATGACCTGAAACCTCCCCTCCACCGATGAACTAGCCTTAATGCCGCCAGACTCTGCTCCCCCCTCCCGATCGAAGGGGGGAGTTTTGCACTGTCATCCACAGAGGAAGAGAATCTCAGATGGTTCTTTTCCAGCCTCCCCAAGAATCCAAATTTCACCCAAGGTCCCCAATCTTTTCCGAGAGGATCCTTAACTTTAACTGCTCTCGGAGGAGATTAACAGTGCCTCTGATCTTTGCAAACTAACAATGGTGGCCCACTTACATCTCCAGTGGCTCTCGGTTAAATTCTATGATCACTTCGTCTCTGAGTCTTGGAAGCTATAGGAGCGTGCGGTCATTAGTTTGCTTGACCAACGACACTTCATGATTCATTTTGGTTCGGAAGAGGATCTGATCTATGCCTGGTATAAGGCCCCTCGAAGATGCCACGGAGCGACGTTCTATCTATTTTGTTGGAGCTTTGATTTTCATATGTGGCATGGTACTTCGATTTTTTCTCCCTGGGTAAGCCTTCTGGGTCTTCCACTCTCATTCCAGAATCCCTCTATTTTGTGTGCAATTGGTTACTTGATCAGAAGGTTCTTGTGCACTGATTGGCATAATGAAGTGGTTTGTAATACCTTCTGCCTGAGAATTTGTGTGGAAGTTGATGCTGCAAGGCCGCCTGTCCGATGCATCTGGATCATAGATGATAAGAAGTTTCACTGGAAGAAGGAGGTGGTTTTTGAGTCGTGGATGCACTACTGTGTGTCATGTAGCTGGTGTTGTCACTTGGCGTTGAACTGTCGCAACAGGAGGATGAATGGATACTCACAAGAGATAGAGACGAGTCACAGTGGAGGATGTGATGCTACTAATATGGATAAGATCTTGAGAATGGGGAACACTGAAGATGGTTTGGCCGCCAGAAGGGATGAGGCGGGAGACAATTTGGTCTATGCAGAAGGTGTTGGGTGTGCTGGAGGTGGAGATGTTGCTGAGCAGGTTACACGGGTGGGGGATCCCCAAAGTGTAGGTGCAGTTGTGGAAGAGTCAGTGGTTTCAGTGATTGTGTAGGGGGTGGGACGGGATTTTGCTGGAAATGCAGTGGTGGAGGGATCAATGCCATCATCCATTCTGCAGGGGATGTCCCGAGATGGTGCTAATGAGGTCCCTGGTTGCTCTTATGTTATGAAGGAGATGTTGGGCACCCAAGTTATGGTTGAGTAGTCGAGGCAATCTGCTCTTGGATTTAGAGTGCAGAGGATTCCTTTGCAGAATGTGGGAAATGAGCCACGGGACCCGACAGTTAAACATGTCTTTGACTGCTTAATGTGTGATCTTAGACTTGAAAATGCAGATATAGTGGGGACCTCATTGGAATGCAGCTCATTACGGTCAGAGCATATTGATGGTTGTGTCCAAGAACAGGATGATGATGATGAACGCATGGTGATCTCAGTTTCTACAGCCAATATGTTACAGGAACTGGAAAATGAGGAAGTTTTCATGAGGATGAGAATGCTGCAAGGAAAGAAGGTGGTCTCTCGCAGGTTGTTGATTCTCTAGTGGATGCTGCAATCGGAGAAGACGTGCAAAACCTGGTGGATCGGCCTTAATGTCTCACCATAGTTGACTCTAACAATCAGTTTCAACAAGACTATGGTTTGGAGGAGGGTTATCGAGAGGTGAAAATCTTGGGAAAGTGGCGTGACATCTCCAATAGTGAGAAGGAAAAAGATGGTGGTGTGGTCTGGCCTTCCTTCAGTGCTGTTGTTCAAGGTGAATGGACGAAGGTGCATGGGGTTGAGGACACTAAGACCAGTGCACCACGTCGAAGACTGAAGAAAGATTATTCTTATCTTCCAAGGTCGGTGTCTACCAGAGCATCTATTGGAAAAGAAATTTAGGCTATGCAATCTTCGAAGGAGTTTCTAGCCTTAGAGAAGCTGAATGTGAGAAAGAAATATACAAAGGTTCTTAAGAACTATGAATGCTTAGAATTGGAAATAGAGAATGCCGAGGAAATAATCCATAATGGGGATGGTAACAGGTTTGGTTTCTATGATATGTAGTTGTTGTTTTTTTTGGCTTTTTGTAACTGTTTAATGCTTTTTCTTTTATTAAAAAATGGTCAGAGGCTTGTCTCTGATTGAGCATTTCTGGTAGTAGTAATTAGTAGTAATTAGTAGTAATTAGTAGTAATTAGTATTAATTAGTACTAATTATTAGTAAATTGTAATAGTTAGTAATAATTAGTAATAATAAGCAATAAATAATAATAAATAGTAATAATTAGTAATAATTAGTAATAATTAGCAATAAATGGTAATTAATATTAATAATTAGTAATAAATAGTAATAAATAGTAATAATTGGTAATAATTGGAAATAATTAGTAATAATTTGTAATATTTTGTAATAAATAGTAATAAATAGTAATAATTAGTAATAAATCGTATAAATAGTAATTAATAGTAATAATTAGTAATAAATATTAATAAATAATAATAAATAGTAACAGATTGTAACAAATAGTAACAAATAGTAACAATTAGTAATAATCAGTAAGAAATAGAAATAATTGGAAACAATTCGTAACAATTAGTAACAATTAGTAACAATTAGGAACAATTAGGAACAATTAGGAACGATTAGTAATAAATTGAAACAATTAGTAATAAATAGTGACAATTAGTAATAATTAGTAACAAATAGTAACAAATAGTAACAAATAGTAATAAATAGTATTAAATTGTCATAAATAGTAATAAATAGTGATAATTGGTAATAATTAGTAATAATTAGAAAAAAATAGTAATAAATAGTAATAATTAGTAATAATTAATAATAATTAACAATAATTTGTAATAATTAGTAATATATAGTAATAAAAAGTAATAAATAGTAATAAATAGTTAAAAATATTAATAATGTTTTTTAATTAGAAATAATTGGTAATAATTAGTAATAATTAGTAATAATTAGATATAAATAGTAATAAATAGTAATAAATAGTAATAAATAGTAATAATTATTAATAATTAGTAATAAATAGTAATGATTATTAATAATTAGTAATAAATCGTAATAATTAGGAATAAATAGAAATAAATAAGAATAATTAAGAATAAATTGTAACAATTAGTAATAAATAGTAACAAATAGTAACAAATAGGAATACTTAGTAACAAATAGTAACAAATTGGAACAAATAAATATATTTAGAAACAAATAATAATACTTAAAAATACTTAGGAATACTTAGGTGTAGTTAAGAATACTTAGGAATGGTTAGGATTACTTAGGAATGGTTAAGAATAATTAATAATAATAAGGAATACTTAGGAATATTTTAGAATAATTAGGAATAATTAAGAATAATTAGGAATAAAATAAATTGAAATTGATTGTAATAAGCTGGAAAAATTTCTAGGGGATTGGCGACACTCCTTTTGCTCAATGAATCTTCTCCTTTCAACTTCCACTGACTCAAAACATTATGAAATATATGCTTCTACATATATATATATATCTAATCTTGTATGAATGTGTTTGAATATGCATTCATAGGAACACATTTTTAATAATTTTTTCAGGCAGTGACAGTTGCAAAAAGATGATTCATCGACGAAAAGTGGGCTCTTTTTTCTAACGGATCATTTATTTGAAACTTTCTCAAAGTAAAATCACAATAGATAATCTGCTCTGATGTATGCTTATACATTCTCGTATGCACGAGAATGAATATGCATACCACCAAGCAGATTCTTTATTGTGATTTCAGTGTGAAAAAGTTCCATGTAAATGAGCCGTCAAAAAAAAAGAGTAGTCGTTAATCCACTTGAAATTGTGTCTCCTATAAATAATGGAAATTATTAAGAAGTAGTTGTAATTATTTATCTTCTTTTTTCAAATAGTGTTTTTATAATTTCAAATTAATGATAAACACTAAATGTTTTATATTTTGTAGAAAAATATGGTACAAGGAAGTCGACAACAATCACTATTAGATGATCACGTTGGATATATCAGGGTAGAAATTCAAACAATTCTGGTTTAAATCTTATATATATTGAGGGTTTTGAATATTTCTTATCATTTTCATCATCAAAAAGAGAATATGTTTCCGAAGGAACAATTAAGTGTCCTTGTAAAAAATGTGCTCTGAGAATGTTTGACATATTTGACATGGTTGGGGGACATCTCTTACGGTTTCGTTTTCAACCAAATTACGTTTTTGGGTATCAACATGGTGAACGAAGTTCCAGAGAAGATACTAATAACATGTTTCTAGATCCCAAACTATTTCAAAATTTAGTACATGACGTTGTAGGTCCATCTGTTTAATAAAATGAAACATAAGATGATATTGATTTAACTCATGAGTTGAAACCATCCGAATTTTAAGATTTGTTGAGGTTTGTTGAGGATACGTTATATATTGGTTGCAAAGTAATCAGATTAGAAACAGTTGAAACATTTATGGCTATTATATTAGATAATGAAATGTAAAACAACTGTTTTGATAAGATATTTTCTTTAGTTAAAACATTGTTACCTGAATGAAATGTGTTTCCTACAAATTACTATGAGATTAAGAGGCTATTTTGTAATCTGGGCCTTAGTTATCAGAATATTAATGCATGTGAAAATGTTTTCATCTTATATTCTGGTGAAAATGAGTCATTGGATTGTGGTCCCACATGTGGACAATCGAGGTTTAAATAAGCTCAACAATGGAAGTCTGGATCAATTCCTGTAAAATTGTTGAGATATTTCCCCTTTACACCCAGTTTGTAGTATTTATTTATGTATCAAAACACAATGTCAATGATGTCATAACACAAAACCAAGATTTCAACCGATAAAATCTTGAATCATACATATTATGGTGATTCATGAACACATTTTCACCCTATGCATCCGCCTTTTTCTTTAGAATCCTGAAATGTGCTATTGGGTCTCTCTACTGATGGTTTCTTCCCATTTGGTTCTTATGGTAGTCAGTATACATGTTGGTCTGTCTTTATATCTTTGTAAAATTTACCTCCATGGATGTTGAAGAAGGATCCCTATAACTTTTTGACCATATTAAACCCAAGACATCTGAAAGGGAATATTGATGTTTATTTGAAACCATTAATTGACGAGTTAAATGAATTGTAAAGTAATGGTGTTAGTACATATGATGTTGATGCGAAACAAAATTTTATATTAAAAGCTACATTGATTTGGACGATTAGTGACTTTATGGCATATAGCATGTTATCTAGATAGAGTACAAAAGGTCCGAAATCATGCCCTTACTGTATGAAAGATAACAAATCCTTTATACTCATAAATGGAAAAAAGCCTTACTATTTTGACTGTAATCATAGATTTAGTCTAACCGATAATCCTTTTCGAAGGAAGAAATATCATTTCAAAAAAGGCTTAATTTAAAGGTATAAACCTCCAAAAATTATCTCTGGTACATAGTTAAAATTAGTTGCATTTTCATTACCTCCCATCACATTTGAGACAACAGTAAACCAACAAGAAATTCATGGCTTTGTGAAATAATATAATTGGATAAAACAAAGAATTTTTTGATATTTTCCATATTGGTCTAATTTTTTGGTCCACCACATATTGAATGTCATGCATATTGAGAAGAACTATTTTGATAATTTATTTCATACAGTTTTGTATACACTAGGTAAGACCAAATATAATATGAAGGCACCATTAGATCTTTCCCCAATTGGCAAGCGATAAGAACTTGAACTATTTAAAAATGTTAGATCATAGAGGTTAATGAAGCCAAATGTATCTTATACACTATACTAAGATATTTGCTTATTATTTTCTTATTGGATTGTAGATTTGAGACTTCCAAATGGCTATGCTTCCAATTTGGTAAGATGTGTTAAGAATGGTTATATTACCGAATTAAAAAGTCCTGATTTTCATGTTATAATGGAACGAGTTATTTAGTGGTTTGATGAATTCTATTATTTGAGATTAGATAACAGATATATAATATTTTTTTCAAGACATTTGTGCAGCGACAAGAGACTACGATGTGCTAAGAAAACTAGAAGAATATGTTGCTGTAATTATATGTAAACCGAAAAAAATATTTCCGACATCTTTTTTGACTCAATGGAACATCTGATATTACATTTTCCTGATGAAGATGAATATGGAGGTCCAGTATAGTTTCGATGGATTTACCCAATTGATAGATCCATGCAGAAATTGAAGAAAAAATTATATAACAAATAATCATTTGAAGGCTCAATTGTTGAAACTTATTTGCAAGAGGAAATTTAATTTTTATGTTCTCGTTATTTTGAATATGAATATCCCTCAAAACAATACCACATGGGATGGAATGCAGGGAATGTTAATGAATAAATGGAAAATAAATTATATGTTTTAAATCATCCAAATCTTGGATTCAGTGGAGTTCATGAATGATGGCCTTCAGATGATGAACATCACATAACTCATACATATGTTCCGCTCAACTGTAATGAAATGACATCATTTTTACTATGATTTCTTCTATAATTTATTATACAATTTATGTTATAGTATGTAAAGTAATTTTATTTGTATGTTATATGATAATCATATTAAGAAACAACTTGCACAAATTACAGCAGCTGTTCTTGAAAAACACAGACAAAACAAATTCACTATGGTTTCAAAAATAGGTAACATAAACTATTTATGGAATAATATCAATTCACTTTTTATATTTATTATATTGATAATTTTTTTTCAAATTTTCAGGTGTATCAACACACTAATAAAATTGATAAGCGGCTGTGTATATTGAGTAACCCACCATCAAAAATGGTCAAATTTTATAATGAATATGTGGTGAATGATTTTAGATTTCATACTCATGTATATGGGGAATAAAAAAACAATGAACAATGGAGTTTTCTTGAGAGGATTACATTATAGAGAAACTGAATTTGACTTTTACGGTATTCTAGATGAAATTATTGAGATGTGTTATCTAGGACAAAATTACATAACAAGGTTTAAATATCGGTGGTTGGATATTGAGAGAGGCTTGTGTATTCTTCTGACACAAGTAATTGTTGATATTAAATATAAAAGTCTTCTTTCAGTAAATGAATAATTTTTAATGGATCAATAGGCACATCATATTTATTATGAAAAGTACTGTGCTACTTTAAGAGACCTGAGTTATTGGTGGAGCATAATAGAAATGAAATCTCAGGAAAATCAGTTTACTCAAACTGAAGGTGGTTCTACTAAAGTGGATGTAATTGATATTTTTCAAGAGACTACTCAAAATTGATATTTTTTACAAAGAGACATGAATATCGATGATGAAACCCCAAAATTAAGGGTTGATGGTGATGAAGATGTTAATAATATTACAAATGAATTTGAAATGACAAGAGATGATGAAACTAAAACTCATATGGATATTGATGATGCCAAAGAGGAATATGAAGACATTGACATCGTCAGATATGAAGATGATGATGGAGGTGAACATTGACAAAGTTGAATGCCGGTTATAATCATAACTAATATATATCTATATATAAAAGTTATTTTCAGCTATCTCCTAACAACAATCATTTTGTGTTTCAGATGGACCGTGATCAATTATGTGAGTTGGAGGAGGATAATCTACATTTGGATGAGGGGGATTTGGGATCATCTGACCCTCACCATACTAGATGTAGAGACCCGAAGCTTGACGTACATGGATATTACATTACATTAGCAGAATACTTAATAAATAACAAAAAAAGACACACAAGGACCGTAATAGTTTAGTGTCTTTGGATACATGGAACGTATTCTTCTAATTGTGGTGAAAGATCTTCAACATCTCCCATAAAGATCTTACCCTTTTTTTTCTTACCTAAAACCTTTCTTTATATCCTGGGGAAAAGAAAACATAAAAACGGTGAGCTCAAATGCTCAGTGAGGGTAAGCATGGATAAAATAAAACATACCATATACATTTGGACTTAAAAACCTGAACATAATGTTTAAACATCAAAAGCTTGAGAAATGGCAAAAAACATGGAAGTACGTAAGGCATAGATCATAAAGAAACATTAAGAATGATAAAACAGCATGGGAATAAAACATGTAATTGTGGAAACCTTTAAGCACATGATATGATTTCCATATTATCCAAGGCATTACTTCCAAGACCATCTTAGTGGACAAAGTCCCTTTCTGAATCGAGTTCACTCCTCGTTCTAGTCCTGTTTTACGGAACCGGTTTAACTTTCCGTTCCAGCCATGTATATCTCATGAGATATAAATATTTACCCAATGCATTGGAGGGAGATATAGGTCCCACCCATCTCATAATGAAATCATTCTTTCATGTGCCACAAAATCATAAATCATACATCATAGCATAACCCATGAAATAAAATGGTATTCTTAAACATCATGCCATCATAACTTAATCCATAAACAATTGATATCATTTCATCATAAGAAAATTTAAACCATTTAAATCATAGAGAAACTTTACTTGAAACATACACATATGAAATAATTTCATCTTAGATGGAATATAGTTTTGACAAAACACTTGAAATGAATTCTTGAAGAAAATATCCTTTTTTTAAATAATTTTCTTTTCACAAAATTCCATGCAATTTTAAAAGATAAGGGTTTTTTTGAAAATAATCATGCAATCTTGTAGAGGAATCTTCTTGAAAATGAGGGGTTATGAAACCGTAAAAATCCGTTTACGCCGTATAAGTTAAAAATAACATTCTCCTCGTACTTTTGTCGGAAAAGTCAAAAAGTACCTTATATGGTAACCAAAGGAAAGATTCCATTCATACAATGTGGTAAAAATTCAATAAAGGGTAAAAATGACTTTAAACATCCATGGAAGAATGGTGAACATTTTATGAAATCATTTTTAGAAAACATGGTCATGGATGATAAACGTAACCCCAGTAAATACTTACGTATAATCAATCTCGGATAAAAATGAGATTGAAAATTTATCCCTTACCTTAGGTCCGATTTGCTTCATAATTGTCCGAACCTCCTGTATAAGGATTCAAATAATGTTATTGACTTATTCCAGAATCATACTTATTTTTATGATATCATATATGGTTCACTTAGGACTTTATTTTACCCGTTCTTTTGTAAATTCCATGTTAAAGAGCGTTTTGGGTAAAATCGTTTCATTTGTCGTCCGTGTTTTGACTTGTAATTATTCATATGATTACTTAGATCATGATTACTTAATTCCATAATATAAAACAAGATTTATATATAATATATATTCAGAATATTCATATATAAAATAGATCAATAAATGGGAAGAAATACACCGTTCATGGAGACGGTAGGCCGTACGTACGCATGAACGTTGTTTTCATTTCCTTATTGAGTTGAATGGAATTAAGTAGACGACATACATATATATACACATAAATCCAGTATCATTATTATGTCATATATTTCATGATTATGTATTATATATACTTTATAATCTTTCATGAATGGTTAATGTGGAGAATGAATCTCATCGCATCGTGGAGACGGTAGTCCGTACGTATGCACGAATGATGATATCGTTCTCATGATCATGGAATTGTATTGGAGTGTATGTATACTATTTCAGAATCAATATCACTTTACAATAATCATATATAGTTATTATGTACACCATTATACCCATCCAAGTAAGGTGGTGGTGGAAAATAGATTACACCACAGTGTGGAGACGGTATTCCGTACGTACGCACGAGTGATGATATCATTCCTATGATCGTGGAATTGTATTGGAGTGTATGTATACTATTTCAGAATCAGTATCACTTAATAATAGTCATATATAGTCATTATTTACACCATTATACCCTTCCATGTAAGGTGGTGGTTGAAAATAGATTACACCACGACGTGGAGATGATATTCCGTACGTACGCACACGCGGTGATTTCTTTTTCCGTAGGATGGATAGATGGTGAAATAGGGTTGTTTCATACTTATAATAACATATCAGTATATGAGTGATAATGATGTTATTACTTCATAATGAAACAACTAAAGAAGAAGAAGTGGAAGGTGAAATAAAGATGAAAGAATCGGTAATATGGACATTACCTCTTCTTTGAAGTGCTTATTTGAGACCTCCTTTTATGGCACTAAAATTGGTCTTTGAAGAATACCAGAACCTCTATAATGTTTATATGGAAGTGGAGAGAAGAAATTTTCAGGGTTTGGACGAGATTGAAGGCTCAAAGTGGTGTGAGGAAGAGGGGGAGGAGGTGCCCTTTTATAAGGGAGGAGAGGGGCTCCTTTGGGAAAACTAAAAATATTATTTTATTATAAAGTCTTGTTCGGTCTTAAATAGCTCCACATTGATATATTTCGAAGCTAAGGTGGGGATGGGTCGAAAGCCTCTCATCCAATAGAATTTAGACAAGTTTAGGTTCCTATTTTAACCTTATAATTTGGATTTAACATTGAGTTAAATAATTTTACTTTTACCGTGTCTTCTTGTGTTCTTATACTATAAGGTTAATAAACTTACTATAAGCAGCCAAACGAACCCCAAGTTGTTTATTATTAATATATATAACCTTATCTATGTCATTTTTCAGAACCTTAGATTTTTAGGAATAAAATAACAATTACTAATATAATATTTGTTTTAAAAACTATTTTATGTCAATTTTGACACTATTTAGTAATTGATTTTTGTGAAAATCATAACAGAATTATTAGTTAGAACAATGTTAATTAAATCAATAATAACATGTCATATTAACCTATAAAATTGGTTTAATTCATAAAAAGTCTCAAATTACATTTATTTGGGTATTTATAACATCAATTATGTCAATATTTCATTAATAATATAATTACTGCATCATCATTGTGTCATAAATAAATTATATTATATAATGTCTAAAAATTACAAATAAAATAACATTATGTAGGAAATTCTTTAGCTTTCTAATGAATATTTATAGTCTAATTTTTCTTATGTATAACCCCATATTAAAAATTATTTACTTATTAAACTTTGATTTTAACTATTTTAACCCTTCTTTAAATAAATTAATAATAAATGTCCTAATCTAATCCAAGTGGGCCTAAATGGTCATATTTTATTACTAAGGTTGTTTTTGGTCGAATTACACTTTTCCAATAGAATTAAGACATGTGTTAGGGTAATAATAATATCATTTTTACTCTTAATTACCCGTTTTACTTTTAACCGTGGTAAATAAAAGTAAAAAGTTACTATTCAGTAAAAATTATTTTCATCTCATTGAACCACATTTTACTTACTGACAGCAACTGTGTCTCTCAGATTTTTGAAATTACACTCACAGAAGCGGTAAAATTAAGTTTTATGAAAAATTCAGTTTTTTAACTACCACTTAGTGGTTTCACTATTCATCAAAAATTGAAAGTTTTCAGAAAAATACCAAAATTTTACCCTAGGATAATTTCGATATTCCGAATTAAAAAATGAAGTCCATTTTGAAATATAAAATTTACAAAACTTCAAAAAGTGGTTATTACTATTCATAACAGCTAGTTTTAATAATATTTTAATAGCATATCATTGTTTAGTGAAACTCGGTATTGCGTACTACACACGCTATCGAGAAAGGTCGCGATTGCGTGTAATGAAAGGAAATCAAGGATGTGTGTTGTGCAAGATCCTTTTGGTGTAGCGTACAACACAAGACACAAATGAAATTAAAAAGAATATTTTTCCTAAAATCTCGGGGTGTTACATTCTACCCCTCTTAAAATGAATTTCGCCCACGAAATTCAACGGGGTTATAAATGGTTTACTACTCGAAAGTTTCTTTAATAGAAACCCACATCGTAAAAAGGAATACCAAAACCAATATTTAAAAAAAAGTATGAAACGTAACGGTTACCCAAATTAACTAATCACTGGGTTTCTACATAGGTGAAAATATGGATATGGAAGAGAAATTTAATCATCATGTTCTGATGGAGAGTGGTAGAGAACATGGATATGGAAAAGCCAGAAATCACAAAGCTATTGATTTGTGATGATCTAAGGTACCATCTGATTCATCAGATATAAGGGAACTAGGACAACATTTTTGGTTTTCAAGATCATTTCCCTAAAGTTGATGAATTAAAAGAAATACTTGCATGATTTTGGTACAATTTCACTATTGTTCATGAATTGAACAATTTCCACTTAATCCCTTAATGAAATGAAGTTGAATTTGTTATTCGTGATGTGTTAGTAGATCATGTGATAGAATGATGGGTCATTCCATCTCTTTCAAACAAAAGGTTAGAAAAAGTTATAAGTCCATCTTATGGTTAGATTAATCGTATATGGTTCCAAAAATTAACTTATACTTCATATATCATACCGGTTATTAAAATAAAACTAGTTTCTACTGACTAGGGACTTCCTGTAGGCTAGTGGTAGGCGATAAAGGACAGTCTCACTTCGGTTGTGGGTTTGATTCCCACAGCCTTGTCCGACGCGATGGGCTATCGCCCGTCCTGCAGGTTGTCCTTTTACTAAAACTATATTACTATAACATCCCATCAATAATATTGAAAAAACTTCTGTCCTTAAACAATACTAACTTATGTACAACATAATCCATTCCATTCTTTAGGCTTATCCATAATACTGCAGTCCACTCTCATAATATAGTGAAAACGATTTACAGAGATTTAATACCATCGTTGATCCCCATATATCATAATATATGTCTTGTTGGTCACATTCCAAACATTCAAAGGCCTTAATCATGTATTCTCTTGAAAAATTAATACCCATTGATCCTTAGTGAAAACATAAATGCAGTTAAAAGTTAACACTTTCCACATACCAAAATCCTCAAAATTCTATATACTCAAACCATGATATCACTTAGTCCTTATATCAATCACGAGCTCATGAATAAAATCAACCATCTCATTATCTTCTTATCCCTTCATTATGCGCATATCATCTACTTTCCAAAAATATCTGAATAACCATTCATGGTTACTAATACCATTAATCATACACTTTTAGAACATAAGAATGACAACAGTGTAACAATCCTTAAGTGTCTCTTTATTCCATAGTACCATGAGATTACTTATACAACATTACACATGATAAACATGTAATCATTCTACTACATTCTTAAACCATTGACCGAGCTTCAACAGTTCTTTCATCTCACATATCATTTATAGTCTCTTCATCATCATCAACATAAATACTACCCATATGACCATACCGATTCTCTTCATGAGACTTTCCCTTAGGGAATTGGTTTGCATAATTCCCGTACATTCCACATTTAAAACATTTAACCATTGTTGATGTCGTAGCAATACCATTATCCTCATCCCTGGTGTTAACTGAACCTTTTCCTTTGCACTTACTGGCTTTGGGTCCCTCTTTTCCACACCCAAAGCATCTTCCAGTTCCTTTGAAACATTCTCCTTTATGCCTCTTCCCACATGATTTACATAGGGTAAATTGAACTTTCTTTCCTCTATGATCATCATGAAACTCCATTTTTCTCTTATTAGCCGAGTCAGGAAACTTACCAAATTTTACTTTATTGATCATATTATGAGATTGCTGATTCGGAATAATAATGATGTTTGGACTTCCAAATCCCATTTCAATTGGTTTCTCATTAAGAATATCATTCCATTGTCCATAATATCCTCCATTATCGTGAATCATCTTGTTTCCAGCCATTTTCTAAAACCCAAAAAGAATAGTGTGAGAGGAAAAAATCATAATAAAGGGGGAGTAACTTCAATATCTAACATCTTTGGTTTAATCTAATATCATTACCATAGTTCTAGGACTATATCCTATACGTATACCTATCCTTAGGGAAATCCCTAGACATACCTTAGAAATATCTCTAGGGATCTCACTAACGTTCTCGCATCCTAGTTTCCAAAGGTTGACTAAACTTTTTCTCTGATACCAACTGTAGAGACCCGAAGCTTGACATACATGGATATTACATTACATTAGCGGAATACTTAATACATAACAAAAAAAGACACACAAGGACAGTAATAGTTTAGTGTCTTTGGAAACATGGAACATATTCTTCTAATCGTGGTGAAAGATCTTCAACATCTCCCATAAAGATCTTCCCCTTTTTTTCTTACCAAAAACCTTTCTTTATATACTGGGGAAAAGAAAACATAAAAATGGTGAGCTCAAATGCTCATTAAGGGTATGTATTGATAAAATAAAACATACCATATACATTTGGACATAAAAACATGAACATAATGTTTAAACATCAAAAGATTGAGAAATGGCACAAAACATGGAAGTACGTAAGGCATAGATCATAAAGAAACATTAAGAATGATAAAACAGCATGGGAATAAAACATGTAATTGTGGCAACCATTAAGCACATGATATGATTTCTATATTAGCCAAGACATTGCTGCCAAGACCATCTTAGTGGACAAAGTCCCTTTCTGAATCGAGTTCACTCCTCGTTCCAGTCATGTTTTACTGAACCGGTTTAACTTGCCGTTCCATCCATGTCTATCTCATGAGATATAAATCTTTACCCAATGCATTTGAGGGAGATATATGTCCCACCCATCTCATAATTAAATCATTCTTTCGTGTGCCACAAAATCATAAATCATACATCATAGCATAACCCATGAAATGAAATGGGATTCTTAAACATCATACCATCATAAATTAATCCATAAACAATTGATATCATTTCATCAAAAGAAAATTTAAACCATTTAAATAATAGAGATACTTTACTTGAAACATACACATATGAAATAATTTCATCTTAGATGGAATATAGTTTTGACAAAACAATTGAAATGAATTCTTGAGGAAAATATCCTTTCTTTTTTTTTAAATAATTTTCTTTTCACAAAATTCCATGAAATTTTAAAAGATAAGGGTTTTTTTTAAAATAATCATGCAATATTGTATAGGAATCTTCTTGAAAATTAGGCGTTATGAAACCATAAAAATCTGTTCACGCCGTATAAGTTAAAAATAACATTCTCCTCGTACTTTTGTCGGAAAAGTCAAAGAGTACCTTATATGGTAACCAAAGGAAAGATTCCATTCATACAATGTGGTAAAAAGTCAATAAAGGTTAAAAATGACTTTAAACATCCATGGAAGAATGGTAAACATTTTATGAAAGCATTTTTAGAAAACATGGTCATGGATGATAAACGTAACCCCAGTAAATACTTACGTATAAGCAATCTCGGATAAAAATGAGATTGAAAATTTATCCCTTACCTTAGGTACGATTTGCTTCGTAAGTGTCTGAACCTCCTGTATAATGATTTAAATAATTTTATTGACTTATTCAAGAATCATACTTATTTTGATGATATCATATATGGTTCACTTTTGACTTTATTTTACCCGTTCTTTTGTAAATTCCATGTTAAAGAGCGTTTTGGGTAAAATCGTTTCATTTGTCGTCCGTGTTTTGACTTGTAATTATTCATATGATTACTTAGATCATGATTAATTAATTCTAGAATATAAAACATGATTTATATATAATATATATTCAGAATATACATATATATAATAGATCAATAAATGGAAAGAAATACACCGTTCATGGAGACGGTAGGCCGTACATACGCATGAACACTGTTTTCGTTTCCTTATTGAGTTGAATGGAATTAAGTAGACGACATAAATATATATACACATAAATCCAGTATCATTATTATTTCATATATTTCATGATTACGTATTATATATACTTTATAATCATTCATGAATGGTTAATTTGGAGAATGAATCTCATCGCGTCGTGGAGACGGTAGTCCGTACGTACGCACGAGCGATGATATCATTATCATGATCGTGGAATTTTATTGGAGTGTATATATACTATTTCAGAATCAATATCACTTTACAATAATCATATATAGTTATTATGTACACCATTATACCCATCCAAGTAAGGTGGTGGTGGAAAATAGATTACACCACGGCGTGTAGACGGTATTCCGTACGTACGCACGAGTGATGATATCATTCCTATGATCGTGGAATTGTATTTGAGTGTATGTATACTATTTCAGAATCAGTATCACTTTATAATAGTCATATATAGTCATTATTTACACCATTATACCCATCAAAGTATGGTGGTGGTGGAAAATAGATTACACTACGGCGTGGAGACGGTATTCCGTACGTACGCACGCGCGGTGATTTCTTTTTCCGTAGGATGGATAGATGGTTAAATAGGGTTGTTTCATACTTATAATAACATATCCATATATGAGTGATACTTATGTTATTAATTCATAACGAAAAAACTAAATAAGAAGAAGTGGAAGAAGAAATAAAGATGAAAGAATCGGTAACAGACATTACCTCTTCTTTGAAGGGCTTCTTTGAGACATCCTTTTAGGGCACTAAAATAGGTCTTTTAAGAAGACCAGAACCTCTAGGATTTTTCTAGGGAAGTGGAGAGAATAAATTGTCAGGGGTTGGCCGAGCTTGAAGGCTCAAAGTGGTGTGAGGAAGTGGGGGAGGAGGTACCCTTTTATAAGGGAGGAGAGGGGCTCCTTCGGGAAAACTAAAAATATTATTTTATTATAAAGTTTTGTTCGGTCTTAAATAGCTCCAAATTGATATATTTTGAAGCTAAGGTGGGGAGGGGTCGAAATAATCTCATCAAATATAATTTAGACAAGTTTTGGTTCCTATGTTAACCTTATCATTTAGATTTAACATTAAGTTAAATAATTTTACTTTTACCGTGTCTTCTTGTGTTCTTATATTATAAGGTTAATAAACATACTATAATCAGCCAAACGAACCCCCAAGTTGTTTATTATTAATATATATAACCTTATCTAAGTCATTTGTCCGAACCATAGATTTTTAGGAATAAAATAACAATTACTAATATAATATTTTTTTAAAAAATATTTTATGTCATTTTTGACACTATTTAGTAATTGTTTTTTGTGAAAATAATAATAGAATGATTAGTTCGAAAAAAGTTAATTAAATCAATAATAACATGTCATATTAACCTATAAAATTAGTGGAATTTATAAAAAGTCTCAACTTACATTTATTTGGGTATTTATAACATCAATTAAGTCAATATTTCATTAATAAGATAATTACTGCATCATCATTGTGTCATAAATAAATTAAAATATTTAATGTCTAAAAATTGAAAATAAAATACCATAATGTAGGAAATATTTTTAACTTTCTAATGAATATTTATAGTCTAATTTATCTTATGTATAACCCCATATTAAAAATGATTTACTTATTAAACATTGATTTTAACTATTTTAACCCTTCTTTAAATAAATTAATAATAAATGTCCTAATCTAATCCAAGTGGGCCTAAATGGTCATATTTTATTCGTAAGTTTGTTTTTGGTCGAATTACACTTGTCCAATAGAATTAGGACATGTGTTAGGGTAATAATAATATCATTTTTAACCTTAATTACCCTATTTACTTTTAACTGTGGTAAATAAAAGTAAAAAGTTACTATTCACCAAAAATTATTTTCATCTCGTTGAACCACATTTTACTTACAGACATCAACCGTATCTCTTGGATTTTTGAAATTCCACTCCCAGAAGCGGTAAAATTATGTTTTATGAAAAAATCAGTTTTTTAACTACCACTTAGTGGTTTCACTATTCATCAAAAATTGAAAGTTTTCAGAAAAATACCAAAATTTCACACTAGGATAATATCGATATTCCGAATCCAAAAATGAAGTCCATTTTGAAAAATAAAATTTTCAAAATTTCAAAAAGTGGTTATTACTATTCATAAAGGCTAGTTTTAATAATATTGTAATAGCATATCATTGTTTAGTGAAACTCGGTATTGCGTACTACACACGCTATCGAGAAAGGTCGCGATTGCGTGTAATGAAAGGAAAGTAAATGATGCGTGTTGTGCAAGCTACTTTTGGTGTAGCGTACAACACAAGACATCAATGAAATTAAAAAGAATATTTTTCATAAAATCTCGGGGTGTTAAACTAGAAGTTCAGGGGGTATGAGGAGGGGGAGTGGTCTTGCGTGACTGATGATTCCTAACCCAATCCCCATGAAAAGTCCACGTCTTGGCTTCATTCCACACACATGGAGGTATGGTAACCTGTATATTTTAGGTAGCATTCATTAATTTATTTATGTATATTCTAATTGTTTGATTATTTATTCTTTTTTCATATTTTTTCACATGTTGCTCTTGGGTATGTGAGCGCTATCTTGCACAATTATTTTTCTCATCCATGGATCACATGGTAACATATTCCCATTGATGTGTAACTCAACATGTTCAATCATTGACTGGTACGTAAATAAATAATATTTATTTTGAAATTTATTTTATTAATAACTTGATATTATAAATTATTTGTAGGGTTTATATTATCCCATAGATGATATCATTTGTGATGTTATCCATAGGGCATGGAATGTGTCTATGTGTGACCATTTCCGTCAATTTTTACACAATTTGAGAAGGACGACCATTAAGAATGTAGAGTGATAGAATTTGATGAGTCATGTAGAGCATACTGACCAGAGTACATTTCATCTCACATTTGGGATGGATTATGTTCACACTGGTTGGGTGCTGTATTTTAGTGGAGATCTTAAGTGGGTCGGCAGAACTGGGGGAGACAGGAGGTGACACATTGAGCTGGTAGTCGTATATTCAGTACTCATAGAGAGCATCTGGTAAGTATATTTTTTACATATTTTATATAACAATATATATAAATAGTGTATTTTATATATATATAGGTAGTCGAGCATCCCAATATTACAGAGTATGACGTTTATCAGAGGATGTACAATGATCTAGCCAGAATGGCCCGAAGGCCTTCATTTTTATTGATTTTTGATAACCCCCCTTTCAAAGGATGAGGGGGAACCCTTACAAGGCCTGTAGGATTAGTTATTACATGGCCTGTAGGCTTAAGAGATTACATGACCCAAAAGTATTAGGGAATTCAACCAGACTATCTACAAGGAGCTTCCCCTCCCCACCATATGTATCTTGATAGTAGCTCTCCACCTTTGCATGACCGTATGGCTAGGCTTCCCATGCAATAACAGGCTGGTACCGATGGCATAACCATACCCTCTCATTCTAACAATCCTTTTGGCTCTACTCTGGTGAGTGCACCTTCTCGGAATCCTCTTCTAGGGCTACTCCTTTTTTTGTAGTGTGTCTGGGGCCTGCATTCATGTGGCCCGAAGGCCTTGGGGTGGCCCTAAGGCCTTATGGTGGCCGGAAGGCCTTGAGAATCAATAGGCCCGAAGGCCTTGGGTGGCCCGTAAGCCTTGAAGGACCCGAGGACCAAACCGGTGGCCCGAAGGCCCAGATGGATGAATAGTTTCGGCAGCTACAGTACCGAACAATGCCTGCTACAGTACTGATATAATAACCCAGAAATATGCCTCCCCCGGATTTGATCTCGAGTCTCTTGGATGCACCTAGAGAGTCCTCACCAATTGGGATGAGGCTCTTGTGCATACAATGATCTAGCCACTGGAGAGATTAGAGGTGACCGCCAACGACAGATTGTGATTAATATTGTTTTTCAGTTTGATAATATTTTCACAATTTTAATTTCAAATTTGAATTGAAGGAGTTATATGAGGCTATAACCTCTCAGACACAGGTTGAGAGTCAGGATGAGACGACTGATCAGACCAGTGCCTACCATTTTGATAAGGCGACATAGATGCAGGTGACTTAGTATGTCTTTGAGAATGTATGATCCGTTGGTATCAGCTGTCATTTGACTCCTGATACTTATTATGGTACTACTGTGATGTGGCGTCCAGTTCGAGAGTATCTCATGGAGGGGCGTCATCTTATGCCTTATAGTATTAGGAGTAGTTGCGATCTCAAACTAAGATTATAGACAGTTTATAGAAGCATCCTAAAGAGATGAGTCAATAGCATCAGTAGAAACAACAACAATATGAGGAGGATTTGCATCGATGGCAGCAACATCAGCAACAACACGAGAAGGAGATGGATCGATGGCAGCAGAAGCATCACGAGCAGATAGAGTACATTCGTCGTCTGACTTTTAGTTTAGGGATGGAGTTTCTTCGACCATCTCCTACAGCACCTCCACCACCTACAGAAGACGACCCCAAGTGATTTTTTATGTTAAAAACATTTGAATTCATGTTTTTTGTAATATGAATTAATTGCAGTTTATGTCATTCATATTGGTGTGAATATTGAATAATTCATTTTTTAATATTTTTTTATTATTAGTATTATATTTTTTAATGTTTGTTTATATTAATAATAATAATAATAAAAATAAAAATTTTAGGATTTTTTAATATTTTTTTGTGAATAATGAGAATTTTAATATTTTTTTATTATTTTAATAAAATTAATATTATTTTTTCATTAATCATAATTTTATTAAATATATTTATTTAGTTTTATATTTTTTCATGTTTTTTATATTTTACTAATAAAAATAAAAATAATTTATGATTTTTTATATTTTTTTGAGAATATTGAGAATTTTAATATTTTTTATTTTTTTATTATTTTTTCATTAATCATAATCTTATTAAATATTTTTTTTACTTTTTTTAGTATTTGTGATGGGACCTGTTGCAATGGGAGCCCGTCACAAATGGTTTAAATATATATTTTTAAAAAGAAATTTGCGACGGGCCCTATGCAAAAGGATTATTTATATATAATGTATGTAATCAAATACTAATTTGTGATAATGATGTTCCTAATTGAATATAATATTTTTTTGCAACGGGCCCGTCGCAAAAAATAGTATTTGTGATGCCATTTTCTGCAATAGGCTATTTGCGACGGGACCCCGTCGCTAAAGCTTATTTGCGACGGGATCCCGTCATAATTATTCTGTCACAAATACCTCAAATTCCAGTAGTGATCATAAAAATTAATGCATATGAGTAATCACATGGAATCATAGTGTAATGAACATGGTTTCATAAGATCATTGAATTTTTGGAAATGTAGAAACAATATACAACATGAAATAAACATGAGTCAGGGGTAACATCCTAAACAATATCACATGGCAGAAAAAGTCCCATAATGGATTAATATTACTCCCTAATCCCATACATGATGTATCATTAAAAAATAACATTACCTAATGAATTAGAGAGATATCTAAGAACACCCATCATAACATGTTAATGATCTAGATGTGAAAAATGAAGGAAATATATAATATTTCAAATATGAGATTTACCCATAGAAAGAAAATGGGATACATAATTTAAAATTATATCATAATTAAAGGTAATTCAGGATGATGGAATTTGATAAATAATCATAAGTATTGAATTAACACATCAAAAAAAGGGTTAAAAATTTAGGTATATATGTGGGATAAATATATACAGAATTTATAAATATTTCATAACATTAAAGGTTTTATTCATTGATGAAGAAAAGTACTTCTAAAAACATCCCTGAGAAAAATAACATTTACACTTTGAAAATATACATGAAAATATATAAATTAATATTCATATAAAATATTATAAATGATGGTGGAATTTTTTTCCATACAGTACACATTTAAAAGAAATATCCCTTTTGACATTTTGGGTAAAATACAAAAGTGCCTTGTTTTTTAAAATGACATGAAAAAATATTTTAAAATAGATTTTAAAAAATAAAAAAAGGGTTAAATTGACTTTAAAAAATCATATAAGAACAAAAAATATTTTAAATATTTTTTTAGAAAACAAAGACATGAAAGAGAATGGGTTTTTATCGAAGAGAGAAATATGTTCAGTTTTCATTAAAAACATTATTTTAGAATCCCAAGATCATAAAGTGTGGAAAAAGAAGGAAAACCATGTATTCTCAAGGAATCACTAGACTATAATTAAATTCATGAAGTTATTGATATGTATATCATAATATTTCATCACTACGTGAATAATCATAAACAATCATGATAAACAACGAGATTATAAAATAAAACCCTTACCAAAATGTATCTTTTAAATGATAATCCCAATTAAATAATAACATCAACTAAAAAATTAAATATCATGAATATAAGTATATTAGCTTTATATCATGTAAAATGGGAATTATTAATGCCTCATAAATGAATATACATGCGTGACATAACATATGTTATAAATAATGAAAATTGAGACAAAAATATATTATAATGTTAGTAATTTTTATCCCTAAACCCCATAAATGAAATAAATTGACTCTAAAAAACCATTAAATAAGAATAATTCATGAAATAATATTTTAAGGGGTAGTATATACACTATATAAATGAAATCAGGTGAAGAAAAGAACATATATCTCACGGATGGATGATTTGAGATGAAACCCTTAAAAGTTCATATCATTGAGGTAGGGGTTAACATATGGGGTGATTAGGGGTAAAAATGTAGATACCAAAAAATAAAAATAAAAATTCAACATAAATCAATGAAAATGAAATTTCACATGTAATTATTTCATTATATAATAAATCAAGTTGTTATATAACCCAATGAATGGAAATTGAGTTAAGAAACCCCTTACCTCAGGATTCCCTTTAGTTGAATGCATTGGAAGCACATGTATAGTGGTTTTAAACATATTATTAGATTATAAACGAATAATATTGTTTTTTATAATAACATATATGATTCTTTTATAACATTTTATTAATAATTCATTAATAATCTTACATTAACACAATTATTTTGGGTGTTAGTTTCCTTGTTTTCTCTTGCGCAGTTTGTCGTTAAAGTTGTAGATCTTAAAAATAGATTTTACTTCCACAATATCCAGATTGATATTAATGTTATTAATTAATATATTTTTCTTTAAAAACTTTTTTAAAACCATAATTTATTTTTAAACATTTATAATGAATCACTTTGTTTCATGGAGATAATAGGTCATACGTACGCACAAGTGATATTATCATATTTATGATGTGTGAACATGTAAGGAAGTGGAATGTATATTAATATTAAATTATAAATTTAATTTAATATATATCATATATATTAATTAAATTTATCATTTTTCCATTCCATATAAAGTGTTAGTGAAAAACTAATCACATCTCTTTACGAGGCGATAGTCCTCCTAACACACGAAGGAAGTTATCATTTATTCAATGGATGAAAATGGTAAGAAATTATATGATATATATATTTTATATAATGATTAATATTTTATTAATTTAATATAAAAACCTAATATTATTCATTATTACCTTCTAAGTAATTTTCATGTGAAAAAATAATCACATATCTTCGTGAGTTAGTAGTTCATTATACAAGTGAATGATTTTATTGTATTATATATAAAATGGAATGTAAGATGTTATATATGATATTATACATAATTAATAATAATTATATCATAAATATCATATTTAAAAATTATATACATCATTATATCCTTCATTTAGAAGTGGTGATGGATAACATTTATGTTTTTTCATGTGGTAGCAGCACACCGTACACACAATCAACGGTTCTGTTCACCCTTTGAGGGAGTTGGGTATGGTTTTAAGTCACAAAAATGACATAAAAATATCTTAGTATATAGATGATACTTTTTTTCTATATCATAATGGTTTAATAATATTTTACAGAGGTGGAAGAATAAATTAAATATAACTCTCAATTAATTACATTACCTCTTTTTCAGACAACTTATTTTGGTCTACAACAACAGCCTTCTTAGGTTGGATTTCAAACCAAAAATAATTATTAGATGAGGGTAGGGAATTAAGTAAGTTATTTTTGATGTTATTGGAAAATCTCATGGTTTTTATAGGTTTTTAATGGATAATAGAGGGTGTGACCATTTAAAAGTGGGGGAGAGGACACACTTATAATTTTTGAAAAGAAAGAATTACACCCATGTTTCTATCATTACAAAATGCTCAAAAAATTTACCATATTATAACCTTATAATCTATATGTTTTATCTATGAAAATAAAATAAGAATATGCAATGTTTTATATAATTTTTGACCCTAACCTATTTAGATTTACCCCTACTAAACACGTTTTCCCTTAACTGTGGTAAATAATTTTTACTATTTTCACTAGTAATTATAGTAAAAACTGATTTGAACATATTAGATAATATAAATTATTCTCACCCAAAATAAAATTTAATTTTTTAACACCCATAGATTTTTTAAAAGATTTTATTTGAATTAATTAAATGTTTTTGATATTTTTCATTTCACACAATACTGAATATAGTTTTTTATATAGAAGCACTATGTTTGGATTGTGTTATACACAACCCCAAGTTAATATTTCACTAAATTTAAAACATAAATTAAATTTTTGTATATTTAGAACAATTTTGTATTGAATTATAGACAATATTGAGTCCCTTTGATTGCATGCATTACATGGAAGACTGGATTTTTACAAAACTACCATATACTATTAATATAATAATTAACATATTTTTATAGAAACCACCTAACCATTGAAATAGTTGGTAAGAATAGGGTTAATTAAAATTTTAAATTTTTATTTACACATATATATAAAACGAGTCCTTTGTTTATAAATTAGTATGTGAATGAATGGTTTGGAAAAACATATTATATTTCTAAGAAAACTTGTTTTCAATATATAAACACAATTTTATCTCAATATGTTAAAAAACCACCATTTTATTAATATTTTCAATATAATTTATATATTATATATTCAATAAATATTTTTTACACTCATCCATTATATTTTATAGGTACTAGATAAGAATAAATCAAATTTTATGTATACAAAGTTGTATTTTTCTAAAAGGTAATTTTACAGCCTTTTAATAGAGAAGACATTTTAAATATGATTTTAAAAAATTTAATAAATTTTATTTGAAAGAATAAAAATTAGTTTTTTAAATATTAATATAAACATTACTTTGGTTGATTTTTTTTTAATTTTTCTATGACGTTTCATTTTTTTATGAATAATGAAAAAATACATAATTTTAATTCAAAATTACCTTTTAATCTAATTTATTTATATAGATAATTTTATTTTGTTTTAATGTATAAATAGGTAAATAATAAATCAATTTATCAAATTTAGTTAATTTTAACAAATTTTACTATGAAATTAGATATGAAAAGATTTCAAACTTTTGGACATTTTTGCTTTAAAAACCTGCATTCTCATCGCATCTGCATGATTAATTTTTAACTACTTTCTGCCACATAAATGATTTTAATTTTAAAAAATGGTTTCAATACTTATTTATCATAATTTTTAATTTCTAATAAGTTTAACTTATTTTTAACCATAAATATTTTTGAAAACGATTAAAATTAATTATAGCGACTAAGGGAATAATTTTCTTAATGAAGGACTAAGCCTTAAATGGAAGGCCCCAAATGAGCTATAAAATTTCAAAAAATCTAATGGATGTTCATATTTACACCCTATAATCTCTTTTTTCAAATTTGGAAAATTACTTGAGACACATGATATGGGAAAAAGTTCAGTGGAATTCTTTTTTAATAAATTTACAAGATTGCCCCTCATCGCCCACTATAAAAAGGCACTCCCTCATCCTACTTATTCACACCTACCGAGAACTTTGTATCAAAAAAAATCTTCTAACATAATATCCCAAAATTATTCCCTTAATCCTACAAGCCTCCAATTGGAAGAAAATCCAATATAGGATTATCTTTGGTTTAAACCAAATCATGTTTCCCAAAGAAGAGGTAACATCCTTCCTCAAAATATTTTTTTTATTTTCATTATCATCCCCATAAAATATTCTCATTAAATTATTATATAATAACCTAGTTATAATAAAAAAAACTAATATTATTTATTCTAATTTTTCTACTATCACTTACACAAACTTCTGTCTAATGGGTACGGAACTTACCATTCTTGTGTACGGTGAACTAGAGACTCATGAAACGATGTTGTTTGTTTTTCATTCACCAACACTCATGGTTGGGAATTATGATGGAAAATAAATTTTTATTATATATACTTATATATGATATTAATTATTTATTTATGATTCTATTATTATTATATAAAACATAACTCCATTATTTCTTTTTTTTTTGTAAATACAATAACTTCATTTCTGGATGAGGTGAGTACTGCCTCCTCAAAGCGAAGTGATCCATTCATGATTTATTTGGAGCATATTAAGGACGAGTATAGTTAAATTATATCATATATATTACACAATAATTATACTTTAATCATATTATATATATATATTTATATATATATATTATTTACATTCTTTCTTTCAAAATGACAATAAAACATAAACAACATTCATGCGTGCGTACAACCAACTGTCTCAATGAATAGTGTATTCTATTTCATATTTTTATATATAATAGGTTATTATACATACATATATACTGAATATATATGATATTTATATCATGTGGTAAATTCTTTATTTATTTATGTCATGATCTAAGTATGAAGATCAATAATAACAAGTCATAACATATACGAAAAGAGAGAGAATATTACCTGAAATGTAACATAAACTTGGAGAAGATAATAAATTAGTAATATAAATTCATAACAAAATAAAATGTCTTATTAGATATAAAAATATGTTTCTTTGGTATATTTTTAATGAACATGTATTTATTATACATGGTTTTTTAACGTTTACAAATAAATTCATGTCTTACGGTATGGGTATTCTAATCTCACTTTTTATATTAGTGAGATAGATGACTTATTCGCCATTAATTTATTTTTTGTGGAATATATACATACCATAAATTTATTATATTATTATTATAATTAAATTTATTTTTATATACATATCCATTTTATGATCTGTATTCTTTGGGAGTTATGGTTAAAAATATACCAAATAGGTAATGTAATGTTTGTCTCATGTTTACTTCTTTGAGATACATGCCATGTTATGCCCCTATATTTTTCTATGGGGTGTATATACATCCCCATTCACATGTTATATCATGATTTCCATTATTTAATGATACTTTAATATTCATTTTCATTTATTATATCATGTAGAGTATGAGTCAATGTTATCCATGTTTTAAAACTTTATTGTTATAAACTCATCATTTATCAAATTGTTTATGATTATGCTTCCATTTGATGAAATATGATGGTCCATATCTTGAAAACACTTTAGAATTTTCTTATCCTATTTTTATGCATTATATATTCATGTATTAATACAATTAATTCGCTCTTTGGTACGTAAGATAATTAATAAAATGTTTTCATAAAAATTTTGACATTATTTATTTTGATCGGAAATCTATGTTCATTCAAAACCATGTTTTATAAAAAGTCATTTAAAAAATATTATATGTTTAATTTTTTTAAAAAAAATTTCAATCCCATTTTAATTGTTTTCATGGAAAAATGATTTCATATTTTTTTTCATGATTTCATTATAGGATTTCAATGTATTTTCAATGAAAATGAAATCTAAATTTCATCATGTTTCATTTATATCTTTTAAAATCCATTTTCAAGGAAAAAGGATACAAAAATTATTCGTCTTTTAAAGATACTTTTTTAAAGCAGGAATGATATTTCCACAAGAAATGTATTAAATGATTTTAAAATTTTATTTATATGTTTTTAAAGTGTTTATATATGAAAACTATTTTCAATATGTTCAACATTTTAAAAAGTTAATTTTCCTTAATAAATGCTCTATGTGATCTTTCATAATCTTTCTCCATATATGATTTCATACTTTGATATAGTTTAAAAATTATAGGGGACATGATCTAAGAATACAATTCATATTATTTTCTGAATAGTTTATGTTTTGATTATATGATGTTTATGACACCCTTTTCTCTTCCATATGTTTTATTCTATTGGAACCTGCTTCATTTAAGAGGTTATGATTTAATGAAATGATTATAAAAACTATCCATTTTACATATGTTTTGATGTGATGAAATGTTAACTATACCCATTTCATTTCATGGGATATAATTTCATGTTTATAAAACCCTTCACTTTTCAAGGTTTGTGATATGATGCCTCTTTTCTTATCTTATGGAACATGCATTTATGATTTCATTATGTGAAAAGTGGGACCTATATCTCCTGCACAAGAAATGGGTAATGATAAATGTTTTATGAGATAAAAGGGTAAATAGAAGTGAATACCAATCATGAAATAAAATATAATCCTAGGATCATAATAACAGGGTACACAAGAGGGAATCCAAAGCCTGAAATAAGAGTGTATCCCAATTACGAAACAAGAGGTTATATAAGAGGGAATCTCAATCCCTAATAAAGAGGGTGCATGGGAGGTCATTGCTATCCTAAAACAATAGGGTACAAATGAGGTCATCCCAAGCCCGAAACAAGAGGGTACAAGAGAGAGCATCCCAATCCCAAATCAATTACACAGTTTATTAGCCAAAGGTTAACATGATATAATTGTATTTTAAGGTAGTGATGACATAAGATTTTATATTCCTTTGTGTATCCCACAAATTCTATGTCTTATTCATGTGTTATGATTTCATGTCCTATTATGCTGATTCCCTTGCGATGCATGAAATATAAACTTTCAATATTTATTCAACGATTCATATTTATTGTCTTCGATATGAATAATATGATTTTCTAATGTTATGTTCACATTCTCATACCTTTATACACATATTTATATACCTTATTTACCCTTAATGAGTATATGAGATAACCCCTTTCTCATGTTTCCTTTCCATAGGTTACGAAGGATGGTTTTTTATAGGAGTACAAAATGGAAATATTTTTACAACGATATTGAATATCTTTAACTAAATTATAACAATGGGTTCTATGTTTCCAATTACTCTAAACTATTATGGTCATCAGGAATTTATATTTTTAATGTGATAAATATTCATCTAAAATGGTGTTATATCAATGTAAGTTAAGCCCTGGTCTCTATAGTTGCTATCAAATGAAATTTTTAGTCAATAATTGTAAACTAGAATGAAAAACAATTAGTGAGATCTGTAGGTATATTTGTAAGGGTATTTTTGGGGATGTATCTAGGGATGAGTATAAGGATGAGTTATTGTTTAGGAAAATGCCCTAGAATTTTTGTAAATTTTATAGTGAGTGGTTTATTAGAAATAAATCCATTTATGGATACTACGAGGGGATGTGACTATGGAAGTGATGTACATCGGGGTAACATGAAAACAATATATTGAACTAGAATCAGTCAAGAATTGGTGAACGACAATGAGCCTTATTGTAAACCTAGTTAGACACTCCCAAGGAATATGTTTTGAAAATCCACAAACTCATTACAAACCATAATAAAGGATTTAAATAAAATAATATTATGAATAACCTAGTATAAATTATTTTTTATCATCAAATAAATATAGGTGTTATTATTTAGGAATCCAATAAGTAATGTTTCATGATTATGTGATTTTCCACTATAATAAGTGTTTCTAACCATATGCTTTCTACTTTTTACTAAATGGATGGAACCCGAAGGAACCATGTTAATGAGTAATGAAATGTATAATTAAAATATTGTCCACTAGAGAAACTGAATTTTATGGGATATGGAATGAAAAACCACCTTGATATTCTCCCACAAATTTCTAAAGATATGAGTCAGGGTGAACATCCAATCGATAAATGAAGGGAAAAAATATCTGTTGAGTCCCCTATAAAGACACACCCACCTTCTTTTAGTTTTTTCAGATGACCCATTAGTTTCTGAGGAATGGATCAGTACCACAAAAAAAATTATTTTCCATTATATAGTGTTTGGAGTTTGAAAACTACACTCTTACGGTCTACTATCTGGAAGGTGGGGAGGTTAAATGGTGGAATATTATTAACAATACAAGGAAATAATATGATATTGACTCCACATATAGGGAAAAGTTTAAGAACACATTTTTAAAAAATTACATTAACTGTATTATTTATATGAAGATGGAAAATAAAGTCCTAGAGATTAAGAAATGGGACAATTAATCAGTTGGATCCTATGAAGAAAATATTATATAGGTCAAGGGGTATTATTTTGAATTATCAACCAACATGAAAGAAAAATGGATTTATTATTTTGTGTCCAGAAACATAGTATACCAAATCCCTTATCTAAAGTAGACATTAAAAACTATGAAGCCATTGCCAAATATGCTATCAAGGTGGAAATAGAGGAAGGAATTTTGTATCAATATCATGGTTTTTAAAAGAAAAAAATATTATATTCAAAGGAAAATATAACAACTATGGAGAATAGAGAATGAGACTTCCATTATGCACAACGTGATAGATAAAACCTGAAGTGAATTGTATTAAGGGGGTCACTAAATGGTTTATGTGTGGAAGGTATGGTCATCAAGCATCTGAATTTCCATGTAATGGTAAGAAGTTATCTACTGATGCAAATAAGGATAAATCCCCGTAGAATAAACCTTCCACACTTCATTGATTTAGTTGCATGTTATATTTCAATTCTACTAAAAAGTTTCCAATATAAAGACTAATATGGATGATAATATGAAAAATACATTGAGGATAAAGGAAAAAAGAGAAAGATTATGCAATCAAAATGAATGAATTGGATCATGATAATTATGGGACACTTATCCTACCCTACTTAGTTTTTCATTTAAAGTTTTATTTTTAATCATTAATCCCTATAAAAATATATGTTTTCTAATTTTAGTGATGTTTCATGTTATTATCTCCCTCTATATAGATTTTGGGATAAATAATTCACATTTGATATTTTATCAGCATATGGATGGACCCTTGTTTCCAATGAAAATATTTTTGAATAAGATAAGAGATTATTTGTGGAATATAGGGTGAATTATATCTTAGAAGTATTACATGGTTAACCATTTATGGAATGTTTTATGTTAATATTTAGTTATGGAATTATTTTATTAATGAATTATCTAAACATATGAGAATTTTTTCATGTTAGATAACATGCGCTAACCATTCTGATATGTTGATAACTAATGATAGATAGAATGATATGTCATTATAATTATGGATCTAATTATATCTATTTGTATAAGGAATAAAAGATTCACCATCATTTTTTAGGAATAAGGGATGAAGTGGAAATTCCTTAAGGAAAAAATAAAAGGTGAAGTTATACTTAAATCATGTAAGTAAATCTTCTCAATAAAATTATTCAACATTAAGAAAAGGGTATTTAAATGAAATTTAGTACAATTATCATCAATTTTATTATATCAATGACCTTTTCAAGCCTCTTTGGGTTACAGAATTTTGATTTTCAAATTTATCCTAATATTGTTCTCTATCACTCACCATCTAAACATAGTAGTTATATTTCTCTTCCATGTAAATAATTTCACTTTTTTAATTATGTAATCCCTTTATGAAACCTAGTTATGAGTTACTTTTGGAAACCATCATGTTTCCAACATTCCCTTTTTTAATAAGTTTTAGTTTCATTTTTTACGATGTGGGTTGATATGAATGGATCTTTCATGTATTAAACCCTTAATATCCTAGATGAATTTCAAGGGTTACATTAATTTTTTAGGGGTGTATAATGCAACACCCTTAGATTTTGATAATTATTTTTTATAAATTAATTTAATCTTCTTTAAAATTTTCATTCTATACAACCCTGATTATAGTTTTTCATATCAAATCACTATGTTTGGATTTGTATTATGTGCGACCCAATGTTAATCTTATAGTAAATTCAACCCGTAGATTAGCTTATGGTATTGGAAACACTATGTTTGGATTATATTGCACAAAAAATAGATTCCCTTTGATAGCCTGTATTACATGAAATGGTGAGTTTTTATAGAAATACAATATACTATTAATAAGATTATTATAATATTTTTATAGCAACCAACTAGACATTGAATGTGATGTTTTAATAAGGTTAATTAAATTGTGAAAATATTATTTATTCATGTATATTAAATTAATACATTAGTTATCAATTACTATAAGTGAATTACATAACTATATGAAAAAAAAGAAATTAATTTTGTAAGAAAATTGTATATAAATGAAAAAAATAAATTTAACTCAATAAATTAATTAAACCATCTTTTGAAAAAAAAATCATGAAAAATTATATATTATATATCAATAATAATTTTTGACACTCATACAATAGATTTTTTTGTTATAAGAAAAAATAAATATTACCCTATTTTATATATATATGTGATATATATGATTTATTTACGAATCGAGAATAATTATATGACACATTCCTTTATTATTGTCATTTTTTATAAATATGATAACTTTATTTATGGACTTATGGACTACCACCTCCTAAAAGTGAGGTGATTCATTCACACATTACATGGAATGTATTAAAGATGAGGTTAATGAAATTATATGATATATATAAAATAATAATTTTGTTTTGAACTATATTATATATATAAATATTGGTCATCTACTTTCTTTTATTTTAAAATTAATATTAACCGGAAACATAGTTCATGCATACGTAAGGCCTACCATCTCCTTGAACTGTGTATTCCATTTCATATTTCTATATTTTATTGAATATTATAAATACATATATACTGAATATATATGATATTTATATCATGTTTTACATTATTTCAATAATTAAATCCTGATATAAGTATGATGATCAAGAATTAAAATCCCAAAAATATTCAAAAAACAAAGAGAATATTACCTGAAAGGTAACATTATTATGGAGTTATTAATAAATGGGGAATATAAAGTCTTAGAAAAATCATATATGATTTTATATACAATTATATATTATTTTGGAATATTTATAATAAACTCGTATTTATTATATATTAGGTTTCAGTGTGTACAAATAAAGTTTAGGCTTAATGTAAGAATTTTATATTCCTAGTTTTTATATATGTGTGATACATTCTTTATTCAACAATCATTTCTTTTTCATAGTGTATGAAATTCCCATGAATTTATTTTATGATTATTATACATGAATTTATGAGTGGTAACATATCCTTTTTTTATATTTATTCTATGGGGTTTATGGTTCAAAATTTACCAAATTCGTGAAGTAATTGTTTTCTTGGTGTAGGACGAGGCCACTCAAAGAAGACTCGAGGTGGAGTTGAATACCTGTTCTGATGGTTTGACAGATCAAGAACAAACATTGACGCTTAAGGATGATAATCCAGGTGATGATAGTTATAACCAATTCATAGCGGATAGTTTAGATAGTTTCCATGGGAATGTCCTTCACAACCTAAGAAGGTAGAAGTAGAAAAAAGGAAAGTGTGACTCAGGGAAATGCATTGTGGTATTTGGGAAAAAACCTAAGGGTTGCAAAGGCAACTCTCACTTTACTAAACCGATGGAAACCAGGTCAGCCAAGAAGGGTGTAAACTAGGAAAGAAAAGTCCAAAAAGAAGGGAAAATTGTAGATCCAAGAAGAGATCCAAGAGTAATTGAAGAAGATACATGGTGTGTCTAAATACAATCCTCCACTCCAAGTAATAAATGGTTCGAAAATTCCTTTGTCCCAATACCTCAAATGAATACATTTTAAGAATTTATGAATGAAGGTTGAAATTTGATTCCCCTGAGGATCAAGAAGTTTTGATAGAGAAGCAATACCGAATCATAGCCCAGGGCTTCAAACAATGAAAAATCACCTTGGAGGAATTCATTTAGAAAATGGACAGAATGGTTACAAACCTTGAAGAATTTATCATCAAGGATCTAGAAACCTAGGTTAGTACTCTGCATTAGAAATTATATAGTGTCTAACTCAAATAATCTTAGTCTTGTGTTTAATCATTTTTCTGAGATCTTTCAATATGTAGTGGTTTTTATTGGTGAACTATAGTTTCCCACTTTTCCTGAAAGTTTCTTAATAAAACCTTATATTTTAGGTCATAGAGTAATGATACAATATCATCTTTTGTTGGTATTATTTACGATTATTCTTAAACTAATTAAATCTAATGATCAATATATCTATAACAAAAATTAATTTTATTCTCCTTTGGTTATCCATGATAAATTCAAATTTTAGTACCACTTTTCTACTCTTTAGTACTTAATACAATTAAAAAAAGTTTTTTTTTAAATTTATATTTTTTTCAGCTAGAAATATATGTTCTTTCAAAACCATGTTTTCCAAAAAGTGTTATCAAAAATATTTTATTCTTGAAAACTGATTTAAACATATTCAAGGCCCTTTTATATTTTTAATGGTTTCTTTTAATTTTTTTAATTTTTATTTAAAAGTTTTTAATGCATTTTCAAATTAAAAAAACAATTCTAAATGTTTTCTAGATTCTTTTATAAGTTTTCAAAAAAAAATTCAAAGGAAAATTTTTCAAAATTATAAATGTTTTAAAGAGTCTATACAAATGGAAAAAATTTATTTTCCTCCAAGAATTTATTAAATGATTTTAAATATTACATTATGTGTTCAAAAAACAATTAAAGGATTTTGAATATGTCCTATGTTTTAAAAGGTTAATTTTCATTATGAATTTCTCAAAGTGACATTCTGAATCTTTCTTCATATATGGTGGAATCCATTGATATGTTATAATAACTATGGGGAAATTATTAAAGAGTATCATTCATATTCACTCTTTAATGGTTTCTGTTTTGATGACATGATGTTTATGACACCCCTTTCTCTTCCAACGGTTACATGATTTTGGAACCTACCTCTTTTTTTGGGTAATGATTTAATGAAATGAATAAAAAACCAATCAATTTTATATATGTTATGATGTGATTAAATATAAATTATATAAATTTAATTTAATTGGTTATGATTTGATGTTTATAAAACCCTTCACTTTTCTTGGGTTAGGATATAATGAATATTTTTTATCATGTGGAACAAGAATGCATGATATCATTATGTGATGGGTGGGACCTATATCTCATTTTAATTAATTGGGTATTGATAAAAGTTTTATGAGATAATAGGAGACATTGTTTATAATCCAAATCCTGAAACATGATGGAATTTGAATCCTAAAACCAGTGGGTACATGATAGGGCATCCCAAACCTAATACAAGAGGGAATCCCAAGCCTGATACAAGAGGGTACACAAGAGGGAATAACAATCCTGAGGTAAGAGGGTGAATGGGAGATCATCCCCATCCCAAAATAATATGAAACATAAGAGGTAATCCTAAGAAAAAAATAGGGTGCACTGAGGGGAAGAACAAACCCAATGCTGGTTCATATGTTATTATCACAAGAATAACATGTTATGAAGGTGTTGGTAGGTATCCTTAAAATAAGATTTTCTATGATTATGTGTATTCTACAAAATCCATTTCTTATTACTAGGTTACACTTTCATGTCTTATTCTTCTAATTCCCTTATGATTCATTTCGTAGGAACTGAAAATATTTCTTCAATGATCTGTGTTTATTATCTTTTATATGGAAGGTATGATCTTTTAATGTTATGATCATGTTCTCATACATTTATGCTCATGTTTATCTACTTTATTTAATATTAATAAGCATCTTATCTCACCCCATTATTTTGTTACCTTCCCAAAAGTTATGAATAAATAATTTTTAATAAGATTAATAAAGGGGGAGATCATTTCAGATATATTGACTATCTTTCACTAAAAAAATGTGTTCCAAGATTCCAAAGACATTAAACTATTATGGTCCTCAAGAAAGGATTTTTGTAATGTGCTTAATAATCATCTATACTGATGTAATATCCATGTATGTTATGTCTTGATCACAATAAAATTTCCGTAATTCAACTCACAAATGTGGTAGAAGTAAATTTAAAAATAAACCCAAAGAGATAATGAAAAAAAAGTTTTCAAAAAAAATAAAAAATTGTAAAAAGTTTGTATCTCATAATTAAATATTAAATCGATTCAAATGACCAAAACTCGTTAAACTGTTATAAAATTATCTAATGAAACATTATAAAAAAATTTAAATACTATTTTTTATTTTCAAATCATTAAAAAATAAAGCTTTCATTGAAAATATAGTATTTTACCCCTATTCATAAAAAGTGTAATCTTTTGTGAAATATCTAAAAAAGTCACAGAATAATATTGTGGAAATGTTTATTTTAAAAATTATTTTTAGATGGTAATATTAAATTTCTATAATTGGTAAAAATTAATTTTAAAAAAATATAAGGAACGAGCGAATAACCTTTTAGAAAAGTATTGTTTTTTAAAAAAAAATCAGTCAAATTGATTTTATTTTATCTCTAATTAGTATGTAGCCACTAAATTTATCTTTTAAATGTTTAAGCCATATAATATTAATTATTTAGATAGTTCTATCCATTCCCATAAACTTAATGGAATGTTTTGAAAAGTCGTGTTTAAATGATAGTATTTTAATAAAGTATCTTGTTTCATTTAATCCTAGTGTTTCATATATGACTAGTTATAGAAGAGATTGAATTTATTTAGGAATTAATATTTCATATTATATCACAATGTTATATTATCTTATAAGACTCATGTTTTGTGTCATATATACAATCCAACATAATTTTTCTCTTTTAAGATATCATTTTTTACATTCTACCCTCTTAAATTACTTGTATCCTTGTAATTTAATCATGATTTTATTGATCAAGGTTTTAAAATTTGAAAATAATTTTGATGGAAACACTCATCATAAACAAATTAAATAAAAATTCCTATTAAAGGGAGGGAAATTTAAATACAATTTATATCTTAAATAACACATAACTAGGGATCTAAGATGGAGAACATTAGTATGAAGTGAAAATATGGACATGAATGAGAATACTATCACCTAATAATTAATAGATATTGATAGAGATAATTGATCACAATAAAGTGAATGATATAGAAAGAATCAACAACCAGAAAAACAGTAATCATTGATGAATTAAAATACCATTGATTAATTGGATATGAAGGTAATATGCTAATATTTTTGTTTTAATATCCTTTTCCATGATTTGAAGGATTATTTTTATATCTAGACAGAGAACTCGAGAAAATATACATACTTTATTTTTTTCTATTTCGTAAGCATATTAGGATCCTTGTCTAAACTATGATTATTCAATATGGTTTTTTAAGTATAAAACACTAATTTTAACTATTAACATATCATATGATTCATAAAATAATGAAACAAAAATTTCCCCAATATTAAATAAAACCAAAATGGTTTAAAAAATGTATGATAATAACAAAATATTTGACTATTATATTAATCTCAAATAATAAAAAATAAATTCCAATGTTTAACACAGATCAATCCTTACATAAATAACCCTATATCCAAAATAATATCAAGAAACTCAATATTAAAAAACATATTAATCTCAATGTTTCTCTCGTACCATTTAAAATTGAATACCCAAAAACATAATATCATTCTTCCCAAATAATCCTTTTTGTTAAAAAGATAGTTAGTATACACTACAACCTAAAAAACAACTTCAAAGAATCATTATTCACAAAAAAAATCAATATAATAGCATGTTTCCAAGAATCATCTTATTATTTAACCTTCAAACCATCTATGTAAAAAACAATGTTATACTAACTAGTACATCACAAATTATAATTGTAAGTGCTACACCCTTATCACTATTCAGTTATAGTTTCATGCCCCATTTCCTTTCCAGTTACGATTAATTCCTAACTAGCTTACGAGGTTTCCTTTTTCTAAAACTTTGGAAAAACATAAATGATTTTAATATTCATAATTCTCTATGATCCTATAAAATTATTAATAATATAATGATTATCATAAAAAATAAATTTATTCATTAAATGATTTTTCTATCAACTAATGTTTTTATACAACTCATTATTTCCCACCAAAATCAACAAATTAGATTGAATTAAATAATATCTCTAGGATTTTCTTTTCCTTAATAATGTTCTTTTACATAGATTATTACCTTTCCATTAAATCATATTTCTAGGTCGTTTGAAATATTTATTTAAATCCATAACCAAAAAATTTTATATAATGGTCTTTATATGTATATTTCATGATTCATATAATTCTTGAATTCTTGTGCATAAACAATTCAACCATTCAGCTTCATTTGGTGGATCATCTGAACCAGTAGTGTCTAAAGGGTGGATTAAAGTCTTTGAAAACATATTTTTGTCATAGGGTGTATATATAATCGAATGTTTAGTATTTATATTTTCCTTCTTGAAGGTGAAGTCGACTAGTGGTGGTCAATGGTCTAGAATATCAGAGATAGCGAGGAAATTGATGCCTTAGAATGGGATGAATTTAAGAATATTTTCCATGAAAAATATTTTCCAAAGGTTGTTAGAAATAAGATGGAAAATAAATTCATATAATTGAAATAGATGGAGGATGATGCAGTAGATTTATATAAAGAAAACATCACCCAACTAGAATGGTACACTTAAAATCTTATTCGAGATCCTGAGAGTAAAATCAATATTTTTTCCTTAGGATTAAAGCCAATATATTGAAGGTAATTAACATCCCGATAATTGAAAATTTTTGGGAAACTTTTTCGATACAATGAGAGGGTATAAATGGAGTTTTCTAATGATCAAGTTCGCTTTGAAAATAACATGAAGAAAAGTTCCTTATGGAATGAAATGGGTTAAAATCATCCAAATAAATCTAAAGGTAAGAAAGTCCATTTTCTAGTTTATAAGAAGTGTGGTAAATTACACCATGGGAATGCCTTAACAATTCTAGATAATGTATTTGATGTGGTATGTTTGGATATATGTCATTATATTATAATGAAAATTATCATAATGTTAATTATGATAAGAAAATTTTAAAGTGTTTCAAATGTAGTGATATGCGTAATTTTATAAATACCTACCTAAAGAAAGATTTGAATGATGGGAAGCAGTCAGATTATAAGAAGAATGTTTTAGTGATATCCTTTATGAATACATTAGTATATATTGTTCCATACAATAATGTGGTATTAGGTATATTATCTGTTTACTCTGATTTTTTAATGTATTAATTGATATGGGGTATAAAAATTCCTTTATTTCTGATAAATTTTCTATTATATTGGAAATTTCACCTCGTGAAATTATCCTAGAACTTATGGTTAATACCCCTTGGAAGATATTATAGAAAATATGCATTATAATAATCTTCCTGTTGTTGTTTGTGGAAAGGAATTACCTTAAAAAGATGTTGTTTTTTCTCTAGTAGTGTTTGATGTTATTCTAGGTATGGATTGACTTTCTGTTTATCAAGATACGATTTATTTTTGAGTTAAATAAGTTGTTTTTAGATAGATTCTCATTTTTTATAAAATAATGATCCAGTTCCATTGATAATATATTACAAAGCTCAGAAACTCATAAAAGAATGAAATGACGGTTACCTTCCTTGTATTTTTGAAAATAAGGGAATTGATTAGATAAATGATTTTCTAGTGGTAAATGAATACCTTGATATTATTTTGGACGTGTTTCCCAATGTTATTCCAGATTAAAAAGTTGAATTTACTATAGACATGGTCCCTGATTCTACGAAAACTTCAAGACCCATTTAAGGAATGGATAATGTTAAAATTCATTAATTGAAAAATTTATTTCAATAGTGGCTTAATTAAGGCTTGATTCACCCTATTCTTCATCATGGGGTGATCCTATTTTTTTCAGTAAAACGGATGATGGTACTATGATACTATGCATTTATTATATAAATTTGAATAAAATTACTATTAATAATCAGTATCCATTTCCCAATATCAATGAATTTTTTAATAAGATCCAGCGAGTATAGTATTTTTAAATATTGAATTATGATCCAGGTACCATCAGCTTATGGTGAAGGAGGATGAAATCCCAAAAACTTTTGTTCTAGGTATTGGAATTATGATTTTGTCTTTATTCCCTTTGGTTGGAAAAATTCCCCTACTTTATTCAAGGATTATATGAATAGAAAATTCTATAAATATTTGGATATGTATTTTGTTGTTTTTATTGATGATATTTTGTTCTTTTAAAAATTTATTAGGTCCATGAAAAAATTTAAGGATTGTCTTGTAAACACTCAAAGAAAAGATGTTATATAGAAAATTTATAAATTTTTTTTTGTTAAAAAGTATTTATTTTCATGGGAAAATTTTAAATAAGAAAGGAATAAAAGTTGATCCCACAAAAAAAGTGGTTGATGAATGACCCATACCATTATATGTTATAGATATTTTTATTTTTCAAGGATTATTAGGTTATTACTAATGGTTTTTCAAAAAAAAAAACATATTTATCTATCTCGATGAAAAATTTAACATGACAAGGGGTAAAATGTATTTGGATTGAGGAATGTGATGATTGTTTTTCAGGAACTAAAGAAGAGATTTTTGAATTCTCTAGTTTGGGCCCTACTATCTAGAAATGCTAATTTTTTTCATCTACAATCATACTTCATTGAATGGACATGGTTGTGTTCTGATGCAGAATGATCAAGTATTTTCTTGTTATTCAAGATAATTATAATCTAATGAGTTAAATTATCCCACACATTATTTGGAATTATCATCTATGGTTTTTGCTTAAAAAATTTGGAGACATCCTTTATATTGTGCCAAATGTGACGAACCATGAATGTTTAATTTATATATTTAATATATGGAATTAAAAATGAGGTAAAGAAGATGGTTGGAAGTGATAAAAGATTATGGTTTCACATTCCATTCCCATATAGGAAAAGTGAGCATAGTGGTTGATTCTTTGAGTCAAAAACATCAATATACATTAACCATGTTACATTTGGAACATGAACCCTTGGTTAATTATTTGAAAACATTTGGCATGGAAGTTGTTGGTACAAGATATTCCACTGTATTGTTTCAGGTCTCAGTACAATCATCTTTATCACATAGAATTTAGAATACACATAAGGAAGATGGTGAGTTATAAAAAAGGTAATCTTGGTGAAAAAAGTAAGTTTCATGAATTTGAAACTGATAAATATGATGATTTTTTATTTTTGATGATATTATGCGGGACTTTTGATTCCCATCTGAAGAAATAATTGTTAAGAGAATCTCATAGTTCTTTGATTTCAGTTCATCCTGGCAGCACAAATATGTATAGAGACCTTCTGGAGTATTATTAGGGGGATAGATTGAAAATAGATATTGTGAATTTTATAATGAAATTTTTGACTAGTAAAAAACTAAAGTAGAGAGGAAACTACCTTAGAGAATAATTCATAATTTTCTAGTACTAGAGTGGAAATGGAAAAATATATCCACTGATGTCATGGTGGGACAACCAAAGACTTCTTGAGCTAACATTGAAGTTTGGGTAATTGTATCTTTAATGAATAAATCTTCAAACTTTCTTCCTATTAGATACAATCTTTCTCTAGGTCCTATTTCTCTAATATACCTCATTGAAATTGTCAGGTTTTATTTAGTTCCTCTCTTTATTGTATCAAACTATGATCATAGGATCACTTATAACATTCAGAAAGGCCTTCATAAGTCATTGAGAAATGAATTTAATTTCAGAAAAAACATTTATACCAAATTTGATGGAAAATAAGAGATAAAAATTCAGACATTAGAGGATATTATTTGACATTGTTCAATAGATTATTAGTGAAGTTGGGATCTATATCTTTTTTTAGTTGATTTTTCTTATAAGAGAAGATTTCATTCCAGTATACAGATGAACCCTTTTGAGTTATTATATTGAAATTGGAGTTGAAATACAATATTTTATGATCATATCGTAGTAATACAGTTGATTGGACCATAATTAGTAGAGGGAGTGGCTGAGAAAGTGAATATGATCTAGTAGCACATAAGGATGGATAAGAGTAGGGAAAATAATTATGAAAATAAAATGACTAAATATGTTTATTTCATGGTAGGTGATCATGTTTTCCTAAAAATATCTCTTTCTAAAAGTATTATGTGTTTTCATAAGAAATAAAAACTAATTCCATGGTTTATTGGACCTTTTATCCTAGATAAAGTTAGACCAGTTTCCTACTGAGTAGCTTTGCCTCCAATTTTATCTCAGCTGCACAATGTTTTTTATGGTTCTATGTTGAGAATGTATGTTCCAGATTTGTCTCACATTTCGAACCTAAATGTAATTAAATTGGAAGAGAACCTTTCCAATAAGTAAAAACTTGTATAGATTCTTGATTGAAGGGATCATGTATTTCCAAATAATACAATTCACCAGGTTAAGGTTTTATAGAGTAAACATATGTTTGAATAATCAACATGGGAATCTAAACATGCTATGAGATAATTATATCCTCGCTTGTTAAATAAGTGAATAAAAATTGTGAGAACATAATTTCAATAAGGTGGAAAGAATGTAATGATCAAAGTACTTATAAAATAATTTATTTTCATTTTGGAATTAAAAAACTAAATTATTTATAAATTTATATTCAAATAAGTTCTATACATAGTAATTAAGGATTATTTATTAAGATAATTATGACCTCACCTATGAGAGTATAAATAAAATTAATATATCTTATAAGAAAAAATAAAATATATTTATATCATTTAATAAATAATAATTTTTATGAAAAGTATAAATTAATTGCTTTTTTGTGAATCATAGTTTTTTAATAAAAATGAATTAATTAATATAATTATTTTTAAAAAATATAGTTTCATAAAATAGACTCATAAACTAATATTTTATTTTATTATTATTATGATATAATTTTATGAGATATTAATTAATATTTCAATGTGTTATAAATTCAGTTATAATTTTAAAATTCGTATTTTTTGAATAAATTTTGATTATAATTAAAAAATTCTCATAATGATAAAATTATTTTCATATAATGGTATTTTTTTTAATTATACATTTTGAGAAATGTTTTTGATGGAATTTTGGGATTTTCTAAAATACTTGAATTTTTGTGAAGAGTAAAATATGATAATTTATGGTATATATACATTATAAATTCAATACACTATTCCTTGAGTCATTAATGATGTAAGAAACATAATTTTGATTGTACCTTAATTATTTTAATATATTTTATGTTAATTCTCAAACAATTTATATTCTTTTCACAAAATAGTAAACAAATGAATTAAATATATAAAAACTCCCCACCCTTTCACAATTAATACTACCCCTCATCACCTCTTCTCCCCACAAGTCAAAGCCATGTAGAATCTTAAATTTCTACCCAATTAAATTACCAAAACTCTTCCCTATATCCACCACCTACTTGTCTCACCAAATAGCCAAAACCAACGGCCTTGAAAAGGTTCCCAAAGAGGATAATTCATGAGGTAAAAAAACACTTTCCTTTTCTTGAAATTTCTTTTAAATTTCATTTCTTTCCTTATTATATCCTCATATAAACCTACATAAGGGGAATTAAAATTATAGTATCATATATATACTGGATTTTTATCATATTTATGATAAACTCATCATCATAATACTTCTCATCCCCCTTTTATTCTAAAAATAAAAACACCATCTATGATGTGTTGATTTACTGACATAATGGATGATGTGTTTTCATGTTTCATTAATTCATTGACTTCTTGTCATAAAAAAATTATTGTGGTCAAATAGAATTGTATTATACTTTCAATATTTTATATTATGTTATATAACCAATTTTTACTCATTATATTAATTAATAATACAAAAGTGGTTTGTAAAGATCAAAATTCACCAAAATAAACTATCCTTCATCACTAATTGTTCATCTTCTGATTCAACCTCCTAAAATATAACATAAATGATATATAATACCATTTAACATTTTGGAGGTCCATTAATAAAATTTAATTTCAAATCTAGACATCTATTCCCATTTTATAGTTTTTTTTCATGCATGTATACAAGTAAACCGATCATTAAAAACCCATGGAAATGAACACTCCCAAATGATAAAATTGAATCTTATAAACTCATCACAAATGAAATAAATGAACATAATAAAATTATATTAAATTATAAAGGGATCTTATTAAATTAATTAATTGATTTAATATGATTATATTAGATATTAAGTTTAAGAGAAGAACACTTTCAAACAAACATAAGGGTTTCTACTCAAACCTCCATTTTTCCACTAGGATATTATTTCTATATCTTTACCCCAATGTAAATACTATTTTTTTTAATTCTCCTAAATTCAATTTGAATGTTCCAAAATCATGTACTATTGTCATATCATCCTTCACTTATGAGGAAATACATGTTTTAATAGTTTCCTTCTCAATTCTTTTCGATAAGCAAGCCCGGTTGAAGGGAACTTCCAGATTTCTCACCCATTAGAAAGTGTACACCATAATTTAATTTAATAATCCACTATTTTTTCTAAAATAACTCATTTTATCATGAAAAAAATATATTGGTTCAATTATGGAGTTTTTCAACCATTTGACAAGAAAATAAAAACTGAACCTACAATGTAAACCATGAAAAGAGGCACCCAAAAATAATGGAAATAATAAAATATAATTAAAAAATGGGTGGGTATTTTTTTATTAAAGGGTCATATAAATTTTAATATATATAATAATATAGTTCTTTAATATATTAATAACACTCTTTAAATCATTATACATGTTTTTTGAACAGATTTAATGTAAGATGAACCTCAGGTAAGGTACTTTTTTCTTAAAATTTCCCATTTAAATTTCTATTTTCACAAATTAAAAAAATGTATTTTTTATGAAAGTTTTCATGATTTATGAATATTTTTTTGTTCTTGGTAAATTTTTATGATGATGTTTGGGACCTATGTCTCCCTATAATTCATTGGGTATGTTTGTGTGGGAGGTTGGTCGTATGGTTACTCTATGTGTAACTATGATGGTCACACCATAAGGTAGTTGTGAGGGTTAAAATGTAAGGTAGCCATGAGAGTTAAAAATAATAAGGTATCCATAAGGGTTAAAATATTATGTAATTAATTCCCCATGTTAACTATAAGGATTATTAATTTTTTATATATTTTATGAAAATATTATGTATTTCACAAGTATGTATATGATACATTATATGTGAGATGTATATCGTTATGGAAGTGATTTTATATACTTAAATGTATTTATTGATTAATGGTTTCATTCCCCCTTCTATAACGCTTACTTTTCTTTTTTTTCTAATCATATGTTTTAAAAAAAATCACACAGTTTAAGGATGGTTAATAGAAAAGAGGAAGCGAAGTTGAATGTTGTAAAGATTATTCCTGGAAACATATCATGTTTTACTAAAACAATTTTATTATGAATGAAATGGATATAGTTTTAGAAGTACCTTATTTAATTTATTTTGTCTTGATATGTTTGAATTATTTTGTTAATTATCTAAAAATATAAACTGAAATCATGTTTGGTATTGTAAGAAAGTGAATTCTTAATGAATTTACCAGAATATGTTATAATTAAGGATGGTTCATTTTAAAAAAGTTTCTCAGGATGTGGATATCCATTAAATAATGTAAATAATATGTTCACTAGGTATGATTCTATATTCAATACTTCTAGAAAAATTCTTTTAGGCATTCTAGAGAAAAGTCTCATAGTCTTATCCTTTACTTTTAGGGTCCAATTAATTATCATTGTTATTTAATTATAATGTAAGAATGTTTCTCCTACTATTTTACATACAAACTTCTATTCAAAAATATATATACTATATTTCAAAATCTTTATCTCCCATTAATTTCGGATTAATAAATATATAAATAACATTATAATGATTATTCCAACAGTATATCTAGGACTTTTGAGTTGTATAATTAATTAAATCCAAAATATTAAATAAACAACCATATGAACGAAAAGGGTATGAACCCCAAACATCTTAGTGAACAAGTTTTATGTTTTTATTTCTTGACTTTATACTATATAATATGAAGAATGTTATTTTTATTTTCTAATCATAAAATAATTATATATTCCATGGTTAATGTGATTGACTTTAAGTATTCCACTCACTGGTATAAATTTATGATCTTTCCCTTTGATGTACCCAAACATGTAATGAAACTTTTCTAAGCCCTCAAGTTAATTCAATTCAAAATCTACAATTTCATAACTCCATCTAATAAGATAAAATGAAATTTTTTTATTCAATAGAAATCAATATGTATCATGTTTTGATATTCCAAGCACCATTCAAAAATTAATTCCATACCCTACATCATCATTCTATCCCAAAAATTTTATGTTCATATAGAGACCTATAATGTTAATGAAATCTTTCGGTTTCCGGACACTAAAATTTTTCATCAAAATGTTTACAACACCTATCCTAACTATATCTAGAGATTCATTATCTAATAGGTGAAATTGTCCTAATATATCTCGTATATATTTACCCTTTCACCCTTTCTTAAAAGATGGATGGAAATATTTTTGTATCTCAATAACTCATGAATCAATTGGAATGACCATACTCAGTATCATGTTAAATCCTCCATCCATTTAAATGACCACATTTTTCTATCATGAACTTGATTCCTTTGACCAATTTATAAAATATTTCATTAAATATACCTCTTTCCCAAAAAATCCATCATGTAGGATCTGAACATATTGAATGTCTTCAAATTCTTTCCTTGGACATATCCTTATATCATTTATTCCACTGATGGTTTGTCTGGTAAACTGGCCATCCCCATTCAGTAGTATTTAGAGTACTTCTAGATGGTTTTAAGCTTCCTTACACCTTAAATATTCATTTAATTTCCAAATTTAAAAATCTTAAAAACAGAACCAATTTACAAATAATGTTTCTTACCACTATAACCATGGAATTCCAACTCTCTATAATTGAATAAATAAGATGAAAAGACAAAACCAAAATTCCAAAATTAATTTTCAATGATTCAAGCATCCCTAAGATCATATTATAGTCATTAACATGACTATTAGAATACCTTTTGTTTGATAAAATCTAGTGGATGACTTTTCACAACATGAAATTTTTTTTATGATATATTGGATTCTCATCTATTTTAAAATCCATTTTCATATCCTCTATAGTAGTTTTATTTTTTTAAATGTTGAGAAAAACATTTAATCCATTATACCACCCTATTAAGGTAAAAGTCTTCCTTTCCAACATACCCCATTCTACTTCATCCATTATTTCAACATTATTTGTATAAAAATGAGAATCAAGATCGAAATGTTTTATAATATCTTACAACTACATTATCCAAAATTAAAACTCAATTCCATCAAAATTATTTATATGAACTTCTCATTATTTAGAGTTCATTATACCGATAACAATAGACCAATTGAAATATAATAACTTGAAATATTCAGAGACATATAACTTATATGTTGAAAGTGAAGTATGAATGATCTTTTTCCCATTTATATAACATATTGGTAGAATCAACCTTGAATTCAATGTGTTCCGACTTCTATTACATACAATCGACATACCTAGAATGATAAAACTACTGGATATAGATTTACATTCTATCATAGTAGCATATGGTGTTAATAATGTTTTATCATAGAGAGAGACTATTTCATAATTCCCACCTCATGATTTATTTGAATTGGAAAAAAAAGATAATCGCCAACATAATAATCACACATAAGCTTAATGATCATAGTTCAAACACAACAACAAAAGAAAAATTGAAAAATAATACATAGGATGATTAATAAAAAAATTCCAACATGAATATGGGAACAATGGAATTTTTTTAATTATGGAAGATACAAGAGGAGTACAAGACTCTTTCTCTCTTCCCATCCTAGGTATTAGACCTTCTTATTTCAGAAACACACAATTTTCATATAGTCATTGTATATACATTAGAGATTTTAATTACCACCTCTTTATATAAGTATTTTCCCAAGCCACAAGGTTTCAAAAACCATAGAACCATATTTTATACCTTCCATTTACTTTAAAAACTATAGATACCAAGTTTTACCTTATATTGAAAAATTGAATAACCTATCCAAAAAGATAAAATGAATACCAATGTAAGGGTACCCATGTAGGTTTAAATTATGAACATCATCTGAGAAAATATTTTTTTGATGATATCCATCAGATCATTGTATCTTATTCAAAAAAATACTCGGTCAGATGAAACTATTTTCATCAAACTCTGTCGAAAGGAAGTTTTATTCAATGAAAACCCTTTATGCCCACATTTTTCTCTGAGACATCACAAAAGGAAACATGTATCCAGTCTTACCAAAGATCTTTTTTCGATAATGTTTTCTGAAATCTTATGCTTGATGAAACACGAAGAAAAAACATCCACAAACCTAAGACATCCATCCTAATATAAACCAAAAATTTTATCAAGAACCATTACTTATTGGAAGGAATCTCTCTATGCTTATATTTTACATGTGTATTACAACTAATAGAATCTAGTACAATGTAATATTTTCCATATAAATATTCCATATTGAATTCAATCATCAATAGATAATATACCCAATGCCTCTATCTCATGTTCATGAATAACATTGTGAAGATGTGAGAGATGCTCTTATGGTCAATGTAGACAATACTCCTCTCACTGAGGATAGTTTTTCACCTATAATTCAGTGTCTGGAACACTAATTCTTGAACCATGTCATAAAGAATGAAATTTAACTAATGGGTTTCAAGCTAACATGAACCTAAATAAACTACATTCTACCTCTAAATTAGTACTACTGCCAAATCAATTCATGGTGTATCTTAATAAACTACCAATATGATCCTAGGATCAGGGAGTTTCATTAATGGAGTTATAGTCAATTTTCTCCCCATCTCAATAAAATCCTCTTCTTACTAGTTTGACCAAAGGAACATAACTCCCTTCTTTATTAGTTCAATCATAAGTGGTGATAGTTAGGATAATTCCAAGATAAAACAATGAAAATATCCTAATAAACCCCAAAAGATCCAAATCCTAACCATGTTCCAGGGACTTTTCAAGGAAAATCATTATCTCCAGTTTTTCTAGGTCAATGGATATACCTATCTTAGAAACCACATTTACATACAACATCAACTCCTAAATCAAAAAATCACATTTCAGTAGCTCTCAATTAAGACAATGTGGCTAAAGCATACTAAGGACAATCATATGATGTTTTGAATTCCAATATTATGTTAGTGAGAAGATGAGAATGTCATCAATGAACACCATGATTAATGAGTCTAGGTAAGGATGATTAATTTTTTTCAATATGTTAATGAAAATGGTTGAAATGTTTTTTATTCTAAAAAATATCACCACGTACTCATACATCACATAAATTATCTAAAATTGATTATTTAGAATGTCCTCGTCTCTAAAACATAACTGGTGATATCATGATCAAAATTTAATCTTAAAGAACATCTATGATCCTAATAATTTATTGAAAAATCATTGATCATGGGAAATCAATATCAATTTTCACTATTTCATAGATTCTTATTTAGTAATCAACATATAGTTCATGAATACCATCCTGATTTTTGGAGAACAATACAGGTTCAAATCATTGTCATGTACACATCCTAATAAATCCCTTTTTCTCCAGAGTTCATGGTGCACCATGATATCTTCCATTTCAATTGACACCATATAATAAGGGGTAATAAAATAGGCTGTACACATATTATATGATCTATATCTATAAAACATACGAAAACATTAAAGAAACTATTAGGTAAAATGTTCAAAAAATTATTTCAACTCAATACTCAGTATCATAAGGACCTCTAATATCTAACAATAATGAGGAATATTGGAGTTGAATGTCATGGAATATTTGACCATAGTTTGAAACTCTTATTTTTCTGATATATACTAAGAGAAAGACTACAGGCTAAAGTAGACTTGCTTCCTAAACAAATATGGTGTGGGATAATTATTAGTTTCACACGTCTACAATTTTAGGGGTTGATTAGGGCATCCTACTCTATATAAAAATTCCATCCCAACATCCCATAAGACTACATTGAGGTGACATCATTTGTAACATGAAGGAAACACCATGGAAAAATAGATTCTTTATGGTTAACTGAAATTCATATATGAGAACACATAAGGTTCTCCATAGAGTATACCCTTAATACTAAGTTGATTCCTCCTAGAAGTATCTATGGTATCATCTCTACACATTATTCATTTTCAACACATATATATTAAAACATAAATAATACCTAGTTCAACTAATTAATGACCAAAGAGACATATTACATAGCAGAAAATCATCCCAAATGGAGAGCTTAATTCTAGGAATTTAATTAAGTGAGTACTATCAAAAACTACGATAGGTATATATATGGAATGTGGACATATTTTCATAATTATGATGCATGATGGTAGGAGATGTATCATGAAAATAATAACAACAACCCATAAATAGTAACTTTGAGGTCTCTCACACATGAGATAACCCAATATAGGGAAACTTCCCTACTCGAGTCCCGCACATCTATCTCCTTTGAACCATATCCTAGTTTAGTCAAAAGAAAATAATAAAATTGGTTCCCTAATAACATTTTGTAATACCAAAACCAGAGATGTTGGGTTTGATCTTGAGATCTATATTACCATATTTGGACATCCTTGTAAACATTAGTCTTCCAACAAGGAGGGAGTTTATAAGTAAGTTAGTAGAGAGAATATTTTGTTAGAAAGAAGCCATATTAGAGATAATAATTAATATAAATATATTAATTAACTAGAGTAAATATTAAGAAACTAATAAATGGAATACATAGCCAGAAGGTCCGAGAGCCAGGAAGAAACCTGCTCCCAACAAAATATAATAAAAAAAGTAAATAGTACAAAAAGCTCAAAAGAGGGGATCCTTACAAACCCTTGTGCGTATCACACCATTACAATCATCCCTAACCAAACTATCACAATAGTTGGGAAGAACGAAAGACCAACTGGAACAAACCTCCATAATAGCCCTTTTGGAGAGGGTATCAGCAACCTGGTTTGATTCCTGGTAGACATGAGAGACATCAAGGAGTAATCTTTGAGCAAGCTTCAGACAAAAGATCCAGGCAGACATCATCCTCTAGGGAACATTCTGGGACCAGTCCTTCAAAATCTGGACAACAACTAAAGAATCGGACTCCAGCCATAACCTGTACCATCCATAACGAACAACATACCTGATAGCCATAATCATGTCCCATCGTTCAGCCTCAATTGCATGTGCATGGCCAACATAATGGAAAAATAAACCCTTGACAAAACCCCAATGGCTTTTGAACACACCACCACACCCAGCAGGGCCTGGTGCACCCAAGGCTTCCCCATCAACATTCACCTTTAACCAGCTAAAAATAGGTGGAATCCATCGAATATATTTCATCATACATGTCTTCCTTTCCCTGCCACTAACACCAAGAGATCTCAGAATTAGAAACTCAAAAATTTCATTATGCATGGAGCCTGTTTGATTCACCGTGGAAAGTTTAATGCCTCTATGAATCATCGTGATCCCTTCGCGATGGCTGGATTTCACATTATTGAAGATCAGTCTATTACGAGACTTTCATATGTGTGAAATAACTGACACAGTAGCAACAAGAAACAAGGATTTAAGCTGCTCACTAAAGGAGGAATGTAGGACTGAGCAGAACAGGGAAGGAATAGATGAAAATTCAAGGCAACAATGAAAAAAATCTTGAAAATAACTCCATAACCTCATAGAAAAATCACAATGAATAAACATTGGCATAAGGGATTCATCTGCCTTCATACAGAGGAAGCAAATAGGAACAGTAATGATACCTGCTCGCTACAGAGCAGCTTGAATGGGTAACCTGTTTTTTCATATATTTAAGAAGAGTAAAGCATCAGTATGCATGATATATGGCTTGTGGACAGCCTCCACCCACGAAGGAAAGCCAGAATTATGACCACATAAGAGCATATAACATTCCCTAATAGAGATGTATCCATTCAAAGATGGCTTCCACATCAAAACATCTGATTCAACATAATCATAATTGCAAATCTCATAATAAAGAGCAGCTGGAATAAATGCAGAAACATCAGAATTCCCATGAAGGTCAGATATGGACCGATTCTTCATTGATGATGGAATAGTGACAGAATCCTTGATGGGGGAGGACAACCATGGAGTGGACAAGAAATTAAGATGTGAAAAGGAGCAGACCAGCGATATAGATTGGGTCATGATCTTGGAGAATGTGTTTCTAACCGAAGACCCAACTGAGGACTTAAGGTACAAACACTTCATGTTCTATAATCTCTCAACGAACCTACCAACAAGGAATTCCATAGAGAAATCAGGACTGGAAAGAAGTCTCCATGTCAAGTTTTGCAGCAAGGAGTCATTGAATAATTTAAAATCCTTAACTCCCATTCCCCCCATTTTAACTGGTCTAATACATTCTTTCCAGGAGACAATAACCAATTTCCTTTGTTGTGTTGAACAAGTCCAAATGAAATTCCAAACCAAACTACTCATCTCCTTGAGAAGGGCTCTTGGACATCTATAGATAGAGAAAGAATAAACAAACATAGAAGTGATAACTGAATTGACAAGAAATATTCTACCAGCCTGAGATGTATTCTTTCCCTTCCAACTAGCCAACTGATTACTGATTTTTAAGGTAATGCCTTCCAAATGAACCCTTTTCACTCTTCCCCAAAATAGAGGTATACATAGGTATTGAAAGGGCAATTCCCCTATCTTAACCCCTAGCTTACTTGCAATCCTGTTTTGTTTCACAATTGAGACTCCTTCCCCAAACACAACAAAGGATTTACTCCAGCTGATTGCCTACCCTGCAACCTCTTCATAATGTGAGAAAATTATCTTGATACAAGATATAGTTCCCCTATTAGCCATACAAAACAGAAGGATTTCATCAGCATACAAAAAGTGTAAGGGTGCAAAGATATTCCTACCATCTTTCATTCTTTGATAAAGACTTGTATTGACAAAATCATTAAGACATATACTGAGATAGTCATCGTCCAGAGAAAACAGAAGCCCAAATAAGGGATCACCTTGCCTTACCCCCCTTGAGCACTGAAAGAAACCCCTGGGGGAACCATTAACAAGAATAGAGAGATGAGAACTTCGTAGAATATAAGAGATCAGCTCAATAAACCTATTTGAGAAGCCATGCATTCTAAAAACGGTGAAAATGAAGTCCCATCGTATAGTGTCAAAAGCCTAAGAAATGTCAACTTTGAAGGCCATATTCCTATTCTGAGTCTTACCCTTCATAATGTTAATGCATTTGGATGCAGTAAATAGACAGTTCTGAATATTTCTACCAGGTACGAAGCCAAAATTATTAGAAGAGATGAGATCCCTAGCAACTTCACCTAAGCGAATAGAAAAAATCTCGCTAATAACTTTAGGAAGAGAATTACCAATAGCAACAGGCCTAAAATCCTTGATATCTAATGCACTCTCCTACTTTGGAATCAAGGAAATAAAATTGGAGTTCATACCAAGAGGCATAAAAGAATGTTGAAAGAATTACCTGACATCATTAATAACCTCAACATGGATGATATCCCAGTAGAACAAAAAGAATTTATTGGTGAAGCCATCCATGCTAGCAACACTATCCATATTCAAGGATAATAAAGCATGATGAATCTCCTTATAGGATGGGGTATCAATGAGTCTCTTGTTTTGAGTTTCATCAAGAGTTGATTCAATACATGTGACAATCCTATTTGATCTCTTCACACCAGAATTAGAGTAGAGCTTCTCAAAGTGATCAGTCACAGCATTAACAATCTCATTTTAAGAAGTGAGTAACTTACCATCAATCATAAGAGCCTTGAGATTTTTCTTAATACTTTTCTCCATATGAAAGCAATGAAAAAATCTTGTGTTCCTATCCCCATTCTTCATCCATTTTATACTTAACTGATTTCGATCCAGATTTTCCTTAAGGGAAAAAAGACTATCAAGCTTGGAGGCATCTTGTAGCTCCTCCTGAGATGGTGAATCCTGCGGTAAAATCCTTTGCTGGATGTCTAATAGAATAGCTTTAACTCCTTTTATGTCATTAAAAATGCTGGAAAAAGATTCTTTGTTCCAAACTTTGAGTCTGGCCTTGAAAATTTTCAATTTCGAAATCAAAATGTGTGAGGAGCACCCAGTGACATCAGATCTCCATGCTTCCATAATAATTTCCATGCATCCTTGAACAACTAACCATGAATTATTAAATTTAAAGGGAAGAGGAGTTGTCCTTATAGTACTAGAACATAACTCAACCAGGATAGGATTATGATCTGAATGCAGCCTTGGAAGAGTAAAACCAGGAGCCTCCATTGTATCACTTCTATCATTCATCTGTACTAGGTAACAATCCATTTTGCTAGCCTGCCTCCCATTGATAACATATCTACTCTAGGTGAAGTCAACACCTAAAATAGGAATCTCACTCAGATAGCATTGATCAATATAGTAAAGAAATTCCTTGGCTGAGACCCGACCAAAATTGCTTCCAGTCTTTTCCTCTGGCCATAGAATTGTGTTGAAATCAACAAGCAAGATCCATCTCTTGGACATATTCACAGAGATTGAGAGTAAGTGATTCCAAAGAGATCTCCTTCTGATATATTGGATGAAAGCATAAACAAAAGTAACAAAAAGATCACTAGACTGATGACAACAATATAAAGTAACAACTTGTTGATCAATCTGATAAGAGTCAATGATTATGTTGTTGTGTTTGAGGACCCATAAGGATTCATTCCCATCTTGTACCTGATTGTAGGAAACCAGTGAATACCCAATAGCGTTCCAATTGAATGCTAACCATCATGATAAGTTCATTCTAGGCTCAGAAATCCTCTGTAACATGGGATTGTTGTTCATGATCATGTGCTTCAGGGATCTGACCGTGCGAGAGTTCCCAAGCCCCTGGAAATTCCAGAAAAGTATATTCAATGATTTAAATACCGCTGCCTTGTGCAGGGTCCAACATAACTTTCAGCTAGACATTCATTAGAAACATATTCTACAATATCCATTGATTTACCAGGAGTATCTTCATGCATTGAGGACTCACTATCATCATCAGAAAGAGGGGTAAACCTATTTTTAGAACTGATAGGCATACATGTTGTAGCATGCAGCTTCCTTTTAGCCATCATCGAATCTGGTATCTGAGAAAAATCATCTATAGTTCCCTCAATATTGAGTCCTAGTTGATCCTGTTCCAAAGAGGGCTCATGAGATAAAGAGTCAAGCATCTGTTGAGCAGAAGGATCCACAATCTCTAGGGTCCCCTGTTCATGTGACACCTCACCTGTAATAGCATGGTAATCAACATGCAGAGTTTCAACAACATTTTCCCCATCATCAGTATCCTACTTTGCCTGAGAGTCTGTGTTATCCAACATTTTCATTGCATCCTTACCACCTACTTCATTTTCATCAATCATCACAACGAGAGGATCATGAGGGGTTTTCTCTGGTATTACCCCACAAACATCAACAAGCATAGTATCAATAACAATAGCCACAGTTCCACCCTGAACCTCCTCATCATTTTTCTCAGCCTTCACCATGTTCCCATCATCTAAATTGAGACTTCCCTGTCCAGTCATCTTCCTTCGGCAAGTATCCACATCATGCCCACAGATATGACAAGCAGAACACACCTTATTCCTGTTACATTCTGAAAGATTATGCCCAAAAATATGACAATTAATACCTAACTTTGGTTTCCTTTCATATCCTATCTCCATATTAATGCTATCATCTCTCATGGTGAATACAACCTCTTCCACAAGTGTACTTGACATATCCACCTCCACTATGATTCGAGCATAATGTCCAAATTAGGGTTATCGGTTTTCTTATCAAGTCTAATAGGATTCCCTACAGAAGATGCAATATCCCACAAAATTTGAGGATGCGAATACAACCAACTTAGTTTGTGAATGTGAATCCAAACCTAATCAAATGTGTTCTTGACCGTGTTTGGATCAAAGTTACGGTCCCATTCATGAATTCTGAGGAAACCAGGATGCAATGGGACCGAGCCTAGACTCCATGTGCATCTCTTGCATTCATCAGATGGGAAGACGACATGATAAAAGCCATGCCCCATTTCCGTCATCTTCCAATCACTGATGCCCCAGATTTCCGCCAATCTCACGATAAGCTCCTGAAATTTCCATGGCCTCACACCTTTTGGAATCACCACAGGAGCGATGATGGAGAACTTACATAATTTAACCCTTTCTTCAACAGCGGCTTGATTGGCCAATACATGGGCAATTCGACCCTTTCGTATAATTCTTCGAGAGCTACCCGAATCACAATCCATGAATGAAAAACCTCCTACCTTTTTAGCCACATCTGCAAAGCTCCTCCCATGAATATAGGCATCCTTAGAGTTCGATTTCTCATCTTTTCGTTTCGCATAGAGACTAAACAGATCCATGTGCCCAGTACGATCTTCATCAGCAGGAATTTCAATCTCCTTCTCCCTCGATTTTTCATCCTCCTCACCTGGTTTAGGGTTTTCACCCGTGGAACCCTCGAGAGCTGCCATCATCCCCAACTACCAATGGAATACATATTATACAAATAATATTTTGGGTCGTAATGTGGTATGAAAACCCAATGTAATAATTGTGGATAAGTAAAAAATAAAACAACGGGTCCACTAGAGTCTATCCAATTTTATTACTAGCTCCACGATATTTTTTCATAGCCTTATACCATAGGGTCCTTACTGTTTTTCTGATCCTATAACATGAAATATATAAGAGAACTGAAATAAACATATAGGTTGTGAGTATAAGACTCTATAGTACATTACCGATATATCATAACTAGTGTTCTCTTGTAAAAATGTGTATTCCATAGATAAACAAAAAATGTGAAATCAACACAACAACCCAAAACTAAGATCTCATGTGCTAAAAGAGCCACCACAAGCCACAGATATACATGCTTCACTTCCATTTGAGAAGGAACATTAGGATATCATATGTAATCATTAACTTGTAATGAGTATAGAAAACATAATACCCAACATCCTACCATAATTTTGTGATAACATACTCAACATCTATAGGGAATTAGGTGATACATGATACTCATTAGCTACTAAGAATCAAGTGATTGTGCTACTCATCAACCACTATAAATTTTGAAACATGATACTTGGTATCCAATAGGTATCAAGTGTTTCATACTCAATCTATGGGGAATAATACTATCTATAATCTATTACTAAGTCCATAATTTTTATCATATCATGTAATGAAAACTCCCCCTATAAGGGATAAACATGTCCCGATAGCCCACCATGTTTAGGCACCAATAACTGTACCTCTAAAGGCACACTTAATAGGGTTGACCACACATGAATGAATATAATATACTCATAAGTAAATATAGAAACATGTAATGCATGTTATCAAAATTTAACATTAATAAAAAATCAAGAAATGTACTCACAATAACAAGTGTCACCTAAAGATCCATTGGGATACACAAAGACATAGTGACACAAAATCATAATCATGAATGACTATCAAGTATACCATGAAAAGTGTAATATCAAGAAAAAAATATAAGATTCCTAAAAACCTAAAAATTATCTTACCTTAAAGTCATTGATGTCAATGTCATGGTTCTTAATTGTGCTTCATAGAATCAACTCCAATGTACTTTCCATGTACACATTGGCTACAAATTCTCTCTATGGATTCCTAAAACCAAACCAAATATTTTATTTTTAAAAATAATAAATTACATGTGATAATAGTTTTTCTCTCATTGATAATTTATTAATATTAAAAATTTTCTGATGTTTTTTCTAGAAATTTCTTCCTCAATCAATAATGAAAAACCAAATGAGATAAAACATCATCCCTCTATAAAATTATGATTATGATTACTATTTATTATTATTATTTTATAATTATGGATAATTATTATATGATGAATTGTTAATTAAATTCCAAAACATGGAGAGAACATAATTTTTAGATGAATATAAACTGAATACACAAAAACATTCTCTCTTTAAAACACATCACCAACAGAGGAAAATGAGAGAGTGAAACTGATATTCCTAGAATCTAGAATTAATTCATATTTGCATTGAGTATGGCCTTAACAATTTTAAATATCGAAAAATCTAGGAATCATAGAATTGAGAGGATAACCAAAATTAAGGCTGTAAGGGTACAAATATTTTAGAAATAATAATATTCTATATTTTTTTTCAATGATAAAAACCCAAATTATGGGGACACAGTGGTTCATATATTTTTATAAAATCAAAACCTAATTCTAGTTGACAATTTTGGAAAATCCAACAAATGAAAGCAAAATTTAATTTTCCTTTAGCTCATTCATGAATGAAGATATTTTCAAAACCATTAATAATATGAGTCAAGATCCTTATAATGAGTCAAGAATTCAATTTCCTTTTAATTTTTCCCTAAAATTCATCAGAAAAGGAGTTACACGGTTACTTGGAGAAGAATAAACTTTTTTAGCGATTTTAAAAAAATTTACTGAAATGGAAATAACATAATGGAAATTGGTTTTAACCTTACAAAACTTATATGGTCCATGTAAGAGTAATGTGTTTTACCCCTTGGAATCACTAGAGTTCCACTTTACTCATATGCATTGATAGAATACACTCATACAGTGAATTGATACCCTCAAACAAATCTATTTACCCTTAAGAAACTTTGGAAGGGCCCTTAAGCTGGCCTGGCTATGCTTGAAAAACACAAACATTACACTTACGCAACCTATACTACCCTTACACAATGCATGACATTCCCTTAGGTTTCCTTTTCAAATTCAGGTCTACCCTTATTCATCTCCCCTTTACCCTTATACAATAAAATATTACATGAGAGTACCCTTATATAGGTCAATCATATTCATATGTAGAAGTCAGTACTATTAAGCAATAAATTGAAAGATATTTTCTCTAATATAACTCCTGGAAACCTATTTTTAACTATAAGCAATTTATTGCACTATTTCCCTTACATAAAACCATAAAACATAATTTAGGGTATTTTTTATTTAAAATCAATAATTTCAACTAATTTTTTATAAATAAAAAACAACTTATTATTTTATGAACATTTAAAAATTGAAAATATTACAGTAAGGTTATATATTTTTATCATTTTATTTCTGAATGTTTCACACTACAAGTACTACATATTCCCATCCAAATTCTAGAGATCATCCCCATCAAATACTGTCAACAATTAAATCCTATTGAGTGTGACTCTATCACTTTCCCCCACATTTATTTGTGTGTGGAATTCCATAATCGATGATCAACCACACTCCAAATCATTATCAATAACTTGTGTGTACATCAACCTCCTCTTGAATATTTACATCCCTAAAGACGGCCCCCATATTGTTTTATGTTTCTTCAGTAAGAAAAATATTTTTGAATTGTGTTTTGTTATCTTGGAATATATTTCAAGTTGAACAAGGTTTGTTCATTACATAAGAAAACCTCTATAGTTCCACCTTGGTATATATGGTTCATCACTAATAATCATGTATGAATTTACATTTCTTATATCATGAAATATAATATTGTTATGTACACCATGTTATGTTTGTGGTGAAAAATAAAAACAGACATTGTTGTTTAATTTTCAACGATCCAAAATAAGTTCCATGCATTAATAATCCATATGATATAGTATAGTTTCCTTATAATAAATAATATTTTCCCCCAATATATTCCATAAAATATGATATAAATAGTTTCATAAAAAATACAGTGTAATAAAATGATAGCTAAATCAATGGTTAAAAAGTAGGAGGTTTACATAGAAATTAATAAGAACACACATTAAATACATAAAAAATTACCAAATTAATGGTTTAATTTAATATTTATAAAGGTATTGGGTAATCATGACACACACAAGGTAGAGCCTTGTAAGTCATGATTCCATAATATTAACAACATCAACCCTAAGTTGTTAAACAATGTGAAATAAATAGATAAAGTGAAACATCTTAACCTAGAGTAAATCCCAACAAAAAAATGGTGAATAAATAAAGTATAATATAATGAAGACATATATAAATTATTACTGTAAATTCAAGTACTAAGAACATAATTATAAAGGACATAATTCTAGAATGTGAATTTGAAAAATTGGAAATCACCCAAAATGATGATGAAAAGTAAAAGTATAAGAGTAAGAAAATATCTTGGAAATATTACAACTAATTAATGGTTTAATGACATAAATATTGAATTCATAAGTCTTAAAAGTTATGTAGAAAACAATAACTAATCCCAAGAATCAATTAAATTTCATAAATGATAAAACAATAGAGGATATAGTGTGTTTATTCCAGAATACTAAAATTAAAACATGTTATTATGTAAATCAATATTATTGTAGATTATTTGTAAATAACAACCATAATTCTGTGAGATCAACTATATCAAAATAGGGGATTAATATTTTTTACTATACACTATTTCTTAATCAGGAACATGAACCATAATATAGCTTTAAATATCTCGATTTCTTCCACTTTCTCCAAAATTCATTGAAAATAAAATATTAAAATCTGTACAAAAAATAATTTATTATACATGTCCTTGGATAGGGTAATATGAATACACATTATATTATTGATAATTTATATATATGTTTTTGTAGACTATTTTTTCGTACATCATTTAAAATTAATTTCACTATATCTCATAGATTATTTCTATACTATGATGTATATACCATTTATATTTTGATTCAGGTAAAAAAATTCAGCCGTTAAAAAGGTAGAAATCACTATTTGTACATATAATAGACTAAAAAATATTAATTACACTTATTAGATAAACTATAGGATATGTAAAATATACTTTATTGTTTCATCATATAGAAGAATTACTCAACTAGTGGTACCTCGTGTATGATATTTAGGAATTTTATTTATATAAGTTATTATTATTTTGTGTTGTGTTAAAAATACATATCATTCTACTTTATTCATCCCAAAATTCTATTATAGGTAAACGATTGTTTAAGTATTTTAATATTTATTGTTCAATAGATATACATATATATTATATCTAGTCGATTAAATTTCAATACGAATTTGTTGGACATTATTTTGAACTTTGTATTGTATAACGAAATGAAAACCTACATAAATAAATCTTCTATATTCCATTCACCATAGTTGTCTAAAGTTTAGTTTTTATTATTTGATATTATTATATCCACAAATATCATTCCAAATTTTTTCAATTTCTCAAAAATACTTCAAAACATCATACCATGTACTTCTTATCTCTTATTAAATCTTAATTTAAAAAATCTAAAAATATATTTTATAATTCATGAAAAATGATAAACAAATTTTTGTACATAATAATGATTCAATATATTATTTTATTATATATGGTTGATAAAATTAAACCACTTGTTATGGTGATTTTTTAAAATCCAATCATCAATGAAAAACACTCTCATGCTAATAGATTTATTTAATTACCAAATATATGATATCTGAAATCTATACTATTTGATTTCATAGAAACACCATAAACACGGTCATTAAATATTTTATCACCATTTGTACACCCACTCTAAATTAGTACATTATATTGATTATTTAAATCAATAAATCTTTAAAATAGTTTAAAAATTATAATTTACAACATACATGATCTCAATCAATTAAACACATAACATAACTAATGATATTTCTCACATTGTTTCACATAATTATTTAAATTGAATTTGGATTTTCAATTCCAATTTCATTCAAATGAAATGTCATAAACAAAAAATAATTATATTATTTGTCAAATTGATTTGGGAATATGTTTTAATCCAAATATTAGTTTGATATTCTATAATAATTTATATAAAAATTAATTCCTTTAAATATTAATAGCCTGTTCTTCAATGGAAAATAATTGTAATAAAAACAAACTTTTTTCTATATTATCATTAATTAAGTAATATTTTATTTCTATATGATTCTACTAATATTTTAAAAACAAAATTTTAGACATATTAACAGTGGTTTCGTCATCATAACCAATTTATCAAGGAAACTCTACCTTCATTCTCATACCATCTATATGATATTTTGATTTTATTATTTACTAATTATATAAATCTACTTTTACATACCCTACATGAATAAATATATATTTTAAAAATTATTACTTCTTTTAGTTCCATGTAATGTTTCTTCCCATAAGAGAATATGATTTTTTGGATGTCGACATTCATTTAACATTTTTTTTCTAAATAATCCATATGTGATGTAATATAATTGAATTCATCCAAAAACTTCATTAAAAGGCTATATTTGAGTTTTTATTTCTAAAAAACAAAGTAACCAATTTTTTTCTATAAGATAAATTCTCGATTAAATCTTTTAAATTTTATAAAAACTATCAATGAAATTAAGATATTAGCTCTATATACTATCTAATAAAAAATAATTTATCTTATATATAATATTACATGTTTTTCTAAAAAATTGAATATATGTGCACTAATTTATTCCAAATAATATTCTTCTAAAATAAACATCTAAAATATATATTCTATAACCCCTTGATAGAGTAAATTTATATTTTTATATAAAATAAATAGTATACATACAATTTTAGGATTTTTTTAAACTCATGAAAAATAATTAACACACATATAATTTACATTTCATGTCTCTTCTTCATTTGAGAAAAAATAATTAAGAGCATGAACACTATATATATTAATATAATTTCATTGAAATATTAAATCAAAATGAGCAATCATGTGTGATTTATTGTGATATAAAATTCATTTTTTACCTTAACTTTTTGAATTTCAATCTATATTGACAAGAATATTTGAATAGTGTGATCATTGAGAATATTTAAGTATATATAATTCCTTATTCAATATAGAAAATATTTTTAAATAATTAATAAGGTGAATACTTAAAATTTCTCAATATACACTTCTTTTTTATTATTTCATTGAGAAAGTGAAGTTATAATTCATTTACTTTAGTGGTTATTTCAAATAAACTTTTTATAGTCTCTATTTGTTATTGAGTGTAACTTTTTTATAATTAAATTACTTATTTAGTTATTATAGGTAGAAATAAACCCTAACTTTATTCAAATAATCCCTTTTATTTTCAATGATAATATTGCAGAAAATCAAAATTATTCTAGTCATATTATTACCCTTTAGACTATATAATGTCTCTTAAGACATTTGTTTCTTAATTTCTATTATTATATAAACCTGTAACATTAAATAAATACTTATTATATGGATAATATTTAAAATAAATTATCTAAAATTGAGAAGGAAAGATAGTGTTAATTTTTATAATTATGATTCATGGGGTTTATAAATTAAAATAATTTTTTGAATATTTTTATTTAGATCTAAAGTCTTTTTTTAACATTGAATGGTTTATCGATGGATATACTATATCTAACCTTAAAATATTATAATCTAAAAAAACATTATTCTCCAATTATTAAATAATTTTTATCTTGAAAAACTTGGTATTCAAAATAAACAAATTGGGTATCATCCATGGATTCATTAATATCATGAAAACATCTTACATTAAAGAATCTTGAATGAACATTAAATAAACAAATTAAATTAATAATTCATATATTTTTGATAAAATAAAACTATGACCCTCTATTTATAGTCTATCAAAAGAATACACCATATTTTACTTATTCATAACATTTTATATTGTTCTTTCAATTTACTATAGTCATGCATGGGATACCAATAATAATAATTTTTTTCAATTATGGATTCTTCTTGTATAATATTTTATACAAAATCATATTAATGATTTTTCGTTGGAGGAACACATTATAAATTTTCACCAATGTCTATAAAGACCACATTTATAGATATTTTTATGTTCCATGATCATTTAGAATTGTTCGTTCCATATCCACTGCTATCTAATTTATTTTCTTATATAAAATCTTATTTAGGAAGTAATGGTGCCCTAATCTTGTGTAATTTTAAACGATTATTTATAAAATCTTTAAATTATAAATTTTATTATTATAATACATTTTTAAGTAAAACTAATTAATAGTATGACTAGTATCATTCCAATCTAATATCCAAAACCTATATAAATCTATTGAATCTAGTGATAAAATTATCATGAATTTAAAAAATATATTTATGAGTAAATTCATCAATAAGAAATGATATAATTAACTTTATGTTTGTATGTATTGAATATTAATATAAAAATAAATAATATATAATATCATGGGTTATTTTAGTGTTTATTTGTACTCACTTATGACTTTGATTCACAATTATTCCTTTTTAAAAATTATAATAAAAATAAATTAAACCCATTTTGGGATTAGTGATGATACATACATATCATAACATATTACAATTATATTTATTATTTTTTAAAAGTTAAAAAAACTCAACATAAAAATAGGATTATCTTCTATTATGTTAAAGGAATCAAGGATATTGCTTTTCATTTTCCAGGTATAATTTTTTTGGTGGAATGGATTTTCTCTAAAGTCACCTAGAGGAATACCCTGGACAGAACCTCGTGATTGAAAACCAAGAAATAGGTTCTTGAATACCTATTTTATGAATCCACATACACTAATACATCCTGAAGGCCTTCATTTTTTATTGTATCTACATGCACTTTATGTCTCTAAATAGTATAAAGAGTATATAATCAACCATATTAAGAGTATACTATAGGTAAAAAAATATATAATAATAGGTAAATCAACAGAAAAATTATATAAAAATATATAGTAAAACATTATTTTATATATAATAGAATTAAATCTATAAGCTACCCATATTAAATAAATACCAACATTTTATAAAAAATTAACTCATAATTTATTACATGTTTTAAACAATGAGTGGAATCACCCAATGAGATGATAAATTAAAGTTAAAATAAAAGAAAATAAATAAAAAAATAAATAGTAATACATAATTATGTGCATCACGATAACCACAAATCTATAATTCAATTAAGATACTCCAACAAAAAAAACATATATAATGAACTTATCTTGGAATGAATTCATGAAATGTTGTCTACACATCCATATAAGTTCAAAAATTGGGTGATAGAAATTAATCTCAAAATGAAATAACCAATGGGGAGCATAATATATGATTCAATATATCCAATATATTAATATAAATTGAAAAAGTATAATGTAATATATATTAGAAATTACATTAGTGAATTCTGATGAATTATATTTGAAGGTTGATCACACAATAATAGTAGGTAAAAATTTCATATGTTTTCAATCTAAGATATGAAATATATTATTAGAAATGATATTTATTTTGGAAATAATTTTATAGAATAAGGTAGGATCCATGATAAGATTTAATGATGTTTTTTTATATGTAACCCAACCATACAATAATTTGGTATATTGCATTGTTGTTATATGAACCATGTTGAGAAATTAATGTTTATAATCACAGTAGAAGTAATTTTATTAGAAAAAAATATTTATTCACTAATATATTTTGTATCATGTTTTCATGGAGATTGTAGTTTTTGTTCTTAAAAAATATGGTTGGCTGAAAAAAATTACAACACACTAATGATGGTTATTTGAAGAGGATATAAATTGCAATTTAATTTGAAAAATGATAAAAATGAATTGAAATGGGCATTTATGTGGATGTTTTGTGGATATTGAGAAAGAGTATCATTTTTTATTATAGAGAATTTTATTTTAATGGAAATTTATTTTTTCTATTGTGTTAGTCAATACCATTCCATTTTCTGAGAACACCACATCAATGTGGGTGAATATATAGAAATTAGTAATGAAATAATGAACCAATAATGAGGTTGCTTTGAATTTTATTCTCAATTATTTCATGTTCAAGGAAAAAATATAATTTCAAACCATAATGTGGTAGGGTATGGACAAGCCATAGTTGGTAAGGATTTTTAAATTTTAAAGATTGAAGGAGATTAAAATTGTAGATGATATATTGATTTTATTGTAAAAAAAATTATTCCTTTTTTATTGAATATAAGGGAAACACTAAGGATTACATGTAAAATTTAATAGAGGATGAATTGAAAAAATTATTATTGAATTTTTTTTAATTAGTCAATTATATATTTTGAGGTAATTTTGAATTAGATAATTTAGAAAATAATTACTAAAGATCTAAAATTCAAAAAAAGAATTAATTTTTGTGAGGATCATCATTGATGATTCATATTTGAACAAGGATGATTAAGAACATTTTGGAACACCCTTTCTGATTGGTTTTTAGGTATTATTAGCTTATTAATATTTAATAACCAAAACACTTTTTATTCTTTCATTCTCTTTCTTCAATTACTTCATGGATAACAAGCAGTCAGTAGAACTTGGTTTTGAATTGGTACATATGTAATATTTTAAATAGCTTATATTTTTTAGTGATATCAGTGGTATTTCATCACAATTTAATTATATTTTTGTTATATTTTCATTATTTTATACCTTTGTAGCGATCTTGGTAAAATTGTTTTTTCTATTTATGAACATTTCATACATCATATTTGATTACATGTATGTGTTATTTTCATATATTTATAATGTTAATCCCAATGTTAGAATAATTTCTAATTTAAGTTGAATAAAAATTTCACACTGTAATTCACCCCATACTTGGTTGTGTTTGGTTATATAGTTTAATAAAATTAGGTTTAAACCAAGCCACTATGAAACTCAGCCAAAACTAACATGAAAAAATTCTATAATTATCTCTATATTATCCTAAAATATTTGAATTATATGACAGTAAAGGTTTAACATAACCAATTCCATGAAAATGATATTTTGGGTTGTTAATCAGAATATATGGAAATACACAAAACATAGAATCCTGAAAAACTGATAAACATCACCCATAAGGAATGTTGCATCACATTGATTAGAATAATTAATATAACCACCATTCCATGTCCAACCCATTTATTAGCACCAAAATAATATTCATTATACAAATATATCATATATATTTATATTCCAACTAATTTTTTCTCATATCTCAACTCAACTAACATGATTATTTCATCTCATAATTATCGTTTCATGAATCCCATTACCACTGAACAATCAGCAAGACCGATGGATAAGACCCTCAAGAAAATCAAGAATCATTATTTGTGTAAAAAAAATTTATTTTTCTATCTCATAGATGGATTAATATCCAATTAATCCACATATGAACCGATATAGTCCATACCCATCAATTATAATTGAAAAAATCACCTCTATGATGCTTTTAAGATCCTGTTTCTTGTGGGTATTTGGGGATAAGGTGCCACTCATGTGATGGGGAATTAAATTATATAATGAGAACTAGGTAGACTATCTTTTTTATCTGATAAAGTAGATTCAATAGTTAAATTATTTTTATTCCCATTTTCTATTCCTCTTTCATTGGAAATTTGGGGATGATTAGAACAGATGGGTTGATTATAGTGGGGATCCAATGTATTTGTACAATAATTAAATTCAATCCCACCATTTGGTTATACTTACCAGAAAATCTTAATGGATCCCACATACCTAACTGGGTAAGAACCTTATTTCCAAAGGCATATGTCCCTTTTGGATTTAGTCCTAAATATGCTTATGATCTCACATTTTTTAAGAGGATGGAAGGTTAGGCTCAGCACGCCATTTTAGAGGGAATTGTTTCCTAATACAGGGATCACATATGTATTTATGATATCTTCTAGAATATATTCTTAATCTGAATATGAAATTGTTTACCCTAATAAACTGATAATAATTTATGTCTCTTTATATGCAATGAAAAGTGGTTTTTTATAGAGAATCCATTTTCTATTTATCTTAGGTTCCTCAAACATTTCAATTTAATAGGTAGTTTTATATATTTTGACTGTGTATGATTTGGAGCATCAGAGTTTGTTTTTATTTATGGAGGTTGTTAATATTTTGAGGATGGGATTGATCCTTCATTATGGGTCCCACATATATAGTTTTATAACAGGAATCAAACCCCACACAGTTTATTGAACCCATGTAGTTTAACATCATATGAAAATTAAATATATTAGGGAACTATGGAACATGTTATTTGATCTCTAACCACATAGGTACATCATACATATCCTGGTTATATCAAGAATCAGAGTTATCATATTTTATTCATTCAATTTGGATTTACCCTAGGATAGATACATTGATGTGATGGGAAATTTTTCCATATGAGCAATCGATGCTTACATACTAAGGTTTCCCTAAATGTGAGAGATTTATGATTCTAATTAGGTGATCATTACGACTCCTTAATCCCATGTGAGATATGATCATTGTGAGAAATAAAGGATATCAAGAAGTTATCCTCATTGAATATGGATGTGGGTCTTCTATTTCGGGAAAACCCATAGGATTATTAATATATGGCTCAATCATTTGGAAGAAATCATACATATCCTGGTTATGGAAGAAATCAGACATTAGAGTTTAATTATTTCACAATATCTTAGTGGATGAGTAAGGATCATTAGCCTTTGAGATATATTGAGACTAAATGGTTCGAATTCTAGAGATATGGAGAGACTTACACTGATGTGGATTCCCCTTTGACCACAATCTCAAGCCTTAGGAAAGCATCTTATATATTCAAGTTATGATATGAATTAGATTACTCGTAGTTCAATAAGTTGAGGATTACACACTGAGGCTTCCCTTATATGTGAGACATATCATATTATTCCACTGAAAAGTGATTACACACTAGGTATTCCCTTTTCATGGAAGAGGCCTATGAAGTGAATGATATGATCATTGCATCTCTCTAAGACCACATGATCTATGTTAAATGTGAGAAACAATGGTTAAAAAATAATAAATCTCACTACTTATTGATATGGTACTTATGCACTGGGACAAACCCATTGGATGTTTCATATAGTGCTTAAGCCTTAGGAAGGCATCCTACGTATCATAGTGATGGTTGGAATCATAGTTCTCATAATTTTTTATATAAAGGATTAAACACTATGGCTACCCTTATATGTAGTATAGACAAGTTTATAATTTCCTAGGATACCTTCTTGGCCTGGTCTACATATCATCTTGGTTTGCATTGATTTTCTTCTAAACACACAATGATTGTATTCTTAACATGTCTGTTATTATCTTCTTAACATGTACTAATAAAATTAGATATCCCAGTTGCATTTTATAAGGGACATCACATAACATGGATGGCATGTATAGAGGCCATCACATGACCAAGGCTAACATTTCTAGAGGACATCGTAAGACTTGGTGAGTAGATCCTGGAATCTATTTCATGATGTTATATAACATTCTCAGAGGCCATCACATGATCTAGCTAACATTCCCCGATGTCATCATGAAAGTTGGGTGACATGCTTAGAGGGTGATACGAGAGTCAATGTGACCTGTCTAAAGGGTCCTACAAGTCCTAGATAACTTTCACAGGTGTCATAGTGAAATCCAGATGACATGTTTGAAGGAATTCTTAGGAGCGAACTGATATACCTGAAGGGCAACATGATATTTTTTCCCTATTGAGGGGATGTCACAAGATCAACCCAACATGCCCTATTTCCATAAATAGACTTATCTGATATGTACTAGTGTTGCTATATGATCTGGGGGAAACATTTAATGAATCTCAAAATGTTTCTATGGTGATCTGAGAGGGTTTTACAAGACAAGGTTGCAAGCCCAAGGGGAGCCCTATGACTTTCCCTAAAATGTCCAAAGGACTTCCCATGATCCACATAGTATACCGAAGTATCTTCATGTGATATGGGAGACATTTCCTAGTTATCTAATGTAATAAACCAAGATTTTATGAACCTTTTTTTCAAATTAATTTATTTTCATTGATGTTCTGTAATGTACTAAGTTAAATATTCCTTTGTCATGACATATACATTGATAGGAATAATATAAGAACAAACCCAATTATACACATAAAACCTATATTTTTATTAAGGAACTTTTACTACCTTTTGATGGAGAACATATTTTAAATCTAAAAATTTAAATTTTATAAAATTTATATGTCAAAAAGGTAAATTTTTAAAACAGAAATATATTATTTATGTTAGGGTGATTTGTTTATTATTTTTATGTGATGTTTCATTTTTTAATGAATAATAAAAAAACGAACTCAAAACAACTTTTTAATCTAATTTATTTATATAATTAATTTATATTTTTATTTAGATTTATTGTTTAATTAGACTAAATTTAAATAAATAGATTAAATTTAGTTTATTGGAATTAATTTAATTTTAAAATTTATTATAAAAACATAGTTATCATTTATACATTTTTAATTTAAAATCCTGCATTGTCATCCCGTCTGTAGGATAATATTTAAATTAACTTTTGTCACTTATGTGTTTGGAATTTTGAAAATATTGATTCCATATTTAGAGTAAAAATAATTTCTAATTTCAAATAAGTTTAACTAATTTTTGATGAAAAATATTAGTGAATATAATTAAAAATAATTACCACGATTAATGTCACATTATGTTTTAAAAGGATACAATCCATACCCTTAAGGATGAAAAATAAATATAAACTTGTGAAAAATCCATTGGGTATCCATATTTTGACTCTATCCACCACGATAACAATTTTTTGACATTATTGGATCCAATTATAATAAAAAATTTGGGTTGGTTTCTATTTTCCAAAATATTACAAGAGTGTCAATCCTCCTATCTTATAAATGGATTCATCTCCTCCCACATACTCACACAACTCAAACTAATTTGGATACACCAATATCTACCCAATAAATTCTCAACATCCATCCCTTTAGCATTAAATATTCCTTTTTGTTATTAATCAATCTAATGAATCCTTTTGGAACAAACTAAAAGGAGTTACCCAATTAAGAGGTAACATCTTCTCCCAAGCTCCTTTATTTTATTTTCTTTCTCTAACCAATATAATATTATTATTCCAAGATTTTATAATGAAAGAATTATCCTAAATATACTATGAAGTTATTATGATAATGGTTCAACTTACACATACACACACTTCTATCTAATGGGCAACGAACATACTGTATACATGTATGGAGAACCATTACCGTACAAAATGATGATTGTTCATTTTTACATTACCACCTCTTATTGGTGAAATTATGATGGAATATAAGTTTATATATGATATAAATTATATTTATTTTTTAGTCAATATTTTTTAATCCTTCTACAAAAAACATATATATACAGTTCATTTGGTGTATATATGATAATTTTGTTTGAGGAAGTGTGGAATATCGCCCCCTTAAAGCGATGTGATTCATTCTCACACTACATAGAATGTATTAAGAATGGGTTTAGTGAAATTATATGATATATATTATATAATAATTATAATATATATATATACATATACAGATACTTATATGACATTTTATTTCATTCTTTCAATATGAAAATAAAAATGGAAATAATGTTCATGCGTATATATGACTTAGTGTCTCCATGAACGATGTATTCAATTTCGTACTTATATATTATATAAGTTATTGTTATATAAATATAAGGTATTTGAATTACATTTATATCATTTTTTTACATTATTTAAATAATTATATATTTATAAGAACGAAAGATATAACAAATTAAGACATAAGTGAAAAGCATAGCAAATATTACCCAAAACGTAACCTTAACATGAAATTGTTAACAATGGGGTAATATAAATTCATAATCAAACCATATATGGTTTTATAAAAAAAATATTATTATTTAAAATATATATAATAAACCTAAATTTATTATATTGGAATCTTGTATGAGTGCAAAGACAGTTAAGACACAAGGTAAGGGAATTTCATCTAACTTTTTATATTCATGCTATACATTCCATGTTCAATGCTCTTTTATTTTTCATGATGTATATACTACCCATGAATGTAATATATGATTATTATTATTAAATTTATTTTTATTTACATATTCCTTCTATGATATTTCTTCAACGGAATTTATGTTTCAAAATGATTTAAGATTCTTTTATATGTTCTCAAGGAAAACAGTTTTGAAATGGTTTTCAAGCTTCATTAAAAGATTCAAAAAAATGATTTCAAAAGGTTTTTAAAATTACATTGTAATCTTACAAGTATAATTTCAAATAAAATGGTTTCAATAAATTTTTGTTCTTAAAAATATTTTTTCAAATAAAGAGAATATTCTTTCAAGAAATGTTCTTATAAGATATTTGAAAATTATTTTCAATCTAAGATGACATATATGGTTATTACTCATTCCTTTCTGGGAAAATGATACAATGTTTCCATTAATATTATTTTTATAAATGGTTTATTTTTTGATATAATTATGTTTATGATACTCGTATCTCTTTCATGGGTTGTATACTTTTATAACCTGCTGCTTTCTATAGGTTATGATTTTAATGAAATGATTTTGAAACCTATATATTTTCCATATGTTAAGATATTATTAAATGCTCATCATACCCATTCATTTCATGGGTTACTATATGATTGTTTATGATTTTGTAGAACATGTATCTACGATTTAATTATGATATGTGTGGGAGCTATATCTCCTTCCAATACATTGGGTTAAGATTTATATCTCACAAGATACACATGGCTGGAATGATTAGTAAACTCAATTAAGTAATACAGGGCCTGAACAGGGTGTGAACCTGGTTATGTAAAGGACTATATCCACTACGATGGCCTTGGCAGTGATTCCATTATTATTATAGAAATCATAGTATATGTTCATGTGTTTTCCACAGTTCCATATTTTATTCCTATATTATGATTTCAGGGATTATGTAATTTATTTACTTATGATTCGTGTCTTTATAAACTGTCATAATTTATTCCATGATTCATTCTTTTGATATGTGATATGTAGGGCATAATCTTAAAATGTTTTGATCAGATTATCATACTCTTATGCTCATGTTTATGAATACATTTACCACTTGTTTTCCCTTAGTGTGCATCAGAGATCAACGCTTTTTATATTTCCTTCCCCAAGATATAACGATATGTATGACGTTTGATTTGTCTAAGAAGGTTTATAGTCATTAAGAACCTAGTTAGAGATAATTTAGCTCATTTATGTACCAATGTTAAGGTTTCTATCTTTCCAAAGTTAATAAAATAATACAGTCTTTGGGTGTTTCTTTTTTGTAATGTTTTTCCAAAAAAGTGATGTAATGTCTATGTATGTCGAGACTAATCCATTAAAGTTGGTATTAGAGAAATGGTTTAGATAACCTTTGCAATCTAAGAAGAAAAACCCCATATTGAGAACTATAAGGGAATTTCTAAGTACAAGCCTAGGGATAAGGAAAATTAAAGGAAACTATCTTGGAATTTTAGTAAAAGATAGAGTGAGTGGTTATCTATAAATGCATCACTTTCAAGATACATCAAGTGGATGTGTCACTGAAACTGATATAACTAGTGGTAAAATCTCTAACAAGATGTTCTAGGCCTAGCTTGGGGTAATCTCGTAAACGATAATATGACGTACTACCAAACCAATTTAAAACTCCATGGGGATATTCTTTGGTAATTAAAAAACTCTTCATAAGCCTTCATGAAGGGTTTAAATAGAATTTGGAGATAAATAACCCTGGATAAACCTATGGTTTCATATATTATGAAATGTATCATTATTTAGGAATCTTATAAGTTACTTTTCATGATTATGTGGTTTCTCAAAATGATAATTATTTCTTACTCTAGGATTTTTGGTTTTAGTTAATTGATGGAACTTGAATGAACCTTGTTAATGGTGATTGCGGTGGAAAATGAAATGATTTTCCTCGTGAACAACTTAATGCTATGGGAGATGGAATGAAAAACCTTGTTGATATGCTCACACAACTTCCGTGTTCTATGAATCATGGTGGAATTCCACATGAGAAAAAGAGGGAACAACATTCTATTGATTAATTCATGTGGCAATGTCCAAATTATTTCTGAGAGTCTTTTAATCCACTTATTGTTGATCTTTAGATCAGTACCACTGAAATGATATTCTCCTTTATCTAGTGTTTGGAGCATGAGAAATTCATTTTAGCTATTTATCAGTTAGTATAAAAAGAATACCCATGGTGGACTATAACAAATAGTACAAGGCATCAATATTAGATGGAATCAGTTGATTTGGACAAGTTCACGAACTTATCTTTCAATACGTTATTTCCCCAAATTATTTATACCAAGATGGAGAAAGAGTAACTTGATTTTAAGCAAAGGTATAATGAAAATTTTGGTACCTATGAGTCTAATTTCATGAGACTTGTGAGTTACGCATTAGGAATTATCATCCAACCTGAAGGTAATGTTGATAGGTTCCTCAGTGCCTTAATTCCTAGTCCTGAAAGGGATCTGGACATAAAGACTTTAGTAGCTATGAAGAGATTTTGTGCTATGAAATATAGGTTGAAATGTAGGTTGGAGTAACGTATCAACCTCATGGTTTTGATAATATAATTAAGATGGGGTTTAATGGAAACTCTAAAAATCATGGAGAAAAGAAGATGATTTTTCCTTTATTCTCTAAATGTGTAAAGAAGCATGGAAGAATTTGTCTTAAGGGGTCAAGTAAATATTTTATGTCTAGAAAATAAGTTCAATGGGAAATTTATTGTCAAAACTATGGGATGAAGTTAGCTCAAAATCCCAATGGAGATAATGTTACAAAGATTGAACATTCACCTAATCAGTGATATAAGTGTAAGGAGAATGTGAATTATTCTAGGAAGTGTGAAAACACTAAGGCTGGTGATGATGATCATTGTTATAAACCTCGTATTCCAAGGTACATTGGAAAATATTAAGAAATATCTATTTCTGATGTAGGGTGTGATAACTACATTGTGAAAGGTACACTAACAATCTACTCTATAATTGCTAATGTCTTATTTGATTTTGTATCTACAAAATATTTCATATCTAAATAATTTAATAATGGTTTTAATATTCCTCCAAAATGATTAGATGTCTAATTAGCAGTGAAAACCCTTGATGGTATGATGATTTCATAAATGACTATGATTCCTCTCAAAATGTCATTTGTCCGAATGTTCTTCCTGTAAATCTTTCCATTCTTCCTTTAGTTGAATTTGATTTCATCATAGGCATGGAATGAATTTCTCTGCATAAACCCCACATCAATTATAGAGGAGGTGAAGTTATGTTTGATATTTTAATCCCTCTAATGATCATCCATAAATGTGATTACAAAAATGAACTTCCTATGGATATTACATCCATTGTATGGGTGTTAATTCTAATTCAAAAGTGTTATTTATCTCAAATGGTTGGGGAGAAAATCGATATTGATGATATTCCTATTGTTCTTGAATTTTTGGATGTATTTCTTGAAGAGTTACTTAGCCTTCCACTAAAACATGACATTCAGTTCTCAATAGAACACATACGTGTTTCCACACAATTATTAAATAATACCTATAGAATGGCCCCGATTGTGTTATAGTAATTGAATAAGAACCTCCAAGAAAACCTTGATAAGGGATTGATTCAGCCAAGTGTGTCATATTTTGGTGCACCTATTATTTTTTAAAATAAATATTGATCAATTAATCTCTACATTGATTATTTGGATTTGAATAAGATCAAACTTAAGAATAGGTATCCTCTTATGTATATTGATGATTTAATTGTTTAACTATGCGAAGCTTAAAACTTTTCCAAGATTGGCCTTCATTTTGGATATCATCAATTGAGGGTGATGGATGATATACCCATGATTACATTCCATATAAGTAATGAAAATTAAGAATATATATTAATGAATTTTGTAATTAATAACTCCCCAACTATTTTAATGGATTTAATGAATGGGGTTGTCAGAGATTAACTTGATTAGTTTTTGGTAGTCTTTATAGATGATATTCATATCTATTAAAATAGAAAAGGCAAGCATTAAGATTTCCTGATAATTTTACTAAAGACCCTAAGGAAGGAGAAACTATATGAAATATTTACAAATTTTGAGTTTTAGATACAAAAGGATTCATTTTTTGGGTCACATAATCTTGAGAGATGGTATAGTAGAAAATCCATCAAATATGGATGCTATTGATTGTTGGCCTGGACCAACTATGGTGAATGATAGATATATATTTCTTCTTTTTGTTGGATATTATCAATTTTTTGTGGGTAATTTATCACAACTATCTAATATTATGACCATGTTAACCCAGAAATTATTCTTGTTCTTTTAGACAGATGAATGTGAGTAAAGTTTCATGGATATAAATAAAATGTTGGTCATCACAACTGTGCTTACATTACCATGTAGAATAGAAGGGTTTTTAATCTATAGTGATGTATCCATGATAGGATTGGGATTTGTTCTTATGAATAATAACATGGTTATAGCCTATGCCCTATGAAAGTAGAAGATTCATGAGAAAAATAACCCAACTCATGATTTGGAGTTAGCAATGGTAATTTTTCATTAATGATATGGAGGAAATATATTTATGGACAAAAGATTGATATATATAATTATCATAAAAGACTTAAATATATATTCATATAGAATGAGTTCAACATGCATTAAAGAATATTGTTGTAGCTGATAAAGGATTATGACTTCTCAATACATTACCACCCATGGATAGAGAACAAGGTGGATGATGATTTAAGTCAAAAGTATCATGCTAGATTATCTATGATGAGGATTACAAAATATCTATAATTTCCAAATACACAAAGGCTGAATCTAAAAATCCTGAAGAAAGGGGGAAATCATATCATTCTCAAATGAATGTTCAACCCTTTATATAAATAATGATTAAGGAGGAAAGAAATAAAGATCTAGAACTGAAAAAGAAAGATAGAAATGTTCCTCAGTTAAACCTAGATCAGGATAGAATGATAATGTTCAAGAACCTATAATGGGTTCCTTATAAACCAAATTTGAAGGAGCTGTTAGAGGAAGCTCATTGTTCTTCATTATGTATTTATTCTAGAAGTAAGAAAATGTATACGGGATTGAACAAATACATCTAGTGGGATGGATTGAAGAGAGTTATAATAGAGTTTATATATTGGTTCTTGGTATGCCAACAAATTAAGGTTGAAAGTCATATATCAAAGGGGTTGTTTCATCCATTACCTATACGAGAATTGAAATGGGATAACATCACTATGTATTTTTTGTTGGACTACCCAAAACCTTTAAAGGGTTTAATGCTATATGGGTGGTAGTAAATTGCCTTACTAAGTCCGCATACTTCACAACTAAAAAATTACTTTAAAAGCACGGGTATTTATCAGCGCTAGAAAAATGCTAATAATGGCATATTTATCAGTGCTAGAGAAAGACATAATAAATTTAACATTTTATCATTTCTTTGTTAGCGCTGATAAAGGGAACCAGTATCAACAATTTCTTTTTGGGCTGATAAAGGGTATCCTTTATTAGTGATTTATTTTTTGTGTAGATAAGTGGTATCCTTTATTAGAAATTTATTTTTTACAGCGATAAAGGTTTCCCATTATCATCACTTTATTTTTATTGCAGATAAATTTTTATTTGATCAGCACATTTTTAGTGCTGAAAAATGTCTGAATAAATAAAATGAAATAATTGAATAAATAAAAAATAAAAATGTTTTATTAAAAAAAATTACAAATTTTATTATTTAAATAATTATTGATAAAAATGAATATATTGATTAAACATTATAAAATATTAACGATATTGTTAGTTAGATAATTATGATAATTAATGTTATTAAATTTTATATGTTGAATATATCAATATATATTAATGTAAATAAATTTTATTTATATATTAAAAAAATTATGTGCTTTGTATTTAGTAGTTTTGTGTTTGTCGAATAATGGTTTATAATTAAAAATTAATATGAATAAAAAATATTGACTCATTGAATAATATATGACATATAGTTGAATGGAATTTTAATTTTTCATTTTAAGATAGATAAAATGTATGTTATATTGATTTCACATATAAGTAATTAATGTATTTTTATATAAAGTGCATACACAAAAATGTATCCATTTTTTGAATATTGTTAATGTGTACTTATTCTTAATTTATTAAATTTTACTCATTCTTAACATATGTGCATGTAACTAAAATTAGATATCCATTAATAATTTAAAAAATATATTTGTAAAAACAATTTATAAATAAATATATTTATAAATGTACATTTATAATATTTATACATTTATATATTAATAAATATAAATAAATAAATTTTATTGTAAAATTATTAAAATAATTATTAAAGTTAAAATAAATTTATTAAATAATGAATATATTTACTATATTTATATATATATATATATATTAAATATATACAAGTATAATTTTCTAAATATATATAATGATATAAATATTATTTTTCAAAAAATATTCCTATAATTATAAATAAATAATAATATTATAATAATAAATATATTTGAAAAGGATTATTTGTATTATACATATATTTATATATATTTTGTAAGTATATATAAATATAAATATTTTTTATTTATAATTATAATTATAAATCTTTTATCTGTTCTTTAGTAATAAGTGCTTATAAAATCTTCTTTATCAGGGATTTTTAGGTGATGATAAAGATAGGATTTATTAGTGCTAAACAAAGCATTTATAAAAATAATATCTATCAGTGCTATAACATTAGTACTGATAAATATATATTTTATAAATGATCATAATGACCTATCATTATCAGCACTAAATAATCACAGATAATGATCCCTTTTATGAGCGCTTAAGTAATAAGTACTGGTAAAAGAGTTTCAATCTATTTTAAAACCCATAACCATTTGTAAACCCATCATGATATAGAATCTTTTCGTGGAATCCCCCTGATGTCGGTGGTCCTCCTCAGTAAATTGAATGTCAAATCACTCCACTCGACTGCCTCCAATTTCTCCAACATCTCTTTTAACATACAATGTTCGATTTCAGTTAGGGTTTCTATGGAGTGTCTTAGACATTGTACAACCTAGTGAGGCATTCCTTTCTATTTCTTTTTGTATTTTTGGTTTCTTTTTTTATTTATTCTTCTACGATTTCTTTATAATCAATTTTTTAGGATATGTTTTTGATCTGTTTTTAGGGAATGAATTGTGTTCTAGAGTGTGTATTGAAAAACGATGAATTATTCATATTTTTATCTAACATTGAACCTTGAATTTAGTTTTTGTTTTTTTCCTTCATTGAATTATATTTTCCAAATAATTTTTTTTCATAAATGTATATAAATGTGTATAATTTTTCATGTATATTCTTTTTTATTAACATCTAATTTGGTGCACATTAGTGGTTCCTCAATGATTATATAAAACATAACACATTTTGTAGACACCTTAGTGGACACACATCTTCAGATTTTATTTTTCTAGAACCAAGTTAGTGGAATGATGTATGTTCCTCCACTGGTTATATGTACCGTAGGATCTAGTTCCTCTTAGAATTCATTATGGTCCCTAGTTTTCATATGATATAGATTCAAATGCTTCATCCTCAATTAAGAATGTAACATCCCAAGAAATTAATGAATAATAGATATTCTTATCTATGTCTATTTATGAATTAGATGGTGTTTTAGAGGCTTAAAATGAGAATAAATCCAACCTTAAGCATGAAATACTCTAATATTTTTAAAAGATTATTTTACCGCCTTTTGATGGAGAACAATTTTTAAATATATATTTTGACAATTTTATAAGCTATATTTGTCAAAATAAACTTATTCATTATGATTGGGAAATTTAAATTTATTTTGGATAAATTTCTGGTATTTTTCTGATAATTGTTCATTTTCTTTTGAATAGTGAAAAATGATTTATTTTAATTCAAAAACTCTTTTTAATATAATTTATTTATATGATTAGATTATCTTTTGAATTGGTTTTAAAGTAAAATTACAATATATTTTTACCATTTAATCCAATAGTGGTCGTTGGAATTAATTTCACTTTGAAATTGGACTTAAACTAATGTCAATCTTTTGATATATATTGTTTCATAAAAACACACTATTTGTTCCGACAGCAGGAATTAATTATTATAACTTATATTTTTTTAATTTATTAAAATAGACATCATTTTTGAATTCAGAATATCAAATATATCTTAGGGTGAAGTTTAGGTATTTTTCTGAAAAACTTCAATTTTTGATGAATAGTGAAACCACTAAGTGATACTTAAAAAACTGATTTTTCGTTTAAATGAAATTTTACCACCTCTGTTTTTTGAATTTCAAAAATATTACATACATGGTTGTAATTAGGCAGTAAAATTTAGTTCAATGGGATTATAATAATTTTCTGGTGAATAGTAACTTTTATGTTTTTAATTGTGATTAGAGGTAATTAGTGTAGTTTAAGGTAAAAATAATATTTTAATAATATGAAATGACCTTGAAACATGTCCTACCCTTATTGAATGTGTCATGAACGACCAATAAAACCCATGGGTCGATTTTTGGGACCACATGGAGCCACTTGGGTAAGATAATGACAGTAATGCCTTTTATTTAAAGTAAAAGTAAAAAATGACACAAACATGTATTAGTTTACTAAAACAATTTTTACATGGGGTTATACAAGTCATATTTTTGAATATAAATAGTAATTCGAAAGATAATAAGATTTCCTACATAAGAGTATTTTTTTTATAATTTTTAGACATTAAATAAATTAAATTATTTATGACATCATGATGATGCAACAATTATCTCATTATTTAACGATTTAAATAAAATGAAAAGATAATGTAAAATCGAAGACCTACACATGTCAAAAACCTATTGTATGGGTGGATTTCGAACTCTTATCACCTTATCCTCGATATACATCAATTTGAGACCTTTAAAATCCGAAAATCATTTGAAAATAAAGTAACATTTTATACCTTTCCAAGAGTGCCCCTCCTCTCCTCTTATAAAAGGCGCCCACATCTACCTCCTTACCCACACCTCTCAAGCCTTTGTCTCGGCCAATCTCTGATCCTTTTGTCTCTCAACATACCTATCCTCATCCTAGAAGCCTTAACTTAGGCATCAAGCTCTTCAAGAAACCCTTTTGGTTCAAACCAAAGGGAGTTACCCGATTTTAAGGTAACATCTTCACTTGTGTTCTTTTTTTATTTTTCTTATCCAACCCCCTAAAATATTTTTATTAATATCTTTTGTAACAAATATATTATCTTAAATATACTAGTATATTGTTATAAGAAGGATTCTAGCTACACTTACACACACCTACATCTAATGGTTAAAGAACATACTGTTTATGTGGATGGTGAATTTCTACCTCACGAAACGATGATTGTTCAATATTCGTATAACATCTTCAAAGGTGGCCATTAAGATGTCACAATATTTATATATGATATATAATATGTTTATGTTTTCCTTAAGATTCTTTATTTTTCATTTGTGTCATACCTTTATGGTTTCCATTATGGGTAAACACGATATCTTCATTTTAGGAAGTGCGGACTATTGCCCCCTAAAAGTAATTTGATTCGTTAATACCATATGTGGTATGCATAAAGGATAGATTTAATGATATTATATATGATACCATACTGTAAATATAATACTATTATGTATCATTATGATTTAATTCCATTAAATAAGAAATAGAAATGGAAGTAGCGTTCATGCGTACGTACAGCTTACCGTCTCCATGAACGGTGCATTTCATTTCATTCCTCTAAATGTTATGTAATATTATAAATTCATGTATATAATGGATATATATTATATATATGATATCTAAATAATGAATATAATTCGGGATATAATATATATTTTACCACATGAACAACATGTAATTACAAATGGTTTATTTTTTACTCAAGTAGCAATGATCGACAAAACGACCATTATTAACTTAAATAATTACATAGTGTTCATGACATGGTAATATGTGATATAAAAGGAATAATTAACTTGAAAAAGGTTCTCAAGCAAGTATAAATTAACTCAAGTTTATTATTCAGGAGGTTAAAGAATGATCGAGTCAAGTCAGACACGAGGTAAGGGAATCCGTCTCAATCTCCTTTCATTGAGGCATATTTTGTTTTATACACAACTTTATTTTATACAGTGTATAAACCCATTTTACTTTTATGCTTATTCAAAAGGAATCTTTTTTATATGAAGCGTTTTACTAAACGACAAAAGGGAATGCTTTTTTCGTACGTATGTGGCGACAATGACTTCTCCGTCGCCGTGACCATTATTTGAGCTTCGGCTTCCTCTACAAGCCATAACCTTTTTTTAAAATTAAAAATAAATACCATGTTTTAATTTTATTTTATTTTGGTATTGAAAATGGTTTTCACAATGTTTCTATTATATCAATGTGTGGTATTGATATCTTGTAATTGAAATGTGGAAATGTTATATTTTTTTTATGCATGTTTTATGTGATACGATAATGTTATGGTTCTTTGGAATTGTTATGAAGAAGGGTGGTTTTGTGATAAACTAAGGGTGGGTGAGCCTGATATAGCTCTCCAATGCATTGAGTAACGCGAAGGGGTTAAACGTTAAGGTTTTTCTGAAGAGATTTAGGGAATATATTGTGATGGGTATTCCAAACGTAACCATGTGGGTTACTCCCTATGTAAGAATGTTATGAATGCCTCAAGTTACCTTTATGTCTTAGGATTTTTATGTTTTATTCGTGAGTTGATGAGGTATGTTAAAGTTATTATGTTTTATGAGTAAAGTATGATTTCATTGATTCTTACGTATACATGTACTCATGTTTCCTTTCCATATTTTTATATCCCTTACTGAGCTTTTTATGCTCATCCCATGTTTTTGAAATGTTTTTCACAGGTCAAGGGAAAGGTACATGATGTGATGATAGTGTCAAGGAAGTGTCTAGAAAGAATCTATGCCTTATTTTAAATATGTTTTCGTTGATGGGAAAAATGAATACTATCTTTTATGTAACCAGTTTTTTTAAATGTGGAATGTAATGCATGTTTTATGATCTAATTCTGTAAATTCTAAACCTGAAAAGATCCTCAATGTGTAATCTTTTAATAACTCAAGATTAAGTAAGGTTTGAGGATGAGGCCTTATAGTTGGTATCAGAGGTCGATCTAGATAAGTTTAGGAGTTATAATTCCATTAAATGATTAACCAAAAATATTTTTTTTTGGTCAAATTGAAATGATATAGCATTTGACGATTACCATGTTGTTTCATCTAAGACATGTTTGTTCAGAATGGTTTTCCTCAGAGGAAACAAGGAAGTAGTGCTAGGAAGGCATACAGAAGGAAATGACCTTCTGAATTAGCATCCTGAGATGGTCGGAATTGGATCTGAATAGTTTGTTGCAGTAATGGCGCAGTTGAATCAAGCGATAAATGGTGCCAGTATCTATGCACAAGATCATCCAGATCAACCGTAGAAGAACATGTCAGTGGTGGAACATTTCATGAGGCAACATTCCCCATCATTCAGAGGATCATTTGACCCTGTGCTAGCTGAAGGGTGGATTAAAGCACTGGAGAAGATTTTCGATGTCATGGGGTGTTCAGATAATCAAAAGTTTAGTCTTGATATTTACCGTTTGGAGGGTGAAGTAGATCAGTGGTGGTCGATGGTTAAAAATATCAAGGATGCTGATGAGATTGATGCTCTCGACTGGGATGAATTAAAAGGTATGTTTCTTGAGAAGTATTTTCCTAAGGCTGTTCAACTTAGGATGGAAAAACAATTCGTAGAATTGAGGCAAGAGGAAGACTCAGTGGATGCCTATAAAGAAAGGTTCACTTGATTGGCAAGTTATGCTCCAAATTTTATCCGAGACCTTCATAGTAAAATCAATCGTTTTTACTCAGGATTAAAGCCAAAATATGGAAAGGAATTAGCTTCTCGTGAGTTCAAAAGTTATGGAAAGCTTGTTCGATGTGCTAAGAAGGTGAAAATGAAGTTTTTTGATGATCAAGTGTTCTGTAACAACCAACAGAAGAAGAGACTTAGGTGGCAGGAGAAAGGGAAGAATTCTTCAAAAAAGTCTGATTGTAAGAAAACTAAGTTTCCAGTTTGTGATAAATGTGGTAAAAGGCATGCTGGGGAATGTCTTCTGAATTCTGGAAAGTGCTACCGATGTGGAAAAATGGGACATAAGTCTCGTGATTGCACTGAAAAAGATCAGGGTGATGGTAAGACCAAATTTGATTTACAGTTAGTGAAATGTTTTAAGTGCAATGAGATGGTTCACTATGCAAATGAGTGTCCAAAAAAGAGCTCGAGTGATTGGAAGCAGTCAGACTACAAGCAGAAAGGGGTGGTGAAATCTTTTGCAACTACTTCAGAAGACGTTGGGGCATCAAATGAAGCAGTATCAGGTACTTTGTTTGTTTTTTCAGATTATGCTAGTGTGTTGTTTGATTCGGGGTCTACGCATTCCTTCACCTCTAAAACATTTCTAGTAAAATGGGAATACCATCTCAATAAATGACTCCTGAACTTGTGGTAAAAACACCTGGGGGAAATTTTGTAGCAAAAAGAATTTATAAGAATCTTCCTATCCTTATTCGTGGAAAGAACCTACTTGCAAACCTTATTGTTTTACCTCTAGTAGAGTTTGATGTTATCCTAGGTATGGATTGGCTCTTTATTTACCATGGTTAGATTGACTGTAGAGCTAAAGAAGTTTCTTTTCATAAAGACTTTCATTTTGTGTACAAGAATGAACCCTTACTGTTGATAACATATCAAGAGGCCGAGAAACGTGTAAAAGTTGGAAATGAATGTTACCTTGCTCACATCATTGAGAAAAAAGGAACTATTCATATTAATGATGTGCCAGTGGTAAATGAGTATCCTGATGTTTTTCTTGATGAGTTGCCTGGAATAGTACCAGATTGAGAAGTTGAATTTATTGTTTACTTAGTTCTTGATTCTAAGCCAATTTCAAAACCCCCTTATCGAATGGATCAAACTGATCTTTTAGAGTTGAAGGAGCAATTGCAAGATTTATTAGATAAAGGTTTCATTTGACCTAGCACATCACCATGGGGTGCTTCTGTTTTATTTGTTAAAAAGAAAGATGGTTTAATGAGACTTTGTATTGATTATAGTTCCTTGAATAACATCACTGTTAAGAACAAATATCCTTTGCCTCATATCGATGATTTGTTTGATCAGATCCAGGGAGCACAGTTTTTTTCAAAGATTGACCTATGATCAGGGTACCGTCAGTTGAAGGTAAAAGAAGCAGATATTCCGAAGACTGTGTCTCGTACAATATATGGCCATTATGAATTTGTAGTAATGCCTTTTGGTCTAACCAATGCACCTGCTGTATTCATGGACCTTATGAATAGAATTTTCACTGAGTTCTTGGATAAGTTTGTGGTTGTTTTCATTGATGATATTTTAGTGTTTTATAAAAGTAAATAGGAGCATGAAAGACATTTAAGGGTTATCTTTCAAACCTTTAAAGAAAAGAAATTGTATGGGAAATTCAGCAAGTGTGAGTTTTGGTTTAAACAAATTTTTTCCTTGGTCACATTGTTTCTAAAGATGGGATAACTGTTGATCCTGCAAAAACAAAGGTTGTTGAATAATGGACAAGACCCAAAAATGTAACTGAGATTCATAGCTTCTTGGTTTGGCAGGATATTACCGAAGGTTTGTTATAAATTTTTCATGGTTATCTATTCCAATGATTAAGCTAACTCGGAAGGGTGTCAAGTTTATTTGGACAAAAGAATGTGATGATTGTTTTCAGAAATTGAAAAGAAGATTGGTGAATGCTCTAGTTTTGGCACTACCATCTAGGAATGGTGAGTTTGTTATCTACAGTGATGCTTTATTGAAAGTACTTGGTTGCGTCCTAATGCATAATGATCAGGTAATTGCTTATGCTTTACGTCAGTTGAAAACTCATGAGGTAAATTACCCTACACATGATTTGGAATTAGCTGCTGTTGTTTTCGCTTTAAAAATTTGGAGGCATCATTTGTATGGAGTAAATTGTGAAATATATACCGATCATAAAAGTTTAAAGTATATATTGACTCAGAAATAATTAAACACGAGACAGAGGAGATGGATCGAAATAATCAAGGATTATGATTTTACAATTCATTACCCTCCGGGAAAATCAAATAATGTGGCTGATGCTTTGAGTCGAAAAAGTAATGCTTCATTAACAATGTTACGTTTGGAACATGATCCTTTGGTTAAGGATTTGATGAAATTTGGAATAATAGTTGTTGGTTGAGGATGTCCTTCTGTTTTGTTTCAGGTATCGGTGAAATCTTATCTATCAGACAGAATCAAGAAAGCACAGAAGCAAGATAGTGACTTGCAGAAAAAGGTCGAGTTGGTTTAGAAGGGTAAGTTTCTTGAATTCAACATTGATAATGATTGTGTTTTGAGATTAGGGAAGATAATGTGTGTGCCTTGTGATTCATGGTTGAATAGAGAGTTGTTATGTGAAGCTCATAGTTCTCCATTTTCAGTTCATCCAGGAAGCACTAAGATGTACAGAGATCTTCGGGAGTGTTACTGGTGGGATGGAATGGAAAGGGATATTGCTGATTTTACTGTGAAGTGTTTGACATGTCAACAGGTTAAAGCATAGAGATAGTTACCGAAAGGGATGGTTCAGCCTTTACCAGTGCCAGAGTGGAAATGGAAAAATATATCCATGGACTTCTTTGCGGGATTGCCGAAGACACCTCGAGGTAATAATGCAATATGGGTTATTGTTGATCGCTTGAATAAATCTACTCATTTCCTTACTATACGAGATAATTCCTCTCTAGATCAACTTTATCAATTGTATCTTAAAGAGATAGTCAGGTTGCATGGAGTTCCCCTCTCCATTGTATCTGAATGTGATCCCAGGTTCACTTCTAACTTTTGCAAAGGCCTTCAGAAGTCGTTGGGTACTGAATTAAAAATTTGTACAGCTTTTCATCCTCAATCAGATGGGAAATATGAACGAACAATTAATACTTTGGAATATAAGCTACATGCTTGTTCGATGGATTATCAGGGAAGTTGGGACCAACATCTTTCTTTGGTTGAATTTTCATATAATAACATTTTTCATTCCAGTATACAGATGACACCATTTGAGGTGTTATATGGGAATCAGTGTCGAACTCCAGCTTTCTGGGATGAAGTTGGTGAAAGAAAGCTGATGGGACCAGAATTGGTAGAAGAGATGGCAGAAAAAGTTCAGTTGATTCAGAAACACATGAGAACAGCTCAGAGCAGGCAGAAGAGTTATGTGGATAACTTGAGGAAGGATCTATCTTTCGAGGTAGGTGATCATGTTTTTCTCAAAGTTTCACCATGGAAATGTGTGATGCGATTTGGTAAGAAATGAAAGCTGAGTCCAAGGTTCATTGGACCATATGAAATTCTGGAGAGAGTTGGATTAGTTGCTTACCGAGTGGCTTTACCTCCGAGTTTATCTCAGGTACACAATGTTTTTCATGTTTCGATGTTGAGAAAGTATATGGCAGATCCATCTCATGTTTTCAGCCCAGAGGTAGTTCAGTTGGAAGAGAATCTCTCTTATGAAGAACAACCAGTCCAGATTCTTGACTGAAGGGAGAAAGTGTTGCGAAATATGGTAATTCACCAGGTAAAGGTTTTGTGGAAAACCCATATGGTTGAAGAGGCAACATGAGAATCTGAAAATGCAATAAGGGATAAATACCCCCACTTATTCGATAAGTAAATAAATTTCGGGGATGAAATTTTCTAAAGGGGGAAGGATGTAACATCCCAAGTATGTAATGAATAATTGATATTCTTATCTGTGTCTATTTATGAATTAGATGGTGTTTTAGATGCTTAAAATGAGAATAAATCCAACCTTAAGAATGAAATACTCTAATATTTTTAAAAGATTGTTTTAACGCCTTTTGATGGAAAACCATTTTCAAATCTATCTTTTGACAATTTTATAAGATATATTTGTCAAAATAAACTTATTCTTTATGATTGGTATGTTGAAATTTACATTGGATAAATTTCTTGTATTTTTCTGATAATGTTCATTTTTTTGAATAGTGAAAAATGTTGTATTTTAATTCAAAACCTCTTTTTAATATAATTTATTTATATCATTAGATTATAATTTTAATTGGTTTTAAAGTGAAATTATAATATATTTTTACCATTTAATCCAATAGTGGTCATTGGAATTAATTTCACTTTGAAATTGGACTTAAACTAGTGTCAATCTTTTGATATATATTGTTTCATAAAAACACGCTATTTGTTCGGACAACGGGAATTAATTATTAAATTTTTTATTTTAACTAATATGTTTTGAATTTTTTAAAATATAAATCATTTTTGAATTTGGAATATCAAATATATCTTAGGGTGAAGTTTTGGTATTTTTCTGAAAAACTTCAATTTTTGATGAATACTGAAACCACTAAGTGATACTTAAAAAAATGATTTTTCATTTAAATGAAATTTTACCACCTCTGTGTTTTGTATTTCAAAAATCTGACATACATGGTTGTCATTAAATATTAAAATGTGGTTCAATGGGATAAAAATAATTTTTTGGTGAATAGTAACTTTTAAGTTTTTAATCGCGGTTAGAGGTAATTAGTGTAGTTTAAGGTAAAAATAATGTATTAATAATATTAAATGAACTTGAAACATGTCCTACCCTTATTTTATGTGTCATGGACGACCAAGAAGACCCATTGGTCGATTTTTGGGACCCCATAGAGCCACTTGGGTAATATAATGACATTAATGTCTTTTATTTAATGTAAAAGTAAAAATGACACAAACATGTATTGTTTTACTAAAACAATTTTTACATGGGGTTATACAAGTAATATTTTTGACTATAAATATTAATTGGAAAGCTAAAAAGATTTCCTACATCATAGTATTTTTTATATTTTTTATACATTAAAAAAATTTAAATTATTTATGACATCATGATGATGCAGTGATTACCTCATTATTTAACGATTTAAATATAATGAAAAGATAATGTAAAATCTAAGACATAAACATGTCAAAAACCTATTGGATGGGTGGATTTCGAACTCTTATCACCTTATCCTAAAAACACATCAATGTGAGACCTTTAAAATCCGAAACACATTTGAAAATAAAGTAACATTTTATACCTTTCCAAGAGTTCCCCTCCTCTCCTCTTATAAAAGGCCCCCACATCTACCTCCTCACCCACACCTCTCAAGCCTTTGGCTCAGCCAAGATCTAATAATTTTGTCTCTAAAAATCCCTCTCCTCATCCAAGAAGCCTTACCTTAGGTAGGAAGCTCTTCAAGAAACCCTTTTGGTTCAAACCAAAGGGAGTTACCCGATTTTAAGGTAATGTCTTCACTTGTGTTCTTTTGTTTTATTTTGCTTCTCCAACCCGCTAAACTCTTTTTATAAATATCTTTTGCAACAACTCCAGTATCTTCAATATACTATGATGTTTTTATAATAAGGATTCGAGCTACACTTACACACACCTACATCTAATGGTTAAAGAACATAATGTTTCTGTGGATGGTGAATTTCTGCCTCACGAAACGATGATTGTTCAATATTCTTCTAACACCTTCAAAGGTGGACATTAAGATGTCACTAAATTTATATATGATATATAATAAATTTATGTTTTCCTTACGCTTCTGTATTTTACATTTATGTCATACCTTTATGGTTTCCATTATGGGTAAACGCGATATCTTCATTTTAGAAAGTGCAGACTACCGCCCCCTTAAAGTGATTTGATTCGTTAATACCATATGTGGTATGTATAAAGGATTGATTTAATTATATTATAAATTATACCATACTAGAATTATAATACTATCATGTATCATTATGTTTTAATTCCATTAAATGAGAAATATAAATGGAAGTAGCGTTCATGCATACGTACGGCTTACCGTCTCCATGAACGTTGCATTTCATTTCTTACCTCTAAATGTTATGTAATATTATAAATGCATGTATATAATGGATATATATGATATATATGATATCTACATAATGAATATAATTCGGGATATAAAATATATTTTACCACATGAACAACTTGTAATTATAAAGAGTTTATTTTTGACTTAAGTAGCAATAATTGACAAAACGACCAGTATTAACTTAAATAATTACATAATGTTCATGACATGGTAAAAAGTGATATAAAAGGAATAATGATCATGAAAAAGAATCTCAATCAAGTATAAAGTAACTCATGTTTATTATTTAGGATATTAAAGAACGATCGAGTTAAGTCGGACATGAGGTAAGGGAATCCGTCTCAATCTCCTTTCATTGAGGAATATTTTTTTTATACAAAACGTTCTTTTATACGGTGTATAAACCCCTCTGACCTTTACACTTATTCAAAAGGAATATTTTTTATACGAAGAGTTTTACTAAATAACAAAAGGGAATGCTTTTTTCGTACGTATGTGGCGACAACGACTTCTCCGCCGTCGTGACCATTATTTGAGCTTCGGCTTCCTCTACAAGCCATAACTTTTTTTTTCAAATGAAAAATAAATACCATGTTTTACTTTTCTTTTATTTTGGTATTGAAAATGGTTTTCACAACGTTTATGTTATGTTAATGTGTGGTATTGATATCTTGTGATTGAAAGGTGGAAATGTTATGTTTCCTTTATACATGTTTTATGTGTTACGATTATGTTATGTTTCTTGGGAATTGTTATGAAGACGGGTGGTTCCGTGATAAACTAAGGGCGGGTGAGCCCGATATAGCTCTCCAATGCATTGGGTAATGTGAAGGTGTTAAATGTTAAGGTTTCTCTGAAGAGATTTAGGTAATATACTATGATGGGTATTCCAAATGTAACCAAGAGAGTTACTCCCTACCTAAGAATGTTATGAATGCCTCAAGTTACCTTTTTGTCATATGATTTCTATGTTTTATTTGTGAGTTGATGAGGTATGTTAAAGTGCTTATGTTTTATGAGTAAAGTATGATTTCATTGATTTTTACGTATACATGTACTCATGTTTCCTTTCCATATTTTTATATCCCTTACTGAGAATTTTATGCTCATCCCAAGTTTTTGAAATGTTTTTCACAGGTCAAGGGAAATGTACATGATGTGATGATAGTGTCAAGTAAGTGTCAAGACTGAATCTATGATTTGTTTTAAATATGTTTCTGTTGATTTGAAAAATTAATACTATCTTTTATGTAACCACTTTGTTTAAATGTGGAATGTAATTCATGTTTTATGATCTAATTCTCTAAAACACTAAACCTAAAAAGATCTTCAATGTGTAATCTTGTAATAACTCAAGATTAAGTAATGTTTAAGGCCAGGGCCTTATAAAGAAAAAGAGTTTCTATCATATCATTCCTTCACATTATGAATTAGTATAGTGCATTTATAGTTCACACTATGATTGAATATATGGGTTTTATCTATTTTGAATTTCTTATAGAATATAAGTGTGTTTTTATACTGGTGTGGCATGTATGTGTTTCTATATAGTCATTGGATAATTTATTTCCATATTTTTTTGTCTAACATGTATGCCTGTATCGGGTAGTGATAATTTTGGGCTACCTGTCGTTTGACACCATGGGTTATGCTAGGATTTTTTTGAACTTTGTTACTAATTGTTTCTATTAGGGGGAACCTGCCATTTTTTTCTCCAATTGTTTAATCCATACTTTAGTGACATTCAGGTGTGTTATTAGACAAAATATGTTTTGATTTGGTGTTTTTTGGGTAATTTGGGCTAGGGACATTACATTATCCATCTTCTGGTTTACACCTATAATATTTGGTGATAATATCATTTACTATCATAATTTACCTCTCTCTATTTTTCAAAATACAAAAACCTTTATTGTTGGATTTTTAATATCTAGGTGCTTAGATATGCTAGTAGAAATTATCCATTTTTCCCTTATTATAATTTTCTATAACATTCACTTTTGATAATGAATGTCTTATGATAATTTATTTATTTATTTCTGAAAATTAATCTTTTATGAACCCAATAGGATGGATATGAACTGAAAATGTATTCACATTAATCATTTGACAAACTAATATTATGATGGAGTTAAAGAGTTCATCAAGTTTTCAAGAGACCATGAAGACAACCCTTCAAAAATCCTTTGTCTATGTTTAAATTGTTGTTATTAAATGAAAATTAGTCCAGAAGTGTTGTAAGAACATTTGATTTGTCACACAATAGATCAATGCTATAATGTTTTACTAAACATTGCATAAAACTAAATGTAGAAATTGATTGGGATGATACTATGATTTATGAATCAATTGATATGAATACCTTTGTAAAAGATGATGGAGATCGAATGAAAAAATGACAATGGAAATTGAGGATAACCTTAATGATTGTACAATGTTGTTTGAGGAGTTATATAGATGTTCCATGAAACCTATATATAGCAGTTGTACTAAATACATGAAATTTTCATATGTAGTGATGTTATATAATTTTAATGTTGGATGCAGATAGAGTGACACCAGCATTACTGAACTACTTGGTATTCTAAAAGATATTCTACTAGAAGAAAATAAACTACCATAACGAACATATGATGTTAAAAGAATGTTATGTTCAATTGGAATGATCTCTTAAAAACATTCTTGTCCAAATTATTTCATATTGTTTCCCAAGGACCGTGCATCAGTCATAAAATTTCATAAGAGTGGTGCAGATAAATACAAGAAAAATGAATCAAGTACTTTAAAATATGTAATGGCATTTCTTAAAATTACACAATATGGAAGATGTAGAGGCCCAAATCTTGATGAACATGTACATTACATTAATTTTGCGAAATACTTAACACATAACAAAAACAGACACACAAGGACAGTAATAGTTTAGTGTATTTGGAAACTTGGAATATAAACTTCTAATCATGTTGAAATATCTTCATCAACTCCCATAACAATCTTCCCCTTTTTGTTTCCTTACCTAAAACCTTTCTTTATATCCTGGGGAAAAGAAAACATATAAATGGTAAGCTCAAATGCTCATCAAGGGTAAGCATGGATAAAATAAAACAAATCATATACATTTGAACTAAAAAACATGAACATAATGTATAAACATAAAAATATTAAGCAATGACATAAAACATGGAAGTACGTAAAGAATAGATCATAAAGAAACATTAATCATGATAAAATAGCATGGGTGTAAAACATGTAATTATGGAAACCATTCAGCACATGTTATGATTTCCATAGTAGCCAAGCCATTGTTGCCAAGACCATCTTAGTGGACAAAGTCCCTTTCTGAATCGAGTCCACTCCTCGTTCCGGTTTTGTATTACTGAACCGGTTTAACTTGCCATTCCATACATGTCTATCTCATGAGATATAAATATTTACCCAATGAATTGGAGGGAGATATAGGTCCCACCCATCTCATAATGAAATCAATTTTACTTGTTCCACAAAATAAACATATATCATTCATAATAACCCAATAAATAAAATGGGTTTCATAAACATCATCCCATCATCACATAATCCATATAAAAGAAATGGATATAATTTCATAATAAAAAAAGAAAAACTATATAAATCATGGAGACATGTTACTAGAAGCATACACATATGAAATAATGTCATCTTAGATGAAAAATGGTTTTCATAAAATACTTGAAATGAATTCTTGAAGAAAATATCCCTTCTTCTTCAAAATCACTTTCTTTTCACAAAATGTCATGAAATTTTAAAATAAAGGGATTTTTTTGAAAATATTCATGAAATATTTTTTATGAATATTCATGAAAAAAAGGCTTTATAAAACCATAAAAATACGTTCGTGTTGTATAAGTTAAAAAAACATTCTTCTCGTACTTTTGTCGGAAAAGTCAAAAAAGTACTTCTTAACATAATCAAAAGAAAGATTTCTTATATACCATATAATAAAAATAAAAAATGGGTAAAAAGGATATTAAACATACATGAAAACACTATTATAAAAAATGGAAATGGATGATATAAATAACCCCAGTAAATACTTACAAATAAGCAATCTCGGATAAAATTGAGATTTGCAAAATTATCCCTTACCTTAGGTCTGATATGCTTCGTATGGATCTGAACCTCATGTATAATGATTTAAATAATGTCATTGACATATTAAATAATCATATTAATAGTTATTATATCATATATGTTTCACTTATGACATTATATTACCCGTTCTTTTGTAAATTCCATGTTAAAGCAGCGTTTTGGGTAAAATCATTTTATTTATCGTATGTGTTTCGACTTGTCGTTCATGATAGTATTACTTATATCCTGATTTACATAATTCCATAATTTAAAACATGATTTATATTTAATATATATTCATAATATACATATATATATTATATATAGATAAAAGGAATGAAATACACCGTTCATGGAGACGGTAGGCCGTACGTACGCATGAACGCTGTTTTCGTTTCCTTATTGAATTGAATGAAACTAAATAGATAACATACATACATATATATATATATATATATATCCAGTAGAATATTATTTCATATATTTCATTATTATTCATTATATAAACTTTATGATCATTCATGTATGGTTAACATCTAGAATGAATCTCATCGCATCGTGGAGACGGTAGTCCGTACGTACGCACGAGCGATGATATCGTTCCCATATTTATTGAATAAAATTAGAGTGGATGGTATAATAGATCAGAATCAATATGATGTTATAATAACCATATATAGTTATTCTTTACACCATTATACCCATCCATGTAAGGTGTTGGTGTAAAAACATATTACACCACGGCGTGGAGACAGTATTCCGTACGTACGCACGCGCGGTGATTTTGTTTTCCGTAGGATGGATAGAAGGTGAAATGGGGTTATTTCATATTTATAATAACATACCAGTATATTAGTGTTACTTATGTTATTACTTTATAATGAAACAACAAAAGAATAAGAAGTTGAAGAAGAAAGAAGCTTGAAAGAATCGGTAGAAGAAATTACCTCTTCTTCGACGCACTTCCTTTAAACTTCTTCTTAGTGCACTAGGTTTGGTCTTTTGAGAAAACCAGTACCTCTATAATATTTCAAGGTATGTGGGGAAGTTAAATGGGTAGAGTTTGGCCATGGTTGAAGGCTAAAAGTGGTATGAGGAAGAGAGGGAAGAGATTCCCTTTTATAAGAGAGGAGAGGGGCACCTTTGGAAATATAAGAAAATATTAATTTATTTTAAATCCCAACACAACTTAAAAACTTCCAAAATGACTCAAATCAGAATATTCTAAGATATAGGGTTGTAATATCATCACCCAATAAAATTTTGACATGTTAGTAATTTTTTTTAAACATTATTAACTTGATTTATCCATATTTAATAAATTTAATTTTATTTGTGGTAATAACATTATAAATTTAAATGATTATAAATTATAACTTATTTGTTGTGAATTTACCATAATTGGATAATTTATAACATTTTAGAACATATAAAATTAAATTTATAATTTTTAAATATTTTTTTTGATTTTTAAACAATTTTATAATATGCTATTTTTATAAAATAACAATAGTGTCAATTTTGACACTATTCATTTATTTGAATTTAAATAAAATATATACAGAATATATGTTCAAAATAAAATCTTTAATAGATTCATAAAAGGTCATATGTATCTATGAAATTATATTATCACATTAAATAGTTCATATAATCTTTATTTTATTATTTTTAAAACCATTTATTTGGTTTATCTCTTAATAAAATAATTACTATAACATTTTTTATAATTATTTAATATACTTATTTGTTGCATAAAAATTAAAAATAAAATCCTATTATGAATATAAATCTATTATATTTTACAATAATACTTGTACTAGAATTTATCATCTTAAAATCACAATATTTAAATTGTTATATTTATTAAATTATGAAGGTGACAACTTTGGCATCATTTAAAATAAAATAATATAAGTGTCATAATCGCTTTAATAAGGCTCCAAATGGTCAAATATTAGACCATTGGATTATTATTGTTTAACTTTACAGGAAAAATAAGTTTTTGTCTGGGTTTTGTGCCTTTTATGATCACTATTAGTTTAATAAAAACTATATTCTTGATTTTTCACTAGATAAACATTTTCATCATCACTATTGTGTCACAATTAATGATAATTATTTAATCCCTAAAAATTATAAATAAATTCATATGATGTATATAATTTTATTATCTTTCTGGAGACTATTCATGTTTGATGTTTCATGAAGTTTATCACTAAATAAAAATTATGAAACTTATAAGATTTAAGAAAGTGACATGTTGTCACTTTCTTTGGTTTTAATAATAATTAAATTATTTTCATGGAAAAAAGTCCATTAAATGAATCTAATCCGACCCTTAGGTTATATGGGTCGACTTTTAGTCATCTAATAGTATTTTTACAAGTGTTGGGGTAATTTTATAATCTTATTTTTACCCTTAATTACCCGATTTACCTTCAACTGTAGTAAATAAAAAAATTAATGTAGTTACTATTCAAAAAAATAATAAAAGTAACCTATTAACATAATTATCACCCACTGAATCCAAATATGGAATTCATTTTTTCAAATTCAATACATAGAAGTTGCATAAATAAAATTAAAATTAATCTCGTTGTTGAATGAAAACGGTTTTTTGTTTAAAACATTGCAAAATATTGAATTGATTTAACCTACGAATTCAATGTAAAATCAATGCTAATGAAATTAATTATATTAAATGGTAAAAATATATTCTATTTATACTATATAAACATTCAATATTATAATTTATCTATATAAAATTTTACGATGAAAAAAGTTGTTTTTAATTAAAATATAGCGTGTTTTTACTATTTATTAAAATATGAAATTTATCATAATAATATGAAAAATTCATCCAAAGTAAATTCTTATATCCTTATTCCAAAGAAGAATTTTATTTTGTCAAATTGAACTTATAAACATGTAAAAAACTAGATTTAAAGTGGGTGCACCATCAAAATACGACAAATCTGCATTTTTTGAAAAATACCTATTTTACCCGAAAAATTTGTTTTGTTCTTATTCCATGTTCTAGAAAATGTGTAATTTGAATAATAATGTTATAAAATTCAAAATTTAGTTAACACTATTCATAACGGCTAGTCCATAATAATATTATAACAATATATCGTCGTTTAGTGAAACCTGTTATTACGTTCAACACAAGCTATCGAGGAAGGTCGTGATTGCGTGTAATGCAAGCCAAGTCAGGGTTGTGTGTTCTGCAAGACTCCTTTGTTGTTTTTTATAACAGAATCCAACCATTTTTCATTTATACATTGAATATATATATATATACACACACACTCAATGTTGCGTAGAGTGACTATTATAAAATGAACTTTAAATCCTATGTAACACGATCCAAGATTAGTGTTGCGTATACTGAAAGCTAATATGGTGTTGTGTATAGCGCAAGATAATATTATTGTAGCATAAAACACATGACGTCAAATAAATTAAAAAGAATACTTATCATAAAATATCAGGTTGTTACATTCTACCCCCCTTAAAATGAATTTCACCCTCGAAATTTGTTGGGATTATACATGGTTTTCTACTTGAAAGTTTTTTTAATTGAAACCCACATCGTAAAATGATATACCAAAGCTTAACTTTAAAAACTAAAGTAAGAAACGTAATGGTTACACAAATTAACTAATCACTGGGTTTCCACATAGGAGAACATAAGTGAAAATATGGATATGGAAGAAAAATCTAATCATCATGTTTTGATGGAGAGTGGTAGAGAACATGGATATGAAAATGCCATAAATCACAAAGCCATAAATTTGTGATGATCTATGGTACCATCTGATTAATCAGATATAAGAGCACTAGGCCAACATTTTTGGTTTTCAAGATCATTTCCCTAAAGTTGATGAATTAAAAGAAATACTTACATGATTTTGGTACAATCTCACCTTTTTTTTGAATTGAACTATTCCCACTTCATCCATTAAAGAAATGAAGTTGAATTTGTTATTCGTGAAGTGTTAGCAGATCATGTGATAGAATAAAGGGTCATTCCATCTGTCTCAAACAAAAGGTTATCAAAAGTTATAAGTCCATCTTATGGTGAGATTAATCGTATATGGTTCCAAAAAATGGACTTATACTTTATTTATCATACCACTTAATAAAATAAAAATAGTTTCTACTAACTAGGGACTTCCTGTAGGTCAGTGGTATGCGTTAAAGGCCAGTCAGACTTCGGTTGTGGGTTTGATTCCCACAGCCTTGTCCGACGCGACGGGTTTTCGACCATCCTGCAAGTTGTCCTTTATCTAAAATTACATCATTATGACATTCCATCAATAATATCGAAATCAGTTCTATCCTTTAACTAACTTATGTTCAACATAATACATTTCAAATCTTTAGGCTTATCCAAAATACTTTTGTCCAAGCATATAGTATAAAGAAAACAATTACTAGAAATGTCATCTACCGAGCATGTGAATACCATCATTTATCCCCGATATATCTTGTTGATCACATTCCAATCATGGGAATACCTTAATCATGTATTCCATTGAAAAATTAATACCCATTTAACCTTAGTGAAAACATGAATACTGTCAAAAGTTAACTCTTTCCACATAACAAAATCCCAAAATTTCTATATACTCAAACCATGATATCACTTTGTCCTTATTTTAGTCATGATCTCATGATTACTATCATATTATTTTCTCCTTATCCATTCCATATGCACATTTCATCTGCTTTCCAAAAATATTTCAATCACTTCTTCATGGTTACAAGTACCATATAATAATTGAAAACCAATACATAGATATTACAAAATTCCACAATACCATAAATGAGATTCCATGATACTATTTTGAAATCCCATTACATAAATAGGTAATCATTACATGACATCATTTTCATACTCAACATCACAAATAGTGATTGCATGAGACTTCCCTTTATCCTTTTCCCTAAGAGGTTTCTCACATTGATCATCATTAACCCGTTGATTAGAGAATTTATTAGCATAATGCCCCATTTCCTTACACTTGAAGCATTAAAGTGTTGGGGGAGAGTTCTCTGTAGTCTTTTCTCTATTAACATAATTAGCAACCTTTTTCCCATTACTCCAATAATCAACTGCTCGATGACCTTCTTTTCCACACTTATAACATTTTCTAGTACCTTTTAGGCAATCTCCACCATGCATCTCTCCACACTTTGAGCATAAAGAAACATTCATCTTTTTTTCACCATTGTTCTATGATTTCTCCTTAAACTCCATCTTTCATTTCTTGTCAAAATCATGAGATGGATATGGTACACCAAATTCCAATTCTACCTTGATAGCACAACGTACAATTTCTTCATAGCTACTGAAGTCTCTTATAGCTACTGCCCTTCGAAGACTTGGTTTTTAGCAACTGAAAAATCGATCAACTTTACTTTCAGGTTGGATGATAAAGCCAGATGCATACCTCGAAATTCTTGTAAAATTCACTTCATATATACCAACAGATTCATCATCCTTCTGCTTAAGCTCAAGAAACTCCTTTTTCCATCTTTGTTCGAAGAATACGAGGGAAGTACTTACGAAAAAACAAGTTCTTGAACTCGTCCCATTCCATGGACTCAATTTCATCTCTTTGCCTCATATTCCTGATAAGATTAAACCATTGATCAGAATCACCTTCCAAAAGATATACTGCTAAGATGACTTTATCATGCTCGGAACATTGTAGAACTGAAAATATCTTTTCAGTAGTACCGATCCATTTTTCAGCCACTAAGGGATCAGAAGACCTACAAAATGAAGGTGGATGCTTCCTCGTGAAGGATTCAACAAAATTTTTCTCCTTTATATGCTCATTTTGAAGTAAATAATGATTCATAACTTGTGTAAGTATAGAAATACGATTGTAAACTCTATCTCCCATGACATTGGTTTGGTTAGGATATCAATCATTACATTGTCCATTACATTGATCAACACGGTTCCTTCGGGTTCCAGCCATCGTCTAAAACCCAAAGATAATAGTGTGAGAGGAAAATACCATGATAGGGAAAATAACATAATAAAGGGGGAGTACCTTCAATATCTAACATCTTAGGTTTAATTCTTAGATCGTTAGCGCAATTCTAGGACTATGACTTATACGTATACTTAACCTTAGGGACATCCTTAGACATAAATTAGAAATATCTCTAGGGATTTCACTAAAGTTTTTGCGTCTTAGTTTTCAAAGGTTAACAAAACCTTTCCTCTGATACCAACTGTATAGGCCCAAAGCTTTATGTACATGGAAATTACATTAATTTTGCGAAATACTTAATACATAACAAAAAAAGACACACAAGGACCATAATAGTTTAGTGTCTTTAGAAACTCGGAATATAAACTTCTAATCATGTTGAAATATCTTCAACAACTCCAATAACGATCTTCCCCTTTTTGTTTCCTTACCTAAAACCTTTTTTTATATCCTGGGAAAAAGAAAACATATAAAGGGTGAGCTCAAATGCTCAGCAAGGGTAAGCATGGATAAAATAAAACAAAACATATACATTCGAACTTAAAAACATGAACATAATGTTTAAACATCAAAAGATTGAGCAATGACATAAAAAATGGAAGTACATAAGGCATAGATCATAAAGAAACATTAAGCATGATAAAATATCATGGGAGTAAAACATGTACTTGTGGAAACCATTCAGCACATGTTATGATTTCCATAGTAGCAAAGGCAATTCTGCCAAGACCATCTTAGTGGACAAAGTCCCTTTCTGAATCGAGTTCACTACTCGTTCCAGTCCTGTATTACTGAACCAGTTTAACTTTCTGTTCCAACCATGTCTATCTCATGTGATATAAATCTTTACCCAATGAATTGGATGTAGATATAGTTCCCACCCATCTCATAATGAAATCATTTTTACTTGTGCCACAAAATAAACATACATCATTTATAATAACCCAATAAATAAAATGGGTTTCATAAACATCATCCCATCATCAAATAATCCATATAAAATAAATGGATATCATTTTATAATAAGAAAAGTGAAACCATGTAAATCATAGATACATTTTACTTGAAACATACACATATGAAATAATGTCATCTTAGATGAAAAATGGTTTTGATAAAACACTTGAAATGAATTCTTGAAGAAAATATCCTTTCTTCTTTAAAATCATGTTCTTTTCAAAAAATGTCATGAAATTTTAAAAGAAAAGGATTTTGTTGAAAATAGTCATGAAATCTTTTAGAGGAAGCTTCATGAAAATAAGGCTTTCTAAAACCATAAAAATCCTTTTGTGCCGTATAAGTTAAAAAAATCTTCTCGTACTTTTGTCGAAAAAGTCAAAAAATTACTTTGTAACGTAAACAAAAGAAATATTACTTACATACCATTTATTAAAAGTCAAAAATGGGTAAAAGGACTTTAAACATACATGAAAACACTTTTACAAAACATGGACATGGATGATAGAAATAACCCCAGTAAATACTTATGAATAAGAAATCTCGGATAAAAATGAGATTTGCAAAATTATCCCTTACCTTAGGTCTGATATACTTCATATGGATCCGAACCTCCTGTATAATGATTTAAATAAGGTCATTGACTTATTACATAATAATATTAATTGTTATGATATCATATATGTTTCACTTATGACTTTATATTACCCGTTCTTTTGTAAATTCCATGTTAAAGAAGCATTTTGGGTAAAATAATTTTATTTATCGTATGTGTTTCGACTTGTCGTTCATGATATTATTAATTATATCATGATTTACATAATTCCAGAATGTAAAAAATGATTTATATGTAATATATATTCATCATATACATATATGTTATAGATCGATAAAAGGAATGAAATACACCGTTCATGGAGACAGTAGGTCGTACGTACGCATGAACGTTGTTTTTGTTTCCTTATTGAATTGAATGAAACTAAATAGATGACATACATATATATAAATAAATCCAGTAGCATTATTATTTCATATATTTCATTATTATTCATTATATAAACTTTATGATCACTCATGTATGGTTAACATGGAAAATGAATCTCAACGCGTCGTGGAGACGGTAGTCCGTACATACGCACGAGCGATGATATCATTCCAATATTTATTGAATATAATTGGAGTGGATGGTATAATATATCAGAAACAGTATGATGTTATAATAAACATATATAGTTATTCCTTACACCATTATACCCGTCTATGTAAGGTGTTGGTGGAAAAACATATTACACCACGGCGTAGAGACGGTATTCCGTACGTACGCACGCGCGGTGATTTTGTTTTCCATAGGATGGATAGAAAGTGAAATGGGGTTATTTAATATTTATAATAACATATCAGTATATTATTGATACTGATTTTATTACTTTATAATGAAACGACAAAAGAAGAATAAGTTGAAGAATAAAGAATCTTGAAAGAATCGGTAGAAGAAATTACCACTTCTTCGACGCACCTCCTTTAAACTTCTTCTTAGGGAACTAGGGTTGGTCTTTTGAGAAGACCAATACCTCTATAAGGTTTCTAGGGAAGTGGGGAAGTGAAATGGGCAGATTTTTTCTGAGGTTGAAGGCTCAATGTGGTGTGGGGAAGAGAGGGAGGAGATTCCCTTTTATAAGGGAGGAGAGGGGCACCTTTGGAAATATAAGAAAATATTAATTTATTTTAAATCCCAACCGCACATAAAAACTCCCAAAATGACTCAAATAAAAATATTGGATGAGATATGGTTTTAATATCATCAAAAAATAAAATTTTGACATGTTATTTATTTATTTTAAACATTATCAACATGATTTATCCTTATTTAATCAATTTTATTTTATTTGTGGTAATAACATTATAAATTTTGAATTATTATAAATTATTACTTATTAGTTGTGAATTGTCCATAATTGGATAATTAATAACATTTTAGATCATATAACTTTAAATTTATAATTTTTAAATATTTTTGTGATTTTTAAACAATTTTATAATATGTTATTTTTATAAAATAACAATAGTGTCAATTTTGACACTATTCATTTATTTGAATTTCAATAAACTATATACAGAATATATGTTCTAAATAGAAGATTTAATAGATTCTTAAAAGGTCATATGTATATATAAAATTAGTGTAGCAGATTAAATAGTTCATATAATATTTATTTTATTATTTTTAAAACCATTTATTTGGTTTATCTATTAATAAAATAATTACTACAACATTTTTGTATAATTATTTAATATACTTATTTGTTTCATTAAAATTAAAAATAAAATCCTATGATGAATCTAAATTTATTACATTTCACAATAATACTTTTACTCAAATTTATCATCTTAAAATCACAATATTTAAATTGTTATATTTATTAAATTTTGAAGGTGACAACTTTGTCATCATTTAAAATAAACTAATATAAGTGTCATAATCTCTTTTTTAAGGCTCCAAGTGGTCAAATATTCGACCATTGGATGATTATTGTTTAATATTACATGACCAATAAGTTTTGGTCAGGGTTTTGTGCCTTTTATGATCACTATTAGTTTAATAAAAACTATATTCTTGATTTTTCACTAGATAAACAATTTCTGCATCACTATTATGTCAGAATTAATGATAATTATTTAATCCCTAAAAATTATAAATAAATTCATATGATTTAGATAATTTTATTATATTTCTAGAGACTATTCATGTTTGAAGTTTCATGAATTTTATCACTAATTTAAAATTATTATACTTATAAGATTTAAGAAAGTGACATGTTGTCACTTTCTTTGGTTTTAATAATAATTAAATTATTTTCATGGAAAAAAGTCCATTAAATGAATATAATCCGACCCTTAGGTGATATGGGTCGACTTTTAGTCATCCAATAGAGTTTTTCCAAGTGTTAGGGTAATTTTATAATCTTATTTTTACCCTTAATTACCCGATTTACCTTTAAGTGTTGTAAATAAAACAATTACCGTAGTAACTATTCACAAAAAAATAAAAGTAACCTATTAACATAAATTTCACCCAATGAATCCAAATATGGAATAAATTTTTTAAAATTCAATACACAGAAGTTGCAGAAATTAAATTAAAATTAATCTCGTTGTTGAATAAAAATGGGTTTTTGTTTAAAACATTTCAAAAGATTGAATTGATTTAACCTACGAATTCAATGTAAAATCAATGCTAATGACATTAATTATATTAAATGGTAAAAATATATTCTATTTATACTCTAAAACCATTCAATATTATAATTTCACCATATAAATTATTACGATGAAAAAAGTTGTTTTTAATTAAAATATAGCGTGTTTTTACAATTCATTAAAATATAAAAGTTATCAGAATAATATGAAAAATTTGTCCAAAGTAAATTTTTATATCCTGATTCCAAGTAAGAATTTTATTTTGTCAAATTGAACTTATAAACATGTCAAAAACTAGATTTAAAGTGGGTGCGCCATCAAAAGGAGGCAAAATAGCATTTTTTGAAAAATACTTATTTTACCCGAAAAATTTATTTTGTTCTTATACCATGTTATAGAAAATGTGTAATATGAATAATAATGTTATAAAATTCAAAATGTAGTTAATACTATTCATAACGGCTAGTCCATAATAATATTATAACAATATATCATCGTTTAGTGAAACTTATTATTGCGTACAACACAAACTATCGAGGAAGGTCGCGATTGCGTGTAATGCACGCCAAGTCAGGGTTGTGTGTTGTGTAAGACTCCTTTGTTGTTTCGTTATGATAGAATCCAACCATTTTTCATTTATACATTGAATATATATATATATATATACACTAAATGTTGCGTAGAATGACTATTATAAAATGAACTTGAAATTGTGTGTAACACAATCCAAGATTAGTGTTGCGTATACTGCAAGCTAATATGGTGTTGCGTATAGCTGAAGATAATCTTGTTGTAGAATAAAACACATGACATCAAATAAATTAAAAATAATACATATCATAAAATATCGGGTTGTTAAAGAAGAATATATGGATATCAAGAAACCAAAACAAAATTAACATGGCATGAAAATAAAAGAATAAAATATTATAACATATGTAATTTAATATATTATTCTCAATGGAAGAAAATTGATTATGAGTGTCCTTAATTTGGATATGAGCTAAGAAACATTCATATTCTATTATCTACAGATAGAATAAATCATTTTGGTGTATAAATAATTACTCATAGTACATGGCCCATTATGTTGGTAAATTATAACTTTTCACCATGGTTATTGATGAATATTAAATACATTATATTGTCTCATCTTATATCTAGACCAAAGAACCCTAGTAATGATATTGATGTCTATCTGTATCCTTTGATCAAAGATCTTAAATTGATGTGGGATATAGGTGTTACAATATATGATGCTCATATAAGTGAATAATTCCCATTGAGGTCCATGTTGCATAGAATAATAAATTACTTCCCTTCTTAAGTAAATTTATTACGATATAGTATTAAAATAATTTCAGGGTGTCCCATTTGTAAAAAACAGACACACTTAGTTCAGTTGAAAAATTTCCTCAAAGACAGTGTTTTTAGGACATCCAAAATTTTTACCCCAATGACATAATTACTAATCCTGGATGATAACATTCGATAGGAATATCAAAAATGGTACAACACCATCTCCAGCACTAGATAATCAACATTAATAAAAAAAATATTGAAACTGTATTTGGTAAACCATTTTTGAAAAATAATACAAAATCAAGATGGAGGAAGAGATCAATTTTTTATGAATTACCATATTGGAATTGTTTTTATGTCATTTATTTTATTAATTTTATGCATGTAGAAAAAAATTAATTTGATAGTGTTATTGGAACAATACAAAACATTCCTGAAAAAAATGAATGATATAATCACGACTAGGTTAGACTTGATTGAAATAGAGATAAGGGAAGAGATGGAACCAATTAAGGGTAAAAGTTAGATGTTTCTTCCTCAAGTAGCTTACAGTCAATCCAGAAAGAAAAAAAATGCAATTATTAATTTTCCTTAATAGTGTAAACATTAAACATGGGTATTCATAAAATATCAAGAATGTTTTTTCAAAGACTAATTTTAAGTTACAATGAATAAAATCTCATGACTGCTATGTTTTGATGAAATATTTAATGCATGTTTCTTTTCATTGAATTCTTCCACAAAATGTACAACATATATTAACTAGACTTTTCTTCTTTTTAAAATCCATATGCAGTAAATTTGTAGTCCTTGTGATGTTTCCCATAATGAATAAGGATCTTTTAGGCATATTATGTGTTTTAAAGATGTTCTTCCCACCATCATTCTCTGATATAATGGTCCACCTAATAGTTCACTTATTTAGAGAGGTTTAACTATGTGGTCATGTCTAGTATAGACCGATGTACCCCATTGAATGGTATATAAATATTTTAAATGGGTATTTCAAGAATCAAAGTCATCTAAAAGGTTGTATTAATGAAAAATATTGTTGAATAAACTATCAAATTTTGTACCAATTACCTATCATATGTTAAAATCAACAGTCTCCCAATGTACCATCATTGTGAATAACTTATGGGAAAGGGATTTTTGGAAGAGGTGTTGTTACAAATACCTTGATAGAGCGGGATAATGTACACCATTACATATTAAATAAAAGTCAAGGTGTGGATGCATAAATTGAAGCCCATAAATAAATTAATAGAGATTTGAATCCATCAATGAATGAAGGATGGATATAAAATATAAATAATAAACAGTTTATAGGATGGCTCAGAGATCAAATTTATAAGGAGTTATCTGAAAATAGAAATTAAATTCTTAAATGACTTAAATGGATACCCAGAGGACTGATTGAAAATGTTATATCTTACACTGGTTTTTTAATCAATGGTAATACGTTCTATACCTAAGAACACGATGACTACAATATGATGCAAAATAGTGGTTCTACTTATGTTTCTAAAGAGATGAACATATCTTTTTTCATGGATAGAAATACAATTTATGAAAATATATCATAATTTTATGTTACCGAATAAATAAAAAAGATGGATTATACAACATTTTATGTTCCACTTTTCTGTTGAAAATAGGTTGAAAATATCAATGGAGTGAATTTTGATAAAATGGGTTTTGTGAAGGCGAATTTTAGTTTTAAAGGGGGGAAAATATGAGTCGATCATAATGGCTTCAAATGTAGTGCAAGTGTTTTCTGTATCTGATCCAAAAAACAAAAATTGGTCCATTTTCCTACAGGTGACTTTTTTTGACTGTAACATCCCAAGTAGATGAAGAGTAAGATATTTTCATACTTATTAATATTCTTGAATTAAATATTAATTTTACTTTAAAAGGGTTTCTATGTTCGATAGCGTACTCGATACGCAACAACGAGTTTCTTTGAAATCTTACGTTGCACACTAATAATATAATATTATTATTTTAAATGGTAGTTAACTCATAGCTGTTGTATTGGAGGGAATGAACAAAACTAACTACAATATTATTGTACATGTTTATTAAATGTATTTATATTTATCCAATAAATTTTAGAGCCTTAAAATGTGAATGAATTTAATTTTAAGCATAATTTACATTAAAAGTCCGATTTATCACCTTTTAATGGTGAACCCTCCTTAAATATAGTTTTTGTTACTTTAATACATTCAATATGAACAAATATAATTGGGACAACAAAATTTAATTTGTGTAATTTTTTGGAATTTTTCCGAAAAAGTTCATTTTTTCATGAATAGTGAAAATATTGTATTTTATTTCAAAACTGTGTTTTAATCTAATTTATTTATAAGGTTAGAATATCTTTTTAATTTTTTTTTTAAATTTAATTAGAATATATATTTACCATTTAATCCAATTTTGGTCATTGTAATTAGTTTCACTTTGAAATTGAACATAAACAAGTGTCAATCTTTTGATAGTTATTGTTTCTTAAAAAAACGCTATTTGTTTTAACGACGGGAATTAATTTTAAAATTAATTAATGAAAATTTTATGTTTTGAATTTTGAAAAATAAACATCATTTTTGAATTTGGAATATCAAATATAGCTGAGGCTGAATTTTTTGTATTTTTCTGAAAAACTTCAATTTTTGATGAATAGTGAAACCACTTAGTGGTAGTTAAAATAAATGGATTTTTCATTTAAATGAAATTTTACCACTTCTGTGAATTGAATTTCAAAAATCCAACATACATGGTTGTTATCAAGAAGTAAAATTTTGTTCATTAAGAGGAAAATAATTTTTGTTGAATAGTAACTTTTGACTTTTATTTACCGCGGTTAAATGTAAATAAGGTAATTCAAGGTTAAAAGGATATTATAATAATTAAAAATTACCTTAACACTTGTCCAAATCTTATTGGATGAGTATTGGGAGACAATGGGCATCCTTGGGTTGATTTTGGGACCCCATTGAGCCACTTATGAAAGATAATGACACTTTAGATTAATTAATTTAATGTAAAGACAAAATTGACTTTATCAAAAATCTTTTAGTAATTAATTTTTATATGATGTTATATAAGTCATATTATGATATATAAATACTTAATGGAAAGATAAAATGATTTCATATATCATGGTAATTTATTTATAATTTTTAGACATCAAATAAATTAATTTATTTATGACACAATAATGATGCATTATTTACCTCATTAATAAATGATTTAAATAAATAAGATTATAATTATTAAAATATTATCCAAAACATGTCCAACTATGATTGGATGATTTTATTTCGATTATTAGTCACCTTATCTTCGACCATAATTATTTTGGGTCCTTTTCAAACCGAATATAATTATATATAAAAAAATAATATTTTCACACTTTCCTAAAGATCCCCTCCTCTCCCTTATAAAAGTAGAACACTTCTATCTAATTTCTCACACCTCTCAAGCCATTTGGCTCATCCAATATATTCCCAATTAATCTACCTACATCCCTCTCATCCACCTATAAGCCTTACCAAAGGCATAAGGCACTTCAAGAAGTCCTTTGGTGGAAACCAAATGGAGTTACCCAAATTAATGGAAATAGTTTTTCTTAAATTGTTTTCTTTTATTTTACTTCCCCAACCCCTAAACCCTTTTTATTACTTTATTTTGTAACAACACCAGTATAATCAATATACTAGGATGTTGTTATGGGAAGTATTCGACCTAAACATACACACACCTCAATCTAATGGATGAAGAAAATAATGTTTCTGTTGATAGAAAACCAACGCCTCACGAAATGATGATTGTTCGATTATCTCCTACCGCCTCTCATAGTGGCCACTATGATGGAACTATATTTATATATGATATATATTATTTTTATGGTTTCTTTATGCTTCTGTATTTTTTATTTATTTCATGCCTTTATGGTTTCCATAGTGGGTAAATACGATAATCTCATTTGAGGAAGTGCGGACTACCGCCCCCTCAAACTGATTTGACTCGTTAATGCCTTATGTGGGATGTATAAAGGATAGAGTTAATGATATTATATATGATATTATACTGGAATTATAATATAACTATGTATCATTATGTTATAATTCCATTAAAATAATAAACAGAAATGAAAGTAGCGTTCATGCGTATGTACAACTTACTATCTCCCTGAACGGTGCATTTCATTTCTTACCTCCAATTGTTATGTACTATTATAAATACATGTATATATTGGATATATATGATATATGTGATATCTAAATCATAAATAACATTCTAGATATAATGGACTATTGACCACATGGACAACTTATAAATATAAGGTGTTCATTTTTGACTCAAGTACCAAATATCGACAAAATGAACGTTATGATTACCTAATGTTTATAACATGGTAAAAATTGATATAATATGAAAAATAAACTTGAAAAAGGTTCTTAATCAAGTAGAAATTATCTTTAGTTTATTATTCAGGATATTAAATAATGATCAAGTCAAGTCGGACATGAGGTAAGGGAATTCGTCTTAATCTCCTTTCATTGAGACATTTTTAGTTTTATAAAGGACTTTATTTTATATGGTGTATAAACCCCTTGGAATTTTCATTTTATTGAAAGGGAATCTTTTAATACGAAGTGTTTTACTAAATTAAAAAAAGGAATGTTTCTTTCTTTATGTAATCGGTGACAACGACCTTTCCACCACCGTGAGTATTATTTGATCTTTGGATTCCTTAACAAGCTGGAATGTTTTTAAAAGGAAAAATAAATATTATATAATCTTTTTACATATTTTGGTATTGAAAATGATTTTGATAATGGATTTATTATTTCAATATCTTGAAAAGATATTTTTTTATTGCAATGTGGAAATGTTATCGTTCTTTTATGCTTATGTTATGTGTTATGATCATGTTATGGTTCATGGGAATTATTTATATATATGGGTGGTTCTGTGATAAACTGAGGGCGGTTGAGCCCAAGATATATCTCCAATGCATTGGGTAACGTGACGAAGGTAAACATGAATGTTTCTTCTAATATATTTTAGGGAATATACTGTGATGGGTATTCCAATGTAACTCCCTATGTAACCGTGATAGCTACAATGTAAGTATGATATGGATGCCACAAGTTAACTTTATGATTTATGATTTATATGCACCTTTCATAAATCTTATGATTTAATGAGGTAAGTAAAAGAGTTCATGTTTTGTTTGTATTTATGATCAAATGTTTTCATTATTTGTTTTATAACCGTTACTGAGCCTTTTATACTCATCCGATGCTTTTAAATGTTTTCACATGACTTAAAGATGAATAGGGTCAAGGATGGGATCATGGAAAAGTAATGTTGTCTAAAACATGGAACTAGACATGACTCTTTTTTTTCAGGAGTCTATATTTTATGAAAAAATGGAAACTATGTAGAAGTGTCTACCTTGTAATATTTTGAGATGTAATAGTTATGTCCTAATTCTCTAAACCTCTAAACCTGAAAAGATCCTCAATGTGAATTATTCGTTTAATTCAATATTATGTAAATGTTTTAGGCTGGGTCCTTATAGTTGGTATCAGAGGTCGGTTTAAATAACTTTAGTAGTTAGGGTATTGTTAAATTAATATCCATAATGTAATTTATGTTAATCTTTAAATCAGATAACATTTATAGATTACCATGATGCATCGCCTAAGATATTTCTGTGTTCATAATGGTTTTCTGCAGAAGAAACAGAGCAGCTATGTTGGGACGACATCAGGAGGAAGGAAACCTTCCAAATCAGCAACTAGAGATGGTCTAAATCGGAACTGAAAAATTTGTTATAGTGAGGGCACAGTTGACTCTGGATTTAAATAGTGGTAGTATCTATGCATGAGATCTGCCAGATCAACCATAGAGGAACATGACAGTAGTTCCTCATTTCATGAGGCAACATCCCCCATCATTCAGAGGATCATCTGACCATGTGCTAGATGAAGGGTGGATTAAATCACTGGAGAAGATTTTTGATGTCATGGGTTGTTCAGAACATCAAAAGGTTAGTCTTGTTTTTTACCATTTTGATGGTGAAGCTTATTAGTCGTGGTCGATGGTGAAAAATATTAGGGATAATGATGATATTGATGCTCTTGATTTGGATGAATTCAAAGGTATGTTTCTTGAGAAATATTTTCCTAAGGTGGTTCATATTAGGATGGAAAAACAATTCCTGGAATTGAGGAAGGAGGATGACTCAGGGGATGCTTATGAAGAAAAATTCACTCGACTGGCAAGGTATGCTCCAAATTTCATACAAGATCTTGATAGTAAAATCAACTGTTTTTACTCAGTATTAAAGCCAATGTATTGAAGGGATTTAGCTTCTTGTGAGTTCAAAAGTTATGAAAAACTTATTCGTTGTGCGGAGAAGGTGGAAATGGAATTTTCTGATGATTAGGTATTCTTTGACAAACAACAAAATAAGAGGTCGAGGTGGCAGGTGAAAGGGAAGAACTATTCAAAAAAGTCTGATGGTAAGAATCTTAAGTTTACAGTTTGTGGAAATTGTGGTAAAAATCATGATGGGGAATGTCTTTTGAATTTTGGTAAGTTCTACCGATGTGGTAAAATGGGACATAAGGCTCGTAGTTGCATTGAAAAAGATTAGGGTAATGTTAGGACCAAATCTGATTTACAGTCAGTAAAATGTATTAAGTGCAATGAAATGGGTTATCATGAAAATGAGTGTCCAATAAATAACTCAACTGAGGGAAAGCAGCCAGACTACAAGCAGAAAGGGGTGGTGAAATCCTTTTCAACTACTTTAGCAGATGTCGGGCCATCAAATGAAGTTGTATCAGGTACACTGTTTGTTTATTTAGATTATGCCAATGTGTTTTTTGATTCAGGGTCTACACACTATTTCATTTCTGAGAAGTTTTCTAGTAAATTGTAAATTCCATATCAATATATGAATACAGAACTTATATTAAAAACACATAGAGGAAATGTAGAGACAAAAAGAAAACATAAGAACATTCATGTACTTGTGTGCAGAAAGAATCTACCTGCAAACATTATTGTTTTTCCTCTAGTAGAGTTTGATGTTTTTTTGGGCATGGATTGACTTTTTTTTATCATGCTATGATTGACTGAAGAGCTAAAGAGTTTTCTTTTTAGAATGATTTTCAGTTTGTATAAAAAAATGAAACCTTGATTTTGATAACATATCAGGAAGCAGAGAAACAAGTAAAAAATGGAAATGAATGTTACCATGATCATATTGTTGAAAACAATGGAATTGTTCAGATTAATGATGTGATGGTGGTAAATGTGCACGTTGATGTTTTTCCTAATGAGTTGTTGGAACACCCCGAGATTTTATGAAAAATATTCTTTTTAATTTCATTATTGTCTTGTGTTGTACGCTACACCAAAAGTAGCTTGCACAACACGCATCCTTGACTTGCCTTGCATTATACGCAATCACGACCTTTCTCGATAAAGTGTGTAGTACGTAATACCGAGTTTCACTAAACAATGATATGCTATTAAAATATTATTAAAACTAGACGTTATGAATAGTAATAACCACATTTTAAAATTTTCTAAATTTTATTTTTCAAAATGGACTTCATTTTTGGATTCGGAATATCGAAATTAGCTTAGGGTGAAATTTTGGTACTTTTCGGATATCTTTCATATTCTGATGAATAGTGAAAATTACTAAATTTTAATTAAAAACAACTTTTTTAATCGAAATAATTAATAGTGATAAATTATTAATTTGATTGGTTTTAAAGTATATTTAGAATATATTTTTATAATTTAATACAATTTTGTTCATTGGATATAATTTCACATTTAATCCAGACATAAACAAGTGTCAATCTTTTGATAGTTATTATCTCTTAAAAACACGCTATTTGTTTTGAAGACGGGAATTAATTTTTAAATTAGTTAATGTAACTGATATGTTTTGAATTTGGTAAAATAAGCATCATTTTTTTAATTCATAATATAAAATATAGCTTAGGCCTAATTTTGGGTATTTTTCTGGAAACTTTCATTTTTGATGAATAGTGAAACCACTAAGTGGTAGTTAAAAATGATTTTTTCATAAAACTTAATTTAACAGCTTCTGTGAGTGGAATTTCAAAAATCTGAGAGACACGGTTGATGTCAGTAAGTAAAATGTGGTTCAATGAGATGAATTTTTTTTGGTGAATAGTAACTTTTTACTTTTTTTACCACGGTTAAAAGTAAATAGGGTAATTAAGGGTAAAAATGATATTATTCTTACACTAACACTTGTTATAATTCTATTGGATAAGTGTAATGTGACCAAAAACAACCTTAGGAATCAAATATGACCATTTAGGCCCACTTGGATTAGATTTGGACATTTATTATTAATTTATTTAAAGAAGGGTTAAAATAGTTAAAATCAAAGTTTAATAAGTATATCATTTTGAATATAGAGTTATACATAAAATAAATTCGACTATAAATATTAATTAGAAAGCAAAAAGTATTTCCTACATAATGGTATTTTATTTGTAATTTTTAGACATTAAATAATTTAATTTATTTATGACTTAATTATGATGCAGTAATTATCTTATTAATAAAATATTGACATAATTGATGTTATAAATACCAAAATAAATATAATTTGAGACTTTTTATGAATTAGCCTAATTTTATATGTTAATATTCTATGTTAGTATTGATTTAATTAACTTTTTTCGAACTAATAATTATGTTATGATTTTCACAAAAATCAATTAATAAATAGTGTAAAAATTGACATAAAATAGTGTTTAAAACAAATATTATATTATTAATTGTTATTTTATTTATAAAAATATAAGGTTCGGCCAAATGACTTACATAAGGTTATATATATTAATAATAAACAACTTGGGGTTCGTTTGGATTCTTATAGTATGTTTATTAACCTTACAGTGTAAGAACACAAAAAGACACGGTAAAAGTAAAATCATCTAACATAATGTTAAATCTAAATGATAAGGTTAAAATAGGAACCTAAACATGTCTAAATTATATTGGATGAGAGGATTTAGACCAATCCCCACCTTAGGTGCAAAATAAATCAATTTGGAGCTATTTAAAACCGAATTTGGCTTTATAATAAAATAATATTTTTAGTTATTCCAAAGGTGCCCCTCTCCTCCTTTATAAAAGGGCACCTCCTCCCTCTCTTCCTCACACCACATTGAGCCTTAAAAATCGTCCAACCCCTGCCAAATTATCTTCTCCACTTCCCTAGAAACATCCTAGAGGTTCTGGTCTTCCTCAAAGACCAATTTTAGTGTCCTAAAAGGAGATCCCAATGAGACGCTTCAAAGAAGAGGTAATGTTCGATTACCAATTCTTTCAACTTTATTTCTTCTTCCACTTCTTCTTCATAGGTTGTTTCATTATGAAGTAATAACATCATTATAACTCATATACTGATATGTAATTATATGTATGAAACAACCCTATTTCACCATCTATCCATCCTACGGAAAACGAAATCACCGCGTGTGCGTACGTACGGAATACCGTCTCCACACCGTGGTGTAATCTATTTTCCACCACCACCTTACTTGGATGGGTATAATGGTGTACATAATAACTATATATGATTATTGTAAATTGATATTGATTCTGAAATAGTATACATACACTACAATACAATTTCACGATCATGAGAATGATATAATCGCTCGTGCGTACGTACGGACTACCGTCTCCACGACGCGATGAGATTCATTCTCCACATTAACCATTCATGAATGATTATAAAGTATATATAATACGTAATCATGAAATATATGAAATAATAATGATACTGGATTTATGTGTATATATATTTATTTCATCTACTTAATTCCATTCAACTCAATAAGGAAACGGAAACAGCGTTCATGCGTACATACGACCTACCGTGTCCATGAACGGTGTATTTCTTTCCATTTATTGATCTATTATATATATGTATATTCTGAATATATATTATACATAAATAATGTTTTATATTTTGTAATTAAGTAGTCATGATCTACGTAATCATATGAATAATTACATGTCAAAATATGGACGACAAATGAAACGATTTTACCCAAAACGCTCTTTAACATGGAATTTACAAAAGAACGGGTAAAATAAAGTCATAAGTGAACCATATATTATATCATAAAAATAAGTATGATTCTGTAATAAGTAAATAGAATTATTTAAATCATTATACAGGAGTTTCAGACACTTATGAAGAAAATCGGACCTAAGGTAAGGGATAAATTTTCAATCTCATTTTTATCTGAGATTGCTTATACGTAAGTATTTACTGGGGTTACGTTTATCATCCATGACCATGTTTTCTAAAAGTGATTTCATAAAATTTATACCATTCTTCCATGGATGTTTAAAGTCATTTTTACCCTTTATTGACTTTTTACCACATTGTATGAATGAAATCTTTCCTTTTGTTACCATATAAGGTACATTTTGACTTTTCTGAAAAAAGTACGAGGAGAATGTTATTTTTAACTTATACGGAGAGAACAGATTTTTACGGTTTCATAACGCCTCATTTTCAAGAAGCTTCCTCTACAAGATTGCTTTATTATTTTCAACAAAACCCTTATCTTTTAAAATTGCATGTAATCTTGTGAAAAGAAAATTATTTAAAAAAAAGAAAGGATATTTTCCTCAAGAATTCATTTCAAGTTTTTTGTAAAAACTATATTCCACCTAAGATGAAATTATTTCATATGTGTATGTTTCAAGTAAATTTTCTATATGATTTAAATGGTTTAAATTTTCTTATGATGAAATGATATCAATTGTTTATGGATTAAGTTATGATGGCATGATGTTTAAGAATCCCATTTTATTTCATGGGTTATGCTATGATGTATGATTTATGATTTTGTGGCACACGAAAGAATTATTTCATTATGAGATGGGTGGGACCTATATCTCCCTCCAATGCATTGGGTAAAGATTTATATCTCATGAGATAGACATGGATGGAATGGAAAGTTAAACTGGTTCAGTAAAACAGGACTGGAACGAGGAGTGAACTCGATTCAGAAAGGGACTTTGTCCACTAAGATGGTCTTGGCAGCAATGCCTTGGATAATATGGAAATAATATCATGTGCTTAGTGGTTTCCACAATTACATATTTTATTCCCATGCTGTTTTATCATTCTTAATGTTTCTTTATGATCTATGCGTTACTTACTTCCATGTTTTGTGCCATTTCCCAAGCTTTTGATGTTTAAACATTATGTTCATGTTTTAAGTCCAAATGTATATGGTATGTTTTAGTTTATCCATGCTTACCCTTACTAAGCATTTGAGATCACCCTTTTTATGTTTTCTCTTCCCCAGGATATAAAGAAAGGTTTTAGGTAAGAAAAAAAGGGAAGATCTTTATGGGAGATGTTGAAGATCTTTCACCACGATTAGAAGAATACGTTCCAAGTTTCCAAAGACACTAAACTATTACGGTCCTTGTGCATATTTTTTTCTTATGTATTAAGTATTCCTCTAAAGTAATGTAATATCTATTTACATCAATCTTCGGGTCTCTACAGTTGGTATCAGAGGAAAAGTTTAGTCAACCTTTGGAAACTAGGATGCGAGAACGTTAGTGAGATCCCTAGAGATATTTCTAAGGTATGTCTAGGGATGTCCCTAAGGATAAGTATACGTATAGGATATAGTCCTAGAACTATGGTAATGATATTAGATTAAACCAAAGATGATAGATATTGAAGTTACTCCCCCTTTATTATGATTTTTACCTCTCACACTATTCTTTTTGGGTTTCAGAAAATGGCTGGAAACAAGATGATTCACAATAATGGAGGAAATGACGGACAATGGAATGATATTCCTCATGAGCAACCAAATGAAATGGGATTTGGAAGTCCAAAAATCATTATTATGCCCAATCAGCAATCTCATAATATGATCAATAAAGTAAAATTTGGTAAGTTTCCTGAATCGGCTAATAAGAGAAAGATGGAGTTTCATGATGATCATAGAGGAAAGAAATTTCAATTTCCCCTATGTAAATCATGTGGGAAGAGGCATCAAGGAGAATGTTTCAAAGGAACTGGAAGATGATTTGGGTGTGGAAAAGAAGGACACAAAGCCAGTAAGTGCAAAGGAAAAGGTTCAGTTAACACCAGGGATGAGGATAATGGTATTGCTACGACATCAACAATGGTTAAATGTTTTAAATGTGGAATGTACGAGAATTGTGAAAACCAATTCACTAAGGGAAAGTCTCATGAAGAGAATCATTATGGTCATATGGGTAGTATTTATGTTGATGATGATGAAGAGACTACAAATGATATGTGAGATGAAAGAACTGTTGAAGCTCGGTCAATGGTTTAAGAATGTAGTGGAATGATTACATGTTTATCATGTGTAATGGTGTATAAGTAATCTCACGGTACTATGGAATAAAGAGACATCTAAGGATTGTTACACTGTTATCTTTCCTATGTTCTGAAAGTGTAAGATTAATGGTATTAGTAACCATGAATGGTTATTCAGATATTTTTGGAAAGTAGATGACATGCGCATAATGAAGGGATAAGAAGATAATGAGATGTTTGATTGTATTCATGAGCTCATGATTGATATAAGGGCTAAGTGATATCATGGTTTGAGTATATAGAATTTTGAGGATTTTGGTATGTGGAAAGTGTTAACTTTTAACTACATTCATGTTTTCACTAAGGTTCAATGGGTATTAATTTGTCAAGAGAATACATGATTAAGGCCTTCGAATGTTTGGAATGTGACCAACAAGACATATCTTATGATATATGGGGATCAACGATGGTATTAAATCTCTGGTATTCGTTTTCACTATATTATGAGAGTGGACTGCAGTATTATGGATAAGCCTAAAGATTGGAATGGATTATGTTGTACATAAGTTAGTATTGTTTAAGGATAAAAGTTTTTTCGATATTATTGATGGGATGTTATAGTAATATAGTTTTATAAAAAGGACAACATGCAGGATGGGTGACAACCCATCACGTCGGACAAGGCTGTGGTAATCGAACCCAAAACCGAAGTGCGACTGGCATTTATTGCCTACCACTAGCCTACAGGAAGTCCTTAGTTAGTAGAAACTAGTTTTATTTTATTAAGAATTATGATATATAAAGTATAAGTTCATTTTTGGAACCATATACGATTAATCTAACCATAAGATGGACTTATAACCTTTGATAACCTTTTGTCTGAAAGAGATGGAATGACCTATCATTCTATCACATGATCTACTAACACATCACGAATAACAAATTCAACTTCATTTATTTAAGGGATGATGTAGAAATTGTTCAATTCACGAACAACAGTGAGATTGTTCCAAAATCATGCATGTATTTCTTTTAATTCATCAACTTTAGGGAAATGATCTTGAAAACAAAAAATGTTGTCCTAGTTCCCTTATATCCAATGAATCAGATGGTACTTTAGATCATCACAAATCAATAGCATTGTGATTGCTGGATTTTCCATAGCCATGTTCTCTACCACTCTCCATCAGAACAAGATGATTAGATTTCTCTTCCATATCCATATTTTCACTTATGTGGAAACCCAGTGATTAGTTTATTTGGGTAACCGTTACGTTTCATACATTTGTTTTTAAAGATTGGTTTTGATATTTCTTTTTACGATTTGGGTTTATATTAAAGAAACTTTCTAGTAGTAAACCATTTATAACCCCGATGAATTTCGAGGGCTAAATTCATTTTAAGGGGGGTAGAATGTAACACCCCAAGATTTTATGAAAAATATTCTTTTTAATTTCATTAATGTCTTGTGTTGTACGCTACACCAAAAGGAGCTTTCACAACATGCATCCTTGACTTTCCTTGCATTACACGCAATCACGACCTTTCTCGATAGCGTGTGTAGTACGCAATACCGAGTTTTACTAAACAATGATTTTCTATTAAAATATTATTAAAACTAGCCGTTATGAATAGTAATAACCACTTTTTGAAATTTTGTAAATTTAATTTTTCAAAATGGACTTCATTTTTGGATTCTTAATATCGAAATTATCTTAGGGTTAAATTTTGGTTCTTTTCAGATAACTTTCATATTCTGATGAATAGTGAAAATTACTAAATTTTAATTAAAAACAACTTTTTAAATCAAAATAATTAATAGTGATAAATTATTAATTTGAGTGGTTTTAAAGTATATTTAGAATATATTTTTACAATTTAATACAATGTTGTTCATTGGATATAATTTCAGATTTAATCCAGACATAAACAAGTGTCAATCTTTTGATAGTTATTATCTCTTACAAACACCCTATTTGTTTTGACGACGAGAATTAATTTTTAAATTAGTTAATTTAACTGATATGTTTTGAATTTGGTAAAATAAACATCATTTTTGAATTCATAATATCAAATATATCTTAGGCCTAATTTTTGGTATTTTTCTGGAAACTTTCATTTTTTGATGAATAGTGAAACCACTATGTGGTAGTTAAAAAAAATGAATTTTTCATAAAACTTAATTTTACGGCTTCTGTGAGTGGAATTTAAAAAATCTAAGAGACACGGTTGATGTCAGTAAGTAAAATGTGGTTCAATGAGATGAAAATAATTTTTGGTGAATAGTAACTTTTTACTTTTTTTTACAACAGTTAAAAGTAAATAGGGTAATTAAGGGTAAAAATGATATTATTATTACCCTAACACATGTCCTAATTCTATTGGATAAGTTTAATTCGACCAAAAACAACCTTAGGAATAAAATATGACCATTTAGGCCCACTTGGATTAGATTAGGACATTTATTATTAATTTATTTAAAGAAGGGTTAAAATAGTTAAAATCAAAGTTTAATAAGTATATCATTTTTAATATAGGGTTATAAATACGATCAATTCGACTATAAATATTCATTAGAAAGCTGAAAATATTTCCTACATAATGGTATTTTATTTGTAATTTTTAGACATTAAATAATGTAATTTATTTATGACACAAAGATGATGCAGTAACTATCTTAATAATAAAATATTGACATAATTGATGTTATAAATAAACAAATAAATATAATTTGAGACTTTTTATAAATTACACTAATTTTCAAGGTTAATAAGACATGTTTTTATTGATTTAATTAACTTTTTTCTAACTAATCATTCTGTTATGATTTTCACAAAAATCAATTACTAAATAGTGAAAAAATAGACATAAAATAGTTTTTTTAAAAAAATATTATATTATTAATTGTTATTTTATTCCTAAAAATCTAAGGATTGGCAAAATGACTTAGATAAGGTTATATATTTTAATAATAAACAACTTGGGGTTCTTTTGACTTCTTATAGTAAGTTTATTAACCTTATAGTGTAAGAACACAAAAAGACACGGTAAAAGTAAAATTATCTATCTTAATGTTAAATCTAAATGATAAGGTTAAAATAGGAACCTAAACTTGTCTAAATTATATTGGATGAGATTATTTCGACCCATCCCCACCTTAGCTACGAAATAAATCAATTTGGAGCTATTTAAAACCGAATTTGGCTTTATAATAAAATAATATTTTTTGTTATTCCAAAGGTGCCCCTCTCCTTCCTTATAAAAGGGTACCTCCTCCCTCTCTTCCTCACACTACTTTGAGCCTTAAAACTCGGCCAAACCCAACCAAATTCTCTTCTCCACTTCCCTAGAAACATACTAGAGGTTATGGTCTTCCTCAAAGACCAATTTTAGTGTCCTAAAAGGAGATATCAAAGAGGCGCTTCAAAGAAGAGGTAATGTCCGATTACCAATTCTTTCAACTTTATTTCTTCTTCCAATTCTTCTTCTTAGGTTGTTTCATTATTAAGTAATAAAATAAGTATAACTCATATACTGATATGTTATTATAAGTATGAAACAACCTTATTTCACCATCTATCCATCCTACGGAAAACGAAATCACCGTGTGTGCGTACGTACGGAATACCGTCTCCACGCCGTGGTGTAATCTATTTTTCCACCACCACCTTACTTGGATGGGTATAATGGTGTAAATAATAACTATATATGATTATTGTAAAGTTATATTGATTCTGAAATAGTATACATACACTCCAATAAAATTCCACGATCATGAGAACGATATCATCGCTTGTGCGTAAGTACGGACTACCGTCTCCACGACGTGATGAGATTCATTCTCCACATTAACCATTAATGAATGATTATAAAGTATATATAATACGTAATCATGAAATATATGACATAATAATGATACTGAATTTATTTGTATATATATGTATGTCGTCTACTTAATTCCATTCAACTCAATAAGGAAACGAAAACAACGTTCATGCATACGTACGTCCTACCGTCTCCATGAACGGTGTATTTCTTTCCATTTATTGATCTATTATATATATGTATATTCTGAATATATATTATATATAAATCATGTTTTATATTCTGGAATTAATTAATCATGATCTAAGTAATCATATGAATAATTACAAGTAAAAACACAGATGACAAATGAAACGATTTTACCCAAAACGCTCTTTAACATGGGATTTACAAAACAACGGGTAAAATAAAGTCATAACTGAACCATATATGATATCATAAAAATAAGTATGATTCTGGAATAAGTCAATAACATTATTTAAATCATTATACAGTAGGTTCAGACACTTACAAAGCAAATCGGACCAAAGGTAAGGGATAAATTTTCAATCTCATTTTTATCCGAGATTGCTTATACGTAAGTATTTACTAGGGTTACGTTTATCATCAATGACCATGTTTTCTAAAAATGATTTCCTAAAATTTTTACCATTCTTCCATGGATGTTTTTAGTCATTTTTACCCTTTATTGAATTTTTACCACATTGTATGAATGGAATCTTTCCTTTGGTTACCATATAATGTACTTTTTGACTTTTCCGTCAAAAGTATGAGGAGAATGTTATTCTAACTTATACGGCGTGAACGAATTTTTACGGTTTCATAACGCCTCATTTTCAAGAAGCTTACTCTACAAGATTTCATTATTATTTTCAACAAAACCCTTATCTTAAAAAATTTCATGGAATTTTGTGAAAAGAAAATTATTTTAAAAAAAAAGAAAGGATATTTTCCTCAAGAATTCATTTCAAGTGTTTTGTCAAAACTATATTCCATCTAAGATGAAATTATTTCATATGTGTATGTTTCAAGTAAAGTTTCTCTATGATTTAAATGGTTTAAATTTTCTTATGATGAAATTATATCAATTGTTTATGGATTAAGTTATGATGGCATGATGTTTAATAATCCCATTTATTTCATGGGTAATGCTATGATGTATGATTTATGATTTTGTGGCACACGAAAGAATGATTTAATTATGAGATGGGTGGGAACTATATCTCCCTCCAATGCATTGGGTGAATATTTATATCTCATGAGATAGACATGGCTGGAACGACAAGTTAAACCGGTTCAGTAAAACAGGACTGGAACGAGGAGTGAACTCGATTCAGAAAGGGACTTTGTCCACTAAGATGGTCTTGGCAGCAATGCCTTGGCTAATATGGAAATCATATCATGTTATTAATGGTTTCCACAATTACATGTTTTATTCCCATGCTGTTTTATCATTCTTAATGTTTCTTTATTATCTATGCCTTACGTACTTCCATGTTTTGTGCCATTTCTCAAGCTTTTGATGTTTAAACATTATGTTAATGTTTTTAAGTCCAAATGTATATGGTATGTTTTATTTTATCCATGCTTATCCTTACTGAGCATTTGAGCTCACCCTTTTTATGTTTTCTTTTCCCCAGGATATAAATAAGGGTTTTAGGTAAGAAAAAAAGGGAAGATCTTTATGGGATATGTTGAAGATCTTTCCCCACGATTAGAAGAATACGTTCCAAGTTTCCAAAGACACTAAAATATTACAGTCCTAGTGCGTCTTTTTTTGTTATGTATTAAGTATTCCGCTAAAGTAATGAAATATCCATGTACATCAAGCTTTGGGTCTCTATAGTTGGTATGAGAGGAAAAGTTTAGTCAACCTTTGGAAACTAAGATGCGAGAACGTTAGTGAGATCCCTAGAGATATTTCTAAGGTATGTCCAGGGATGTACCTAAGGATAAGTATACATATATGATATAGTCCTAGAACTATGGTAAATATATTAGATTAAACCAAAGATGTTAGATATTGAAGTTACTCCCCATTTATTATGATTTTTGCCTCTCACAGTATTCTTTTTGGGTTTTAGAAAATGGCTGGAAACAAGATGATTCACAATAATGGAGGATATGATGGACAATGGAATGATATTCCTCATGAACAACCAAATGAAATGGGATTTGGAAGTCCAAACTTCATTATTATGCCGAATCAGCAATCTCATAATATGATCAACAACGTAAAATTTGGTAAGTTTCCTGACTCGGCTAATAAGAGAAAGATGGAGTTTCATGATGATCATAGAGGAAAGAAAGTTCAATTTCCCCTATGCAAATCATGTGTGAAGAGGCATCAATGAAATGTTTCAAAGGAACTGGAAGATGCTTTGGGTGTGGAAAAGAAGGACACAAAGCCAGTAAGTGCAAAGGAAAAGGTTCAGTTAACACCAGGGATGAGGATAATGGTATTGCTACGACATCAACAATGGTAAAATGTTTTAAATGTGGAATGTACGGGCATTATGAAAAGAAATGCCCTTAGGGAAAGTCCCATGATGAGAATCAGTATGGTCATATGGGTAGTATTTATGTTGATGATGATGAAGAGACTACACATGATATGTGAGATGGAAAAACTTTTGAAGCTCGGTCAATGGTTTAAGAATGTAGTGGAATGATTACATTTTATCATGTGTAATGTTGTATAAGTAATCTCATGGTACTATGGAATAAAGAGACATCTAAGTATTGTTACACTGTTTCTTTCCTATGTTCTGAATGTGTATGATTAATGGTATTAGTAACCATGAATGGGTTTTCAGATATTTTTGGAAAGTAGATGATATGCGCATAATGAAGGGATAAGAAGATAATGAGATGTTTGATTGTATTCATGAGCTCATGATTGATATAAGGACTAAGTTGTATCATGGTCTGAGTATATAGAATTTTGAGGATTTTGGTATGTGGAAAGTGTTAACTTTTAACTACATTCATGTTTTCACTAAGGTTCTAATGGGTATTAATTTTTCAAGAGAATACATGATTAAGGCCTTAGAATGTTTGGAATGTGACCAACAAGACATATCTTATGGTATATGGGGATCAACGATGGTATTAAATCTCTGGTAATCTTTTTCACTATATTATGAGAGTGGACTGCAGTATTATGAATAAGCCTAAAGATTGGAATGGATTATGTTGTACATATGTTAGTATTGTTTAAGGATAGAAGTTTTTTTTGATATTATTGATGGGATGTTATAGTAATATAGTTTTATAAAAAGGACAACCTGTAGGACGGGCGACAGCCCATCGCGTCGGACAAGGCTGTGGGAATCGAACCCACAACCGAAGTGCGACTGGCATTTATCGCCTACCACTAGCCTACAGGAAGTCCCCAGTTAGTAGAAACTAGTTTTATTTTATTAAGAGGTATGATATGTAAAGTATAAGTTCATTTTTGGAACCATATACGATTAATCCAACCATAAGATGGACTTATAACCTTTGATAACCTTTTGTTTGAAAGAGATGGAATGACCCATCATTCTATCACATGATCTACTAACACATAACGAATAACAAATTCAACTTAATTTCTATAAGGGATGAAGTGGAAATTGGTCAATTCACGAACAATAGTGAGATTGTACCAAAATCATGCAAGTATTTCTTTTAATTCATCAAATTTAGGGAAATGATCTTGAAAACCAAAAATGTTGTCCTAGTTCCCTTATATCCGATGAATCAGATGGTACCTTAGATCATAACAAATCAATAGCTTTGTGATTGCTGGATTTTCCATAGCCATGTTCTCTACCACTCTCCATCAGAACATAATGATTAGATTTCTCTTCCATGTCCATATTTTCACTTATGTGGAAACCTAATGATTAGTTTATTTGGGTAACCGTTACGTTTCATACATTTGTTTTTAAAGATTGGTTTTGGTATTCCTTTTTACGATGTGGTTTTATATTAAAGAAACTTTCTAGTAGTAAACCATTTATAACCTCGACGAATTTCGAGGGCTAAATTCATTTTAAGGGGGGGGGGGTAGAATGTAACACCCCAAGATTTTATGAAAAATATTCTTTTTAATTTCATTAATGTCTTGTGTTGTAAGCTACACAAAAAGGAGCTTTCACAACATGCATCCTTGACTTGCCTTGCATTACATGCAATCACGACCTTTCTCGATAGCGTGTGTAGTACGCAATACCGAGTTTCACTAAACAATGATATGTTATTAAAATATTATTAAAACTAGCCATTATGAATAGTAATAACCACTTTTTGAAATTTTGTAAATTTTATTTTTCAAAATGGACTTCATTTTTCGATTTGGAATATCGAAATTATCTTAGGGTGAAATTTTGGTACTTTTCGGATAACTTTCATATTCTGATGAATAGTGAAAATTATAAAATTTAATTAAAAACAACTTTTTAATCAAAATAATTAATAGTGATAAATTATTAATTTGAGTGGTTTTAAATTATATTTAGAATATATTTTTATAATTTAATACATTGTTGTTCATTGGATATAATTTCACATTTAATCCAGACATAAACAAGTGTCAATCTTTTGATAGTTATTATCTCTTAAAAACACACTATTTGTTTTGACGTTGGGAATTATTTTTTAAATTAGTTAATGTAACTGATATGTTTTTAATTTTGTAAAATAAACATCATTTTTGAATTAATAATATCAAATATAGCTTAGGCTTAATTTTTGGTATTTTTCTGGAAGCTTTCATTTTTGATGAATATTGAAACCACTAAGTGGTAGTTAAAAAAAATGAATTTTTCATAAAACTTAATTTTACCACTTCTGTGAGTGGAATTTCAAAAATCCGAAAGTCATGGTTGATGTCAGTAAGTAAAATGTGGTTCAATGAGATGCAAATAATTTTTGGTGAATAGTAACTTTTTACTTTTTTTTTACCACAGTTAAAAGTAAATAGTGTAATTAAGCATAAAAATGATATTATTATTACCCTAAAACATGTCCTAATTCTATTGGATAAGTTTAATTCGACCAAAAAAAACCTTAGGAATAAAATATGACCATTTAGGCCCACTTGGATTAGATTAGGACATTTATTATTAATTTATTTAAAGAAGGGTTAAAATAGTTAAAATCAAAGTTTAATAAGTATATCATTTTTAATATAGGGTTATACATTAGATACATTCGACTATAAATAATCGTTAGAAAGCTAAAAATATTTCCTACATAATGGTATTTCATTTGTAATTTTTAGACATTATATAATTTAATTTATTTATGACACAAAGATGATGCAGTAACTATCTTATTAATAAAATATTGACATAATTGATGTTATAAATACCCAAATAAATTTAATTTGAGACTTTTTATGAATTACACTAATTTTAAAGGATCATATGACATTATTTTATAGATATAATTATCTTTTTTCTAACTAATCATTCTGTTATGATTTTCACAAAAATCAATTACTAAATAGTGTCAAAATTGACATAAAATAGTTTTTAAAACAAATATTATATTATTAATTGTTATTTTATTCCTCAAAATCTAATGTTTGGCCAAATGACTTAGATAAGGTTATATATATTAATAATAAACAACTTGGGGTTCTTTTGGCTTCTTATAGTAAGTTTATTAACCTTATAGTATAAGAACACAAAAAGATACGGTAAAAGTAAAATTATCTAACTTAATGTTAAATCTAAATGATAAGGTTAAAATAGGAACCTAAACTTGTCTAAATTCTATTTAATGAGAGGCTTTCAACCCATCCCCACCTTAGCTGCGAAATAAATCAATTTGGAGCTACTTAAAACCGAATTTGGCTTTATAATAAAATAATATTTTTAGTTATTCCAAAGGTGCCCCTCTCCTCCCTTATAAAAGGGCACCTCCTCCCTCCCTTCCTCACACCACTTTGAGCCTTCAAGCTCGGACAAACCCTGCCAAATTCTCTTCTACACTTCCCTAGAAACATACTAGAGGTTCTGGTCTTCCTCTAATACCAATTTTAGTGTCCTAAAAGGAGATCTCAAAGAGGCGCTTCAAAGAAGAGGTAATGTCTGATTACCAATTCTTTCAACTTTATTTCTTCTTCCACTTCTTCTTCTTAGTTTGTTTCTTTATGAAGTAATAACATCAGTATAACTCATATACTGATATGTTATTATAATTATGAAACAACCCTATTTCACCATCTATCCATCCTATGGAAAACGAAATCACCGCGTGTGCGTACGTACAGAATACCGTCTCCACGCCGTGGTGTAATATATTTTCCACCACCACCTTACTTGGATGTGTATAATGGTGTACATAATAACTATATATGATTATTTTAAAGTTATATTTATTCTGAAATAGTATACATACACTCCAATACAATTCCACGATCATGAGAACGATATCATCGCTCGTGCGTACGTACGGACTACCGTCTCCACGACATGATGAGATTCATTCTCCACATTAACCATTCATGAATGATTATAAAGTGTATATAATACGTAATAATGAAATATATGACATAATAATGATACTGGATTTATGTGTATATATATGTATGTCGTCTACTTAATTCCATTCAACTCAATAAGGAAACGAAAACAGCGTTCATGCGTACGTACGGCCTACCGTCTCCATGAACGGTGTATTTATATCTATTTATTGATCTATTATATATATGTATATTCTGAATATATATTATATATAAATCATATTTTATATTCTAGAATTAATTAATCATGATCTAAGTAATCATATAAATAATTACAAGTCAAAACACGGACGAAAAATGAAACGATTTTACCCAAAACACTCTTTAACATGGAATTTAAAAAAGAACGAGTAAAAGAAAGTCATAAGTGAACCATATATGATATCATAAAAATAAGTATGATTCTGGAATAATTCAATAACATTATTTAAATCATTATACAGGAGGTTCGGACACTTACAAAGCAAATCGGACCAAAGGTAAGGGATAAATTTTCAATCTCATTTTTATCCGAGATTGCTTATATGTAAGTATTTACTGGGGTTACGTTTATCATCCATGACCATGTTTTCTAAAAATGCTTTCATAAAATTTTTACCATTCTTCCATGGATGTTTTAAGTCATTTTTTCCCTTTATTGTCTTTTTACCACATTGTATGAATGAAATCTTTCCTTTGGTTACCATATAAGGTAATTTTTTACTTTTCCGTCAAAAGAACGAGGAGAATGTTATTTTTAACTTATACGACGTGAACAGATTTTTACGATTTCATAACGCCTCATTTTCAAGAAGCTTCCTCTACATGATTGCATGATTATTTTCCACAAAACCCTTATCTTTTAAAGTTGCATGGAATTTTGTGAAAAGTAATTTTTTTTAAAAAAAAAGAAAGGATATTTTCCTCAAGAATTCATTTCAAGTGTTTTGTCAAAACTATATTCCATCTAAGATGAAATTATTTCATATGTGTATGTTTCAAATAAAGTTTCTCTATGATTAAAATGGTTTAAATTTTCTTATGATGAAATGATATCAATTGTTTATGGATTAAGTTATGATGGCATGATGTTTAAAAATCCCATTTTATTCCAGGGGTTATGCTATGATGTATGATTTATGATTTTGTGGCACACAAAATAATGATTTCATTATGAGATGGGTGGGACCTATATCTCCCTCCAATGCATTGGGTAAAGATTTATATCTTATGAGATAGACATGGCTGGAATGACAAGTTAAACCGGTTCAGTAAAACAGGACTGGAACGAGGAGTGAACTTGATTCAGAAAGGGACTTTGTCCACTAAGATGGTCTTGGCAGCAATGCCTTGGCTAATATGGAAATCATATCATGTGCTTAATTGTTTCCACAATTACATGTTTTATTCCCATGTTTTTTTATCATTCTTAATGTTTCTTTATGATCTATGCCTTACGTACTTCCATGTTTTGTGCCATTTCTCAAGATTTTGATGTTTAAACATCATGTTCATGTTTTTAAGTCCAAATGTATATTGTATGTTTTATTTTATCCATGCTTACCCTTACTGAGCATTTGAGCTCACCCATTTTATGTTTTCATTTCCCCAGGATATAAATAAAGGTTTTAGGTAAGAAAAAAAAGAGAAGATCTTTATGGGAGATGTTGAAGATCTTTCACCATGATTAGAAGAATACGTTCCAAGTTTCCAAAGACACTAAACTATTACGGTACTTGTGTGTCTTTTTTTGTTATGTATTAAGTATTCCTATAAATTAATGTAATATCCATGTACATCAAGCTTTGGGTCTCTACAGTTGCCCGGTATTATACCTAATCAGGAAGTTGAATTTACTACTGGCTTAGTTCCTGATGCTAAGACAATTTCCAAACCCCTTATCGAATGGCTCAAATTGAACATTTAGAGTTAAAGAAGAAATTACAGGTGTTATTAGATAAAGGATTCATTCGACCAAGAACATCAGCATGCGGTGATCCTGTCTTGTTTGTTAAAAATAAAGATGTTTCAATGAGACTTTTCATTGATTATAGAGCATTGAATAAAATCACTATTAAGAATAAGTATCCTTTGCCTCATATCGATGATTTATTTGATCAGCTCCCGGGAGCTCAGTATTTTTCGAAGATTGATTTTAGGTCGGGGTACCATCAGTTGAAATTAAAGGAAGTAGACATTATGAAGACCGCGTTTCGTACTAGATATAGCCATTATGAATTTGTACTTCTGCCTTTTGGTTTAACCAATGAACCTGATGTATTCATAGATCTTATGAAAAGAATATTCTATGAGTTTATGGATAAGATTATGGTTGTGTTCATTGATGATATTTTGGTTTATTCCAAAAGTAAGGAGGAATATGAAGTCATTTAATGGTTTCCCTACAAACCTTAGAAAAACGTTATGGGAAATTCACCAAGTGTGAGTTTTGGTTACAAAAAATTTCTTTCCTTGGTGACATTGTTTAAAAAAATGGCATAACTGTTGATCCTGATAAAACGAAAGTTGTTGAAGAATGTCCAAGACCCACAAATATAACCGAGATTTGTAGTTTTCTTGGTTTTGCTTGTTATTACCAGAGGTTTTGTAAAACAAATTGCATGGTTATCTAGTCCAATGACTAAGTTAACTCGAAAAGGTGTTAAGATCATCTGGACAAAATAATGTGATGATTGCTTTCAGGAATTGAAAAAGAAGATTGGTGAATGATCCCGTTTTGGAACTGCCATCCAGAAATGGTGAGTTTTTTATCTAGATTGATGCTTCATTGAAAGGATTGGGTTGTGTCCTAATTCATAATGATCAGGTAATTTCTTATTATTCACGTCAGTTGAAGCCTCACGAGTTAAATTACCCTAAAAATGTTTTGGAATTTTGTGCTGTTGTTTTTGATTTAAAAATTTAGAGGCATCATTTGTATGGAGTAAAATGTGAAATTTATACTGACCACAAAATTTTAATGTATATAGTCACTCAAAAAGAATTGAACATGAGATAGAGGATATGGTTGGAATTAATCAAGGATTATGATTGCATGATCCATTATCATCAGGGAAAATCAAATAAAGTGGTTGATGCTTTGAGTCGAAAAAGTAATGCTTCATTATCCATGCTACATTTGGAATGAGATACTTTTATTTTTGATTTAATGAACTTTGGCATAGAAGTATTTGGTGCAAGAAATTCTTCTATTTTGTATCAGGTGTCAGTGAGATCATCTCTATCAAACAGAATAAAGAAAGCATAGAAAGAAGACAGTGAGTTGCAGAAAAAGGTAGAGTTGGTTCAGAAGTGTATGTTTACGAATTTTAATCTTGATAATGATTGTGTGTGGAGATTTGGGAAGAGATTATGTGTACCTTGTGATTCACAGTTGAAGAATGAGTTGTTATGTGAAGCTCATAGTTCTCCATTTTTAGTTCATCCTGGCAGTACAAAGATGTACAGAGATCTCTGTGAGTATTACTGGTGGGATGGAATGAAAAGAGATATTGATGATTTTACTCTGAAGTGTTTAAATTGTCAGTGGGTTAAAGCAAAGCGGCAGTTACCGAAAGGGATGCTTCAGCCTTTACCGGCGCCAGAGTGAAAATGGGAAAATATATCCATGGACTTTGTTGGGGGATTACCAAAGACATATTGAGGTAATAATGCAATCTAGGTTATAGTTGATCGTTTGACTAAATCTTCTCATTTCCTTTCTATTCGAGATACTTTGCCTCTAGATCAACTTGTTCGGTTTTATGTTAAAGAGTTCGTCAGGTTGTATGGAGTTCCCCTCTCCATTGTATCTGATCATGATCTCAGGTTTAATTTTAACTTTTGGAAAGTCCTTCAGAAGTCATTGGGTACTGAATTAAATTTTATTTCAGCTTTTCACCCTCAATCAGATGGGAAATCAAAACGAAAAATTTAGACATTGTATGATATGTTACGTGCTTGCTCGATGAATTATTAGGGAAGTTGGGTCCAACATATTTCTTTGGTTGAATTTTCATATAATAATAGTTTTCATTCTAGTATACAGATGGCTCCAGTTGAGACATTATATGGAATGCGTTGTCAAACTACAGATTTTTAGGATGAAGTAGGTAAGAGGAAGCTGATGGGACCTAAATTGGTAGAATAGATGGCAAAAAAAGTTCAGTTGATTCATAAGAACATGAGAACACCTCAGAGCAGACAGAAAAGTTATGCTAATAACCAGAGGAAGGATCTTTCTTTTAATGTAGGTGATCAAGTCTTTCTCAAAGTTTCTCCATGGAAAAGTCTGATGGGTTTTGGTAAGAAGGGAAAGTGGAGTTCGAGGTTCATTAGACCTTATTAAATTTTGGAGAATGTTGGATCGGTTGCATATAGAGTGGATTTACCTCCAAGATTATCCTAGGTACACAATGTTTTTCATGTTTCGATGTTAAGAAAGTATATACCAGATCCATATCATGTTTTGAGCCCTTAGGTGGTTCAGTTGGAAGAGAATCTCTCTTATGAAGAACAACCAGTCCAGATTCTTGACCGTAGAGAGAAAGTGTTGCAGAATAAGGTAATTCACCAGGTAAAGGTTTTTTGGAAAAACCATATGGTTAAAAACAAAACATAAGAATATGAAAATACTATGAGGGATAAATACCCCCACTTATTTTGATAAGTGAATAAAAATTGCGAGGACGCGATTTCCAAAATGGGGAAGGATTTAACATCCCAAGTAAAAGAAGAATAAGATATTTTCATACTTATTAATATTTTTGAATTAAATATTAATTTTACTTTAAAATGGTTTCTATGTTCGATAGCGTACCTAATACGTAACAACGAGTTTCTTTGAAATCTTATGTTGCACACTAATAATATAATATTATTATTTAAAATGGTAGTTAACTCATAGTCATTATATTGGCAAAAATGAACAAAACTAACTACAGTATGATTATACATGTTTGTTAAATGTATTTACATTTATCCAATAAATGTTAGAGGCTTAAAATGTGAATGAAATTAATTTTAAGCATAATTTACATTAAAAGGCCGATTTATCACCTTTTAATGGTGAAACCACCTTAAATCTATTTTAGTAACTTTAATACATTATATATGACCAAATAAAATCCTTCAGTAGAATGGGGACATCAAAATTTATTTTTTTAAAATTTTTCGAATTTTTCCGATAAAGTTCATTTTTAATGAATAGTGAAAATATTGTATTTTAATTCAAAAATGTGTTTTAATATAATTTATTTATATGGTTATATTATCTTTTTAATTGGTTTTAAAGTGTAATTAGAATATATTTTTACCATTTAATCCAATTTTGGTTATTGGAATTAATTTCACTTCGATGTTGGACATAAACAGGTGTCAATCTTTTGATAGTTATTGTTTCTTAAAAACACGCTATTTGTTTTAACAACGGGAATTAATTTTAAAATTAATTAATGACAATTTTATGTTTTGAATTTGGAAAAATAAACTTCATTTTTGAATTTGGAATATCAAATATAGCATAGGCTGAATTTTTGATATTTTTCTGAAAAACTTCAATTTTTAATGAATAGTGAAACCACTTAGTGGTAGTTAAAAAAATAGAATTTTTCATTTAAATGAAATTTTACCACTTCTATGAATTGAATTTAAAAAATCCAACATAGATGGTTGTTATTAAGAAGTAAAATTTGGTTCATTAAGATAAAAATAATTTTTGGTGAATAGTAACTTTTGACTTTTATTTACCGCGGTTGAAGGAAAATAACGTAATTCAAGGTTAAAAGAATTTTATAAAAATTAAAAATTACCTTAACACTTGTCCAAACCATATTGGATGAGTTGTGGACGACAATGGGAATCCTTGGGTTGATTTTTGGTCCCCATGGAGCCACTTATGAAAGATAATGACACTTTAGATTAAGTAATTTAATGTAAAGACAAAATTGACTTTAACAAAAAGATTTTAGTAATTAATTTGTATTTGTTGATGTATAAGTCATATTTTATAATATGAATATTAATTGTAAATCTAAAACGATTTCCTATATAATGGTATTTTCTTTAAAAAAATTATACATCAAATAAATTAAATTATTTATGACACAATAATGATGCAGTATTTACCTCATTAATAAATGATTTAAATAAATAAGATTATAATGATTAAAATACTATAAAAAGATGTCCAATTCTGATTGGATGTTTTTATTTCGATTATGAGTCATCATATATTTGACCATAATGGTTTTTGGACCTTTTGAAACCGAATATCCTTATATAATAAAATAATATTTTCACACTTTTCTAAAGAGCCCCTCCTCTCTTTTATAAAAGGAGACCACTTCAGACCAATTCTTCACACCTCTCAAGACATTTGGATCATCCAAACTCTACCCAATTAATCTCCCTACATCCCTATCATCCCCCTATAAGCCTTACCTTAGGCATAAGAAACTTCAAGAAGTCCTTTAGTTCAAACCAAAGGGAGTTACCCAAATTAAAGGTAACAGTTTTTCTTAAATTGTTTTCTTTTATTTTACTTCTCCAACCCCTAAACCCTTTTTATTACTTTCTTTTGTAACATTACCAGTATCCTCAATATACTAGGATATTGTTATGAGAAGTATTCGACCTACACATACACAAACCTCCATCTTATGGATGAAGAACATAATGTTTCTATGGATGGAAAACTAACGCCTCACGAAACAATGATTGTTTGATTATCTCCTACTGCCTCTCATGGAGGACATTATGATGGAACTGTATTTATATATGATATATATTATGTTTATGGTTTCTTTATGCTTCTGTATTTTCCATTTATTTCACACCATTAAGGTTTCCATACTGGGTAAATTCGATAATCTCATTTGAGGAAGTGCGGACTACCGCCCCCTCAATGTGATATGACTCATTAGTGCCTTATGTGGGATGTATAAAGGATAGAGTTAATGATATTATATATGATATTATACTGGAATTATAATATAATTATTTATCATTATGTTATAATTCCATTAAAATAATAAATATAAATAAAAGTAGCGTTCATGCGTACGTACGACTTACCGTCCCCATGAATGGTGCATTTCATTTCTTACCTCCAATTGTTATGTACTATTATAAATACATGTATATACTAGATATATATGATATATATGATATCTATATCATGAATATCATTCTGGATATAATGGACTATTGACCACATGGAAAACTTATAAATATAAGGTGTTCATTTTTGACTCAAGTACCAAATATCGACAAAATGAATGTTATGATTACCTAATGTTTATAACATAGTTATAATTGATATAAAAGGAATAATAAACTATAAAAGGGTTATCAATAAAGAATAAATTAACTTTATTTTATTATTCAGGAGATTAAAGAATGATCGAGTCAAGTCGGAGATGAGGTAAGGGACTTTGTCTCAATCTCCTTTCATTGATGCATTTTTAGTTTTATACATGACTTTATTTTATATGGTGTATAAACCCATTTGACTTTTAATTTTATTCAAAGGGAATATTTTTATATGAAGATTTTTACTAAACAACAAAAATTAATGTTTCTTTTTTTATGTAAGTGATGACAACGACCTTTTCGCCACAGTGAGTATTATTTGATCTTTGGATTCCTTAACAAGACGGAATGTTTTTAAAAGGAAAAATAAATAACATATACTCTTTTTAAATATTTTGGTATTGAAAATTATTTTGAGAATAGATTTATTATATCAATATCTTGAAAATATATTTTATTATTGCAATGCGGAAATGTTATCTTTTCTTTATGCTTATGTTATGTGTTATGATCATGTTATGGTTCATGGGAATTATTTATTTATACGGGTGGTTCGGTGATAATCCTAGGGCGGGTGAGCCCGAGATAGATCTCTAATTCATTGGGTAATGTGACGTAGGTAAACGTGAATGTTTCTCGTGAGAGATTTTTGGGAATATATTGTGATGGGTATTTGAATGTAACTCCCTATGTAGTTGTGATAGCTAGAATGAAAGTATGATATGGATGGCACAAGTTACCATTATGATTTATGATTTCTATGCGTCTATCATAAATCTTATGATTTCATGAGGTAAGTAAAAGAGTTCGTGTTTTTATGTATTTATGAACAAATGTTTCCATTCTTTGTTTTATAACCCTTACTGAGCCTTTTATGCTCATCCCAAGTTTTGAAATGTTTTCACATGGCTTAAATATGAATAGGGTCAAGGATGGGATCAAAAAAAAGTCATGTTGTCTAAAACATTACACTATACATCACTCTTTTTTTTCAAGAGTTTATATTTTATGAATAAAATGGAAACTGTATAGAAGTGTCTACTTTGTAATCATTTGAGATGTAATAGTTATGTCCCAATTCTCTAAAACTCTAAACCCAAAAATATTCTTCAATGTGAATTATTCGTTTAAATCAATATTATGTAAATGGTTAAGGCCGGGACCTTATATTGACTCTGTCAAAAATTTAATCGAGGATGAACCTTTTATTAGGAAATCACAATTAGTCCATGTCAGTCCCAATATATAAAATTTCTTGTACATTATAAGTGACTATAACGAGGGGTTTGGATTCATGAAAGAAGAACCAAATCCCTGAAACCTTTAAATAAGATAGTTTAATTAAAAGGTAAAAGAGATTTTTATTATATATTTTTTCTTCATAGTATTATATGCTCTCTACTGCATTAACATAATCTAAATTAAATGTTTGACTACTCATGCAGACAATGTAATCTATATATGATGATGTTACCAGTCTGTGAAAGAACAATCTATAATAATGTAAACCCATTGGATATATGAAAAGGTAATGTTACGATACAAATTATCTATTTTACCAAAAATATATATAATGGTACATTGATTTAATTTTCATTAATCCTTGTATAGTTCATTTATTTTAGAGTGTTTCTATCCATGTTTCTTTACTTTCCAAGAAGTGATATGATGTTATATCTATTCAATCACAGAGGTAATATTAACATTTTCATAATAAAATCATTGTCTATAAAATTAATGTATTGTTTAATATTTATGTTTAATTAATCTATTTTTAGTATTACTCACACAATAATTGTTTTCTTATACAGGTGTATTCTTTTGTATGATTTTGTAGTGCATTGTCCATCTTTCATCCCTTTCTACACCAAAACTTTCACAGAATTCTTCTCCCTAAAAACCATTTGAGCCTTGTAGTATGGCGTTTATCACTTTACTTAAAGTAATTTCCACTTACTTTGTAGAAAGACAAACGATTCTTACTCTACCCAATGATAGATTTAATTTTTATATTTTCATAGTAATATTATTATCCATATAATTAATGTATTTTTTCATTTGTTTGTTTAATTTTTTTACTATTACTCCCATAATAACTTTTTTCTTATACATGTCAATTCTTTTAATCTAGTTAGGGTGTATTTTCCATCTTTCCTCCCTTTCTGCACCAAAACATCCAAATAATATTTCTCTAACAAATCCTTCCACTCATGTAGTGTTCACATTTTATAACTTTCCTTTAAATTCCCTCCACTACTCAATCATTGAAGTAATATTTATATTTTTATAGTAAAATCATTTTACATAGAATTAATGTATTATTTCATATTTATGTTTAATTATTTCATTTTTTTTATGCATAATAATTATTTTCTTATACATGTGTCTTCATTTTTTGATTTGAGGTAGTTTGTTCGAAACAACTCTGAAATATTGGCAGTTCGACAATGAATGTCAATAAATATCATGGTAAAATTAATAGTTAAGAATATTTTTGAATGTATGTAATTATTTTTATTTATGTAGTTATGTAAACCAATGTTTTAAATGTTATTAATATTGTGTTTTTTCTTGTATTTGTTTTTTAAATTTCATTTCATTTAAATTTTTTAATGGGATTTATTTTATTGTTGATATATTTTGTGGTTTGGGTGTTGTAGTGTTCTATAATAGCACACTATAGTAGTGATGCAGTGTGATGTAACAACATATTGTAGTATGACCCTTTATCAGCTCTTTTATAATCGCTAATAAATTTCCTAGGTTTTTAACATCGCTCACATAGTTAACACATTTCTAGCTCTAATAAAGTCCCTTTATAACGCTATTAAAGGCCTACTTTATAGTAATGCTTCATCGTTGTTAGAGAATACTTATCTTTGGATCATATTTCATTGATATACAATAATGAATTAGTAAGGTTTCATGGAGAACCACATTTTATTGTATCATATTAGGAACTAATGTTCACCTCAATGTTCTAGTGATGTCTTCATTATGAACATGATACACAATTAAGTTTCATCACAATATATCATCCTCTGACAGATAGTCATTCTGAAAGAACAATTTGATCCCCAGAGGATATGTCGATATCTTTTTATCTGGATTTAAAAGGTGGTTGGGATCAACACCTTCCTCTTATTGATTTTTCTCACCAAAATATATTTCACTCAAGAATTCAGATGGAATCTTATGAACCCCTCTATGAGATTAAATTTAGAGATCAAATGTATTGGGGTGAGCTTGGAGAATGAAATATATTGGGAGTTGAGGTCCCTGAAGGAATGGTTGAGAAGTTTAGAACCATTCAACAACATATCAAGGCATCTCAAAGTTGGCATAAAATTTATGCTGATAACTGTTGACGAGATCTAGAATATGAAGTTTGTGAAAAGTTGTTTCTACGAATCTCTCTCTAGTTGAAGGTTATGAGATCCGTGAAGAATGGTAAACTAAGCCTTAGGTAAATTGGTCCATTGAAAATTCTGGAGAGTATCGAGATAGTTCCCTATCACTTGGCACTTATTCCAAATCTCTATCAAGTCCATGATGTGTTTTTTATATCCCCCATGAGGAAATACATACATAACCCTTCAAATTTATTAAAATCATAGTTCATACCACGATAGTAAGAAATTTGTTATGAGAAAAAGTTATTGCAAATTAAAGATCATACAAAGAAATTTCTATGAAATAAGACCACTCTCCTAGTCACGGTATTATTGTGAAATTACCAATTAGAGGAAGCTACGTGGGTACATGATGATATGATGAAGGAGAAGTATGATATTTTTTTACCTGAATAATGAATTTAGAGGGATAAATTCATTTTATGGGGGTAAAATGTAACACCCAGAGTTTTTATGGATGTTTTTTAAATTAATTAATTTTCTTCGATGTTTTTCAATCCACTTAGTCAAACAGTATTTTACATGGTACAAACATTTGTTACATTACATAAAACACCATGTTTTACCTAATAAAATTATTATTAAAATATTATATATTAAGACTTTACCTAGCTGTAAAGTTAGTGTTTGGGAATATTACTAACTATCTTATGAAATCCCATGGTTTAAATAAATATAAAATTTATTTATTTGTTGTAATAAACCAATCGAATATAAATAGATTGATTTTATAGAAAACTATTTTTATTTTCAAAAAGATATTTTATCTTAATAAATTAAATTAATTAAAATCAGTTGGTGATCTTAATGTAATATATATAATATATATTAAAAACAGTATTTTCTATATTCATCCAATATATTTGGTAGAACGAATATAAGATCAAATCCAATTTTACATACAAAGACTTATATTTTTATTAAGGTACTTTAATAGACTTTTGATGGAGAGCATATTGTAAGTCTAAATTTTGGAACATTTATAAATTTTATTTGTAAAAATAAATTTTGTTTGAACTCAAATCATAAAAATTAGGTTATGGTTATTTTTTAGTATTTTTCTGTGATGGCTTATTTTTTATTGAATTGTAATAAAATATTGAAATTTAACTCAAAAATGTTATTTCATCTAATATATATTGTCAAATTATATTTTTTTGTTAGTTTTAAAGTTTAATAAGATTATATTTTTATCAATCGATAAAATTTAGGTCATTTTAAACAATTTAATTATGAAATTGATTATAAAACATAGAAAGTTTTTTAACATTTTTACTTTAAAAACACGCATTTTCATCTCGTCTTCATGGTTGAATTTAAATTAATTTCTGAAACATATTTGTTTGGAATTTGGAAAATTTAATTCCATACTTGGAATCATAATAATTTTAAATCTACAATAAATTAAACTTATTTTTTGACTAAAAATATAAGTGAATGTAATTAAAATTAATCACAACTAATAAAGTTATATTATGCTTAATAATGGACTACACCATAACCTTAAGGCCCAAAATGACCTATACACTAATAAAAAATCTATTTTCTGACCATATTTCATCCATATACTCCCATGGATCTACTTTGAAAAAATAGTTAATCAAATTTCATTAAAAATATGTGTGGGGATTCCCTTTTCAAAAATATTACAAGAGTGTTGCTCCTCTATTATAAAAGGCATCATCTCCTACAACTTTATTTGACCTCTCAAACCACAAATGTTCATAAAATATATATAAAATACACTTCCCAAAATCTATCTATTACTTTTATAATACTCCCCTTCTCAAAGAACAAATCCCAGGAATCCTATTGGCACAAACCAAGTGGAGTTACCAGATTAAGAGGCAATGTCTTCTCCCAAGATCCTTTCTTTTCATCCCTTTCAACACCCACTAAAATATTATTATTCAATGAATGCATAATAAAATAAGTATCCTAAATATACAAGTTTTTTATTCTATTTGTTTACCTATACATAGACACACTTCTATATAATGGGTAATAATCATATTGTTTACATGTACAGAAAACTACCACCTCATGAAACAATAATTGTTCATTTTTTCTTCACCACCTCTCATGGTGGACATTATGATGGAAACTATGTTTATATATGTTATATATATAATTTATTGTGTCCTTAATAATCAATAATCCTTTTAAAACATATGTCTTTATACTTCCCATTTTGTGTGAATATGATAATTTCGTTTGAGGAAGTGTTGACTATTTTCCCCTTAAAGTGATGTGAATCATTCACAAACTACATATAAAGTATTAAATATGGGTTTAGTGAAATTATGTGATATATTAGATATAATAATTCTACTATAATAAAAACATTTATACATATAAATATACTTATATTCCATTTTCTTTCTTTCTTTAAATAGGACAATTAAAACATAAACGACGTTCATGCGTATGTGCGGTTTACCATCTCCAAAAATGATATAACCCATTTCAAAAATTTATATTATTTATATTATTATAAAAAATATATAATGTATATAAATTATATTAATATAATTTTTTCCTTTCTTTAAATCAGGATATAAGTATAAGGACCAAAGATATAACAAATTAACACACAAGTGAAAAATAAAGTGAAGATTACCCAAAGTGTAACCTTAACATGAAATTGTTAACAAGTTGGTAATATAAAATAACAATCAAACCATATATGGTATTAGATATAAGAATTTTATTCTAGATAATTTATATAGTAAATATAAATTTATTATATAGGTATCTTTTACAAGTTCAAGGATAATCAAGACACAAGGTAAGGGAATTTCATCTCGCCTTGTATATCATTGAGACACATTCCATGTTCACCAGTATTTTCTTTTTTATGGTTTATAAAATACACATGAATTTATTTGATGATACCTATTATTAAATTTATGGGTATTTAGTAATCCCATTTATGATCTTTGTTTTATTTGGTGTATGTTCCAAAAGATTTTTAAAAGTAATTTAAAAGTTCTCAAGGAAAGCGATTTTGAAATGGTTTATAAGATAATTTATAAGTTTCTAGGAAAAAATATTTTCAAAAGGTTTTTAATATTATGTTATAATTTTTAGAATTTTATTTAAATGAAAATAGTTTTCAAAAAGTTTTAGGATTTAAATGTTTTTCAAAGAAGAAGGATATTTTCCTCAAGAAATGTTTGTAAAAGAACATCCAAAATTATTCCCCATCTACGATGACATCTATTGGTTTTAATCATGAAATTATAGGGGAATTATTCAATGGTTATAATCATATTATTTCTCTAAATGGTTTATGTTTTTATGGAAAGTCTTTTATGATACCCATTTCTCTTTCACATTATATATACTTTTGAAACATGCTTCTTTTTATGGGTTGTGATTTTTGACAAATTGATTATGAAACCTGTATATTTTCCATAGGTTATGATATGATTAAATTTTAATGATACCCATTTAATTTCATGTATTATGATATGATTGTTTTTAAATTTTTTGAACATGTATTTAATATTTCATAATAATGTAGGTCTGACCTATATCTCACTCCAATGTATTGGGTAATGATTTATATCTCATGAGATAGACATGGCCGGAATGAGGAGTGAACTTGACTCAATATTATAAGGCTAGAATGAGGAGTGAAATTGGTTTAGTAATACATGGCTGGAATGGGGAGTGAACCTAGTTCAGTAATGGTATTTTTCTAATAATATTTTCTTGGATGTGATGAAATTACTACTATGAAAATCATATTATATGATTATGGCTTTGCCAAAATTCCATGTGTTTATTCCTATGTTATGATATCATGGATTATATTATTTCTTTATTTATCCTTTATGTATTTAGGATATCTCAGGATTTATTCGAAGATTCATGTTTATGATCTTTGATACACATGGTATGATCTTCAATGTTTTTGATCATGTTCTCAGACTCCTATTCTCATGTTTATGCTGACCTATCTCCCTTTTTTCTCTTACTAAGAATTTGATATCACACCTTTTTTTCTTTCCATACCTAAGGTATGAAGATATGTATTAATTATGATGTTTCCAAAAATGGTTCTAGTCATGAATAAACTATTTAAAGATAATTTTTCTTACTTATGTACAAGTGTTCAGGTTTCCAGGTTTCCAAAGGAACCAGACTAATATGGTCTTTAAGAATCTATTTTTGTAATGGTTTTCATATTTTTCAAAAGTGATGTAATGTATATGTATTATAAGACTGTTTCATTATATTTCACATGAACTGGGGGTTCATGAAAAGTTCATGAGGACCCACATATATTTTCATCACATTAGACTCCCATTTTTATAGTTTTGGTTTGAAATTTTGATTACATATTCCTTATATTTTTTCATTGTTATCTTGTTTTAATATAACATGATTTAATAGATATGTGAGATGTCCTTTGTATAACCCCTCAGAAGTCCTTCACAAGATCTATGAGTAATCAAATGATATGTCAATTCAAGTTTCATGATTTCTTAGGAGATTCCCCAGAAATTACATGATGGAAAAACTTTCGGATCACAAGATCATATGCTACGAGAAGTCCTCAATAATTCTTTGGTGCACCAGTATGAGGATCCATAGATGCATTTTTTTATGATGGGGTGGTGTATTTATTTTCCTCTCCACCTTGATTATTCTCCACTTTATGCAACACATATCATGAAAATCTAGGATTCATTCATTTGAAGGATTTGATGTCATGTATTTCATGAGATCTAATTGTATGCCATTTCAGAAGTGTCACATGATTCTTAGTTACAAAAATACCGTCTTTTATTTTCCAAATTTATTAGATTTTATCTAGTTAATGTGATCTTTCTTAATAATGTGGGTACACCAAGGGAATTTCACACTATTAAACTGATATTTCCAAGGGTCTTCACATGATCTCAATAGAATTGTCCTTTTACCTTTGACAAGACAAGGAAGGATTTCCTGGGGGATTTTGTGAGATTAAGATGTTATATGGAATGGATTATAAAGGTATTCTAGAATTAATTGTGGAATATGTAGAAGTTTTCAAAAAAAAATAAGCTCCCACATTTTCTCTTTTATTTCCTTCTTTTACTTGTCAATGGTTTTGGGGCCATGAAACATTTCATGGTTGTTGTCAAAGACAATCAATGAAACCACCTGAGATGTGTCACATGACCAAAAAATGGGCTATGAGGTGATGCAAAATAGTTTTATGGACAAACCCTTTAATTTTACATATGTATTCGAAAGGGGGAATGTAGGGCCGCTTGGAGATATCTAAATCCATTTAGGTGTTGAGGGTGACATTCCAGAAGGATGTTGTGTGGTGACGTTTGAATGTAACCCTGGGATTTGGGAGTCTTTTATACTACATAAGAATAATTGCATGTTCTTTATGTCTGAAATAGGATCCCACAATTTCTCCATCTTATTTATTTATTTATTTTACAAGGGACTGAGGTGTAACGCCCCGACCCCAGCTACCCAGAGTCGGTGCATTAATTACATAACATTGGCATGATCACAAGAAAGATCAAATCTCGAAAGACCGATTGGTTTAGTAGCCATGGAAACACTAGATATATTCATAAGTTTTACATTACATCATAAAATGAAAAACCACTACAACAACATAATGTTTCCACAATCCACACTATTAACCCCTCATAAAATCCCTGCAGGTCATTCATAACTTACTTCTTCACATCCTGGGAAAAATAAAACATAGAAAAGGGGTGAGCTCAAATGCCCAGTAAGGATAACAATATAGCGGAAACTTTCATAAATAAGAATAAACATTTAAGGCAATGTATAACTAAAACAAAAGCCTTTTAAACTTGAATTTCAACATGGTATGGCATAAATAAAATGAAATAATGCCATTTACTTATTCACATGGATATTCTACTAATCGAATAATCACATGAAAAAATCAATAACCACTTTCATAATGTTGGAATGCATAATGCTAAACTTTAATTACTTTTCAAGGCCTCGTCCCAAGACCTTGGGGCTAACTGTAACCGGAACCCAACCCGGAGTGCCTCTAATAACCGGACACCAACCCGGAGTGCCTCTAACAACCGGACACCAACCCGGAGTGCCTCTAATAACCGGACACCAACCCGGAGGGCTTACTTTTACCAGTCCCTAACCTGGAGGGCTTACTTTTACCAGTCCCCAACCTGGAGGGCTTACTTTTACCAGTCCCCAACCTGGAGGGCTTACTTTAACCAGTCCCCAACCTGGAACATACTTGTCCAACACATTCATATGAAGTAAAGATTGAAATATAACATAAACATTCTTATTAGAACTAGCATACGAAATGTCAATACTTTCACCATAAACTATGAATGGTATAAAAATAGCACATCCACAATCAAACATATCACAAAACCTTCAAAACAATATAGAAGTTTTATATCATAATAAATCAACTTCAAATAATCTTAAAACCCATCAAAGGATGTTGACATAGATGAAATCAAAATTCTTTTTAAAGAAATATCTCCTTTTATTTTGAAATCATTTAAGATCCATATAAAATAAAACATTTTCTTTGAAAATATTCTTATAAGCTTGTAAGGAAAGCTTTGAAGATTTTATAACGGCGTAAAATAACCGCACCCGCCGTATAAGTTAAAAAAACATTCTTACCTCAATTCTGTCGAAAAGGTTAAAAAGGACCTTGTTTTGAAAACGACGGAAAGATTCCTTTATAAACCTCTTATAAAAAGTCAAACAAGGGTATAAATGACTTTAACCCATATTCTTGTAAATAGTAAAAATGTTTTGAAATACATTTTTAAGAAACATGGATGTGGATGATAAAGATATCCTAGTAGATTATTACGTATAAACAACCTCGGATAATGAAGAGATTGTGAAATAACCCTTACCTTGTACTTTTCCTTGGTTGGGGTAGGTTAACCTCCTCTTCTTCGGGTTCTTCCTTTTGATTTGATCAAAAGGGCTCCTTAGGTTGGCTTTCTGATCAAACTAAGGCCTCTAGGTTGTAGTGAGGGATGTTGGGAGAGTATTTGGGCAGAGTTTTTCCGAACCAAAAGGCTTTGAAGGTGTGAAGAAATGAGAAGGAGGAGTGCCCTTTTATAAGAGGGGTGAGGGGCACCTTTGGAAAAGCTAGAAATATTAATTTATAATAAATTCATATTCGGTTTCTAAAGGCTCCAAAGTTGACTATTCAAAGGATGAGGTGGGGATAGGTCGAAAAAAACTCATCCAATAGAATTTAGACAGGTTTGGGTACTTATATTAACCTTATCTTTAAATATTAACTCTAAGTTAATTAGTTTCACTTTTACAATGTCTCTTTGTATTTTTATATATTATGGTTAATAAACTTACTATATACATACAAGCGACCCCCAAGTGGTCCATTAATGATTAACCTATCATAATATAAGTCTCTTGGCCGAACCTTAGATTTTTAGGAATTTAATATCAATTAATAATATAATATTTGTTTTAAGAACTCTTTTATGTCAATTTTGACACTATTCAATAGTTGATTTTTGTGAAACTCATAACAGATTGATTACTTCGAACAAAGTCCATTAAAGCAATCCTAATATATCATATTAGCCTAGAAAATTAGTTTAATTCATTAAAAGTTTCATATTATATTTATTTGGGTATTTATAATATCAATTATTTTAATTTTTCACTATTATAGTAATTACTGCATCATCATTGTGTCATAAATAAAATAACTTATTTTGTGTCTACAAATTATAAATAAAATATCATTATTTAGGAAATCTTTTTAGCTTTCTAATGAATATTTATAATAGAAAATAAAACATGTATAACCCTATGTAAAAATTGTTCTTCTAAAAGATGTAAGCTTATGCCATTTTTGTATTCATTTTAACTTAATTAAAATAAAGTGTCATTATCACTTACAAGTGGATCAATGGGGTCCCAAAATTGACCCAAAGATGCCCATGGTCGACTATGTATCAACCAATAGGGTTAAGACACGTTTTAGGGTAATTTAGTATTATTATAATATTATTTTTTTAACCCTTATTTACCGGATTTACCCTTAACCATGGTAAATAAAATATTTACCGCAGTAATTATTCAAAATGTCTAAAAATAAAAGTTACCTATTTACACAATTTGAACATCCTGATTCCAAATATGGAATCCATTTTTCTAAATTCAAAACACAGAAGTGGCAGAAATTAATTTAAAATTAATTCCCGCTGTCAAAACAAAAAGCGTGTTTTTAAGAGATAATAACTATCAAAAGATTGACACTTGTTTATGTTCGGTTTAATTGTAAAATTATGTCCAGTGACCAACATTATATTAAATGGTAAAAATATATTCTAAATATACTTTAAAACTACTAAAATTCATAATTTATCACTATTAATTATTTTGATTAAAAAAGTTGTTTTTAATTAAAATTTAGTAATTTTCACTATTCATCAAAATATGAAAGTTATCCGAAAAGTACCAAAATTTCACCTTAGGCTAAATTCGATATTCCGAGTCCAAAAATGAAGTCCATTTTCAAATATAAAATATATATAATTTCAAAAATTAGGTATTACTATTCACAACGGCTAGTTTAATTAGTTGTGGTGTGTGTTAGAACTCGAGGTTGCGTACAACACACGCTATCGCATTATTCAAAGGGAAACGTACCGTAGAAGCTTGGGGTGTTACATTATCCCCTCCTTCAAATAATTGCGTCCTCGCAATTTCTAGGGTATTACTGCATAAAAAGACTTGGGTGGTTCTTCATCATAAGTTCCTCGGGTTCCCACGTTGCCTCTTCCATCTTATGATTTCTCCACAAAACTTTTACCAGACGCGTCGTCCGGTTTCTCAGTACTTGTTCTCTTGTATCAAGAATCCTGACGGGCTCTTCACAATAGGAAAGATCGGGTTCCAGTTCTAATTCCTCATAGGTGAGTACATGCGTCGGATCAGGCATGTATTTCCTCAATAGAGATACGTGGAACACATCTTTGGAGAGACTTGGCGGCATTGCCAATCGGTAAGCTACAACCCCAATTCGTTCTAGAATTTCGAAAGGTCCGATGTACCTGGGACTCAATTTACCTTTCTTACCAAAACGTATGACTCCCTTCCACGGAGATACCTTCAGAAAAACATGATCACCGATTTGAAATTCCAAATCCTTCCTTCGATTATCGGCATAGCTCTTCTGCCTACTTTGAGCTGCTTTGATGTGATTTTGGATTACCTTTACCTTTTCCATCGTTTCCTCCACCAGTTCTAGACCTACAAGTTTTCTTTCACCGACGTCATCCCAACAGGTTGGTGTACGACATCTCTTTCCGTATAACGCTTCATATGGTGCCATCTGAATACTCGAATGGAAGCTATTGTTATAGGAAAATTCTACCAGAGGTAAATATTGATCCCACATACCCTGAAAGTCAAGTGAGCAAGATCTCAACATGTCTTCTAAGGTTTGAATAGTCCGTTCTGATTGTCCGTCTGTCTGAGGGTGGTAAGCAGTGCTCAAATGAAGTTCAGTATCCAGGGATTTCTGAAGACTTTTCCAAAACCTTGAAGTAAAACGGGGATCACGATCCGAAACAATTGATAGGGGTACTCCATGAAGTCTCGCAACTTCATTAATGTATAGTCTTGCTAGACGTTCCAGGGGTAGATCTTCTCTTATAGAAAGAAAATGTGCTGACTTGGTAAGACGATCAACAATAACCCATATTGCATCGTTCCTTCTAGGAGTCTTTGGTAGCCCCATGACAAAGTCCATTGTAATATTGTCCCATTTCCACTCCGGTATGGGAAGCGGTTGCATGACTCCTCCAGGCTGTTGTCTTCCAGCTTTCACTTGTTGACAAACCATACATCTTGACACAAAATCAGCAATCTCCCTCTTCATGTTGTCCCACCAAAAATGTTCCTTCAAATCTCTATACATTTTGGTGCTCCCAGGGTGTATAGAGAAATTGGAACTATGGGCATCATCCAACAATTCCCTTTTTAGATCAGGTATATTGGGAACACAATGTCTCTTCCCGAATTTCAAAATTCCACCTTCATACGCAAAGTCTCTCAATCTCCCATCATTCACAGCTTTAATCTTCTTTTGGAATTCTTCATCATCAGTCTGAGAACTCTTAATCCTTTCTAGTAAAGATGGTTTGGCAACCATTTGAAAAAGCATTGATGTTTCACCTTCCCTGGTTATTCCCATGTCCATCTTCTCTAGATCCATGAAAATTGGATCCCTTTCAATTCTCATCATGTTCAGAACTCCATGGTCTTTTCTACTCAAAGCATCTGCCACCTTGTTTGCCTTCCCCGGGTGGTAGTGTATCGTGCAATCATAATCCTTGAGTAATTCAAGCCATCTCCTTTGCCTCATGTTGAGTTCTTTTTGTGAAAAAATATACTTCAAACTCTTGTGATCAGTATAAATCTCACATTTTTCACCATAGAGGTAGTGCCTCCATATCTTCAAAGCAAAGATCACAGCTGCTAACTCAAGATCATGAGTAGGATAGTTTTGTTCATGAATTTTCAACTGTCGTGATGCATAGGCAATAACTCTATCATTCTGCATAAGGACACAGCCAAGTCCTTTCTTCGATGCATCACTATAAATAACGAACCCATCATTCCCCGATGGTAGAGTCAATATAGGAGCATTGACTAATCTTCTCTTCAGTTCTTCGAAACATTCTTCACACTCTTTTGTCCAAACAAATTTAACCCCTTTACGTGTGAGCTTCGTTAATGGGTTAGCCAATCGGGCAAAATTCTGGACGAAACGTCGATAATAACCTGCCAAACCAATAAAACTACGTACCTCAGTTATACTCGTAGGTGCTGGCCATTCTTGGATTGCCTTGGTCTTAGAAGGATCAACAGAGATTCCATCTTTAGAGACAATATGGCCAAGAAAAGAAATCTCCTGAAGCCAGAATTCACACTTGCTAAACTTCCCATATAATTCATGCCTCCTCAGAGTCTTCAAGATAATGCGCAAGTGATTTTCATGATCTTCGTAGGTTTTGGAGTATACCAAGATATCATCAATAAATACCACCACAAATTCATCGAGATACTCCTTGAAAACTCTATTCATCAGATCCATGAATACAGAGGGTGCATTAGTCAATCCAAACGGCATTATAGTAAACTCGTAATGCCCGTACCTGGTTCGAAATGCTGTTTTCGGAATGTCTTCCTTCTTCACACACAACTGATGGTATCCAGATCGAAGGTCAATCTTTGAAAAGTATTGAGCTCCATGCAGTTGGTCAAATAAATCATCAATACGAGGTAGGGGATACTTGTTCTTTATCGTTATAGCATTGATCTCCCTGTAGTCGATACATAACCTCATAGATCCATCTTTCTTTTTAACAAAAAGAACAGGGGCTCCCCATGGAGAAACACTAGGGCGAATAAATCCCTTATTACTCAATTCCTCTAGTTGTTTCTTTAGTTCGACTAGCTCTACAGTGGCCATTCTATAAGGGGTCTTCGATATAGGCCTTGATCCAGGAATCAAATCAATAGAAAACTCAACTTCTCGTTCTGGAGGATGTCCAGGTAAATCTTCCGGAAATACATCTACAAATTCTTTCACAACAGGTACACCCTCTATTTGAACATTCCTTTCCTCACCGATAGTTACTTCATTCTCTTCCTCCCCAATAATTGAATTAAGTTGAGCTACTGGGGGTGGGTCTAAATAAGAATTAGGTGGTGACGATTCTGCTCTAAAAATAAGTTGTTCCTTATCATTATCATCAAGAATCGTAACCTCTTTCTTCTTACAATAAATCTTCGCATCATAGTCCGAAAGCCAGTCCATACCGAGGATTATATCAAACTCAATCATAGGTATGACGATGAAATCAGCAGATAAAGAAAATTTATGTGCTCTAATGGGGACTGATTCACAAAACTTTGTTGCAACGATACTTCCCTTAGGAGTTTTAACTGACAACTCCCTTATTAAATCAAATTGGAAATATCTAATTTTCTTAGCAAACTGGGAAGATATGAAACAATGCGATGATCCAGAATCAAATAATGCATTTGCTAAACTTGAGGAAACCATTAAATTACCTGCCACCACGTCTTTCGGAGTTTCTACCTCAGCAGTAGTGATAGCATAAGCCTGGCCTTGATCCCTTGGCCTTTTCTGAGGTAAGTTCTCCTGACGCTTAGGACATGCATTTGCATAATGCCCCATCTCCCTGCAATTGTAGCACTGAACGTTGGTAGCTTCCTTCTTCCCCTTGCAATCATGAGCTTGGTGGCCTTTTTCACCACACTTGTAACAGACTCCCATTCCCTTCAAGCAAGTACCAGGATGTTTCTTCCCGCATTTACCACAAGATGGATATTCAACCTTTCCCTTCTTCCCCTTATTTCCATTCCCAGATTGATCAGCAGGTCTCTTCTTCTCTTGCTTTGCTTTAAAGTCATAAGACTTAGAGAATTCCTTTTCGGTCTTGATAGCACATGAGACAATGTCTTCGTACGATGAAAAGGATTGTGAGACTAATGCTCGACGGAGAAATGGTTTTAACCCATCAAAGAAACGATCAATCTTACTTCTTGGGTTGCGAATATAATCACCAGCGTACCTCGCTAACCTTGTAAAGTTAGCCTCATACTTTGTGACATTCTCATCCTCCTTTTGTCTCAGACTCAGAAATTGTCTTTCCATATCTGCTCGATGGTCGCGAGGAAAGTATTTTTCTAAAAACAGATCTTTGAACTCCCTCCATTCCATGTTTGATACTTCATCATCTTCCTTCATGTTTTGAATCAATGACCACCATTGATCAGCATCTCCAGTGAGGCGGTAAACTGCCATGGTAACTTTTTCCCTTTCACTACTCCCCAAAGCCTGAAATATTTTCTCTAGGGAAAACATCCATTGCTCAGCTACTAAGGGATTTGTACTCCCATTGAACGTTGGTGGTTGTTGTCTCATGAATCGATCTAACATTGATCCTCCACGCTCCGGATCAGGGTGCTCCATACGGGTAAGGTTATTATTCATAACCTGAGTAAGTTGTCCCAGTACGATGATTAGCTGATCAGCACCAGTTGCATCACCAGCCCCACTATAATTATCATGAGCAGGAGGGCAATCCCTACATGGAGTGCGTGCATTGATACGGTTTCCATTTCTTCCACTAGGCGCCATTTCTAAACAATGGCATAAACTAGATCAGTTTATGAATCAAAATACATAATCCCATACTTATAAAACACTTAACATAAATTGAACTATTTATGGATATAATCCATAATCATAAAAATGTTTTCTTTGAGGAAGTATATACTCATAAACCCTTCATAATGATTTGTAAATAAAATGAGAGTTATCCTAAGCATATCCCCCGGGAGTGTCGTAACCAAGAGTGCAGAAAGGCCCGTTGTCGTGCACCAGTTCCCGTTCGAGTCTAGCTCAAAGCGGTGTTTTCGGGTTTTACCCCTAGGTACATCTGTGCCAGAGCCGCCTCTACCTGCTCGTATCCAGACAGGGATGTATTGCTCGGAAAACTCACAAAATCTCTACAATACCAAAATTCTAGGAAGTTCTTCTATACTAATCCTCAAAGTTCATCTTAAGTCTACGTGCTCTAATCAGAGTTTATCTAAATCTAGCTTCCAAGGTTTGTACTAAACTTCCTCTGATACCAACTGTAACGCCCCGACCCCAGCTACCCAGAGTCGGTGCATTAATTACATAACATTGGCATGATCACAAGAAAGATCAAATCTCGAAAGACCGATTGGTTTAGTAGCCTTGGAAACACTAGATATATTCATAAGTTTTACATTACATCATAAAATGAAAAACCACTACAACAACATAATGTTTCCACAATCCACACTATTAACCCCTCATAAAATCCCTGCAGGTCATTCATAACTTACTTCTTCACATCCTGGGAAAAATAAAACATAGAAAAGGGGTGAGCTCAAATGCCCAGTAAGGATAACAATATAGCGGAAACTTTCATAAATAAGAATAAACATTTAAGGCAATGTATAACTAAAACAAAAGCCTTTTAAACTTGAATTTCAACATGGTATGGCATAAATAAAATGAAATAATGCCATTTACTTATTCACATGGATATTCTACTAATCGAATAATCACATGCAAAAATCAATAACCACTTTCATAATGTTGGAATGCATAATGCTAAACTTTAATTACTTTTCAAGGCCTCGTCCCAAGACCTTGGGGCTAACTGTAACCGGAACCCAACCCGGAGTGCCTCTAATAACCGGACACCAACCCGGAGTGCCTCTAATAACCGGACACCAACCCGGAGTGCCTCTAATAACCGGACACCAACCCGGAGGGCTTACTTTTACCAGTCCCTAACCTGGAGGGCTTACTTTTACCAGTCCCCAACCTGGAGGGCTTACTTTTACCAGTCCCCAACCTGGAGGGCTTACTTTAACCAGTCCCCAACCTGGAACATACTTGTCCAACACATTCATATGAAGTAAAGATTGAAATATAACATAAACATTCTTATTAGAACTAGCATACGAAATGTCAATACTTTCACCATAAACTATGAATGGTATAAAAATAGCACATCCACAATCAAACATATCACAAAACCTTCAAAACAATATAGAAGTTTTATATCATAATAAATCAACTTCAAATAATCTTAAAACCCATCAAAGGATGTTGACATAGATGAAATCAAAATTCTTTTTAAAGAAATATCTCCTTTTATTTTGAAATCATTTAAGATCCATATAAAATAAAACATTTTCTTTGAAAATATTCTTATAAGCTTGTAAGGAAAGCTTTGAAGATTTTATAACGGCGTAAAATAACCGCACCCGCCGTATAAGTTAAAAAAACATTCTTACCTCAATTCTGTCGAAAAGGTTAAAAAGGACCTTGTTTTGAAAACGACGGAAAGATTCCTTTATAAACCTCTTATAAAAAGTCAAACAAGGGTATAAATGACTTTAACCCATATTCTTGTAAATAGTAAAAATGTTTTGAAATACATTTTTAAGAAACATGGATGTGGATGATAAAGATATCCCAGTAGATTATTACGTATAAACAACCTCGGATAATGAAGAGATTGTGAAATAACCCTTACCTTGTACTTTTCCTTGGTTGGGGTAGGTTAACCTCCTCTTCTTCGGGTTCTTCCTTTTGATTTGATCAAAAGGGCTCCTTAGGTTGGCTTTCTGATCAAACTAAGGCCTCTAGGTTGTAGTGAGGGATGTTGGGAGAGTATTTGGGCAGAGTTTTTCCGAACCAAAAGGCTTTGAAGGTGTGAAGAAATGAGAAGGAGGAGTGCCCTTTTATAAGAGGGGTGAGGGGCACCTTTGGAAAAGCTAGAAATATTAATTTATAATAAATTCATATTCGGTTTCTAAAGGCTCCAAAGTTGACTATTCAAAGGATGAGGTGGGGATAGGTCGAAAAAAACTCATCCAATAGAATTTAGACAGGTTTGGGTACTTATATTAACCTTATCTTTAAATATTAACTCTAAGTTAATTAGTTTCACTTTTACAATGTCTCTTTGTATTTTTATATATTATGGTTAATAAACTTACTATATACATACAAACGACCCCCAAGTGGTCCATTAATGATTAACCTATCATAATATAAGTCTCTTGGCCGAACCTTAGATTTTTAGGAATTTAATATCAATTAATAATATAATATTTGTTTTAAGAACTCTTTTATGTCAATTTTGACACTATTCAATAGTTGATTTTTGTGAAACTCATAACAGATTGATTACTTCGAACAAAGTCCATTAAAGCAATCCTAATATATCATATTAGCCTATAAAATTATTTTAATTCATTAAAGGTTTCATATTATATTTATTTGGGTATTTATAATATCAATTATTTTAATTTTTCACTATTATAGTAATTACTGCATCATCATTGTGTCATAAATAAAATAACTTATTTAGTGTCTAAAAATTATAAATAAAATACCATTATGTAGGAAATCTTTTTAGCTTTCTAATGAATATTTATAATAGAAAATACAACATGTATAACCCTATGTAAAAATTGTTCTTCTAAAAGATGTAAGCTTATGCCATTTTTGTATTCATTTTAACTTAATTAAAATAAAGTGTCATTATCACTTACAAGTGGATCAATGGGGTCCCAAAATTGACCCAAAGATTCCCATGGTCGACTATGTATCAACCAATAGGGTTAAGACACGTTTTAGGGTAATTTAGTATTATTATAATATTATTTTTTTAACCCTAATTTACCGGATTTACCCTTAACCATGGTAAATAAAATATTTACCGCAGTAATTATTCAAAATGTCTAAAAATAAAAGTTACCTATTTACACAATTTGAACATCCTGATTCCAAATATGGAATCCATTTTTCTAAATTCAAAACACAGAAGTGGCAGAAATTAATTTAAAATTAATTCCCGCTGTCAAAACAAAAAGCGTGTTTTTAAGAGATAATAACTATCAAAAGATTGACACTTGTTTATGTTCGGTTTAATTGTAAAATTATGTCCAGTGACCAACATTATATTAAATGGTAAAAATATATTCTAAATATACTTTAAAACTACTAAAATTCATAATTTATCACTATTAATTATTTTGATTAAAAAAGTTGTTTTTAATTAAAATTTAGTAATTTTCACTATTCATCAAAATATGAAAGTTATCCGAAAAGTACCAAAATTTCACCTTAGGCAAAATTCGATATTCCGAGTCCAGAAATGAAGTCCATTTTCAAATATAAAATATATATAATTTCAAAAATTAGGTATTACTATTCACAACGGCTAGTTTAATTAGTTGTGGTGTGTGTTAGAACTCGAGGTTGCGTACAACACACGCTATCACATTATTCAAAGGGAAACGTACCGTAGAAGCTTGGGGTGTTACATGAGGTCTCACGAATTTTTTTCTATTGTGTAAAGGATAATCATTCTCCCCATTAGCGATGCATCACATGAACAAAAAAAAGTTCTTATACTGATCTGAAATAATTTTCATAAAAAACCCCTTATAGTATCCTTATAGTGGGAAAGGGGGAGATAAATACTGATTGGACATGTTTGAATCCCTTTTTAGGATATGAGTGAATTTCCAATGGGCAATCACATAGTGAGGTAGAAACATATCCATGGGATTGAAATTTCTCATGAACTATATAAGGATAACCCGAAAATGTTTACAGATATAAGGGACTCCCAAATTTTTGGATATTTTCCTCCAAATTTTCCAAGGATTTTTGGATGTCTTTTCAGGAACCTTTCACCTAAAAATTCATATTACCTAGAGATGCTCTTCTAAAATCCTTAGAGTGATCACTGATTATCTGAGACACCTTCACAATAAAAGTACTTTTAAAAGGGGATCCATGGGATCTTCCACATGTTATGTGTTGAAAATGGATCCTTTATGTGACCTTTTGAATGTATTTTTATTAGGTGTCTTATGGTGGATTATGTGATCCATGAGCTACGGTAACTATTTCATCCATTTTTATGGGGAAAATAATGATTAAATTAATGTATTTATTCACTTTTGAATTTTTCAATTCTCATTTGGATGGAATCATAAATCAAACCCCCTTGGTAGAAATTTACATTTGTATACGGGATTGCATTTGAGGAAATTAATTCCCACCTTAGGCTTTGGCGGTATCACCAATTGGAACTTTTGAGTGATGATTGGTCTTTTGGGTTTCATTTGGTATTGCATCGAATTTTCAATATATTGGTGATTAAAGAGGTGTTTATTCATCAGCTAACCAAATTTTTAGAGATATTTCTCCCTTCCTCTATTGAATAATACTTTATCAAGACCCTTCTATAAGAACTGATCATGAGATTAGTTTTCAAGACCTTCTCATGACAACTACTTTGTAAGATTTTTTAGGATGGTCTTGGTAAAATCAAGCACAAAATAAATTTTTGTATTTTCATAAACTTCAAACATTGGTATGGATGGTTTCATTTGAAGGTTTTTTGGGAATTATTGGCCTGATCATGTGATCCTTTTCAACTATTTTTCATCTCACATGACAATGAAAAAGTCAAACAATCATGAGTCTCCTGAGGGGTCACATAGTTGCAAGTTGTTATATGGGTTTATGTGGACTGTAAGATATTTTTAAATGATGCAATTCATGAATAATTTATATTACTATGAATTAGCTACTAATTAATGCAATTTTCATGAATCCTTTATAATTTTATGTCTTTCATTTGATAATATTTTTTTTATTTTTTGAAAAATGATAATTAGTTTTGTTCAGATGGCTTCTATCGGTCGCTATAGTTCTTTTCTATGGCTAATCAAAGGACATTGATTTCTAGAAAATAATATGTTAACCATTTATACATCATGAATTTTAATAATGAGGTTATGAAACAACTTCTTCCATTCGATCTCTAGAATTTCCAGTTATCATGCTAGCTTCATCTATAAGGGTTAGGCTTACTAGATGGAATTTTCATTCCTTCTTTAGACTATAATATTTTATCTTTTTTTGTGAAAAATTATATTTATTGTATTCATAATAAGATTATTGAGGATGGTCAAATGGTTAAAGATCAATCACAAGGGTTTTCATATATGATGGAAAACTCACCCTTGTGTCTGGATGACTATGAATTTTCTCACCAACCCATCACACAGAGCTATTTGGGAATATTCATATCTTATATGAATAACCCTCGTGGAATATGGATCTTGAAATGATATCTTCTTTTTTATGGAAACTTTTCAGATGGATGGGGATTACCATTATGGTTTAGGTAAATAAGATTAGAGTTCACTGGCCAGTTATATGTTTTACATATTTATTAAAAAATATGAATTTTCTAATTTACTATTTATCATCAATATGATATTCTCATTGAATTAGTAAGTAATTTTTTTCCTATAATAAAATCATTTCATCTATCCCGCAGTGAGTTCAGAATTATTCTTTGGGATATCTACCAATTGGGTGGGATAACCCCTCACAGAGAGATATATAATAAATTCATTCCTACCACATATGTATGGGATGACCCTTTGAAAACTCTAATATTGGAGAGGGACATGATCATCATTATAAATAAAATGTTTTGTAAGTATATCGTCATAAACTCAATTATCTCTTTTAAATATTGGATTAATATTTTCCTTTATTGCAGTAGAGCAATGTCGACTACTATACGCCCCCATCAGTGGCCTTTCTGTAAGGTTTGGGACAGTGTTAATTTGTATTGGGACATCTTGGAAGTAAGGGATCATACTTCCTAGGTATACCCATTGAAGCAAATGATCTATCAAATCCTTAGGCTAGAACGTTTACTATCTGTGTTCCCCAACCGATGGCTTTTCCCATCCAGGGATGTGTTTTCAAGAAAACGAGTTAGTTCACTGGTGATAATAGTGCATAATGTGGATGGCTGATAAATTAATCTGGTGGTAATGAAACTTCTATGCCTTTACCAACAAAAAATCCACATTCAATAAGGAAACATCCCCTACAGAATCAGGGGCCCTTCCCATTTTTTATTTGGAAATATGGGGGATCATTTCCATTGATATAAATAATACAATACCACTAGGATCCCGAGTTCCTTTTCCCATCCGAGGTTTTTGAATATATCCCTGGTTTATGACATGTTACTAGGATATTATTAGTTCACTGATGTGTTGAGTTGACCTGATATCTTTTTTCTCATTCCTTATTCTGCACCGACTGGGCCAATCATTGATAATGGTGGAATATCTCTCGATGGAAGGCCATACAAGATCTGTAACACCCGAAGAATTTAAAATATTTTCAATTTAGAATAAAGGTAATTTTTTTGTTATCATTATTTATATTAAACAATATGTTATGATTACTTTATAACCATGACCATGTTATCTTCCTTTACATGCAAGACCGAGTTTTATCACATTTTAACAAAACATATTTTTAAACAAAATTTTTACACATTTAAAAATTTTATTTTCCAGAATAAAATTCATTTTCAACTCGTAATGTCAAATTCATCTTAGGGTTAATTTATTAATTTTTCTATGATGTTTCATTTTTGGGAGAATAGTGAATAGTACTGCATTTTATTCAAAAAATACATTTTTTTATAAATAATTATTAAGGATAAATTATAATTTAAATTTTATTTAAATTAAAAATAGATCGATTATGTATATTAATCCAATTTATTTCATTAGAATCAGTTTTATATTGAATTTAGATATAAATAGTAAATAAAAATTTGAGCACATTCACTTTAAAACCCTTTTTCTTACCACTCCAGAGGAATTAACATTAAACATAATTTTTACACTTCCATAAATTGATTTTTTTGTAATCAGTATAACATTAATATTATAATAATATCAACTTATTTTTTTCTAAAAATATTTGTGGAAGTAAATAAAATTAATTACAGATAATAAAGTATATTTAAGCTTAACAAGGGACCGAACCTTAAATTTAAGGGACAAAATAACCTAAAATGATCTCCAAAATCCATTATCTACAAAAAAAAGACCATATCCTCTATTTTTGGGAATTTTATGAGTTATTGGGATATAATTACATGAATGTGACCTATATAATATCTAATGTAAGGAAAAATGTCAAAACATTAATGTTCTTTACCTTTAGTAATTATAATGTCATGAGATATAGATAACATGCACAATAGTTATGTTATACACAATATTTTAAAATTAAATGGAGTATTTTTCATCATATTAATTTTGATTCAAAATTTTTAAGTACATTATTTACTTAAAATTATTAATAACACAGTGATTACTTAATTAATAATTAAAATAAATAAATGATACCAAAAATATGAAAAGTGAATGAAATTGAATGAATTATTATTTTTACCTTATTTTTTATAGGAAAAGGTCATGTTACATAGATGTTAACTTAATTAATTTCAGTTTCATCAATTTCTTTTTTTAAATTTAAATGAAGATAATACTGTAAAAATTGACATTAATGTTAGTTTATAATAAATGATATTTTATAAGAAGAATTAATATTACTAATAATAAAACATTCTTAAAATTTATATTTCAATTTCAATAAATATCATATGTTTTCTATTCATGTATCAATTGATCATCTATTATTAACATATTTACCCCATTAAGTAAAAACATTGTTTCCACTATTTAGGTTAAGGAAGTGTTATTGTGCATTACAAATGCTTATGTTAAAATTAATTTCCCACACAAATGGTATTTTTATTTTTTAAAATATTTATCATATTTATAATAAAGTGGGTCTATATATTATAATAATTTTAATTTTAATTTTTTCATTATGGATAAATTAGATATGTTAAAAAACAATTTACCTAAATGAAAAACCAAAATAAAAAATATAATGAATCTTAAAGAATAAGTAAAAAATTATAAAATTCCCTTATTTTTATGTGTTGGAAATTTTTATCGACCATAATTTTACTTTAATGTAATATGTTTTCATTTTTCAAGCACGTGAGGTAAGAGAGACATCCCAATATTTTATACCTTTTAGTATTTACAAGAATTTCACTCCTCTACTATAAAAAGGCATTCCCTCATCCCTATTCCTCACACCTATTAATCAAATTTGGTTCATCCATAATATTCTCAAATAAGATCCCAAAATACCACAAATCAAAAAAGATTCCTAAATTTATGATGAAAACCAACAAAGTAAGCCCCTAGGTGCAAACCAAATGGAGTTACAAGAAAAGGATGTAACATTCTTCAACAGGAATTGATGTATTATTTGTTTCCCAAAACATTAAGTTCTTTTTATTCCAGAATTATATAATAAAATTGTTATCCTAAATCTACATAAATTTATTTCTATTTTGTTTTTTTCTCATACAAACACACATATCCATCAAATGGGTGATGAACATACCGTTAGTGTATAGTGACCCACCACCTTGTGAAATGATGTTGTTCATTTTTCTTTACCATCTTTAATAGTATACAATTATGATGTAAAAATTGTTTTTATGATATATATATGATATTTATTATTTATTTATTCTTATTTAATTTTTATATAACACATTATTTTATGTGCTCTATTCGGTGTAAATATGATTTCTTCTTTTGTGGATGTCTGGACTACTGCATCCTAAAAATGATGTGATACGTTAACACATTACATGGAATGTAAAAAAAATGGTTTTAATTAATCATATGTAAAATAGATGTCATATATATTATATTTATGAAATAATCACCTTTATGTAAATATAATATAAAATTTTCTTTTTTCCCATTTCACACACTAAAGAAAGTAATAACGTCGTTTGTGGATGTGTGGACTATAGCCTCCTCGACGTGATGTGATTTGTTTTACGTCAAATGAATTATATATAACGTATATATAATTAAATAAAATGGTATTTAAAAAATAATTATCTTTATATAATGATTTATTATTACTTATCTTTTTTTTAATAACTACCATTTAAAAATGGGAATGTTACTCAAGCATACATACAACCTACAGTCTCTATGACTACAATATTGGTTCATTTTTCAGAACCATATTTCTGATTGGATTTAAAAGTATAATTGATGTATAAATATGATAATTATTTAATTATTAATATTCATGATATTTTTATATAATTAAACATTTATCCATGGCCGACTTACCAAATTTGTTTTGAACGTGTGAACCAAATTTAGCCAAAACACCTGATTCAAATTTTTTTATTTAAGTAGTTAAATACACCACTATAAAAAGAAAAGAAAATTTAATAATAAGCACATAAATGTTTATAAAGAAAGTAAATAATTGACATATTTTTATTAATTTGTAATATAAATACACATTTGATAAGTTGAACATATGGTAAGAGATATTGTCTCAATTTCATTCTATTGAGGAATATTGTAATGTTATACACCTAGTTTCTTTTATATAGTGTATATAATTCCCCTTGAAACATAATATCAAGATCCTCCTTATTATAATGACATTATATGTTTAAATTTATGTTATTTATTCATTTGGATTAATATTCAAATGTTTCAAAGTGGTAAGGGACACTTTGAAATATTTAAAAATTATTTTCTTCAAGAATGTTTTAATGATCATTAAATGTTATTTCCATTCATCAATGTCAGCAACACTTGTTGTAAATATCCTCCATTGATGAATTTTTGACAAATAAATATTATTTATTATATATGTATATTTTATGATAAGGTACATTGTTTATTAATTAAATTTATTATTCGATATATGAGGAATTATTTGGACATGAAAGACATGGGTTGGGGACTAATTAATGTATTCCCCAAGAAGTATCAGTAGTATAATGAAAGGAAATCATTTGCAAAAAAAACCATTAGAGATTATTTCCAGGTAAAATTGAGGGGTTTATAGTAAAAGGCATAAAAAATATTCTGAAACTTCTTAATGGTAGTGATTAATGTTCCAGATACATGACATTCAATAATTAAGAATTTCTTTCATTTTAATTATTATTTTCTAAAATATTTTTATAATAGAAAAATAGAAAAATTAATTTTATTCTTAATTTATTGATTAAAATGAGTATTTTTTAGTTATCTACCTTTTTTATATTGATTATACCTTATCCAATTATTTAAATAGAAAGTCTGTGCAGTTATTTTGCCTTCCATATTTATTATTCTTATTGATTCATGATTACTTCCTATTTATATACCCTTACTTGTCATTTTAGAACACCTTTATAATGTTTCATTTACATAGGTTATAAAGAGGAATCCTTTTAATTATTTTCAAGTATTTTGTTCTTTTAATTTTTTCTGAAATAGTTTTTGTCCCTAATGTAAAATGGGTTTCATGTCGATAATCTGTTTTTTTAACAGCTAAAATGATGATTCATTTGGTATTTGATTCCTTGTAATCATGTTAATGTAATAAATTAATTCACCAGATACGAGCTTTTCGGGTCTTGGAATTATATTAAAATTTAATTTAAGGATATGCAAATAATAACACCCTAAAGGAACCATGTTTATGATTATTATGTTAGATTGGAATAATATTTCCAATTTATGATTATGTATTTCACTAATTCATGGATTTTTCATTATGATTCATAATTATATGAACTAATATTGTGTATTTCTTCCTTTAGAAATGGAACCTAGTAAAAGGAATGTGAACCTCACCAACGCATCTGATAAAAAGAGTTAGAAGGATCATATCATTTATAGTCTTCAGAAAATATTTCGATGGGAAATAATCTCCCAATCATTCTCATCATATGAGTACATTGTATCATGTTCTAAATATATAGGAAAATAATTATCCAAGTTCTATATATTCAAATAAAATAAAAAGAAGATAGGTTCAATAGATACTATGATGAATAAATGAATAATGGAATGAATTATTTTCCCACATTTAATAATTGTGCATATAATAACCCAGTACTTGTTTCAAAGGAATGTTAGTTTTCTGCTATTTTGTAATTAAAGGACATTATGGTTTTTATTCCAATGATAATAAAATGTTTTCTAATGTATAGTTATTCAACTTCTAGGTGTTAAGAAACTATGAAAATCATTGTTCTATAAATAAAAGAAATATACACTAAAAGAGGCTAATGGATCATGGTCAAGATTATTCTACCACCAGAGAATAAATGTAATGATTAATATAAAAGTGTTTGGATTCAAGAAATATGTCATTTGAGTATTATATTACTGATTTACTAGTTTAAAGAATTATTAAATATGTAAGGATTATACTGCAGAACTTTTTTTAAATATTTTAAAGCATGTGATGAATGGTACTGATGAATAATAAAAATGATTCAATTAAAAGTTGAATTAAATGTCAAAAATATGTTTTAGGGAAACAAAACCCTTAATATATTCTTGATTCTGAGGTAATTATATTATAATAAATAGATAATTAATTTGGAGAATGTAAATTGTGCAGTACTAGATACCTTGGAACTGATTAATGGTTTTTTGAACTTTTGGTTTATTCCATCACTGATGGGGTTTACAATACTTTTTTATTTATGTAACAAATCAAATAAAATGTCTATTACATAATGAATTAAGGTGAATTATTATTTCCAATAAATTTTTATGTTAATTAATGTTATTACCATGTTTCAAAAGAATACATGATGAGGGTATTTACATGATTCATATTTGATTATTAGAGAGCTACTTCAGGTTGTTTGGATAGATAATCAGTTCATTTTAGAAATTTAGTGGCCTTTTTTCTAAAAGTGTTTGATAATAATCTTTGGATAATTGGACCATTTATGAAATATATTATTTTGATAATTGAATAAGGTTTTAGATAATAATATATTATTATAGGAATCATCTTGTGCTAAGAGATAAATTAGAAATATTTCAATGCATAATCAAATTAAAAGATCATGTTTATAGAAACTTGTATTTACTTATATTATTAGATTGTGAATAAAATTATCAAATCTAGGAAAAGATTCCTGAACCTAAAAAAGTTCTTCTATTATCATAATTTTTTTGGATATCGATGAACTTTATTCACACCTTTGGTTCATGGATTTGTGGTCTATAACTTTCTCATGAACATGTTCTCTGTCACTCTACATCAAAACTTGATAGTTATATTTTTCTTATGTGCCCATGTTCCCCCTAGATTTATCCTATTTGAAAGCCTAATTTTATGGTGACCTTCAAAATTTAATTTCTCTTTAATTAAGACGATGTATTTTAAATCCTATTTAACATATATGTTTTTTCAAAATAGTATTTTCTAATAAAAATCCATCAATTAACAGGATCATGTCTAAATTGGGAGGATGAAATTAAATTAAGGTGGGGAGAATATAACACCCCAATAACATACAATATTTAATATTATAATAAAATTTATTTTTATCAACATATACATACATGAAACAACATGTTAAGAATACATATACACACACTAATGAGGAAACATGCATTAGACACAAGATCGAGTTTTACCAACATTTAAAGGGGCATGAATTTTAATGGAAAATTTTGAAACTTTATTAAAATTTATTTTGTAAAAATATCCTTTATTTTTTAATTAGTAATTTACAAATTATCGTATGGTGAGTTTTTTGTATTTTTATGAAAGGTTTCTTTGATGAATAGTGAAAAATACTACATTTTAGTTGAAAATATTCTTTTTTCTAAACAATTATTCATGATAAATTAAAATTAAATTTTTTTTAATGTCCTAACATTTAAATTATATATATATTTATAGTAATCCAATTTAGATCATTGGAATTATTTTTATATCTAATTATGATATTAATAAATAATGAACATTGGAACATTTTCATTTTAAAAACATTCTTTCTTTCCATGTCTACAAGATTATAATTAAGCATAACTTTTCCACTATAATGAATTTAATTTGGAAAAATTAAAATAAATAATTATAATAAGTATAATATTTATAGTATAATAATATCAACTTATTATTGTAGAAAAAATATTAGTGAATGTAATTAAAATTAATTACATTGATTAAGGTAAAATTAATCTTAACATGGGAGTAAACTTTAAATTTAAGGGACAGATGACCTATAAAATTGGACAAAATACCTCAGATTCTAATAGTTTTACCATATCCAAATGGTTTTAATTTTATTAGTTATTAGTATATTATTCCAGGAAAGTGACCTATATAATAACATATGTAAGGAAAAAGACAAAAAGAACCTTCTCTTCCTTTAATATTTATAAATAACTGGGATATTGACCAAAAAAATCGTTAGGTTGTATACATTATTTTAAAATTAAATAGACTTTTTCTACAAATTTATTGAAAATTATTATTTTTAGATATGAATTTTTTACTTAAAATTCATAATAAACAACAACAAAATGATTAATTAGTAAATAATTATATTAAAAATGATACTAAATTTTGTAAAAGTGATTTAAATTGAATGAATTATTATGTTCCCTTATTTTTTTATATTAAAATGTCATGTTACAAATATTTTAACTTAATATACTTTAATTACATCATTATTTTTATATTTTTATTTTTAAAGTAAGTTAGTAATGTCAAAATTGACAATAATGTTATTTTAAAATAAATGATATTTTATTAAAATAAATAAAATTAATAAAAATAATAACTTCTACCAATTGATTTTAAATGTTAATAAATATAAAATATTTTATATTCATGGAACAATTGATATTTCATAATCAAATACTATCCCTACTGTATTAAAAACATTGTTAGCATGGTTCAGGTTAAAGTATTGTTTTTTCATGTTATATGCAATTCTGTTAAAATTAATTGCAAACACACATGGTTTTTTGTTTTGAAAACTATATATAATAATTATAATTAATTTTTTCTAAATTTTCTAATATTTATCAATTCAATATATTATTAATTAATTAATTATATAGGTGGGAAAACTAGTTACCTAAATAAAAAACAAAACCGAGAAATATAAGGAAACCTAAAGACCAAGTTAAAAAAGTACAAAAATACAATAATTTTTATTTGGTAGAGAATTTTATAGACCAAAATTTCACTTTAATCTATTATTTTTCCATTTTGGAAGCACATGAGGTATGAGAGGCCACCCAATAGTGTATACCTTTTTGGTATTTATAATAATTACACTCCTCCTCCACTATAAAAAGGCATTCACTCCTCCCCTATCCTCACACCTCTTAATCCACTTTGGATATTCCAACATTAGCCAAAATAATCCCTTAAAATCACTCAACTCAATATAACGTCAAATTTTTTGACATAATTCCAACCTTGGAAGCCCTTTAGTGAAAACCAAATGGAGTTACCCGAAAGAGAGGAAACATTCTTCAACGCGCCTTTATGTTTATTTTTTCTAAAACCATTGAATTATTCTTATTACATGCTTATATAAAAACATAAACATACAAAATATAAATTAATATTTTTATGTTTAATTTTAGACCTAAAAATACCCACACTACCATCTAATGGGTAATGAACTTACCGTTCATGTACGGTGAACTACCACCTCGCAAAACAATGTCATTTATTTTTCCTTTATAACCTTTAATGGTTGGTAATAATGGTACACAAAATGTTTATATATGATATATATATATATTATTTATTATATATTTAGTCTTATGTAATATTTATATGACACCAAACTTTATGTGATCCATTTTGTGAAAATATGATAACTTCATTTGGGGACGTGTGGACTACTTCCTCCTCAAAGTGATGTGATACATTCACACATTAAATAGAATGTATTAATGATGGTTTTAATTAAAATTAAGTTTCATTAATGAAATATATATGATTTTAATGGCATAATTTCATTTATAGAAATATAATATATCATTTTTAACCCTTTTCAAACACTAAATAAATTGATAATGTCGTATGTGGATGTGTGGACTACTTCTTCCTTGATGTGATGTGAGTCCTTTTACAACACAAAAATTATATATAAGTATATATAGATAAATAACATGGTATTTATGATATAATGATCATTTTGGAAAGATATAATGTTACTTAACTTCTTTTAATAAAGATCATTGAAAAAATGGGAATGTTAATCACATGTAGGTACGTCATACTACCTCCATGATTGTAATGTTGGTATATTTTTCATAAAAATAATTCAAAATTACTTAAAATATTATAATTTATATATAAATATAATTATTATGTAATGATTATTATTCTGAGGATATTTATATAATGACCACTTTGACCATAACAGATCTATTAAAGCCATTTTTTGCACATGAACCGAATTTAGTCCAAACACCCGACATAAACATGATTGTTTATATAGTTGTATACGAAAATATATTTGGTAAATTAAATGTAACAATAATATTTAAAAAGTTTCTAAATCAAATAAATAATTCATAGAAGTTTATTATTTAGGAAGATAAAGACACATGTGGCAAGTAACACTTAAGGTAATAGATTTCGTCACAATTTCATTTCACTGAGGCATATTATAAAGTTATACACCTTGTTTCTTTTATATGGTGTATATAATTCCCTTTAAAATGTTATTACAAGAATATAATTTCTATCAACATATTATAAGATTCATTTTAATTTAATACATCATGGGGATTAAGATTCAAATTTTTCAAAGGGGTATGAGACACTTTTTAATGATTACAAATTATTTTACTCAAGAGTTTTTCTATATCATTCAATATTATTTCAATTATTCAAAATAAAAAACATTTTTTTTAACATATCCATCACTGAGTAATTGTTGATAAAACCATATTATTTTTTCAATAGATAAATATTATTATAAGTCACATTGTTTAAAAATTATATCAATTATTCAATAAATGAGGAGTTATTTAGACATGAAATATCAGATTTGGGGACTGGTTAATGTAAGACCCTTGAAGAATCAATAGTCTCATGAGAAGAAATATTTTGGTGAAAACCCATTTTAGTTTTTTCCAAGAATAATAGGTTACTTTCTACCAACAAACTTCCTCTTATGAAAGGTCTTGATGGTAGTGGTTCATGTCCTTGGATCATAAATCCAATAATTAAGCATTACCTTCATTTTAGTTATTATTATTTATATTATTTTCACTCTGAAAATATATATGAATTCATTTAATTTAAATTGTATTGACTAAATTTAATGTGTTTCAGTTATCTAATTTTTCATATTGATTATTACTTATCCAGTTCATTAAATGGAAATTATGTTTTGTTATTTACCTTTCCATATTGATTACTCGTATTTATTAATGATTACATCCATTGTACATACACATAATGAATATTTCATATCACCCTTATTGTGTTTCATTTTCAAAAGTTATGAGGATGTGTCCTTTGAATGATTTTCATGTATGGTTATCTTTTACTTTCTTTATTAAATATTTTCTATCCCCAATGTAACCTGATCACATGTATGGAATCTGGGTTTCCAAAATGATCAGTCCTTTAAGGTTTTATTCATTGTAATCATTCCAATTTAAAAAATTAATTCACCATCTCCAGGCCTTTGGGGTTGGGGTCTTACTAGTTCTTCCTTTGGGTGGGGTTCTTAAAACAACGATGGAAAAGATGATAATCTATGATCCATATACTCCATATTGATTCTCCCATCTGTTCAGATGTGCTGAAAGGGTCTCCCCTTTTACTTCAGATGGTATGAGATCAGATAGAAACCCCAGAATCATCTTCTAGTATAAGATTATGTTGGAACATGATGACATCGATACATAGATCAAACTTCCATCTTATGATGCTCTTTCCTTTCTTTCTCACGATTATACCTAGGATTGGGTAGCATCATTCCAGGGTGGTGTGCTAATCCAACTAGATCTTTATAAGTAAAAACAATTTTTCTCACTAAACCCACTATATATATATATAAATGATGGAGTTGATTTGGGACTTGGTCAAGATTTTGGGGAAGCACCATCATCCTGGCAAAGACCATCAAAATTGTAGGATAAAATATGAAAAGGAAATTATACCTCTAATACAACATATGAGTGATGACTCTATTGAGAGAATAATATACCTGAAATCCTCATATTATTCCTCAACAACCACATAATCTCAAACATGTAGTAGGCTGATCTAGAATCATATTTACACCTTGATCATTGAGACTCCACTAGATGTTTTCTGGGACTAAGAAGAATGCCAACGTTAGCTATTTTATGAAACTATAGAAGATGAATTTCATGTCCAACCATTTAATGAAATCATGATAAAAATTTTCGCAACATAAAAAGATATGACCACCAATTATAGGGGATTATGAAATCATGATGACGTGACTCCCCTTGTTGAACAGATAAATGAGGCCTTGGGGACACTGGAGTAGATTCACCATTTTTTATCTGTTTTGCAAGAATGGATGGATTCCAAGAACATGATGATATAAATATATGAAGAAATTATAGATCTATTGCTTTCTGAACTATCATCTTCATAATCCTTATTAGAAACCACTCAAAAATTATTTGAGGGGATAAATACTATAGTCAAGACCATGCTAGGGAAAAAGAAGAAGAGGTGGTGAAAGTGGCACTACAACGTTCAATTAACGCTTAATTCCAAAGTCTTTCCAAAATGGAATGATCATCCTAATGAATCTTATTATAGTTCTATCATTGACCTGCATTCTGTTTTTGATGTGATTATTAAAGAGACTCCAAAATGTGGATATTTCTCCAATTTTATTCTTTCAATGACTGAATTTTCTGAACGTTTCATTTTTCTATCGAGTTTTCATTCTTTCATGTTTTTTATGAAACTTCACTAATATGGATTTATATGAAACTAAAAACATAACCATACATTCCATAATATCATGAAAATAATAATATTTGGATCCGAAAATTTAAATCATAATAGATTCTTTGTGAATTTCATATGAATTCCCACCAATAATGACGTTCCTCGTTGATATATCTATTCCAGTTATCTTGAGATTTCATATTTCATTGGATGAAGATTGGGTAGAATATATGTCCAAGAGGGAGATGGTTCTCTATCATTTTTTGAATCTGATAGGCTTGAAAAGCATATATTGATTTTTTTCATGGCAATGTGGTTGACCTGAAAAAAAATTCCATTATTTCAAACTAATTTATTTTTTCACTATATTTTATGTTCTTTTAGCTTGAACCATTTATGTCTATAGTATAGTGTCATTTATCTCCTACATTATATCTCTTTAGTTTAGTGTATTTTAGCTTTGACCATTTATCACTGTAGTTTAGAGTCTTCTATATTGGACTTTACATAATTTAATTTTAGGGTCTTGTAGCTTGTACCATAGGATGCCATGCAGTTTCATGTCATAATTCCCAAACATTACCAATGTTCCTCGAATATGGTGCATACATGCTATGAATAACCCCAAACACAATTGCTATTTTTTTCTTCTATGGTGTTTCTTAGGATCATGAGGATTAAATATCCTTTCTTATAAAGGGGATATTACTCTAATTGGTTGGTCACAGACCTTATTAACCGATAAAATATCCAAATAGAGTAATCTCTACTATTATCTATCGGATATGGATGATTTGTTCGGGTAATATTGGCTTAGGGTGTAATGCTAGGGAATCCAGGACCACCATGATAGTTGGATTGTGGGTGATGTAAATAATGTTCCAAGTAGATTGAATCAGTGTATAATGGAATGGTGAATACATACTAGGGATGACACAAGATACACTAAGGTTCTCAGTTCCATCATGGTGCCACTAGGGCTCACGATGATTGATGATCCTTACCCATAAAGGGGTAATTCTTCCATTATGTAGGTTTAAACCCTTTATACATAGATTTCAGGTTCATGTAGAGGTATCCCTTATCATTTAAAATCTATATCTATAGTTTTCAAAGTCTCAATAATTTTTCCTATGATGTTGGGTATAAATTAAATCTATCCATGAAGGGATTAGAACCCTAGGGAAATTTAGATTCTAAATTTTTATTCCTGATCCCTACAGCATGTTGTTTTGAATCACATGGTGTGGGGCATCAAATGTTCAAAAATGGTGTTTCAAATTCCTTCTTAGATAAAAGGTATTAAACACGTGATGTAACATCAGGGATGTTGAGTCCACTTTAATAGTATGGTTTCAAGGATAGTAAATTAAGGATTTAAGTTTCTGAGTCATGGGGATGATATGAGATAATAATACTGGGAATGGAAGAAAACACCCTCAATTGATGGGTTCTTCCACAGTGATGTCAGGCTCATAAGATTCACAAATCCCTTAATATTGGGACAATGTGATTCTTATTGGTAGGTCTGACCCCTTATGAATCAATAACATATTCTTGAAGAGAGATTCCTAGTCTAATATAATGGAAATTAAAGTTTGGATACAACCCAAGGCACATAAATCTTGATGTATTATTTATTGGAAATATAATATTCATGAAGGGTTTGAGCACACTAATTGTTGTTTCATGGCCTAGTGAACACATTATTGTGATGAGGATCTGTGAAAAACCATTACTATAAAGTTTCCTTAAACCAAGGGGTCTATAGTGTATACCTTGGCTTTTAATATGTCTACAATATGGAACCTATGAGCATTATTCTCTATTTATCCACAACCTAACATTTTCCCAAACTCTGATGATGCATAGTTTAGAGAGAGATGGATTGAATTTTCCTTAGGCCACCTATTGAGGGTCTTCAACCTGAAATATTTTTTTATCTCTTTGACCAGTATTAAAAGGTTTGGTGATTTGAACCATTGTAGGATAGATTTTTAGGTTGTACAACTTTGACCAAATTATAGGAATTTTAAGGTCGTGATATGTATGGACCTAATATAGGGGATATTACACGATAATCCAATTAGGAAACCCATGGTCAAGAGAAGTCCAAAATCCTTTTGAATGGGAGATGAAAATGTTGTAAATCATGGAATGAGGTTTTTAAGTCATGAGTAAAGATACGGGAAAATCATATTCATGATGGTTAAAAACACCACAAGTTATTGAATTCCACCATTGTGACATTGGGCCCAGGAGGATTAAAAATTCCTCTTTACAGATCCATGATTCATATACTTGGTCGGTATGAGACCTTATGAATCTATATCATAGTAATGAAGAGATATCACTTCCCCTTTCCAAGGGCCATGAAAGGTTTGTGAAAAAATGAGGTACATGAGAAATGAAGTGTGATTTATGAATTGAGGTGCATAACATATGATAGAAACACCCTGTACTTTGGCAGATCGAGGTAGGGAACTTTTGGCCCTTTGATAAGGGATTATTTTGGATGATGGTTTGTATAGTTTAATAAATTTTATAGGGAAATTATTTATTTTGTTCAGTTTAACTTCCTAAAGTAAGGAAATTTTCCATTCATTTTAACACCATCTAGTAATGATATGTGAACTGATTTGAAAACATATAAAAGATATATTACATGTACAAGAAAGCCACACATAGATCTGACTCCTACATAGGAAAAACATTTCTAGTATGTTTCATCCCCTGTGCAGTTGGGGTGAATTTTTTTATTAGTTGTGGTAGCATTTCCCATGATTCGAGATCAGATCATCATTACGTTTCGTGTGATGTTAGGAATCATACCACATAATATTTTTGAATGATAAAATATCTATAATGGTCTGACCAATACACATAGGTGGTATTTTATACATTTATTATTTTACCTAGGCCTAGGATTGGATATCCAGGCATCAATTTGTTTTTTATGATGAAAAGAATTAGTAAAAAAATTGTTCTCAAGGAATCATGCATTTTAACTTCATAAAGTAAAGAAGTAGGCTTCCCGATGAAAAAAAAGTGGTATTGTGGTTGGACCCATGGATTGAAATATGGGTTCCGCTATATATCATATGGTAACAGGAATCAATACAAATGTAGTTCTTGAAATAAGGGATTCCTATACAAGACTGATATATGTGCATATAGGTGGAATTTTTTGGTTTATTTGTTGTGACTTGACTAGGGGTTAGATATTTTTCCATCACTACATTTAATGTAAAGTTAATAATCACATTACACATTTTTCTTGAATGGTGGTGTGGTTGGAGACCTACATAAAAATAGTGTTCCTCTCGGGTGAGGTCTATGGTCATGTGTCGTTTTATGTCATGCAAATGAAATCAACCAAGCATTTTAAAATCAGGTCAAGAGGAAAAATGGGGTGAATTTTATGTTCATTCATTATGGACCATGATAACTATATTGTGAGCTTATATGCCTTGTTAATTCATGGAAACCCTTACTTAAATTCCTATTATCATGTGATATTTTCTCGTTGTGAGAAATAAATAATAGAAATGATTCCACTCACCATATAGAGGAAATTAAGGATAAGATATTGTAATTTTGTATAATGTTGTTACTAGACCAAGATATTGGATTGAGTTTTCCTTATATATCTCATTGAAATGAGAATCATGATATACATAGTTCTAAAAACCTAGGATGTTTAATATTATGTGGCAAGGACATTAGCCATGTAGTTTAAATTTTTTTGGTGAGTATGAGGGTCACCTGATGTGAAGGGGAATTAATACTATAGATGGTTCCAGAAATAGAGTTTTGTGTGTTTCTACATATCTTATGATAGAAAGAATCAAGACAAAAATATTTCTTAGAAGGAGAGACTCTATACCTGGAGCTGACTCTCACACGGGTATGGGGGAATTTCATCCCACTTTAGAAAAGATCTAGCTTGTGTGTGATGAGTTTCTATTGAGAAGGTGCTTCCCAAGAAGTATAATATCTTGCGCTGAGGATAGCTTTCATGCATCTTAACATCGTATAGTAAGTAATTGTTTAATATAGTTTTACATCATATGGTTAGGATATTAGATGTTGTGTAGTTAAAATTCTTATTTCTAGGACTTGGGTCACCCAATATGAATAAATATGAACTATTGGGGGATCCATGTTGTTTAACATCATGTTGTGAGGAATTGATCCCTATAGTTTAGTCTTATATAGTAAGTACATTCATGTGTAGTTTAACATTTAACAACTCTTATGCCTTTTTGTAGTTTATAATAAAAAAATTAGGACAACTTCCTATTGTTTTACATCAAGTGGCCAGGATGTGAGACACTATGAAACTTATTGTCTTGATGTTAGGACTTGGGTCACTAGATATGAATAAATATGAACCATTAGGGTATCTTTACTTATTAACATCATGCAGTGAGGATGTGTGGTGTATATTTTAGTTTCATGTGGTCATGAAATGCCTATATAGTTTAACATCATATGACTATGACATATTTGTGTAGTTTAAAATCATACAACTAGGAAAAATATTTAAAATTTAATGTCATGTGGTCAGGATGTCATATGTTGTGAATCATAAAGGATTTATTCTATGACATGATTCTTGATTACATATATGAAAAGTATTTCTTGAGAAACCTCACATTGATGAGGTTGTGAAATGTTCCCCATTAATTTTTTCCATGATTATGCTCTATTTAATAGAACATATGAATGATATAAGGCCTTTCCCATTTAGGGTCCATCATTGGAGGCTTCTTCCCTGGTATCATTGTGGTTCAGAGATCAAACACCAATTCCCCTTATATGAATGAATGAAAAAGAATCTTTTTTAATTAACTAATATGTGATGTTATTCAGATGGATTTTAAGGATGGGAAATGTATGAAACTAGTTACCATTTATTAGTTGCATCTTATCCATCCTCTTTTTCATTTTATCATCATTATAGTGTTACCTTAAATGGATATTATAATGGATAGAAATTTTACTTCTATGGGAAATACTACATGGGTCCTGTAAACCAATGAGTATGGAGATTCTTATGTTGTAGTATATGTGGTGCTATAGTTGTCCCATAAATCAAGGAGTAGTTTATCCATCTGTGAAAAAATTTCAATATTCACCATATCCTTGAGTACCTTCTTCAATTTCCCGTTAAAGGCCTCAATTTTTTCATTTTCACCTTCATGATATCTGGATGAGTGATTAGACTCAGTGTTATACTCAGGGTGCAATTTCTTCAGTACCATAGAATAGAATTTTGAATTTTTTGTTGGTCAATATTGTGTGAGGGAACTGGAACCTGGTGAAGATATTTAAAATTATGGATTTAATGATATTATTTACCCCAAATTCCTTAAGAGGTATTTCTTTATCCCATTTGATGAAGAATATGGTAGTAGTACAAATATAATTCAACTTCTTAGATGTTGCTTTAGGATATTTCCCCACAAATTCCATAAAATCATCCCAGCCTCCTGATGTTTTGCATCAAATTTTCTAGTAAATTCCTTATAATCATGTATCATGGTTCTCTATTAACAACCCAACCTCCTGATTTGGTGGGTGATATTTGTCCCAAACTGATGAGTGTCGTAGGATCCTATATAGTATCCATCAATTATTGAATAAATCTCTATTTATTTTATGATTCTGAGTATGATTGTGTCAAATCCTCATTTTATTGGTATTTTGTATCATTTGTGTCATCACATAGGTTAAATTTCACTATAGTGTGCCAAATCGGTTCCCATCTGAATAAGTATATCAAGGGAATCCCGCATTGAGGATAACCAATTATGGGATCCATCCACACAGGGTAAGAAATTAGATCATCATGATATGGGGTAGTTTTTACCTGATTTATTTCTTTTATATAATAGAAAAATATTGATGAGACCATTCTTTAGTGAGTGATACTTAAGGTTTATTCTTCCTAGTTAGGGTCATCCAGGACAGTAGCTGTTTTAGACAATGAATCGATTTCAACATTATGTGATTTGGTAACATGATGAAATGTTGGATAAAAATGGAATCCTGCCATTAGACCACTAACAAAGCCAATGAGAGGGGGGAATTCATTCTTTTTGACAACAAATTCATCATTGATCTTCTTTACCACTAGTTCTAAATCGCCTTTGATATTTAGGTTGGAAATTTTCATCTCCAAGTATATTTCTAAGAAAATGATGAGGGATTGGAATTTAGATTAATTATTTTCGAAGCCATTGGTTAGTGACAATGAGCAGGGACAATTTTATTTGTATTTAGAAACCAATATAATGCCTAATCCAACCCAAGTGAGCTTAATATTTTCCATCCTTTTCCTCTAAGGACATTAAAATGTTCCATAAAAATACATCTCCCATGTCCAGGGACTATCGTGGGTTTAGAAGACCACCTCATATGAAGGTTTAGAGTCTACTGGTTTAATTTTTGGGGTGGATGCACCATGAGGAAATCAGATAGGTCTTGACCATTGACCACATTTTTCAGACACAAACTAAATGACAGATTGTTTCATAATAATTTCCCTTCTGGATAGTCACCTAGTTATCTAGGGGAATCTAAGAATCTACTTGAGAGGATTATTACAAGTGACAATATGTGATTTTTGGTGTTTTTATAAATGAATCATATTCTTCAGTATATAGATGGCTGCGAGGTAGTTCTTCTAGACATATGAGTATCGGGTCTTAGTACCTATCATTTTCTTAACGATGTAATAGATATCTTTGTCACTCATCATATAATTATTTTGTTATATTATGGTTCCAAATGTTCAATCCATAGTATATAAATATATAATATGTGTATTTCCTAAAACTTGTGGAATTAGGACAAGTGGGTGCACTAGATACTTCTTAACACATTAAAAGTATTCCTAGAAGTCCCATTACAATTGGTTAGTAATTACCTTCTTCATTATCCAAGTGAAAGTGAGAGATTTTACTACCAATATAGAAATGGAATGATGAATTTATGCGAGTTTCCATTGGGTTCCTATAGTTTTATGAAATTTCTATATGGTAACATTTCTAAAATTGCATTTTTATTATTTGGTTTGACCTCGATGTCATGTTGGCATACTAAATATCCAAGGAATATACGTAATGTTAACCCAAATGAAAATTTCATTATATTAATACTTACAAAATGTTTTCTCATCTTGTTTAAGATTTTTTGAAGATTCATGAAGTCATCACATCACTTTTTTGGATTTTAAAACCACATCATGGATATAAAATTCTACTATCCTTCCTTGTAATGGATTAAACATTGATAAGTGGTTCCAGTATTCTTTAAGCTCAATGAAATGACTTGAAAGAAAAAAGACCCATTGAGAAGCTCAGAAGGTAGTGGATTCTTCATCTCTAGGGGCCATATTTATCTGATTTTACCCTTAATATCCATCCATGATGAAATGATCTTTGAAGTTAGCAGTTTCCTTGATCGGTAGTTTTGTGATCAGAAATGGTAATTAGTTCATTGGAAAATTTCTATTAAGCTATCTAAAATCAGTTTATTCCCTAATATCTCATTTATTTTTGTTGACTAATACAATATTGGAAATCCATATGTGTTAATACACTTCATAGAAGATTTTTTCTACGATAAATTTCTAAACTTATGCCACTACATTGGTAGCATGGGTGGGGTCCATCTTCCTAGATTCCTTCCTAAAGCCATGATGGTCATTTGGTAATCTATGATGGTGCATACCATTATCTGGATTCTAACTAAGAATTTATATATACTTCTAGGAAAACAAATTTCAATGTTGATTTAGGAATTTAATTTACATCTATTTCTATTCTAGGAGCATGGAGATTATAATCAGTGTAATTTGTGGGTCTTCTTTTATTTCCAGATTTACATAAATAAGATAATCGATGGTAGTGGAAACACATTCCTCAAATTTGGGAGGGGAATTCATGATTACATCCTCCTCTTCATCAACCTATGAATCTATGGATGAAATCTCATAAAAAGATAAAAATATGGTGTCATATCTTTCACTATCAAGGTAAAGGATGATATGAAAAAAGAAATTATCATACCCTAATATAAGAGTAGTTTGTAGGAGTTCTAAATTATTATAGAGCACATCAAGGATTGAAATCTTGGGTGGGACAACCTCCCGCTATTTTAGAAAGTCCTAATTTTGATCTAGAGGTTGGTGCTTCCCAAGGTAGGGTTTCTATTTGAAATTTGGATCTATAGTGGAGGCATTTTAGGAGGACATTCATGGTGCTTGTGCCAGGGATGAGGGATCATCTCCTACTAGTGGTGCGGGTTATTTCGTCTTTTCGAGTTACGTTGTATGATCAGGTAATCACACTATTGTTAGAAGGTAATGGTGTAAAACTAGTTACAGATGACCGTTAGTGGGTCCAAAGACAACTAAATATCTCTGTTGGGCTTGATGGAGTGATTTTTCATGGGTCTTAGCTAGATATATTTCCTCTGTGGTGATCTGACCAATATATTGGGCCTGACCATGCCCTTGTATTCCCCTATATTCTTTTTCCTGATCATGTGGCCTCTTTTTCCCTAGTTTGGTATATGGAACTCATACTCAAAAGCATATTAATCATCAGATAAAGGGTGTTCCATGTATACCACAATGATTTAAATAGAGAATATCTCTTCTTATGATGAAAGTTCTATTTGTTGGGGTTATTCTCTCAGGGTGGATTGATCTCTATCAACAATTTTTTGAGTCATCTAGTTGTTGAACTTAATTCAACACCTAGATGGAACATTCCTCTAATCACCATAATCTTCTTACTAGGTAGTGGTTATACATAAAATATTCTCTAAGGGTTTATCAAACACCACCTGTCTAGAATAAACCATTCCTTGAAGGATGTTTTTAAAGGCAAAGCAGTCTAGAATATTACACTACAAAGAAACTAGTAAATTAGAGGGGTTATTAGAGGAGGTTCTGCACAACCCCCTCTAAATTCATTTTCTGTAACATTAGAGGGGGTTCAGCACAACCACCTTTAATCATTGAATTTACATGGGGTTCACAACTCCCTCTAAAATATTTATAATTTTCCTAATATATAGTTGGATATTATAGACAGTTATGTTAAAAATGTTGATTCTTTAATAATTAGTGGGGCAATATATTTTGTTACATGCACTACATATTCAGTTAGAGGCTCTATATACATTCATACAAACAAACAAACAAACAAACAAACATACATACATACATACATATATATACATATAAATATATATTCAATTGGATTTTAGAGGTGTTATATGTGTGTGTGTTATACAGAATTTGTTTTTTTAGAAAATAGTGGGGGTTCACAACCCCCTCTAATGTAAGACATTAGTTGGGATTCAAAACCACCTATAATGTAAGACATTGGGGGGGGGGGGGGTTAAACCCCCCTCTTCAACCCCCACTAATGTCTTACATTGGAGGGGGTTCATGACCCCCTCTAATTTAAGAGATTAGTGGGAATGTGAACCTCTACTTTTTTCTTAAAAAATCATAATATATATATAGTAAATAATGTGTATATATAAGAATGTATTTATAAAATTTATAATATATTATATTCATATAAATAAGTAATATATATATATATATATATATTTAATTGTGTACCTATAAATATAATATGTATATTTATATTTTCATAATATATTTGGGTAATATATATATATATATAATATACATTTATTCAAATAAATATAAAAAATTCCAAATAAATATATAAATAAACATTTGAGTTTGTGTGTGTTTGATATAAATTTATTTATAAATACATACATACTAGATTTTTATTTAAAAATATGTAAATATATAATTTATAGAGGTGTGCAGAAAATGAAATATACATATATATTTATATTTATATAAATATAGATACATGTTATATATTTAATTTATTTAAATATATTATTCAAATAATGTTTATCTTAATAAACTTATTAATATATATAAACACAATAATATATATATATATTATAGGTGTAAATTTGTTTGTAGATATATGTTTATTAATATATTGGCATATTTTAATAAACTTATTATGTGTATTTAAATACATTGTATTAATAATGTTTATTTTGATAAAATTATTAAAATATATAAATACAATAATATATAAATTATGTGTAAATTTGTTACAATATATATTTTTATTAATATATATGCATATTTTAATAAACTTATTATATGTATTTAAATATATTATGAAAATAATGTTTATCTTAATAAATTTATTAATATATATAAGTACCATAATATATAAATTATGTGTGTAAATTTGTTAATATATATATGTTTATTAATATATATTCTTCTTTTAATAAACTTATTAATATATATAAATACAATAATATATAAAATATGTGTAAATTTGTTAATATATATGTTTATTAATATATATACATATTTTAATAAACATGTCATATAATATTTATAAAATCAAAAGATAAATTTTATAGTTTAAAAATTAAGTGTAATAACAATAATAATAATTAAAAATATTATTTTTATCATACACAAACACACATATATGTATATAAAAATAATTAAATATATATATATTATAATTATATTATATCTACATGCAATTCTTTGATTTTAAAATGTAAATGATTTGGGAAAATACAATGGATAATATAGAAATAGGATTGGGTTTAAATTAAAAAGATGGAAAAGGGAAGTCCATACTGTTGTGAATCGATTATATATGTATTATATAAATACACAAACACACATACATATAAATTTATTTATAAATATATTCATTGAATTTACTTATACACTTATATATATATATATGTAAATATATTTATTTATATATATTATATAAATCAACATGTATATAATATATAAATATTTATTTAAGTATATAAATAATTTAAATGAATATATTTATAAATATATAAACATATACATATATACATATAAATAAATATTATATATAAATGTATATATTGTTTATATATATAATTGTATTAAAATATATAATATAAATAATATTTATAAAATAATGAATCAAATATATATAAATAGAGGCATGATTGAACATACATAAAAAGAAAAACGGCATAGTGCTAGAAGTTGCTAGCGGTGCACTTAGGAAGTTTGGGGTTCAAATCCCTATGGCGTTAAATTTTTGTAAATATAACTAGAGAAGGGGGAACATTAGGTATATGGAAATGGAAAAATGGAGGGGATTGGGCACACACTTGGGGAAAAGAGGGGAACTTGAGGCATGTTCTTTTGGAATGGGAGAGAGGGGGTGGGAACTAGAGGGGGGATTTGGGATGGGTTGACACGGGCAGTAGGGTGAGAGCGGGAGCAGGGTTGATAGAGGGAGCGACAGACAAGGTGGGAGAGACGAGGTTGACATGGGAGACAGATAGTGGGAGCGGTCATGGTGAAATGAGGGAGTCAGGATGGGTTGACACGGGCATGGAGCGAGTGGGCATGGGGCTGAAAAGTGGAGCGGCAGACAAGGAGGAGAGACAGGGTTGACACGGGTGTCAGACATGGGAGGGGGGTGACATGGAAGGAGACAATGTAGGGTTGACACAAAAAAAGAGAGAGGTTTTAGGGTCAATTTCCACAAACTCCCCTAAAGTAATAGCAGTAGGGGCGGTTCAAGCATCCCCTATATCCCTTAACTAGTGGAGTTTTTATTCAAATCGCCACTAATAATAGCACTTTTCTCTGAATTTAAGTCAATAATAGAGGGGGTTTAATCCCCCTCAAATGTTTCCCTGATAAATTTTTCATCATTTTACCAACACTTCTTCAAAACAACCTCTACTAACAGTAGTTGGAAACATTAGAGGCGGTTCCCCACAACCGCTGATAATGTCTTTAAAATGGGTTATAACCCCTTCTAATTTCAAAAATAACCCCCTTTAAACTCCCCATTTTTTTAGTGTTATGACACAACCTTCAGTGGATAGGGTATTATTTTGAATGGTTCATGTGGTTTACCTCAATGGGCTTCCTAGACCGTGGTAGGTTGAACATGCTATTTTCTATGGTTGTAAAAAAACTAACCAAGGACTTTTTCATTTTGTAAGAAGTATGATTTATTAATCCATTCCTAAAATATTGATAGAACCTAATTTATCTATGATTCTAGATGAAGGAAATTATGTGGTTCTCTCTAATTGACATGATCTACTGGGTGGTTTGAGACCTGATTAGGAACATTGATAGGAACTACTGGTAGTTTGAGGGTATTAGAAGCAGCTTCAGAATTATCATGATTTGACCCCTATTATAAAGGAATGATTTGAGATTTATCTTAGGTTCATAAATGTATTATTCCAAATTTTGGGTCATTTATTCGAACTCACATAACCCACATGAATACTTCATAGGTAACACAGTTTTCCACAACTCACCCATTATGTTTTCATCATAGATTTTACGTAATATTTCAATTAAGAGATGTATGTTGGTTGAATCAGTAAAACTATTCTACCTGGATATGAAATCAGAAATCCTCTCATTTTAATATTCCTTTATGTTTTTAAGAAAACAATTTTCTTTTTTTCTCAGCATGAAGATGTACTGGTAAAGTAATTAATGGTGAAGTTCTTCCTACTACGTAACAAATCATTCTAGAAGACTATAGTACCAAAAAATGGCTGGACCTATTTAAATATGTACAAGTCACCTCATCTTGGTCTCCACTTACTAATCTTAGTGGCCCATCATTAGACCACATTAGAATAAAAAGTGATTTATACGTTTTCCCTACCTATTAATAGTGTATAATTAATGATTTGTGAAATTGGGCGGAGGCAATGTATCATCCTCTCATTGGGGATATAGCTTCTTCTTAGGCTACATAGGTGTGCTTCATCCCTTTATAGGTTTTATTCGCGTAGCCTATGACTCAATGATGTTGAGAAATTCTAGAGGAACTATAGTTTGATATACCTCTTATCTATAGGAAGATGGATGTGCTTTGTGAAGTGGCCTTGTTTTTTAAATCTATTTATTCTCAAACAAACCATGAATAGTATGAGATATTACCTCATAAATAAATATATTATCTTTGTATTGGATGTAAGTCATGATAATTTTTGACTTCCATGTTTATATAGATCATATTCTTGGATGTGAAGTTAATATAATGCTCAAATAACAATTTTTCAGAAGATCATATATTTCCAGATGAATGGGAGGAGGTATATTCCCATATACCTAAAGATGATACCCATTGGGAATACATACCTTAGGTCTCTCCTCGTTGAGTTGTCTAATTATTTGAATCTCATTCCCATATTGTGTCATTCATTCCTCTATAGAAGAAATGTTTAATATTTTGGGTGGTGATTTGGATGTATAATTAGCTATATCTTTATATTTGGCAGTGTTATGTGAAATAGGTGATAACTCAATATTTGTAGGTGCAATATATTTGATCCATATTTGTTTCTAAGTGCGTGAAGCCTGAGTTCGTGAATCCAAATCACCATATTCTCGGTGTATGTTTTCTATGTTGTGGCCCTCTAAATATACATCTTGATCAACCATATTTGTTCTGTTGAAAATTATTAAATTCATAGAGGTATATCAGGAAATGGGGGTTTTCTCATTATGTTCAATGTAATAGAGTGATTCTACAAATTTTTTATTAGGTTCATTTCTCATACCCTTGTCTGTATTAGGCTGTTTTTGCTTGTGATTTTGACAGGGTATTATTTCATCATCATCAGATCTTTCATATTATTATATGAGTAATTAACTTGTTGGAGTTTTCAGTCATGATTGAAAAATGGGCCTCGAATAGAAAAGGTTTTTCTTATAGTGGGTTGAATATATGGGATGCTGGACATCAATATTTACATCCCAACCTATAGAAAACTACATCTCTTTTTGGTGGTGATGATTATGAAAATTCCCATATCCCTATGGGTAGGGAGTTATTTGATGCCACAATTGGAATTGTATTTCATTTTGATGAGGATTATTTGCTTCCATTCAAGGATTTGAGGATTCCATGAATGGTATTTGAGATTTAAATTCCCTTATCCCTAAGGGATGAAGTTGATCTAAAATTGTTGTTGATTTCTCTAGGATCCCCTCTACGGATGATGAACCTGGTGATGAATATTGAGATATAAAAAACCATATCCTAGTTTAATTGGGTTTATTTTTAGCTCCTACTGATATTACTTAATTCCCCTTAGGTATTGATGATCTGAGGATTGGAGTTGGTGGTAAATATTACCTCAACATAGTGGGATGGATTTTCTCTTGTAAAACTACTATAGAAGTTGTTACCGCATCCCATTTTATGTGGCATAGTCTTGATCATATAGGAGCTTAGTGTAATAGAAGCCCATTACAGGATTCAGATTCTACAGTATGTCATCGGGTTGATTACAACCTTGGATATTGTGTATGATGTGCTTCCTCATTGCTTCAAGGGACCTATTCAATTACATGTTGGTTATCTTCTTCCTCTATTCATGATCAATGTATAGTGTTGAAGTTAAGAAATTATATATTAGTGACCAGCTTCCTTTAAAATTACCCAGTCCTCTGATATCTCTAGAGGCTATGACATTACAAGTTGTTATATCCACTGGGTTTTCTTGTTCTAGAAACAAAGTTATGTGAAATGATCTATATTTTTTGCACCCTCAGATAAATACATCTAATGTTTCTCTGGAAATAATTTGATAAAGAGATTCCATGATGTAGAGACTAATACTTCATATGTGTTCTTCCTAATACTCCCGAAGTTCTGAGATAGAGAAACGGAAGGCATTTCTATCTGAAAATAGAGTGTATTAAGGATCTAAAGGTTACACTTTTATCATTGAGAGGTGAGACGTCTAGAATTCAGTTGGTAATGAGTATCCCACATATTATTTCATAAACAAGCCATGCGCTCCTTTTTTAGATTGTCTATAATATCATAGTCCTAAGTGGAAGATGCAAACCATAATGGAGATGTTGTTTTAAGATAAATCTCTCTATATATCATTTTTATCTTTCTCTTAATCATACTGCCATGCCTCCACCTAGTCATAACATAGTAGATTTATCTTGGGGTCTCCTACTAATTGGAGCGGAGTGATGTACGATGATAGTAGGGAATAATATACAGTTGACCCCGATGTTTTGATCAACTATCTATACAAATGAATCTATGATTTAATGAACTCTCTATATAGAAGTGTCTAGGAAAGAGGAGTATTTTCTTATCTGTGGGTGATATCATTGTAGGTTGGATGACCATAATGGTTGTTATGAGTAGAGTCCTTGTGATCTATCTCCACACTACCAGGATGAGGAATAGTATATTAACGATCATCTTCTTCTTTAGTTCAAGAGCTGACAGGCCCATTCAGAGTTTAGAATATATATCAAATAATCTCAATGAAATTAAAATTGAGAATATTATGGATATTAACTTCATTCAACGTCATGGATAAAATATGTTGACTTACGTTATATAATTGTATAGGCATATGAGACTACTATATAAATGTTGAAAAACCTTGTTCATAACTATATATTATTGCGAGAGTGTGATTATGATGTTAAAATGATTATAAAATATACCAATGAGCTTCTTCACAATTGATAAGAATATAATCATGTCCTGAGGTATGTTCCATTCTCACTTGGTGAACCTCGGTCAGAATGGGACTATGAGCCCAATCATGAGCCTTCAGAATATTCCACTAGTATTTTGTGATGGGATTTGATAATTTAATGAGGTATGTACTTCTCTAATATGGTTATCCCAGATTGGGATAGGAATATGAGCCCGGTATGAATAAATATTCCCCGCGTGCATATACCAACAAACCTCCATAATGGGACAACGAATATGATCCTCCTATAGTACTTCCTCAAATTGATTATGGTGCAGTCATTCATCATAAGAAGTAGGAATATGTTCCTATGTTCTATGATATTCTGTAATATGATATTAAGTTTTAATAACAAGAATATGAGCCTTTCCTAAGGCATGTTAAATTCACACTTAGTGAGCCCCGTCCAAAATGGGGATATGTGCAAAATCCCTGGATTTTGGAATATTCCACTAGTCTTATTATATTTTTACTATGAGATAGTCCCGAGGTATGTACTACTTTCACTTGGTGAGACCTAGATAGATTAGTTATGTTATCCCAATTACAGGCCTTTAGAATATGACAATATACTTTTTCTATAAGGATATGAGCATGTCTCGATGCATGTTATAGTCTAATATTGTGACCACCGGTTAAAACTAGGATATCTGCTCAATATGGATCCTCATCCTTTACCATATTTTACCAAAGATCCATTACTGAGGGAGGAAGAGTATGATATTTATCTAGAGTAATCACTTGTTCATACTGATTAGAGTTTTGGGATACCCTAACCGTTGGGATTGAAAAATGTTCCTATCCATTTATCTGTACTAGTGTTAGGATATAATGGAAGAGTTCTTCAAATGTTGTTAAAATATAATGGAATGTCTTCATATTTTTCACAGGGATAAAATCATGCACATGTTCTATCTCCACCATATACTGGCAGATATATTTGATTGAAGCTGGGATATGAACCCACTTTTCCCCTTGTTGTTCCATCAGGATATGCCAATGGATATCATGAATAGGGATAAGGATTTGTGTCTCCCCCATTCCTCATATTGGAATATTCCCACAAACATTTTCTAATTGAGAATAAATTTGATCCTACTCATTGGCTATTTCAAGAATATGTTGGTAGACATCGTCAAAAAGAGTAACGACATGAACCCACTTGTAACGCCCCGACCCCAGTTGCCCAGAGTCGGTGCATTATTGCGTAACATTGGCATGATCACAAAAGATCAAGTCTAGAAAGACCTGTAAAGACCCGTAAAATTCAAGGGAAATTTTTTCTTAATTTTCTTTAGAATTTTACAAGAGCGCGGTTTCAGACGGCACCTGATTCCGAGGCCCGGAGTGCCCGGAATTAATTTCCGAAGTTTGGCTCGGGTACGTTCAGTGAACGAACGAGCGGGAATTCCTATCTTTTGATCCGGTGCTCGGAATTGAAATCCGAGGGCACCGATGAACTCGCAGCGCCGATATTCGCTTAAAGAGACCTTTTCGGGAGTTGCGTTTGTTGCGGGTTGAAAGATAGTTTTGGGGTTTTTAGTTTGAGTTAAATAAAATTGTGTAGAACAATTTTATTAAAACATGTTAAAACCTATCAAAGGAGGTTGGGAGTGGGACCCACACCCACTTAACCTCCCTTGGGAGGATTAAGTGTGGTGGGGCCCACACGAACCCCTAATCCTTTCAAATTCTCTCAACTTGCTTAACCCCTAATTTATTGGCTTAAGTTACCTTTTAATTATGGGAGTTAAACCTTCTGAATTTCAAACTTTTGAAATTATAATGTGTTATGTGATAATAAAATAAGACGTTGTCTTATTTTATTTTGGGTTCTTTGTTTGTCTACTTGAGAGGTGGAGAGCTCTTCTTCTTCTTCAACTCTGACGAAGAACTCGAAGAACGTTCATCTTGACGAAGAACGCTCAAGCTCCGACGAAGAACGCCGCACCTCCTTTCTTCGTTCACCGTGTCAACGAAGGGGACGCCACCTCTTCTTCGGACAACCTTCGTCGGCGTGCAAGTTTCGCCAACGACGTGACTCTTCGAACGCATCCCTTCGTCATCGGATTTGACGAACGGCTACCGCGACGCCCGACCTCCGCGACGTCGTCTTCCGCAGAACGTTCACAATCTTCGAACCTTATACCCGAGGTAGGGGTTGTCGAATTCTTTTTGGTTTCCTTATTTTATTCTTGATCGTGTTTTTAGCAAGACTAACGTGAGGCTTGAATTATTTTAAGTTGCGTTATTATTTTAACGTGAGTGGGGCCGGACCGCACGAACACGGCCGAACCCCCCTCCATCGTTCTTGTTTATTCTTGCGGGTGGAAGCAAGAGGCGTGGTGCCGTCGCACCACGCGGATGATCGTGCAAATATTTTACGCGGCGCCGTCGCGCTACGCCAAGGAAAAATCTTCAAGAATGCGACGCCGTCGCGCCGCGTTGAAAGGAATCAGGGCACGACGAAAGGGGCGCGGTGCCGTCGCACCGTGCCGGACGACGAACACCGCGGCCGGTTCCGGGCCGCGGCGGGATGAGGAGACCGCGGCCGGTTCCGGGCCACGGAGGGACGAGAAGACCGCGGCCGGTTCCGGGCCGCGGCGGAAGAGAAGACCGGCGGTCGGGCCGCCGGCGTCGGAAGCCGAAGAGGGGACCGGAAATTCCGGTCCCGTTGGAGAAAACCGGCCGGCCAGCTGGCCGGCCGGATGCCGTTAAACCGGGGGAATTAATCCCCCGGCCAGCATGTAAAACCCCCCTCTTTAAGAGGGGGGCAGTTCTTTGAAGGAGGGGGGGGGGGGGGCAGCCGGCCCCCCGGTTCCGCTTAATTCAGGCCCCCCACGTGGGGGGGCGTTATAAAAAAACGGCGCGGCACAAAGGCCGCGCCGCCCCTCAAAAATCGCGGGGCTTGCCCCCCGCGTGCCGACCGTGTGCGGCCCCTCGCGGCACCCCGAGCCGCCGCGGCACCTCGCGGCGCCAGGCCGCCGCGGCCCACCGCGCCGCCGCGCCGCCCCGGGGGGGGGGGGGGGGGGGGTCGGGCCGGGTCGGCCCGGACCCGGACCCCCCCGTTTCGAACCAGAATTGGTTTTTGGCCCATAACTTGAGCCTCGGACCTCCGAATGACGAACCCTCTGCGGCAACGCGATCCTTGGATCGAGATGGTCGTTTCGGTATATCGCACTCAAGGTTTCGGTTTACTTTGAGTTCGGCTGGGTTGGTTCGTTCACGAAACCAACCGGGCCTTCGGAGCGGAAACGCTCATATCTTGAGCTACGGACGTCCGATTGACGTGCCGTCAGCTGTGTTGTGTCCCTCTTAGTGAGACGAATCTTTTGGCATACTCTGCCCAAGGTTTGGACGCAGGTGGAGTACGGTCGGGATGGTTTTGCCTTAAAAACCAACCGGGCCCCGGAGACGAAAATGCCAATAACTCTCAGACCGGGCGTCCGATCGACGCGCCGTCTGTTGCGTTGAGTTCCTGTTGACGATACGGAACTTTTGGATACATCAACTCTGGTCTTTGTGACAGTTGATGTATCAGCCTCTCGGCTCGTGGAGCGGACCCTCCGAACGAGCTTGCTATGTGCGGGAACCCTAGTGCTGGCTGCGACTGTTCTGCTGCTACGACTACTACTGCTACTGTGACTGCGACGACGACAGTACAGAGATCCTGTGTGGATTCGACGACGACGACTACAGCACTCAGCGATCCTACGTGGATCAGTGCTACAGGTCCTGTGTGGGCCCGATCCTGTGTGGGTCCACGCTCAGCGGTTCTGTGTGAGCCAGCGCCTACAGGTCCTGTGTGGGCCCGATCCTGTGTGGGTCTTTTGTGGGGGTTAGTTACCTATCGATCCTTCGTGGGTCCGACGACTTAGATGGATCAGTGATCATCTTTATCGTCCTTGAAGAAGTATACCTGTGTGAGCTGAATCCTGTTGCTTTCCTGTGTGGATTGTGTTGTGCAATCCTGTGTGGATTATGTTTTTCTTTCCTATGTGGAATACGTATACTTTCCTGCGTGGACTGAGTTGTACTTGGGCTCGGAGGTTGGAGCGTATTTTAATTGATGACTTAGGTATATGTATGGGCATATACCTAAGCAGTGTCGGTTGTTACTTCGTGATTGTACTTTTCTTCATGGTTTATCCTTTGTGGATTTGAGAGAACTTCAGGGGTCTCGGGGTCCCTACTGAGTAGCTTATACTCACCCCTGCACGGGCTTCGCCCGCACTACGTTGTGTTGATTGCAGACGACGGACATCATTGACCTTAGCTGAGGCCTACAGAGCGGGACGGTACCCGGAGGGGGGCCACTGGGCGGGACGTGCACGGAGCGGACGATGGGACCCGTGGAGCAGAGGAGCTATCTGTACCCACCCTTCAGGTGGGATTTCCAGTGGACAG